>OY728135.1:1736076411-1738576411 GCA_963277665.1 Viscum album | reverse complement strand
AAAATTATGTTTTAGGAAAAACTTAGTTTTTTTAACTTCCACTTAGTGGTTTCACTATTCATCAAAAAATGAAAGTTTCCAGAAAAATACCAAAAAGTAGGCCTAAGCTATATTTGATATTATGAATTAAAAAATGATGTCTATTTTACCAAATTCAAAACATATCAGTTGCATTAATTAATTTAAAAATTAAATCCCATCGTCAAAACAAATAGCGTTTTCTTAAGAGATAATAACTATCAAAAGATTGACACTTGTTTATGTCTGGTTTAAATGTGAAATCACATCCAATGACTAACATTGTATTAAATTGTAAAAATATATTCTAAATATACTTTAAAACCACTCAAATTAATAATTTGTCACTATTTATTATTTTTATTAAAAAAGTTGTTTTTAATTAAAATTTAGTAATTTCCACTATTCATCAGAATATGAAAGTTATCCGAAAAGTACTAAAATTTCACCCTAAGCTAATTTCGATATTCCGAATCCAAAAAAAAAGTCAATTTTGAAAGATTAAATTTATAAAATTTCAAAAAGTGGTTAATACTATTCATAATGGCTAGTTCATAATAATATTATAATAATATCTCGTTTAGTGAAACTCGGTATTGCGTACTACACACGCTATCAAGGAAGGTCGTGATTGCATGTAATGTAAGGAAATTCAGTGATGCATGTTGTGAAAGCTCCTTTTGGTGTAGCGTACAACACAAGACATTAATGAAATGAAAAAGAATATTTTTCATAAAATCTCAGGGTGTTACATTCTACCCCCTTAAAATGAATTTCGCCCTTCAAATTCGTCGGGGTTATAAATGGTTTACTACTCGAATGTTTATTTAATAGAAACCCACATAGTAGAAAGGAATACCAAAACCAATCTCTAAAAACTAAAGTATGAAAAATAATGGTTACCCAAAATAACTAATCACTGGGTTTCCACATAGGAGAACATATGTGAAAATATGGATATGGAAGAGAAACCTAACCATCATGTTCTGATGGAGAGTGGTAGAGAGCATGGCTATGAAAAATCCAAAAATCAAAAAGCCATAGATTTGTGATGATCTAAGGTACCATATGATTCATCGGATATAAGGGAACTAGGACAACATTTTTGGTTTTCAATATCATTTCCTTAAAGTTGATGAATTAAAAGAAATACATACATGATTTTGGTACAATTTCACTTTTGTTCATGAATTGAACAATTTCCACTTCATCCCTTAAATAAATAAAGATGAATTTGTTATTTGTGACGTGTTAGCAGATCATGTGATAGAATGATGGATCATTACATCTATTTCAAACAAAAGGTTAGCAAAAGTTATAAGTCCATCTTATGGTTAGATTAATCGTATATGGTTCCAAAAATGAACTTATACTTCATATATCATACCGCTTAATAAAATAAAAATAGTTTCTAATAACCAGGGACTTACTGTAGGCCGGTGGTAGGCGATAAAGGCCAGTCACATTTTGGTTGTGGGTTCGATTCCACAGCCTTGTTCGACGCGATGGGTTGTCGCCCATCCTTCAGGTTGTCCTTTTTCTAAAAATAAATTACTATAACATCCCATCAATAATATCGAAAAAAACTTATATCCTTAAACAATACTAACTTAGGTCCAACATAATCCTTTCCAATCTTTAGGCTTATCCAAAATACTGTTGTCCAATCTAATATTATAGTGAAAACGATTACCAACGAGTTCATATAACAATCATGTTAATACCATTATTGATCCCCATATTTCATGAGATATGTCTTGTTGGTCACATTCCAGACATTCGAAGGCCTTAATCATTTATTCTCTTGAAAAGTGAATACCCATTGAATATTAGTGAAAACATGAGTGCTGTCAAAAGTTAACTCACTCCACATAACAAAACCCCAAAATTCCATATACTCAAACGATGATATAACTATTTCCTTATATCAGTCATGAGCTCATGAATACTTTCAAACATTTCATTTTCTCCTTGTCCCTTCATTATGTGCATATCATCTTTTTTCCAAAAATATCTCAATCACTTTCCATGGTTATTGGTACCATAAAATTATTGAAAACCACAATAGAACAATACAAAAATATTACAATATTCCACGATACTATATACAACATTATTTTGGAATACTATTAGATAAACACTTAATCATTCCATTACATCGTTGTCTTATTCAACATCGCTAATAGTGATAACATGTGACTTCCCTTTGTCCTTTTCCTTAAGTGGTTTCTCATGTCAATCTTCATTATCCCTTGGATTATGGCATTGATTAGCATAATGCCTCATTTCATTGCACTTGAAGCATTGAAGTGTTGGTGGTGCGTTCTCTACATTATTTTCACTATTCACATCATTAGAAACCCTTTTTCCATTACTTCGACACTCAGCTGCTCGATGACCTTCTTTTCCACACTTAAAACAGTTTCTAGTCCCTTTAAGACAATATCCACCATGCTTCTTTCCACACTTTGAGCATAAGGAACATTCATCTTCTTTTCACCATTATTCTGATATTTCTCCTTGAACTCCATCATTCTTTTCTTGTCAAAACTATGAGATGGATAAGTAACACCAACTTCCATTTCTACCTTGATAGCACAACACACAATTTCATTATAGCTATTGAAGTCTCTTATAGCTAATTCCCTTTGAAGATTTGGTTTTAAGCCACTGAAGAATCGATCAACTTTACTTTTAGGTTGGATGATAAAGCAAGATGCATACCTTTCAAGTCTTGTAAAATTCGCTTCGTATATACCCACAGATTCATCATCCTTCTGCTTAAGCTCAAGAAAAACTTTTTCCATCTTTGTTCGAAGAATACGAGGGAAGTACATAATGAAAAATAAGTTATTGAACTCGTCCCATTCCATGGAATCAATTTCATCTCTTTGCCTCGTATTCTTGATAAGATTCCACCGTTGATCAGCATCACCTTCCAAACGATATACTTCATAGATGACTTTATCATGCTCAGAACATTGTAGAACTGAAAATATCTTTTCATTAGTAATGATCCATTGTTCAACCACTAAGGGATTCGAATACCCACTGAATGAAGGTGGACGCTTCCTCATGAAGGATTCAAAAAAAATGTTGCTCTTTTCTCTGCTCATTTTGAAGTCTAGAATGATTCATAGCTTGTGTAATTATAGAAATAAGATTGTGCACTCCATATCCCATGACATTGGTTTGGTCATGAAGAAAATCATTGCATTGTCCATTACATTGATCAACACAGTTCTTTCGGGTTCCAGCCATCGTCTAAAACCAAAAAAGAATAGCGTGAGAGGAATAAATCATGCTAGGGAAAACAACATAGTAAAGGGGAAGTACCCTCAATATCTAACATCTTAGGTTAAATTATAAGATCCTTACCATAGTTCTAGTACTATATTTTATACGTATACTTATCCTTAGTGACATCCCTAGACATACCTTATAAATATCTCTAGGGATCTCACTAACGTTCTCACATCCTAGTTTCCAAATGTTGACTAAACCTTTCCTCTGATACCAATTTTAGAGACCCAAAGCATGATGTACATAGATATTACATTAATTTTTCAGAATACATAATACATAACAAAAACAGAAACACAAGGACCGTAATAGTTTAGTGTATTTGGAAACTTGGAACGTAATCTTCTAATCATGGTGAAAGATCTTCAACATCTCCCATAAAGATCTTCCACTTTTTGTTTCCTTACCTAAAACCTTTCTTTTAATCCTGGGGGAAAATAAAACATAAAAAGGGTGAATTCAAATGCTCAGTAAGGGTAAGCATGGATAAAATAAAACATACCATATACATTTGAACCTAAAAACATGAACATAATGTTTAAACATCAAAATCTTGAGCAACGACTTAAAACATGGAAGTACATAAGGAATAGATAATAATGGAACATAAATCATGATAACATAGCATGGGAATAAAACATGTAATTGTGGCAACCATTCAGCACTTGTTATGATTTTAATAGTAGCCAAGGCATTTCTACCAAGACCATCTTCGTGGACAAAGTCCCTTTCTGAATCGAGTTCACTCCTCGTTTCAGTCCTGTAACACTAAACCGGATTAACTTACCGTTCCAGCCATGTCTATCTCATGAGATATAAATCTTTACCCAATGCATTGGAGGGAGATATAGGTCCCACCAACTTAATAATTAAATCATTCTTACTTGTGCCACAAAATAAACATAAAACATTCATCATAACCCAAGGAATAAAATGGGTTTCATAAACATTATCCCATCCTCACATAATCCATATTAAACAAATGGATATTTCATCATAAGAAAAGAGAAACCATGTAAATAATAGATACATTATACTTGAAACATTCACATGTGAAATAATGTCATTTTAGATGGAAAAATGGTTTTGATAAAACACTTGAAATGAATTCTTGAGGAAAATATCCTTTCTTCTTCAAAATCATTTTCTTTTTAGAGAACATCATGCAATTTTAAAAGAAAGAGATTTTGTAGGAAATAGTCATGAAATAATTTGGAGAAAGATTTATGAAAAAAAGGCTTTATAAAACCATAAAAATCCATTCACGCTGTATAAGTTAAAAATGACATTCTTCTCATACTTTTGTCGGAAAAGTCAAAAAGTACCTCGTATGGTAAAAAAAATAAAGATTCCTTCCATACGATGTGGTAAAAGTAGAAAAGGGTAAAAATGACTTTAAACATACATGGAAGAAATGTAAACATTTTATGAAAAAATTTTGAGAACATATGGACATGCATAATAATCATAACCCCAGTAAAAAAAGTTACTATTCACCAAAAATTATTTTTATCAAATTGAACCAAATTTTAGTCCTTGATATTAACCATTTCTCTAGTATTTTTGAAATTACACTCACAGAAGCGGTAAAATTATGTTTTATGAAAAATTTAGTTTTTTTAACTACCACTTAGTGGTTTCACTATTCATCAAAATATGAAAGTTTCCAGAAAAATACCAAAAATTAGGCCTAAGCTATATTTGATATTATGAATTCAAAAATGATGTCTATTTTACCAAATTCAAAACATATCAGTTTCATTAATTAATTTAAAAATTAATTCCCGTCGTCAAAACAAATAGTGTGTTCTTAAGAGATAATAACTATCAAAAGATTGACACTTGTTTATGTCTGGTTTAAATGTGAAATTGCATCCAATGACCAAAATTGTATTAAATTGTAAAAAAATATTCTAAATATACTTTAAAATCACTCAAATTAAAAATTTATCACTATTAATTACTTTGATTAAAAAAGTTGTTTTTAATTAAAATTTAGTAATTTCCACTATTCATCAGAATATGAAAGTTATCCGAAAAGTACCAAAATTTCACGCTAAGCTAATTTCGATATTACAAATCCAAAAATGAAGTCCATTTTAAAAGATAAAATTTATAAAATTTCAAAAAGTGGGTATTACTATTAATAACGGCTAGTTCATAATAATATTATAATAATATCTCGTTTAGTGAAACTCGGTATTGCGTACTACACACGCTATCAAGGAAGGTCGTGATTGTGTGTAATGTAAGGAAAGTCAGGGATGCGTGTTGTGCAAGCTCCTTTTGGTGTAGTTTACAACACAAGAAATTAATGAAATTAAAAAGAATATTTTTCATAAAATCTCGGGGTATTACAACTGATGCATTATGAATGATGTAATTAACTCAAGCCATAATGGAATTAGTGGATGAACGGTCTTTCATTGGTTTTTCCCAAGTTGTACATGGATGTTGAAGTAGATGATGGGTTGATGTAATTACATTTTTTGAATGATGATTCTTCATTTCATGATCCTATTCATCTTCGACAAGAAATCGACAATGATTTTTAGTGATTTATTGGAATCCTTTATATTTATTAGACATCAGGTGACATTATTTAGCCTTTATTTATATCTAATATTTATGAGGCATATTTTTCATCTCGATTACTCTGAGGTAGGTTTTTATAGTTAGTGTACATTATCCTAGTTTTTCTTTAAACCCTTGGACTCCCATGATGTATCGTGATTTTATATTTTAGTGTTAGTGTTTGGGAATGAGAGGTTCAATTGATAACTTCATATCATGATATCTAACCTCCCAAAAGATTAATGTCAACCACTATTGAACTTTCACTTTATAGTAACCCTTAACCATTCTGGTATGGAATAGTAATAAGGTATAAATTGAATTTTTTTATAATCAACTAATTCTAGAAAATATTCAATTGGGTGTGAACATTAGTCACCCTATGAAATATTTAAATTTCCATCCAATTAATTAGATGATAAATGTGGAAGATCCCCAGAACATATATTCCCAAGATATCATGAGGCTCCATGGTGTTCCATTTATAGTTTTTTATAGTGACACATTAATAAAATCTCAGTATTGTAATTTTTTAGAAGTGGAAATAGATTCCCAGTTGATGTCAAGAATTTTGTATCACACTCACATGGATGGAAGGAATATGAAATCTATTTAAATAATGGAGGATATGATTCGGTCATGAATTCATATTTTTAGAGGAATATGGGAGAATAATGTTAACATGGTTAAGTATAGTTATAATAATATTTTCTTTTTAATGAATAAAATGGATCCATTTGACTCATGAATGGGTGTCCAAGTAGATCTCCATTATTTTGTGTAGAGTTTTGAGATCTATCATTGGTTGGATTGAGACTTGTTCAAGCAAAAAAGGAAAATGTATATCTAACCCTAACGATGATTAAAATTTTCTCCATTAATTATATTTTGATCTATATATCTTCCCATTTAGGATTTAGGTTAACAATTTAGTTTTTACCATAGTTTTCCATCCATTGGTAAATCTCCACTTTGGAATAGAGTTCAAGCCACCAGTAAGTGTTATTTTCCCTTTTAAAATTGTCCAATGTCTTAGAAAGTTATAATAATTGTATGAATTATAGTCTCTACCAATATTGATATGTGATTTGTTGCATATTTTACAACTAATGAGATCTCAACTAGACCCTTAGCATGTTTATAATGAAATGATGGTTTTCTTGAACATGAAACCTGGGTGGTTGAGAAACTAATTCAGATTAAGGGTCCTCTAAATAATGTGTTTCATTATAAAATGATTCCCTTTGTCCATGAACTCTGAAAATGATCATTTTATTGACAAAGTATATGGGATCATCAATAACTAGTAATGTTGTAGCTCCTACATCTCCTTGCGAGCCCAAAATAATGATTTCTCTCTAAAGAAAAAATTTGTTTTGTGGGAAGAATTTTGACACCCTAAAATACACATATATATTTTATTTTGATATTTTTTCCCACTTGATGTTCGAGTGGTTTTTGGGATTTGAGTGGTATGGTTTTAGAATTTTGGTAGGAATAGGACAGGGTTTCATTCCATTTATGGTTTTAAGTAACCATGCAGTGATCTTGATATATGAATTTGTTACCATTAGTTACATTTTGTGCTGTTTGGGATTGTTTTCACAAACATGTGAGAGTCTAAGAATTGTTTTTGTGTTCTTGGATTTGGTTATCAAGGTTATTTCACATTTTTATAGGGTTATTCTACCTATATGGATTTATCCATGTAATAGGACAGTTTTCTTTTCATTAGATAGTAGGGACCACATAATAATCACACATTTTGACTATTTATATAGCCAAATAATCGATCCCATATGACATTAATTAAAATGGAAGATATAATTGTACCCTTGATCATTTTTATCCCATATCACACCCTTACCTCACATTAACTAATTATACACATTCCATAATTCTATAAAAGGTTCTATGATTTTTTTAAATTATCCTTTAGTCCATGTGGGTATCTCTAAGGTAGGTCTTGGTTGCTACAAATTTTATCCTCCTCTGTCAAGATATCCCCTTGATCGCTCTTCACCTTCATGAATTGAAAATTTTAAGTGATGTAATGGTAGGATATGACTTTTTATTGGGAAACTAATGATGATTTATTCATATCTAGGAATATAAGGATCCAATCAAACAATTTACATTAATTATTTTTGATGGTGTGTATGTTTCCACTTTTGATGAGATATTTGTCTTAACATAATTGCTCATTATAGTGGATCATCATGTTATTCTTGAATTTAATATTATTTAGATTATGAAATTTTTTTATTAAATATATTTAATAGTTTATTTATAAATAAATATTTTGTGTTGATTAATAAGAATTTAATATGAATTATCTATTAAAACTAATTTATGTCTTTTATGTTTTAAATGAAATTCCTCAATAATTTATTTGAATTAAATATGGGGTTTCAAGCATGGGAGTGGTAATTAATTTCAATTAAATATTTTTATTAAATAATGGTTATGGTTTATATGAATGTTTTTAGAAAACATGGAACATGGGCACCTTTGGTGCATTGAGAAAGGACTTATGAAAACCTTCGTGAGTGTGGAACCACTAAGTGATTTAGTTGAAATACTAAGAGATTTATGCAAGGATCGATATCATTATAAATAATTTTCATAGGTTGTTTTTCATTATGTATCTTATTAAAGTATTAAAATGGGTAGATCAGATTATTGTTTGGTTTTGTTCAAGATAGTGATATTTCAATCATTGATTCTTACTTATTTACTATATGGATGGTATGGATTATTTTTGTAAACATATATTTCATCTGTTTTGAAATATTCTTGGTTTATTTGAATATGAAAAGTTTAAAATGAAACAAAATAGTGTTTCATAAATTTTTCAGTAATTAAATTTCTTTATCAATCTAGTTTTATTTTAATGTAATAAATAATGTTTTTCTAGCGATGGATTTTGTAAAAATTCATGGTGGTTTCCTACATGAAATTATCCTAACATCCAATATATTTCATAGGATGTATGTATATTTTATTAGGTTACTATTAATGGGAAGGGTATGATATATCATGAGGTATTCTCAATGTTTTTTCACATTCACTTTTAGTTGGGAGGGTGGTGATCGAAGGTCAAACGGGGACACGGTTTTGGTATGTCTCTAGGTTAATCCTTATTGTGTGGTTTTATTACGTCACATGGTTGTGTATATTGTTAATGCATGAACTTATCTAATATTTTATCTTTATATTCCTATATATGATCCAGGTTTTGTTATTTTTTCTAAATGATATCACTTCCATGGTTATGTGTGTTGATACCCTAATGTTTATCGCCAAGACATGCTGATCATTGGTGATGATTCAATTCAAACAAAGTTTTTTATTCTAAATAGATTTTTGAGATTAATTTATCCACCTAATATATATATGGAAGAAACTCATGATATTCTAGAGTTTTTGAATGTTATGTTTCTGATATATTGACCCCTTTAAGATTCGTGATCACATTAGAGTTGTTGTTGATTGATTTTCACTCAAACCAACCATGTCTCAATTATATGTTATATTCGATGTATCACCGTTGAAGAAGTATATACCAAATCCCTCACATGTAAAAAAAATTGAGGCAGTATAGTTTGATAATGATCTATCTTATGAGGAGAATCCATTAAAGATCCTCCACCATAAAGGCGTTGTTCTTTGCAACAAGACTCCTTTCCTAGTCAATGTATTATAGAAGAACAATAATTATGAGAAGACAACATTAAAACAAGAAGATGAAATGAAATATAATTACACTAGTATGACTTTATCATATGGGGGAAATGAAATTTTGAAAGTAAAAATACATAATTTCAGATGAATGTAAAAACCACAAAAAATTCTCCAATGGAATTTCACTTCTAAATATATAAATGTATCATATTTATCAATCAAGTATTATATAATGCACTTGAAACCAAATTTTGAACAAAATTTTATTTATTTTATTGATATGAAAATTACATTTATATAATAAATATATACATAATAAATTAATTTATTACCATTGGGAAAAAGATATAAAATTAGCTAACTCTAATGAAAAAACTAGGATCTTCTCAACTCCTAGGAATAAACAGAGTTTTGAACCAATCAATTGAAAATAAATTGAATATTGGTACTGAAATATTCATTCCAAAAGTTAAAATATTTATAAAATTGATATAATATATAAGTATAAAAATAATGAATGAAATTTTATGTATATATCGAAGCTATCGTACCCATATTACTGTTAAAAATCCTAAAATTGTAATAGTAATGTGAATGTAGGAATATTAATCATGCCATTAGTATTTATAACTTGATAAATAGAATAGTAGCCTCACCCATGAAATTTTAAAATAGTTTCTTATAATATTATAAAATTAAAATATAGATAATTTAAATCACAATAAATGTAAATAATGTTTTTTGAAATGATAAAATAAGAGTTTGGTTTTTTGTAAAAAATATTATTTTTCATTAAATTTTTATGATCAATATTAAAATTTAAAATAATTTTAATTTTCCTAAAATGATTTTAAAAAATTATATGTTAATACATTATAATTATAATATAATTATATGTAACCCACATATTTTTAAGGGGCCATAAAATTGTTCATAATATTAATATCTTAATTGTTCAAAAAGAATAAGAATGTTGTTTACAAATTAATATTTTCATAATTGGAAAAGTATTTTTATAAAAAAATTATAATATTTGAATCTATAGGTATTAAAATGGTCATGGTGTGTTATATTGAATTTTTCTAAATATTATAGTTTTTTATTAATAGTAAAATATGGTGAAATATGATTTTAAGAGTAAATGTTAAATACAAGAATTATTGATTCATGTATGATGTATAAACCCATCATTTTGAATGTACTCGAATTACTACTATAAATAGTGACAATATTCATTACTACCGATAGTATTGAGAATAAATAATAATCAAATGATTTTTATAATAAAAACACATTACTTTGTTCCTCTTATATGTACTATTATTTCTCCTCGCATGTTATAATCCTTGTATATTGTTTAATTTCTACCAGATTTACTTCTCAATATACCCATAATATGCTATAATTATTGTACTAATAATTTCATATTCCAAGGATCCATAAGAGGTAGCCTAATAATAGACACATAGACGAATAGTTAACTTATCAACCAAACCTCTATCATTTTTTTATTTTTCTACCAACCCCATATGTCTTCCATAAATCATAAACTTTTATCATTATTATATTAAATATATTCATATGTTATTATTATAGTAGAACAAACATTTTATACCCTCTCTTTTGTTCATTCGAAACTGAAAATGACTTTTTATATTGGGTTCGATTCACCGCCTCCACGATCAATATACATTGTCATCCACCACCAACTTCATTGATGGTATTAATAAACTTTTTAGGTTTAAAAATTCTAAAAATAGATATATTTATTTTATTTTCATATTTTTTAATGTACTAGTATTCATAAATTCAAAGGAAATCATATAGGTTCACTTTGGTTGGTAAAACCATATATGTGAATTAATTGTTTAATAATAATAACTAAACACTATAGAGCAATATTTTTTTAATAATATATGAATTTAAAATCCATTTTAAATTCCTATAAGAACAAGAAATTTATTTCATAACACATTTATATTTATGTAAAAGTATTATAAGGAACATCCATAATTATCTAAAAGTGATGCAACCTTGGAAAAATGACACAAATAACCCTAGAATGATAAAATTAGTAGCAATATCTCAAATAAATTACTATAAAATATCCTAAAATATTCATTAAATTAAATAAAAAACAATATGGTTGTAAATAATTTATTTAATAATTCACATTTTATTATTCTTTATTTGAAATGTAAGTAAAGAATAAATTTGGACCTCAGTTAAGGGAACATCCTGACCACCCTATTTATTTTGGGTAATTTGTTTCCTCTAAAACTCACTTCATCAAACTATAATAATCAAAAAATTATTTGAAATTAATATATATATATATATATATATATATCCGTCAAATTTGTAACTAGTTATTATAACCTTCAGTTTTCAAAGATAGTCATGTTATTGAGGTTTACTTCTCAATTTGATTTGTCAAGCAGACCCGATTAAAGGAAACTTCTCTGTTTATTACCCAATTTAATGTACTACTAAATAATTTGTTTTAAACTAGATATAGTATATAAAACTTGTTATTTTTCTTTCATACAAAACTTATTTCATGTATATTGATTTTTTATATTTTTTCCCTCATGAAAGATTCACCACCCTTTTTCATAAAACCCCACTAAATAGGCACATTTTCAATGATACTTCTACACAAATTTTCATGTATTTAAATCACTGAGATGTAATGTTTTTGGAATTAATCTTATTTGAAATATATGAACATTGTGTAATTATATTTTCCCTTCATTCATTAAAATCAATATGATATTCCATTTTTTATTCTACAATACAAGATTATGTAACACATTTTCAAATCATGTGTTTTTCTAATCATTATGCTTTATATTTTATTTACTTATGTGGCATACATATACATCTATAAGAAAATATGGGTTTTTCCATATATTAATCCAATTAATTAGGGTGTATTTATATCTTGTGATATGTTATTTATGTGCTAAGGTTGTAAACATAATCCATTAGGGTATTTTTCTGACATTTTACAATATCTCTATAGTTGGACATGGGTTATTCTTATAATCTTATGTGTTATGATTTTTCCACAATACTATGATTTCAACTTCATTATTTCATGATTTTATCTGATTATTAAAGAAAATCATATTTTTTGATATCATTTTATTCCATTTGTGTTATATTTTTTGATTCATTATCCTGTTCATTTTTTTACTAGGAGTTATATTTAACAGATTTTTTATATAATCTTCATGTTAAAAATTTTATTTTTATAATATAAAAGAGAATTAAGAGAACATTATGGAAATTAAAATTATCAAAATTTATATTTTGATTCATATTAGTGTATTATGAACCATTAATTCCAAATAAAGTAGAAAACTCAATTTTAGTGTTGTTTTCATTGGATATTCATGTAAAACATCATGTAATAAAATGTATAAGAGGATTGGGTAGCTATATAATTTATCACCATCCATGGTGATATTGATATCCATTTAAATTAGGGTGAATGTCTTGTGGAGTTGGGATTCATTCTATAAATGTGCATTCCTACATATCCCTATAAAGGGAATCAATCCCCACATAGTTTAGTGCCGTTTAGAAAGAAATGAAATAAACTATATGGCTATAAGACAAGGACATTGTGGTCCCTTTTATAGTCATACATACCTGAAAAATTATATTTATTTTAAATTTATTTATTGAAGAATAATTGGTGATTGATATTTACAAATTTGTAGTTTTAGGAAACATACTAAAGTGACCTTCTCTAGTTTACCCAAGCAAAGGAATTTAATGATGTTATTTTTGACACCAAAAGTAGAATCTTAAATCCAGGAATATGAGGAAATTAATAGGGGTTTCTCAAATCAAGGGTTATAAAAAACTAAGATGAAAATATCAAAACAAATCATATTATGAAACTAATAATATAATATTTTCTCAATAATTGAAGGGAAACAAAGAATATAATCTGGGAATAAAATCTTTTATGGACCAATCTATGTATTGTGACTCAAGGTGGGGGTCGTAGGTACTGTCATCCAAATTCTATTTGAATTATAATATAATATTCATGGTACTAATCTATATTTTTCAAGGGTAATGATTGAATTTGATATATTGGGAACTAGTTTAAACTCCACAACCCATTAAAATTATAATTAGGGGAATGTGAAGAGTCCTCTTAGCATAGACCTATAGATTACAATGTAGATGGACTTCATGAATGGAACCCCATGATAGATTCATGGGTAAATTAGGACCCAAATATGTTACCTAGGAAGAAGTTCCCAATAATAAGAATATGATGAATGGGTTCCTATGTAGGTGATATAGTATATGGTATCCCCAAATAGGTTACCTGGTCAAAGGCGTTCCTAGATTAGATAATGACTAATCAGGTTCCTA
Organism: Viscum album; assembly: GCA_963277665.1. Classification (NCBI taxonomy): domain Eukaryota; kingdom Viridiplantae; phylum Streptophyta; class Magnoliopsida; order Santalales; family Viscaceae; genus Viscum; species Viscum album. The sequence goes on along the minus strand of OY728135.1, from coordinate 1,738,562,434 downwards.
GGTTAACCATTTAACCAATTATATGGTTTTTGGGTCCCTATGTGGTCTTCTACTTATGTGGTTCTTAACAAAGATATAATTTTTTTTAGTGTTCTAAAAACCAAGAAACCTGATGTAGAGGTGAACTGACACCAATGTGATATAGTACCTAGGGAATGAAAACATTTACCATCATTCAGGGAGAAATTTTTAATCTATTATCCTTAAAATTAACTTGAATTTAGGTCCAGTATCCTCAAGTCATTTTATACTTTGTGCCACTTGAATCTCTATCTTGACTTGAATTGTACATGGTTATAGTTGTTGTAAAAAATAATTTTTTTCATATTTATTTTATTGGATATTTATAGTCTAGTCACACAATCATGGGAAGTAAAAAGTTGGTAAACTTGGTGATCAACAAGGTCACATATAGGGAACTCCTTTAGGGAAATTGAAGTAATTTATGGAAGGGAAGCTGTAACAGTGAGTTCAGATGAAAAAAATATCTAGGTTCACATAGAATAGAACCAAATTTGGGGAGAACTGATGAAATTTCTAGGAGCATGAATAAGGGAGAGAATGGAAGGGAACATGACGAAGGGTAAAATGTACTAGTAAACAATATATTTTATGTGAAAACTAGGCATGAATTTCATAGAGTGTGTAGACTTATGCATGGGAATAGACATTGAAAACATTCCATCAGAAATTTTTTAATATAAATTCATGTAATTCATTATACATAGGTCAATTTTAGCTCAATTACCTATCAAAATTATTGATGTAAAATAAGATGGAAAATAGGAAGAAAAAATTAACACTATTTTATGTTTTACATTTTGAAAAATTTCATACGAATTTATAAAAAAATATTGGGTGACTGGATAAACATATTCTCCAAAAATAGATGAAATCTAAAACCCACTCCCATATTTATGTTCTCATCCTCAAGTCATGGGATTGGGATATTTTTTTAAGGGTCACCAATGGTTGGTATTTTATAATGCATGTAAAACATAGATATTGTATTGGATTATTCTTCAATGCATGTGGCAATAAAATATCTTCAACTAAAATCTTGACATATGGGTTATGTTAATATAATTTCCATTGAGTAAAAATAAATGGTATAATTTTTTAAAAATAATTTTAAAAAACAAATATTTTAGTACAACATGATGAGGCTACTTAAACATTATCACTATAACTATTATAGAATTCCATTAATAATTCCATTCTCATACTCAAACAGAGGAATTTGGAAGTGTGATTTATTTCTACTCATAGCGATAATACATGACCTTAGAATTGTTTTTTTCCTCATAGAAAAATTTTATTACCAAAAATTGGTTTTCTACATAACCTTCCATGCAACATGGTGTATAATTATATAAATTCAAACCTACTAGGCTGTTTGAATTTTATATGTCCCATGGGAATGGAAGGCTTCTCTATACTGAACATAAAATATATGGAGATCCGAATATTGAGACTTGGTATAAGGAATTGAAAAATAAATTTTATATTCACGAATAACCTTGGAATCCAAAGTGAAAATTTAATTTTATTTCTTTATATTGTCCCCATCCCCCGATGTGTGCATCAAACAAATACTTTTGGGTTTTTTGGAAGAACATCGCTACAGTATTCTACTAAACCCATTGTAAATTATATTTTTTAAAATTTATTTTTCTAAAATATACATTGAGAGAATAAAAATACATTTAACACTATTTTCCATACATCTCAATTAGATGAATTGAATAGGCTTCAAATGGCCTGTTTCTGGAAATGATGTGTTGAAATGTTCCCCATAAAATATACTAGATATTAGTCAGGAATTCATTATTCAAAATCAAAGGAATATTATACTTTGGAGTAGAAATAGAATAAAATATGACCAGTATTTTATCAATATATAATTCAATCAACATTATTTCATATTTTTTCCCATATTATATGAGAGGTTTTTTAACCTCTTCAAACAGTAAAATGAATTTTAGAAAAAAATCTTGAATTAAAGTAAGATAATTTTGAGTTATTTAAATTACATATAGTTTTTAACATTCAATTAGACTCACTATTTTTTATTATTGATTCCTATTAGTCAATATCAATGATGATACAAGAGTTATTTATTGTAATACTAATAGTTTAGGTAGCATTATACTTTTATGCGACTCTATGTACAAAGTAATTTTTGGAATGGTTGAGACATAGGGAGTACCATAATTTCTTGAATATGTATGATTGAATCGAGTTACTTAGTAATGAGAATTATAAGTAATAATTTAATTATTTCTATTTAATGATTTTAAATCATATATAGGATATGTAGTGTGCCACCCCCAAAACCACTGAACTAGGCCTTATGATAGTGGGACACAATAACTCATGTTAATCTCCACATAATCCACAGGATTCCTACTAGAAATGAGGGACTTGGGTAAGTACATGGGGAGATTATTCCCCCATAGGATAAGATATTACAGAGCAGTAAATAATATAGGTAAAAATTAGCAGAAGCATTGAGAAAAATAAGACAGCAGAAGAAGAAAATAAAAAACCCAATAGGATAAATAATAACTATGGAATTTAAATAGTCGTAATGGATATCATGATAGTGTCAATTTATGATAACCAAATAAAATAAATAAGTGTGCACTGGTATGGAGTACAATAATAGACTTCATGCTAAAAAAACTACAAAAATACTTAAAACAATGACACAGAATATCAAGCATAGGCTTGGTCATCTTCCCCCAAAGAACAATCTAAATTAGAAAAGAAATTAATTATCGGGAGCGGAACACTTACCTATATACATACAAGATAACATAACGTCTACACAGTACCAAATAGGGCCCAGAAAAGTTTTGAGTTATAATCTTAGTAGGCTGGTACCCATTGTTTCTAGACTATTCTATTTCATGATGTAGAGAAAACGAAGTGTTCCATGTGTAATAAATTCAATAATTTTTTTTTAAAAATAAAGAAATTGTAACTTTGTCCAGGTTCCAAAAAGGACACTCGTCCCATTCTACATACTTTGGAATGAACTAGAATTCTGAATGAGATACTTGGTAAAGCAGAATATATATATCATGACATATGTAACATGAATGTCCAAAGAGAAAAAATATCCCATACCTGTGCTTTGTCTTGGATTCTAATCCATATTTTAATAGCAGACACACTAAAGACATAATAGATGTCTCACAATGTATAAAAAAAATCTATGCAGTATCAATGAATGAATCTCAAGAATTTATATTGAAAATTGAAAATTTTATAGGTGGATTCCAAGATCGTCCCTATAATATCACTCTGATAAATTCATTAAATTATATCCAATTCCAGGATCCCATCCTACATGATCCTTTCAAAATTCAATGCATATATCGTGTTATGGATACTATGAGTTCGTCTCGGGTATCTAATATAAGATACCAAGTATCAACTGAGGTTTTGTGTAGCCATTTTGCTAACAGGTCCATCCTCAATTTCCCCTTAGGGAACCTGTATCACCCAATAGTTTTGTAAAAATTCCCGGGAAAGCCCTTGCCCAGCGAGCCTAAAACATCCCTTTCTCTACATGTTGTGTGGTAACCTATCGAGTAGAGAGAGTCCAAATATGGGTTCTTTATATGGGACCCACATTCTCTACTTATACTGATTTCATTTAAAACAAAAATGGAAATATAAATAAATATATATATATATAACAGGGAAAGAAATCATGATTGCATCACATTAATTAACCATTTAATTCCACTTTCTTTGTAATTTTTCAAGGATAACAGTTACAACTAATAATAATAACATGATGTTAATTAAAATAGGACCTTTTTTAATGTAATAAGAGGAAACTAAATTTAATACTATAAAATCTCAAAAAGAATTTTAACCACAATTATTAATGTATAAAAAAATCAAAGGAAACCCAAATTCATGGTTTATTATTCAACCTCAATAATTTATTCAATTTAGTACTTCAACCCAAATTAACGAACAATCAAAAATAATTTATAACATAAATATTCATGGATTATGTTTAATAATAAAATATTTTTGGCACACCCAAAGGGGTATCAAGTGGCATAGAAACAACCTAAGAATAGGTTCTACTTAAACAAAGGCTACAAAGATCAAGAAAAAATAGTTTAATTAAATTAATACACATTATTTGGGATTCAATGGTAGGCACTAATGTGTGGCACAAAGGTGTGACTTGAAATAAGAAACAACACAAAGTGAGTGAACATAATAACCCTACCTCATAGCTTTTTATACCCCATGTTCCATGAAAACCATTAATTTGACCTAAAATAAAAGAAATCATAGGATTTATCAAAAACACCAATTTTGGGTAAAATAATTTATAGAAGATTACACGATGAAGAAATGATGAAACACAAATATAATAGATGTGAATGATAAGACTTTCAAAGATCTTTATAGTACTTCTAATTGCATTGAAAATTGAATAGAATCAGAGGTGCATCGGGCTTCCGAAGCGGAGATGGGGGGAGGTGCACCCCATGGAAAGCGGGGAACAACGCACAATAAGAGAGAAAGAGAAGAGAGGATGATAATAATAAATTAAATTAAAGAAATAGATGATATAAAAAAGATATAGAAAATAAACAAAAAAACAATAAAATAAAAGAAAATAAAATGGATGGAGAAAAGAAATAAATTGAAAATAAAAATGTGTTAACCCATTTTTAATTATTTTCACTTTTCTTCTAACCACTTTTTATTTAATTTTTTATTTTTATTATTTTTTCAATTATTTTGAATTATTTTTTTATATTTTATTTCTTTTAATCCATTTAATTACATTTAAATCATACATTATTCTAAGGAATGGTGTATTATTTTTTATAAATCTTGTGCAACTATTAATAAAATTATTTACAGCTCGGGACCCACAACAAACCATATGGATGTGTGCCCCTATTCAATTTATGGAATTCCACTTAAAATTAAACAATTCATACCTTGGATTAAGACAATAGGTTACAACCTACCCTCATTAATAGAACTCAACCCTCATTATTCCTTCTGAGGGTAGTGGAATGTCATCTGAGAAGTGTTTCGACCACAACCCTTGCATATCTGTCTCCCACTACTAGGTATTATTTTGAATGAGTGTGTGATTCCATAGAATCTAAACTACAGGAAATGACCTACATTAGAGAAACTCTATTCTATAATTGATTATACAAATCATATTCTCCTCAAAGGAGGAATCCCCCTCAAGTTTGATGTCTTCAGGGTTAAACAAATGTGTTAGGACAGGAAAATACTAACAAATATGACATACTTGGAAGACATCATGAATTACATAGTACCTATGAGGTAAAAAACCTAATAGTATATTGTCCTATATCCCACCACTGTGTTGAAAAACCTGACAAATCTCAGTGATAACTTCAACGGCCTCTTGATTTTCCTATGACCTGGTGAAACACACAGAAAGACCCAATGTACAACCTCGACCTCTAGGGTTTGAGACAATGATTAGTATAAGAATTTTATCTATAATAAGATATATTAATACACTTATAAATCATATCTAAATTTTTATTGGACTCTTGAATAATAGGAGGACTCAGAATAGCTACATCGCCTCCTTCAGGCTAAAAAAGAGGTTAACAACATAGTCTACCATAGAGGGCATTGTAATGATCCATTTGAATTGTTTCCTGGAAGCTACTTTTATAGGAAAACTCAAATATTGGAATATGTTTCTCCTAAGAACAACTAAAATAAAAAACAAAGACCTAAATCATATCCTTTAACAAACAAATGGTTCTCTCAGAATGCCTATCAGTCTGGGGGTGATATGCATTACTCAAAAGCAACTGTGAACCCAATGCCTTCTGCAACACATTATAAAATTTTTATGTGAAATGGGAATCCCTATCTGAAATAATTTAATGGGGAACTTCATAAATTTCAACTATCTCCCAAATATAAATCCTCCCAAACTCATCAATAGATAATGTCTCCTAGATAGGTAGGAATGTCCCAACTTTCGTCAACCTAACGATGATCGCCTATATTACATTACTTCCTCGAGGAGATATTGTAAATACTTTAATAAAATACATGGTGATGTTGTTCCATTTCCACTTAATAATGGAATGAGGTTGTTGGAGTCCAGTGGGTCACTGGTGCTCTTCCTTCACCTGCTGATAGGTGGAGCACTGCATAATAAACCCAATATTTTCTTCTTCATTCCAGTCCACCAATACTAACGATGCATATCTCTGTACATCAAAGAAATTAAGTGATTAAATTCCCAAATAGAGGAAACATATTACCTCATAATCACTTCCCAAATATCAGAATAGATTTAAACACGACCATAATAGAGGAAAGATTCACTACTCTCAAAAACCATACTAAGGGAATGTTCTCTCATGTGTCTCTCTCACTCAAAACAAGCCTCTCCAGATTTGATAATTGTCTCATACAGATTCACTCAAGAAGATAGTACAACACTGTAAGATCTTCTAGAACTAGTTATTCACACTGCTTGAGAACCTCTAGATACATCTTAGAAAACAATAATTTCATCTTCCACTCATTGATGGATTCTTAGACGTCTTGTTTATTTATTTGGCGAATCCAACCATCTTTCATTACATTAATCTTACCAAGGGTATATGAAATATCAAAGTTAAATGACTGCTGGTATTTGACCCACTTGAGCTACCTGAAATTTAAATCTTTCAATATTGAGATCTATTTCAATCTTTTATTATCCATGGAAACAATGAACCTCTCTCCCAATAAGTAGTTTCTCCAAAATCATAGATAATGAACCATGGATTCGAATTAGAGTCCATGCATAGGATAGTTCCTCTCATGAGGCCTCTGTTGGTGGGATCCATAAACCACAACTCGATCACCCTACATTAGAATTGCAACGAGTCAGACTCCTAAAACATCACATTAAACAATATAACTTTTTTCTGGCTCTAGAAGAATCAGGATTAGAGATGACATGAGTCTTCCCATTAACAACTAAAAATATTTCTAATGAACATCTTACTAGATGAATTTCACACCCTTATTATTCAGAGTTGTAAGAGGTACTACTAAGTGGTAGAACCATTGACAAAACTCATGTAAAATATTGTGATCCCTAAGAAAGTGTGTATGTCAAACACATTCAGGGGTTGTTCCCAATAAAACATTGGGATAAATCTTTCTATGTCAACTGATAAGCCTACCTCAAATATGATATGACCCAATAAGTGAACCTTATTTATACAAAAGTGGAATTACTAGGCTTTTTGTATAGTTGGTTCACTCTCGGTATTATTAGCATGATATTAATAGGATTTTAATGGTCATGTATGTAGTGCGAAAACACCATGATGATGTTTACAAATACTACCACCAAGGAATCAAGGTACAGGTGGAAAACTCGATTCCATAAAGCCATAAAATCTACTGGCGTGTTCGTCAAACCAAATGTCATAACCAAAAAATCATATAAAACATACCTAGTATGGCAATATATATGTGGTATATCTGATTTTCTCACACACACGAGATGATATCCTGACCTTAGCTTGACCATATAATAAATAGTTTCTCATTAGAGCTAGTTAAAGAGTTCATCTATACAAGGAAATGGATATCAATTCTTTACGATAAGTTGATTGAGTTGATAGTGATCCACATACAATCTGAGGGTACCATCCTCCTTTTAAAAAGTACTAGTGGAGCCCACGATGCTGATCTGGGTCTAATAAAACTCATATCCTCAAGATCTTCAAGCTTCTTCTTGAGTTCATGTAGCTCTGTCGGTATCATCCTATAAAGAGGAATGGACACTGGTGCCTCACTTGGCATTATCTCGATAGTGAACTCAACATCCCATATAAGAGGTATGTACAAAGAATAAACTAGGAATAAATCCCTAAAATGATCCACAATGTGAGGTAATTCCACTAACTATGTTCCCTGAATGCTCATAAAGAGCCATTCCAACTGAGATGTCACTCTGCCTAACCCAGAACTCTTAGTTTCAACTCAATCTTCTAGGATATCCAATTCTACCTTGTGTGTATATATATATATGATTCCCTTGATTATTGTGAAAGACATTAGATAGAAATCACAATATACATGGGAAGGATAATGAATGAGTCATTCCAAACCGAGAATGACATAATAGTCAGTCATCTCGAGCAAGAAGAAATTCCATAAGAAACGGTACATGCCTATCTCAAGGGGAACTCCTAGAACTAGTGTATTCCCTCTATTATAACCCAAAAAGGAGTGTCAAGTGACATAAATCTATATAATTAATCGATGTAAAAACAAAAAATCTCAACTGTCTCATTAGATATGAAAGAGTGTGAAGAACCATTATCATGAACGGTATAAACTATAGTAGGTTCCCCAAGGATAGTTCATATAACCATAGAGGGTCTTGGATGTTTCATCCCTAATGTTGGTTTCACTAAATATATATGTACTAAACCTAGAACATGAGATGCCACTTGACTAGAATAAGAAGTTCCACTCTTCAGACACTGGTGTTCTAGAACATGGTTGCCTCAGTCACTACCTCAACTGCTTCATCCAGATTGGATGGTGGAAAACGATATCCTAGCTTGACACGGATCCATATATCCCATACCTGATGGAGGCTCTAGAACAGATCCCATGACATTAGATGATGAAGGAAAATAATGACAGAAATATTTAATGTGATCCATCTTATGACAAGCTTGACACTCCATCAGGGATTTCATCCACTAGGGTTTCTTATGGTTGATCCTTCCACCATAATGACATATGATAGTGATGTCATTATGTGTCATTTGGAAGGAATTTCTCCCATGAACACCCTCGAAAAAACACTTCTTAATTCCTAAAAAACCATTACCCTACCTTGGAACTCAACTATCATGGCTCATTAAGATCATCTCCCATGAGATTTAATTTATTAATTAGGGAATGTTTCATGATCTCTATACCATTCTACAAAAAAAAGACATTCACCTGCTTCCAGATAGTATATCAACGCCCTTCCTCAAAGTTCCTCGTAGTCATATGTGTGTCACTATTTAATGGTGGAGTAAAACATTGGATCTTAGTGAAGTGATTATAATTCTCTAACGCAATCATAGATCTCTGTTTAATATGATATAACTCTCTGTAATGATCTTATCTTATAGTCTGTGGAAAGAAGTGATCGTAGAAAGTTATCTAATTATTATTCCAAACCATGTCTCAGGGTTGGTATGCCTGAAAAATGACATCCCACCAACACTTATAGGAGTCACAAAAATTAAAGACAACATGTTTTACCCATAACTCTAGAATCATATCAAGATGGTCGAAGATGGATTTCATAGCTTCAGTACATGAATTTGTAGCATTGGGACTAAAATATCCTGATAAAGTGTGAAGATGTTGCCACATAAAGTCCCACGTAAGCCCTACCATAGTCAGAGAGCGCATGAGAACACTATAAATTGACTATATGAACAAAAATAATCATGAGATAGACTTCATCACCTAATGGTATATTAGGAGGAGGTACTATAGGAGGAACTATATGAGGCACTACGGGTGGCACTACATAAGGTTTCTGACCAACCAACTCCAAAATGTGCTCATCACACCTCTCCTGGTGTGTGATATGAAGATTCCATGGAATCATTATTCTACAATTTCAAAACACATACATTATACAAGATTATATGTTAGATGAGGTAAACAAGTAAAGGAGCAGTAAGAAAAGGGTAGGTGTAAGGCCACCGTAAACATGGCAGAGTAGGTTTGGAAAGCATATAAATAGGGTAGGTATATGTCCTACCTCTAAATTTTTTCACAAAAGGTTTCCCACTCCAAGATACACATCTATATAGAAAGATAATATGTATTAGATAGATCACTAAGAAAAATACACACTTTATATTCATAAAAAACAACTGCTACATGATATTACAACTAAACACAACATTACTCACATTCAAACATACAGATGAATGCTAAAAGTATACACAACATAACAATATGCATGTCATTTTAATATCTATGGTGCCTAATATGATGCATGTAAAATTCAATTCCCTCATTTCATCGGTCTTCAATAGTAAAACTTATCGTCTCAATAATACAAATACAAGTAATAACATAAACCAATTGTGTGAAAAAATCATCAAGTCGTATCAACAATAAATGGTATAATCAATAACTAAAATCAACATCTCTGGAAATTTGGGTTTCCTCTTTACATGGTTTAGCAATGACAATGCACATGGTATGTTGAAAATTATACAATACTAGTCTCATGTATAACCAAAATATCATGATAAAAGAAAAAAAAATAAACCTCCTCTAATACCACATTATAGCATCTCGTCCCATGTACCATGGAACGGGGGCCCAATATGGTGGGTCACAAGGCCTCAAGCGCATCTCCTCAAATTCCAGAGGCAGCTGACTAGTAGTTTTGGAATTGGGTAAGTCTATGAGGATATTGTTACCTCATAGTATAATGTATTACCTCATGGTAAATAATATATGTAACAAGTAGTAGAATCCTAGTGAAAATGTGGAAAGTTAAAGAAGTATATAAACTACCCAACCGAATAAATAATAATATTGGAAGCTAAATAGATATAATAGATACCATGATGATGTCAGTGTATGGTGTTAAAAGTAAATTAATAATCATCCATGGGTATAAGGTAAAAGCATAAATATGATCCCAACCAAAACTATGAAAAAGACCAAAAACTACAACACATAATCTCAAGCATAGGCTCAGTCCTATACCCCCCAAAGCTCTATACAAAATTGTAAATCAATCAAGGATCGGGAGTGGAACACTTTCATATATCCATACCTTCAAACATAAAGTCTACCTATGTACCAACCATTGCTTGAGTAGGGTGTGATATATAATCACAGTAGTTCGACAACAATGATGTCTAAACCTTTCAACTTCATACTTTAAACAAATAGGAGTGTGCCATATATAATAAATGAAAGATATTTAAATAAATAAAAATAACTATAACTTGGTTTGGGTTCCTAATAGGAGATCCATCCCATACCACCTACTTCAGCTAGAGCTGGAAGTATAAATGAGATACCTGGTAAATCAGAATATATATATAGCAAGGCATGTGTAACATGACAGACCCGAGATACTGCCCTTCCCCCAAGCTTGTTCTTTAGGTTGGGGTTTAATCCATGGGTCAACACCAGGATCACTAAAGGAACAAGTGAGGTGTCACAAATCATAAGGAAACTCTATGTTGTATCAATAACAGAATATCAACCATTAAAATTTTAAATTGACTGTTTTAGAGGTCGATTCTGATCCCATACCTAAGGTATCACTACAGTACATCCATTAAATTATATCCAGTGTCATGAGCCCTTCCAACGTGATCATTTGAAATGACCATGTATATCTTGTGGTATGGTAACTATGAGTGCATCTCGGGTATTTCACGTAAGGGATCGAGTATCAACCATAGTTTAGCGTAGAAATCTTTCCAATGGGGCAGTCCTTGGTTTCCCCTTAGGGAACTCATATCACCTAATAGTATTGTAAAAATACATAGGAAATTTCTTTCCTAGAGAGCCTAAAACAGCACTTTCCTGGAGATGTTTTTGGTAACCTATCAATCACGGAGAGTATAAACGTGGGTTCTTAATATGGTACACAAGTTCTATCCCATGCTTGACTTCTTTAATACAACAATAGAGGCATATTAATATCATAGATAAGTCATTCAAGATCACATTACCTTAATTAACTTATTAATGCCACCAACTTACTAATATTCAAGCCTAATAGTCACAACTAATAATAACAACACAATATTAAACAAAAATAGCTATTTATCATTGTAAGAGGAGAAAACAACATTTAATAATAGAAAAGAACAACAATATTTATTAGAAAAATTATTTATAAAAAAATAAAAAAAGAAATAAAATTCATGGTTTGTGATTCATCTTCAATAATTTATTCAATTTATAACTTCGAACCAAATTACTATGCATCCACTTGTAATTGATGAAATAAAGATTCAAGGACAATGATAAATAGTCCAATATTGTTATCACACCCAAAGGGGTATCCAAAAGCATGGAAATAACCTAGGAAGGGGTTCTCTTTAAACAAAGGCCACAAATATCAAGACAAAATAGTTTAATTAAATTAATACTCCTTATTTGGGATTTTTTGGTCGGCACAAACGAGTGGAAAAAAGGTGAAAATGGACCAAACAAATGAAATGATGAGAAAGAACATAGGCACCCTACCTTTTAGTATTTGTATACCCCATGTTCTGTGATGACCTTTGATTTTACCTAAAACTAAAGAAATATAATGATTTTATGAAAACCCTAATTTTGGGTAAAAATCTTTCATGAAATATTGAACGATGAAGAGATGATTAAACCCAAAACTAATGGGTTTGGATGATACACCTTACTGAGAGCTTCACATTTCCTTTCACTATGTTGAAAATTTAGGATAATCATAGGTAAAACGGGTTTTCGAAGTGGAGACAGGGGAGGCGCACCACCTGGACAAGGGCTATAACATACCTGAAGAGTGGGAGAGTAGAGAGGAGGAGAAGAAGAAAATGAAATAAAATAAATAAATGGTGTTGAGAAAAAAAAATAAAGGGAAAATAAAATATAATAAAAATATAGTAAAAGGGTAGGAGAAAAGAAATAATAATAATAATAATAATGGGTAAAGGCAATTTTTAATTATTTTATCATTTCTGTTAATCGCTTATTATTTAATTATATAATTTTTTTATTTTTATTTTTTTTATTTTTAAAATTTATTTTACATATTTTAATAATTTTAATTACTTTTAACTCAAACATTGTATGTGGGAATGGTGTATTATTATTCATAAATCCTACACAATAATTAAAAAATATATATGTTATTCGGGACCTAGGACAGACCACACGGGCTTGTTCTCTTAGTAACATTATAGGATTTTCCTAAAAATTAAGGGATTAGTACCTTGGTTAAATCCATGACATTACCCAATATTCATTTCAACTATTATCTTTAACACCTTATGGGGGACCTCCATTGCTGTTTATTTATTATTATCCATCATGGGAAGACCGTGGGGTTATTTTAGATTCTTTATCACCATAGGGAGGTCCTTTGTGTTTATATATTTATATATCACTAGCATGTGGAAGATCTCACATTTTTTCCATTATTACAATAGAATCGAATTAAATTAGGAACCCAATAGAGGATATACATGTTGGATGTTCACTTCAACAATGAGTGGAACTTCTCCACTAGTATCATAAGGAAGAACTATATGATTTATGGTTTATGTTCTTCCATGGGAACGGCCTACGTATTGGTCATTGTATTTATTTGAGGACAATCTCCATAGTGTGGTCTTTAAGAAGGACCTTCAGAGATACCTTCTTGGGTTTTACATTGTAGTGGTCCACTATATTATTGAATTATTATTTTTTTCATGGAGATGACCTTTTTGGTTGGTGTTTCCATCACAATGGGTATGATCTCTATGAAAACTCATCAAAGAGGATATATATTATTTTTTGGTTATATTACAATATAAAGGACCTCCATAATAATTGTTTTCATTACTCGATATTGATGGAAATTTTGATATATTTATGGGTGTCAGCCTGGATATAATCATAGGCAGTATTCCAATGGTGACATGAAATTAACCATGAGTCACATTAGGGATATACCAATAGATGTTAGGGTTATTATTATAAAAATAATCAGGAGCCCACTATTTTCAACTAATAGTTGATAGCCCATAATAGTCCATGTTTTTAATAATTCGAGCAGAAATACCATAATCTATGACTTATTGATGAATCCATATAATGTATCAATGGTGACATCCATGGTTGGGGAGCCCTCCAAGGTGTCACTTGAGTTTTTAAATGGATGTATTGAATTCAATATACCACATACCATAGATAAAAATTATAAATGGTTCCTCACTGCATGTAGCATTAGAAATATTTTTTGTGTGGAAATGGAGGTCTTATACACAATATTGATATCTCATTAGATTGAAAACCATTGTGTCTTAGGATACAAGATATGGAATGAGTTTTCTATGAGTGGCATCATCAAGTGTTGAGAAACCAATAGTATTGAACAAAACTTTCTCTTAGTTAGTCCATGTAATTTTTAACATGATGGTTCATTAAGTGGTAATAAAAATTAGATGCAATGAGAATTGTCATGGGAGAAAACAAAAACAATGAACTTATCAGTATAGTATCCAAGTAAGAGATATTGGTAAATTGATTTTCTTCCATGGTTTAGGTTTTCAAATTGTTTTATACATTTTTTATGGTTTGTTTTGGTAAATATTTTATTTTAACTCATTCCCACTTCCTAATGGTAGGAGGTCAATATTATGATATTTTAACACTTTTATTTTCACAAAAAGGTTTGTAGGAGTAGATGTTATTTTTTTTAATGATGTATATTTTTATCTATTTTGGGACTCTCATATAGATTTAGGACATATTTATTAAATCCTTTCTATAAACAATACGAGTTACCCATGTATTTATATAAATTAATTGATTCTTTGCATTTTTTATGAAATTGTTTGTGTAAAAGTTTATCTGTATATATATATATATTAAATTATCCATTATTTTCATCATTGGTATATTATATTATTATATATATATATACATGTAGAAACTCTATAGTTAATTGGAATATATGATGTTGTTTGTTATAGAGGAGTTATAATTTACCTAATCAGAATGGAAACCTATATAACCTAGTGAATTAAATCAAAACCAAAGTAGTTTAAGGAAATTTAAAAGGGCACAAAATATATTTATATTCATATGACTAAGAATATTATGATACCTTTTAATATAGTTCATTAATTAATGATAAAGTTCATTTAATGTTTCCTTTTCCAATACTATTATTCCTTTTAGTTTTAATTTATATGCTTTGGAATGGTCTTGATAAATTTAATGTCAACGGAATGGACTACCAGTCTTGAGTTCCTAGTAGTTTTTTGGTGTGTGGATAATACCAAAATAGACCTTTCTAGATTGAACTAACAGATAGGTCAAGTGATTTTATGTTTATTCTTACACAATATTAATGTACCATTTGAATTTAAAAAAATATTTTTCTAACTATATAATTAATAATTACAGGACACATGGAATATGTGAAATGTTGAATGAAATTTGGTACTTATACTAGATAAACGAGCCATGAATGTTTCAATGGATCATTGATTTGAATGTGGGGATGAAAATTGAATCTAGTATACATCTTAGAAGAAATGGTGGTGTTTTAAAATTTATTGTGAATATTTCTTGGGAAATATATCATAGAAAGGGGTTATTAAGTGGATATATGGAGGCTAGTAATATACTTGGTAGTTATTAAACATGTTATCATGTTTAAATGATGAACCTATTGATATGGGTAGGGTTATGATATTTTTAATTATATAATGGGAATTCTTTGTTATGTAAATACATGATTGATTTTATTTTTAAGATCCTACTTGTTAAGGGGAACAATTGTTGATTATCTGTTTCAGGTTACCAGATTCCTATTCATAAAGTGATAAATGATTTATTGGGATACAAAAAGGTGGTTATTGATAATGTCATATATATTTTGGGTGTTTTTGTAGTAGGCCAGGAGTGAATAATCTACATGAGGTTATGACATGTTTGTGAGGGTTTTAGAGAGGTATTATGGGCTATTTAGGGGGTCCAAATACCCAAAAATGATCATTTTGAAAAGGGTGACCTTAGGATTAATCTTATATTACGATAGAAAATTAGAATGAGAGAATTTTTTTAAAAAAAGTGAAATAAATTTTCATAAGAGTTTTCATCCATTTTAATGGATAAGGTTCAAGAAGTTATATGAGGGGTTATCATTAGCCACCACATTAGTTTTATGCAATGGGGTACCCTCTGTAAAGGTTTTATATGGTTCTTGAAATAAAATGTTTCACGCTAACAGTTTCACTAAATATTTATGGAGAGGGTATATGTTCATGTGACGTATACATATGATATTATTAATCTATAGAAACTGATCTTGAGACTTCATGGGTAAATGTTATCTCAAAGGATACTAAGGTAAGTAATTATCAAAAATAATTTGAGGTTTTCCAGAATCAAGGATTTAAAATAATTATCTATAACATAAAATGTGTTTCATGTATTTTTATAGATAATGGATATATTTTGGTGACCTACAAAAAGGGGAGCTTTGGGTAATATGATATTTTCTTATCCACGAATGAATCTCACCTCTACTTCATGAATAATCTAATAACCACACAATATTTAGATGAACAAGTAAAAATAACTTATCTAAATTTCCAATTATATCATCACTTCATTAAATTATTATGGCCATACAAAAATACTACATCTGTATAATAAATAATATCATAGAAAAATAAGATTATATAGCCCGTATGGGAATTCCACCTCCACAAAACAAATAATGAAGACTTCACATATGAGTATGAAGTTTTTGAAGGATTTATATTTTCTGGATTTTAAACAAAAAATATAATGATTTTTTGTTTGTTAATATCATCATAATCATTCCATAAATAAATAATTTATGGGGATCGATGTATCTTGTTTTCAATGATTCCATTTTTCTACTCTTATTTCCAAAACTGAATTACAGATCTGAATTTTTTCTTTAGTGTTGTTTCTCCATGATCTGTCAAATCAATGCCTGTGAAATGAGTTATTTATTTGAATACAATATTTACCAATAAAAAGTGTTTTAAAATGCTACAAAAGTCCTAAAAACACTCCAAATATGTCCGACCTTGTTTTTTAATATTTTTTTTTCAATAATTGATTAAATATGTGGTTGTTCATAAAATAGACACATTAATTGAGAGTATGATTTTCAATTACCATCATATAAAATGTAAAAAAAATTTAAAAGAGAAATACTTAAAATATAACTTCATGTAACATGATATTATGATATAATCATTGAATATATTATAATTATTCTAAAAAACTCATACATAATAAATAGTCTACTAATATCTAACATTACATGTAACTAAATAAATTTTATACTTAATGAATCTTTAATGTTTAGATAAACTCATTAAAATCTCTAACACAAATATCTATGTCCATAAAATAATTACCCCCCCAAAATCCATTAATAGGCTATCATTTTTTAAGAAAAAGTATACGACTAATTGTTATATTGTGATTCTTAATCCCTAGGCTTAACCATTTGAACAAAATATTAAAACATATATACATAATTGCATACAATGTTATGATATTAATTACTTCAAGTGATTTTAATATTTATAAATCGTTATATGTTTATTTTCATCTTATAACTATTCCATAACATCAATATTTTCATAGATATCATTTTTTATTAGAT
This sequence comes from Viscum album, assembly GCA_963277665.1. NCBI lineage: Eukaryota > Viridiplantae > Streptophyta > Magnoliopsida > Santalales > Viscaceae > Viscum > Viscum album. Next base: position 1,738,544,976 of record OY728135.1, on the reverse strand, counting down.
TCAAAATTTAATAAATTATAAAAAAATCTTATTTTACTATAATATACATAACATTTTCTATTAACTAGTTTCTTTCAATTTGAATTAGATAGGAATATTCATTTATTTGTTAAATTTTGAACTTTTCTATGTAAAAACCCCATACTAGATTATTCAAAATGGTATTTTATATCAAATTTATTTCTATGATAAAAATCTTATGTTATATTAAGTAACAAAAATTTTCCTCTACAATAATATAGAAATATTATATTTTATAACCTAATAATATATGTTATTCTATTTATTTAGAAAAATATTCTTAAAATAAAAAAAAATATTAAATACTTTTCAATATGGGGATCTCAAAACACTTTCCACAATATTATAACAAATAAATTTGATAAAATCAATTTTTTTAAAATAAAGATAATTTTATCCATACAATAACATCAAACATGTTATAGAATATGGTAAATTACAATTATCATGTATCAAAACCATCATCATATATTATTCATAACAAATATCTTTTACAAACAATATCTCTTATTACATAAGAATAATATTTTTTTATTCAAATAGATTTTTCCATTTAATTTATCTATTTCATCCATATACTTGATGTAGAATCACTTTAAATGATATATTAAATAAAACATCCATGTACTATCTATATATTCATTTTAAATTTTCATTACCAATATATTTATATTATTTTTGAAATACCATTTTGGTATCATATTGCCTAAAATTATAATAATTAATCCCTATCACATTAATATCTAATTTTTAATCTCTATATAATTTTATGAACATGTTTTAGAAATTTTGAAATTAGCATCTCTAATATTTAAGATACTAATTCTGGAAATATTCTACACCTTATTTAAACCTATATTATGTTTTAATGATGTAGATCGACTATTGGACCTCTCATATTCATTATTTGGATTAAATAATTATTTTCCTATACTATTATCACAATACAGTAGACTTTAAATCCCATGTATTACTAAAAAGTATTCAATAGAAATATGTGATGAGGTAATTTTTCACTCATTAATGTTTTAATTCATAATGAACTCTTTTATTCATTATGGTGGTGATTATTGAGTTACGTTCATGAATGATAAAACCTTAAGAGAGGAACCATACTCTCTAATTTATTATTATAACCAATCATATTGAGTCTGTGAATAGAGATTGATGTTCATTGTTACATTTATTTTATCCCAGAAATTCCTCTGAAATCGTATAAATTTTATTGATCAATTCTTATTTCCATATCATTTTTAATTTATCTATTATCTGGATCATTTATAAGTTTTTATGTTTCTTTTGAATCATAGGATCCATATAAAAAATCTTGGTTATGGATAAAACATATGAATGATAATTATGCTTTATATAAGCATCAATATCCATTGGTTTAAGTCCTTCATCAAATGACTACTAAAAAGGTTATTTTCAAAAACACCAAACTTCTCCCTATTCATTAGAATAATTATCATGTTTCTATTCCATTCTAATAATTTTCTTCCATGAAGATTTATTTTTACTAAGATCTAAATTTTTATTTAATGATGATTATATTTTTATTGAAGATGGATGTTTATATCAAATATGTAACATAATTTATGGTCATTTAATATGGGTATTAATTTAATTTCCCCCTCTTAAATAATAAAATATTATTTTTAATCATATTTAATAGTATGAAAATATTCAAATTTCACTAAAATTTAATTCTAATTAGATATTATATTATCACGTAAGTATTTATATATATCATCACATCAATTGTATCATATTTCTTTCTCTAATATATGTAAATCCAATACTCATGTAAGATAAAACCACATACTCTTATAAATTTGAATCATATTTTTATACCTATATCAATATAATGTATTGGAATATGACTTAGGAATAATCTTCAAATTTAGATAATCTATATATTAAAATTTTATTACATTTGAAATAATATAAAACATTGATTATTATGTGATTTTAACATCTAATTATATTCATTGATGTATTATGTTAATTAATGCATTCTTCAATTGAGTTTTTTTTAAACCTATAACATTAATTTTAGTATTATTCTATAAGATATATTATGGTAAATAACTATGAATAAATAATTATTTTTGTTTGTTACCCTAATTTGACATCCAATTATACTCACACAAATTTCATTATTTCTCTTTCAAAATGTTCTTGAAACCCTTTAATGTAATGATTAAATATCATATGTAACTAATGTCACAATAAGAGAATGTTTAGTACAAAAATACCCATACCCAAATTTTTTTGATTCATCCCATGATCCCATACTAGGGATAATTATTTCCCAATTTCCCACCATTTATACATCAATGATCATGATAAGATTAAATATCTATACATTCTGAAAATCTAATCTATAAAGTCCCTGGCCCGAGTTTCCAAATATAAGTGGTTATTTTTCTACAATGACATAGATACAAGAGATCACATCACCATAGATCTATTAGTTTAGTTGTCTTTAAGAATTATATACATACATGGTTTCATAATTACATTTTTAGTTAAATATAAAATATAAAATAGGAAAAAAAATCATTGTTAACACTTATTCAATGAGTTCATATTCATAACATGGGGAAGGAAAAACAAATAAAAGGTTGAGATCAAATGACCTTTAAGGGTTTTTTACATTACAAAACTTGAATACACAATTACTAAAGCATAACTAATAATGAATAATCAATATATATTGGTAAATAAACTATAAACACATGCCATAAATAAAGTAAGAATGAAAATGAATCCATATATTTTTTTAATAGTTAAAATCTTATAGATAATAATATAGTATTACTGACCAAAAATATTTTATTTTATTCCAATAGAGGAGAAGAACAACAAGACAACTGAACCAATAATATGTGATTATTGAATAAAGGAAATTAATAATTTTTAGATGTCATGTATCTGAAACATGAACCATTATACCATCATGAAAAATTATGTTTATGGATATATTCCCCTCTAATTCTTCTTGGAAATAAATTTGAAGGGGTTTTCAACAATAATTTTTTCTCAAGAGACTAATGATGCATCGAGGGGATTAAATTTATTGGTATAAAACCCATGTAATACATGTAAAAATAATTCCTCAAATATCAAATAATTGATTTAATTAATAAACAATATTCCTTATAATCAAACATCTTTATTAAATACAATATACAGATTTATCAATATTTCCCCAGCTAATCAAATAACTATAAAGGTAAACCACCTAGGTAAAAATGTTATACTAACTAAAAAATAATAATTTCTATGTATTCATAGAATAAAATTTTGAAATAGGAATGATTCATCATAAATTATGACGAACAAGAATGAAAAAAATAAAAATAGTGATTAAGAAACTTTAGAAATGAGTCACTTTGGGGGGGTTTACAGTAAAATACTAAAGAGACTTTAAAGAGGATAAAGGCATTATTGTTTTTATAAAACCATATATGAACTAATATGTTTTTTTAAGATAAAATTAGTGAAATCATAAAAATAATGTTACCTAAAATAGGATATAGAGTGTATGTGGAAATGGTTAAGAAAACTATAAGTGATTTTTAATCAGGTTTTCTTATCAGGATGAATTGAGAAGGGAACATTTTAAAACATGTATTTCCCTATCAAAGAAAGAGGAATTGATCTTGGTATATATGTTTGGAACATTAACATAGAATTTAGGTTGATAAAACATTAAGAATTAATAATTACATTTGGTAAAAGATATATAAAGCGTAACATGGAGGAAAAAAAGGGGGGGTTTAGAGTGAACCTCGTACCACTTGGTAATCTATAATATTGTATGCCACATAAAATTAAATATCCTATATTAAAACATTAAATTAAATAAATATAATTTTATTCTTAATATAATACATCAATGTTCAGAATACAGATACCAAACACAATAAATAAGTGGTGAATAAAAAAATATCTCACCGAAATAAAAGTGAGATGAGAAACCACATACAATGCCGATATCATTTAGGTGAGAATTAATCGATATGGTGATTATGTATAACAAAATCATATAAAAATGGAGAAGTGGGAATAAAAAAAGAACCAAAATTTGGATTCCATGCATAATATTGGAATTATATAATCAACGATGAAAATGTATAACCCAATGAATTGAAATTGAGTTAAGCAATCCCTTACCTTATGTCTGAAATTCTTCATCAATGGTACATAATTTCCTAGAAAATGAAATTAGGTCCATTAATTAATTAATTAATTAATACCATATAATACATGTATTTTATTTATTATAACTTTATTATGTACATGTATTTACTTTTAGATGATTTATAATATGCACGTTTTATTTTGGGAGTGTTTGTTATCATGGTATTTCATGATCTGTTCACTTATATACAAGTCCTAAATTTAGGTAAAATGGGAATAGTTTTCCAAATTTAAAAGTATCTTTTATAAATAAACTTAACTAAGATTATATGGTATTATATACTTCATTTTTTTATATTTATAAAAATGATTCATTATATAACACGTTAATGAAAATGATTTAATTTATTTTTTTATTTTTTACGAACATCTCGAACTTATATAATTTTATTTTATATCATGTTTTTTTATTTGTTCAAAGAGATTATAACTTATAATATATATATATATAATAAAATATTATTTATCCATAATAATGGTTTTATGACCAAACTTGGAGGAGGTAATGGAAAATGAAAATGCATCTCCCATGATGGTAGTAAAGCGATACATCACGAACGATGTTTTAATTTATAGAATAAAAGATATAGGAGAATGGATTTGGTTATTTATATTCCATTAACATAATATAATTAAAGTATATATAATGTACTAGAGTTATCATTTTTGTTTTGATAATGTATATAATAATAGGGAAAGAAAGGATAATAAATTAATGAAATTTATAGAGAACAAAATAATATTTTACCTCCTATATAAAGTCTCGTAGAGAACCTCCTTAAAGAACATCGGATTGGACTTTTTGTTAGAATAAAAAGACCAGGATGTGGGGGTGAGGTTTGGGAGAGGAATTGTGCATAATATAAGAAAGATCAAATGATTATTGGATTTGAGGAGAAGACGTGGTGGGTGGTGAAATTTATAGTGGAGGAAAATGGTGTTTTGATTATTTTATTCATTTTATTATTATTTTTGCTCAGCACTATTAGTAGTCATGATTTTTTTACCATGTACATTGACTAGTAAATTTGAGTTCTGTCACGACCCGCCTTCACTTGAAGGATTTAAGGGACAATAGATTTACAGGCCCTTCCTTCTTTAAGTTGAAAGAGAGATAATGACCCCAAAAACCCGCCTTCAATAGGTCCCGGGGTGGCGACCAGCACCAAGGGTATAGAATCTCACACAAAATGGAAGGCATTACCCCTTTTTATTTTTATAGGATCTGTAGATAAGATAAAAACCCCAATAATACAAAAGTTGAAACTAAAGGTAAAGCCAAAAATTAACCATTCCCATATTCATGTTCAACAGTAAATGATACAAGCCGCAAAAATCCAAAGGTAAAGTACCAAGAAAAAAAGGAAACGACAACAGCAACTGCCCCGAGGTCCGAGCTAGTGCAGCCCCGCACGATCCCTGAAGTCCTCCTATAAACTTGAATGAAGTTTTATATACGTAGGGTGAGCATACAAGTATACTCCATAGGGAAAAACAAGACTCTCGTGCATAAGTGGAGAGGCATTCTAATGCCCTATGAGAAAAGAAAAACAAAAACACCTAGCAAGGGAAACTATCCACCCAAGCCTCACCAAGGCACGCTCCCCAAATAATGCAAGGAAAGTAAAGTATAGTAATAGAACATTGATATTTGGGTACACCATGCCACATTCCCACTGGTTATTGAAGACATCCTACGCATTGAACCAATTCATCCATTCTCATCGCAGTCCCACTGCCAAACCCCGCCCACACACACCTGGGCCATAACCTCACCGCAGTCCCACTGCCAAACACCGCCTGAAGACACATGGGAAATAACCTCATCACAGTCCCACTGACAAAACCCACCCGCAGACACCAGGGCCACAACCACCATGCGTAACCACACCCGTAAACACCTGGGTCAGAACAACTACTTCCACGCCCAAAGACACCTGGGCCTCTTCCTGAAGACAATTGGGAAACAACCTTCCCGCAAACACTTGGGCCAACCACCACAACTACCCGTCCTGAAGATTATTGATCTAATAATGGACTTTAGGCCATCACAGTCTACCCGAAGAGTCTGAGGCTATTTGGGAAAGGGAGCAGAAAAGAAGCCAATAACCAGCCACTCAATGGAGTGTTGGGAAAACACCCTCCCCCATGAAATGGGGGTGTTCGACACTAAGGTGCTAAACATGGGTGGGGCGCGAATAAGAAACATAAAAGCTATAGATATATATATATAGGTAACAAACACAGATCCCAACCTAGGGGTTCCAAAACCTAAGCACAACACCCGTGTTACTATTCATTCACAAAAGAAGCCATGACACTCACGACCAAGTCACAACTCATCCCAAAAACCAATTCCCCAATTAAACCATTCTTTTTTTCATGTTCAAGTGATCCCATTTAGGTGAATTCTGTACTACTGGGCAACTAACAGGGATAAACACAAGCCAGTAAAAGAGAAACAGCCCAACAACAATTTAAGTATTTACATCCGGTTTTCTTGTAAAGTTACAACAACAAGAAGGGGATTAGTGAGATCCCTCAAAGTACAGGAACCAAAGAAAACCTCAAAAAATGGATAAGTGAGATCCCTCGAAGTACTGGAAATAAACCAAACCCTGAGACACAGCCCCATGTTCCCAAAACAAGGAACCAACGATTTCTCAACAATATAGGATCCCACCCAAGTTCATGTCATAGAAGAGCAAACACACATCTTCAGATTCACAACCAACATCCGTACCACGACGAATGATCCAATACTCACCCATATCACCCCATAGGAAAATAAAATATAATAACACTCCTACTACCAAAACCAATGAGGGAAACATCTAGGTTCAACACATAATTCATTATTTTCTTCTTTCTGTTGGTTATCCAGGGTGACCACACAGGGTTTTATGTTTACTGGGTATCCACTTAATCTTTTGATTTTATGTGATTAACCAATTTCCAAGTTAAGTCGTTTAATCATCAGAGAAGACAGGGGTTCATTAGTGCACAAGGAAAGACCACCAACGACCATGATTTTCATTGAGCATAGGCCCACACAATTCACAACACATATCAACATAAAAGAGTACAACAGAACATCGATCACACCCCCCCTTCATTCTTTAAGGTCCATTCATTATCTTCATTAAGTTTGGTTTCATCAATTCCCACAGAGAAAAATGTTTACCCACCCCGCATGATACATTAGAAGGAGAGGTGAAGGAAATATCCCTAATTGATTGATCAAGGATCAACGTTTTTCTCCACATTCCAAGAACAGGGGATGCGTGGCTTGCAGGGGAGGAATTCTGTGGACTCCAAGGGGTGAAGAAAGCTCTAGAAGAGGACCACCACAAGCCACAGGAAAAGGGACTCCAAGCACACCAGGGGGAAGAATGAAGTCAGCCAAAGGAAGAATAGGAAAAAGAAATTTCCATGCGATATATAGATAAAATCCCATTGTTACGGGATATGGTAATTTTGAACGCTTGGAAAGTCGGATCGTGGTTTCCCATGTGGTTTGTTAGTTATGAAAGATGGAATTAAGTTTTTATTTAATATCCCCCATCAGGGAGGTTTCTCGGGATTTTTAGGAATTAATTATGTGCTTTAAATGGACTTGAAAGGAGTAAAAGAATTAATTTACATAAAAAATTTACGTTGCGGGAGCAGGACTGGAAAAGAAAACGGAGGGCTAGGTGAGGACATGGTTCCACCGTCACGGTGTCACCCTTATGGTGCCACTGTCATGGTGTCACAGTCACGGTTCCACCATGACTGGTTCCACCTTCACGTTCCACTGTTTTGGTGGAGCCTTATTTTGGAAAAGTAATGGTCCAGGGGGGTCTAGGCCATTACATTAGATACCTCTCAAACTATTCTCTCCCTCGAGAATCAAAAACAAACCAGAAGAAAAGAGAGGGTCTGAACAACCACCTCGAAAGATACCTCTCAAGAGTGAGCCTCCTCGTCATCTAGAAACACCTCTCCCTCAAGAAACCAGAATACATACAGGGTTCAAACTACCTAGTCATTTGGGTTAGGGAGTCTCTTCCTCCATGTCAAGATACTATCTTCTTAGGGCAGCACTGACTCGACCGCATGGGTTTAATCGCATCCACCTTAATGCATCTTGATTAGGGATCGGGTCCTACCCTCTCCATAGCTAGAACTTTTCACACAAATTCATAGAATAACGAAAACCACATATTTCATAGCCACCAAGGTAAAGTGTTCTGTCACAAAAAAGTACAAATAGAACAACACAAAGCTCAAAACAACTCTGGGTACTGGGCACGCATATGTGCTTCCTGTTCCCAGGTACTCTCCTCAAGCCGACCATGCCTCCACAACACACAAACCAAAGGAATGGTTCGTCCACGAAGAAACTTCTATTCATGATCCTCGATCATCACTGGTCACTCCACGAACATTGCATCATCTTTCGATATCTAGCTCTCCCCAGTCAAGGACGTGTGAATCATCGTGTAGATATAGTCAGAGATGGGACACATGGAAGACGTCGTGCATCCTTTATAGCTGTGGTGGAAATGAAAGCTGTAAAGCCACCTCGCCGGCCTGCAACAACACCTCGAAGGGTCCTACGAAACTAGGGGAAAGCTTACTTCCCCTTCCGAACCCCCACTGCCCATGCCGAGGGGTGGCCTTCAAGAACACATGGTCCCAGACCTCGAACTCCAAGGGTCTCCTCCTATCATTTTCATATGACTTATTCCGGTCCTGATCCACCTTCATCCTCTCTTGTATAAGCTGAACCTTCTTCGTCTTTCTCTGCACCACCTTCGGGCCAAGAACACCTGTTTCCCCATCTTCTGTCCAGCACAAGGGTGACTAACCTGGCCTCCCATACAAGGCTTCGAACAGAGCCATTCCAATGGTAGAGTGATAGATATTATTGTAGGCAAACTCTACTAGAGGCAAGTGCTGTACCCATGATCCCCCAAAACCCATAATACATGACCGTAGAATGTCCTCCTATGTTTGGATGGTGCGCTCTGTCTGTCCATCTGTCTGGGGGTGGAAGGTAGTGCTAAGTCATAGTTGTGTGCCAAAAGAATGTTTCAATTCCCTCCAGACTCGGGAGGCAAACTGTGAATCCCTATCCGAGACTATGGACCTCAGAACTCCATGTAACCGCACCACCTCATCCACATAACTTCATGTTATGGAATCCACTACGTCCGACTCCTTGATCACCAGAAAGTGGGCCGATTTCGTCAACTGATCCACCACTTCCCATATATCTTCGCAATCCCCTTGAACCTTGGGTATCCCCATGACGAAATACCTTGAGATGTCGTCCCACTTCCACTCAGGAACATCTAAAGGTTGCAACAAGCCTCCTGGGACATGGTGTTCAGCCTTCACCTATTGACACACTAGGCACTTTGCTACGAACTCTACTACTGCTCGTTTTACCCCGGGCCACCAAAACGGTCTCCTCAGTCCCTGGTACATCTTGGAAACTCCTGGGTGAACCTCTAGGGGTGAGTTGTGGAACTAACCAAGAACTCTCTCATGAATCGCCTTCGGAACGAACAACTTTCCTTGGAAAAGCATCTGATTTTGACCATCCTCTGTCCACCCTTCCGGAGCATCACCTTGGTTAACCTGGTCACACACCAATTCATTTTCTGAGTCTCCCTACTGAGACTCCTCTACCTTCCAGAATAGAGAAGATTGTACTGTCATCTAATACAGGAAACCTCTACCACCATCCATTCTTTCATCCAGGTGTAGGGCATCCAGCTCCTCCATTTCCTTCCAAGCATTTGCTGACTCTTGAAACACATCCTTCTGCGACTTTTTTATCAAGATATCAGCCACCACATTCCCCTTTCCTGAGGTGTAGGAAATATCAAAGTCGTAGTCTTGAAGGAATTCCATCCACATTTGCTGCTGAAAGTTCAGGTCCCACTAGGATATGAAATACTTGAAGCTCTTGTGATTTATGAAGTCCATGAAGCGCTCTCCTAGGAGGTAGTGCCGCCAAAACATTAGTGCGAAAACGACTTCTGCAAGCTCTAGATCATGGGTGGAATAGTTACGCTCCTGGGGGCGTAACTTCCTAGACCCATAGGAGATCACCCCTTGCCGCTGCATCATCACACATCCGAGGCCTTTCCCTGAAGCATCACAGAACACCTCATATGCTGCCCCTTATTTTGGAAACCTCATCACTAGGGAACTAACCAACTTCTCAATTAGATAGGTGAAGGCTACCTCACCATGCTCGTCCCACACGAAAGCCTGGACTTTCTTGGTCAAGGCTATCATGGTTGTCGCAACTCGGGAGAAGTTGGGCACGAACCTCCGGTAGTAACCCTCTAGAACAAGGAAACTCCGAACCTCTTCCATGTACTTGGGGGCTACCCAAGAAACACCACCTTGAACTTCGATGGGTCCACTGCTATCCCCTTCTCGTACACCACATGCCCAAGAAAGTGAACTTCTCGCATCCAAAACATGCACTTGTACAACTTCCCATAGAGTTGGTGCTGTCGGAGGGCCTCTATAACCGTTCTCAGATGATTATCATGATCCTCCTTTGATCTTGAGTAGATCAGGATGTAGTCAATAAACACGACTACTAATCGGTCCAGATATTCCTGGAAGACGGAGTTCATTAGCCCCATGAACACAGCTGGAGTGTTCATTGCGCCGAACGACATGACCACAAACTCAAAGTTCCCATATCTGCACCTGAAGGCCATCTTCGAGATTTATCCCCCCTTCACCCTCAAATGGTGATATCATGAACACAAGTCAATCTTAGAGAACAATCATGCCCCCTTCAACTGGTCAAAGAGATCGTCTATCCTTGGAAGAGGGTAGCGATTCTTGACCGTTACCTGATTCAGTCTCCGGTAGTCTATGCATAGCCTGAGACCACCATCTACCTTCATCACGAACAGGACTAGAGCACCCCATAGTGACGCAGTTGGTCTAACAAAACCCTTCTTTATCAGATCGTCAATCTGAATCTACAACTCCTGTAGCTTCGAAGGTTCCATCTGATAGGGGTCCATCGAAATCAGATGAGCACTAGGTTGCAAGTCTATCCCAAACTCGATGTCACATCGAGGGGGTAGAGTTTTCACCTCTTCAGGGGAGACGTACATATACTCACTGAAGAACCCTAGAATTTATACCATCTCTGCATACACCGACTCCACTAATAGCTCATCAAACAAGGAGAGGAGGGGTTCCCCTCACTTGCTGCTCCCCTGGAAACTTCGCTCGCTGATGAAGGTCACCCATCAGCCACCCACATCTTAAAACACAACCCTTCCTTGGAATAAGTCAATGACGGCACATATAGAGAATAGTAATTCAATGCCTAGGATGACATCGTATGGATGTATCTGCAATAGTAGAAGATCCCTGACTGACTGATGTGGCCCTATCATTAGTCTGCATCCTCGACAAATGTACAACAAGTTGGTCTGACCTCCTACTGGTGTGCTCAGCACCAGATGCACTGGAAGTCTCTCAGCATCTAAACCCAGAGTATGGCCCAGACTAGGTGTAAAAAAAGAGAGTGAAGCTCCTATATCGAACAAAGCATACACAAGGGTACTAAACAAGATGATCATACCTCGAACGACCTCCATCCCTACTAGAACTGCTTCCTCTGTGGCGTGAAACTACCCACGCCCAACTACTCTTCCTCTCAGCTATCGACCACCCCCCCCCCCCCCCCCCGTCCACGCCCGGGTCGAGGTCCCTGAGGAGCGCCCTAAGGTCGTCCTCCTCCTGCAACGTCTGCCCTTAGTGGAGCGGGAGCCCGCTGCCCCTGCTACTGCTGCTGTAAGGGCCTAGCTGGGATCTTCTGCTGCTGAGGTGGGTGCTGGACCTGCCCACCCCCACTGTATTATACTCTGTCCAGGAACTAGTTCCGAAGGAGCCCATGGCTTCCATATATGAACCATCTCGGCCCTGGTCATGAAGGAAAAGGGAGAGGGCCGGAAGGTCGGAACTGGAACTGATGAGGCCTACTCCCTACTGGTTGAAACCTAGAGGGTCCTAATGATGGAGGCCTACTGCTGAAGACCTTCCCCTTTGATGATCCCAACTGGATCCCCTATCGTGAAACACCTCCCAGAGTGTGCATCCTCTCCATAACTTCAGCCTTCTTCTGCACCTCTACGTATGTCGGTAGGGTGAAGGGAGTAACAGCGTACTGAAGAGAAGGTCAGATTGACTCCTCTAAACATCTCTCCCAAGACTCCTCATCCAGAAAGAGGCCCGGAGTGAAGAGACGGAGATCGTTGAATTTGATCCCCAAATCTATGACTGATATACTCCCCTGCTAGAGGGAGAGTAGATCTTGCCTCTTCTCGGCCTTCATCGTGGAAAAGTGGAATTCCACCCAGAACTCCTTCTCGATGTCAACCCACGCATACTCAGCCTCCATCTTCTCTCCATGATAAACCATCCACCACTGACGCACTGACCCACACATCTGGATGACGGACATAGGAGCCCAGTACTCTGTCGGACCCCGAATCAGGACGAAAGCTATCATTATTTCCTCAAGCCAGCTCTCTGTCTCCATATCCGAGGTGCTTCCCTCATACTTCACAAGGGTCTGTTGCTGAAATTCTAAAAGCATCTTCTGCCATTGATCATCCTCTTCTTCTCGGTCGGTCCTCTACCGATAGGCCAAGACATCCTCCTGGGCCTCGATCACCCGCACTACTTGTGTTCGCCTCCCAGGTGCCATAGCTACTAGGTAAACAAGTAATGCCTAAGCCTGAGTAGTGTAGAATATTATTCTTAAATTTTCTTAGACTTATTTATTTATTTTGAATCCCCAATACACCCATGAAACATTAGAACACAAGTCATTATGATGCATGTACCTTTCCTAGGGTCTTTACCCTGCAATCAGTGTAGCCTCACTTGGTCGTTCAGTAGGTCCATAGTCCTTGCATCGGATCACGGGGGGCCCTAAATTCCCGTGTCCTGGCCAGTCTTTCCTGGCCTAATTCAAGCACCAAGGTCACCCAACACTGTCTCCCTACCACCCCATGAAATCCTCACTATGCCTAACTCCATACTCCATCCTACCTCTCAACCTCACCTCTGATACCATTCTTTCATGACCCTCCTTCACCAAAAGGAGGGAAGTGACAATAGATTGACAGGACCTTACTTCTTTAAGTTGAAAGAGAGATAATGACCCTCGAAACCCGCCTTCAATATGTCCTGGGGTGGAGACCAGCACCAAGGGTATAGAATCTCACACAAAATGGAAGGCATTAACCCTTTTTATTTTTATAGGATTGAGAGATAAGATAGAAACCCCAAAAATACCAGAGATGAAAGTAAATGTAATGCCAAAAATAACCCTTTCCCAAATGCATGTTCAACAGTAAATGATACAAGCCACAAAACTCCAAAGGTAATGTACCAAGAAAAAAAAGGAAACAACAATAGTAAATGCCCCAAGGTCTGAGATAGTGCATCCCCGTATGATCCCTAAAGCCCTCCAGGAAACCTGAAAGCGGGTTTATATATGTAGGGTGCACATACAAGTACACTCAATAGGGAAAACCAAAGACTCTCATGCACAAGTGGAGTGGAATTCTAATTCCCTGTGAGAAAAGAAAAACCAAAACACCTAGAAAGGGAAACTATCCACCAAAGCCTCACCAAGGAACACTCCCCAAATAATGCAAAGCAAGTAAAGTATAGTAATAGCACATCGATATTTGGGAACCCCGCGCCACTTTCCCACTAGTTATTTAAGACATCATATGCATCGAACCAATCCCGCCATTCTCATCACAGTCCCACTTCCAAACCTCACCCACACACACCTGGTCCATTACCTCACTACAGTCCCACTGCCAAACACCACCCACAGACACCTGGGCCATAACCTCACCACAGTCCAACTTCCAAACCCTGCTTGCAGACACCTGGGCCACAACCACCACCCGTAACCACACTCGCAAACACCTGGGTCAGAACAACTACTTCCATGCCCGAAGACACCTGGGCCTCATCCCGATGACACTCGGGAAACAAACTTCCTGAAAACACCTAGGATAACCCCCACAACTACCCTTCCCGAATATTCTTGGTCTAATAATGGGCTTCAGGCCATCACATCCTGCCCGAAGAGTCTTGGGATATTCGGGAAAGGGAGCAGAAAAGGATCCAACAACCATCCACTAATAGGAGTGTTGGGAAAACACCCTCCCCATGAAATGGGGGTGTTTGGAACTAAAGTGATCAACTTGGGTAGGTCATGAATAAGAAACATAAAAGCTACAGATATATCTATAGGTAACAAACCCTCATCCCAACCTAGGGGTTCCAAAACCTAAGCACAACACCCTTGTTACTATTCATTCACAAAAGATGCCACAACACTCAAGGCCATGTTACAACTCATCCCAAAAACCAATTCCCCATTTAAACCATTCTTGTTTTCATGTTCAAGTGATCCCATTTAGGTGAATTATGCACTACCGGGAAACTAATAGGCATAAACACAAGCCAGGAAAAGAGAAACAGCCAAACAAAAATTTAAGCATTCACACCTGATTTTCCTGCAAAGTTACAACAACAATAAGGGGGATAGTGAGATCCCTCAAAGTACTAGAACCAAAGAAAACCTCAAAAAAGGGATAAGTGAGATCCCTCGAAGTGCAGGAAACAAAGAAAACCCCGAGAAATAGCCCCATGTTCCCAAAACCAGGAACCAACAATTTCTCAACAATAGAAAATCCCACCCGATTTCGTGTCACAACAGAGCAACCACACAGCTTCAGATTCACAACCAACATCCGTACCATAATAGAGGATCTCATCCTCACCCACATCACCCAATAGGAAAATCAAACAGAACAATACACCTACTACAAAAACGGAGTAGAGAAACATCCAGGTTCAACACATCATTCATTATTTTCTTCTTTATGTTGGTTATCTAGGGTGACCACAGATGGTTTTATGTTTACTGGGTATCCATTTAATCCACCGAGTTTACATGATTAACCAATTTCCATGTTAAGTCATTTAATCATCACAAAAGACAAGGGTTCATTAGTGCACAATGAAATACCACCAATGGCCATCATTTTCAGTGTGCATAGGCCCACACAATTCACAACACATATCAACATAAAATAGTACATCAGAACATCAATCACACCCCCCCTTCATTATTTAAGGTTCGTTCTTTATCTTAATTAATTTTGGATTCATCAATTTACACAGAGACAAAATCATACCCACCCCTCATGATACACAGAAAGGAGAGGCGAAGAAAAAATCCCTACTTGATTGATCAAGGATCAACGTTTATCTCCACACGCCAAGAACAGAGGATGCGCGGCTTGAAGGGGAGGAATTTTGTGGACTCCAAGGGGTTCAGAAATATCCATCAGAGGCACACCACAAGACATGGGAATAAGGGAATCCAGGTGAACCATGGGGAAGAACAAATCTGGCCAAAGGAAGAAGAGGAAAAAAGGACTTCCCGCGCAATATATATATAAGATCCCGTTGTTACGGGATATGGGAATTTTGAATGCCTGTAAAGTCAGATCATGGTTTCCCACATGGTTTCTTAATTACGCAAGATGGTATTAAGTTGTTATTTAATATCCTCCATCGGGGAGGTTTCTCGGGATTTTTAGGAATTAATTATGGGCTTTAAATGGCCTTGAAAGGAGTAAACGTCTTAATTTACGTCAAAATATTATGTTGTGGGAGCGGGACTAAAAAACAAAATGGAGGGTTGGGTGAGGACATGGTGCCACCGTCACAGTTTCACCATATCCAATGCCACCATCATGGTGCCACTGTTTTGGTGGAGCCTTATTTTGGAAAAGTAATGGGCCAGAAGGGTCTGAGCCATTACATGTTCGAACTAATGGTTCTTCCAACATCCATTCATCTTTCATGAATCAATAATTCATGTATTTATCTAATACGATAAATTAGATTAGAAATATCCAATGATTATATGATTTGAGAAAAAGATTTCATGGGTGGAGAAATTTACATTGGAGGACAGTGGTGTTTTTATTTTTTTATTCATTTTTTTATTATTTTGGCTCAGCACTATTAGTAGTCATTATTATTTTTACTATGTACATTGACTAGTAAATTTGAATTCAAACTAATGGTTCTTCCAACATCCATTCATCTGTCATGACTCAATAATTCATGAATTTATCTAATACCATAAATTACTCTATTTCACTATTCGCCAATAATCATACTATTTTAGGTAAACTCCAATAAATTCAAACTAAACATTTATATGAATGATGATTTAAAAAATGGACTCCATTTTTTGAAAATAATTTTATAATTATTTGATATTTAATTTTTAATTAAAATATCCATTTATTCAAAAAATATGGGTTTAAAAATTACAACAGATTTTATAACACATTGAAAAATTAATTAAGGTCACATAAAATTGTATTATAATCATAAGAAAATGAATAATAATTTATGATTCTATTTTATGAAAATAACTTTTTCCCAAATTGTTATATTAATTATAAAATTTTAACTAAAGATTTTGTTTTCAAAAAATAAAAACTATTAATTTCTCATTTTTAAAACATTTCTTTACGTTATCCATGATATAAATATGTCATCTTTTCATTTATAAGATACATAAATTTTAGATATACTTTCATTGATGAGGTTATTATTATAAATTTTACATTACTATTCTAAATGGTTATATTACTATTTGAATGGTCAAGTTAATATTTAATACTATATCCGGGTTCGTTTGTGCAACATAAAATATAGACTAAATTGAATTGAATTAATAAGATACATACTATAAAATATAGGTGTGTTACATTATCTCTTCCAACAAGAAATTACATCCTCATAAATTTAAAATTTCACTCTGAATATACAAGGTTGATACTTGAAAAATAATTGGGAAACCCACATCATAAAATGGTTTACTAATACTTCCTCTTAATTAGAGGGAATGGAAAATATGAAGGTCACCACATAATTATGCATTTTAAAAGTATAAAATTAGTGAAAAGTTAAAATATCGATATTTAAAAAAAAATTACTATCATGTTCAAATGGAAATTGAACAATAACATGGTCATTATAAAGTTAACCATCACAATATAGTAACTTTTTAGTCAGTTAAAGTCCATTGATTTGATAGTATGAAAAGTAAACAGATGACATTTTTTTTCAAGATCAATTTCCTAGAGTTGAGGTTTCTTTTACTATCTAGGTAAGATCATTATAAAATAAACCTATTTAATAATTTTCTATGTCATAATCTCATCCATTAATAGTGAATCAATCTATCTCCACATGATTTCATAAATTTGGAGATGGATATTCAAGAAACATTCTTATGCCTCAAACACTTTTTTCAAACATAAGATCTACAAGTCATTCCTTTAGGCTTGAAATGTTTACTGAAACCAAAATGGTTATAACACGTTATCCAATATGATAAATCATACATTATACTCAAAATAATATCAAAATGTCTACTTAATTGATTCCATTAGAGGTTAAACTTACTAATCATCCAAATTATGTCTGTCCAAATTCAAATACAATAACTTTGAAGAAACGTCACTAAATTTCAAAAATTAACAGAACTTTATATATCCCAATATAAAATAGTTATTATATGAATATCATATATCATTTAATCATATATCAAACATGCATTCTTACATGAGTTATATATTAGGTTGTTGAATATATTACATAAATCCAGACATCTAATAATTCTAGCATAACATAAACCATAATATCACTAAACACCTTCATGGCCACCACTACAACCCCGTAAACATATTTTTATTATCATATCAACCTCAAGTACATATTTAGGGATATCTTTCCCAATTATTGGGTTTTTAAGAATATTAACTCACAATAGATTCACTTATCTTGATTATTTTTATTATTTATCACAACCATCAAATTATTCCTAGAAGAAGTACTAAATGACAATCCTTATATATCTCATGAATCTTATAGCCATATAATTATTGATAAAATAACAATAATTTTTAAATTCTAATATAGTGAAATAAATCATTCCACTTTGCATGTGGTATTATAATAAGAATTACCATGATTCATTATCCCTTTTTAAGGTGTATTCCATTTAATCTTGAGATATTGATTTTCATAGTTTCACATATCCTTTTAATTGAAGAATTGTATATTAGAATCTTTTTTATTACTTTTGAAATCACAAGAACGGTGGAATTTTTATCCAAACTTGTAGAAAACTATCATTCCTTATATGAAAGTAACAGTATGTTTTCCCCCAATTATCATATGTTGGAAAATATTTCTTTCACTTCATTAATTTATTTAAATTTTTACTAGATGTACATTGGTTCTCATTATTCCCTCCAAACCCATAATTCATAAAAAATTATTTTACTATCTAATTATCGCATGATAATACTTCCTCATTTGATGAGAATTTTTGGGAGACTTGTTCCTTTTGAATGATTTTCACAAGACTATAAAATATGTGATCATATTTACTCTATGAAACAAGTTCATTGTTGCTGTTCCCATTTCTTTTAATAGGGTACTTTTATAAATTAATACATACACTATGTTTGATCATATCATAATGAAACATATAGTATAATCCAAAAACTAGTGAAATGATTATTATAAATTGAATATTTTAAGCATAGATAATCTTTAAAACAAATTTGTTTCGGAATTTTATTCTAAAATTATCCTAAAATTATATCTTAGGGTTATGTTCCATAATATATATTTTCCTAAATTTAGTTCCCAATGTTTCTTCCAAATTTTCTCTAATGAATATTGTAACAATCCTGGCCCCAATATCATAGAGCCATTAGTAATTTATTATAATGGAATAGATACAATAGATCACATTACCAAGAATTGATCAGTTTAGTATTATTAATGAACTAGATATATACATGGTTCCATTATTACCACTGTAATTAGACAAAGTATATAACAGGTAGAAATAAACAGCTTCATTGACACTTATTCAATGATTTCATCTTCATGACATGGGGAAGGAAAACAAATAAATGTGTGATATGGAATTATTATTAAGGGTTATGTATATTAAAAACATGATTAAACATTAATTTAAGCAGAATCAATAATGAATAATCAACATTGAAAGGTGGATAACTAAAAAAACTCATTCCATCAGAAAACAACGAATGAAAATGCATTAATATATTTCGTCATAGTTAAATTAATTTGGATAAAATTACCAAATTACTGAATGAAGGAAATTATTAATTAATATTGTACATAATGTATCTGGAACATGATACATTATTCCATCAATAAATTTTATGTTTTTTGGTAGAAACAGATCTAAATCATCTTAAAAACAAATGCAAAGGGTTTATTGAGAACTGTTTTGTCTCATGAGACTAAAAATAACTTTAGGAGATTGAATTAAATGGTATCTAACACATGTCATACCAATAAAAATAATTTCTCAAATATAGAATAATATATTTAATAAATAAATAACATTCCTTATAATCAAATATATGTATTGAATAAAAGATATAGATTTTTAGACCTTTCCCCATATAACCAAATACCAATCAAAGAAAACACTATATATAAAAATGATATATGGAAAATAAAATTATCATATCCATGACTAAATGGAATAAAATGGGTAACTAAGCATTATTCATGATATATTATGTCCAACATAAATGAAAATAAGTAAAAAGTGTGTTTAATGAACTTTTTAAATGAGCCACATTGGTGCAATTTACGTGACAAAATTAATGATTCATTAAATAGGATAAAGAAATTACTATTTTTATAAAACATGAAATTAAATAAGATAGTTTTATCAAAATAAAATGAGTTATTTTAGAAAAACAATGGTACCAAAAAATAGGTTATGGATTTTACATGAAAATTTGAAAGAAATAGAGAAGTTCACTTCAATTGGACTTTCTTATAGGGATGAAGTGAAAAGGGAACCTTATAAAACATGTATTTCCCCACCAAAGAAAGAATAATGATCATGTTACATATGCTGGTAACATTAAAAAATAATATAGGAGGATTACATAATAATAATTAATAATTACATTGGGGTAAAGAGATAGAAAGTGTAACCTAAAGGGAAAAAAGGCGTTAAGAGATAATCTATTACCACTTTGTAATCAATCAAATCATATGACCCATAAAATTAATAATCATAAAATGATGTATTCGATACAATAAATTTAAATGTATTAAAAATATGATACTTAAAATGGAATAATTCATATACAAAACACAATAAATGAGTGGTGAATGGGAAATATCTCACAAAAACAAAAGTGAGATAAGAAACCACTTACAATGTTTATATCATTGAGGTGAGAATTAATCCACTAGTTGATTATGTGTAAAAAAGAATATCCAAAAAATAGAGAATTTGGAATACAATATAAGGAAATAATTAATTTATTACACACATAATTGTAGAATAATATAATCAATGAAGTAGATGTATACCGAAATCAATGAAAATGAGTTATGAAATCTCTTACCTTATGTCAGAATATGTTGTTCACTTGTACATAATGTCCGTGATAATGACATTTTATTCATAATTACATAATTAAATACTTATTATACATATATTTTAGTTAGTATAATTTTATTAAGTTCATTTATGTCTTTTTTAATGATTTATGAGATTCAATTTCATCGTTTCGGGAGTGTTCTTTTTCAGGTTTTTATATTATCATTTTTCTTATATACAAGTGTTGAAGTTTATGTAAAATATGAATAGTTAACTAGAATTGAAATTATATGTTATAAATGAACATATAATGAGTTTAAATGATCTTATATATGTCAACTTGTTATATGGTATGAGAAATATTAATTAGATAAAATGTTAATGAAAATGATTTAATTTATTTTGGTGGTTTTGATTACCATCAAGAACGTATATCATTTTATTTAGTATAATTTTTATATATTTTCTCCACAACATTATATAACTTATAAAATTCATAATAAATTCATATTTAACTATTATTTTTTTATTACCATCCTTGACGTCCGAATTGGAAAATTAAAATTCACCATCCATAATAGAAGTAACTCAACACGTCACAGACGAAGTATTCATTCTTATAATAAGAGGAATTTGCAAGGGTGTTTGATTATATATATTTTATTAACATAATAAAATTAAAATATTTATAAGAAACTAGATTTATAATAAATATAGTGTTTATGTATAAGATAATAAATTAAATGAAATTTAAATGAAATTAAAAGAGAATGAAATATGATTTTACCTCTTGTACAACGTCTCTGGTAAAACCTATTTAAGACACATGGGATTGGTCTTATGGTGAGACCTAAAAGACCCAGAATTGTGGAAGATGTTAGAGAGTGGAATTGGGTAGAATATAAGCAATATCCATAGTATATAATTTTTGACGAGAAGAGGTAGTGAGAGGTTGTATTTAGAGAGGAGGATATGGGGGTTTTGAATGTTTTATTCATTTATATATTATTTTGTATCAATTCTATCAATAGTGATGATTATTATGATCATGTATAGTAACTAATTCACGATAGTTCAAAATAATGGTTCTTTTATCATCCATACATCATCTATGACTGAATAATTCAATTATTTAAATAATATCATACATTACCATATTTCACTATTCACCAAAAAATCCACTATTTCAGAAAAATCCCAAAAAATCACCCTAACAATTTTTAAAAGTTTAGATTCCAAAAATTGACTCTATTTTATGAAACTAAATTATTAATTATGATATATGTAACTTTTAAATTAAATTACCATTTATTCAAAAAATAAAAATTTCAAAATATTAAAAAATTTATGACACATTAAAAATTAATTGAGGTCTCATAAAATGATCATATAATCAAATGACAGAAAAATATTAATTTATTAATCTATTTTATGAAAATAAATATTATTTTAAATTGTTAGATTAGTAATATAATTTTAAATAATCATTTATCATTCATGAAAATTAAAAAACATAATTTAACATTTTTAAATATTTATATACTTATTCCATGACAAAAATATATCATATTTTCATTTATATGATACCAAAATTTAATTTATACTTTAATATGTGAATTTTTTATTCTAATTTCCACATTACTATTCCAAATGGTTAGATTACTATTCTAACGATCATGTCAATATTTAATAGTATATCATGATTCATTTGTGCAATGTAAACTATCAAATAAATTGAATTGATTTAAGAAGATACTTTCTATAAAATATTGGGTTTCCACATAATCTATATAAATAATATATAAATATTTATATTTATTTCATAAAACAAGAATAAATCTTTTTTAGGGTTACTCATAACAGTAATTTAGACATGTGGAAAACTTTTTGAATTTTCCTTAAATAAATAATTAAAATATATTTTAATTGAACAAGATTTATAGATATTACAAAAATAAATAAACTAGAATGATTCATATTTAATTCATTATAAACATTTTATTATAATCATTTTACGTTTTATAAAATATTAAATCCTTTGTATTTCAAATATATATTATGCTATAAATATAAAAAAATTATATTCTATATGGAAATATCAAATCTCATGAAACAATATAATCATCTAAATATTACAAATTTTTTTTATTTAATCCATCTTCAAATTCACCAAACTTCTATTTTAAATTATTTAATAAGATTCTAAAATAGATAATTAAATATCAAAGATTATTTTTTCATTTAAAAACATTTTATAGAATATTATATGATACTATTATATAAATAAATAATCATTTTAAATTCCTGTCACTAAATATATAATAAAACCACTAAAACATGTTTTTGTTCAATCTAAATCTATTTGGTAATCAGAATGAGTTCAAATATTAATTTTACTTTTTAATTATAAATACATGAAATGTTTAATGATAAACTATGAAATGTTTCTTTGTATCAAAATAAAATTTCCTAATGAACCAATATGTTTTTAATTTGTATGATATGTTTTGATCGTGTATTTCAAAAATTTTACTTTTAAATGATTGATGTGGTTTTGTTAAACTACATAATGGTTTCCAATATAAAATTTAATACATTTACAAATCATTAACGCTTTTCTATAAAATATTGATGAAAAATATTATTTTTATAATAATTTATTTCATAGAAACATTTTCCATGAATCATTTTTATAAGCCGAAAAATATTTTTATTAATTCAATCCAAAATATTGTTTTTTTTCAGAAACCAAATGGTATGAAATATGTTATGATAGTATTCGAGGTCTTGTATGGGATAACTCTTGTCAAAACATACTTGAATAAGTCAACTAAAATCCATTTTACAAGGATCTACTCAACCATTTTAAATGAATATAGCATAAAAATGAACATACCACTTTATTAGGAATACAATTTTCTAATATCTATTATCCATTAGGAATAATTATTTCTTCCTCATAGTCACATATAACCTTATATTATATATATAAACATCAATAAAATATACATTTTTTCATGTTTTCTAATTGTCTTCTCATGCAACAAATGAATCTACAAATAAGACACTTTATATAGCCTCCATTGACATTCCATAGACACCAGAAATATCTCAAAAATATTCTATCAATGAAGAACCATATCACAAAAATTACAAATCATGTTAACATGTAGTTCAATTATACCTCCATGTATTTTATATTTTAATAATAACTAGGTAATATTATAGTGTTTAAATATCAATTTATGATTTTGTAAAGGATTATGTTAACATATGTGTTTGAAATAATACTTTGCTTCATTTTATTTATAATTCAAGCATTATTATACACTAAAAATGGTGTATTGAATTTCACAATGACATGGTTTAGGCTATACAAACAACCATATTGTTAGTACCTCTAACTAATAGTTTTTTCGTAGATTATATATTTATAATTTATGATTCTTGGAGTGGGTAATGTCCATTTATAATGGATTTTGGGAAACATTATGTGTAATTCTCCATTGATGATAGTATAAACTTGGTTGTGGATATAATGGGTTATATAGGGTTCATGCTAATGATAATGGATTTCATTACATATACTAGTTATGATAGAAAATATAAGTGTTTTTATATGGTATTGGTGTTTCACATATAGGTCATACCAATTAAGAATGAGGGTCGATCCATTTCCAACACGGGGTCATACCACCCGATGCTATTTTTCCTGTATTTTTATGATTTATTGTTAATATTGTGGTATGATTTGAAATTTTTGATGGTTTAAAACTAATAAATAAAAAATTAACTAAAACAACTTTTTTACCTAAATAGAGTTGTAATGATTGATTCGAATTGATGGGATAATATTTTGTCCGGGTGTTTTTCAGTTAAGATATAGATAGTGAAAAGGCTATGAAACATCAAATTTTAAGGATATAAAGAATGTTAGAGTAGTTTTGATTGGGTCCTTAGGTTTTAAATTATGTTATACCTTGGTGTTTGTGTGGTATGAATGTGTGAAATAGTTAATCTTTCAAAACTACAAACATGTTTAAATTTTGTTAGCCTAAGATGGATATATAATAGATAGTGGTGGTTCAAATCACATAAAAGTACCTAATAATCTAAATATTGATGATATAGATAACATATAATAGAGGTTAAGAATATGTAGTAGTGGTTTATCTATGAGGTGGTGGATTCTAAAATGACATGATGATATGATGATGATGATTTTAGTTGAGGTGTGTTGAGTCACAATGGGTAGGCACAAAGAAATAGGATGATTATGTTTGAGTAAACTACTTCACAAATATTTTCTTACAAAATATATGGGTTGAGTTAGAGACAATAACTATAGTTGGGTAAATAGAAAAAATATATATTATTTATGGATAGAGAGGCACCCACATGTTATTTATTAAATATGGTGGGTTGAGGTGTTGAGAGTCTCCAATGGTGGAGACCAGTTAATAGTGAGTGTCCATGTGGGTGTAAATATAACTAATGATTAAAGATTACATTAATGTATTTGTGAGATAAAAATACATAAACCTTAAATAATATCATATTTTGGGTATTTATTGGGTGTTATATATATTTTGACTCGCTATAATATGTGTTTTAACTTTAAGCTATAATATGGATATGTTTTGATAGTTGGATATTGTGGATTGTTAGTTCAATATTCTAAAATATTTTCATTATTAAAGGATTATGTTTCATGATTTATCAACATGGGCACTTATTAGTTTTAGGAATAAACCTATATATCATATTTATATTATACCACTACATTATAAATACTATTATTCATGTTTTCTTAATAGAGTTGTTAGTGGTTTCTAACAAACATAACTACATACGTGGTAAAATTATTGGTGGATGCATTTTTTATAATGAGATATAATTTAGGTATCTTTTTAGATATGATAATTTTTTATAACTAGAAATTGTTCGTTATGTTTTAATTTTAAGATGAATCCCTTTCATGGATCTTTGAATTTTTTTTGAAAGGATTTGAAGAGATAGAATCAACTTGTTGCTATTATTTATTATGTTTTTAACCATTAAATCATGATTGAAATAAAATTAAATAATATTTATTAATTTGGGTAAATATTATTTTTATGATTGAATATTTTAAAAAAATGGTTTGGAGTTAACTGGAATCATTCCATGATTTTTCATGTTTTTCTGAATTGAATATGATAAAATCTAAATAGTAACCTTTCCATAAGGTTTATATATTTAGATAGGAAAAAAATCAACAATGGAAGCAAATCCTACTTAATTGGTATTATATATATATATGAGATTTTTTGAGTTAAAAATTATTAAATTAATGAACCTATTGTAATTCTTGATGTTTTTTCAAGTAAATGAGCTTTATATTTTAAACATCAATGAAATTATTTTGATACTCATGCATTTATTTCTTATTCAAATGATATTTGATGGATAAATAACATATTTTAGGATCATATATATCATTTATATAAGGGAATATTTTTATAAAATTCCTTAGTAAGGGTTTTTACAAAAAAAATATTCTAATGTGTAAGGATTATATTTTCATATATAAGATATTTTTTATATGTAATATTTTATATCCTATCCATAAGATGTATAAAATATTTCACATTAATATAATTTGAATGAGTTTAGGTTTTCATAAGTTAATAAGATGAAGATTTTGAAAATATAAGGGAGTCCTAAATGAATGTTTCTTATAAACTATAACGATAATTTCAATGAATTTAAATGTGATGATAATAAAGTTTTTAACTTAATGAATAAATACCATTAAGATATGTTCTTATTCAAAAATATAAATAAAATTGTCACATCATAAATTTAATTTAAAATCTCTGATAACATTCATGGACAAGATTAAAAATAAGTCAAATCATGATTCCTTGCCATGTGTATTTTTATCTTGGCTATTTTGAAATGGTTTGATATTTTGTGTCCTGATGCATAGTGAAATTTCATGGCACGAAAAGGCAGACTAAAAGGGAGAAGATCTCATTATATAAATAATTATGTAACATCCCCAGATCTGTAACCCTCTCACATGGCCTATTCTAGTTGGTTATTGTACCTCATGTGAACCTCCCCACACAAAAGAGGTTCTCAATTTGTAGTGGGGGTGTGATGAATATATTGGGGAGACTATACATCCATGATTGAATTTAGGATATAGCATAAAATTGGAAACAAAAAGGAGAATCCAATATCCTCATAAAGATAAATCATATAATAACTAGTTGATATGTATCTAAATGTTAAACTCAAAATAATACCGTTAAAATATTCAGTAAAAAAAATTCCCCAAAGTCTCTAGTCCAAAACCCCTTGTCAGACTCATATCTAACCTCCATCTCATCCATGAAAGATGTAAATCATCAAGAACATCCCTTTCCCTTTTCCAACCCAATATCAATCTAATTTTACTGGGTACTAAAGGACTTCCTAAATAGGATGTGATTAAAACATAGTAGGTCAACACCACCATGGCCAAAAAAACTCGCATGATAATATGTTCATAAAATAATGTGTCAAATAGGTTTAATAATTAACCAACTAAAACAAATACTTAAATCAACATACTTCAGTACCATTTTATAATTTCTCCGAGTATATAGAACAACCATTCTATCCATAAATATATATCAATGCAAAAATAAAAAAATGGATGAAACCATCTAAATAAGAATTTATATAGGTGAATTAGAATAGACCACTCAATATAAGAATTAAAGAATAGGATATGGTAGATCCAACTCAATATAATCATTAATGCATAGAACTGAGCATAACCCACGTAATATAAGCATTAAAACTTGGAAATGGGTAGAACCGACTCAATATATACTTTTCAACATGGGTCTCGGTAGATCCCACTCAATATAATCCTTACAGCATGGGACTTGGCAGATCCCACTATGTATAAGTATTACAACATAGTACTGGGGCAAGACCATCCAATATATGAATTATAACATGAATCACAACACTTCTACTAGCATCATGAATATCACAATATCATATTATAAGACATAATTTTTTTTATGAAAATCATAATTTATCACTCAATTATACTTCTATTTTATATCTCAACCGATCAATATTCGTATTAATAAGAAATAAATCATTATCCATGCATTTTATAACAATAAATTGTATATGGTCTTATGTCATTATAAAAACACATTAATACTTTATTCATGTTCTTATTATTCAAAGGTTTTCTCACCCCATGATTATCTATAATCCAGGTTATTATCACTTTATTATTATAGAACCAGTGAAATAAACCAATTAATTATTAAATTAATTATATTGTATATTATGTTTGTTCAATTTGAATATTGTTTATAATTCAAAATTAATATGACCGTAGGGTTAGGTTTATAATCCCTACCATTATTCATTTATTATCACAATGCTTCCAATAGAAAACACCAACAATAGATAAGGCATTAATGATCATAAAAAGTACCATGTTCGATAATGGTCAGGATCAAAAACCCAAAACAACCCCTTGGTCAAAATATTACACTACAACAAATATGGATTTATTGGAGATAAGGGAATCCAAAAAGAAACACTCATTTTGGATCATGGGTGTAATCAGGGCATCCAGAAAAGTTTAATAGATTAGAAAATCAACTGAAGTTCACCCTAGGATTGAGAGAAGAGTGTCTACCCTGAAATGAAAAGAAATCACAAGCATATGAAAAACATAAAATCACTAGGTCCAAGTATTAAATGGTGTGTAACCCATTATCATTTTGTATTTCCACATTTTTTATTTAATCCATAAAACATGTCACCTAATGTAATTATTAATCCTGATTGACATTTACATGAGATGAACTAGGTTCACATTGTGCAACCACTTCATTCCATGAACCAATTCACAACCTATGTCTGTTATCCTTTAAACATCATATAACATGTACATGGTGTGTAAATTCTCTTTAGATATTCTTCATCATAGTTTATGCAAAAGGACCCGAACCATGTACAAATCCTTCCAAACCATGGAAAACACCCCATAAACCCATTTATCACATTGATTCCAAATCTCCATTAATTTAAATAAGCATAGATCACTGAACATTAGATCATTTTCCCAAATAAATTATCTTTGTCTAAAAAAAATACTTTTCCATCATTTCTTAAATACAATTAAAACCCTATTAAATATTTTTAATTAAAAAAATCAAACATGGATTTACCTGGAAAAATTAAATATCTTACAACCTCCCCACCATATAATAGTTCTTCCCTGGTCTTCTCCAAGAATCATTGTGGAGTCTTGGTGAACATGTATGGACACTTTTCCTACATATCAGACTCCCTATC
Organism: Viscum album; assembly: GCA_963277665.1. Taxonomy (NCBI): domain Eukaryota; kingdom Viridiplantae; phylum Streptophyta; class Magnoliopsida; order Santalales; family Viscaceae; genus Viscum; species Viscum album. Next base: position 1,738,515,839 of record OY728135.1, on the reverse strand, counting down.
CGAGGTCTCCTCATGAACATTTCCATGAATCCACTACACTCGAACTAGAAGAATAGTCATACCCATATAAAATTATCACTATGGTCCAAAATATATATTGAATTATCCTCAAAGGATGTGATATCACATAGATCAACATTCTCGATGTCTACCACTTGAGATGGTTTGGTAGAATATCTTTGAAGCTACAATATGTAAAACACATCGTGCATTTAATTGTTGCTCAATGGAATGGAAAATCGGTATGCAACATGACTAACCCAATCCACTATCCCAAATGGCCCAACAAACATGGGCTCTAGTATTACCTATTTCTTGATAATGTTTTTCCCTAACCTAGGTGAAACCTGGAGAAAAATACAATGACTAATCATAAACATTATATGTCTCTTGTGATGTTCTGCATACCATTTCCTCTAAATATTAGAACTTGAAATCTCTCTAAAGATGTATCATGATTTTTTCTTGTTCTCTATTGTCTTGGATTTTATATATCTTGTTTTTGCTTTACATTATAAAGATTTTGGGTGAATTTTGAGATTTTTTAGGGGTTTTGGGAATTTCAATATTAGCGTATGGTTTACCAAAACTATGCACCATGCCCTAGAAAACCATTCTACCCCATGAATAGGGGGATTTCATGGTTGGAGCATTTTTTTTGGAAATCCATGTTACCTAGTACTAGTAGTTATTTCCCCCATAAGATAATGTTCTTAGTTAGTAACGTTATTAGGGAAATTGTTTTTCCCTATATAGGAAACTATGAACTCAATATTTTAATCCCCTAAAATTTTATTAAAAATAACCGAACCTCGGGTATTAATGCCTAATTTCCCCCACTCAAACCTAATGTCATTCTAGAAATTTTAAAGCCTCCATGAAGGTTCCAAGGGCATTTGAACTCTATTCTTCATGAATTTAAGATTATATTGAAGAATATTTAACTCTCTTCATAATGAATTCTCTTCCTTATTGGTTTTTCCCACTCTCCCATCATTATATCATCTTTTGAAGGCATTATTTACTCCATTGGTGATAGTTAAGAAATAGGTTTTCAGGGATATAATTGGTTTGATCTTGGATATAGGTTTTCAATCTAGATTTTTTCTTTATTATTCAATTTAATTTTCCAATTCAATTTGTGAACTTCTATTGGCGACCATCCATCAAAAAACTTGAGGCATGTGATTTGTATAAAAAATTCCCATAGTCTAGATTTAATTACATGTATGTAATTGTTCAATTTCAATTTCTGTTATTGGGAAATTGCACGTAGAATTTAATATGACTAAATTTAATTTCTTGTTATAATTGAATGGGTTGATTTTTTTTTTCAATTATAAATTGGTTAAATTTTATTAATTAATGGGTTAATTAAAAAATATAATGATAAAATTATAAAAATGATGGGATATTGAAATTCTGGAATTAGACAATATAATGCGAGTTTTTAATTGGTTAATTATTGAGATATGGAACTGATTGATTTTTGGAATAAAGGGATTGTTGGATTGTCCTTTATGAGTTAATGGTTTATGGAAATAAATTATGATGAATGCTTTAAATGAGGAATTTTATGTATTATACCATGTGATTAAATTGTTGAACTATGTTAGTTTTATTAAATGAAATGGAATACCATGTTGTGAAATGTTGAAGAGAAGGTTAATATTGATTAACCTTGTTAAATTTGGAATGTTTTATATTTTTTTATTGAAAGATAAATGGGTTTAGGGACATGGATTGATGCTTAAAATACCCATGAGGTCCTAATCATGGAATTCTATAACCAAATGAATGCATGTGATAATGTGTGTGGGACAAGGAGTAATGCTTCAAAATCTCACTTGGGTGCCTGATTGATAAGGAGTGTGGGACATGAACAGATGATTTGAAATTCATCTTGTGTAATTTTTCGAAAAATTAGTTGTGGGACACATACTAATGCATCAAATACCATTGGGTTCATATCCACAATGTTATAGAACCAAAATATTGGCATTGGACTATGGTTCCCATTAGCAATTATACAAATTAAAATTAATTGGATAATAAAATATCATGTGACATTGAGTTTTGAATCCCTATGTGATGTGGTTCATAATCTGAAACATGCCAAAGAAGGTATTGAGAGTTTGGGATTCATCATAAACACATGGAAATTATGTGTTTAAATAAAGAATAATGAAATGTAATTATTTTTTACTATATGAATTTCATATTATACTTTCTATAACTACAAATAGTGTTATTGACATAAAATTGTTTTATACATGGTTGGTGGTGGCATATTGAGTTGTACTCACACACTACTCGGGATCCCCAATCACCTCCTGAATATACTTCATATTTATAGGGCTAGATAAGGGAATAATCCCTCTGTTATATGTATAAGTTGTGAAAAATCATGGATTATGGAACTTGATATAGGGTCAAGACCCTATTTGGAGAGATTATAGTGTATTTATTTTGGGTTTTTATTTTGAAACATGGAACTTGTTTTACCTGACATATCTATAGTTTAGTTATGGATTTTGTTTTCAGTTTTGGTTCTTTATAAGATACTTGTTTTTTACTGATGTTTTATTATTCTAGTAATGGTTATTATCTTCTGGTTATTTCTTGGTTATTTTCGCTATTGTGATGATTTTATATTCAGGGTATATTTACCCCATGTTATATATATTAGACACTAGCTTCTAGTTATCAAACTTTGGCATATAGGTAGGCATTCTTGAGGTCAGGTAGCAAACCAGCTCAGGGCACCAGTATGTATCCCCCAAGCTGGGGCATTACAAAGTTGTATCATAGGGGTTTTTATATTATTTTTATTATTTTTTATGAAATATAGACAAGACACTATAAATATTGGGGCCTTGGACATGAGATCATACATGGTAGTAGATAACCCATGTATGGGGGAAACGCCAGGTACCCAAGGTGGAATTATTATTTTTGATTTCTGTTGTTATAGTTGGATGATATTTTACATCGAGTGATGGAATTGTTCTATGACATTATTATTGTTTTTGTAATTATTTTAGATTTAAATCATATCTTGGTATGACATGATAGTTTATTAATCATTCATCTTTCTAAACACTCAATAATTATTACAACATTCATCATTTCTTGGAACACACTGAAGTTATGGTTTTGGGTAAGTTGTTGAAATTAAAATGTATTCCTTACTAGTAAAACTAAACTACAAATGGTTCTTAATGTGAAATTGAATATTTTAAAATTATTAAAAATGTGAATAATTGGGTTTCTAGTGATAAAATAGAGAATGATAATGTTTTTACCCTTGTTAACACTGGATAAGATTTAGGATGGTTAAGGATAGTTAGAGTGCCATATTTTTTTATCATGTAGAAGGAAGAGTGGATGAATTGTTATGGATTTATGTGAATCACTCTTTTTAAATGTGTAAATTTTGATGAAATGTTTCATAATATGTTGGTTTGTAAATGAAGATATATTCATCCAAGTCATTGTTTGTTTATAGGATAATAACAGGTTATGTCTTGATATGATCCTCCAGCAATGGGACCCGATGCTGAAATACTATCGGGTGAGGACGTTGGAGTGAAATTTCATGAGAACATTAGTCACATCAATAATTTTATAGAAAGATATTGAGGGAAGGTTTTGAATATTATATCATACCAAACATAGGAATTTAAGTTGTATCACCATTAAATATTTACCGGAGATGGTGGAACTGGTATAACTAAGTTCTGTATTGAGTCTATCTAGACAATACGTGACCACTTGAAGACTCCTACTAAGAAGAGTGTCAAATTGGATACTTACATGTTATGTGTTCAAGAAATGAATTGCGGGGAAAATGACTCTCAAGATTTAAAACTGGAGTATAAGTTAAGGAATTAATTTAAGCATATGCTTTTGGATCATTTTTACACTAAGATTGTCAATTAGGATAAATTGAATGAGTTTATTAGGTTGACTTAGGTGAGTATGTTCGTTATAGACAACGATGGCCAATTTAAAGATTTAGAACACTTTTCTCCCACATTGGAAGTGGATGAGACAATTTTAGAAAAATAGATTCATGATGGAAATAAATATAATATTATGCCCCCGGTGAATATATTTCATCTCCAAAACTTTTCCTTAATTGGAGAATCATGTTACCATTTCTGAAGGGAACCTGAAGGAGGCTTCTAATAGAGTACATGTGGTTTCTATTGGATGATCAAGAGGTAAATCTTCCAAAAGTAGGAAGAATAAAAATGAGAGTTCCAGCAAGGAATATAGAAATAAATGTAGGTATGGGGAATGTTTAGTGACATAATACCTTATGCATGTGACCTGTCACCAGTGGGGTTGGCCAGGTCACTTTCATAGACATGAAACCCAACCACCGGTATAGTTTTTATCCTAATACATGATGAGAAATCTATAATGGTTATGATGGAATTCATTATATATGGGTAGTGATAAAGTGGATAGACATAACCAAATTAAGGGTAGGGTGCATTTTACACTATATAATTCTATCTGTTATAGTTCTACTAGACATAGTGGTTATGGTAGTGTACATGGTGCTTCATGGAAATAATTTATGTATCAGTATAGTGGTGTAGCTCTAGGGACTCAAAATGTATCATAGGGAATAGGGTAAGGGTAGTTTCATTCAATTCAACCTAAAATTATGGATAGAGATGCTGGATTATTGATAGGTAGATGTAGTATTCTTGTAGCTTCTATGTTATCTAGTGAGTTATTTTATAATGGTTTCTCTAACTCCTTTATAACTTCAAATACTACGAATGTTATTAGTCTTAAAGTATAGTTTTTTAATTGGGTTATGATGATAGATACATCTTTTGGTGTATGGTTGAGAGACATATGTTTATGCAAAGGGTTGTCCCTTAAGGTGGGTGAGTATCATTACTATTGGTATATTCAGATTCCCGATATGTTATTATTTAAGATAATTATGGGTATGGAATGGTTAGGGACATACCAAGACCCCATAGAATGTTACCACAAGATAGTTACTTTTACAACTCTGGATGGTGAAAATTATATTCACTGTGGATAGTGTGATATACAGGTCGGCAGTTCTTGGACTATTTATTAGAAACTGGGGGAGCTCACCACCCATGTTTCTAGTTGGTTACTGGTTGTGTGGGGTGAAAATAATGATGTATTTACACATTATTGGATAGGTTCTGAGACATGTTTTATGAGGAGTTAATAGGTATTACACCTGAGAGAGATAATCAATTTATAATTGAGAACGTGCAGGGGTGGAGCCAATATCAATTCAACCATTATGAATGTAACAAAAATATCTTCAAGAGATAAAAAATAAACTAGAAGAGTTGAAGGATAGGGGGTTTATCCATTAGAGTACATCACCTTGGGGTTCTCATTACCTATTTTCAAATAAGTTTGATAATTAATTTATCTTGAGTGTTGATTACAAGATGTTGAACCATGTGAATGTGAAGCACTTGTATCCTCTTCTATATATTGATGACCTCTTTGACCAGTTGAGGGGGTATTGGTTTCCTCATATATTGATTTGAGATCAGGATATAATTTGTTTATAATCTGACCTTCCTATATAACTCAAACTGCTTTAGGTGGAGGTATGGACTTTATGAGTTTGTCTTGATGTTTTTTGGGCTTCCAAACACACAAGGAGTGTTTATGGAATTGATGAACCGAATATCCCATCCTTACATGGGTCAGTTAGTAGTAGTGTTTTTAGATGGAATGTTGGTATACTCCAAGACTCGTGATGATCATGCCCTATATCATGAAACCATCCTAAGAACATGGAGACAACATAATCTATACACAAAGCTATCTACGTTTCAATTCTGGATCGATTGGTCTATTTATTAGGTCACATTATCTCAGAGGAAGTTGTATTAGTAAACATAGAGAAATTTCAGGCAGTTGATTCTTGTGATCTTCAAGAGGATACATTTGATATCCTCAATTTTCGAGGTTTAGTGAGATATTATTATAATTTAATCCATGAAATTTACCTCCTAGATAATCCTCCTCTGGTCCTGACTAAGAAGGTATTTATATTTTAATGGTTTAGTTAATGTGCGAACTCTTTCCAAAAGTTGAAGAATCATTTGACTGCCGCTCTGATCTTGATCTTACCCAAACCGTGGGATGAGTATACATTGTTTTGTGATGCATATTGGATCATGATTTGAGAAGTGTAGATTTATGTTGATTGATTCATAGTGTATGGGTCATGGCCATTGAGGTCACATGAACAGAAATACCCTATGCACAACCTCAAGTTATATAATGTTTTTTATTCCTTAAAGTGTTGTCATAAAAATCTAGTGGGAGAAATTTTAACTCTGTATAATGATCATAAGATCTTAAAGTATATGATTTCCCAAAAATATTTTAATCTCTAATATCAGAGGTGGATTGAGTAAATGCATTCATTTGACATTGAAATACTATATATTCTGTGGAAGGAAAACAATGTTGCTGACATTCTATTCAAAAAAACATCCACTCAGATAGTTCATGAGTCTCTTTATAAGATAACAAAGTGACTTTATTGGATTAGATTCATGTTGTAGCTAGTGATTTACAATAGAGTATGACCATAATATTAGTTTTAGTGGAGTCTACAAATCTGATCCAGATGTGGGAGAGGTCATATGAGGATCAAGAATTAAAATCCTTCAGTGGAAGCCTTAATGGTGGGTAGAAACCTTATAACTGGGACAACTGATGATGATAAAATCATCAATGTTTAGGGATATGATGTCTTTCTTACATGTATGTGACAGGAGCATATTCATGAATTTGATACCTCAATGCTAGTGGTGTATACATGACTAACCAAAATGTATATTGACCTAAAATGATAGTATTAGTGGTTGGGAATGAAAAATGAAATTGCATAATTCATGAGAAAATGATACACATGTCAATGAGTGAAGATTAAGAATTAACGACTTGGTGGTTTCCTATATCTATTTTCCATTATAGAATAGATGTTTTATGGATTTATCATGGACTTTATGGTGGGTCTCTCGGGGAATCCTCATAAGAGTGATTCTATTTGGTAGGTTGTGTACTGACTAATGAAAGTGTATCATTTCGTTCATATATGGGAGACTTTCTCAATGGATTAATTAGGATATATGTATGTCCAAGATATATTCCATATACATGGGGTCAAATGGAGTATAGTTTTAGACTGTTAATCACGCTATATATTGTGATTCTGGATAGTTTTATAGAAGGAATATTGTATACAGGCTTTACTGAATACAACATTCCACCCATAGACAGATGGGAAGTTGGAACGTAATATTCCGAGGTTCGAGGATATGATTCGGTCATGTTTTCTATACTTTGGTGGGAATTGGGAAAAGAACCTACCATTAGTGGAGTTTATCTATACAAATAATTTTCAGGATACTATACATATTTAACCATATGAATCTTTTTATGGTAGGCCATGAAGCTCACCACTATGCTTGATTGAGATAGATGAGTGATAGATTTTGGGACCATGCCTCATATAAGAGATATCTAAGTAGGTTCATTAGATTAGAAGGTGTATAGATACGTCTCAGAGGATCCAAAATTTATTTAACTATAAATGACTATATCCCCTTGAGTTTACAGTGGGTGATCTTGTGTTGCTTCAGGTGTCACCTAAATTGGGTCGTTGTTGGAATAAGAAAAATAGAAAGCAGGAACCCATGTTTTTTAGAAATTATGACATTGTGGAGAGAATCGGGCTGGTGTCAAATAGATTGGATCTTTAATAGAGGTATATTGATATGCATGGTGTCTTTAATTTATCGTATCTATGGTAGTATTAGTCAGACCCTTCATCTTTGATCGATGTTAATGATATTGATCATGATAGTGATGCATCATTCGAAGAGAATCTTAGACATGGTGTGGATAATAGTGGTAATGTGTTTCATGGAAAGATCATGTTGATAGTTCATGTATTTTTAAATCATTAGGGTGTTTGTGAGGATATATGGGAGAGATACATAGACATGTTGTCTTAGTGGAATGACCATTTTAACTCAAAATCTTAGATATTGGTGGGATTATAGCTCAAGTATGAGATTTTATAAGGTGGGAGATTATATGATCCGTACCTTTTTATGAAGATGTCTCGATCTCATTTTTGGTACTTTTTAACCATGTTTTTTCTTATTTAGGGTTTACATTGGAAGGATTTTTGGTGAATTTAGAGATTTATGGAGGGGTTTTGTGTAGCAAACCACTGGAACACAGTTTTCATAAATCATGCGCCATACCCCAATAAGACATAAAACCCTATATAATGGGGGATTATATTACTATAGTATGGATTAGAAAATAGTGTTTCCTCTTAGTAGTAACTATGAATCCCAAAGAGGATGCGTGTGGTTAGGCTCATAATTAGGGAAAATCATGTGCCCCGTACAGGAAGCCATGCATGTAGGATATTAATCCCATAAAAACATATAAAAAAATACTGAACCCCTAGGTATTAACCCATATTAACACCTAATCGAATATAAACACATGAAATTATTTTTTTAATCCTCCAAAAGGATTACAAGGGATTCTAAACTTCATTTGTGATTAAAAAAATATTTTATTAAATAATATGCATCTCCCTCGGTAAGAAATCATCATCCCAATTATTTTCCTCACAATCAACCATATTTCCCTCATCTTTTGAATGGATGATTCGATCTATTGGTGATGGTTTAGATATTGGTATTCATTAATTTAATCTTTTTTATCTCAGATCTAGGTTTTGGATCTAGATCTCATTCATTAGTGTGAAATTTAAATTTCCACTTCAATTTTTGGATTTGTGTTGGTGAGAGTCTATCAATGATCCTGAGTTAGGTGTCCTAAATTTAAAATCTCATAGTATTGAAATAATTGCATGTATGTAATTTTGAAATTTCTATTTCCATGATTGGGAAATTTATTATTCAATTCAATTTGATTAAATTGAATTTCCATGTGATAATTGAGTGGATTGAATTTAGGGAAACTGTAAATTTGTTGAATTGAATTAATTAGTCATTTAATTAATTAATGGAATTATGTTATGTTTGAAATTATGTGATAGTGGAATTATGTAATTGGTCAATTAAATGGTATTTTCTAATTTCTTAATTTTTGATATATGGAACTTATTGATAATGAGAATAAAGGGATAGATTGACTATCCTTGAAGAGTTAATGGGTTATGTGAATAAATTTTGATAAATGGTTTTAATGATGAATTTTTCATATTATACCATGAGATTTAATTGTTGAATCATGTTTTTTGGTAATTTAAATGGTATATCATGTTGTGAAATGATGATGATAAGTTAATGTCGATTAACCTTGTTAAATGTTGAATACATGATATATTGCTATTTTTTGATAAATGGGTTTTAGGACATTGATTTTTGTTTAAAATGACCATAGGGTCATATCCGTGGCATTCTAGGCTAAATAGCATGCATGTGATAATGATTGTGGGACACAGACTGATACTTAAAAAAACCACACTTGTGTGATTGATTGATAATGGGTGTGGGGCACAGATCGATACTTCAAAATACCACTTGTGATCATTTTTGATAAATGGGTTGTATGACATAAAATGATTCTTCAAAAAACCCATGGGGTCATATCCATTGAGATCTAGGACCAAAATTTTGGCATTGGACTATGGTTTCAATTACCCCTGATAAAAATTGAAATTAAATGGATAATACAAGAACATATAATAATTAATTATGAATCCTTGTGTGATGGTTTTTAGACTATGGCACGGGCCATAGAAGGTATTAGTGGTTTAGTTGTCATATTTAACTAAGGAAAATTATATGTTAAATTAAAGAATAATGAAATCTTATAATTATTTACTCAATGAAATGTACATTATTATTTATACAACTACATAAACTATTATTAACTAGATATTTTATTAGATGTCATTGGTGGTTTCCTACTAATTTGTACTCATGCCCTACTTGGGATGCCTAATTGGTGCCCAAATAGACCTCATGTTTGTAGGATAGGATAATGGTTAGAGCCCTATGTTATATGGTTGAGTGGAGATGTATCATGGAGGAGGGAACAAGACATGGTGTAAGGACTGTCATGGAGAATTTTTCAGTGCCATTATATCAGGTTTGCATTTTAAAACATGTCACTTATTTGGAATTACATATTTACTATTTAGTTATGGATATTTTTCTCCATTTAGGTTCATCATGCTATAATGGTTTGTTCTAGTTATTTCATTATTCTATTTGTGGTAATATTATTTTGGTTTTTTTTGGTTTTTTATGTCATTATTCTTTGATAAATTTGTTATTTTCTCATTATGTTATACATTTTTTATCCTCATTTATAGTTAGAAGCCTATAACATAATGGGATGTGTTCCAGGGATCAGGTAACTGATCGGCATAGGAAACTAGTATGTGGACCTTGGGTCATGATGTTACATCTACCATATTGAGTGGCATGCCTCGTCCTGATCAACTAAAACATATCGGATGTCTACTACAAGAGATTATGCCCCTAAATCTTTAAATCACCTGCCTCCATCCAAAATTATGTTGAAAAACACCTCCTATCTTACAAATCCTCATATGATACCACATGGATCGATACTAAGAAGCTTTTATTATATGAAAAATCCAAGAGTTCCATTTTCAACTCCCAATAACCATCAGAATCCAATACATAAAGTCATAAGATTTCCTCTAGAACATGAATATCCCCCTAATATTAACAATATGTATGAGGATGATAGGATATGTCCAAAATAACATGTGTTTTAATAGATTTTTGAAGACCCTACCAAAATTGTGATGTTAAATGAGGATCTAAGTCTGAAATGATTCTCCTCCAGACACTATTAAACTAAACTATATCATGTGTAACGTCCCGGTTCCGGGAACCGCCCAGAGGTGTCCTTTACATAGTTGGTCACATGGACTCAAGTGCATTTCTCCAAATTATAGAGGCATCTAACTAGTAGTGAGGGCCTTGGGTGTGATAGTGGGGGAACTATGCCCTCATTAGCAGAGTAATGTAGTGGAAATAAACCGATAACAACAACGGAAGGAGTAATAACATGAATGAGGTAAACATCGAAAGTAAAAAACAACTAGATCAAAAATATATAAATGATGCATGATACATATGTCTAGGAAAATATCCAAACAAGTCACAATGCTTAAATATAGTACTATACCAAATTACCATGAAAACAAGTAAACTCTAACAGCATTGCAAGCCTTTGCTTGGTCCCAGGCTCTCTAGGTCCACCAAAATCATTTAACTGATATAGAAGGTCACTTGCCCTTATCTAGACATACAAAAATGTAATCTATTTGGGCCCAAAAGCAAGACCCAAACAGGGTGTGAGACAAATCCTAGTAGGCATCCACCCAAAGATTTGTGCTTAACAGTCATTGAATATATATGGCAGGAAATAAGAAAAATGAAGCAGTAAACAAGGAAGTAATAAAAAGTAATCAATCCTACAATTTCACATACTTTAATTTTAATTTATTAGTTAAGAAACCAATAATCATAATTAACCCTATGAGAATTACTCACAGCCTATCCGCTCTGGTTCAACCAATCAAACACAGGAAACCCTCTGGGAAGTGCTCACAATATAACCCCTCTGGTTCAGCTTTAGAAAAGATTCTCCAAGGAAGAAATCACCATACATTCCCCCTATGGTCTCATATCATTATCTATAGATAGTCTGAGGAAGCACTCAATGTCCAATTCTCCATGTGGTCTCATAATGAGGAAACTACTAACACACTGAGGGTGCACAATTTCCATCCCCCTATAGTCTCGAAAAGTAAAAGCAAACACTCTGGAGAATCCCTTAGCATCCATTCTCCCTATGGTCTACTACACCAAGTTCCCATATCCCTGTGTAAATCAATTTTTCACAAATTATAAATGGAAGCCAATGTAATGCTCAATAACTACTTGGCTAACTTGTCTACAGCATATCACAACATGTCAGATAAAAGTCACACCATTCTAACAACACTAGACATGGAAAACAAAGCAGCCTAATAGGAAATGATAGACCAAATGGTCAATATCAAGAAAACATGGGAAAAACATCCATAAAAAGGTAAATAGTCCTATTTACAATCATAAATCCCTTACTCAAGCATAGAAGTGATAGTATGAAATTACAAGACTAGAAACCATATACACCAATACCCCGAAAAAGAATATTGGGAACTTTTTCACATATAACTCAAAGACTAACTATGGAAAGGCACACACCACTTACCTTGGCATTGTATGATCGATATAGTTGAGTCTCAACCTTTGATTTGACCTAAAATGTTGTACATCTACAAAAATTCTAAAAATGTTCTACCGCAGATATCTTACGAAAGAGTAGGAATCAGGAAACAAGGACATAAAATAAGAAAGATCATACCATGGAAATTCCAATGCAATCAACGGTGGTGGATTCAGATAACAGATGGAGAGTCGGGGGCTCAGAGAAAAATCGTGTCTTATGGTCTCTCCTGGATGAGATGAGTGGTGAAGAAGGGTGTTCTATCAATTAGATGCGACCATTGTCTATTTAAGGAAATGAAAAGAAAGTATGTGATGTGTTTTTCAAAGGTACATGGAAAGTACATGACTTTATCCGGCCTTGATTTAGGTGTCTTCTAGGTCACCCCACATGGCCATGTACTTGGATATTACATGGCCAGCACGTGGCTACCCACGGAAACCGAGTACACGTCCTGTACATATAAGTACATGGTGTGTACTCTTGAAATTTCTAAAAACTGATCTTTTTCCCTAAAACAACCACAAATGAAAGACATACCTGAAAAGAAGATCGGGGTTCTTACTAACATCCCCCCATAAAGGAATTCATCCCCAAATTTCCCTAGAAAGGTGTCGTAGAAGGAGAAACCTCGAATATCACTGGCCACTACGATCGTACATCGGCCTCCCTCTCCCAAGTCTTTTCCTATACTCGCTTGTGCAGCTATAGAACTCATATCAGAGGAACAAACCAGCCATAGAGAACCCTTTCACTGTGATCAACAATCTGGATGGGATGCTCCTTGAATGATGCATCCACCTCTAACTCAACCACCCCATGTTTGAAGACATGATATGGGTCTGACAAGTAACACTGCAACTGAGAAACTTGGAAAACGTAGTGTATAGACTGTTACCTCTGAGGTAAATGTAGCTGATAGGAAACTGGACCGACACTCTCCAAAACATCAAACGTTCCAACATATCTCAGCGAAATATTTCTCTATCTTCTAATCCTTTTGTGTCCCAACCTCTGTGTGACACACAAGAAAAACGTGATCTTCAACCTCGAAATCCATAGGATGTGTTCGTTGGTCAACATAATACTTCATTTGTGACTATTTAGTCTCCATCCTCTTCCAAATTAACTCTATCTATTCTATAGGCTCCTAGACAAGACAAGGTCCCAGCATAGCTGCCTCTCCTGCTTCCAACCGACATAAGGGTGATCAGCATGGCCTAACGTACAGAGCCTCAAAAGATGTCATCTGAATGGTTTCTTGAAAACAATGTTTGTAGAAAAACTCCAAAAGAGGAATATTATTCATCCAAGAACCTCCAAAATCTAGGTCGCATGCCTGAAACATTTCCTCCAACACCTGTATCATACACTCAGACTGGCCATCTGTTAGGGGATGGTAAGTTCTACTCAGAACTACCTATGTACCCAAAGCCTTCTATAGTCCTTGCCAGACCCAATAGGTAAAATGTGTGTCCCTGTCTAAAAAAGTGGAGTTTGGAACCCCATGTAGACATAAAATATCTCAGATGTACAGCCTTCCCAACTCATCTACACTGAGTGTCTCCTCGATTGGTAATAAGTTACCAACCTTCGTGAGTCTATCAATAACAACCCAAACATGATCATTTTCTCAAGGAGATCTTGGCAGACCTATCACGAAATCCATCACGAAATCATTCCACTTCCACTAGGGAATGGGTAACTATTGAAAAATACCTTATGGTCACCGATACTTTTCCTTCACCTACTGATTGGTGGAACACCTCATGGAAAAACCAACAACATCTCTCTTCATACCTAGCCACCAATACTGACAGTGCATATCATGATATATCTTGGTGAAACTTCAAATAACTTCCCAAACTGAGGAATAAAAGTCCCAAATCTTATCCTAGTGCATTTATACTAACACACATATGCACCCATGAAAATTCAAGATATAATCCTTTCATACTGTCCATCCAGAAATAGGGTCCTCACCTAACACACTTTCCCATAGGGCCAGGCCATCAGAATCTCATAGCTACATCATTCACACTCGATCAAGTAGAGTATATGTAAAAACTAAAGAAGAAAATAATGTTTACCCATGTTTCTCATGAACCTCCAAATGCATCTCAGAGAATAGAGCCATAATATTTCACTCACTTAAGAACTCCTGAACTACCTGTATCTGATTCCTCTATCTCAACGCATCAACTACTATGTTTCCTTTCACAAGCATGTAGCCAAGCTCAAAGTCAAAGGACTGAAGGTACTCAACCCACCTTCATTGTCTCAAATTCAGATCATGTTGAGTGAAGATATACTTGAGACTTTTTGGGTTGGTGAAAACCACAAAATACTCTCCCAACTAATAATGTCTCTAACAACGTAAAGAATGAACAACTATGGCCAACTCGAGATTGTTTGTCGGGTAATTCCTCTCATGTAGCCTCAACTACCAAGACCCATACGCAGTGAATCCTTCTCTCTGCATAAGCACAACTCCTAGCTCGATAACTGATGCATCATAGTACAAAATATAGATCTTTCCCTACTATGGAAATACTTGTATCGGTGCTGAATTTGAACTCTTTTTCATCTCCTGAAAGGCTGACCCACAAGAATCTAACCACAAGTACTTCACACCCTTCTTAATCAGGCTCGTAAGTAGTGCTTCTAAGCCTGAGAAGTCCTGTATTAAATTCCTGTTGTAACCAACCATCCTAGAAAACTTCATACCTCAAAGACGTTCTTTGGATTCTCCCCAGAAAATATTACCCTCACTTTCTCTGGGTTTACTGATACTTCTATCTCTGAGATGACATGACCCAAGAAGTGAATTTGGTCCATTCAAAAGTGGAAACTTGAGATCATATCTTATAACTGATGCTCTCCTAGTGTACTCAAAATGATCACAAGATTTGTGACATGGTCGTGTAGAGTGTGAGAGTACACCTAGATAACGTCCATGAAGACAATCATGAAGGAATCCAATTATGGATAGAATACTCGGTTCATTAGTTCCATAAAAAATGCAGGCGTGTTCGTGAGACCAAATGGCATAACTACATACATGTATAGAACATATCTACTCTGAATGGATGTAAGAGGTATATTATATGGTCTGACACACAACTAAATAAAACCATATCCCAAGTCGATCTTCAAGAACACCTAGGCTCCTAGAAGGTGGTCAAAGAGATCATCAATCCTCAACAAGAGATATCATTTCATGACTGTAATCTGGTTTAACTTCTGATAATCTACACAAATTCAGATGGTACCATCCACCTTCTTTGCTAACAGTACAGGTGATCCCCAAGGAGAAGTACTGGGTCAGATGAAACCCTTTTCCTGCAACTAATCCAACTGGTTCTTGAGCTCTTATATCTCTATTGTGGCCATCCTATAAGGAGGAATGGACATTGGTGCATCCCCTACCACAAGATCAATAGAAAATTATACCTCTCACTCTAGAGGAAAACCTGAAAATTCTTCTGGAAATACATAACTGAAACAATCCACCACAAGAGGAAAGTAAAATTATGAATTCCCCTGGTCATCAAGATATAGACTAGAAATATAGTCTGTAACTCCTCCCAACCCATGATTCTCGGGTCCCTCTCTGCTCACCTAGACATGTCATTATTCTTTATGTAAAAACAATCCTCCCTTTGATGATGTGAAACACACCCTATGGTGATAATAGTTGACAACTTCTTTGAAGGGTACTAACCAGTCCATCCTGAGAATTACATCATAGGTTTTCATGTCTATGACATAGAGGTCCCATGATAAGTGAAACCCACCAACCTCAAGAGGGTACTACTTTAAATGATGTACATTATCCTTTATTGTCCCCAAAAAGTGTCTAACATCAAGACATCAGCAGAAGTAATGATACAGAGTCCCTGGTTCTCTACAAAAGAAATAGAAATAAAACTATGGGAAGCCCCTATATCGAAAATTACAGAAGCTAAAACTAAGGAAACTATGATCTTACCTCGAACTATAGAGTTTCTAAGATCTTTCTCCTATTGGGTATGATCCACTACAAAAGTCTGTCATGTACCACAAGATTGTGACCATTCCTGGCCACCCTAAGATGATCCACCCTGATGTTGTTTAACGCCTGCCGACTGGCTACCATGACCGTGACCTCCACCTCTTCCCGAACGGCCTGAAGAACTCTAGTTCTCAAACTGAAGAGAAACTAGTGGTCCTTCTATAGTATGAGGAGTTGAAAAATAACCCCTATCACCAGTTGCTGGAGAGGATACCTAACAGAAGTGTTGTAGATGTCCCACCTACCCGCATTTAATGCACTCCACTAGGTCTGTTAGGGAATGCGGCCTCGTATGCCTGCTCATCCTGCACTTGTAGCACACCGTCTGGCTACCAGAAGAAGTATCTCAGCGAAAATGATCTCTACAAATAGACTCAATATGGCACTACTACTATCAGTTTGAGGGGTACCATCTCCAGATGTCAAACTACCCTAGCTCACAACTCCAGAATCCCTTAGATTGCGCTCTGTAATCAGCGCATGGTTGACTATAGAGGTGATGGAAGTCAACATGAAGATGTTCACTTGAGATTGGATGTCGTGACTCAGAACATCCTCAAAATTCCTTTCCATAAATAACTCATAACCTCCTATGATGGGTGTAAATCTTAGTAGCTCTATTAAGTGAGAAGAATACTCCATAACTAAAAGAGTACCCTTCTCCACACTCATGAACTATCAGGCTCGATCATCCCTCAAATTCTACAGGTAAAAGTAATCATAGAAGGCACGCTGGAACTCATCCCAAGACATAACCTACAGGCATCCCACCTCTGAGATCACATCCCACCATCTCTTGGTAGAATCCTGAAGCATATACGTAGCAAGCTTCACCATCCTCTCAGGAGTCGTCTCTAGATGCTCAAAGATAGATAGCATGGATTTAACCAGGGCTCTGCAACCTGAGGTCCTTTGTCCTTTGTGAAGGTGGGAGGATGATGCTACTTGAAAACCCATGAAAACTCGACCATAGATGGGGTAGTATTTTGTGCCCCCCTGCAGGTCTGCATGAACCTCATTAAACCCTCTTAGAAATGTGCATCAACACATGTTTCAGGTATAATGGTTGTTGCCAAGATGGGCATGACCTGAGGATTTTCTAGTATTTCCTGATCATCCATGTCTATTTTCTGATCACTACCCTATAATTGGTGTACAATAGGGGGATTCCTCAAGGGCATGCCATTGCAAGGTAAAATTCACACCTTAGATCAATTTTATCAAGGACTAAAAATTTTAAGTTTTAGAAGGGAACAACATAAGGAAATCATTCATGATTTTAAAAAAAAGTGGATACACGGCGTGTACAACTTCTACAGGGTGTGTTCCCTTAGATTTCACATGAGAGTGTACTCCTGCCAACCCTGGTCATGTAACAACCAATACACACGGTGTGTTTTCCTAACACACAGTGAGTACTTGAATCTTTTACAGACACAGTGTGTACTAGAAAGAACTTCACTAACCCGTGTTATTAGTCACATGGCTAGTTACACGGATGACTCTACACGGTGTGTTTGTTTCACACAGAGCATATACTAACTACCCATAATCCACCCTTATCATTAGTCACATGGATGGACACAAGGCAAAGCACACAGCGTGTACTTCCGGTACACAACGTGTTCCACTAATGATTTCCCATCCCTATGTCTCTTCCCAAACATCCAGTGATAAGGTTAGAGACTACATGGTGTGTACATATAGTACACAGTGTGTACTTAAAAAAAACTGTTTTCCCTTAACATAAGGATACATGGCATGTATTTATAATCACAAGCAGTGTATTCTGTGTTTTTTCAGATAGTAATCCTCAGAAACTACTCTAGAACCCATAAAACATTGAAATGAAAAATAAAGTGCCAAATTCTGATCTGTGAGGGCCCATAATTTCTGTAAATCAAATCTTGGAATCTTTTACATGTCATGTACAAGGAATAACAATGTAACGATCCTCCAAATTCCGATTTATGAGAGCCTATAAGACCTCAAGAAAAAAAATTGGTGTTCATTCAAACTAATCCTTACAAAATATAATACTTTTAAAATAGCATGTATTATATCAAGGCATCGATCTCAACGGCATGCATATATGGCACAACATCTATCATAACAACATGCAATAAGTAATACACCCTAAATGTCCTGGAACGAATTCTTGACATGTGTTCTCTAGAATGTTCCTATATGATGCATGAGATGGAATACCCTCATCTCGTAGGGTTGTAATAGAAACAGAACCTCAATTATATCAAAAATAACAGCACAAAACATGTGAATCACCCAACGGTGAAACCAAATCAACTGTAAAAATTAAAAAACCAGAAAAATTGAAATAAATGAGGTAAATTAGATTTTCCCTATACACGGGTTATCTACTATTGGGAACAGCTTATTACCAAGTACATGTTCTGTACTATACCTGACTAAAGTATTCAAACAGTAATTCAATAATCAAATAGTTCCTTTGATACCTCTTTGTAACGTCTCGATTCCGGGAGCCTCCCAGAGGTTCCCCATAACCGGTTGGTCACATGACCTCATGCACATTTCCCCAAATGCTAGAGGTTTTCAACTAGCATCAAGGGAATTGGGTGTGATAGTGGGGAAAATATGCCCTAATTGGAAGAGTAATGTTGTAGAAATAAACAGATAACAACAGAAGAAGTAGAAATACCATGCAATAGGAAAACAACTGAAGTAATAAAAAAATGGAGCACACATATATAAATGACTCATGATACATATGTCTAGAAAAATAGCCAAAAAAAGTCACAATTCTCAAACACAGTACTAAAATGATGAACACATAAAACAAATAAACTCCAGTAGCATCACAAGCCTCAGCTTGTTCCCATGCTCTACAGCTCCACAACAATCAAGTACCTGAAGTAGAAGGGTGCCTTCCCTTATCCATAACTGTATAAAAACAATGTGTTTGGGCTCAAAGGCATGACCCAAACAGGGTGTGAGATGAATCCCATTAGGAAACCACCCAATGATCTGTGCCTAATAGTCTGTGAATATATATAGCAGGTAATAAGAAAATTGAAGCAGTAAACAACGATGTACTCAAAGTAAAAAATCCTACAGTTTCACTTACATACATTTTCAATTATTAGTTAAGAAATAAAAAATCATTAGTAACCATATGAGAATAACTCACATCCTAAACCCTCTGGTGAAACAAAATAAAACAAAAGCAACCCTCTGAGAATTGCTCACAGTCAAACCCCTCTGATTCAGCTTTATCAAAGACTCTCTGAGAAAGCACTCACCATCAATTCCCCATGTTGTCTCAAATCGGTAACTATATGCACTATGAGGAAGCACCAAGAGTCCAATTTCTCCTATGGTCTCATAAAGAGGAAACTAAAGAAACTATGGGGGAGCACAATGTCCATTACCCCTATGGTTTCACAACGTAAAAGTCAACATACACTCTGGAGAAGCCCTCAGCATCTATTCTCCCTATGGTCTACTAAACTGGGCTCCTACAACCCTTTTTAAATGAATCATGAAAAAATGATATATTTATGCCAACTTAAACCTCATGAACTACGTGGATAAACTGTCTACAACATACCACAATGTGTCAGATAAAAGTCACTCCATCCTAACAACATTAGGCATGGAAAACAAAACATAGTAATAGGAAAAGATATACCAAATGGTAAATATCAAGAAAACATTGGAAACACATCCATAACAAGTAAAATAATTCTATTTACAATTATAAATCCTCTACTCAAGCACACAAGGCATTGTTGGCAATAACATGGAAAAAAACCATAAACACGCAATACCCCGAATAAGGGTATTGGGAACTTTTGCAAATATAACTCAAATAGTAACAATAGAAAGGCACAAACCACCTAACTCAGCATTTTACAATCAATATAGTTGAATCTCATCCATTTATTCGACCTATAATGTCGTATATATACCAAAAAACTAAAAACGTTCAACCAAATATATCTCATGAAAAGCGAGGAATCTGGAAAACAGCTCTAGAAGAATGAAGATCTAACCGTGTTGATTCAAATGCAATCGAAAGTTGTTGATTTGGAGAATGGATAGAGAGTCTAGGGATTAGAGCAGAATTGGGTCATATAGTCACTTCTGGATGATACAGATGGATAAGAAGGGTGTTCTGTTGATTAGACGCAACCTTGGTCCATTTAATGAAATAAAAATAAATTATACATTGTGTTCTTCAACGATACATGACGTGTACTAGCCTTCACTGGGACCTGCTTTATGTGGCCTCCATGTCACCCCACATGTCCATGTACTCAGTCGTTACACAGAAAGCTCATGGATACCCATGGAAACTGGGTACACAAAATGTACTTATACGTACACGAAGTGTACTCCTAAAATTTCCAGAAACTCCACTTTTTAAAAAATACAACCAGAAAGGAAAGACATATCTGAAAAGAAGATCCGGGTTCTTATATCATTCTTGTAATGACCACCCAGATCAACAACATTGAAGGCATCCAAGATAGGTATTATGTGTGCTACCATCATTAGTCGATAAATGATCACCCAAAGTATATCATTATTATGGGTTTTCCTGGGTTATTCTATGAAAAAGTTCATACTGACATCATCCCATTTTTACACTGGAAGGTATGGGGTCTGTATGGGCCCAACTAGATTCTAATTCATTTTTTTTCATCAATTAGCATTTTAAATATATCAACACAAATCTTTCTACCACATTCTTCATTCCTGATCATCAGTACTTTCTATTGAGTTCATGAAATATCTTTTCAAAACTAAGATG
This sequence comes from Viscum album, assembly GCA_963277665.1. Classification (NCBI taxonomy): domain Eukaryota; kingdom Viridiplantae; phylum Streptophyta; class Magnoliopsida; order Santalales; family Viscaceae; genus Viscum; species Viscum album. Next base: position 1,738,494,654 of record OY728135.1, on the reverse strand, counting down.
TACCTCCCATCGAGAATCATGGAAATATCTTGTTATCTCCTCTTGAAAACTCGTATGTACCAATAATCATCAATGGAAAATAATATAATTGACACTATCAAGATACCATCTGATGGTGTATCCCAACCCTATAAGGTGTATCTCAAAACTAAAACCTCTATATTTGTTAATTGATTTGTCTTGATCATTTCCCAATGAAAGAGGATAAAAGATGTTGAAGTCAAAGCTACTCTCCCCACCTACTATAAAAATTCAAGATTCTTATTTGAAAATAGTTCCATCATCTTCCAATAATTATAGGACACCCACACTACCTTCTTATGGATATGTTAGCTCAAATAATTGGCAATGATAATCCCCTTTTCTTGATTTATATTCAAACTCGATGTCAAACGATTGTAGATACTTATAAACCTCCTATGTCGATGTTTTAGGTACCATTTATAAAATATTTACCTGGGGATCTACCATTACATGTAATCCATAAACCCCTCACTCATAAGATATGGTATCTAACCTATTATGGAATTTACCACCACTGATAACTCTACATTATGAGAATTATAATTCCTTTGGTGTAGTCTCAGCTATCTAGATCCATAATAAACCCCCTGATCCTCTACTATTATAACTACTCTAAGTATAACTATAAATGCATTACAGTACATGTTATACGATTTAATTATAATAGTTAATGTGAGGACCAGTTCTGAGGTTGGAATGCCTTTAAACTATGGAAAATCTCTCTCATGAGAATTCAACCAAACAAAATTCACCCCTTTCTTTGTCATCCCAGAAAATGGTGCTTCTAGATGGAAGAATTCCTATAAAACACTTATAATCACTATCTAAACCCAAAAATATCTAAATATGGACATAATTAGATGGGCCACCCCATGAATTCCTGGATGAAACATTTTACGGTACCACTAACACTCCTTCCTTGGAGATGACGTGGCCCACTAAGTGAACTTTATCAACCCATAAAATGCAGTTGGTGATCATGCAGTATAGATTATAGTCACTCAATATACTCATGAATATGTCTATGTGTTTATAATGATCATATACTGACTATGTATAAACTTTGATATCAACTATAAAAACCACAAAAAACTATTCCAAAAAATGTATTAAAGATCTGATTTGTCAAATACTTGATTACCACCAGTGTGTTCGTCAAAATAAATATCATTATAATGAACTAATACAAGCTATATATGTGTCTAAAAGTAGTCCATGGTATTTCTAATGGTCCCAACCTCAATAAGTGATATCTAGATCTCAAATATATCATGGATAAGATATTATAACGATTGAACATATCCAATATATCATCGATGCAAGGATGGGGATATCATTTTTTAACCATAATCTGGTTCAATATTTGATAATCCACATAGATTCACAAGGTAACACCAGAATTCATGGAAAAAAGAACTAGGGAACTTCATGGATACGTTAAAGGTCTTATGAAATATTTAGATTCCTGATCTTCCAACTAATCTTTCAACTTCCGAATATCTTCTTGTGAAATTATATATAACTTGATAGAAACTGGCTCTACTCTTAGCACCAATTTGATAATGAACTCAATCTTCTTATCGAGTGGTAATCCATAGAACTATATATGGAAAACATATTAAAAATGGTCAACCACTGGGGGAAATTAATCTTATTGAATACCACTATCATCATGAATAGTATTTTCTATTTTGACCATAACACAATCTTATCTGCACTAAATTGGTCCAGCATGACCAGCCTAAAGATCCCGCTCAACATTGAGAGAATAGATACATCCTTTGGAAGATATAAAGGTAATTTTCCACTGGTAATAGTAAATATGATCTTAGTATTGGACTAACCAATCCATAACTATAACAAAATAAAAACCTTCCATTTCTATCATAAATGCTTCCCACAAAAAATGGTATCCACCAATCTCTAGAGAACACACCATTAAATTTTTTAATAATATCTTGACCTCACTCTAATTGGTGTGTCAACGGTCAAAGCACCATCCAAGATTTCTATAACCAAGAAATCCCCATTTGAAAAATGATTAGAAAAAATTAAATTGGTGATCTTATATCAAACAAAATAAAATCAAGTGTAGATGATATAGAATCATTCCTCTAATGGTAGAGGGTCACGAATCCAAAATAGTTAGAGTAGTCCTTATAACATGTAATTTACCATCACCTATTCCATGTAATGTAGAATAAATTCCTCTGAGATATTACCTCCACCTAGTATTTATTTCCACAATATTGTCTAGAACATCATGTGTAACCTCAACTACCTTTCTACTAAGGTATTTTTGAGACTTTTCAAGACTCTGGTACCTTTCTTGATCCCCTTCCACAACTCTTCTGTTGTATTTCCCTACAAAAATATTTATGTTCGACCATCCTATTGAAATAATTACACTCCAATTAAGGGTATAGACAATGAGGCATTCTATGTCCCAACATTACACATTGAAAGAACTGAAATTAAACATGGTCCTAAGATGGATTCCCACTTCCATGACTATACTGTTCACTATTTCCATTGCAGAAACTATCATAGTGGTTTGTCTTCCCAGTAGAATAATATATCATATTTCACCCTTATGAAACACCCTTTCTACCTCTTGGTGCCTCTCTCAGATTCCCTTCTATGATGACTTCTGGTTTCATCACATATAAAAAGATACATAGATAAAAAACATACACCTAACACCATATTTCATAGTGAATCTTATCCAAAAAATGTCTCACTCAGGATATATCATCATTAGTTAAATACTGCATAAGGTTTTTTAGGTTGATTAAAGGTTTAGAGTATTCCATCATTAACCTTCCATCTTATGTTAGATTCATGAACTTGGGTGCCTTCTCATTCGTCAATGCCTATGGATAACCTTGGATCAAGAATATTTCCTCGATTTCCTTCCATTATAACTCCTCCTACTTCCCATCCTACTCAAGAAAACCCCACCATCACATAGCATGTCCACGAAGCATATAAGTAGCAAGCTTCACCCTACTACCTATTAGATTATAAATATCATTAAAGATTTTCTCAATCGACTCAATCTATAAGTTGACATTGTGGGGACTCCTTTACCAGTGAAATTATCCAAATTTTTCATTTGGAACTATCCTTTAATCTCAGACATCGTAGTCACAGTGAAATTAGTTTATCGTTACATATTTTTCACGACCCATAAGAAGATGTTGTAAATATCTACATCTATCTTATCATCATGAGAAGCTATAAGCTCTAAGTTAGTTTTATTAAGAGCTTACTGATATCTACTATCCTAATACTCAACTCAAATATGTTGATGATGGATTTTCTCAATAAGAAAAACACACTCCATATAACAGTAGCTAAAAAACAAGGGAAACCACAACATGTGTCCACAATAGAGAACCATTGATCCATGTTTCTATAAACATGGATTACATGTGTTTCATCATGACATATATATTCCTTCATTCCATTTATCATATATAAAATACTTCTCATATAATATATTATCAAGTGAAATACTATTACATGAAATAAATATGTATTTATCCAGAATAATGCATTTCAAAAAATATCCTTATGTTCCTAAAATGATGCATGCATAATCATCTAACGCCATTCAAGAATACATGAATAAATGTTAATAAGTAAAAACATCACACAACATGTGAACCACAAAAAGTGAACTAACATCAACCATAATAAGAGAACATCATGAACAACAATCCTATCCATGGTTACCCATAATTTCCACCATACATGGGTTATCTACTCAAATGAACAAGGTCATTACCAAGCCCTGAAAAATCATAGTGTCCTTTCTAGATTTCCAAATATTAATGAAAAATAAAATAAAATCATGCTTCTCTAATACAACATTGTAACATCCCATAACCCAAAATATTTGATGTTGAAAAATCTGGTGGTTTACGAAACCTCATACAATACTCCCTATATGCTAGAGGCTCCAAACAAGAATAATGAGTATGATGAATATAGTGAGTATAGTATACCCCCCTTCTTTAGATTTATGATACAATAGAATAATAAAATAATAATAGACATAATAGTATCAAAGAACAAGAAAATCCATATATAATAAAATTAGAATTTAAAAGGGGTAACCAACAACCCAATAAATATGAATCATGTAATAATATGATGATATGTAAATAAAATTCAAACTCAAACCAATACATATAAATGAATCTATAGACACAAAAATAATCCCAAAAGGCTCCAGTTTCAGCCCAATTTGGGACCCATCTCCAAAAACCTACAAATCCATCATGTAGTAAATCAACAACATGGTCTGTATCCCTTGACCAAACTTGCATCCATTAAATCTACATGGGTACCAAACAGCAACCTGAATAGGTTTTGAGTAACAATTAGTAGGTTAGAACCACCATCTATAAACAAAAATACTTTGTTAATAAGTGAATAAAATAATGTGATATAATGTTGTATTAATTATCCAATTAATTAGAATATATAAATAAACATGTGTTAGAAGAATGCCTGAAAGTCTCAAATAATGTAGCACAATCATGCCAACCATAACCATATATATATTAAAAATAACACAAATACAAGAAAAACCAACTATACAAGAATTTTTTAATAGTATTGGAAAAATCCTACTCAATATAAGCATTACTTCATGGGACTGGGTAGAACCCTCTCAATATAAGTATTATAGAATGGCACTGGGAAGATCCTGACCCAATATAAATTTTAAAATCTAGGATTGGGTAAAGCCCACTAAATATAAGCATTGAAGCATGGGACTGGGAAGAGGCAACTCAATATAATCAACAAAATGAGATACAGGGTAGAGCCAACTAAATAAAATCATTACAGCAAGGGTATGGGAAGAGCTCACTCAAAATAATCATTACAGCATGGGACTGGGCTGAGCCTTCTCACTATAAAAGTTATAGTGAAAGTAACAAAACATTTCATAACAATAATGATATGACAATATCACATAAAAATAAATAATGGATAATTATTCAAATTCCCTATTTCCTTCAATTACACATCTATTAACATCTCAAATGTTAAATATCCATATTAATACGCAATAATCCATTACTTATGAATTATATATCCTGAAATAACATAAGTCATAATTCTATACTAAACAAACATTAAAAAATTATCCATGTTCTTATTATTCAAAGTCTTTCCCCCACCATAGGTATCCATAAGTCATATCATTATCAATTTGATCCCAGAGATCCCATGAAATAATAAAATTCATAACTCAATTAATTATTGTTCAAGTTATGTTGGTTCAATTGAAATAATTAATGTACATGAAAAACAATCAAACAATTGGGTTAATTTTATACTCCCTACCATTAACTGTTGATTAATTTACATATTTCAATGGTAAACTCAAATAAGGATGAAGGAACAGAACATCATATAAATAACCTAGAACCATCCAGGTCATAGTTAAAACCTAAAAAACCCCACTCTAAATATATTACATAAAAAATGAACATGTAATGTGGGGAGATAAGTGAATCCTTAGAATAAAAACTCACTAAGTGTCATATGTGTAATCGAGACATTTGGAATGGATGAAGATTATAACATACTGGGACTCACACTAATAGATATTATGCTGAAATCATGAACAGAACCTTTCCGTCTATGATCTCAATATTGGTGTCCAAATTATTTCTATCCAAACCTTAAAAAATCAAAATGTAAACATGGATCACCTACATTCTGTAAGACCTTTTAGGTATTGAGTTTTAAAGAATTAGAACAACTTCTATATAAATAATTAACATGTCATCAAATTTACAATTCAATAATTTAACCTAGTTTTTCTTATTCTACATTTAGTCATCAACATCATCTATGTGAAATAATCTATTGAAATAATTCATTTATGCTCATTTAAAATTTCCAAGGGATGATGAAAGATAAAAATGTCAATCTCAAATTCATAATAAGGGTAACATAATCATTAATAATTGAATATCATCAATGATCATAAAAATATAATAAGGGTATGTTGACATAATCAATGTGAATAATCATAATATAATAACATTAATACTGATCACTACCTGGAACATAAAACATAAAAACAAGGAATATGGATTTAAGAATGGATAAAGTCAAAAAAATCAATAATCATGATCCATGTGATGTCAATATTGTTCAAATAAGATTTCATCAACCCATAACAATAATATATATAACCTATTAGTTTCTTAGAAAATCATATCATAGGCCCCTTATAAAACTCTTACATGACCATTTCAATTGGAATAACCATATGGTCGACTTCCATTATAATTATCTAGAGAAAATAATCATTACCCAATGAATTGGATCGCTATCATGGCTCACACATCATATAAGTTATAACAAGCCTTCCCAACTATATCTAGGAACATCGAAGATTTATTATCTCCAAGAATCAGAACATGAATAAATCTATTAGACAATTATTTTCATTATAACTCTTTTAAAATAGAATTTTTTTATTTTCAAAACATGATTAGCCTGTGGAAATGAAAGGAGTTCTAAAACAATACCATTGAAACATGATTAACCCATAGAAAAGAAATTAGTTTCTTGAAAATCTCTTTGATATGTAATTAAACCATGGAAAAGAAAATCGTTCCATGAAAACATATTTGCGAAAATATTAACTCAATGAAAAGAAATGGGTTCCATGAAAATATCATTGATGCATGATTAGCAAATGGAATATAAATGGGTTCCATAAAAATATATTTGAAACATTATTAATGAGTGGAAAAAACTATTTCCATGAAAATTTCATTGAAACAACCATAATCTATCAAAAATAAAGAAAGAGGGAAATATAGATATGAAACAACCCTAGAAAATATAAGTAACAGTATGTGTTTTTGATGATTATGATTTTAAATACCACTACAATATTATTAAAAACATTCATGAGTAAAATATCCTTTCAAGTTTGAAAATAACAATTTTAAACAGTAAAAAAATTAAAATCATTTTATTTTAAAATTAACTTGAAATATTATAAATGAATATTTTAAAAATAATTTATAACATTTCATGATTAAAAAAATTTCTTTGAAAAATAACATTTTAAACCATTTTTGAAAACATTATTAGAAAACATGGTTTTTGAATAACACGGATTTCCAAATTAAGATAGAAATGAATTAGGTTTTATAAAAAACAATTATTCAAATATTTTAAGTATAAAAGAGTGGTAAAATAATTAATTTACATAAAAATATTATAAATATCCATTTAATAAGTTAATTCATTATAATTATAAAATTTATACACTGTGGACTTAATCATACACAATCCGGATAAATGATGAGATTGTAAAAAAAGACTCCTAACACTTTGGTAACATTTGATCATAATTCCCATGGAAAAATATCATCATATTAATGTCCAAATATCATGTAAATAAGGATATTTGAGTTATAACATTTCAATGGGAAGTATATGCACCCTATTAAATAATATTTCTTTAAAACATAACAAACATATCAAGGAAGACATATTGAATCGAATATCGCTTACCACTATGGTAACATTGAAACTAAACACTCTGTGAAATAGATTTAACAAAATGGATATTTTAATCCATATAAAATAAATTATAATAAAAATAAAATGCATACATGGGTATTACATAAATCACAAAAGATAAATAAGTGGGGAATATGGAATATATCTCAGAAAAATAAATTTCAGACTAGGAAAACCCTTACCTTGAATCTGATTCGTAATACATGTTATTTATCATCCTGGATAATAAAATTATGTTAATTATTTAATTTCATGAGAATATATTAAATTTTTTTGTTAATTTTATTTCACTTATAAATAATTTATATATAATTACATAATCGATTAATTTTATGTCATTTTTTACCATATTTAGTTTATGTGTCAAAAATGACTTTGGTGGGTCATCTATGGTCAAAGGGGTCATTATTTAAAAACCAATAGAATGATAATAATTAAATAATAATCATATTTATATATAAATTATTATTATAAAACCTATCAGTGAAGATACTAATGCAAAATGAACTAACATTGTGATCATGGAGATGGTAGGGCTTACATACACCTAAGTAAAATTTCCATTTTTCAAATTATCATTATAGAAATAAGGTAAGTAAAATTTAACTTTATAAAATGATAATTATATAATAAATACCATACTTTTTAATTATATATACATATATATATATATATATCATTATTCAGATTTAGAATTGAAAAAAGAAGAATCACTTCTCTTTGAGGAGGCGGTAGTCCACATGTCCATGAACAACGATATCACTTTTTAGTGTGTGAAACGGTAATAAGAAAATGATTTATTATATTTATATAAAAATAATAATTTAATTAATTTAATAATTATTTAATTTATATCATATATATTTATTATATTTTCCTTTATTTCCTTCCATGTGACACCATAGTGAGAAACTCTTTATACCGTTACTTGAGGCGATAGTCTGTCATACACACGAATGGCGTTATCTTATTACCTATGGTATGGAATATAAAAAAGATTTTATATTATATCATGACTCCACATGTATTAATAAGTTATAAATATCATATATATCATATATAAAATTTATTTACTTTATTATACCAACTAATGATCGGTGGTAATTGAAAAAGGTACAATATTGTTTGGTCAATACAGATGAATGATGATTTCATAACACATTTGAAATAATGATGTGTTTTTGGATATAATATAATTTACATAAAATCAACTTAGTATACTTAAGATACTAATGATATTATATAAAAATGATATAAGAATAATAAAATGGGGTTGAGAAAAAAATTAAAAAAAAAATCATTTAGAAGAACATTACCCATTCTTCAGGTATCCTCATTATGTTTACAAAAAAATAATTAAATAATTGATTTGTGAGTAAACATAGTCTTCTAGTATGAATGAATATTATTTTTTATGTTATTAGTTTTGGGTATGGATAATCATGTAGCCCTGATAGGTGTGAATAAGTGGAAATGTGAGTATCATTTTATAGTTGATGAGGAGTGCAATTCTCATAAATACTCAAACCTATTAAATATTCGGATGTATACCTTACCTAATATTCCTCCAAAATTAAATAATAATGGATCTTATGGATTATTTTTTTTGATACAAACCTACAACACTCAAAATAAATAAATTTTTTAAACAATTTTTCTTTAAATCATAAGTTTCCTTATTTTTTTATTTTGGTTTTCCATTAATATCACTAGTTTTCTATGTTATGTAATTAATCCATTGAGACTAAATTAAAGTGATAAATATTATATAATTTAGATCCAATGATTTTAATTATTAAATAATAATTATAAAGTAAAAATCACATGTATGTGGTAAATATCTTTTAATAGAAGCACATGTAACGAGCAAAAACATTGCTTTAATCATAACTATTCCCAATAATGTTTTTACTATTTAGGGTTCAATATGTTTATTATAAGAGATTAATTAGTCCATGAATGGATCATGTATGATCTTTATTAACAATTAATAATAATGTTTTTTAGGATAGTACTTTTCTTAATTTTAAATCATTTAATAAAATATAATTATTTAAAAAATAACATTAATATCAATTTTGTCATTAATTATTTATTTTGAATTTAATAAAAAATTCCAGACATGATAGAATTGAAATATATTAAGTTGAAAGATGTTTATCATGATATATTGTTTCAAAAAAATTAATATAACACAAAATAGAGGGATCCGACTATTTATTGCATAACTATTACATTATTTTTATGATAGACAATAAATAGTGTCAGAAAAGAAGAATCCAAAGGATTAGTGCCTTGGTAAAATTAGGAACATAAATAAATTTTACAAAATAAAACATAAAAATTATTTAATTCATTCTTCTCTATATTCTTAGTGTCCTTCACATTCTCCTAATTACGTATAATCACCTGAGGAAATATATCAATAGAAGGGGTTGGCTAAAATACCAGAAGGATGAAAAATAAAGACATGAATCAGTATAACATGGGTGAGAATAATCACCAGAATCAAAACATAATCATAGTATGATAATCAAAATCATAATAGGAATCATCATATAATTTAATAAAATGTAGAAATTCATACAAATGAAACATCATGTCTTACTGGTCAAATACCACACATAGTTGTGAAAAAACCCAGCATCATGTTCACGAATAACATATGTTCATTATCATAACATAATTTTTGTGAAAAAAAAATCTAGAATCATATTTATTCATAATAAAAATCAAAATATGGGATATATCACTTTACCCAATTAATTGGAGTTCTTTATAATTGCATATGCACCTCTCACATCATAAAATTTACATAATCATCCATGCCACATAGAAAATATATCAATCAAATACATGAAGTAAACCATGTAAAATAATGGGTTTCATAGGTATTTCATTAATAATGAATAATATTTGGTCTCTCGAATAAAATGTAATAACATATCTGGTATAAGATTCTTCATTCTCGAGCGAAGAATAAAAAAATTCAACAGGAATCAAAATTTGTTTTGGAAAGAAAAGTAATTTTGTAAATTTTTTTATTTTTTGTAAAACCATATAGAAAACATGTATATACCAGAAATGAAAAGATAAAAACAATGAAAATATTTTGGAGGAATATTAATATAATACCAAAACTAAAATTTGGCATAAAAGAATTATAACCCAAATTAAAGGAGTTGGGTTCGAGAATCCTTTTACCTTATAGCTGAACGATTTATTCAATTTAATACCCCTAATAATTAAATTAGATTAATTAATTATTAAATAAAAACATATTATACATTTATTTTATTTATTATAATTTAATTATCTGTTTAGTCCATTTTGATGAGTTATAGAGTTAAATTTCATCATTCTAGTAGTGTTCATTTTCTTGGTTTTCATGATCACATTACTTGTACAAAATTAATGAATTTCTTGAAAATTATAATAATTCTCCATAATTGAAGTTATATATTATTAATGAACTTAATAAATTTTAAATGGTAATATATATTTTTTTTATATGAATATTATTTATTATATAACATTATAATAATATATCGTTATCTTTGTTTGGTGGTTTTTTCATCTATCAAAAAATAATATTATTTTATTTTATATTACATTTATAAATTAGTTATAAAACATTAAATATGTTATTATATGAATATTAAAATCTATTTCAACCCCAAAAATTTATTATGACTATCCTTGAAGGTGGTCAAATAAAATGAAAACTCATCGTCTATTAAGGCGATAAATCAACACATCACTCATGATGTTTTGGTTTTTAGAATAAAAGGAGAAGAGAAGAGTTTGGATGACGGGTATTATATTAAAATAATAAAATTATAATTATAATTTTATATTTTAGATATCATGGATCATTGTATAGGAGTGGTGATGAATAATTATAAAAGAAAATAAATTAAAATAAAACGAAAGTGGATTTTACCTCTTGAATTTATTCTCTTTAAGAACCACCCTAAGGCACTTGGTTTTGGAATTAATTTGAGACCAAAATTTCATGTTTGTGAGAATGAGTCATGGTAATAGAATTGATAGTAATATAGACATGATACAATTCTAGGAATGTTTGTGGAGAAGACGTGGTAAGGGTTGGTATTTATAGGGGAGGAGAGGGGTGTTTTTTATTATTTTATTCATTAGTTTATTAGTTCGTCTCATGACTATAAATAGTTTTGATTCTTATGACTATCAATATTTAATATTTCATGTTATTTTTAACTATTTTTTTATGCCATCAATGACTCAAAATTTCATGTATCTGGATTGAAATGATAAATTTCGTATGTTACTATGTTTCACTATTCAACAAAAATTAAACACTTTTAGAAAAAAATCACAGAATTTTTTTTAAATATGTAGAACAAAAAATGGACTTCATTTTTTGAAAATAATTTTATAAATATTAGGAAAATATATTTTTGATTAAAATAAACATTTATACTAAAAATATCAATTTTAATATTATAACTGATTATATGAATCTTTAAAAAATTAATTAAGGTCTTGTAAAATTAACTTATAATTATTACACATAAAAATATTTATTTATGAATATGTTATATTAAAAAAATTAAATCATTATATTAATTTTAAAATTATAAATAAACATCTATGTTTTGCAAATATAACAATACTTAATTTGTCATTTAAAAAAATATATTTACTTATTTAGTGATATAAATATATCATATATTCATTTATAAGATTCCTAAATTTTAATTATAATTTAATAAGAGAGGATACTATTTAATTTTCTATATTACTATTCTTAATGGTCATATTACTATTCTGACGGTCATGTCACTAAACCATCATTATTGGTTCTTTAATTTCTACATATACCACTTATTTATTTCTTCATTCACGATAATAATTATTTTTTTCGGTTGGTTGTTATATATATGTGTTTTATACTATAAAATAGAAATATAATAAGGTAAGATTCAAATGATAAAATTTTGAGTTGTTACATTCTTCCTGTTTTTAGAAATTTCTCAAACGAAATTTCCTTTTACAAACAACGGTGAAGACAAGTGATGATGCTTCCCTTTCATTTATTCATATGGATCCCATGGAACTTCTTCATACTTATAGTTCCTCTAAAAAACATTGATAAGGTGAGTCATCTTGTAATGCGGTACTTGGCCTCTATAATCCATGATCTTCACCGGCTTTTATTTAAATAAGACATCATCTTCCAGTTTTACCACCTAATGATTTAGTTTATGTGAGGGGTTAGGTATGTACTTTCATTGGAGAGATGTATGTAACAATTCATGAACTTGAGACGTATTTGATAGATGTCCAGGCTGATATTCAAATGAATCTATGAGATTAAGGATATCAAAGGGGCCAATGTACCTTTTTCTATGAATCACTTCACTTACAAATCGCATGACCATCATCTATAGTAAGATTCAATAGAATAATTGGTCTCCAACATCAAACCCAAAATCCCTTCATCAGTTATTAGTATATATCTTTTTCTGAATCTGAGATGAAATGATATGTTTTGGATATTTTTATCCTTCACTTCCATATCATTCACAATATCAGTCCTAAGTGGCATTAATTATCCAAATTTATCCCAGTAGTATCAAGTTTTACATCACTTCTCAGATAGATATTTATTTATATCTATTTGAATACTTGACTGGAATATGTTATTTTATGAGAACTCAACCTACGTGAGATTCTGATCCCATTTTTATTTGAATTCCATATAGTAGGATCTCAGTATGTCCTTGAGTGTATAAATAGTCCATTCAGATTGGCCAATAGTTTGGGGTGATAGGCCATGATGAAATTCAGTTTAGTACTTAAGTCATGTTGAATAATTTTTCGGAATTTAGATCTAGAACCATTTCTCATGATCAAAGATGATTGAAAATCAAACCCCAAGAAACATCACCACATCCTTCACATATATTATTTCATATATTTCAAGGAATAAATATTCCTAAATATAAATGATGTGGGTGGTCGTTGGGAGTTGATCCCCTACAACACATATCGAATTGTTTCCTACGGATTTCTTTGTGAGACCAGTGACAATGTCCAAAATGATATTATACCATTTCCATGTGGGTATAAAAAATGGTCTAATCATCCATTCTTACTTATTTAACTCTACTTTAACTCACTGATATACCAGGATCTTATATATTTACTCTATAATATCCTCTCATATATTGTCCAGCCCGAAGTTTTCTTGATGTTCATAGTACAATGTGGTACTTCTAGGATTGATGGTGAAAGGTGATCTATGAGCATTATCCAATAGATTTTTCTTTATCTCAAGTGATAAAGGCACATAAATCCTCATTCTAAATTGAATTAGACCATCAAAATCGACGTTGAAATCATGTATCTTTCCTTCTTTTACTACATTCATCTTCTTTTGTAACTCGAGAACATCCCTTCATGACTTCTTAATAGTCTCTTGGATAGATTATTGGGAATTAATTTGTGTAAGGTTTGAAGTATTCTCTACAATTATGAATTCCATATAAATCCTTTATATATCCATTAAGATGTGATCTTTCTCAATCTACTTCATGGATCGAGTAGTATGTTATTTTCTTCTATGATAATCACTACATTTTTCCCTTTCTCGATTAGTAATAAATAGATAAATCATTGTCCTTAATTAGCTATAATAGTATCCATTGATTCATGTTGATATCCTTCTATGTGAATATATAATTTTTACTCTTATTCTCATTAAATATTTCATACTTCTCACCATATAGGTAGTGCCACCAAGAATTCATGGAAAAGACCACCACTGGTAGCTCTATATCTTATGTCATTTATTTTGGCACATGGATCATCAACTACCATGAGGAATTAACTATCATTTTATCATTTTTCATGAGTAAAAAAATAAGCCTTTCATTTAAGTATCACTTTATATCAAAAAAACTTTCTCCACGTGTTGGTATTTTGAGTAAAGGTTAAGTAAACAGTCGTTTATTTGTTTCTTTTAAGATTTCCTCTAATTATGTTATCCTATCATACTTTGCCCACACTCATCTTAACATAATTAACAGGTTATAAAATCATGAAGAATTCCTCCCAAAATGTTGATAGTACCCATATAATCCAAGAAAAATATGGATTTCAGTGACACTAGTTACTCTGGGACATTCTGAAATTGCGGTTTTTAAATGTTTCAATGAAATTACCTTACATGTCATCACATTTCTACAGAATATGACTTGTTTAATCCAAATGAAAATCTTTCTAAACATGGAATACAATTTTAACTTCCATAATGTCTCCAAAAAATAAATATATTCTCTTCATGTTTCTACTTTCACTTAGAGTATATGAGAATATCAATAATAATCAAAACCAGAAATGTTTTGAGGTAGTCTCTAAAGAGATTATTCATCAAATCCATGAATATTTTTAGAGTATTATTAATTCTAAAGGGAAACAATAATAAATCACAATTCCCATACCCTGAATGGAAATCTGTCTTCTAAATATTTTCTATCATCACCTTCAGTTGATGACATCTGAAACAAAGATCCACTTTTAAGAAGTATTGATTGCCTCGTTGTTTACTGAACAAGTCATCAATCCTTTGTAGAAGATACTTGTTCTTTGTGGTGATCATTTTGAGATCCGAGTAATCAATACACAGCTACATTGATCCATCTTTCGTTATGATAAAGGGAACTAACACACCACAAGTTGATGAACAAGGTTATATGAACACTTTGACCTTGTACACTTGAAGATTCTTATTTAACTCCTATAGATCTATAGGGGCCATCCTCTGAAAATTTTTAGACATGAGTGGATCTATGTATAATTTATATTTATAACTCCACCTCATGATCTAGAAAAATTCTAAGTAACACTTCATGAAATAAATCAATGTATTCCTTAACAATCATAATTTTCTCCAAATTAATACATTCCATTGAATAAATGATATGAGCGAGTTATGATTAATTTTAGGGAATCAAAACCCACACCATTGATAGATTTTCCAAAGGATAATCATGGTATTCCTCTATTTTGTAGAGGATCATGGGATAGTTTAGAATATTAAATGATATTTCCATTTACTTAGAGTTGGGTGTTCTCTATATAATGAGAGTCAATCTATGCCCAGTATACTATCAAATTCCACCAAGGTAAGTATTACAATATTCCCTAGAAAAATTTTCCCAAATACACCAATATAATAAGAGTCAAACACTAGGGTTGCAATAATCACACCACTATGTTTTTTTATGGATATCTCTACTTCGGGGTATCATGATTTAGATTCAGTAGTACAAACAAACTTGTAGGATATAAATGAATGCATCTTTTTACATTTTTTGATTGAATAGGAAGTGTACCTTATATGAATTAGTTTTCTTGATCCACATTTGTGGTAGAGATGTAATATGATTTCCCTTTCCCCATTGGATTTGGTGGTATCTAATGATTTTTCCCTCAAGGAGTAAAGGTTTAGTAAACTGGCTTAAATAATTCCCTTTCTCCCTATAGTTAATGAATTGATTCATGGGTGATTCTCTACATTACTCCAGAATATTTTTCAAATTCCTCATATCTATATGATATTAATGATCTTAATTCCATTATCTCCTACACATTATGAATTTACCAATACCTTTGATGAAATTCCAATGATTCTTTATTCCATATTTATGACATGTGTATGGTTGAGATTTCATTCCACCATAGTAATTATATCATATTTCTTAAAACTCCATATTTTATTTCATATCTCCATAACCATGTTATAATTATCTAAAATCCATCTCCACATTGATATAATATTGGAAAACTTCTTCATAATAACCAATGTCTCGAATAGCTAGATCTATTTGAAGGTTTAGTTTCAAAAAAGTAATGAATCTATCTATTTTTTTCTGTCATTTTTTATAACAAAACCGAAGGGGTACCATTTACGCCTTGTGAAATTTTCTTTGTATTTTTTGAAAGATTCACCATCATTTTATTCACCTATATAAATTAAATTTCCATATTTTTGTGAATATTTTGAGGGAAATACTTGTTACGAAATATTTTCTTAAAGTCTTACCACTGTATCTCTTCTATTTCATCCTTTTCAAGGTCTTCTTAATCGAAACCAACTATTGATTTACTGATCCATCTAAACAATAAGTGTTTAGAGTATCCTTCTCCTTCTTAGATAAGTGTTTCACAAAAAAATATCTTCTCTATTGTGTTGACCCACTGGTTCATGACTAAAATATCAGATGATCCACTAAATGTGTGTGGTCATTTCAACATTAAATATTTCATATCTAGTTTCACCCTCTTAGGTGAAGGAGAACATTACAAATTATTCTGGTTAATGTTCATAGCCTGAGACATTTGGGTATGAATCACCAAGAAAAATTGTAGTCTACCACCATATACATTAGTGTTTCATTAAATAAATCACTTCATTATACCGAACACATTTTGGTATCCTAGTTTCTCCTAGTTCCCACCATTTCATAAAATATAAATTGTTCTAACAAAACATAATTAAAAAATTGTTCAATAAATAATTTATTCCTTGCTGGAATAAACTATAAAACAATATATTGTTGGATTCTTGTGTTCATAAAATATTCTTGGATGATTAGATATACTTAGTCTAATACTAAGGGTTTTCAGTAATGTTTTATAATTATAATTCCCAAATCAACTAAATTGTGCTCTGATACCAACTATTGTGGTTTGGAATTTTTTCAATTGGACAATAATTGAAACCTATAAAAGCACTCAGGAGAAGATACACCTCTTTGGAAGGACATGCCACCATCCCTAGTTGAATCCCTTTACTTATAAATCCATTTGGTAGAGATCCATGATTTTCCAATTCTAAGACCTGAGAGTTCCCATGATAAAATTTAGAACAGGAATAAATTTTACATAATTAAATTAAACATTATGTAATTCCTTCTTCTCTTTCCTTTTAATGGACTTTACATTATCCCTATTACAAGTGATCACCTGAGGAAATACATAAATGGAATGGGCGAGCTACTATCCCAATAAGATGATATATAAGGACACGAATCAATATAACATGGGTGAGAATAATCATCATTATCATAACATAATAATAGGATCATAATCATAATCATGATAGGAAACTATTGATAAAGGTATAAATTGTTTCAATGCCTAAAAATAAAACATCAAGTATTTGTGGTCAAATATCACACACAGTTTTGAACAAATCTATCATCATCTTCATGCATAAAAAATGTTTATAATCATAAAATCATAATTGAAAAAAAACTAGAATAATGTTCATGAATAATACTCATTATCTAAAGATATACATTAAATTACCTAATTCATTTAATTTTTATATAATTTTGGGTGCACCCATGACATAATAACATTTATATAATCATGTTGGCCACATAGAAAATATATGAATCAAATTCATAAAGTAACTCATGTAAAGGAATGTGTATCATAATTACTTCATAAATAATTAATAAAATTTTAGTTCCTAAATAAATTTTGAAAATAATATTTCATATATGATTCATCATTCAATAGTGAAGAAAAAACAACTTATGAGGAGTCAAAATGTGTTTGGGGATGAATAGTTCTTTTGGAAAATCATTGTATTTTTCATAAAATTAAATTTGAAATATTTATTACCATAAAATCAAAGGTAATGGAAATGAATTTATATTTTAAGAATATTAAAATAATATCCCAATTCATATTTGGCATGAAAGTGGAATAACCTAATGAAAATGAGTTGGGTTCGACAATCACTTTACCTTAAATATGATTTCTTTATTTACTTTAATATATTATATAATAAAATTTTATTCATTAAGTACTAAATAAAGAACCTATTATACATGTATTTTATTTATTATAAATTTATTAAGTTCATTTCTGGAAATATTTTTGAGTTATAAATATTAATTTCATCATTTTTTGGGTGTTTACATTCTTGGTTTTCATGATCAGTCTACTTGTATACGAGTAAGGAAGATCATGTAAAATTAGAATAATTCTGAAAAATTGTAATTATATATTATTTATAAACATATAGTAGTTTATAAAATTAAATATATCATTTTTTTATATTATGATGATTGATTAGATAAAACGTTAATGATAAATCTGAAGTTTATTTTTGATGTTTTTCTATTATTCGTGAAATAATTTCATGTTATTAAATATTATGTTTATAAATTATTTCAATAAAATTAAAAAATTATAGTATTAGCATAAAAATTTAGATTAACCATAATAATGTTTTTATGACTAGCCTTGAAGGCCATAATTGAAAATTACAAATCATTTTCCATGAAGGCGATAATTCGACACATCAGAGACAATGTTATCATTTTAAGAATAAAAGGAGAGAAGAAGAGGTTTTATGATGTGTATTAAATTAACAAAAAAACATTACAGTTTATATATTATATTTTAGTTATCTTTCCTATTTTATTGAATCGGTGAGGAGATAATATGAAATGAAAACAAATTACAGGGGAAATAAATAAGATTTTACCACTTGAATTTATTCTCCTTGAGAACCTCCCTAAGGGAATTGGGTTGGGTATTTTATTGAGACTAGAAACTGTTGGATGTAGTTAAGATGATTTCTAATGTAATTGGGAATAATTTATTTTTGATACAAGGCTCTGAAGGTGTGAGGATAAGAGGTGTCAAGGGGTGGTATTTATAGGGGAGTAGGGGGTGTTTTTTTATTATCATATTCATTAGTTTATTATTTTTCCTAAATAATATCAATAGTGTTGATTCCTATTACTATTTATTGTAAATAGTCCATGTGAGTTCTGAGTAATATGTTCTTACATCAGTCATGACTCAAAAATTCATGTATTTGTCTTACAATGTTAAATACTCTAAATTGTTGTATTTCACTATTCACCAATAATACAACTATTTTAAAAAAATAAAAAATACCCACAATAAACATTTTCGGATGTTTATATTTAAAAAATGTACCAAATTATCTAAAAATATTTTTCTAAATTTTAGAAACATTATTTTTAATTCAAATCATCATTTATTCTAAAAAATACTGATTTTAATATTATAAGTGGTGATTTGATTCTTTGAAAAATTGATTAAGGTATTGTAAAATTATATTATAGTTACGAAACATCAAAATATTAATTTATTTATCTATTTTATGAAAATTAATTTTCCTTTAAAGAATTATATTAGTTATAAAATTATAATTAAACATCTTTGTTTTACAAAAATATCAACAATTAATATATCATTTTCAAAACATTTATAAACTTATTCCATGATAAAATATGTCATATATTATTTTATAAGATGAATAAATATTATTTATAAATTACTAGGTGATTTTGATGTTATATTTTTTTTATTATTCTTAATGGTCATATTACTATTACAACATTTAGGTTACTATTCTTTCGGTATAGGTTCCGTAATTTCTATATATACCACCTATTTCAATTCTTCATTCATGAGAATAATGATTTTATTGGGTTCTATATGTAACATATGTGTTTTATACAATATAAAATAATTATAAGAATGGAAATTTACCTTGATAAATGCTTTGTTCGACATAAAAACTTATTCTATTTACCTCACTTATAATATTTTTAGTATCCTTTATTTTATTTTATTATTAATTAAATAATCAATTAATTGGAATTTATTAATAATTTAATGTAATTATATCATCATTAAAAATTACATTTAAATTTTTATGCCAAGAAAATAAGTTATATTTAAGAATTATATTTTAACCCAACCTATATAGTTAATCCTTATAAAAAATCTTTATAAAAAAGAAAATAAAGAAAGGTACATTTTTTGTCATTTTTTAATTACAATCGTATTATATTTTTCACATTCATATAAAAGTGTTTCATGTACTCATAAATATAGATCCTCTGGTCATAAGGATACAAATATGTCCATAAAATGTCTGTTAAAATATTGTGTAGTTCATTTTACAACTTATATTATAAACCTAACCCCTAGGTAAACCTGTTTTTTAACTTGATCACTCTAATTAATTTCCAATTTTTTTACAATTCATTAGGATAAAAATTTAGGTTGAATTTATAAGATAAAATAAATAATTATTAATTGAAAAATGAAATCTGTTTGGATAAAATAAACCCACTAAAGTAGAAGATTTTAATTTAAAATTAATCCCACAGACATGATGAGAAATCGGGTTTTAAAGAGAAAATGTTTAAATGATTACAATGTTTTTATATCGATAATAAATATTAAAAATTTTAAAATGACATAAATTTGATTAATATATTCATAATGGAACTATTTTTACATTAAAAAAAATTAAAAATATAATTTATCAATATAAATTATTTAGATTGAAATGTAGTTTCTAAAAAAATTTAGTATTTTTCACTATTCATCAAAAAATGAAAATTTTCAGAAAAATAACAAAACATTATCCCAAAGGTAATTTTGATATTCCTAATTAAAAAATTATTCTTATTTTTTCAAATAAATTTTCTTAAATTTTTACAAAATAGTTTTAAAATAAGTGTGCTCTAAAAATGTGACAAAACTATTTTTTAGAAAGATAGAGTTTTTAAGCATAAAATTTGAATAATTTTTATATTTTTTTATATAAAACACCTAGGATGATTGTTAAAAATTATATTGAATATTTCACATTGAAATTTAAATAATATAAAACAATCAGAGTGATTTATCTATTTTATTAGATTGAAACACGATTGTGTGCATTTAAATAGTTTTTCAAAAAAATATTCCATATATTTTCAAGAGGGTTTTATTTTCATTTATAATAAATTGGTATCCAAAGAGTTAATTATATATAAATATGTGAAATATAGTATCCTAATTCAGATAGTCCTATACATTCCCAATATTCCAATGGAGATGTGATAACTATCATTTTAAATAATAATATTAATAATATATTGTTGTCTGGTAAAAGTCGACCTTGTGTGTAATAGAATTTATTGAAGATAATTTTTGATATTTCAATCATAATATAAATAGAATTTTTCATGTAACACACGATAAAATGTGGGATTTATGTCCTTTACACTATCAAATATAATTTTCTTCTTTTAAAATCTCATGGTTTTACCTCTACCCTAATTTAATAAATTTTATCCCAACAATTTGAACATTATGTTGATAATTATAGGATGACATTTGAAAAAAATTTAAACCAACATCATAAAAAATATTTACTAAAACATATTAATTATAAAATTGGAAATTAATCTTGATGGTCATCTAGAATAACACATAACAATGTCCCTATATATGAGATCTTTGGTGTAAAGTGAAGACATATGCATGAAATAAAAACAGAAATCAAAAGTAAAAATATGGAGTGACTGGGATCATGGATAACTGTTATGTGAATGATAAAAAGAAAGATAAAAATAAAAAAACCAGAATCTAATTTGGTCTGAAAAAAGTTAATTGTTATCATCATAGATGATGGTGATATGATAACATTTTGTTTTTAGGATCCTTTTCCAGAGAATTAAGAATTCTCTTACCATTTAAACTAAGAGAATATGTAAATATACACACTTGAAGAGTATAGTTTCACGCTTTAATAAATGTACAATAAAATATAATCTTTTTCTCTAAATTATGAGTGTCAAATATGAATATTCAAAGCCTGAATCACACCATCAAAATTGAAAGACCACATAACCATAAAAGGGATAATAAAAAATGATCCATGTCTTTAAAAATTAATAAAAAAATGGTTATCACATGGTATGATAATTTCAAAAAATGTATAAACCTTCATATAATAACCTAATCTTAAAAATTCATTATTAATCCCCAAAGGTTAAATAAAATCATTCCATAAATAACTATCCTTAAAATTTCTGAAACATTTATTTACTATGTTCGATACCTGACTATTAAATTGATTTGATCATATATTCTACCAAGATAAATGAATAATTATTCCTCAAATAAAATCCCTGGTATTTTTGAAATAAAAATAATATAAAATGGTAAAATTTTCATTTTATCTAGGTCATTTTGTAAGATAATGGTAGGCATGAAACCTTTATCATCCTTCAGTCTAGGGTTCAATCCCCATTACCTCTCTGAATTCAACATATTATAACACATCATTCAGGTTTTTTTAAACATGAAAAAATATTCCTCCTTAAATAACACTTCTCATTGATCCTGGGGGTTATAAATAATGAATCCCAAAAAAAATATCTCCCAAAATTTCATTAATCACATTAGGACCTCATTACATAAAAACTAAAATTGTTGTATATGACTTTAAACATCTTATCATCCCAAATATTTTAGATATATGAAGGTACCCATGGCTCATAATATTAAATCACATGAAAACCTTTTAATCTCACTTGTATTCTAAACTGATCATTGATACCAACTATTACAACTTAAGACTCGAACATCAAGAATTTGTGATGAAATAATGAAGTATACATTTTCTATTATGATTCCAATAGTTGTGAAACCAATTTTCCCACACAAAATGTACAAAATAAAAAGGAAAACATATATAACATACATTCTCATGGACCTTTTAGGTTCAGAGTTTTATATAATTTTATAAACATCTATATAAAAAATCCCCAATTAATCAAATAATTATTTCTACCATTTATCCCCGAATTTATTATTTCACATTAGGTCATCAACATCATCCTTGTAAAATCATCTATAGAAATAAATTGGTCAAAATTATTATTCATAACCTATGGAAAAGTAAAAATTATAATTGTTATCTTAAATGTCTAGTGTTGGTATAAAGAGAATTATTAATTGAATGTCATCAATGAGAATAATAAGATATTAATGGAATGATTATATAATCATGGTGTATGAGTACAACATTATAATATTCATCCCCATTAATACATGGATCATAAAACCTAAAAAAGTAGAATAAGGAATTAAAAAGAGGATATATTCATAAGAATAAATAATTATGAGACATGTGGTATCAATTGTGATCAAATGAAACAACATAAACCCATAACATGTATAGATATTACATATTTTTGTTTTGGAACATCATCTCATAGAACCATTATATATCTCTTTCATTACTCATAAAGAACAGTTTAAATTGGAATTACTATATAGATGACTTCCAGTATAATTCCATTGAAAACATAATCATTACCCAATATATTGGAGTGAAATCTAGGTACACCCACTGTAGAAAATATAATGGTCTCACTTGACACTATTTGGGGGTACCCATCATTTTTAATTTCCAAAAACCACAACATGACTAAATAACATAGACAATTTTTTTTCATAATAACTCATTGGAACAACCTTTATAGTTTTTAGAACATGATTACCCTATATAAATAAAATTTGTTATATAAAAATCTATATGAAACATGATTAATACATGTAAAATAATATGGTTTTATGATTATATCTGTATGAAATGTGTAATCATTGAAAAGAAATGAGTTCCATGAAAAAATATTTGAGAGATTATAAAATAATGGAAAAGAAATAGGTTCTCTGAAAATATATTTGATAAATTATTATCTTAGGGAAAATAATTAGTTCCATAAAAATCTCTTTGAAACATGATTAACCAATGTAAAAAAATGTGTTCTATGAAAATATTATTGAATCAATCAAAATCGATCCATAGAAAGAAATAGTATAGTATAAATTGTAAATATCCCTAGTAGAGTATATGTGACAAAAAGGGTTGTTAATGATGATTAATTGAAATAAATTTAAAATATTATTAATAAATTTTTAAAAAATATCCTTTTAATTTTTATAATCACTTTTTAAACGGGAAAACAATATTAAAATTATTTTTATATAATTTTACGATGAAGGATTATAAAGATAGTTTTTTTAAATAAATTTAAACAAATTAATGAGTAAAATTAACATTTTTCTCTAAAAAACACTTTCTAAAACAATTTTTTAAACATTTTTCAAAAATATGATTTTGAAAGAAAAGATACTTATCATTACGGAGAGAAATCGAGTTAAATTATCATAAACTAAATTCCCTGAAATTTTACTTACCAAAGATTCTAAATATGTTAAAATTAATTTA
This sequence comes from Viscum album, assembly GCA_963277665.1. NCBI lineage: Eukaryota > Viridiplantae > Streptophyta > Magnoliopsida > Santalales > Viscaceae > Viscum > Viscum album. The sequence continues at coordinate 1,738,469,945 of OY728135.1, read as the reverse complement.
AAAAATCACTAATAACAATAGTATAAAATAATTAATAAGAATTATAATATTTCAACATTTGACACTATCATACACAACCCTGATAGATGATGACATTATAAAACAATTCCATTACCACTTTGGTAAATTTGAGTCAAAATCCACATGAATGAATATAAATAAATGATACTTTTAATATCATAAAAATAATGATATTAATGATATTTAATTTCAAATGGGAATTATATAAAAATCATAAACTAATACCAATTTTTTATATAATAAATATCTCAATGAAGGGAAATTGAGTCAAAAATACCCTGCCACTTTGGTAACTTTTAAATAGTAATCCCAATGAAAGAGATATCTCTAAATTGATATTTAAATCTCCATAAATTTATGTAAAATAAATATAAAACAAATTTATGATAATTATAGACACCACGCAACAAAACAAAGTGGTAAATATGGAATTTATCCCACAAAAAGTGAGATGAGAAAAAACCCTTACCTTTACTAAGATTCAATATGATTTCTTAAAAATTCATGAATAATAAAAATATATAATTATTTAAATTATTCATAAAGTTTTTAGTTTTTATAATTACTTTTATTTCACTTATATACATGTTATATATAATTAATTAGTTGATTAAGTTTAAGTCAAATGTTTTTTCTATATTCAGTTTATGTGTCCAAAACGAATTTGGTAGGTAAACTATGGTTGAAGGGTACATTATTTATACATAAAAAAATAATCATGAAATAATTATCATATTCATATATCAGTTATTCATTTAAAACAAATTTTTGAAAATGGTTATGAAAAATAACTAATGTTATGGTTATGGATACAGTAGGTCATACGTACGCATGAGGAACGTTTACATTTTTTCAATAATCATTATAAAAAGAATTTAAGTAAAATTAATAATTAGAAAAAAATAATTATATAATATATAGAATATTATTTAATTATATATATTTATAATTTTTATTATTATTATGTAGTGATTAAAAAAATGAATCGCTTTGAGAAGTCGTAGTCCACGCATCCATAAATAACATTATTACCTTTTTAGTGTGTAAAATGGTAAAAATAAAAGAATATTTTATATTAATATAAATATAATTATATCATGAATATCCAAATTATTTCATTTTTATAATATCAATTCATTATTTTTCCCCTTATTACCTTCAATGTAACATGTTAGTATAAAATGCTTCATATCGCTTCGTGCTGCAGTAGTCCACCATACACACAAGGGATGTTATCGAATCCACTACGACAAGGAATGTAAAAAAGGGAATATATGATATATTGAATAAATATGTATTATTATGTTATAAAAATTATAAATATAATTTTTGAATAGTATTTCCATCATTATTTCCAACCATGAGATGTGGAATTGAAAAAATGAACGACATCATTTCGCAAGGGAGTAGTCCATCATAAACCTGAATGATGACTTAGTAATCTATTTTATTTATGTTTTTATGGATATAATAAGTAACATTTACATAAAAATACCTCATTATATTATTTATATTTCTTTTATTATATAATAATGTTATAATAATAATTTTTAGGAGCGAAGAGAAAAATAAAATAAAATCACTTTTAGAAGAATATTACCTCATTTTGGGTATCCCCTTTATGCTTTCACTAAAACCATGAAATGTTTTCTATATTACAAAAATAAGGATTTTCTGATGATTTTAGGGAAGTTTGGATTCGATTTGGGTAGGTTTTAGATGATCCAATAGGCTTGATAGTTGTGAAGCAATGGGAGGGGTGAGTGCCTTTTTATAGGTGATGAGGAGTAGTATTCTTGTAAATACTCAAAAGTATTTATAATTGGGAGGTCTCCCTTATCAAATGTTCTTAAAAAATAGAATAATGATGTATTTTTTGGATTATTTATGAAATAAAAAACTCCACCACAAAATATATATACATTTTATAAACATATTTTTCCTTAACTCCAATATTTATTTATTTATTTCATTTTGGTTTTTCATTAAGATAACTAGTTTTCTAACCTATATAATACATTCATTATGAGTAAATTAAAGTGAAAAATATTATAAAAATTAATCACACTAATCTTATATATTAAATCCAAATTTTAAAATAAAAATAAATTTTGTGGTGTAAATTAAATTTAATATTAGGGCATGTAACCATAAAAAACCCTACTTTAACCATTTGTTTCAATAATGATTTTACTAATTATGTTCCAATATATTCATAATAAAATATAAATATTTCTATCCATGAAACTATTTTATATTTATTAAAAATTAAAAACCACTTTACATAATATAGTTTTTTAGTAATTTTAATTCAATTAATAAAATATATTTTTTATAGAATAACATTAATGTCAATATTGACATTTTTAATTCAATTTGAATTTCAAAAATACCAAAAAAATAACTGAATTGAAATATATTATGTTAACATTTATTTACAATTATATATTCATCTATAAAATTAATATAACAGAAAAATTATTTCAAATTACCACACTTTTAATATTTTAAGTATCATTTATTTTATTTAATTGTTACTTAAGTAATCCACACATTTGTGTTTTGTAATAACATAATGTAAAAATATCATCTCTAAACTTTTATGATAAATCATTAAGTTAAAAAATCATTTAAATTTCAAAGTAATATTTATAACCCAACCGATGTAGTTTTTACCTATCCCCAAAGCTTTATTGAAATTAAATTGAAGAAAGTTATATTTTTTTCTTTTTCATTTATTAAATTATCATATGGTTTACATTCAAGAATAAGTGTACCAAAAACACATAACATTCGATTATAATGTTATAAGTGTCTAATTATGACCATAAAATGAGTTTTAAACAATTTGGTGGGTCATTTTACACCTTATATTCTATGATTAACCACTATGTAAACTCGTTTTTCACCTCAATCACTGTAATTAATTTATCTGTTTTTACTAATCATAATAGTCAAAATTAAGTTTAATTTATTATTAAATATAAATAATGGGGATTCCAAATATTGAATCCATTTTCTAAAATTCAACACACAATAGTGGTTGAATTTATTTTAAAATTAATCCTATCAACCTGATGAGAAATAGGGGTTTATATAGAAAATGGAAAACAATTTATAACGTTTTTATATCAAAATTAATCATACAAAGATTCAAATGGCATAAATTTGTTTAATATATTTATAATTGAACTATTTTTCAATAAAAATAATTAAAAATATAATTTAGATTATATTTTATTTAGAAGAAAAGTCATTTTCTATTATCAAATCTGTATTTTATAGTATTTTCCGAAAAAAGATACTTTGTAGAATAAAACCAATAATTATCCACAAGGTAATTTTGATTTTATTATTTCCAATCAAAAATTTATTTTTTCAAATAAAAAATTTATTATTTAAAAAAATTAGTAACAAAATATAATTGTTTTAAAAAGTTAAAAAACTAATTTTTAGAAAAATATACTTTTCAAGAGTAAAATAAGATTTATTTTTTTATAGTATCTATCGATTTTATAGGATTAATGGTAAAAAAATAGATTGAATATTTTAAATATAAATCTCAATAAAATAATATAAAAATTTGATTTATTCCTTTTATTATTTTAAAACAAACTTCTGCTCATTTAAACAGTTTTTAATAAAAATATTTCCTTTTATTTTCAAAAAGGTTTTATTATCATTTCAAATAAACTTATGAATAAAGAATTAATTATGTATTCAAGTGTGAAAAATATTTTCATAATTCAGTTAATATTTTTCCTTCCCACTATTATAAAATGAGAACAATAACTATTATGTTAAATAATAATATAAATTTTATATTGTTATGTAGTAGAATTTTGACTTATATTTAAAAATATCTATTGATGCAACTAATTATTTCTTGTGTCATAAGATAAACAAAGTATTTTTGCAAGGGATGGTAAATGAATTTTTTGTATTTTCACTAGGGTATTGAATATAATTGTCTACTTTTAAAATTTTTGGTTGTTACAAAGACAATTTATAATTTCCATGATTTTCCCTTGGATAGATATAGGTGATATTATGTCAGAATCAACGGGAAACATAAGCACCCGACACACTAAAAATATTGGGGACGAGGATTACATAGAATGTAATATTTTCACGTTGTGTTTTTCATCATTTTAAATTAATCTACAATACAAGTTACCTCAGGTTAATATTTATCCTAGCCAATATTTACATGACATGAATTGGGTTCTGACGTGTGACTACTAAGAATCATCAACCAATTCACAACATGTTTCTGGTGGCTATTATAGTCCATGTAACATGTATATAGTTTTTAAAACGTTTTAAAGATAGTTTTTAACATAGTTTCATTATAAGGACATGACCTAACACTAAATCCTTCCAAACCTTGACAACCTTTCATAAACCCATTTAACATGATTATACCTAGAATCAATTATTTAAAATAATTATACATCCCAAAACATTATGACATTTTTCCCCAATAAAGGCTCTTTTCCCCAAATAAGACTCATCCACCAATCCTTGAATGTAAAGGAATATCTAATAAATATGTTTAACATAAAAAATAAAAGAGTGATGTACCTATAAAAATATTGTGTGATATAAAGGATTTGCAGTCCATAAAATAAAGATTATTGTTGGATTCAGATTTACCATGTTGTAGTGCATGAATTCATGTTGTGATGACATTGAATTATTCAAAATACTATAGAACAAACTATTGAGAAATTTTCCATATGATAATTGCAGCTAGAGGATGTTTTCAATTCAAATTTAAATTTAAACAATAAATTTTAACATAAATATATATTATACTAGAGGAACAATGTATATTTTATACTAATTTAAAAAATTTTAAGATTCACTTAAAAAGAAAAAATATTTAAAAAATGACCGTATAGGATATAGAGGAATAGTATAGTACATTTTTATATTTAAATAGAATAAGGTAAAAAAGGGAAACTCGTTGAAAAAAATAAGAAGAATATGAATACCAACAATAACATGATGTAATATTGATCATGTTGATGATTCTATTTCCATTATAAATTTAATCTATACTTTTATTAGTGTGGGGGAATAATGTATAGTTTTAATACATATTGTGTAACATGATTTATATAATAATCACTACTCATTTTTAATCCATATTGATGATACTAAGATACAACATAATTATGGTTAATTATAAGATCATACCAATAATTAACTAATTTTTATGATTATTGGACCTTGTTAAATATTTTAAATTTGTTTTTTTTCTTTTTTTGTTATAAACAAATTATTCATTTTAACAGGTGATGAACTATGTTAAAAAATGTTACATAAATAATAATGAAATTCAATTATTAACACCCCCCTCCTCTTAGATTATTCTCACTAATATTTGAGGACATTTTCACCAGGTATTAGATTATTATGGTTTCCTTCAAAGATGGTCAAATTTTAAAATTTAAAGATAAATAGTTTCTCTATGTTTGAATAGTTGGTTAATAATTTTATTCTATGAAGTTTTAAAATAATAATTTATTGAATAACATTAGGATTCCCTCGGTGAATAGAAAATATTATTACATTAGTAAATATTATACGATACATTATTCTTTTCTATTTATATAAATCTTTTGGACCGTTCTAGTTGTGGTTTCCTTCCTCTTACTGAAGGTGCTAATTTGAAATAAGTGGAAAGAATAATATTAATAATATTAATCATGAAAAAAATCATTTTTTTAATCATTAAAAAATATTTTCTTAATATGATTCTAATAATGGAAGAAAAAGGGTTCTAGGATATGTTATAAAATTAATATGAGCGATATGAAAAAGTGAAATGGTCTATACAACAAGTTTGGTGATTATTGTATAATGATTTCAAGATGAATGATGAAAAAATAGTAGTTTTTTTATTTATGCATGATATTGAATCTATAATCCCCATAAGTGGTACGGTGAGAGGTTATAGGATGTTGTGATTGTTGATAAGATACATCACATTTCATTAGATATGATTGATGAAAATGGAGTGATAGAAGAAGACCAAATACAATCTCGTTGAATGGTAAGTAAATTATTATAATCTATTATTTGATGATGTAAACCCCTACTACTATTTTCGTTTATTAAATAATACTCAATTTTTTAGGCTTTGTTTACATTTTACCTCAGGTTGTTTTAGAAAAAATGTTAGAAAATTTTGAATGTCTCGGTGATATCCATGGTTAGTGTGTTATTTTTCCAAATCGTGTACCCTCTCAGTAGAAACCATTAAATACCAAACATCAGGGGATTGAAAATATAGTTTATTATTTTAAAAACCAGGTGAATACTTAGTAGAAATCATGCACCTTGTAAAAAAAGGGTTCACAGTTATGGTTCATGTTTAGTCTATCTGTGAAGCCCTACCCAGTTAACCATTCGTAGATGATTTAATTAATCCTAAAATTATTCAAAAAATCTTGAAACCCTAGGTTTAAGTGCTCTATGGACCTGTGCAACCCTAATATATATTTTTATTCCTTGGATTCTCCCAATATGTTATTTTGTCCCCTCTATAAATCTATGTAATTGAATTAAAGTAGGGAGAATGATGTTCTATCTCTATCCAGTCGGTTTTAAATTCTTTTTCTATTTATCTTGCTCCCTCCGTTAATCCAACCTAAGGATTAATAGATCATTTTACTTTTAGAGGATCTAATCCCCATTTTTTCAGATCTTAAATCTATGTTTGATTCTTATATCTTCATTTCAATCATTCATTTTTGGAGTTTTCCATTTAGGGATTTGTGTTTTGTTATCCCATGATCCCAAGGTTGTTGGTTCTATTTATGATGTCCAATTTGATTAATGATAAATTTCATGATTTAAATTTAATTTCAGAAATTAATTTATTAAAAAACCAATTCCATTGAATTTGGGATTTAAATTTTAATTTGGAAGGAATATTTGGAAAAAACTCAAATTCCGTTGAATTATGGTGTGTTGTGAAATTGGATGGAAAATTATAAAAATTAAATTATGGAATATTATAATGAAATTTTATTTATGAAATTTATTTAAAATTCATATTTCATAAATTTATTTGAAATGGGTTTGATAGAAACATGGTGGTTTTATCTTGGAAATTGTATTATTTGATTAAAAATCCATGTTATGAGTTTCAATTAGAATTTTGTATATTGAAATGGAAAATGGGTTGGATTTTATTTTGATCAGTTTGTAAATAAATTTCAAATTATTGAAACATATTTAGAGAATATGAAACCCTAGACAGTTAGTGAGTTATTCGGGATATTACTCTCTTGATGCTTTACAACACTAATAGGTTATATCATTGATAAGATGTTGATGATTTCTTGTTTCCCTGTGTCTAACGGATGTGTGTACAAATATTTCAATGATAAATATTCGAGTGTAAGGAAATCCCATAACATGGAACTATATTACAACTTGGTTTCTAACCATGTTTCTATTTTTTTATATTTGAAATATATTCCATTATTTGTAATCTATTTTACACATTCCATGTGAATTTATTTAAACTATATTATATAAAATGTTTATTAATTCATTTATTGAAGTATTCATATTATTTGAATTATAGAGCATGATTTGATTTAAATGTGCATTTGAAATTCCATTGTTGTTTATTTATAATTGAATGAATTATTTGTTTAATAATTTTGGAATATTATTATGGAATCCTTGGTGAGACCCAACTTAGATTTTAGCTCAAACCCTACATGTTCCTTTAGGTGTTTTTAGATTATATCCTTCCATGTTCTAGAAAGGGTAAAGAGACACATAGATGTGGTTCTAGTTATTTATCCTTAAAAATGGAATTTTTTGTCTGCTAGGAATTGGGATGTTATCCTATTTTTTGGTACTTTATAATGGTAATTTAGTTTTTCTTAATTTTTTAAAAACTACTATAGTCCCCCCTTTAGAGTTTTTCTTGTATTCATGTTGACTTGTTCATATTTATTTCATTATGTTTATGGAAAATTCATTCTAACTTTCATATTTATTTGGTGACATGTTCTAGTCTTCAACCCATGGAGATCAGGAATCCCCTTCAGGCTATGTCAGGACCAGACTTGTTATCATGGTACTAGATTATTGGGGATTGTTTGTTATAATTTTGGTTCAAAGTTCCATGTTAATCATATTTTTGTGATGTCAAAATGTTTTTGTGTAATATTTTTTGGACTTATGAGGAAGTTTTTATTGAGTTTCTCGATTTCTCTCACCGAAATAAGCCTTCATTCACAAAGGGTTGTTTTTGGAAATATGAATTATGGATTGGTTATTCTATTTTCCATGATTTTTATTTGGATACAATGAAATCCAATTGTTTTATATGTATTTTTTGGAATTAATTTCCATTATTTATATTTTTGAGTGTCAATATAATGTCGTCAATGTTTTTTGACGATGTTTTGTAATATCATGCCTCTAAGAACATGTGTGAATCAGATCTAGGAGGATGATACTAATGAAACATAGTGAGAAAATCCTCTTATTGACCTGAGTCTGGTTGATTTTATTTTTTGTACTGTCTAATCTCTTGGATAAGAAAAACTACCATTTCTTGTTCAATCTCCAACCATGTAACCTCATAGGGTTACTCTAAATAATTAGTGTTAGTATTTCTTTCGCAAAAATAAATTAGCATTAAAATTCTCTAATGATCCATAAGTTCCAGAGGAATGTATGAGTACAATTGAGTGTTTTTGTTTTGACTTTTTTGAAACACCTGATGAAATCGAGGTTATTTATTCCACCTTCATGAAGGAGGTTCTGAGCAGGAGATGGTGGGACATGATGGTGATGATGAATAAGAATAAGGTCATGTAGTGTAAAGGCCTCAAATCCATTTTCTCCAACCAATTCTATCTATATTTGATAGTTTTGAACGTGGCTATGGATTTTTCAAAATCAATTTTTATGAGATCATGACAAAATAAGAAAACAGTTTTGTTGAGATTGTACATTTTTCACCTGAGATTGTATCAAACGAGAAGATGAAGAATCAATGGTTCAAGATGAAATATCGATATGATATTCTATCTCATGTTTTGTTGTTAAAGATTCCTAATTTTTCTAATTAACTGGATAGATCATTAATGGTAGAAATGGAATTGGCTAGAAATTCAGCGTTGATTGGAGTTCTATTTTCTCTGAGTGGCGGTTATATGAATTCTGTTAATTGGAAGAGGTTGTGTGATTATAATAATGGTATCTATCAACATTATGGTTTTTCTATCCCTCATACAATGCATTGAATATTCCAATTTATTTTATACCAATGTGGAATGACGGGGCACTCAAAGAGGCTTTTCACTGAGGCACCCTAGGTTTGTGGTTCCATTGGGTTCTTATGTCACTTACAGAATTTCTTCCATGTCAATTCCACTCCACATAGTGGAACAGGACCATCATTTTCTACTAAAAATATTGTTCAATCATATTCTTCATGAACTAAGGGGTTTTAGCCACAATCATTCGGAAAAAATATTCTTCATGTAGTGGTAGACTCCCCGGAGGATGAAAATATGGGTCCAGAACCAGTGATATTTACCGTCACAATAGCTTAATTATTGGTGACTATATTAATTGATATTGGTATATCTCAATTGTTTATTTGAACCCATATTGTGAATATTTTAAATATTATTACATAGTTATTACCAAATGTGATTAATATTACTACACCCCTCAGAACAAAGAGATAGAGTGATCTAAATAGTCCTTATTATGTTTTCTCATTATAAGATATCGATCTTTCTTGTGATTTTATGGTTCTCAACCTGAAACTTCTTGACATCATTTTTGAAATGTATTGGTTTTTCTACAATAAATATTGGATTGATTGTTATCTTCAAAAAGTCTCCTTCACTACACTTAATGGGGTGTGTTGTATCTTTCAAGGAGAAAGAGACTCCATGTTAGGTAGTGTTAGATATTCTTATCCATAGTTTGGGAAAGTGATATTTCTGTTTGATTTTGATCTGGAAAGAGAATATTTGAGTTGTGATCTCCCTCCAGTTTTCATAGAGTATCTCAACATATTCCCTTATGCCTTATCTAGTTTTCTACTGGTAATAATGGTCGTGTTATCTATTGATTAAGTGCATTTTACTCATCTAGTATTGATTCCTTATTTCTGCATGGTAGAAAATGAGATAAAATAGATAATGACTCAACTATATGATCATTTAAAGAATTTATTTATACAACTGAGTGTGTCACCTTGTAAGGGTCATGTTCTCTTTTATAAGAAATATACTGGTTCACTTCAACTTTGTATGGATTAATAAAAATCAATCGAGTTATATAAAGAAATATTTTTTTCAGGATTGATTCTTTGTTTGACTAGTTGATATGGGAAAATTGATTTTCCAATATTTATCTTTAATCAGGATATCATCAGCTGTGAATAATAGATTAGTGCATTAAAAAAACATCTTTTAGAGTACGTATGACCATTATGAGTACCTTTTCATTCTATTTGGTTTAACCAATTATTTTTTATTGACTATGTATTTCTTGTATAAAAGTTTCCGTGAGTATATTTATTCCTTCATATTGGTCTTTGTGGATGTCATCCCTATTTACTCTATTTCCAATGAGTATCATGTGTGTCATTTGAGAGTTGTTCTAGATTTATTGAGAAGTCAATAAAATTTTGACAAGCTATATAAATGTGATTTCTTGATTTATGAAGTGAATTTATCAGTACACGTGGTTTCATAACACGGTATATTGGTTGATCATGAAAGGGTAAAATCTATTATGACATGGTTTCAACAACAATATGTTTTGGAGATTATAATCTTATTGAGTTTATCTGGATATTATCTCTGGTTTGTTATGGACTTCTCAATGATTTATTATTCGATGACTTCTCTAACTAGGAAGTATGTAAAGAATGATTAGGATGAAAAATGTATGATTTTTTTTCTTGAGCTGAAATTTCTTTTGACTAATATATCAGTGTTGACTCTTCCAGACGTTGGGCATCGACATGTGGTATTCTATGATGAATTAGGTTGGGTTTTGTGATGTGTTCTTATATTGAAGGATAATTTCACTTATTATAGATCAATTTAGATTAGTTCATACAAAAATAATTACTCGACATATGGCCATGAACATACATATGTGATACACACACTTAAGAGTTGTTGGCATTTCATTTTCAAATAATGTATTACCATGAATTCATACAATTAGATAATCATCTTTTTCTAATCTCAAAAAATATTCTAATCTCTATCGGATGCATTTTTTTTAATACAAACAATAATTTGAATTTTAAATCACCTATACCCTATGGATATGGAATTTTATCATGGTTTCCTTGAGTATTAAACTTTGATCTCATGCTGTGATATAATTAACCAATAACTGTAACTTGATGGAACTTTTCTTCACAGTTACATAATGGAGTCTGATAGTCCTAGATGTGATTTTTGTGGATAGTGTTCAGTTGAAAATAACTCTTCTCAAAAATATTCTTTAGTAACGTTATCATGATGATGATTTACACAATATTAGATACTATATTTATGGTTGAGATCCCATGGATAAGTGGTCGTTCTCCAGTGAGGGTATTCCATTTTTTCTGGAACTGGTGCGTCTTTCATTTTCCAATGAGGAATATTGTGAAAGGGGGTTTCTATAATTCAAAGTGGTATGTTCACCAAATAACTGCAAAGATGTTCTATGACATGTGGTGAAGATTCTAGTGTCTAGTTATGATACTGGTCATTGCTAATTTGGTCTCTGACTATTATACTTTCTAACCATTCGAGGATCAAAACTAGACAACTTTAGGTTTTCTTCAGCCACATCTATTGCCTAATATAGGTGGAAATCCCACATAAACCAAAACTTTATTCCCAATGCTTTAAAACCCCATTGTAATAAGGATCCTTTAACAATGGTTATAGAAAACCATTAGTATAGAGGGTTTGATGAAAGGTTTTACCAACAGTTTAATAAAACTGTTGGTATATTATGCCTTTTCCAGAGGTTTATGTCATCCATTGGTATAGTGTTCTATTATCCCCCTATCTGAATGGTTTTTACAAACCATTGGGATATAAAATCCCCAAATCCCACTCGAGTAGCATCCTACAGAACCAATCTCACGCATTTCCCCATAATGGAGATCTCCACTCTGCTGCGACCCCCACTTCCCAACCCTCTCTTGAGGTGATAACTATACCTTCCAACCAATCAACTATATTTTATTAAATTAATTTTTTTTCTTCCATTGGAAATCAGTACATCTTCCTTCATTTTTTTAATATTTTTTGGTTCTATTTGGCTGTAATTTACTATACTTTATCATCTCCATTTTTGTTCGAAGTCTTTGAAAAACTCTCATATGTGTCTATTTACCCTTTTATAGAAAACTCAATATTTCATACATAGTTCCAAATATTTGAGAAATTGTTATATTTTACATTCGTACTATTCACTATTTAGTACATAAAATATCTAGTATTAAATCATCCTTCCAAATACACCCTTTTATAAAAGGTATAACCAAAACATCCTATACATTTTACAATAAAGTATAAAAAAACATATATTCACCTTGATTATCTCAATGTTGTTATGATTTTTTGTTTTCAATTTTTATTTTCCCAGAAATACATCAACCTTTCACATGTTCAATGAAATATGCATTCTTAGATTCCTTATTTCACACAAGTATCCCTAAATTATTACACTTCTAGTAACATAATGTGTTATCCACATGTTTTCCCATTTTGAGTTTGATAAGGGGAATATATCCTTTCTCATTCTCACCTATGGATTTCAAAATTATTTGGCCATTTAAAATTTCTATATGTGGGCTTCCCATTTCCAATTGAAAAATTCTCAGTGTTAAAAAACATTTACCCCATCATGGTGTAAAAAAAATTCCCATTTTTTAACCACCATTCGCATAGTATTATACTTTATGACATGGTATTCTTCTATTCACATTTTTATTGTTACATATACCCATATTAAACATTGATTCTTCTATATTCTTCTTTATCATCCTCAACATGGTATGCATCCCTCTAACACATTTTGTGGAGTCACCCTGCCCCATGACCGATCCATCTTCATGTTTCTACATCGTGCATGTCTATCCAGTTCCAACCAAAATTTTCTTATTACTTTTTCTTCACTGACCCATACATGCTTACCTATCATGGGTAGATGATGACTTTATATGAAATCTGGGCTAACCAATTTTTTAATCTAACTACATTCGAACTCTTTTCCTTAAATATATCATTTTTATCCAAAAAGACATGCACACATAAACACAAACACACAAACACACACACACACATATATATATATACATATTATCATCCATGAACTAGACCTTAACATTCAGATGACTTATTAGGAATGAATCCCAGCTAAATATCATTAATATTATTTCTATACCTCTTGTGATAATTTTACATCCATCTATATTTAGAAATAAATTGTTTATGAATATAATCACATCTATCACCCAGAATCCTACATCCCTTCAAAAAAATGCATGATGACCTCTCATATTTATTCATTATAACTAATCATATAACTTTTATGCCTCTATAAACAATTACATAATGGATCATTTAGTTTAAAATTATGAATTTTGATTATTCACCACTAGAAGAAAATTTTATAAAATCATAAGCTATTAAAAAGGGATGTTTTGAAAACATAATAAAAAATGGGACTATAGGGAATTGAATAAAAAAATCTATTTTTTGGGGTCACAAAAATAGTCAAACAGCATGCCATTGGTTGATTATACAACAAAGATGTAGAATTTAAAGTGAAAATAATTTCACTATTAAAATAAAAGTAAAATCATGTAGGATTCTGAATAACGTTTTATCATTAAATACCTATTTAGAGCTTTGTTTTTAAATGGTTGGTTGTGAAATAACATGTAAATTATTACATTGTGTTTTTTACCCATATTCTGTGTTTTTTGGGACAACATGATGCTTATTTCTTGCCAGTTGTGGTAATAAGTTTCTCTACACCATGTATGGTCAGGATATATGGGATTATTCATTTTAAAGGTTTTATAAGTGAGTGAGAGTAATTTCTTATGTCTTGGTGTTAATAATTGATTAATTATTCATCATAATCACTACTTTATTGGTCATTAGAACCTTAATACTAAGCAGGAGTTCTATATTTATATTTCTCTAGAAGGTTCACTCGATAGACCCCCCCCCCCACACACCACCACCCCACTGCACACCCCCACCCTCTTGGACAACCCCCACCCCTAGACACCCCACTCCTTTGGAAATCCACCACCCCCTTGATAACTTCAATTCCCATACAAACCCCCACCTCCTAAACATCCCCCAGCCCCCCTAGATACCCCCACCCCCCTTCACACCACCACCCCCTGATAGCCCCCACCTCCTTGACACCCCCCTGTGGACCACCCACCCCTGTACCGACCCCCACCCCAATAGAGATCCCCCTCCCCACTGCACACCCCACCCCCTTGTACAGCCCCCGCCCCCATTCACACCACCCACCATCTAGAAAGACACCCCCTCCCAAATAGCCTCCCCTACAGACCCCAACCCTCCCCCTTCAGACCCCCAACCCCTTTTACACCCCCACCCCCCTTCACACCACCAACCCTCTGAACATACCCCATTGTAGACCCACCACCCACCCCCATGGGCACCACCCCCTCCCCACTACCTCCCCCTGGACACCCCCCATGCACACCCCCACCACTTGGACATCCCCCCACTGGACATCCCTCCCCCCACCACACTAGACAAACCCCCCTACAAACCCCCTCCCCCTACACACCCCCACCCCAAAACACACCCCCACCCCAACCCTCTAGACAGCCCCCACCCCAATGACCCCCACCCCCTGGAAGACCCTCACCCCCCATAAAGACCCCCAAAACCCCTGGTCACCCCCTCTCCCCCAATACACCCCCACCCCCTGTACATCCCCTCCACCCCACTACCCACCCCCAACACCTAGAGACCCCCCATCACACTTTATATTATGACTCCAATCATGAACACTGTAAGATGATCCAAAAGCTCACAGTAACCCAAATTTGAAACCACAATCACTATAATTTTCCAACTGAATTAACCTAATTTTTCTAAATTGATTCCTCCTGAAGAATCATAGAGGTACCCACTATAGGAATCATTTTGTGGAAAAAGATTCTATAACTCTAATGGAATTCCCATTACTATTCAGTTCCATTTCCCTTTATCAATGAAAGAAACAGGTGAATTCTCAACACTGAAACCCCATTCCTAGTTTTGATTTTAACCAATGACTCACTACCAAAAAATGAACCATTAATAATTTTAACATCCTTGAAAGGAACTAGATTATTATTACACAACTTAGTCATACTTGATAGGTTGAGCCTGATCCAGTTACAACTGACATCATTTAGGTTTATACAAAATAGTATTTAGTTCACTTCCCATGTATCAAAATCATATAGTGGATATGGATAGAATAGACATTGCCCATAATCCTAGGAAGAGTATTAGACAATCTTCATATCTAAATACCTTCTAAATTTAAAATTCATTTTTGTATGTGTTATATAGAATTAAATTCTATATATATTGAATTTTGAATTTAATACACTATACTTAATGTATCTAAAGTGGTATAGTTATTCCTAAAATCTATGAATAATTGAGAACAACATACTTCTTATCCTTAAATGCCTCCTTAATTTAATATATATCTCTTTCTTTGATATATGATGTATTGATATCTCAGAATTCTCAAACAGTTTAGGCAAGTTCTTTGAAAATTCACTACATTAATATTTTGAAACATCCATAATAAATTGACACAAAATATCATTTGTGTAAAATATTCCATATTCAAAATATGGATTCTCTATGATCTTTAGTAGAATGTAATATTTTTTATTTTAAATATTAAAAAAATATTATTGATTTTTTCTTCTTTCAAAGGCTCACGGATTCAAAATATATCTTTCTCTTTGACACAATATGTATATGACTCTCAACATTCTCCCATAGATTACATATTTTTTCTCAATATGCACAATTTTCATAGTATTATATTTATAATTTAATTAAATATATTGGATTTATATTAATTTATAGTATTTTGTTATAAATATAATTTTTTTTTATTTTATATTATGATTATGATATAGTGTAGTGTGTTAGTTATGGTTTCATATAAAGTGTAAAATTCTCTTTTACTTAAATATATTTTGGATTAAAATTAAATCATATTGAGTTACGTTTGAAAAAATAACTTATAAATTTATTTTACATATTGGATATAAGTTGGATATTTGAAACCGATCAGATCTCAATTGATTTTTAAAACAATTTTGATATATTTTTTGATTTTATATTTCACAATGCTTCATATAGAGGTCACATACACTGAACATATTACAATTATGATGGAAGACCTTGGTTGATATGTGAATAAGTCATCTACCACATTACCAAATATGGTTTCCAAGAAAACTACTATGTATGGTATCACAATGGGGTGAAAATGAAATCTCAAAATGGTGATGATCATAATGAGAGGACTGGATTGGATAATTTGTTATATGACCAGTTTCCATTTATTCTTCTTCATGAAAGAGAAATTATTTTGAACCAAGAATACTTCTATATGAGATAACATGATGTGACGAATGAAAATGATGATGTTTTCATGGTTAAAAAAATTAATGATGATGCCACGATTCCAGTATATCGACAATGTGCTAAAATAAAAAAGCTGAAATTTTAAATCTAATTATTTCATTGGAATACTATGTATGGGATTTCTAATACGTCCATTGATTACATTCTTAACTTGTTGAAGGACTTACTTCTAGATGAGAGAGATATTCCCTCAAAACACTATATGGTATGGAAGTTAGTTGAGGAACTTGGATTTTTATGAAACAAAATTCTTGCCTTCTCAACAGATTGCAATTTATTCTGGGAGGAAAATACTGAATGAAATGATTCTATAAAATGTGTCACATCCTACTGGAAGCCAAAAGCTGATGTAATGATATCTTGTGTTCCATAGAAAGTAATGTGGTTCTTTTCATTGATCCACAGACTCCAGAATCTTGTTATGTCTGATAATATATTAATAAAAATGTAATGGAATGATACTGTGAGAAAGAAGACTAATGATGAGTTGGTTCGCCCTGGAGATTAATTTTCATGGAAGAGATTTTATTCTCTATATCTTTATTTTGTAGCTTACATGCGTAATGTGAAGATGGGTCTTTCATGTGAAAATTTTAATCTATTTGGGAATATTCTTACTTCGCACAACTCATGGCCAATTTTTATACACATTTATAACTTTATCCCATGGTTGTGAATGAAAAAACCATTCAATTTCATGAGTATACTTATATCTGGCCCTTATGATCCGGATAATGATATAGACATATACATGAAACTTTTAATAAAAGAGTTTAAACTTTTTTGGGATATGGGTTTGCACACATATGATTCATGTTCAAAAGATGTGTTTTAGATGCGTCTTTCACTTATGGGGATGATCAATGATTTCCCTACTTATGAAATGATTTATAGATACAATACAAAGGGAAAACTAGCATGTCCTTTTTGAATGAATAATACAATATCTAGAAAACTGAAACATCATTGTAGTTTCAGTTTTATGGGACATCGATGATTCTTTCCAATGGACCGTCCATATAGAAATAATCATTGATTTTTTTTAAAGGTTAGGGCTGAATCCTCAATTTATTATTAAAAAAAAACCTCTTTTATGTGGGGGTAGAGGTAGACCCATTACATAGCTCGAAGGTTCAAGGCCATGTGGCCTGAATACCAGGCTTGAAAGTCTATTTTTTTCAAAAGGACCTCTAGGTGAACAATACTACTACAGTAACCACACTGCTACAGTACCACCACTGCTACAATCCTACTACAGTTCCACTTCCACTACAGTTCTTCCCATATGTCCTACTATAGTACAAAAATAGTAACCTATAATTTCGTCCCTACCCAGATTTGATCCTGGGTATTTTGGATTCCAAGAAGGAGCTTGTACCACTTGAGTACAAGTTCGTTGGCATACTTGAAAATTTGACAATACCATGGATATAGATGATCCACTAGAGTGTATGTCTGGAACTGATGTTCCTAATGAATTGAAAAATTTTATTTTTTCAATTAGGAAGGGTCAAATGAAATGTGTAAAAATAAAGGATTTTTCCACTGAAACCTGTTACAATTAGAAGAATACGAGTATCTTCTTTGATTTTCCTTAATAGCCAACCAATTTTTAACATAATTTCATATAAGTAATGTACATTGAAAATAATATATGTGAAGTGTTAATTTTGATTCTTCTAAATGTTATGGGAAAGAAAAAATATGATTTATGATCTCGGCGTGAACTGGTAGATTGGGGAATCAGACTAGAATTGAATCATTTCTGTATCAGTGAAAATAAATGTCAACTTCCGTGTACTCTTTATGTGATGACACCTATAGAAAAAAAAGTCTATTTACTAGAGACTATTGAAGTTCTTGATGGATTTTCAAGAAACATATCTATACTGGTCAATAGAAGAGAGTTGAATCTAGAATCTTTGAAGACTCGTGATTATCACGTCTTTCTTCATGATTTTATTCCAATAGAAATTCTTCATATTTTTTAAAATAATTTAAGTTTGGTTGTTATTAGTTTGTTCCATTTTTTAGAGATATTTGTGCTAAGAATTTTTCCAAGTCTTTCTTGCAAAAAATATTGGCAGATACCCCATTAATTTTGTGTGATTTAGAGAAATTATTTCCTCCATCATTTTTCACATGCATATTGCATCTGACTGTCCATATTCCAACTAAAATAATTCACACAGTAACTATTTGTTATTATTGGATGAATCCAACTAAAATAAATATGTAAACATTAAAATCTTATGTCTAAAATAGGAATCATCTTAAAGGTTCTATCGTGAACGGTTACTTGGCTTAAGAATGTATGGATTTCTGCTCTATGTATTTTTCTGATCTTACTACATGAATCAACAGAACAATGAGAAATAAAGAAGAAAAGTATGAGAAAATTGAACCCAATTTTCCATCACTTCCTTAAATATTATTAATTCCTTAATCATATAAATTAATGACATTAAGCCTTGAAGAGTAGGAGATGGCTCATCGAACAGTTTTGTTCAACAATGATCTGTTCAATGACTACATCTAGTAAGTAAATTAAATATGTATATCATACATATATGTTAAACTATTCCTATTTTTATCTATAATTAATATAGAAAAAATGATAAATAGAAATCATCATTATTTATATTGGATAAGGAGGGAGACTTTTCATAGAAATGATTTTTCTACTTTGTAAAAATTGAAGGTAAAAAAATTGTTGTTTGAAATAATTAAATCAATATTTAATTTAGTTTAATATTCATTTATATTTTAGGTATTGAGTTTTCCGTATGAATCTGACTCTGAGGAAATAAGAGCTTTGTCTTTTGGTTCTAATATCGTGGTTCCTGACTATAAATTAATTTTTATAAATGGGTATAGATTTATTATCACTAAACGTGAAAAGAACATGAGAACAAAACATGATGGTGTTACGGTTACTACTTCAATAGACTCTTATGCTAGTGCATCTGATAGTAGACCTAGAATTGAAAATTTAGGTTTTTATAGAGTCGTTGAAAAAATAATAATATTTCATTATTACTCACATGAACGAGTCACTATGACGGAGCGTTAGTGTGTTGATTCCATGATGAGTTAGGGCACATTTATTAATGATTGTGGATTTCATGAAATTGATATGACTTGTAATATTTCTATCTATGAACCATATGTATTCGCATCAATGTTGAAACAAATTTTTTTCAAAGATCATCTTCAACTGAAATTTAGTGTCATTATTGAAGTAATTCAAATACATATTTTTGATGATAGTGATGATCGAATTAACACAATCCATACTTCCATTGGAACTGATCCATTTGATACTTTTGATGAATCCAATATCTCAATTTTTAGAGTTGAATGTGAACATAATGTTGGCGTTGGAAATATATTGAATCATCCATCCAATTTCTCAATTCTTTTGGTTTATCTCAACTTGGATTGTTAAAGTTAGTAATATTCAAATTTATTTAATATTGATTACAAATATGTTTTATCTGACTTGACCTTAAGGTGAATTTTCTATATTGGTTGCAGTTTTACGTGAATTTCATTTTTAATTTATATTTGAACTGTATTCAAAACTATTAAACCAATATTTCTAACTCAGTGAACATTTCAATGTTTTATTGACCATAGATGCATGTACCCAGAACCCATATGTCCCCCTATCCCCTATCTTATATTTTTTGGGGTTACACATTTGTAATAATTTTATAATTACTTCTATATTTGTTTTCAAATGATTAAAATGAATCTTATTGAAGAGATGTGATGAAAAATGATGACGGACAACAACCGTCATGTGATTTAGATTGGAATTCTTCCACTAGTTCTTGTTGTAAGTATTTGATTTCAAATATATACATTTAAATAACATATAATGTCCTATGATTAATTTTTTTAAATCATTTTTTAGGATCCACCACTTAGGTGACATATATTTGATGATGAACCTATTAGTGGTTGCAATTCTCAGGCTTGTGGTATAAACGAGGGTGGTACGAGAGCTAGATGATCTAGTCGGTGTACTCGATTAGACCCTACCCCTCTCACTAATGTACCATCTATCCAAAATTCGGATCCTGGTGTGTCATTAGGGAAACATGGGATATTTAGGACTCCCATGTTTTCACCACCCTTTTCATATGATCTTATTTACCCAATTTTTTTCACTTATGAGGATGATTCCCACTCCCCATCTATATCAGGCATTTGGCCAGCCAACCATGCCTTTTTCTTTTACTTATAATTTCTTCTCTCTGAGCATATATATTCCAAATTATGTTAACCTGGATCCACTACAGTCTGTACCTACAGGGAATACACTGAGACCCACTCCTCTTGTATAGGGTGTTCCATTAGTTTCAACGGATCCAGCGGCACCCACTGATCAGACAACCGAATGTATATTTATAGAACCCTGAAAACATATATATCCTAAATTTTTTTAAAATGTATTGATATAATTTTTGTTTTTATTTCATAATAGATACATTTACTAACAAGAGGTGAGGGAATGGGTGTACACACATGCGTGAGGTGTGGAACCGTCGCACATAGTTGATGGTGGACTACACTGAAAATAATGAAATGGTAGATAAAATATTGTAGAAATGTCATAGTTTTTTTTTGATGTTTCCCAAATACTTTGACTTCATTCCCGTTATCCTGTTCACATGGAGACAGTTTCCAAATGACATCAATGATAATTCTTTGGAAAATATATGGGTAAAAAATTCTGCTGGATTTAATGTAATATATTATTATTGTATTTATATAAATTAATATTTTTGTGTCAGCTTCGGTTTAATTTCTCTGATGGTGACGGTCCACAGTCATCACATCTACAGGAATTCTGTGAGATTTATAGAGGCTACAAACTTGATTTGCATATTAGATGTCATGCTATATTTGGCATATAGTTGTAGGGGTTACCTGTTAGGGATGACTTGTCCATAAAACAATATTGAAAAATTATTAATCATTGGATTACTAACAAGTTTAATCTATTAATCACATTTGATATTTTTAAATTAAAATTTTCATGATTTGCATTAATACTATCTTTTTTATTATTGAATTTTATTTAGTAATTATTTAGAAAAAATAAACAAAAATTGATGCTAAAAAATACTGTCACACCTTGGGATGTACTGTTATGTCAGATCATGAGAGGAAGCAGGTTCGATAGTTTATAATTTTTTAGTAATTGTGCATTCTATTGATTATTCTATAATATATTCAATATCTATAGTTTTGATATAAATTGAATTATGAAATTCATTATTGGTATCATATTTTCAATTATGGTTTCTGATATTCAATGTCAATGTAGAGGCGGAAATTGAATATTGAAGGATGTGTGCCTCGAGCAATACTATTTTTCTTGAGTAGAAAGAAAAAATGGATGTGGTATTAACGAGAGACACAATAGTAGATTGTAGGTTTTACTTTGATGATTTAAAATTTTAATATCTATTTTTTGACATAATAATCTATTTAAATTTGTAACAAACTTATTTGTAGACTCTTGATGCCCAAGAACCTGACAATTTTGGTCCAAATGATCATTTACATCAGGTGTTGGGAGATGATCACTCCGAAAGAGTATGTTGCCGACCTGGGATATGTATAGTCCCGACGAGGTATGGACCCCCTTCAAGTACCGTTTATACTATCACCTAGTTGGATAAGGAAAAGGCACATGTAGAACATGGTGAAAAAAAGGGCCACATAGGTTGAATAATGATTTGAAAGGGAAAATGTTGAATTCATGAAATTGATGCATGTTTTATGTCCATCACTTCTACCAGAGACTAGTACAACGTTTTATGCATATATTTCATCCTTGAATTCATTATAAAGTGCACCAGGTGTCAGTTCATTTTGTGGGAGATACTATGTGGTTCTCGACGATGGTGATGGCGATGGTGAGGAAGAGGTTGAGGTAGAGGATAATGCTAGGGAAAAGAGCGAGGTGGAGGCTGAGGTGAAGGATGAGGGTGAGTAGGTGGGTGAGAGGGAGGTCAGGTATAAAGATGTGGATGAGGATGGGGATGAGGGTGGGGATGCAGGTGGGGATGATAATGGGGACAGAGATAAGGATGAGGATTAGGGTAATGATGATGGTTATGATAGTGATGATGATGAGGGATAGATTTATCCATTAAATTTTTTATTAATATTACTGAGATTTGGTTTTTAATGATTTTGTTGACTGATATTTCTGAGATTCAATGTTTGAAGATTTACTAGGACTGAATATCTGTTACATCTTTTTACTCCTTTTATTTTGCCTTTTTTTTTCATTCGGTTTCAGTGAAATATTGATTCACGTATCTCCTTTGATTCCAGTCTCTCCTTTGTTCAGCATCATTTTAGTAATTATCTTGTTTTATTTTATCATATGTTGGGCCATTCTAATAACTAATGATATTTGGATTGGGATACTATAGTTTTGGAGTTTTTTGGGTGTTTCAGGGTTTACCTACATATTTATGAGTAACTACATGGTTCACATGTAGAGGGTTCAATCTGGGAGATATAGACATTTTTAAATGTTTTTTTTGAGATTACAAGGGTTTCAATTTTTAAATTAATGTATTCATGTAAATTATTATCCTTGTTTGTAATAATTTATTAAATACCATTGAGACATTTTGAAATGGATTTAATGGTGTGTGATAGATTTTTATTTCATTTCATTTTGGCTGGAGAGAAAACAATGTTTTAAAGAGGGAAATGATTTAATGTGTGTTGTTGAACTAGACATGTTTTAAAAAGTTATTTCTCTAATGAATTAGAATATTTATTTGAAATGAGTGTGTTCTTTTCCCAGTGAGATAATGAATTAATTAATATTTGAAAATTTTTGGGGACGGTTGGTGCATGTGGGGAGGGGATGGGCTGTGTAGGTTTGTAGGGGGTGTGGGATGTGTAGGTGATGAAGGGGGTGTGCAGGTTGGGAGGGGTGGGGTGTCTTGGGTGAGGGGGTGTATAGGGGGTGGTAGGTTTTTCTAGGGGGGTGGGGGCTGTCTAAGGGGTGGGGGTCTGTAGTGGGTTTTCTAGGGGGGTGGGGGACAGTGGGGGGGGGGGGGGGCTGTCCGAGGGGATATCCAGTGGGGGTGGGTGCTGTGAAGGGGGGTGGGGGTGATCCCAGAGAGTGGGGGTTCTCCAAGGGGGTTGGGGTGTCCAAGGGTGGGGGATATCCAAGGGTGGGGGATGTTCAGGGGTGGGGTGTGCAGTGGGGTGAGGGGATGTCCAAGGGGTGAGTAGTGTGCACGAAGGGTGGGGGATGTATAGGGGTGTGGATGTCAAGGGGTGGGGTTCTGCAGGGGGGTTTTCTACGGGGGTGTTCGGAAGGGGGGTCAGCAGGGGTTTTTTGTATAGAGGGGTGGGGATATGCATGTGGGGGTGTGTAGGTGGGGAAAGGGGTGGGCTGTCTAGGGGGTCGGTTGTTCTGGTGGGGAGTGGTGGGTGCGGGCTGTTTGGGGGTTTTTGTAGGTAGGGGGGTCGTACGGGGGGCTATTTGAGGGCGCGGCAGGTGTTTGGGGGGGTTGTGCTAGGGGGACGTGTAGGGGGTAGGGAGGCTGCAAGGGTGTGGGGGAGTGGGGTGTTGGCAGGGGTTGGGAATGTGGGAGATGCAAGGGGTGGGGGTTTTAGTGGGTTAGGGGGCTGTGGGAGTGGTAATTTCTCATCATACTGATTGGATATCCTGAAATACATTCTAGTTTCTAATGACAATAAGGAATTATCATTGGAGTTCATCCTTCTCAGATAGTCCTTACTTCCATCACCCTTTTCATATACTTCCATCCTTGAATATTTACTCATGCTATCTTGATAAATATTTTTAAAGGACACCCCTTCTCTAACCATTGTTGATTCACCATTCTTCTTAACTTGAGCATTGTCCCTTATTAATTATTGATTTTTTGGTTCTCCACACTATAGGACCTTAGTAATAGGGATAATTCTAAGCTATGTTTCCACCAACCATTGGAATTTACTTCCATGATGTGATTCTAATAGTCCATATACCCACTCAGTGTGGTTCTCAATTCCCCGCACCAAGACATGTGCAAGAATTCTAGCCTTATACTAGTATCAACACTATCTTCACTTTTTCATACTAAAATGGGAATGACTTCAACATATAGGAAAAACCTAAACACTTTATCTATTCCTAAAAATTCCATATCCAAGTATCAAAACACACCCTTTGTACCCAAATAGATGCACCCGATCCAGTTTCCAGATCATCACAATCTATCTCGCACAAAAACACTAGTCAAATATGCATTAGAAAATCCTTCATGAAAACGTTTGGCTTTCACTATATACACACTACCTATATATCGAATCATAATGAATTTAAGAATAAGGAACCCCATGGTAATTTCAGTACCCACAACAATATTTTTACCTAATTCTCTTTGTGATCTCTTTCGTTGGATCATCATAAACTATCATGAAGCAAACACCCATTCTTAGACTCCACCCAATATCACATCTCAATTTATACATGGAATTCACCATATAATCCAAATATAATTTAGTCCACTTATTAACTAGTATCATAAAATTATCATTCCATCCCATGGTCTACTCAACACTCTCATTTCACTCCCATCACAAAGGTCAAATGCCCATAACAAATACATCACTCCCCAACATAAGTGTTTTGTTACCTTTGCTTCACTAGACCAAACTACCAACCTCCACGAACCATGATCCATTAATTTCCTAACTCAAATATTGGGTTTCTTCATTCCTCAATCATTTAAAATATATTTCAAACATAATTTACCAAATGTTTCTGGCTTCTGATAAAAACATCCACAATATTTAATAAGATCCATCTAACATGTGTCGCTCATTCCATGACACTTCCCTTATTCTCGTCCAATGTTTCAAGTCACCACAGACACAATAATTTCATCAAAATTTTCAAATACACTTGAATATAGATTGTTTAATGACTTATTTTCATCAAAACATAGGGGTCACATGTCATGTTGTGACAATTTTTTAAACATTAATTACTTTGATTCCCTTTAGCATGTTATTTTAACTTTAAGAAGGATCACTTTAAGAACTTTTCTATTATACCTACTGCCACACTAGGGATATAACCAACTCAATAACAACTAAAAAGTGATGTCATTTCAAATACTCAAGTGTATGCATATTCTCACACAACACATAAAATAACACAAAAATAATATCATGTTCAAAAATCCAAATGATCCTTCCTTCCAATACCAACTTTGATACCAAATAACTAGCACTCAAGTAACATTATTTAAGAAAACTAAGTCATCACCAAAACAACATAATATACTTGATAACACCTTTGCTCATGTATTACATATGCTAAAACATCCACATGTTCCCCACACATCTAAAACACCTATGATATTGGGTTGATCCCTTTCATAGAAATCGTCAATCACCTAACCCACCCACTCAACACTATCCTAATATATGATTACAGATCATTGGGATCTCAAAACTATTCCCTCTAGTCTAGAATATCACAATCCACTTCTCATATGAGGAATTCATGCCCCTATTCTAAAGCACACAAAATCTAATACTCTAAGGACAACTACTTTCCCTAAGTCACACAATCCCATTGATACACACCCATCATCATCATCTTTAAGTACAAAGATACATGATGTAGGGTTTAATACTTATACAGGTTTAAGAAAAACCACCCTACCCACTCCTAGGTTAGTTATAAACATATAAGGGTCATGAAAAACTATGATATAAGATGATATCTCCCAACTTCTAAGGTTTCAAATCAAAAAAAAATATTGTAGGTTACATACCACTGTCTATAGAATCTTGTATCCATGGGTGGGGTATTTTCAAGATATTCCTTTGAGTAACATATGTTCTTTGTTCTGGTTTACCACACATGCGAGTACCCCCTCAAATGGAACAAAAATGTGAAGTTTTTATTAGTTTTTAAAATTATGTACACGGTATTGTAGAGTTTTTTGAGATGTTTCTATATGGTATTGTAGAGTTTTCTGATATTCTTGTTGTTTTTGCAATGTATGAAATGTTGGAGGCTGGTGTATGCAATATTGGAGGATTCTGTATTTTGCATTTTGTGCCTAGGTTTATGTGTACGATGCTGGAGCTACTATGGAGAGCTGTCGTGGAGCTACAAATCTGGGGGAATATTATACCAACAGTTCATAACCATTGGTATGGGGCAAAAAAAGCATTTTTTTCCAAAGGTTATGTATAACTATTGAAAAAAATATATTCCAATAGTTACTAAACCGTTAGTATATCCCTGTACATGTAATATATAAAAAGGGTTGTAACTAACTATTGTAATAAATCTATGCCAACGATTCAAAAACTATTCTTGTTACATTGTTTCCTTTGTAAACCAATGGTTTTAACCCATTGGTAATTTTTTATCCCAACGACTCTAAAAAACTGTTGGGAAATTTTATATTTTGTAACCTATACCAATAATTATTTATAAACCATTGGTATTTTTTTATCTCGATGCCACACTACCAAATAGTTTAAAATCTGTTGGGATATCGTACACCAATGGTTTCACCCCCCTTATTCCAACAGTTTGTAACCATTTATATAGTTTAACTTTATAATAATGTATATGGAAGTGGTATGAAATATCAAGATACATTGCGGTTGGGTTTCCACATAAAAAAGAAGAAAAACATGATATGGTTTGTGATTGATCGGCTGACTAAATCAGATCACTTATTACCCATTTATGATACAACCAATGTTTAAGAGTTTTTAAATCTCTATGTGAAGAAAATTATTTATTTTCATGAAGTTATATCAGTTATAGTTTCTTATATAGATCCTCATTTCACTTTTTGTTTTTTGAGAGGCATTAATGAGGGCATGAGAAATCAGGTTTGTTTGAGTGAGGAATACCATCCATAGTCAGATTGATAGAGAGGTAGTGCTATTCAAATTCTTAACAATATGTTTTGTACCAATGTCCATAATTTTGGTGGATCTTTTTATGACCATCTAGGTATGGTTTATTTCTTATAACAGTGGTTACAATTATTCGATCATAATGGCTCCTTTGGATGCATTGGGTGGATAGAATTTTAAATATCTATTATATTTTTTAGAGATTTGTGAATGTTCCTTGGTCGGATGAGCTTGGATGAAGAGATGAAAAAAATGTTCCACTTTTTTAGAGAATGCCGATGGAATAGAACTGGTATAAGTCTTTTATTGATCACCATCATAGACCATTGAAATTTTCAGTTGATGATCAGGTGTTCTTGAATGTTTCTCCTGAGTTTGGTCATCAACAGCTTGGGAGGAAAGGAAAACTTTATCCTCATTTTGTGAGAACTTTTGAGGTTATTTTCCAAGTGGTGAATGTTTCTTACATTTTAGAACTTCCCCCACTACTAACATCAATACATAATGTGTTTCTTGTATCTCATCTATGTATGTATCTATCTAAACCATCTCATATTCAAAAATGGAGTAATCTCGATGTTGATCTTAATTTTTCCATAATTGAGCATCCTATTAGGATAATTGATTTTGAAGCCATTGTACATAATGGGATGATAATATCTTTGGTCTGAGTTTAATGGAATCATAGTTTTGATACTCATGAGATGTGGGATGTGGAGGAACTTATGAAAGAGAAACAACCTCATCATATCTTCATTTTTTATGTTCATAGTTAGATTTCACCATTTAGGACTTTGTTTTTCATGATCGCATGATCCCAACGTAAGTTTCTCTATTCATGATGGAAAATTTGATAAACCCTAAATTTCAAGATTTAAATTAAATTTGTTTATTTAAATTTAATTAATTTAAAATAGTTTTTTCAAAACTAAATTCCATTAAATTTTGGATTTGAAATTAAATTTTTCATGAAAATTGGGAAACCCTCCAAATCCATTGAATTGGAGTCTTCCATGAAATTTGAAAGAAATTTTTAAAAATTAAATTGTGTAACTTGAATTAAGATATTGAATTGTGAAATTTATTTTAAATTCATACTTGAGATAATGTATTAAATTTTTTTCATAGAAACCAAATGGTTTTATATAAGGAAAAAGTAATATATTTGATTAAAACATATTATTTTGGTATTGAAATGTAAATTGGGATATTGAAATTGAAAATAAGGGAGAATTTTATTTTAAGAATTTTTTAAATAACTTTCCCATTATAAAAATTTTTTAGAGCACATTCAATCCTAGGAAATTACTTATTAATTTAATATATATCTCTTTTAACGATTTATAAGACTAATAATACATATATAGTTGGTCATAACACTTTTGGGATAGTGATGAGTCGTCTTTTACTAGTTTCTAAGATTCTTGTGTACACATATTGTCATGATAACTATTCAAGTGTGAGGGAATCCCATAACCAATAACTATTGGGCCTTTTGAATGATGATCATGTTGCTCATTTTTTTCTATATTATAAATAAATTCCATTGTTTTTAAATTTATTTTCACATGCCTTGGAAATATATATAAAATTATTATAAATCTAATTATTAAAATATTTCAATCATTTAAATTATAAATCATTATTTATTTAAACATGATTTTGAAATTCCTTAAATGTTTATTTAAAATTAAAATAATTATTTGGTTAATAATGTTTGCCTCTTATTATGGAATCATTGATGAATCCCTACTGGGCTTTTATCTCAAACCTTACCTATAACATTAGTTGTTTATATATTATCTCCTTCCATGATTGATCAAGGGTAAAGATCCACTTAGAGGGGGTTCTTGTTGTTGATCATTAGGATTAGAGATTTTTCTCCACTGGGACTTCAGTTGTTATCCTATTTTCTTGTACCTTATGGTACTACTTTGGGTTTTCTTACCTGTTTGAATTCTGGTACAGTTCTATTTATAGACTTTTCTTGTTTGAATATTGACTTCTTCAACTTTATTCTATTGTGTTTGTGTAAAATTCATTCCCACTTTCATGTTGTATGATATTAGGTGATAGTAGCCAACATGGGGAATATGGAATGCCCTTCAAGCTATATTATGACCATCCATGTTATCAATGTTCTCGGTATCCAAGACAGTTAGTGACATTTGATCAATGGAATATTATTTAATGATATAAACAAATTTGAAAAAGAGTTTTTTTAAATAATTGAAACAATAAATTATTAAGAAAAAATCAGTTTTTAAATATTAATATTTTTATGATGATGAATATTTTAAATAAGATTTTAACAAACCCTTGTCACACAATTAAAATTTCATAGAATATAAAAATTAATATTAAGACAAAATATATAAGTTAATTGTTTCATGTGTGGAGTTCTAGGATTTTTTAGGAAAAAAAACCTTATGTTGAAAGGATAAAAAGTGTATAAATATTGAAATAAAATTCAAAGAATTTCTAGAAAGGTGAATTCTAAAAATTTTGAAAATTCTATATCTTCTTTAAAGGAAAAATGTTGAAACCTTTCTAGATAGAAAAATATAAATTCCTTATCATGGTATATGGAAAATTATTAAAATGATGATAAATAGAAAGATCATACATCTAATTAAGGTGATATAAATTTTGTGATTAC
Organism: Viscum album; assembly: GCA_963277665.1. Classification (NCBI taxonomy): domain Eukaryota; kingdom Viridiplantae; phylum Streptophyta; class Magnoliopsida; order Santalales; family Viscaceae; genus Viscum; species Viscum album. The sequence continues at coordinate 1,738,439,582 of OY728135.1, read as the reverse complement.
AAAATTGAATATTGAATAGTTTACTAACATTGAATGAATAAATGTGAAACGTGGGGAAGAAACTGAAATGGGGTTCATATTGATGTCAGAACTAAATTAATTTCTTTCAATAATATTTATATTGTAAATGTATATAAAAATATAATTAAATAGAATAAATAACTTATAAATAGCGAGTTTAGTCATTCTAAAAATGTGTTAAGGATATTGAAAGTGGTTCAAAGAATAAAAAATTATTTTAATTACAATAATTCATTAAAATTTTAAATTAGATGGTGATTTAAATTAATAATAAAGGTTGATTTTATTTTATCAAGATCTCTTAACCCCCATATCCTGAAGACAGTGTTCACTTTATCAAATTCTGATAAGATATAAGGAATCACATCTTTATGGATCAAATAATTTAGTATTATTGGTAAATAATATGCATACATGACATTAACATTACAATTTAAATCATAAAATACAAATATCATTTCCATTTAGAATACCATTATTTCCCATAGTGTAACCTTTCATATCTGTCACAAAACACTTCCTTGTGATAGTTATGCATGTCATTTATCTTCCATAATTATAAACTTGTATTTATAATTTTATTCCTTATTTACCATTTTGAATTATATTATTCCTTTTATTTTAGTTATTAACATGTTATATATTATTACCTAATCAATTATGTTTACATCAAATGTATCAGTGATATTTAAAATATGTGTCAACAATTCCATTCCAAGGTTGAATATGGTAAAATAGGTCATTACATAAACATATATAGAATACTAATCTAGAAATAATTATCATATTTATATATCAATTATTATTTTATAACCAATTATGGAAGATGGTTTTCAGAAATGAAGTAAATTATGATCATGTAGATGACAGGATATAAGTATGCAATGGTAATTTTTCAATTTTTAAATAATCGTTATGGAATGGGGGTAAGTAATATTTCATATTTCAAGAATTATAATAATATCATCGATAATATATTATTACTTTAAAAAATATATGTGTATCTTCCAAGTGTTTTGGTGATTTAAATTTAGTCAAATCGCTTCATGGTGGATGTAGTCTATTCATACACGAACAATATTATCATCTTTAACAGAGTGGAAAAGGTAAAAATGAAAATTATTTATTGTAATTTTATAATGATATACATGTCATTAATATCCTAATTATTAAATTTATATAAGTTATAATCCTTATCTTTTCCCTTATTATATTCCACATAAAGCATTAGTGAAAATTAAATCACATCGCTTTGCAAGCCGGTAGTCATCTATACACACGGGCGATGTTATTGTTGTTGGAACTTTAATGATGGAAAATATGACTATAGGTGGTGAATTTTAATTTTATAATGAACCAGAAATTAAATTCAAGAACACAAGGCTTTTTAGTGGTTAGTATCACCAAGATCACATTACACTACTTAATCTCCTCTAATACTCAAGGAGTATGGTGCTCACTAATAACCTCACTTTTAAATGTGATAGAACATTGTTTACAGACTTTTTCTTTTAAACAATCTCTGATGCAGAACCCAGTCTTTCATACAAGAGACCAACCAATTCTGTATCCTAAATTTTGAATAGGATTCCCAACCCAAACATTATTTTGGGTGGTAGAATAACCAGTGAAAATAAAGAAATATTTTTAAGGGAAAATAATAAACCAACATGATAAATTAAAAATTAAAGAAATAATGATTACAACAATAAAACAAATAAAATATATTTAGTTGATGATCATAATGTAGATGATTATTAATCTAAATGATTATATATGTCCTGTAGTAACATATGTTGTAGATAGACTCCTTTGGTGATAACACCATGAATGCAAAAATCCCATATGATCATGAATAATTTAGAGAAGCAATAATTTCAAAGATGTTTTCAAAAGTAATCTATTTTTAATGATCTTCATAGGTATGTGTTTTATATATTAAATAAAATCTATTTTATTATTAAAACTAATATCAATGGGTATCATATCCATGTACAATATATACTCTACACCTATTAGTCAATATAAATGAAATAAAATGATTGTTTCATGTAGTTCATTAAATCCTCAATAAATAATATTGAAATAAAAATTGGATTTATATTTCATCCTTAAACATAAATATAAAACAATTAATATTATAATTAAATAATTTGTAAAAAAATTATGAATTAAAAACAATTGAAAAAAAATCAAATGTATTATAAATGCAACAAAAGATGTATAAATATTAAATATTATAACATTAAAACTGCTGTAAAAAAGTACATAAAATAATGATATAATTATTTTTTATACTTATAAAAATATTTTTTTCAAAATAAAATAATAAAACAACTAACACTATAATTAATTTTAATAACATTAATTGAAATAAGAAATAAAATATTAACTAAAAGTGAGTCTTTCAATTATAATTGGAATAATGATCGGTGACTCATGACCCATCACTGGGTTCCAATAGTGGTTAAATATATTATGACCTTCCATTTTAATTTTAATAAAAAATAACAAATGTTAACCAAAAATCAAATTCATTCAAAAATCTAAATATTCAAAGGCTTCATATGAATCAATAAAAGTTTTCTCATCGTTTGAAGTCCAATGTTGGCTTATGACTCACTGTTGCTTAAATTCAATAGTGACTCATTTTCTACCATTGGGTTTCAATGGAGACTTATGAAAATTATTTCTATACAATAGGATTAAATATTATATGAATAAAAGAATTGATAAAAATATTTAATCCGCAGGAATAAAATTTATTAAAAACATATAGTTGAATAACCAGACTAAAAAAATATTTATAATTTTATAATTTTCTAATAGAACATCAAATCAAATTAAACAAAAATTTAAAACATATAAATTTTTTTACCAAAACACAAATTAAGATAGTATATATCATATTGAAGATTTATAAAGTTTCTTACAATACATAGAAAAACACCCTAAAAAGAAATAATAAATCTATTTCATTAAAATATGAAATCACAATTATATCGAATAAAAATTGAACTGAATAAATTATATAATTTTAGGATAGTAGAAAAAAATAAAAAAATATAAATATTTTAAATAGAATTATGAAAATTGATAAAATAAGAAAACACAAGAATATGATAGCATAAAAATGAAGAAATCAGACGATATTTCTTTTTTGAGATTGATCATGCTTCATCTAGGTATATGTATCGAAAATGAAAAAAATGGAGGGTAAACAATAACCCACCATTGATGTCTAAAGGTGCGTAAAATGACCACCTATATGGGTCCAAAAATTGGTAAAATAGCCAACTTTTGGGGTCTAGTTGTTATTTTTTGACCCGCCATTGTGTTTTAATGGTGGGTAAAATTAATAATCATTGGTAATTTTCAAACGGTGACTCGACACAAACTGTTTCTATTTTCCAATGGTGGATTATCAAGAAATCAAATGTGAAGCAATGTGAACTACTATCGATGTATAAAAACTATAAGAATATATGAATGAAGTCAATGGAGAAGGATTTGTTGAAACTGTGAAACTATAATTACGATTTAAAAAGTTAAGATGATACCATAAAAATTGAAGACATAAAAAATTGAAAAAGAAGAAAATTATGAGTCCAATATGATCATAAAAAAGAAATAAGTCTATTGGTGCATAGATGATGGTATGTTGTATAAAGATATATGATGGACTGAAAAATGTTAGAGTATATGATGTCGTCGGCCCGATGGGTGAGGAGGATGAATGAGAAAAGAAGAATAAGAAACTCTGTTATTTTTATTATAGAAACATCTATGGACTTTGGATAATAGTGGATGATCCCCGATGAAGATACCTGGAGGACATGAAGTCTATGGTTGGCCTAATAATTTAAATGAACAGATCCATTATATTTCCCATTTTGGGATTTCAAATGTGATCATGGTATTTAAAAAGGATCTAAAGGTTAAATTGAAAGGAAATAATAGATGGGAAAATATTCAATCTTTTAATGAGTGTTCCATATCAAAACAAAGAACCATATATCAAATGGTATAGCAACCATGATGTCAAAATACATAGTTCAGATTCAAATACAAGCACATGGTCAGTAACCTTCCCCTACTCTCCACCGACAAGCACACTCTAAGGGCCTCATATATAGTCCCTTCACCCATGGTGCATGCACTATGCTCGATCAATCCTTTATGTGGGCTTTAACAGATGATCCTCCTATGTGGGTTGACCTCTAATCCCCAAAAAATGTGTTTCAAGGTTTGACCTAATTGGAATGTGTAGAAGGGAAATTTTTTTCTAAATAAAAAATAATCATTAGTAAAAATAATTATAATTAAATTTGTAAAATTATAAATTTTAAAAAAAATAACATTTTAAAAAATTATTAAAAATTTATTTTCAAAAATTTAAAAAAATTAGTAATCAATTATAATATTTGAAAAATTAAAATATTTTATGTTTTTATAATCTTTTTAAAATATGTAGCTCTCTAAATGTATATTTATTAAAAAAGATAATAATATAATTTGGTTAATTAAAACACATGAACAAAAGTAAGAGAATTTAACTAATGGTTTATGTAGAGTATTTTATCAAAAAAAAATAAAAAAATGAAAGTATGCAAATACTAATAGACTACCCCTTTTGAAGATTAAAAACAAAACAGTTATTATTTTTTTCTACAAAAATATCTCCTTTTGATATTTTCCAAAGAGAAAAATAATAGAATTTAAACTATTAAAAAATATCCTTTTAAACAATATATAGAAGAAAATAAAATATTAGTATATTGACATAAAATTAAACAAATAGTTCTTAAAATCAATGATATTAAGATTTAATATTGTGTAAAAATTCAACTATAATTTAAAACAGAATAGTTTTACAAAACACAAAATGTAATGTTTCTTACATGTTAAGTTCTAACATTAACAAATGAAACAATAATTTCATATTCCACAAACAAATAAAACAGATTCAAAATTAGTGAAAATTTTCATTATAAAGTTTTAAAAATAAACTCCCTTCGAGTTTAAGCATAAAACCATTAGATTAAAAAAAATTAACCAATCAGATTTTATTGCTAAAAATTAAATCAATTTTCAAATAAAATGATTATTTAAATCAATTAATTATTTCAAAATTTTTTCAATTTTTATATTTTAAGAGAGAGTTAATTTTTTTCCATGATTAGTTAATGAAAATTTATTTCAAACAGACTAAGTAAATTTTATGATTTAATAAACTAATTTTTTACAAAAAAATCATAAAAATTACATAGAATTATTTAATTTTAAATAAAAAACTAGGGTTAAATCCCCCTAAATTCTAGAATTTTTAAATATATATATAACAAATATGTTGAAATGTTTTATATAATATTAATCATCTAGTCAGTATACTCAGAACTAAGATTTTAATATGTAAACTACAATTATTTTATTAAAATATGAAAAAAATATTAATTCATATTCTTTGGATCATAGATATATCGATTATTTAAAAAATATTAGATATATTATAAGAAAACATATCAAATTATATTAATTTGGATAGTATGCATGTTGGTTAAAAAATATTTATCTAGGGATGGTGACTGGTATAACTCCAATATGATTTTAAGGACATCCTTTTAGTACCCATAATGTCAAAGGTCTTGAAGAATTTATATAATATCTTTTAATCATCCGCACATATTTCAATAATTTTTCACTTGTTAAATTTGAATACAAATTTTTAGATTATAAATTTCTAGAATGAAAAAAATTGACTGAATCTCAGTGATCATTCATTGGCACAATTACCTTTCATTATATATTTAATGAATGTTATAGTAGAAATACTTACTTTTGAACCTCTAACAAAATGATTCGTATTCATTTTTTGTTGTAAAATTGTTATAACAAAAACCATTTTTATTTTAGCATAGTTTCATGAAATACATCATCTAATAATATTGTTGTTTACCTCTTCCAAAAGTAAATGACCCCAATTTAATATTAAGAACATTAATTTTCAAAATCATATTTTCTTTTTGAATAGTTCCCAAATCTGTATAAACTTTTTCATTGGATCTAGAAGTTTTCTTCCTTAATTTTTTATTTTTATTGTTTTTATTTCATAAAATCATTTTCTAATTTAGTTGAATTAGAAAAACTAATGTAAATATCTTAACCTCATCTTTATCATTTACATCTAGAAATCCATTAAGTTTTTAATTTTCAAATTTAGGTTTCAAAAACTCAGAATAACAATTCCTTTTACTTTCTTCATTATGGGAAAAATCATATTCAAATTTTCACATTCCCATAGCTGTTTGTTAATTTAATTGAAAAAATTATAATTTTTTCTTTTAGAATATCTATATTGTTCAAAAAATTTAAAATTTTCATTTCTAAATTATTCATTACATTTAATTAATTGTTTAATTATATAATTCCTAGAATTAGAATCATAATTAGAAAAATAATCAGTACAATTTTTATTTTCAGATATTGCATTATGTTCAAATTTTTCAGGAGTTATCAATTGTGAAAAAATATAATCATTTACCATACATATAATACCCCTTTGGTAATGGATGCCTATTTTATTTTAATTTCTATACTCACCAATGGAGTAAAAACATACCGAACATTCCCATCCTCTATACAGATCTTGTTTTTATTTCCTCTATTTATATTTATAGTTAATTGAGTAAAATAGATTGGAAAAATTAGGTCTGATTTTCCCTTTATTTTATCACTAATTACATGTTAAATAAGAATCATTATTATTCTCACTTGAATTGGGTTTTTGTAATCCTTTTGATTATTCTATTCCAAAATCTCTAAACAAAATTTATTTTTATAAATTTGAAAATTTTCTTACATAAGTGAGCCATCACTTGGTCACTTTCCTAGAACTCAAAATTACAGGAATTATAGGTATTAGTAATATTTGATTTAAAATAAATACCTTTTCTTTTAGTAGACTCTACATTAACAATATTATTCATCTCTAACTCATATTCCAAGTATCCTATCAGTTCATCTAATGTATAATCATTAATAATCTTACTCTCATTAATGATCACTTTCTTTTTATTCCATAACTTAAGAAAATATCTTAGTACTCTTTCCACTTGAGATTTTTTTCCCAAGGATTCTCTAATATTACTCATACCATTAGTTATACAGGTGAACCAATGGAATATCTAATTTACAGATTCTTCATCTCCCATCTCGATGTATTAATATTCTACTCAGAGAATTCATAAATGGGTTCTCCTTATCTTTTCAATTCTTTAATGAGTCACTTGAAGTAGCCTCCATATTTCATGGGATATATTATAGGTTGAAACCAATATATATACACAACTAATTATATCATAGTAAAAAAATATTTTTTTTCATTGTAATTCAAAATATATTTCACCATTTCATTATCAATAAGTGTCTCTGGATCTACCTTAGGTAGCTCATATGGATTTTCCATGATGTTTTGGTTATCCACACACAACTATTTCAAGTAATATTTCATTATATATATCTAGAATCCATAGTCACACCTATAAAAGAATTGGAGGTTTTCTTTGTAGCCTTCAATCTTTTTGATTGACACCTACTATCTTAAATGAAATCATTTTTCTAACTTAAACAGTTTATTATAGGATATCAAGTTAGTATAGCTTTTAAAAGATAAGTAGTAGGGAAAATTTATTAATGAATAACACAAATATATATGATAGCTAATCATATTTTTGGATCTGATACAAATTTTTGGATTGTTAATGATTGAAAATATTACTAAAGGGGGTGAATATTAATTTTAAAATTTTTGAAAAAATAATCATAGTTTATAAAATATTAAAATGTAGTTATTGAACTATTATTGAGTTATGATTTCATGGAAATAAAAATTAAGAACCAAAGTATTTGTAGTGGTTCTGTTCACCAATATCCTAGTCTACTACTTAATCTCCTCTACTCCTAGAGAATATTGGTATCCACTATAAACCTCACTTTTGGAGGATTGGGAACCATGTTTAGAGACTCTTTCCTTTTAAATAACCCTAGGGTACAACCTAGTCTTTTATACATGAGACCAACCAAGTATGTATCCAAACATGTCAATGGTATTCACAACACAATATTCCTTTTGGGTGGTATAATATCTAGAGAATATAAATATACTCTTATGAAGGTATATCATTAATCATAATTGAGAAATTAAAATAGATGAAATAAATATTAAATAATTAATACAAATAAAAGATATATTGAAGATTATAATAATCTTGATGATGTTTAATATCGATGATCATTATTCACTTGACGTAAAGATGTCTAAGATGGAGTGCTATAGTGATTAAAAAAATAATTTAGAAGTCACAAAAGATCAAGAAGAATTCAGAGCAGCAAGAATTTTAAAGAAGTATTAACAGTATTATTTATTTAATGATCTACATAGATACTGGTTTTATATATTAAATATAATCTCTCATATCCTTAAAATTGTTAATTATGAGGAGAATATCCATATCCAATATCATCACAACACTTTTTAGTGAATATCATGGTCCATATCCAATATCTGCAGAACACTTTTTAGTGAATATCAATGAAAAAAATGACTTTTACCTATAGCTTTATAATTCCTCACTGAATAATACTGAAATAAAATTGCACTTTATAATTGTTTATGAAATAATAATATAAAACAATTAATATTATAATTAAATTATTTTTAAAAAATTAAAAATTATAAAAATAATTTAAAAACAAATATAATCATATTGATTATTGATGTAGAAAATGATATAGAAAAATAGAACATTGGGTGACTTTAAAACTTCTATAAGAACAGTTCATACAATAATGATACGATTTTTTAATTTAAAAATATTATTTCAAAGTAAAGTAATAAAAAATTTAAAAAATAATTAATTTTAATAACTATACTTGAAATAATAAATAAAATTTCTGAAATATAAAATTATATCTAACGCTATGCCATTAACGTACAATTATAACATAGATCACTTACTCATGACCCACTACTGGGTTCCAATAGTGGATAAATAGAGTATGAACTAACTTTGAAATTTTAATCAAAACTAATAATTTTTTAAAAATAAAATACATTCCAACCATCTAAGTATTCAACGTATTCATATGAGTCAATATACATTTATCTTTATTGGGATTCCAATGGTGAGTCATGAAACATCGTTGCATGAATCAAAAAGTGACACAAGACCAACCATTGGGTTCTAATTGTGAGTTGTGATAATTACTTCCAACCCATGGGATGAAACCCCATAAGAATAACCCAATTGATAAAAAATTAAATTTCATTATTCAATAGAAATAAAACATACTACAAATATATTATTGGTGAACAATATTAAAAAAATAATAACAGAAGAATAAATTTCTAATGGAATAATAAATAAAATTAAAAAAACATTATAACATATATAAAAAATTACTAAAAACAAAATGTGGATAGGAGCGTTTTTTTTGTAGTACGATGAATCTTCTTCTAGAACATAGAAAACCACCCTTAAATAAAAATAGCTAATTTACTCCATCATAAATATGAAATCATATTTATAAAAAAAATAAAAATGAACTTAACAAAAATAAAATGTGTTTTTTCAATAGAAGAAACTACAACTATGAAAAATAGAAATATTTTAAATAAAAATAATAAAATTTATAAAATAAGAAAACAAAAAATAAAATAATAGAATACTATACCATAAAAATTATGAAAGTAGAGGATTTATCTTTTTTTATCTTGAACATTTTTATTTAAGGGATTTATATATAAAAGGGAAATAAAAATGTTGGGTAAAAATTACCCAACCATATTTTTCAAATTGTGGGTTAAATGACCCACCGTTGAGGTCTAATAGTGGGTAAAATGACCCACCAATAAGGTTTTGTGGAAGCAAAGTGACCCAAAGTTGGATTCTAATAGTGGGTAAAATTACCCACCACTGGTAAATTTCCAATAGTTACTTGACACCCACCGTTTGTATTTTCAAATGGTTACTTTTCAAGAAACCAATAGATAAATATAGTAATCAACCGTCGATGTATAAATACTAAAAGTATAGAAGAATAAAGATGATGAAGAAGAATATGTAGCAACTATGAAACTCGAATGAAGATATAAAAAGTTAATCTATGACCAAGAACAGCCAAAGAGGTAAAAATATTTACTACAATGACAATTACTATTCAATATGATCCAAAAAATTCTAAAATTCCATAGGAGTATTAACGAAGGCAAGCTATATGAAGATGTTTTGTGAACTAAAAAAATAATGAGTATATGATATTTTTAGTCGGATCGACATGGAGGATGACTAAGAAATGAAGAATAAGAAAATCATATATTTTTACCATAGAAACATTGATGGTCTTTGGATAATTATATAGGGATACCGATAAAGATAATTAGAGAACAGGTGGTCGATGGTAGGCTGAGAAAGTCAATTGAATAGGTGAGTCGCATTATTTCATAATGTGCGAGTTCAAATGTGAGAATGAAATTACAAAAGGATCAATCATTAAATATTTAATGGAAACAACTGATGCGATTATATATAATATTTTAATGAGTGCCCCACATCAAATCCAACAACCAGTTATTGAAAGGTTTATCAACCAAGATGTGGGATTCCAAGATTCGGATTAAAATACAAGGACATGATGGGCGACCTACCCCGACTCTCCACCTATGGGATTGATCCATGGTCCTTATACACAAGCCCTTCAAACATGTTTCATGCACTATATTTTATCGAAGCTCGACATGGTCCTTAATGGCTAGACCTCCCACATGATTTGATCTCTAGTCCCCTAAATGTTGTTGGAGGTTCGACCTTTGTGGCCTTTGCTGAAGGATAATTTTTTAATAAATGAAAATTAATCTTTAGTTAAAAAATATATTAATATTAGTAACATTATAAATTTTAACAACTTAAAATTATAAAATTATTTTTATAACTATAAAAAAAATTTATTACTTAATTAAAACACTTGAAAAATTAAAACCCACATAATTTTTATTAACTTATTAAAAAATGTAACTAAAAAACTGTTACTTTATTACATCACATAATGTAATAATAATATTAATTAAAAAACATTATAATATAATTATATAATTTAATTAAAATTTTATGGATATTAATTAATCAAAACAACTAAAACCAATTAAGTATTTAAAACAAATTCTGATAAGAACAATTGTATCCCTTAAAGAATAGAGTGTCAAAAATGTATATATGATATAATGATACCATATGTCAAATATTTATTTTATTATCATATATTTACTTTATATACATCATTATACCTAATCGTGAGAGGTGGTAATGGATAAATGAATTTAATCCATTCACAAGGCAATAATCTACAATAAACACGAGGGATGATTTTGTAACCCATTTGATGAAAGTGCGGATAGTAGTAGGAATTGAAATTTAAATAAAAACATTTTTTTATATGGAATATATAAAGGTAATTTTATAATTATGGTTTAATAATAATTTAAATTGATGGCATAATAAATTAAACAAAAATGTTTAGATGGGAATTTTAGCTCTTCCCTAGAGACCGCTTTAGGATTATACATAAAGTATTCCTTGATTGGATTTTTTACCAAATAAATGATTTAATGATAATTTTATGGAAGTTTATAAGTGATTTTTATAGGTCTTGGATGATCCAAATGGGATTTAATTTGTGAATAAGATATTATAGGGGTGTCATTTTTTAGGTTAGGTGAGTGAAAAAATTGTAATTTTTGAAAAGGGAAAGGTGTAACCATGTTTTTCACATTTAAAATGGATCCAAAATATATTATTATATATTCTTAGAAATGTTAGGGTCAAACTGTTTATAAAAAATATATTTTATAAATGTTATTAATTCATCTTAAATATTATTTTTTTTAGTTTAATCACCTGCTAAATAAATTGCTTTGTTAATAAATGCAAATATTTTTTACATTTTTTACACTTTATTATAGTAAAACATTAATTTGAACTTAATATATAATAAAAATTTTCTAATTCCAAATATTTATTCTATTTATCCTATTCCATTCACCTGAGTGGAACATATTAATTTAAAATTTATCACGTTGATATGATGAGAAAGTTGGTTTTCAAAAAGAGAATACTCAAAAACATTTGATGTCTTTATATTCAAATTCGATATGAAAATGATTATAATGATATAAATAATAATAAATTATATATTATTTAACATTTTTTACTTTAGAAATAATACAAACTAAAATTTATCATTATGAATAATTTAAATGAAATGTAATTTTTCAATTAAAATTCATCATTTTTCACTATTTATCTAAAAATGAAACATTGTAAAAAAGTGAAAACAATTCACCCTATGATAATTTTGATGTGATAGCATCGAAAGTTAATATTTTCTTTTCAAATAAATTATATAAAACTACTAAAAATTAATTATAAATCTTTTGTGCAAAGTGTGACGATACTACATTTTAGAAACATACCATTTTCATGAAAACATTTCATTTTCTTTCAAATGTTAATAATATTTTATTTAATAAATAGATATACTTTTTATTTAATTTATAAATTTTTATATCATATTATTTTATTAATTTATTAATTAATATTAATACCCACATATTTAATATCTGTGTTATAATGGTATACTATATTACTGTTTATTTATCCATGGGGGTGTTTGTTATGAAATTTATCAAAGAGATTAAGTGTTAAGAAAAAATAATCATTGTTTTTTTAAGTTTAGTGTTGTATGTCACATATGTTATTGAATATGATATTATATTTTTATAATTTTTGTTGTAACATATTCCAAATTAAATTGTTAAATTCTAAAAATGATTTTGTTAAATTCAAATCCCTCATTTAAAATTCTATTGAAGAAGTTATAAAAATATCCAAGAGGAATATTTTAAAAAAATTAGAATTCAAAATAACTAATGAAATTTTGGTAAATAAGAAAATACTATATTTCATGGGTGATAAATATATAGAAATTTTTTGGAATGAATTATTTAATTTAAATACTGAATAAGTTCAATGTTGTGGTAAACGAATATGATTTACTAAAATCTAGAAATTATTGGAATATTAACATTAATGAAGAAAATCACACATATTATCATTATAAAAATTATGTAAATAATTTTATTAAAATTAATAATGGATTGAGATTTTATTAAAATTTTGGTTTATTAAAATGGTCCAAATTAATGGTTAAAAGAATGATTATTCTCATGTGTCAGTATATGTGTAATACAATATTCTAATAGAGAAGTATGATTTTTATAGACACATTCTGAAATATAGAGGAATTTGATAACATTGAGAGTATTTTTTGGTTTAATTACCAATATTTAAATTAACTTATATGGTTTTATATATAATATTTTCTGGGTTAACTCAATAAATGAAAGAAAATTCATAGGCATCATTAAAATTATGGATTGAGGGTTGAGATTAAATTTCCACCATTAGAAAAGGTTATTAAAAGATGTGACAATCTTGTCTATGATAATAAAACATTTCTTAACATTCCACCTGGATAATTTTTTATAAATTAAGATACTCAAAAATAATAGAATAAGAAATAAAATGCATAAAAACTTGAAATTCTAAAATAAAGACATTATATTTGGTAGCATTTATGACACGCAACACCACTCATGTAATAGAATATTATATCCAAATAATCTATAGTATATTTAATATTTTTGAATAATTTAAATATATTCTATATATTTCAATGCATTCATCATATATTTTATATTGTCTTGAACACAATAATGACTTTTTTTATTGGCTTATGTAATACGTAATAAAGAGTTTTACCAAACAATAATATATTATAAAAAATATTATTATATAATATAATTCCCTATAAAAAGTTAATTAAATTGGAGCTTATGAGTTGGATTAACTCAATTTTGAAAATATATAGTTGAATTATTTTTTTATAAATTAATCAAAAATTAATATAGAATCCAAATAAATATAAAGTTAATGATTTTATTAAAACAATTACTCTACAAAAGAAATTTTATCTGAAAAAAATAAATTAATTATTATTATTGAATGATATTAATGAGATATATATATATATATATATATATATTAATATATATATTATACTAAATCATATATTTTTCATAATAATAAAATATATTTTATAGGTAGAATATCACAATATATCCAATTATACGCTAAAATTTGTATTTTTCTTAAAATAAATTTTTTTTTCATCCTTTTAATGTCATACCTTTTTTAAAACTGAATTTTGAAACGTATAAATTTTAATATAAAAATAATATTCATTTTTTAATGTGTAATTTAAAAACTGCCTTAGGTTTAATTTTTTATTTTTTTATAAGAATTTCACCTTTTTGGAAAAATGTAAAATACAGAATTTTAATTGAAAATTGATTTTTTGTCTAAGTTATTTTTAAAGTTAAATTGTATTTTATATAGGTTTTAAAGTAAAATTATATTAATTATACATAAATTAATCCAATTTAGGTTGTTTTAACCAATTTCAAATTGAAACTGGATATAAAAACATATCAATCTTTTGAACATTTTTACTTCAAAATTATGCTTTGTTGTCTTGTCTACATGAATAATTTTTTATTATTTTTTTGTCTAATATGTGATTGAAATTATGAAAAATGGATTAAATATTTTTAATAAATGTTATTTATAATTTATAGTAATTTTATCTTATTTTTTGACCAAAACTATTATTGAAAGTAAATAAACTTAATTATAGTGATTAAGAGAAAAAGTTTCTTAACAAGGGAGTAAACTTTAAACCTAAGGCACAAAATTACCTATAAAAAATGTAAAAAACCTATTTGATATAAATATTATAATAATTTAATCTTTTTATCTGATTTTGTTTATTAGTTCATTCACATTATGTAAGTGAGACCTCACAATATTGTTTACCTTTTTATATTTACATGAATTCACTCCTCCTCTACTATAACAAGGCACTCAACCCTCCAATTTATTCATATGTATAAATCCTTATTTCTCATCCACACCCAAAATAAATAAGCTCCCAAAATACCTCCCATCCTCTTAGAATCCCCAATTTGGGAAGAAATCCAACCAAGGAAGTATTTTGGTATAATCAAATTGAGGTTACCCGAATAAGATGTAACGTTCTTCAATGATCACTATTTTTTAATTTAATTATCAAACCCCACAATTATTTTTATATAATTATTACATAATAACATAATAATATTAAATATACTTATATTTTTTAATCTAATTTTTCTACCAAAACATTCACACACATCCATCAAATGGGTTACACAATCATTATTTGTGGGTGCGGTGGAATACTGCCTCCTGAACTGAAGTCATTCGTTCTTCCATTACCACAATTAATGGTCATAATAATTATTTAGATATAGTTTATATAATATATATATATGATATTAATTATGTATTTATTATTCTTTATTTTTTACATAACACATAATTTTACACTTTCCATTTTGTGATAATATGTTAACATTATTTGTAGATGTGTTGACTACCGCCTCCTCAAAGCGATGTGATTCGTTCAGAAAATACAAGAAATGTATTAATGATGGTTTTAATTTGCATATGTAAAATATATGAGATAAATATTATACTATAATTATAATATATATATAAATATATCATCTACGTTCTTAAATATTACAATAAATGCAAATAGTTATCATGCATACATACAACCTCCCATCTACATGAACGTTGCATTTCATTTACTATCTAAAATTTTTGGATTATTTTAAATAAATATTTAATGAATATATATTATATATAAATCATTTAATATATCCTTGAGATGATAAAATAATTATTTGAAAAATAAGAATTAAAATAACAATTCAAAACATACTCCAAAAACATGACAACTAAAACCTTAAACAATGAAAATAATAAAATATTGTTAACAAATGGGTAATAAGATATTTTTGAAAGATCATATATGATATTATAAATATAATTAGTTTTTTTCTATATGTTATAAATTTCTTTTAGACTAATATAGAGTATTTTAAATAATACACAATTAAAAGGAAGCGTAACATCAGGGATTTTTATCTCAAATTTTACATCTATGGTATAAATGTTATATTCACTACTTTCATCTTTTTTATTATGTATATAATTATTCTTTTGATATAATATTTAACGAATAATTTTATATCCATGATATTTAATGTTTTAAATTAAATTATCCTATCCAAATAAATTTAACATTAAAATTACCAAGTGGTATATTTTATCATTGTAATCTAACTTTCTGAAGTGCCCAGATCAGTGTGAATCACTGAGAGGGGGAGGGGGTGAATCAGTGATCCTTTAAAACTTTTTACTAATTGATTCTTAATCAATTAAACCTCTATGGCTGGTTAAAGCCTCGATCCACTCTTCTTGTATCACTCAACCTTTCCCGGATAATGCAGTAATGAAAAGGCACAGGACACAAGGATTTACAAGGTTCGGCACCAAAGGCCTACATCCTTGCCATGCTCTCTCAGCATGGATTCTCCCATTATAATCTGTTAGTATTACAATGGTCGATACAGAGTCCCACTGTATCTCTCCTGAGTCCCACAGGAGGGTCTTTATACTGCGTCCCACAGTGTTACCAGAGTCCCACTGGCCTGCTCCAGAATCCCACTGAAGACTTCTTCTCCCTGAGTCCCACAGGGTCTTCTCCTGGCTCCTCGAGTCACACGAGTAGCTCTTCTTCACTTCAAGTTCTTCAAGTAACTTCAACAGCCTAGGATAAAGGCTGCTGGCCTTGCTCTTCTTCTGATCACTTGTGGTGAACAGGTCTTATCGTCTAGCTCAGGCTTTATCTCCTTCTTCAGGAAGACCTGGCTTCTCTCTTCAACTACTGAATACTCAGACAAATAATATCTTTAACTTCAGTCTGGTCCAGTCTCAGTTTCACTTCAACTTCATGCACTGAATGCATGTCACCACAATATCTTCAAGATCTTCTGGTCTTGGACTCCTCAGATGCACACCACTGATTTAGCACTGTTCACATGTGCACGTGCATGCATGCATGCATGCACTCCCCTTCTTCTTCTCTTGGTGCAATAAACACACAAAGGGTGTAATCACTTTTGAGCACACACCTACTTCTCAGACTTCACACACTTTATGCAATTTGCTTACACACTTAGAGTGTGTTCTACTTTAGTGTGGAACTTCTTCTTCTAAGTGTATACACACTTCTTAGTGCACACACCTAGGTTCGGCCACTTCACTTTGTTGTTTTGCACACACAACTTTGTTCTTTGCTTTGCACACACACAATGAGTGTGTATTTGGCCCCCACTATTTTTGCACACCCCAAGCTATGCCTCGGCCTTCCTTTCAAATGCACACACACACAAAGTGTGGTGGTCTTCACTTTACCCACTTGCACATACCCAAGCCAAGGTCTCGGGCTCTTCCTTGTTCTTTTAATCTTCTTCAAAGTGTGCACTTCACTTATGCACACACTTGGTTCTCCATTTTGTACACACAAGGGCTACGGCCTCTTTGTTTTCTTTTTGCACACAAAGGCACAAAGGTGTTGTCTTCACTTGGTGCACACACAAGGCTATGCCTCAGGTCTTCTTTGGTGCACACCCACTGCCACCTTATTGTAATTGCACACACAACCCGAACGTGTCCTTCTCCTTATGCATATGCTAGCGCCACGGCCTTTCTTTGTTCACTTAGCACACAAAACACTAGGGCCTCGGGTTCGCCCTCTTTACACACACACTGTCCCACAAGATGTCAGGGTGAAAGGGGCAGCCGTGAAAAGCCTTGGATGCTAGGCATCGCGCAAGTGCTTGGAGCACAAGGCGCGCAAGTTGCACTGGCCAAGGGGCGCACAAGTGCAACCAGCCGCGGGCGCGCAGGTGCAACACCGCGAGCTCTTCCTCCTGTCGCGCAAATTCGCGAACAGAGAGGGTGACAACCTCGGGCGCGCAAGAATGCTGCGGCCACGAGCTCTTCCTGCCGCGCAAAGGATTAGCGCGCAGGGGACTTCAACGCGCAAGTGTGCGCGGGGCTTCAAACCTTCGCGAGGCAGAGAGATGCGCTCACGAGACTTCAGATTTTTCAAGAAAACTTCAGCAAAAGCTCAGAGGTCTCGACCTCTCTTTATATAGGCGAGGAGAGCCTCGGCCCATCCGCGTGATATAACTTCAAACTCCCGAGATTTTCGTGTTTTCAAGATTCTGTGAATCTTGATTTGCTCCTCTGTTTCACCGCGGGATCTCATTTAATTTTTCTCTACGTGCATGCGACTCATAACGCATGCACGGCCTTCGGTTTAGGCTCATCCCATGCAAAAACACCAACCACATGGCCTCGGCAGCTTCTCTTGCCTCGGCCTCAACCGAAATCTTCCATTGACTGCATGCATGACTCCTTTTAAGCATGGTTGTGTTCAGTAGGGTCGGACGAACTCATTGGTGTCTTCGGCTTGTTCAACAGAGGCCGGGAGCTTCAAAACAAGTCGTCGGAGGGCTCTGGTTCTGCGGAGGCTCGCGGGAGGCTTCGGGTGGCCTTCGGCTGAGCTCGACGAAGGAGACGAGCTCTCGGCCGTCGGATGCGGTGATCAAAAAGGCTTCGACGGCTTGGATCAGATCATGAGCGCGGCGGATTAGATGATCGGTCCAGATCGAGCGCGCGATGAATCGTGCGGCTGGGATTTGTTCCCGGTGAAAATCCCGCGTCCCACATCGAATTCTCTCGCGGAATTTCCGCGGTTTATAAAATAAGCGCTCCCCGCTACTCCTCAATTGAATCTCCTCCCCTCTCGGTGCCGCCCCGCACTGAGTTCTTCTGCGGGCGCGCTCTGCGCCCACTCCTGCCACTCGGGCGCGCCACTGGCGCCCACTATGCGTGCCTTCGGGCGCGCGCGCTGCGCGGACTTCACCACCGCGTAGCTCGGGGCTTATACACGGCCCCCCTGCCTCTCGGGGGCTGGCCCCATGGGATCCCCTTGGGCGTGGTGACCTGGTCCCACATGTGCCTTGGGTTGAACCCTTAAGGCTGGCCTCCTTGGTGGCCTAATTTTTTGGCAAAGTAAATATAGGGTACTTTGTATAAAAACAAAGTAACCACATACATAATTTGAAATGCCAAGAGCCACTCCAAGCCTTCTCCTCTAAGCCATTTCTTCTCTCTTCTTCTTAGGAATTCATCAATCCTCCTCTCATATGATCTTCACTTAGGATATCGAATTCCCGAAGGTTCTTCATCAACCGAGCTCTTGTTCAATTATTTCTTCTTCATTAGAATTCCTCCATTCTTCTTCAACATTTAGTCATCACTTTTGTAATGGAATTCACGAAGGGTCTTCATCTTCAACTGAGCTCCTAAATCACTTAAATTCTTCAATGTGCTTCATTGATCTAATCAGAGATCAATTGGATCAACTTCAAATTCACATGCACTAAGAGTTAGTACATGGACTTCATTAAACCACTTCATCCACTTAGAAGTAGTGAATGGATCATCTTGCTTCTTCAACTCCTCATGCATTGTCACTACAATGCATGGTCTTCAAACAATGTTGTGACTTTGTATCATCTTGATACAAGTTTTTAGAACTTAAAGATCAGTTCAGCAATCGTCAGATTTTCATGGAGAATGTTTCAACCATATTCTCCAATGCCACTTAGTGAATCTCCTAAGTGACATTCCTCTAAGTACCATGGCCATTCTCCTTCATCACCATCACCATCACATCCTTTGACATTCACATCTTGACTCCTTGACATCCATTCATTCCAAGACAACTTCATGCCTCATTGACAACAAATGCAACACATTGCACTTCAATCTCCCCCTTTGTATTTGTTGTCAATACACTCCTTCAGCACATATGAATGGGTCAATATGTGTGCCAATATTTCTCCCCCTTATTGGCAATCAAATGCAAAGGTGTGGTGTGGTTCTCTTCCACAATATCTCTTCCTCCCTTTGAAAAGTATTTTCTTGAAAAACACTGAGAGAGGGATGATGTCACATGTTCTTCTTTAGAAAAGAACCTTTAGTTGATCAACTCTAAGTCTACTTGGGCTAACCCGGTGTAGAAAACAAGAGTGATGTAACCAAGGAACTCAATGCTGTCCAACATTCACTATACATGTGAGATCATGCTTAGGGGATTGAAATTTTTCAGATATAACAATGAATTTTCTAAATCCTGCACAACTTCACAAAACTCATTAGAAAGTTCAGGTGCAATGATAAAGCTCCCCCTTTCATCCATTTGTCTTCAATCCATACTCCCCCTTAATTGACAAGATAAACTCAATTAAGAAACAAGGGATGAAAGTATGATTGGAATACCTTCAGCTTTTCTCAAGATAGTATTAAATCTTAGAATACCATCTTCTCCAGATTGGCTCCCCCTCAAGGGGTGCTCTCCATTTTGTCCAAACCACTCTCCAGATGAGAATGATCGTCATCTTCAATTCCCTGCAATGTTAGTACATGTAAATACCAATAGTATAAGGGAATAAGATGGAACCTCCTTGGTTCATCAATGTGAACAACAAGGTTGAGAAGATTCTCTCAACCGAGATGTCCCATTTTCACCAGTCTTCACACTTGCACATTTGATCTTCATTGATGATTGTGCTGGTGTGGTTCTCAAAACATCTTCATGTGAAACCTTCTTCTTCCCTTTTGCTTTAGCAATTTCCAGAGCTTCATCTTCAGCTCTTTGTAGATCTTTGGCAAGTTGCAACTGATTTGGCCATATGACTAACAAGTCATTTGGAAGTGTGGCCTCAGTTCTGGAAGTTCCACATGGTTCTTTTGATGCTGTCAAGCTACCTCTCTTAGGCAACTTGTTTTAAATCAATCCCTTCGGCTTCTTTTGGATTGATTTTCTTTTGGAGTTCAGTCTGCTTCTATTTAGTTTCATGGCTTCTTTACAAAGGTCCATGATGTGTCCTTTCTTTCCACAGTAGAAGCATTTCTTGGTGGTCCTTCTGGATGCATCACCCTTCTTGGATTTCAATTCCAAGGACTTCTCTTTATTTCTCAAGCACTTCTTGGGAGCATTGTCACCTCTCTTCTGTTTGCTTCCCAAGGATTCTTTCTGAGCCAGGTTCTGTGATCTTTTCTTCTTTTGAGCTCTGGATACAGTTGGAGATTGACATGTATCTTTTTGACCACTTTTGCAATCATCCCAGATGTTGTCAAGTAATCCAAATCTATTTGCAGTAAACAGATGTCTCTGGACCTGTGGATGTTGCTTCTTTTCCTCTGGCTTGCTCCCCCTTGGCATGGGCTTCCTCTGTGCTTTGTCATTCAGTGGATTGTACCAACAATCCTTTGCACAATGCCCATACTTGTTACAACACCAGCATTGTCCCACGAATCTTGACCTTTTCAGTCCTTCTGATTGTAGGGTATTTTTCTTGACCTGTTGTGCTGTTTCAGGAGAGCTCTCTTTCTTCACTGTCTTCATCCATACTTGTTTGGATTCATTCTTCCATCCTGCACTTTTAGTAGAAACACTTTTAGAAGCATGAGTACAAGATGGTATGGATGGTACCTTCTTTCTAGAAGATGTTGCACTTTTATAAGAGGATGTCTTTCTCTTAGAATCATCCTGCTCAAAGCATACTTGAGTAGCAACATGTCTTCTTTCAGCTGACTGGGAGGATTCAGCTTTGGGTGATTGCTGATTTTTCAATATCACCTCCAGTTCTAAGCATTTCATATTGAGGGAGTTCTTCTCATCCTCAATAGTTCTTAGCCTTCCTTCCCATTTCTCTTCCAGCTGCTTTATCTGGTCTTCATGCACCTTTTTCATTTCAAGCAATGAGTTGTCCAGCTCCTTCACCCTTTTGACTTTGTCTTCTAGTTGAGCATCTCTGACAACCATTGACACTTTGTGCCTCTTTTCCAGTGCATGGAAAACTTCTTTGACCAATACTTTAAAGATTTCTTTCTCAGAAAGGCTTCTTTGCAATTCTTCAGCAGTGTCTTCATATCTTTCATTGCAAAGAGATACTGTTTCATCTTTGGCATTTACCAGCTTTCTGAGAGTGTTGGTTATGCCAACCATTTTAGCCAGCTGATCTTCCATAGCATTGGCTTCTTCTTCTAACTGTGATTTTTCTTCATGAAGATCATGGATGCCTGTAGCTATACACTTTGCCACTTCCATGGGAACTGTCTTCTGAAGATATTTGAGTGCACTCTGAAGATCATTCATTGTTTCAACTTCATCACAGCTAGGACAGGCTTTCTTCATCTTCTTGGCCTGTTTCTTCTTTCTATTTTTCTGAGTCTTGGCAGATATCTCCATTTGAGGCTGGTCACTCATTTCCTCAAATCTGCACTTCATAAAGACTCCCTTGGATCTTTTAGAGGTAACCTCGCTCTGATACCAATTGAAGTGCCCAGATCAGTGTGAATCACCTAGAGGGGGAGGGGTGAATCAGTGATCCTTTAAAACTTTTTACTAATTGATTCTTAATCAATTAAACCTCTATGGCTGGTTAAAGCCTCGATCCACTCTTCTTGTATCACTCAACCTTTCCCGGATAATGCCGTAATGAAAAGGCACAGGACACAAGGATTTACAAGGTTCGGCACCAAAGGCCTACATCCTTGCCATGCTCTCTCAGCATGGATTCTCCCATTATAATCTGTTAGTATTACAATGGTTGATACAGAGTCCCACTGTATCTCTCCTGAGTCCCACAGGAGGGTCTTTATACTGCGTCCCACAGTGTTACCAGAGTCCCACTGGCCTTCTCCAGAATCCCACTGAAGACTTCTTCTCCCTGAGTCCCACAGGGTCTTCTCCTGGCTCCTCGAGTCACACGAGTAGCTCTTCTTCACTTCAAGTTCTTCAAGTAACTTCAACAGCCTGGGATAAAGGCTGCTGGCCTTGCTCTTCTTCTGATCACTTGTGGTGAACAGGTCTTCTCGTCTAGCTCAGGCTTTATCTCCTTCTTCAGGAAGACCTGGCTTCTCTCTTCAACTACTGAATACTCAGACAAATAATATCGTTAACTTCAGTCTGGTCCAGTCTCAGTTTCACTTCAACTTCATGCACTGAATGCATGGCATCACAATATCTTCAAGATCTTCTGGTCTTGGACTCCTCAGATGCACACCACTGATTTAGCACTGTTCACATGTGCACGTGCATGCATGCATGCATGCACTCCCCTTCTTCTTCTCTTGGTGCAATAAACCCACAAAGGGTGTAATCACTTTTGAGCACACACCTACTTCTCAGACTTCACACACTTTATGCAATTTGCTTACACACTTAGAGTGTGTTCTACTTTAGTGTGGAACTTCTTCTTCTAAGTGTATACACACTTCTTAGTGCACACACCTAGGTTCGGCCACTTCACTTTGTTGTTTTGCACACACAACTTTGTTCTTTGCTTTGCACACACACAATGAGTGTGTATTTGGCCTCCACTATTTTTGCACACCCCAAGCTATGCCTCGGCCTTCCTTTCAAATGCACACACACACAAAGTGTGGTGGTCTTCACTTTACCCACTTGCACATACCCAGCCAAGGTATCGGGCTCTTCCTTGTTCTTTTAATCTTCTTCAAAGTGTGCACTTCACTTATGTACACACTTGGTTCTC
Organism: Viscum album; assembly: GCA_963277665.1. Taxonomy (NCBI): domain Eukaryota; kingdom Viridiplantae; phylum Streptophyta; class Magnoliopsida; order Santalales; family Viscaceae; genus Viscum; species Viscum album. The sequence goes on along the minus strand of OY728135.1, from coordinate 1,738,415,860 downwards.
CATTTTGTACACACAAGGGCTATGGCCTCTTTGTTTTCTTTTTGCACACAAAGGCACAAAGGTGTTGTCTTCACTTGGTGCACACACAAGGCTATGCCTCAGGTCTTCTTTGGTGCACACCCACTTCCACCTTATTGTAATTGCACACACAACCCAAACGTGTCCTTCTCCTTATGCATATGCTAGGGCCACGGCCTTTCTTTGTTCACTTAGCACACAAAACACTAGGGCCTCGGGTTCGCCCTCTTTGCACACACACTGTCCCACAAGATGTCAGGGTGAAAGGGGCAGCCGTGAAAAGCCTTGGATGCTAGGCATCGCGCAAGTGCTTGGAGCACAAGGCGCGCAAGTTGCACTGGCCAAGGGGCGCACAAGTGCAACCAGCCGCGGGCGCGCAGGTGCAACACCGCGAGCTCTTCCTCCTGTCGCGCAAATTCGCGAACAGAGAGGGTGACAACCTCGGGCGCGCAAGAATGCTGCGGCCACGAGCTCTTCCTGCCGCGCAAAGGATTAGCGCGCAGGGGACTTCAACGCGCAAGTGTGCGCGGGGCTTCAAACCTTCGCGAGGCAGAGAGATGCGCTCACGGGACTTCAGATTTTTCAAGAAAACTTCAGCAAAAGCTCAGAGGTCTCGGCCTCTCTTTATATAGGCGAGGAGAGCCTCGGCCCATCCGCGTGATATAACTTCAAACTCCCGAGATTTTCGGGTTTTCAAGATTCTGTGAATCTTGATTTGCTCCTCTGTTTCACCGCGGGATCTCATTTAATTTTTCTCTACGTGCATGCGACTCATAACGCATGCACGGCCTTCGGTTTAGGCTCATCCCATGCAAAAACACCAACCACATGGCCTCGGCAGCTTCTCTTGCCTCGGCCTCAACCGAAATCTTCCATTGACTGCATGCACGACTCCTTTTAAGCATGGTTGTGTTCAGTAGGGTCGGATGAACTCATTGGTGTCTTCGGCTTGTTCAACAGAGGCCGGGAGCTTCAAAACAAGTCGTCGGAGGGCTCTGGTTCTGCGGAGGCTCGTGGGAGGCTTCGGGTGGCCTTCGGCTGAGCTCGACGAAGGAGACGAGCTCTCGGCCGTCGGATGCGGTGATCAAAAAGGCTTCGACGGCTTGGATCAGATCGGGAGCGCGGCGGATTAGATGATCGGTCCAGATCGAGCGCGCGATGAATCGTGCGGCTGGGATTTGTTCCCGGTGAAAATCCCGCGTCCCACATCGAATTCTCTCGCGGAATTTCCGCGGTTTATAAAATAAGCGCTCCCCGCTACTCCTCAATTGAATCTCCTCCCCTCTCGGTGCCGCCCCGCACCGAGTTCTTCTGCGGGCGCGCTCTGCGCCCACTCCTGCCACTCGGGCGCGCCACTGGCGCCCACTATGCGTGCCTTCGGGCGCGCGCGCTGCGCGGACTTCACCACCGCGTAGCTCGGGGCTTATACACGGCCCCCCTGCCTCTCGGGGGCTGGCCCCATGGGATCCCCTTGGGCGTGGTGACCTGGTCCCACATGTGCCTTGGGTTGAACCCTTAAGGCTGGCCTCCTTGGTGGCCTAATTTTTTGGCAAAGTAAATATAGGGTACTTTGTATAAAAACAAAGTAACCACATACATAATTTGAAATGCCAAGAGCCACTCCAAGCCTTCTCCTCTAAGCCATTTCTTCTCTCTTCTTCTTAGGAATTCATCAATCCTCCTCTCATATGATCTTCACTTAGGATATCGAATTCCCGAAGGTTCTTCATCAACCGAGCTCTTGTTCAATTATTTCTTCTTCATTAGAATTCCTCCATTCTTCTTCAACATTTAGTCATCACTTTTGTAATGGAATTCACGAAGGGTCTTCATCTTCAACTGAGCTCCTAAATCACTTAAATTATTCAATGTGCTTCATTGATCTAATCATAGATCAATTGGATCAACTTCAAATTCACATGCACTAAGAGTTAGTACATGGACTTCATTAAACCACTTCATCCACTTAGAAGTAGTGAATGGATCATCTTGCTTCTTCAACTCCTCATGCATTGTCACTACAATGCATGGTCTTCAAACAATGTTGTGACTTTGTATCATCTTGATACAAGTTTTTAGAACTTAAAGATCAGTTCAGCAATCGTCAGATTTTCATGGAGAATGTTTCAACCATATTCTCCAATGCCACTTAGTGAATCTCCTAAGTGACATTCCTCTAAGTACCATGGCCATTCTCCTTCATCACCATCACCATCACATCCTTTGACATTCACATCTTAACTCCTTGACATCCATTCATTCCAAGACAACTTCATGCCTCATTGACAACAAATGCAACACATTGCACTTCACTTTCTTTTGTGATTGTTATCATTCTCTTCAATCAATCAGTTCCTTGTGACCATTTTACATTGGAAATAAAATTTATTTTAGATATACATACTATTATGTTATGGGTATAATTATTTCCTAAACCATATAACATTTTTACAAATAATGTGTACTTGATATCTTTTTGACTAACTAGAGAAAGATTGCTAAATATGTATCTTTTAGTCAATAAAAATATTTTAATATAAGGAATATTTATCAAGAATTAAATTGATTATACTATTTGTGAGGAATTATTTTTATAGGTAATATATGAGTGGTTCTCAATTATAGATATCCCCATGATGCATCGTTATTCCCAAGAGACGAAAAATTAGGCCAATCAAATTGGTTTTTACCTAATACGTTATAATCATTCTTGTGAATGGTCAAGATGGTAAAGGTACCATATACCTAGAAAACATGGAATCCAATAATTAAAAATTTCCTTCATTCATATTAAGTTATTATTTAACCAAGAGATGTTTTATTTGACATTGCCTATAGATTTATTTAATTCTCAGTTTATTGATTAAATGGAATACGATTTAGTTATATACATTTCTATATTGATATTTCCTTGTCCATTTATATAAATGGAATGTGTGATCAGTTATTTACCTTGAAATTTTGATTAATATCATTGATTCTTTACTTATTTTTTTATTCCCACCCTTACTAATCATTTTAAATCACCCTTATTTTGTTTCCTTTCCCCAATATATAGAGAATAACTCTATGAATGAGCTTTCATATATGTTGAGCATTTAATTTTATTATGTACCATGTTTTATTTTATATTTCCCAATGTAATATGGATATCATATATAAAATATTGTTTTCCAAAACAACTCAATTAACTAGTCCTTTAGGATTTGATTCTCTATTATCATTTCAATTTAATAAAAAAAGGCCCTAGTTCCAAACCTCTAGGGTAGAAGCATTAGAATCAGTACTAGAGTAAGTTTTTAAGAAATATTAGAAACTACATTTATGAAAACATATATTAGGGAACATAACCATAAGGAATACATTAATGATACATATAAAAGAATGTCCTTAAATTTAGGTAAGTTAAATATTATTTGTGTATTCTAAGAAATATATCCATGTATGGATACAATAAGTGGATGTGGTTCAAGAATAGAGTAACCTAGGTGTAACAACTCTACAAATATGAGTCTGGCCTGACTCGAGTGTAAACTGGAACCAAAAAATGGTCCATAATGTTTACCTTGTTTAATAATTCATTGGGACAATCTTAGGATAATTAAAAATTTCATTACAAACCATTATTATGTATTTGAAAATAAACATATCCTCAAAGAAACCATATTTATTATTGAGATATTAGTTATGGAAATTTTCATCATATTATGATAAGCATCTCTCTAGTATTATGATTATGATTTTTCTTACATAATTTTGTAATCTAATTAAGTATATTACATTATTTAGAAATGGTTCCTAAAATGAATAATGGTGTCAATACTCATAGAAAATGTTGTGGTTTCCCTACTAATAAAGCTGATATGGATGATTTAGGAACTAAAATATTATGGATATATTAGGGAAGGATAATCAGGTTATCACAAAAAAACCATTCCTGGATGAATCAACCAATTCCACAATGATATTATCCTATATTGGATAAGTTTATGAGATAGAGGACCCCATTATTTAGTGGGACTACTAACCCAATGACATCTGAGAAATGGATCAAGAATTTGAAGAATATATTCATGGAATTATGATGTATTGAAATGGAATAAGATACATATCTAACAAATTTTCACAGTGAAAATTATGATCAATTGTGGCCATTGATCTAGAATACTATAAAGGAATATGAAATATAACTCATGGAATGTAATTAATTTAAAAAACCTTCTTTGAAAAATATTTCCCTCAAGGGAATCATACTAATATAAAGTGAATATTCCTTTTTTTAAATAAAAAGGAAGAAGAATGTGTCGCCGAGCATGAAGATACATTTTTCATGATTCAAGGGATGATACAGATTTCATATGAAATATGAACTGAAATATTTGTCACTTTTATAAAGGGATTATGCCATGTATCCAAAGTGAACTTGTGTCTCAAACCATTTCCCCATAAGATGAAATAGTTTTATGTTCTATCTAGAATTACAAATAATTATCCAAGTCTTACAAATTAAATAGTAATAAATTGAAAAAAACAAAGTAAGATAAAATAAAAAATAAAGGGAATGAGGAAAAGAAGGATTTTATAATATGTGATAAATGTGTAAATAATCAATTGGGTAAATGCTTTAAAGGATAAAGAGTTTTTTATAAGTGTAGAAAAGGTACACAAGAAAAATAATGTTATGGGAAGAAGGAAAATACATCTATAAAATGTTACAACTATAGGGATATGTATTATTATGCTAACTAATCCCCAAAAAATCAATGTACTATACATCAGAATAAGTTAAGTTATAATGGTCATTCATATGTTATTGACACAACTAAAATATAATTATTAATGTGCTTATATATTTTGATTAATTAAATTTATTTTAAATGTATTTTATGGATGATGTTATCAAAATTTTATTTATTTATTATATAAGTATTGTATTTCACTATATTTTCAAAAATTATTTCATATCATATTTTTAATGGTACAAAAAATGTGTTTTGGAATCAAGTTAATTTTTTTGGATAAAACATGGTTGAGGAAAAGATAAGCCTTAATATGTTACAGATGTTGAGATGATGAATTTTGTAAAAATAAATGATTGATATGGATAATATAAATTTGGTACTACTAGATACCTTGTAAATGATGTTAAAGTGTAGGAACATAATCTATTAAAAATTTCATCCATTTATGAAATGGTTTAAGTTGATATTTTGATGAGGTTTTAGAGGTTAATGTATTATTTCACCATATGATGCAACATGTGCTATGAAATTTAGTATAAATAGTTAATGTCATAAAAAAAGAATAATATTTTGTTTTTGAAAGAGAATCATATCATTACTTATATACATAGAGAATGAATGAATTCCTCTACTCAAAGAAAAAACAGTCTTGAAACAAAAATGTTATCGTATTATCATCATTTCTAATGATATGAATGGTATTTTTCATAACTATTGTATATTGATTTATGGTAATCAAATTTTTAATGAAAATTTTCCTTATAACCCTACATTAGAACTTGATAGTTATATTTCTCTTTCATACATATGTTTTCACTAATGTTCTAATATTCTAAATCTTAGTTCTATGGTGACCTTCGCAGTTACCTTTCCCTATTATTAAGAATATGTGTTTTTAACCCTATTTATGATTTGGGTTATCCAAAAATACTATTTTAAAATATAAATTTCTCAATTACTACGATCATGTAGAAATTACGAGGACACAATTTATTTAAGGTGGAGAGAATATAACACCCCAGAATTCTAAAATGAGGATATTGTATTTTATAGAATGTATGACATAAAAAACCAAGCACGTAAGGGAATATAATATCCCATGAAATTATAGTATATTTACTATTTTAAACATATTAAATCTATTATATATATTTCAATTCATGTAAAATTTATTTTATCTTGTGTTGCATGCAACAATGATTGTCTTTGATGGCCTACGTAACACAGAAGACCGAGGTTTACTGAATAGTAATATATTCTTAAAAATATTATTATTTAATATAATAAGAAATAAACATGACATCAAATTGGATGTTTTTAATTGGATTAACTCTCTTATGAAAATATATAGTTGAAACCATTGGTTATGAATTAATTAGGAATGAATATAGAAACCAAATTAATATAAAGGGAATGATTTTATAAAAAAAATATGCTCCAAATAAAATTTAACCTAATAAATTAAAATAATTAATATTAATGAATTATATTAATGAAATATATTTATATATTATATTAAATCAAATATTTTTTATATTAACCTAGTAGATTTCATAGTCATATGATAAGAATAAATCTAGTTTTAGGCTTAAATTTTGTATGATTCTAAAAAATAAATTTAGAGGCCTTTTAATTGTTCACTTATTTTAAAACATAATTTTTACACTTCAATAATTTATATAAAAATAATATAACTCATTTTTTAAATCGGAATGTAAAAATTATCTTAGGGTAATTTTCTTATTTTTCTCTTATGTTACAATTTTTTTAATAGTGGAAAATACTGAATTTTAATTCAAAACATATTTTTCATCTAATTTATTTTTAAGGAAAAAATTAAATTTTAAATTGTTTTCGAAGTAAAATTAGATAAATTATATAACTATTTATTAAATTTAGTTCATTTTTATCATGTTCACGTTGAAATTGGATATAAAAACAGTTGAAACTTTTGAAGATTTTTACTTTTAAAACCTGCTTTGTCTTCCAATCTCCAGGAATAATTTTAAATTATTTTCGACCATATATTTGATTTATATTTGTAAAAATAGATTCTATATTTTTAATTATTATTATTTATAATTTCTATAATTTTCAACATATTTTTCTGACAAAAATCATTAGTTAATGTAATTAAAATTAATTATAGCGATTAAGAGAAAATTTTTCATAACAAGGGACTAAACCATAAACTAAAGGTAAAATGGCCTAAAAACATGTCTGGAACCTATTTTATGTCTATATTTTTGATATTATCATTAATTTTATAGAATATAGTTCATTATTATAGGCACATGGTGTATATGATACCTCTCAATAGTGTTTACCTTTTTATACTTACAAATGTGACACTCCACATTCACTATAAAAAGACAATCACCCTCCCATGTATTAACAACTATGAAACCATTTGTATCATAAAAATCCTACCCAAATATGCTAGAAAAATCCCTCCCATCCTCCCACAAGCTTCACATTTGGAATAAATTGAACAAAGGTATTTTTTTTGTATAAACTAAAAAGAGTTATGCAAATAATAGGTAACGTTCTTCAATGATCAATTTTGTTTCATTAACTTTTACACCACTTAAATTAATTTTATATCATGATTATATAATGAAATTAGTATCATAAATATACTGATATTTTGTTATCCAATTATTTTGACCTACACTTTCACACACATCCATCAAATGGGATATATAATCATCGTTACTGTGTACGTGGGACTACCACCTCATGAACTAATGTCGTTTATTCTTACATAACCACCATTAAATTTGTTTATAATGTTTGATTAATATTTTGAATATGATATATATGATATTTATTATGTATTTATTCTTTTTAAATTTTAATATAACAAATACCATCTAGATTTCCATTTTTGGGAATATGATTACATCATTTGTGGATGTGTGGAATATCACCTATTCAAAGTGATGTGATTCATTCACACTATACATGTAATGTGTTATTGATGGTTTTAATAAACATATATAAAATATATTAAATATATATGATAATTTAATAATAATTTACATATATATCTATTACATAATTTTTAAAATACTATAAGAAATGGAAGCATTGTTCATGCATACGTACAACCTACCGTCTCCATAAATGATGCTTTTCATTACCTATATACAAATATTATTGATTATTATAAATACATATTTGATGAATATATATTATAATTACAATATTTTTTACATTGTGGATATGATTAAATAATAATTTAAATAGTAAAAACAAAAATAATAGGTCAAAACATATAAGGACCTGACATGTTACATTACATAATCTTGAAATTAGTCAAGAAAAAAATTCCTTTTACCTTGAAGACTTTTTTTTATAGATTTAGATAAAATGGACCTAAACAATTCATGAAATTACAGATTAATATAGAGTGGATACCATAACAATAGAACTCATTTCTTCCAAAATATAAAACTTTTCAAATAAAACATGACTTCATTGATAATTCCTAAAACATATAATTTTGATTCATTATTTGTCTTACACGTCCTTATAAACTATGAAAATCAATTAAAAACATGGTATGAGAACAATAAGCTCCGTAAGGGATATAAAAAATAGAAAAGAATGCATTTTTCCATGAATACTCATAACGTATGAAATCATTTTCAAAAGACATACTTGTCACCCATATATAATTACTTTATAAAACATGATATTTCAACAAGTTTACAACAAACAATAATGAACATAAGTAGAACCCTAAAGGTTTCATGGGAAATTACTTACATAATCTTGTATCTATCTCACCTACCTTGTAATTTGTAACCCTCACATCTACCTTACATTTTGTGTTACCATCGTTGTTACCCTTGGAGTAACTATATGGATAACCTCAAACATACACATTCCAAATTCATTGGAGGAATATATATATCCTATCCTTCATAATAAAAAATTTCCATAAACCAGAACAAAATCATACAACATTAATAATTTTTTAAAATCCTTGCTTTTGAATTTTGTAAAACAGAATTTTGAAAGAGGTTTTTAAAAGAAAATCCCCTTTTAAATATCATATAATAGGAAGATATACTTAACATAGTGGATGGAATATGAATATAAACTATAGATACCCATAATTAGACATAATATTATCAAATTAAATCCCATAAAAAATTTCAATACACACATAAATAATAAATTAGAAGGTTAACCCAAAGAATTGAAATCTGGTTTGGAATTATCTTACCTCGGGTTTGTCTTACTTAAAACACATTTGAACCTCCATTATAATATGTAATAGAGTGTTCTTAATATATTAAAGAAACATATTCATCTTTACAATACCTTATATGATCATTTCATTACCTCATTTCACCCTTTAATTGTTATTATTTTATTCCTTGCATTGTTTTGGGTGCGTTCTTTACATGTTTTCCATGATCGGTTCATGATGGATATTCTTGTTGATTGGAAGTGAAAATCCAAAATTCGAATGGATATTTATTTATATATTTCCTAAAACATAAATTATATTATTTATTATTTCGAATTCTGACAAAATTATGATTCATAAGTTAAAACATTATGGATATTTGTTTAGGTTATTTTGGTGATTCTTCAATTGTAAAGTACTCATTTTGTTTTTAAAATTAATAACATGTGTGAAAAATGATTCCAAAACATTATATAATATATAATATTTAAATTATAATTTTGTTTTACCATAAAAATGGTATCATGACAAGTCTTGATGGAAGTAAATGAAATTAAAATTACATCATCCATGATGTTGGTAAATCGACAAATCACGGGCGATGTTTTAATTTCTTGAATAAGTGGGAGAGGAGAATTATAATGGTGTGTCTTCAATAAAAATGATGAAATAAATAATATTAAATATACTAGATCATTAATGCCTTTTGGATAAGGGTAGTTGAGGAATCGAGATGAATATAAAATAAAATTAAAAGAAAAAAAAACAAAAAAGGATGTTTACCTCTTGATCTCTTCACCTTGAGATCCTCTTTAAGGACGTTGGTTTTGGACTTTTGGTGAGACCTGCTACTATAGGTCGTGGGGAAGAGCCTTGGGAGTATTATTGGGTATAACTTAGGTAAGGCTCAAGTCTTGAGATGCGTGGGAGGAAGAGAGGAATGAGGTTGAATTTATAGTTGAGGAGAGAAGGTATTTTACATTATTTTAATAATTATAATAATATTTTTGCTAAAAACTAGGAATAGTCTTAGTTAATGTGAACCTAAATAGTAATAATGGAATTTGAGTTTGAACTAAGTGGTATTACATCACTTATATTGTCATAAATAGTTTATTTCACAAATAATTTGAATATATAGTATTTTACCATATTTTACTATTCATAAAAAATTCAAGAATTTCAGAAAAAAATACCAACAATTCACACTTTCCATTTTTCAATTTGTTTAATTCAAAAATTAAATACATTTTTTTAAAATATGTTTCTATACATTATTAATTTAATTTTTAAATAAAATCCTAATTTATTCAAAAATAATAATTTTAGATTCATAACTCATTTTTTAACACCTTGAAAAATTAATCAAAATCTCATTATCTTAAATCCTTAAGAAAATAAAATAATAATATGATTTACTATTCATAAGGTTCATATTACTATTCATATCACTATTCATAAGTGTATGTTTCTATTCACCAAAAATTATGTTGGTTCCATTAGACTCCAAATAACATACTTAACACAATTTTAGATGTTCATTAATAAAAATTAAAAATATAGAAGTTGGAAATTGTTTTTAAAGGATAGTTATAAATACCTACATAAAACAATGTTTTATGCATTTCATTTTATTTTTTAAACCATTGGGTGTTACATTATCCCCACCTACATGAAATTTCATCCTTGAAATTTTATATACTTATTAAACAAGTGAGGGAACATTTCCCTCGTAGAATTTTCCAATTCCCATGTTGCTCCATGAACCATGTGGTTTCTCCAAAAAAACCTTTACCTAGTGGATTGCCTTATTTCTTAATACAGGTTCCCTTTGATCAAGAATCTGAACTGGTTTTTCATTCTAAAAAGTTTCTCTTCTAGTTGAACGGCTTCTGGGATCAAAATATGAGTTGAATCCGGCAAATACTTTCCCAACATTGAAACATGAAAAAAATTGTGTACGTGAGACAAACTTAGAGGCAAAGCATCTCAGTATGCAACTGGTCCATCTTTCTCCTAGATCTCAAAAGAACCGATGAATCATAGACTTAGATACCATTTATTACAAAAAATCATCACACTTTTCCAAGGATAAATTTTAAGGAAAACATGGCCACCTTCCTCGAAAGAGATCTCTTTCCTTCTGTTACTTGTATAACTTTTCTGCCTACTCTGATCTATCCTCTTGTGCTGCTGAATCATCTTCACTTTCTCAGCCACTTCCTCTACTAATTCTTGTCCCATCATCTTTCTTTCACTAACTTCATCCCAAAACATTGGAGTCTGACACTAGTTACCATACAATTCCTCGATGGTTCCATCTTTATATTGTAATAAAAAATGTTATTATAAAAAAACTTAACTAAAGAATTTTATTGATCCCAACTTCCCCGGTAGTCAATTTAACAAGTTCGAAGCATATCCTCCAAATTCTGAATCGTTTTTTCTAACTTCCCATCTTATTGAGGATGAAAATCTAAACTAAAATTTAATTTGGTTCCCAAAAAAACTGAAGGACCTTCCAAAAGTTAGAAGTGAAACTGGGATCCTAGTTAGAAACAATAAAAAGAGAAACTCAATGTAACTTTATAATCGCTTTGAGGTATAGTTGAGAATGTTGATCCAAAGATATTGTATCTCGAATAGAAATAAAATGTGTAGATTTAGTTAGACGATCAACAACAACCCAAATCATATTGTTACCTTGATAAGTCTTAGGTATTCCCACCACAATGTCCATGGATACATTCTCTAATTTCTACTCTAGCACTAGCAAAAGATTTATCATCCCCTTTGGTAATAGCTAATCTGCTTTAACATATTGATATGTCAAAAATATCATGATAAAATAAGAAATATCTCTTTTTATTCCATCCCACCAATAATACTTCCAAAGGTCTTCGTACATCTTATTACATCCAGGATGAACTGAAAATAGAGTACTATGAGCTTCACACAACAAATCATTCATTAACTAGGAATCACAAGGCACAAAAAACCTTTTTCCAAATCTTAAAACACAATATTTATCAAGGTGAAATTCTAGAAACTTACCCATTTTAACAAATTCTACCTTTTTCTATAGCTCTTGGTCTTCCTTCTATGATTGCTTCATTTTTTCTAATAATGATTATTACACTAAAACCTGAAACAAAGTAGAGTTATTTCCTTCAACGGCATCTTCTAAGCCAAAATTCATCAAGTCAGTAATCATGGTATCATGTTCTAAATGTAACATGGTTAATGATGCATGATATTTTTGACTCAAGGCATCTGCCTCTTTTTTTTTCTTTTCCCGAATGGTAATTGATCGTGAAATCATAATCCTTGATCGGTTCAAGCCATCTTATTTTCCTCATGTTTAATTCCTTCTGAGGGAATATATAATTCAATCATTTATGGTCAGTATATATTTGACATTTGGATCCATATAAAGTATGCCTTCAAATATTTAAAGAAAAAAAACATAGCTACCAATTCTAAATCATGTGTGGGATAATTTAACTCATGAGATTTTATTTGTCTTGAAGCATAAGAAATTACCTAATCATTTTACATCAAAAAACAACCAATTCCCTTCAATGAAGAATCCATGTAGATGACAAACTCACCATTTTTGGAAGGTAAGGCCAAAACTGGAGAATTCACCAATCGCTTCTTCCGTTCCAGAAAACAAATATCTCATTCTTCTAAACAAACAAATTTAACCCCTTTTGTGTTAAAATAGTTATCAGTCTAGATAACTAGGAATGTTTTTAACAAACCATCAGTAATAACCTATTAATCCAACAAAACTACTAATCTCTATAATAGTTGTGGGTCTTGGACATTCATTAACAACTTTTTTTTGGAAAGATAAACTATTATTCTATCCTTATTTATAATGTTACCAAGAAAATAAATTTGTTTCAACCAAAATATTACATGATGAATTTACCATACAGTTTCTTTTCCTTAGAGGTTTTTCAAACAACCCTTACTTTTTTTTCATGCTCTACATTACTCTTAGAAAATATAATAATTTCTTCAATAAACCAAACCAAAAATTTATCCATGAACTCGTAATATATTTTATTCATAAGATTCATGAATACATAAGGTGAATTAGTTAACCCAAATGGAATAAGTACATGTTCATAATTCCCATATCTGGTATGAGAAGCTATTTTCGTGATGTCATCCTCCTTCACCTTCTGCTAATTGTATCCAGATCTCAAGTCAATCTTGGAAAAGTATAGAGCTCCCTAGAGCTGGTCAAAAAAATTCATCGACATGAGGCATAGGATACTTGTTTAAATATTTATTTTATTCAAAGCTCTAAAATCAATGAAAAGTCTCATGCAACCATCATTATTTTTAACGAAAAAACAGGGGAACCCATGGTGAAGTGCTAGGATAAATGAAGCCTTTATCAAGAAAATCCTTCAACTAATTTTTCAGTTCAAGAATTTCCATTTGATCCATTCTATATGGGGGTTTTGAAATTATAAAAGCATTAGAATCTAAGTCAATTGTGAATTTGACTTCTTGATTATTATGACACAAGGTAACTCATCAGGAAAAACATCAATGTATTCATTTACTACTAGAACATCATTAATCTGTAAAATTTCCTTATTTTCAACAATATGAGCAAGATAGATTTCATTTCCATCTTCCAATTGTTTATCAGCTTCTTAATATGTTATCAATTGTATGGGTTCATTATTGTACACAAACTGAATATCTTTCTGAAAAACAACATCATTATCTCTATAGTCAATCATAGAATGATAAACAAAAAGCTAATCTATTCCCAGAATGACATCAAACTCCACTAAAGGAAAAAAACATGTTTTGTAGGTATATTCGTTTTGTCTAACATAATATAAAGATTCTTATAATTCCTCTTTTCTATAATATTTCCCCCTGGTGTTTAAAAAATATGTTCTGGTCTCATTTGTGGAGGTGATATTTGCAATTTACCAAACAGTTCTTCAGAAATAAAGGAATTTGTAGACCCTATATCAAACAAAACTTTTGAAAAATATGAGTCAACAAAAAAAGTACCTGATACAACTTCATTGGATGGCTAGATATCTGCTGATGTAGTCACAAAGGATCTCACTATATCTTTATACTTATAGTTTGGCTTCTTTGCGTCATTCAAATCTCTCATTGGGTTGACATTTTCATAATGACCCATCTCTCCACATTTAAAACATTAAACAATTTTCATATCAAGATTATTCAGGGGATCATTTTCATTAAAATCATGGGCCATATATCCAAACATTCCACATCAAAAACACTTCCCAATTTGGGTAAGGCATTCCCCATGGTGTTTCTTTCCACACTTTTCACAACCTAGAAATTGGATTTTCATACCTTCAGATAAATTTTTTTAATACTTAACCATCGCTTACTATCTAGAAATATTCAAATTATTAATTTCAAAATGTATGTGATCATCGGCAAACTCCATCTCTACCTTCTCAGCATATCAGAGAAGTTTCTCATAACTTTTAATTAATAGGAGGCCAATATTTTTCAAGGAAATGAATTTTAAATTCATCCCACTCTAAGGCATAAATATCATCTCTATCCTTGATATTCATTACCATTGACCACCACTAATTAGATTCTCCATCAAAACAATAAATTGAAAGAATTACCTTTTCATTATTTGAGCATCCTATTACATTGAATATCTTTTCAAGTGATTTTATTCATCCTTCAGCCAATACTAGGATAGAAGATCCCTTGAAATAAGGAGGGTGTTGTCTCATAAAATGGTCCACTATTTTCATGTTCTGTTGTGGTACCTCTGTTTCTTCTCTTGAATGGATTCCATTACCATTTGTTTCATGTTATAGCTGAGCCATTACTGTCACAAACTATTTGGTTCCAATCCCTATTGTAACGTCACGAGGTCTGGAAGCCACTCATTTGGTGCCCTATACCCGGTTGACCACATAGCCTTAAGTGAATTTCCCTAAATTCCAGATGATTATGTAAAGAAGCGAGGTCCATGTGTGTGATTATGGGGAAACTATGCCCTCATTGGTTGATTGTAACATAGAGGAATAAATAATCATAGTATTAGATGTAGTAAACATCATGGAAATGAAGTGAACAATGGAATGATACAAGGTAAAGATAACCAGAAGGTATAACATATTAAAATGATGCAGCATTCCACATGTTCTAAAAAAACATTGAAAACATGAGACACTGTAATCAGATACAATACAATACCAATGTACGGTAAAACCAAAATGAAACTCAATAGCATTGCAAGACGTGGCCTGGTCCAATTCTCTCCTTCTCCTAAGTAGCAATCCAATACTTGTATAGGGATCCTTTACCCTATCGACCCCTATAGCAATATTGTCTATTTTTGAAAAAAACATGACCCAAGGATGGTGTGACAAATAAATCCTAGTAGGAAACCAACAAAGGTCAGTTCCAATCTATCAGTGAGTATATGTAATAGTAGTGTCCAGTAATAAAATATATTAAACTAGCATGTAATCAAAATTAAACAACCCAACAAGTACTGACTTTCATTTACATTCATTTAATTTTTCTTTTTTCATTTCAATCCATTAAATTATATAAGTCTTGTAATCCGGCCTAAGTCCTTGAATTCTCTAGATAATGTTAACAAAACAGATACCTTAGTAGTAAATCTAAACAAAGAAGTGTAGAATAAATCCAAGCATGTTCTTTGTCTTAGAATACCTATTGTCATTCATTCAATTTCAATATATCTTTGGGCCAAGCCTGATGTATAAGCATTTCATCATATTCAAATTAGGGAAAAGCCTAGTGTATCCAAATTTTAGAAAGTGTTAGGGACAATCCCAGTGTATCACCATTTCAGCATATTCAGATTAGGGACAAGCCCAATATATCATTATTTCATCATAATTAGGGCCATGCCTGGTGTATCAGCATTTTAGTTTAGTGAACAACACATGTAAATTATAGTATTACATGGTTCCCAATAATGAACTCACATGGAAAAATTATATTATAATAATAACATGTGAATGAAACTATCACAAAGAATAAAAAATCATATTCACATGAAAACATTGATTTAACCATTTTTATTCTAAAACAACACATCAAAATGGGAAACAAAGGAAAGCCCATCGGCATCCTAGGCCAAACGTCTAAACAATGGTCATCCAAGGAAAAACTCACCCACAAATGCATGCTTAATCAATCCAAATAAGTCTAAACATGCTTTAATTAATTTTCTCAAGCACCTATATGACATTAGGTATTAACACGGTAAAATTATCAGTCAAGCGACACCCTATACATGGGTGTGTGGAACAAAAACACATATAAACATCGTGAATTTAAGAAATTAGCATGATACCACCTAACTCGATGTTGTTTTATTGATATACTCTAATTTCATCCCTCACTGCTAGTTGGTATCCTTTGGCATTTGGAGAAATGTTCTTGAGGCTATGTGGCCAACAGATTATGGGGCACCAGTCGAGTGGCTTCTGAAACCTGGGACATTACAAAGTGGTATTAATGGTTTTCTTTTCTACCTTTTTAAACTATTTGGATCCAATAAGAAGAGATGTAAATGAATGGGTATTTGGTAATTAGCTGTGCTTGGGAGTAGCTACCCCGTGTACAGGGAAAATCCCAATCTCCTCGAATTGACTTGTGATTTTTTTAGATTTTTTAGCTATTACAGTTGATTCTATTTCACCATAGGGTGACGAAATTTATTTCTACTATTACTATTGATATAATTGTGGGTTTTATTTTTTTGAAACTTGATGAGATGAGGGCATTCCATCTCATTCATCATATAGACACTGGTTAAAATCACATTCCATCAATTACGTCATGCAATCTAGGATGCATTAGTTATTGCATGCTTTTTTATGGATGATGTGGTAGCTATTCCTACTGTTGTTATAGGTGTATTTGTATGTGCTATGTATTGGAATGAATGGATGCCAAAGATTGGTTCCTAAGGTTTATGGGCCCTCTTGGACCAGAATTTAGAGGGTCATGATTCATCTTTTTTATCTATAATTATAATATGATATGTTCTTATTGGGTTCCAAACATTGATTTGTGGAGAGTATGGGCCCTCAATGATCAGAATTTGGAATCCCGCTGGTGGTTTTGCTTTAGAACATGAGTTTTTTTTTGGAAATTTGGAGTTTCTTTCCTCAAAACCCAAGTATACAGGGTGTGTAATCTATCATAAGATGTTCCGTGTTCTTCTTATTTAGGGAAGGAGGTGTTCCATGTTTTAAGAAGAACACATTGTGTACAATGTGTACATGCCATGTAGTCCTTGACTGTGTAAACTACCATGTGGGGAGGGAACACGGGTTGTCGTTCTTTGAGTAGGACACATCATGTAATGGGAGTACACGTTGTATAGGAGTTGACTGTGTATCCGACCATGTGACTAACAACATGGGTGGAAGAAAATAGTTGTACATGTCGTGTCTATGGTGAACACGCCATGTAGTCTTACACTGTCAGAACCATGTTGTTCTTACAATGTAGAATTACCTGGGAAGGAAGAAAAAATTCAAGTACACATCATGTCTCAGGAGGAAACACACCATGTGTGTGGTGTGTTACACGACCTTGTGGGGCAGAGGTACATTCCCTTGTAATGGTCTATGATAAAAAGCCGTGTTTAGGGATATACACACCATGTACACCTATTTTGGAAAACATTATTGATTTCCTTTACCTGTTCCTTTATTGCACATTGGAGTAATAGTTTCTTTTTTGATAATTCGGAACTAAGGCTTATGTTCTGGACCTTGTAGAGTCATGCTTACATGACAACCATGAGTTTTACACCGAGAGAGTAGTGATGAGCATACTCCAAAATGGTGATCCATGGGATACTGATGGATCTTCTAGTTGTTCCAAATGCGGCACCAGTCGTTTTACCAGACATGAGTGCAGATGAACAGTTCAGATAAGGTTTTGTGAGGTGAATGAAGACCATCTAGGGAGCACCACAGGCTGTAACATCTATGGAAGAGCATACACGTATATTCTAGTAGCAACATTTTCCTACCTTTTTAGCGGATGGTGGACCAAAAGCTGAGGAATATGGGATGGAATCAGTTCTGACTATATTTGAGTATCTGGAAATGCCTCTTGAGAAGAGGGTCAAGATTGCGACCAATATATTATGTTAATCTGACAAGAGATGGTTAGATATTATCACTCTGGCATAGTGTTAGAGGGATATTACATGAAAATACCATGAGGTGTCCTTATATGATTATTATTTTCCAAAAACATTTATGTCCAAACAAGATAGAAAGTTCATTCACCTGAAGCAGGGCATACTATCAGTTATGGATTATTCTGCTCGGTTTTCTGAGCTTCAGCGATTTCCACCTATTTTGATGGGTGATGACGTATCGAAGTCCAGATGATTCAAGGATGGTCTTAGGTTTGACATATAATCCGAAGTGAATTTCTCCATGTTGGCTTCGGCCTATACTATTGTAAATCATTCACTTATTACCGTGCATAATTTGTGGGAAGCTGGAAGTGCGAGATAAGGCGGTTGGGTATCGAGATCTTGTACTGTCTCGACCGAAAACATGAAGCATCATATAGAGATTCCTCGTGGGGATATGAGAAGTTAGTGCATATCTTCTGGTATCTAGGTGAGGTTCTACCAATGAAGAAAGATTGGGCATACTAAACCTCAATGCCCGAAGGACCCATTTGAGTGTATAGCTTGCAGCAAGATGGGCCATCTAGAAAGGTTCTGTACAAAATCCACTTGCAGAAGAAGGGTCGGTATATTCTCACCATTCTTGAAACTAGAATACCTCGGGGCATTCAGGCTATGGAGTATGGCCTGGTCATGGTTTCCAGGCCTCAGGATCTCAACGATAGTAGGGTGGGTTAGCTTAGGGTAGCCAAGTAGTGTCTTAGGATCAGAGTATAGGTCAGACCTATGCAATGCAATAGACCCAGTAGAAGTATTATTCTGGACCATCTACTGTCAGAGGAACTATCTTAGTCACCTCTGTTTTACATTCTACACTTTTTGATACTGCTGCAACACATAGTTTTATATATATAACAATTGTAGAAAGAATTAGACTCTATTTTTATACTTATTCTAATGTGAATATGCTAGAAAATCTGTTAGGGATTATAACAGAATGTGTGTGTCAATGCAAGGAGTCCACCCTTGAGATTTTTGGGTTTCCCTTTCTATAGAGCCTCTATGTCTTAGAGATGATAGGCATTGGTGTCATTCTCAGAATGGATTGGTTGGTTTATTTTCAAGCATTTATTGACTTCTATCGACATAGGGTGAGTTTCACATCACCATGCGGAAGAGAGTTTCTACATAAGGGTGAATGGGATGTCTAAGAGAGCAGAGCTAGACCCAGGCATTGTGGGATGAGTGTAATGACAGCCCAGATTGTGATTTTATATTTGGATGATCAGGGGGAATGTTTGGAATTTTTCACTCTTGTGGTTGATCATTTTAGGGATTTTTTTCCCGGATGACTTATTAGGCTTACCTCTGGGTAGAGAGGTAGATTTCACCATCTATCTATTTCCAGGAGATCCATTGGTGTCCATTCCTTTTTACAGGAAGGCTACGATAGAGTTGCAACAGCTCAAGAGGTAGTTGGAAGATATGGAAGCTAAGGGTTTTATCTAAACAAGTACTTATTTTTTGGGTTCACCGGTCCTTTTTGTGAAAAAGGAGGACATTAGAATTAGGCTATGCATGGATTATCTGATTTCTAACCAATTAACGATCAAGAACTGATATCCCTTTCCATAGATAAATGACCTATTTGATCAACTTTGAGGATCCCAGGAGTTCTTCAAGATTGGACTTGAGGTCAGGATATTACCAGGTACATATCTTATCAGTAGACATACCTCGTACCAAATTTCATAGTAGGTATAGTCTTTATGAGTACTTGGATATGCCAATTGGTCTCACAATTGTGCCAGTAGTTTTCATAGTGCTGATGAACAGAGTTTTCTTTCTATACCTAGATTCTTTTGTGGTGGTTTTCATGGATGATATCATGGTGTATTATCACAATCGACACAACCATTCAAAAAACCTTGATATCATTTTTAATACACTGATAGAGAATCATTTATTTTCTATGATCTCAAAATTACACTTCTGGATGGATCAGATTCACATCTTGGTTCATGTCATCTCAGATACTAGAGTATTAGTGTACCTAGAGAAGGTGAGAGTAGTAGTTACCTAGGTGCATCCCAAGAACCTTTTTGATGAACTAAGTTTCTTGGGGATATAAAGTAACTATAGGAATTTTATACAAGACTTGTCACAATTAAGAGTGTCGATGATGGTGTTGACCAAGAAAGGTGTGATGTTTAAGTGATTAGATTCTTGTGACTCAGCCTTTTAGGAGTTGAAGGGACATTTGACTTCAGGGCCAATACTGATATTTCCCAAGCCGGTAAAGAGATAAACTATGTATTCTGATACATCAGGTATTTGGATTGAAGAAGCGCTTATGTAGGAGGACCATGTTGTTGCATACAAGTCTCAATATTTGAGGCCACACAAGAGTAATTACCTAACGCATGATCTCAAGTTAGCTGCAGGGGTTCATGCTTTGCATTGTGGAGACATTATTTATTGGGAGATAATTTTGCGTTGTACACAGACCACAAAAGTCTCAAATATGTCTTTACTCATCATGATTTAAATATAATACAATAAAGGTGGGTAGAATTCCTTCATTCTTTTAATTTTGAGATAGCCTATATGCATGGAAAAGGTAATGAAGTGGCTGATAAAAAGAGACGGAGGACTTAGATACAGGCAGTGTAGGAGGCTAGTGGTGAGTGGAAACTTTTGGATTTGTTCTCTGAGATACATTTAGAGGTTCCTGAAAGTCTGGGGAAGACTTATCTTTCATATTTGGAAATCACCTCTACCCTACTGGATACAGTGAGTATGAGGAAGATATTAGGTTTTCAAGTCCTAGTTCTATGCGAGAGTTTGGCTTGTGATGACCCTCCTCCTAGATGGATGATAGGTAATGATGATTTTCTGTGTATCCATGGATTAGTGTGGGTTCTAGGGGATAAATGTGAGGAGATGATGTAGGAGTTTCATGATTTATCTTGGGTAGTATATCCTAGAGTCACCATTATGTGTCGTGACTTGTGCCTCCAGTACTGGTGGCTCAGTATGAAGAAAGATGTAACTGGTTTCGTTATGAGGTGTTCCACCTATCAGTAGGTGAAGGTGAAACATCAACGATCGATTAATCTTTTATAGAAACTACCGATTCCTGAGTAGAAGTGGTATGATGTAATGATGTATTTCATTATAGGGTAACTAATATCTCCTAGAGGTAATGATGTTGTGTGGGTCATAGTTGACAAGATTATGAAGGTCGCTCACTTTGTGCCGATCAAGGAGACCTTTGGTGTTGATGGGCTCAGAAAGATGTATATCCAGGGGTGGTTCGAATTCATGGGGTTCCTTATTCTATTGTTTCAGATAGGTATTCCCACTTTACATCTCATTTCTGGATGAATTTTTAGAGTGATCTGGTTACACAGGTGCTTTTGAGGACATCATACCACCATCAGACTGATGGCTAGTTAGAGTGTACGATACGGGTTCTAAAGTGCATTTTTTCTGCATGTATCCTATACTTTGGGGGATCTTGGGAGAAACATATAACTCTGTTTTAGTTCTAAAATAATAATATCTTTTATGATACTATTCTAATAGTGTCATATGAGGATTTGTACGGTAGGCTATGCCAATCTCCCCTTGTTTTGGTTGGAAGAAGAAGAGGCAGCTATGTTGGGACCTCAGCTTGTCTCGGAGACTACTGAATAGGATCACTTGATTCAGAGATGGATGGCTACTATGTAGTCTTTTCAAAAATCTTATTTTAATCATTGTAGATGACCTTTGGAGTTCAAGGTTGGGGATCATGTTTTCCAATGTGTCACACTGATATTGGGGAACAAGAGGACAATGATATATGTTAGGTATTCAATAAGATATGTCAGACCATTTGAGATTCTATAATGAGTTGGATTGTTTTCCTATTAGCTACGGTTACTTCAGACGTACTGATCCATGCACTACATCTTATATGTATCTCAGATATGACATCATCACTCAGACTCTTCTCATTATTTTCAGCCACAGGAGGTTGAGCTTTAGGTTGATGCATGCTTTGAGGATCATCTTATTCATATTATTGAAAAGAGAATGAAGGTTATCTAAGGATGGTCAGTTCCTCTCATATGGGTTCTAGGCAGCATGACCAAGTGTAATACGAGACTTGGGAGAAGGAGGTCGATGTACGTGTTTAGTGGCTGAAGTTATTCTTAGATATTCTTTCACCACCATTGGAAGGGAAATTTGGGGATGAAAATCTTTAAGGGGGAAGTTTGTAAGAACATGGTTCTTAATTGAGGTACAATTTTATTTTATTCTTTTACCGAGAGTTGTATTTGAGAAAACAAGGGAAAATTTTGGGGAAATGGTTGTTTTAGGAAAACACACTATGTAATATTTTATAAACACCCTTTAGAATGGCTGTGTAGAATAGAGATACATGGAGTGTGAGCATGTTGTCTTGGGGTAGAAGATAAAACTCCTACACACCGTGTACTTCTAAGTACATGTCGTGTAGTCATGTCAGCAGGACGATGCGAGAAGTGTAAAGTAAGATGGAAATTTTATGAATAGTAAAATGATATACACACCATGTATATGGACATACAAACATTGAAATCCAAATTTTTTTCTTAAAATAGGTAGTATCCTCGTTCCATCCTCTTCTAGATAGAGGAACTGCCAGGTGAAGAACAAGGAGCACTAAAATTTCTTTATCCTTATATTTTTTCATCCAGAACCTGATTTGAGAACCGTCAATCTCGTTGGGATCCTATTGGTAGTAGATTTATTATTCTAGATCTATTATTTCTTGATTTCAGTTCATAAGGATGTTATTTAAAGTTGAATTATTTACCACTTTTCATATATCTAGGCTATTCTAGGAAAATTCAAGGGTCGGTGTTGAATTATATCAATTAAACGACATCAAGGTAGGTGTTCTCATGCTAATTTATTAAATTCATATTGTTTATATGTGTCATTGTGTCACACTCCCATGTTTAGGGTGTCTCATGACTGGGAATTTGATCGTGTTAAAACCTAATGTCATTTAGGTGCTTGAGTAAATTAATTGAAACAAGTTTGGGATTATTTGTTTTGAATATGGGCCAGTATGTTGGTGTGTTTTCCCTTAGATGAACATTGTTTAGTCATTTGGCCTAGGATGCTGATGGGATTGAATTAATTTCTCCTTTTGAAGGGTTGTTTTAGAATTAAATTAGTTAATTGAATTTTCTTCTTTGAATATGATTGTTTAATCAATGTGATAGTTTAATTCACATATTAGTGTTGTGATATAATTTTTCCATTTGAGTTGATTATTGGAAATCATGTAACTGTGTAATTTACATGTGTAGTTTACTAAGTTGAAATGCTGATACCGCGGGCTTGGCCCTGAATATGCTGAAATGTTAATACATCGGGCTTGTCCCTGATCTGAATATGCTGAAATGCTGATACATCAGTCTTGTCACTAATTTAATACATGTTGAAATGTTGATACACTAGCCTTGGCTCGTATACATGCTAAAATACAGATACATCGGGCTTGTCCCTGATTTGAATATGCTGAAATGCTTATAGATCGGTCTTGGCCTTGAGATATATTGAAATGTAATGACTGAATATGTGTCTACCAAGCCAAATCACATGATTCTATTTGGTCTACACTTCTTTGTTTAGATAGCGTGCTAAGGTATATGTTGTGTTTACTTTATATGGGGAATTGACGGGCTTAGGCCGGATTCTGAGACTTATATACGTTATTGAATTGAATTGATTAAATAAAATTAAATGAATGTAAATGAATGTTAGTACTTTTAGGGATGTTTACATTTGATTGCCTACTAGTTTACTTCTTTTTATTACTGGACAATACTATTTCATATACCCACTAATATATTGGCACCGACCTTTAGTGGTTTCCTACTGGGATTTATTTCTCACACTATATTTAGATCATGTTTTTGGGCCCAAAAATAAAATATTACTGCAGGGGTTGATAAGAGAAAGGATCCCTATAAAGGTACTTGGTTGTTTCTTAGGAGCAGGAGAGCATTGGACCAAGCCACTACTTGTGATGTGGTTGAGTTTCATTTTTTTAGCGTACTTTGGTATTTTATTGTACCTGATTGTAATGTATCATAGTTTAGTTGTTTTCATAGAACATGTCACATGCTACATCATTTTAATATTTTGTGCCTTATGGTTATATTTACCTTGTAGTCTTCCATTGTTCACATCAGTTGCATTGGGTTTACTGCTTCCACTACTATCATTATTTGTAATGACCCGTCAATTCCCATTGTCTTGAGAGTACAACAAGTCATTACTTCACCTTAAGTGACACCCCCAAGACACTAATGGATGGAAATAAATGCCAAAGGGTTTCACATAAAAGTGAGGGAAGATTTACCCTTTAATTAATAACCCAAAAAAACATCAAACCATAACCAATCCATTTACTAAATGATGCATCAAAAATATAGAGACAACTAAAAACTTCATGTATCTCAAAACCATATCAAAGTATGCAACCATAGAAGACCAAAAAAGTATCAAAGTACAGAACATATAAAACAACCAAGGACTCTCAAAAAACCACAAGACTTCGTACTCCAAAAGCTCCAATCTCCACAACCACCAAACAATGCAAACCTCATGAGGTAGTGCTATAAAAGTGAGAAACATTACCTTTTCCCCTCTCTCGGAAGATAGCATCTGCAAAAGAACCAAAGTTCCAAAGCATGGGTGAGTGTAAAACTCAATAGGTTTTCCCCAATGACTTCCTACTCACACAACTAGGATAGATAATTTAGCTACATTAATATAAAAAAGTATATATAAAACAATTTAAAAAACATTTTATAACCATATATAAAGAAGTTCCAAAAACCATTTGCAACCAAGTGAAAACAAAACTAAATAAATCCAATTTCCTACAAGTAATTTTTTCCAAAAACAAAATAATGAAGAAAATACTTTAAAAAATTATATTATCATTTGGAATAACCATTCTATAGTTCAAAAAACACAAACAACATTGAATATATCATGGATCTCCCTATACTCATGAGTGGTGAGTCATCCTTTCATTAAGTTTTCCCTAGTGAACCAATTGATGTGGGAGAGCCATAACCCTTATCCATCCCATTAATGATTGGGGATACCCCTTACCCTTATCTTTCCCACATTCACCTTTTTATGGGGGGTAGAACTAACCCTTATCCATCTCGTTAATGATGGGGGAGACCCTTAACCCTTATCTATCCCATAAATCCATGAACACACAAAACCATCATGTCAAAAACCATGTGTGTTCAACGAATTCAAACCATTTCATTGTACAATACTTTTATTGAAAACATACCAATTTCAAAACTTCAATTTCATTTAAGTAAAAAATTCCCTTTTATTGAAAAAATCTAATCCAGGCCATGTGCGAAAATTATAGAAAATCCCCATTTTAAAATCCTTATTTTAAAATTTATAACACAATTACTCATTCAAAATCCCCAATTTTTCAGATTTCTCAAACCATCACTCAAGAAGGTTTCCAAAAATTGTTCAATAGAAAAATCATAATAAATTTCACACGAATCCATCAATTTGAAAGCATTCTCATCAGTTTTATAAAGTGTAGTTGAGAATGAATCCTCCTACCTCAATGGTTTTGACAAAAACCACAATAAATGAAGAACACACAAGAAAACCATGATGATTCACCAAGAGCCTGCCTTAGATCTCTTCTTCTAGAATGAAAAAGACCAAATCTTATCATACATGGAATCCAAACACCTATATTTACCCATAATGAGTGTAGATATAAGAAATCTAGATAAGTTGAGAATTAGATCTATGTAGATCTATGAAACTGATCAAGAATGATGAAGAACGATCACATACCTCAAGAATTTGGATTTTACTCACCAAGGAAGGCCTTTAGATCTCATGCAAAACACATGGGAGAAGTTATCCTGCCTTCAATGGAGAGTAATCCAATGTTACGAATTCTTAAGAGCACAAATGAGCCACTTAGAGGAAAAAACATGTGAGATATACTTTTTTATGATCTCACTTAAACATCTGCACAGTTAGTTCGCACAGTTAGACAAACCATGCACTAACCGTGCATTACCTACTACCTAGATAGAACCATGCACATTTTCCTCGCAAGGTATCCCTAACATTTCTCCAACCATGCTGGAGACACTACCTTAAGAGGAAAAAATACACATAGTTTGGTCGCATGGTGAAACAAACTATGCGACGCCCGTGCGACTTCCATTTTACCACAAAAATACAGCCAAAGTTCTCCCAAGTCTCCTATTCGTCACCATTAAACTTTATAACCATGAAAAGAATCATGTAAGGATTACATACTAGAAATACATGGTACTAAATTATCCACACCATTGGTCTTTCCGTCCTCAGAAAGTAGAAAACATTCACTGCGGTGAATGAATTTTGTCCACTGGTCTTTCATTTCCTTGTCGCATTCCCAAGTATCTTCCTGAATCTGACCACGATTCCATAAACCTTGCACTAGACTGATGATTATTTCACTCAGGACTTTATCTCACCTATCAGTAATCTGTATTGGGATATGTATCAACAAAACATCCAATTATCAGTTAATGTTATCCCATTTTATCACCTAGTTAGGATCTGGATAATACTTTTTCAACTAAGATACATGGAACACATTATACACTGAACTGAACTGTGGTGGTAATTCTAGTTTATATTCCACCTATCTAAACCATTACAGTATCTCAAAAGGGAATATGTATCAAGAATTTATCTTGCCCTACTTCTTGAAATGATTTTTTTAAGTCTTGCAGATTTCCTCAAGAAAACATGATCACTCAAAGAAAATGACAACAGCCTTCGACGATGACCTGCATAAGAATTATAAAAAATCTTATCCATATACATCCTCTTTCTGATCAAATAGATCTTCTCTGTTCTTTCTTGAACAATTTTCATCCCAACTAGTGAAGATTCTCCTGTTTCAACCCAGCATAGTGGAGAATGACAAGGACACCCATTCAATGCTTCAAACAGAGCCAAATGTATCTAGTCCTGATAATTGTTATTTTATGAGAACTCTACCAAGGGTATATGATCCTCCCATGAGCCACCAAAATCCATTACACATTACTGAAACATGTCTTCCAATATTTGCATCATCTGCTCGGATTTCCCATCCGTCTGAGGATGATACGCTGTGCTCATAGTCAACTGATTCCAAAGAACTTTCTATAAGGATTACTGTTTCCGACGCTTTCCGTCGGGGCGCGCACGCGCTTTCCGCTACGTATTCGCGAAGGAGGACGCACGGCGCTTCTGTTGCCCCGCATTCCCGCTTTCCAAAGGCGGGCAGCATTCGTTCCGTATTCAGGGACGTCTGCTCCTTGATCAAAATAGGATGATGGGATGTCGGTTCTTCCTCCTGCGGATTCCTCCTCAGAACTCATCACCTAGTCCGGGTCTCCCTCATAGATTTAATACGTAGTTCGTGAAACTCTTCCCAGTGCCATGTTTCCATGGAGGCCGGTTAATTACACTGCTTCTGTAGGGACATTACAAAGGGTCCAGTCAGGGCAGCAAACATTAGTCAGGGGAGTAGTCACGTTGAGGCATCAGTAGCATGTCTGGATGCTGGGGTACCTGGCATGTCTGTCTGTTATCCTTGGTAACAAGGCTTCTCAAGGGCGTAGAGGCCTGAGGCATCCCACATCGAGCACGGGGAATTATATGTCATAGACACATATCTGAGGGTTTCCTCAGCTTCCCATGCTCAACACAGGGTATGCCACAAGTTTAACGTCTAGCGGAGACGGATCAACCCAGCCAGAGCATTAGCTAGGATAGATCGGATTGAAGGATCCTCCTTGAAGGGATGTCGATACCGGGGCCAGCCCATGGATGGCTGTGAAGAAGAGTGTACCGACATGGTCTCACCGGGATAAGACGGTCTGGGCGAGAATCGGGACGGCTGATAGGTTGATGAATGGAGTGGAGGGAGAGTGAAATGGGACCATCGCAAGGGTGACAGTGAAGTTGGGCTTGAGCCTTAACGAGACTTCCTACGTATCCCTATGGCAGGAATCAAAGTCTGCGTAGTTCGGGATGATGTCGATAAACCGACGTGAAGGTGGACCTTGGGCCGATGAGCATCGTCAGCGTACCGACGTGAAAGTAGACCCGTGGGTCCACTAGTGGTGGGCTTGAACCTTGGGAAGGTTTCCTACGTACCATGCCTTGACATGGATCAATGTCCTCGTAGTTCAGTGTGGTCACAACGGCTTGCCGTCGGACGGGAATTGCAGTTTAACGTCGTGCTGGACGTAGGTAGTACTGGACGTGAATTGGATGATGGGTGGGTTGAACCTCGTGGAGGCTTCCTACGTACCACGCCTTGACATGGATCAAAGACCTCGTAGTTCATATGGGGCTTTGTGGTTGGACCGATGTGAAAGTGGAACTTGGTCCAATGAGAGGTGGGCTTGAACCTCTGGAAGGATTCCTACGTACCATGCCTTGACATGGATCAAAGACCTCATAGTTCAGGTGGGAATGGGTGTGCAGTTTAATGTCATGCAGGATAAGGGGACATACAGTTTAACGTCATGCTGGACGAGGGTGAAACTAGACGTGAATGAACGACCGAGTAATGTGGCTTGAACCTCATGGAGGCTTCCTATGTACCATGCCTTGACATGGATCAAAGACCTCGTAGTATAGGTGGGAATGGGTCGCAGCGGCTTAATACTGGACCAGAATGCAGTTTAACGTCATTCTGGACCGGGGTGAGACCCGACGTGAAATTAAGGGTGGGCTTGAACCTCATGGAAGGCTTTCTACGTACCATGCCTTGACATGGATCAAAGACCTCGTAGTTCTCTAGGATGGGTTTGTCGGTGAACCGACATGAAAGTAGACCCGGGGGTCCACTATTGGTAGGCTTGAACCCCGTGAAGGATTCCTACGTACCATGCCTTGACATGGATCAAAGTCCTCGTAGTTCGGATGGAATGTGCAGTTTAACGTCATGCTGGACGGGAATGAAACCCGATGTGGAAGAATGACGGGTGGGCTTGAACCTCATGGAGGCTTCGTACGTACCATACCTTGACATGGATCAAAGACCTCGTAGTTCAAAAGGGTGAGGGGTCAGGGTCGGTGCTCACTCTAAGCCCACGTGAGTCATGCTCGGTGTGAGAAACAAGAGGTTGTAAGGACCTGATGATCACGTCGCGAAGGGTGCGTCCGTGAGAAGCGAAAAGGGGCTTACGCGTTGGGCGGCCCATGGTGTAGGGACATACTCCAGGATGGAGGCCCAAAGTGTGACGAAGCGTGGGAAAGAGGGACCTTGGTCCAATGATGGGAGGTGCCTCGTTCCCTATCATGCCCTCCACTGACCTTGGTAGTGGAGAAGTACGGAGATGCACGGGTGCAATTATCTGTACGAAAGGTTAGGGGATTACGCTCTGAGGCAGCCCTTCCCCTACGAACATATGCCACTCTGACAAGGAGGATCTCATTCCATGTGAGGAAGAGTTCCATTCCTGTGGAGACGAGTGGGCGTAAAAAATGTTTGACCTGGGGGGACCCTTCGTGAGGGATATGAGGTTGGGTCACAGTTTAACGTCATGTGTTGAGGACGTGGTGCTTGGCAGTTTAACGTCCTGTAGCTCGGATGAGGTGGGTTCACTCCGCACCCCTAGTACTTACATAACTAGTACCCTCTGGTCCTTGGGGAAGGGAAGGTACCAGTAAGGCCATGGTTAAGGGGGGTCGTGGAACGAACCATCGAGGGGTCCACGTTAGCATGGCTATGCAAAGAAGCAATAGCTGTTAGCGTGCCTATGCGAAGAAGCATTAGGCGAAGCAACTCTACGGGTGGTATTGTCCATGGGACTTTGAAATCACATCGTGCAAACCTGGAGGGTCACACGGGAAGAGGAATCGCTAAGCAGAGGAGTGTGCTTCGCGAAGTGGAGTGCCATAGCCTTAGCATGGGGCATAGGTGTGAGTGGAAGGTGCTTCACGAAGTGGAACAGTGTTCGCGGAGCACTGCCTCGCGAAGAAGGGGTGCCTCGCGAAGAAGGGTCCTACAGAGTAGTGTGCTTCGCGATGTGTAGCGATCCTGCCTTAGCATAGGGATCACTAGAATGGGTTGGGTGTTTCGCGAAGCATAAACACTCCGCGACTGCCCGAGTTCCCTTGGGAATCCCCTTCCTTTGCGAACGCCCTTGAGCTTCGCGAAGGGCATCCCTCTTGGAAGAGGGGCTCAAAACGAGACAAAGCAGATGTGTCTCACGAAGTATAAATACCTCATGGAGCTCATGATTCCCGGGGCAAAGAGTGCTTCACGATTCGGGAGAGGAGAAGCCGAAAGGTCGGATTTTCCATCCTCAAGACTCAGGGGGAGTCCAGTATTTATAGGGAAGGGGCGCCGCGAAGCAAAACTCGTGTGCCGACTTTGGTACTTCGCGGCGCGCTCGCGAACGTCAACGTCGTCCGCGGAGCATTACCGCCTCAGGAGCTTCGCGGTGGCTCGCGAACGTCAAGTGCGTTCGCGGAGCATTACCGCCTCCGGAGCTTCGTGGCGGCTTGTGAACGTCAAATGCGTTCGCAGAGCATTACCACCTCCAGAGCTTCGCGAGGCCGCCATGGTCGGGGCACTTCGTGTGGGTGCTTCGCGGCGGTGCTTCGCGGCTGTGCTTCGCGAGGTAGCGCGCCAGCTGTCTTTTTCGTTCCATTCTTTCAGGCCGTATTTTTGGGACCAACAAATGCCCCCCCCCCCTCAGACTTGGAGTCGCGGAGGGCGAAGGGTCGAAGTCTGAGGGAAAATCGCCAAAATTTGTCAGTGGTTCGTGAAGCGGCTTCGCGAAGGGGGCCTGCGCTGCTAACCGGGGCCATAGATCCAGACGCGCCGCGATGCTCCGCGCGGGTGAGGCGCGCTGCGATGCTCCGGGGTCGCCGCCTATAAATAGGGGGACCGACCACTTTTGTCTTCACGTGCCTTCATTGTCTTTTTGTGCTCTCGACTTCGCGAAGCTTCACGTACTCTGCGACAGCCCTCCGCGAATCGAGCTTCGCGGCGAGCTGCGGGTCTCCGACTCTGCATCCGCGCCAAGTGAACCTCTGCTTGTCGGCCTTGGCCAGACTTCGCAGCTTGATCTCGCGACCGATATTCACGATCTGTCTTCACAATCGAGCTTCGTGGTCGAGCTTCGCGATCCAGCGGGAAGAATTATTTTCTAAGGGCCAGAGTTAAAATGGCCCATCAAGAAGCTGTATTGGGGGTCCTTGCAGATGCTGCTCGTCGAGATGAGATGGCCAACCGTCCAGGCTTGGGGGAGATGATCCGGAGCCACTCGGACCACACTTCTTTGACAGATCTGCTCTCGGAGGGTCAGAAAGATTATCCGCAGTGAAAGAAACTGCCGTTGTACGGCTTCGGGCTGAGGGATGACGTCTTCATCCCTGAGGCGAGTAGGGACGAACCTGCTTGCTGGTTCAGGAGCACACCGTGCCAGCACCAATGGTTCAGGGAGGCCGATGGTCACATGCGGGAGGACTTCACACCCATCACCACTGATTATCTCTACAACCATGTGAATGATATTGATGGAAGGCCATTACAACCGGAGACGTCCCCTCCTCTCTACCGTACCATGCTGAAGGCGGACTTGCAGGATTCGAAGAAGGGATGGTCCGATGAGTGGGACCTGTGCCAGGGCGGCAACTTTACTGATGACTGGGCCTGGGCCTACTAGGTAGGCACCTCATGCGAGGAGTTCAGGGCCGAGCTGAGGAGAGTGGGGTTGTATGAGGCGGCGTGGGCCTCCCAATTCCACATTTACCAACCGAAGCAGCTAATGCCGGAATTGCTGAGTAGATGGTAATCTAGGACCAACACTTTTCACCTGCATCACGGGGAGGTGGGCATCAGCCTGTGGGATGTCCACCAGATTTCTGGGGTCCCAATCTTGGGGGCCATGTATGACGAATTCCTCCCTGTTGCCAGCGCGTGGGGGGATGCGGAGCAAATGCCGCGACTGGCATCGGCGCTGATGGAACTTGTCCCCGGAGAGGACAAGGAGGCAATGAGGGATGTCCATTTTAGAAGATGGTTCAAATGCTACCTGAATTTCCAGAGAATCGAGAGTTCCCTCTAAGGCCTCGAACTTGTCCAAGGGCGGCCCAACGGGGCAAGGGGCACTCGTATTGGCGGGTCTTGGAGGACAGCCAATGGAAGACTTGGGGTTTCAGTGTCAGCACTGAACAAAAGCCGATAGTCAGGCTGGCGACGTTCATCGCGGATCTCATCTGTGGCTGGATCCTACCGGTGAGAGATACAAGCATGGGGGTACGACCTAGCTCATTTATCATGGCGTCGATGTTGGCCATGGGGCAGCGGATCAACCTGGGGATCCCGATGCTCACCAAACTGTACAGAATGTTGTGGCATATTAGCGAGGGAAAGAAGCCGCCAAGGATATGTGGGCCCTTCCACCTCCTGTACGGGTGGATCGCAGTGCATATCAGGGGGATTTACGAGTATCCAAGCCCCATTTAGCCGCCAGGATCAACCTTCCGCCCCTCCATCCTGAACGCAGTTGGGAGCTTCCAGTTCAAACTGGTCATTCCGATGGTGCTGAATAGGGTGTGGAGGGCGGTTGAGTTCAACTTCCACCCCTTCCCATTGCCGACTGGGATGCTTACTGATGACGGACGGGGAACGGAAGAACATATGGCTTACCTCCTGGCCTTCCGAGGTGGAGTTTTAGTGGCACGAATAGATCGTGAGCCGCTCTGTGAACCATACACTCCGCATCGGTTTGCGAGGCAGTTACGGTGCCTCCAGCGGCTGACCCCGCAGGTCTACTGGGAGGTGCGTCACGAGGAGGACCCGTGTGTGATGAGGCAGCTGTGGCTCATGTTCACATGAGAAGATGGAAAGATGTGGATTTCATTGCCTCCATCCACCGCCACCTTTGGATTAGTGAAGGAGTACGCCATCAGTTGGGAGGCCGCTTATCTAGGGGAGATGCTGAAGCAACCAACGATCCGGGTTGGTGACGGTGGGCCTCCTCTATCTCGAGGTCGGTGTCGGAGGGCAGCTAGGGCAGCTCGCGGTAGTGGGGCTACCATGATGGAGAGAACCGCACCGGCCGAGGGTATGGCAGCAGCGGTGGATCCGGTGATTCCAGGATAGAAGGGTCATCCGGAGGGGCGGCCACCGAGGGGATTTTGTAGGATATCCACTCAGGCTCCGGGGAAGCGCCTGCGTCATATTGACATGGCAGAGGATGCCATCTTCCCGGAATCTTGGGACATTTGGGATGTCAACACGCAATTCCTCAGCCCATCCGAGATATGGGCCCACCTGAGTCGCCTCGGGATGGAATTACCGGGTATAGGCCCAGTTCGGGCTGGATTCATGGCGTCTCCGGTGGAGGAAGAACAGTACCTGGAAGAGATGGAGGATTACGTCCACTCCAGTGGTGTCCCTCGCCCAATGACAGACCGGGTGAGGGTACTGTTGAATCAGACGGTCCCTCCACAGTTATCGACTACCTATCTGAGGGAGCGCTTCCCCTTGCCGGAGGAATCAGAGGACTCCTCTCGGGAGGATGAGGCTGGAGGAGGGAGCCCGCTTGAGGAAGGCGAGGTCGGAGACCGAGGCTCAGAATCTGACGATTTCGTGGAAGATCTCGAGGTAGCATTCAGAACTTCTCTCCTTACGATCTGTTCTTGGGTCCCTATGGACTTCTCACCAATGTTTGAGCCATGCAGGAGGAACTTGTTCGCAGGCCTCGTTCTCACTCCTTGGTGGGTGATGATGCAGGACCTTCAGAACCCACGCCTATGGCTCTGTCCAGTTCCGCGTCTGGTGGGACCAGGGCGCCCGAGGTGGCTCCTCCGGAATCTCCAGACCTTCGAACAGTATACGGGGGGCCTCGTCTCGGGGTCCCGTTAGTACCGGCTCAGGAGCAGTGCTCGGAGGTTGATCTCTGTAAGTCTCCTCCACCGGTCTCCTCGTTGTCACATGTAGACCATGCCGACTAACGTTTATGTCCCTCTTTGTCGTGCAGTTCTTCGACTGGCGTGGGCTGCTGCGGCAAGGCTGGTCGGGATGTTTGGTGGCGTCCCTCCTAGGGGAATGCCAGTAATGGTGGCGATAGTCCCGCCATCTCATCAAGCCACGACGCACACCATCACTGGCGGGACCACCAGCAGGGCCGTACCCGAAATCATTGAGGTGGACTCCGAGGAAGAGGATCAACCGGTCGGTCCCAGTTCTATCGCGCCCGCTTCGGTGCCAGGTGTCGCACTGGATTCAACACCGAATGTTGATCCTGCCGAGGATTTCCTGCGGGCGTATCCCGCGTACGAGCCTGCCAATCGCGCAGACTGGGACGAAACGGCCTCCGACGAGGAAGACAACAACATAGTCCGCCGCCGGTCATTGAAGCTGATCGCGCGCTTTATCAAGGACACTCCCCAAGCACAATGGCTGGCCAAAATGGATAGGCTTCACTCGCGGTTGTGCGAACTGTGCGCTGGGGGAGTGGATGACCAACGTCCTTACGCACTCATCCGAGATCTTATGGCTGAGATGATCCGGGAGCATGATCGTGGGCTCAGCGTGGGCTAGCAGCGAAGGAAAGCGACCAGCATTAAGAAGCTCCAGGAGGCTGAAGGCGAGGTTCAACAGATGCAGACCCGGGCAGATGAGCTTTCAGCCTCTCTTGATGCGCAATCTGAGCTGGTCTCATGGTTGAAGGCCCAGCTGGCAGAGGCAGAAGAGCACATGAGGCAGACCTCTGAAAAGATGGCTGCCGTTCAAGTTGACGTAGAGAGGGCCAAAGCCAGAACTGATGAACTACGCCCGGCCGCTGCTGAGGAGGATCGGGAGCTGATTCATCGGCAGCAAGCCTTGGATGCCGCAAGTCAACGGGTGGCGGAGCTGCAACACTCTTTTGACGGGGTCAACCCGTCCATGGGGGAAGTCATCCCCCATGTATTGTAACAAACCCAAAACCCTTTTATTGGTACTTTCGTGCTTCCAAATTTTACATTTGTTTTGAATGCCGTAGCACGCACGATTTCCACTGTTGAATTTCCTTGTTACATCCCTACAGTGTTTGTGGGACGTTTGACGACAATTCCCCAAGCCATTCCAGATTCCCGAAAGATGGGGGAGGCTTGATCGGAGGAGGAACTTCCAGGATAGCTGAATTATCGTTTCATCAACGTGATCTTATGCACGAACGGCGCAACGCCAGGGGCGCTGAAATTGGTCCAAATAGATGAAAAAAATGGAAGTGTGAATCACGATACCCAAGATTCGGAATACTGTGGGGATGGCCTGACAATAAGGGACAACCGTTAACCTTGGAGGAGAAGCGGTACCCTTACTGCGTTAGCCTGTAATGGGGACAATAAATGAGGGTCGACCGTTGACCATGTTCGAAACACGAGACCATGTCACAAATGTTGTTGATCAATCCTTCGGGAGGTTGGCCCAGGACAGTTGGAGGACCATAGGTCAAAAATCCATACTGTTAGGGGGTCCTTCCATACATGACCCGTCTTCCGGAACATTGGCCCAGGATGTTAGGTGTGCCGATGCGGCCTGAGACCATGCCGTTAGGGGGTTCCTTCAGACATGAAAGGGGACGAGGGTCCGAATAAGGGGTATGGAAAGCGTGGAATACGGAGTGATGGTTTGTCCGAACAGAATCCAACGCTTAGGTAGTTACACCACCGTGGTGGGAGTACGCCATATGGGCGCATCGGTTTGATCATGGATCATTCCTTCTTTGGGACAGGGCCTCTCTGGCAAGGGGATCTGTCACTTCCCAGTGGGATCTTGGGGCATCCTGAACTTGTTCAGGGTAGAACCGCAGTTCATTGTCATGCGTTGAGGACACATAGACTCCTATAGTTTAACGTCATACGATAGGACATGGAATAAAAGGGAAGGAAGCGTGTGGAGCGGTAGATATAAAACCGACGTGAATGCGGTCTTGGAGTCCAAATCACACCACATACCCCCGGAGGAAACTCTTCAGGTCGAGGGACCAAGAGTGAGGATTGGGCTGGGCCGGAAGTAAAGTGGCCGGGCATTCATAAGTACCCCATGAGGATGGGAATTAATCCATACGTAGTTCTGGAAGCGCATTTTAACGTCATGCAGGATGATGAGCAGCCCGACCGTGTTGGTACACATCCTGCCAAAACTACTAAGCCCACATGAGTCGTTCTCGGTGTGGGAAACAAGAAGTAGTGGTGGGAATTTCCCGACACAGAGAGGGGAAGGTTAGGGCAAAGGGACGCTCGGTGAATCCCGGACCAGTGACACTAACACGATCTAGTGGCGCACCTAGATGCGCGAAGAGAAAGAGCCGAGTATGATGGAATTCCACTTGAACATGGGGAAGTGGAAATGTGTGAATCATGGTGCTCGAGATTCAGATCACAATGATGGCGGCGTGACGACGGAGGGTAACTGCTGACCGTATTCGCAACGCAGTATCCTATCGCATTAGCCTAGAATGGGGACAGACAAATGAGCATCGACCGCTGACCATATTCGCAACACGGGATTTTATCGATTTGTTGTCCAAAATCCGTAGGGACGTTGGCCTAAAACGATTGAAGGGCCCTTAGGTCCAGCATTCATGGAGAGCCCATAAGCCTAGTATACATGTCGTCCAAGGGTCCTTTTGGATGTTGAAGAGGATGAGGATCCAAATAGCGAGCTCACGAAGCTTGGTCCTGGGACGAGGGGAATGTCCCTATGAAAATCCCACACTTTGGGCTCTTTGTCAAAACACATCTGAATACAGCAACGAAATGTATTAGATATAGGGAGCAGATTCCTTTCCCTTGGGGGGATCTTAGTTTAGGGTCGTAGAATTCGGACCATGGGTGAAAGGAAACATAAGAGACACATGGTGGAGTAACTCAAACACCTGGCGTGAATGGGAATAGGAGGTGTGTACGGCGCGGTGAACAACCCGACGTGAATGAGGGAACAACCCCATATCACACCGCGCAACCTCCTTGGGAGAGGTTCTTTTTGGTCAAGGGACCGAAAGCGAAAGTTGGGATGGGCCCGCCGGGAAGTGCCCGGGCGCTCCTACGTATCTCATGAGGATGAGAATCAAGCCATACGTAGTTCTGAAGGGTGCCTTTGACCATAAATGGGTTAAGGGAGCAGGGGACGCATGGCGTCAAGACCCGACGCGAAGGAGGACCTAAGCCCTACTTACCACGCGTTATCTGGGGAAATGTTCGAGTCAAGGGACCAAACACAAAGGTTAGGTTGGGCCTGCGGGGAAGTTCCCGGGCGCTCCTACGTATCTCATAAGGATGAGAATCAAGCCATACGTAGTTCTGGAGGGTGGCAAGGTAGAATACCAGTGCCAGGGGAAAAGGGGAGTGCGGGCGTGGCCCTTGCACTAAAAGAAGCGGAATTTGATGTATCTTGTTTGTTCTTTAAGGCGAATGGTTTTTTTTTGTGAAGCGACAGGCCTAGAATAGTATGCTGTGATGTCACCATAGGGATCAAGCCGTGATGGGCGTTGACAAATGGCATGGCACGTGACCAATACCCAACGTGATGTCCTCTACAACGAGGTCACCACAATGCGGTGTCGTTTTTCATCATGCGGCCAGGACGATAATTTCACAGTTTAGGGTCGTATGATAGGACCAAGCATGCATTTTATCGTCATGCAGTGCAGACGTAGCAGAGACGATGCTAGGCGGGAAATGTGCGCAGTGTTATAAAACACATTTGATGGAGACATGACCCCACATCAAATTGTACGCCATTAGGGGAGGGAAACCTTAGGCCGAGGGGCCTATACAGAGGTGAAACAGGGGGAGAGACTGGCTTCCTGAATGGGTTGTACCTGGAGACAAGGCGTTTGGGCGATCCTACATATCCCATGAGGATGGGAATCAAGTTGAACATAGTCCCGAATGGATCTTAGTTTATGGTCTTAGAGCTCGGGCCATGGGATCCCCAAAGGACGCCAGATTGCAGCTTTGTCCCCCTGACATGCAAAGGTGCACAGAGGGATATCGCCAAAAGTGTCGAGATTCCACCTGGACATGATGGGGTGGAAAATGATGTGAATCATGCAACCAACATTCAAGGACTGAAGGGGCTGGCATGACGACAAAGGATTACTGCTGACCATGTTCGCAACATAGCATCCTGTCACGTTAGCCTGAAATGAGGACAAACAAATGAGCATCGACCGCTGACCATATTCGCAACGCGGGATTTTATCGATTTGTTGTCCAAAACCCTCGGGGGCGTTGGCCCATTACGGTAGGAGAGACCTTGGGCATTGTATCCAGGCCGTTCTTGGGGGTCCCTCTGGGTGTGAAAGGTGATGGAAGCCCGAATGGAGGGGATCACGAAGCTTGACAAGTGGAAGGAACTTGATCAAGTTGAATCTGACACTCTTGGTCCTAGACCAGAGTACTCTTAATACATGGGTGAACCACTGCAAGGAGTCAAGGGACTCAACATTGAGGGTGATCGAGAGATAGCAGGTTCCCGGGGAAGGGGGCACGGTGCCCAAAACCATGTATCATACCTAAACATCCCTCTTCTGGAGAGGGATAGACCAAGTGGCCTAGGTGACCGGGAGATCATGAGATCACTAAGAGGTGGGGCTGGACCCGAATCTTAGACATTCAGGTGGTCCTACGTATCCCATGAGGATGGGAATCAAGCCACACGTAGTTCTGAAGGGTGCCTTTGAATGTCATGCAGGACAAGAAATAGGAGGGCTAAATCTCAGAACGGGGTGCGCGTGGTGCAGCTATTGAAAACCTGACGTGAATGAGGACATAATCCTACACTACGCCACATGGTCCGGTGGTCGGGGTCCCAATGGTAGGAACCGAGAGAGGTGAACCTGCTGAACTCATGCTGGACCCAAAGACAAGGGGTCTTGAACGTAGTTCTAGATGAGAGTCTTAGTTTATGGTCTTAGAGCTCGGACCGTGGATGGTGACAACTCCCGAGTAAGCACAGATTTCAACATAATCCCTAAGACCACATGAGATAAACTCGGTGTGGGAAACAAGGGGGGAAGATCCTTATCGCAATACTTGGGGAGTCCATCAAAGGGGAGTCGGCGGAGAGTTTCGAAGGACCCCTTTGATGCAGCTTGTTCTCCCAACGCGCAGACGTGCACGGAGGAAAAGTACCAAGTGTTCTGAGACTCTACTTGGACATGATGAAGTGATGAAGGGTGTGAATCGTGTACCCGACATTTGGGATTAATGGGTTGGCGTGGCGATAGAGGAAAACTGTTAACCATGGTGGAAACACAGTGTCCATATCCCGTTAGCCTGAGGTGGGAACAACAAACGAGCATCGACTGCTGACCATATTCGCAACGCGGGATTTTATTGATTTGTTGTCCGAAACCCTCGGGGGAGTTGGCCCGTAACGGTAGGAGAGCCCTTGGGCGTAGTATCCAGGCCGTTATTGGGGGTCCCTCTGGGTGTGAGAGATGATGAAATCCCTGATGCAGGGATACGCAAAGCCTGGAAAGCGGGTGCGGACGTGTCCGAGTAAGGCTCGACATTCCAGATAATAAACCAGAGTACTCTTAAGCACATTGGTGAACCGCCGAAAAAGGGATCGACGAAACAACTCAGTAGGGGGGGGGGGACATGGCGTGGTCATTAAGAGACCGTCGTGAATGAGGACATAATCCCACACCACACCATATGATCCTCTAATGGAGGAAGGATAGGCCAAGGGGCCAAGTTGGGATAAGGATTCCCGAGAGATGGGGCTGGACCCGAATCTTGGACATTCAGGTGGTCCTACGTATCCCATTAGGATGGGAATCAAGCCACACATAGTTCTTTATATGTAGTTTAACGTCATACTGGACGAGAAGGGGAGCAATATACCCCTAAACAAGGGAGGTGTGCGGTATGGAGAAGAAGCCGACGTGAATGAGGACGTAGTCCCACACCACACCGTACACTCCTATAAGAGAGGACCTGGGTCATGGCCCAGAAAGGCCAAGGGGCCTGATGGTTAGGCACTGGTCAGGAAGGCCTGAACTACTTATAGTTTAACGTCTTCCAATATGTACGAGGGTCGGGGACCCGAGGAGGCCAAGGGGCCTGAGGCTGGGCCTCGTAAGGGGAGTCGTACAGCATGGTACATGATCCCGACGTGAATGAGGACATAGTCCCACATCACACCGTACACTCCGAGTAAGAAGGGACTTGGGCTGTGGCCCGGAAAGGCCAAGGGGCCTAAGGTCAGGCATCAGTCAGGAAGGCCTGACTAGTTTGCAGTTTAACATCTTACATGAGGACGAGGGTCGGGGACCCGAGGAGGCCAAGGGGCCTAAGGCTGGGCCTCGTAAGGGGAGTCGTACGGCATGGTACATGATCCCGACGTGAATGAGGACATAGTCCCACATCACACCGTACACTCCGGGTAAGAAGGGACCTGGGCTGTGGCCCGGAAAGGCCAAGGGGCCTAAGGTCAGGCATCAGTCAGGACGACCTGACTGGTTTGCAGTTTAACGTCTTACATGAGGACGAGGGTCGGGGACCCGAGGAGGCCAAGGGGCCTGAGGCTGGGCCTCGTAAGGGGATGCGTACGACATGGTACATGATCCCAACGTGAATGAGGACATAGTCCCACATCACACCGTACACTCTGGGTAAGAAGGGACCTGGGTTGTGGCCCGGAAAGGCCAAGGGGCCTAAGGTCAGGCATCAGTCAGGAAGGCCTGACTGGTTTGCAGTTTAACGTCTTACATGAGGACGAGGGTTCGGGACCCGAGGAGGCCAAGGGGCCTGAGGATGGGCCTCGTAAAGGGAGGGCATACGGCATGGTACATGACCCCGATGTGAATGAGGACATAGTCCCACATCACACCGTACACCCCTATGAGGAATCCTGGGTCGTGGCCCGATCGCTAGAACCACCTGGGGGAAGTTTGTCACCTCGGGATGGGGCAGAATGAATCACTGCACTCGATGTCTGGGACATCTCGGGGTGGACCCGAAGATCCAGGACACTGTTGACCATGTTTGAAACACATCGTTCCTATGGTGACCCGTTGTGGGAGCAGCAAATGAGCGTCGACCGCTGACCAAATTCACAACACGGGACTTGTATCAGCTTGTTGCTTGAAAAACCCTCGGGGGCGTTGGACTATATCGGTAGGAGAGCCCTTGGGCATTGTATCCAGGCCGTTCTTGGGGGTCCCTCTGGGTGTGAAAAATGATGGAATCCCAGTCAAGGAGTGGGTGAAGCATAGCTGTATCCATCCACGAAAGGGGAAAACGCCTCCAGGGGGGATGTGCAGCCGGGTCGAGGCTTGATCGATGTGAGTTGGGGAAAAAGTGTGTGTCGTGCCATGTCTCGACCCGAGGGGAAGATTTTGGCTTTTGGGCTGGGCCAACGGACGAAATGTACGGGCATTCCTACGTATCTCATGAGTATGAGAATCAAGCCATACGTAGTTCTTGAAGGCCAAGCAGTTTAACGTCATGCGGTGAGGACGTGAAAGGAATAGAAAAACGGGAGTGGGCACATGGTGCGACCCTTACAATCCTTGTGCGAGCGGGGTTGCATGAGTGGGGCCATCAAAGCCTACTCCCTGCTACTCAAAGATCCTCCGAGG
Organism: Viscum album; assembly: GCA_963277665.1. Taxonomy (NCBI): domain Eukaryota; kingdom Viridiplantae; phylum Streptophyta; class Magnoliopsida; order Santalales; family Viscaceae; genus Viscum; species Viscum album. The sequence goes on along the minus strand of OY728135.1, from coordinate 1,738,374,013 downwards.
AAACTATTCCCAGGGGGAATAGTAGAAGGGAAAAGCTTGGGGCAAGGCTCAAGACGGGGCAGCCGAGCGTTCCTACGTATCTCATGAAGATGGGAATCAAGCCATACGTAGTTCTAGAAATGCAGTTTAACGTCATGCGGGGCGATGAGAAGCATCTCATTAGGGGATATGTACGGTACAACGAGTAATCCGACGTGAATGAGGATGTAGTCATACACCATAACGTACAATCCCGCAAGAGGGTAGATCGGAGAAAACTAGGGGGGCCTGGGGCCGGACCGCGGTCAGGGAGACCTGACCAGCTTGCTGTTTAACATCTCGCGGTAAAGACGGGGGGGCCAAGGGCCCAAGGAGGCCTAGGGGCCTGAGGCTGAGCCTCGGTCAAGAAGGCCTGACCGACTTGCAGTTTAACGTCTTGCAGTAAAGACGAGGATGCAGTTTAGGGTCGTGCGGGACCATCTCGCAGTTTAGGGTCGTGCTGGACCCTTTTTTTGCCCTAGGAAAAGTATCTCTTGAGGAACTTGGCATTGGTGGGAGGGGTTATACGCTCTCCATCCGTGGTCACCAAGGAGTATGCTCCATTGGGGTAAACCTTATGGATGATATAAGGCCCTTCCCATTTGGGTTCTAACTTGGGCGGTTTCCTACCGGGAATCATTGGCGCTCGAAGGGCCAGTAACAGGTCACCCTGTATAAAAGAGCGGAGACGAACCTTCTTTTCAAAGGCTCTCGCTATCTTGTCCTGATGCCGTTCCAGATTGTGCAGGGCACGAAGACGGTTCTCGTCCAGTGCTTCTAATTCAGCTAGACGGATCTCGGATACCTCATCTGATGTCTGTTGATCATAAACTGCAGTGCGCAGCGACGGCAGCTGGATCTCAATGTATAGGATGACCTCAGCTCCATACACCAGGGAATATGGGGTCACCTGGGTAGAGTTGCGAGTCGTCGTCCGGTAAGCCCAGAGGGCGTTGGGGAGCTTGTCCGGACAACTTTTCTTGTTCTGACCAACCATCTTCTGCAGAATGTTAGAGAGGGTCTTGTTGAACGCCACGATATGTCCATTCGCCTGCGCGTGGTAGCGGGAGGTATGGTTCGACCGGATGCCGTACTTACCGTACAATTTCTTCAATTCAGATGCTCGGAAGTTGGTGCCATTATCGGTGAGGACGGCGTGAGGGACTCCAAACCGGTGGATAATATTGGAGCTCAAAAAGTCAACGATGGAACGGGGCTTGACCTCTTTGAGCGGAACTGCCTCTGCCCACTTGGAGAAGAAATCTGTAGCAGTCAGGATGAACCTACACTGTCGGGCTGTTGCCTGTGGATATGGTCCCACTACATCAAGTCCCCATACCACAAATGGCCAAGAGTACTTGGTGGGGTGGAGGGGCTCCGGCGGCCGATGAAAGAAGTTGGCGTGTACTTGGCACGCGTGGCATCTCTTGGCATATCCAATACAATCGTGGATCATAGAGGGCCAAAAGTACCCTAACCTCCAAATTTGATGGGACAGTTTCGGCCCAGCTTGATGGGCGCCACAGGAACCGGCGTGAACCTCTTTCATAACATGAGGTATCTCCCCTCTTTGGATGAAACGGAGGAGGACACCATCGAAACTCCACTTATAAAGGATCTGTTCAAGACTGGGGCCGCTCTGAAGGGTAAATTGCAGCACACGGTGTCGGATTCGCTCGCGTTCGGCCCGGTCGTCCGGGAGCTGACCATTTTGGAGATACTTGACAAAAGGTACTCTTCAGTTGGGGGTGGTTTCAACCACTGCGTCTGACGAACCCGGGACTCCCGATATGGAGGGTCCGATGGTGAGATGACTTACCTGCAGGCCATCATGGTCCTCTTGGGTGATGGGGGAAATGACTCTCCGGTGGGCCACGTGTATGACCAAATCATCTTGCTCAGGTTCTGCGAGCGACACGGCTAAGCCAGCCAGGGCGTCTGCTCGGCCGTTCTGCGACCGTGGGACATGGGTAACCTCTGCTCGAGAAGAGAACTGGGCCATTAGGCAGAGGGTGTACTCCAGCAATGGTGCGAGCTCCGGCTTCCTGACAACGTAGTCTCCATTAACCTGTTTGATTACCAGCTCAGAATCTCCCTTCACATGTAGATGGGGCACATGGATCTCAAGGGCCAACTCGAGGCCGGTGATGAGAGCTTGGTACTCTGCCTCGTTGTTCGTACAGCCTTCTGACAATAGGAACGAGTATGGCAGGACGGCTTGCACCGGGGTAATGAAGACAATACCCAGGCCCACTTTGTTGAGCTTGGGATCATTGAGCCTCCTACCGGTGGGGCTCCGGGAGGCACCGTTGAAATGCATTTGCCAACACTGGACATCATGATCGACTGAGAGGATCGTCTCATCAGGGATATCCAAGTCCAAGGATTGATCTGCAGAGTTTGGGTGGGCAGCTAAAAATTCTGGCAACGCCTGTCCCTTAATGGCCTTCTGAGGTACAAATCGGATATCAAACTGCTGGAGAATCACTGCCCACCGTGCTAGTCGGCCAGTCAGCATGGGACTGTTCAGGATGTACTTCAGTGGTTCTACCCGGGAGACCAATTGCACCTCGTGGTGATGCAGGTAATGTCGCAACTTCTGCTTGGCGAAGACGAGCGCAAGGCAGCTCTTTTCGATAGGGGAGTATCGGATCTCCGTGTCGAGAAGCATGCGGCTGAGATAGTAGAGACTGTTCTCAGTACCCTCGTTGTTCTTCTGGGCAAGCAGCGCACCGAGGGATCTCTCCAGGGCAGTCACATAAAGGACCAGTGTCTTTCCGGAGACGGGTGTCATCAAGACCGGAGGTTGGAGTAGATACTGCTTGATTTCCTCAAAGGCGGTCCGACACTCCTCATCCCATTCGTAGGCAGCACCCTTCTTCATGAGCCGGGAAAAGGACTTACACTTTCCGGCCAGATTCATGATGAATTGGCGTATATAGGCTAAGTGGCCTTGAAGGCCTCGAATCTCCCGAATGTGGCTTGGGGGAGGCATCTGGTTGATAGCCTTGATTTTCTCCGGGTCGATCTCGATACCTCGGTATCTGACAAAAAATCCCAGAAACTTCCCGGAGGTGACCCCGAAGGCACACTTCAGCGGGTTCATCTTCTGGTGACAAGAACAGAGGAAACCGAACACTTTCATAAGGTCTTTGAGATGGTCCTGGCGCTGGCATGATTTGACTACAAGGTCATCCATGTAGCCTTCCACCAATGTCCTGAGGATCGGTTTGAATATGCGATGCATGGCCCTCTGATAAGTGGCACCTGCATTTTTCAAACCGAATGGCATAACCTGGTAGAAAAAGGTACCTTGGGGAGCCCTGAAGGCAGTGGAATCCTCTTCTTCGGGGGCCATACGGATCTGGTTATACCCGGAATAGCCATCCATGAAAGAGAGGGCTTGGAACCCGGCCGTGGCGTCAATCAACAGCTCCGTCACTGGGAGTGGGAAGTCATCATTTGGGCAGTGGCGATTGAGATCACGGAAGTCGATGAAGACTCTGATCTGCCCATTCTTCTTCCTGACTGGCACAATGTTGGCAAGCCACTTGGGGTACTGGACCTCCTTGATGAAGTTGACTTTGATTAGCTTGTCAACTTCGGCCTCAACCATAGCACCATGAGAAGGGTGCATCTTCCTGGGAGGCTGCTTAAACCCATGATGTTTTGCCGGGAGGCCCAAACGGTGAATGACTACCTAGGGATCTAACCCTGGCATCTTGTTGTAACTCCATGGAAACACATCACAGTGCTGTTTGAGGAAGTCGATGTACTGCTTCCGCTCCTCAGGGGACATGGCTGCACTGATCAATGTGGGTTTCGGATCTGCCTCGCAACCAAGGTTCACCTGTACCAGTTCATCAACTGTGGTAGAGACGCCTTCTTCAAAGGCGGGGGGGGGGGGGGCATCCTCCAGGTCTTCCTCCCGACCTGTGGGGGGACTTCCCGCGACGGAAGATACTTCTGGGCTATCAAAATCCAAGGGGCAGCTGGTGCCAGCTTGGGCAGCAGCGGTCATCACATCGGGAGACTCGCTTGCCATCGAGACCACAGCAATGAAGGAATTCGACCCTATCCCATCTGGGCTTTGGCCTAAGGGGCCCCGTTTGATGATATCAAAGCAGTGGTGGCGTGTCGGCCTGAGTCGGTGGACTCCAGCCCGACGGAAGAGACACGTATGGCACACCTCTGTTGTCATCAGCTTGACGTCCCGGTACCGTACAGGGGTAGGGGGTTCCAGGATGACTTGAGCCTGGTTGATGTAGGAGTACGAGGTGATTTTTCGTCGTCACTTGGACACGAGAACATGCCTTCCTTGCGTACCCGAAACAACAAAACATTGCCCCATGTCGGGGGTCGTGGCCTCCAACCGGTGGATCGAGAGGATGTAGGCGTCATCCATGCTTGCCCAGGGGTCACTTGTGACCGGGGCGGGTTCATCCTCTCTTACTAGGATCTGTTTATCCTTACTTTTGTAATAACCCGCATCCAGATAGTGGGCCTCACAAGAAGCGAAAGGGGACGCGTCTCCTTGGGGCATGCCTACTCGACCATTTAGCGAGTACTTGAGGCACTGGTGATACGACGAAGGGACCACCACGTGTAGATGGAGCCATGGCCTACCCATCAATGTGTTGTAGGCGGTATCCTGAGAGACAACCATGAACTCGGTGATGGCAATTAAGCCACTGAACTGAGTATTCAGGCGGATCTTGCCGACTGGGGTTTGCTCTGTCCTGTCGTACCCCTGGATCCTGAGGTCAGAGGGGGGTTAAATCACCTTCGGACAGACCCAGCTTTCGCAACATCTGGGTCAGAATTAGATTGATTCCAGAACCCGTGTCAACGAGGCAGCGGAGGATTTCCACGCCATTGAAGTGGCCAGTGATATAAAGCGGGCGAATGTGCCCCTGTATAGGAGGGTCCTCATCTTAACCGGAGAACGAGATAACCGCCTGACATTCGGCGTTTTAAATCGTCTCGGTATGGAAGGCTTCTGCAGCTGCTACCTCCGTCTCGAACTGGAGGGGGCTCCTTAGGGCCTCAGCAAGTGCTTCGTGCATTTCAGATGACAGGCGAAGGGACTCAAGGATGGAGAGCCTCGTCGGAATGCCGACCAGGTGCTTGAGAACATCGTACTTTCGTGCCAAATGCGAGCCTCTGCTTACAGGAGGTCGTTCGACATTTGGAGGCACAGCGGGTCCGGCCGGCTGAACCATAGATTGACTAGTACTGGGCACATCTTGCTGCCTACTAGTAGAAGCCTGAAGAGTAGTCTCCGGACTAGGATCGGACAGCGGAGGTTGTCCTATAGCCGGGCAAGACTGACTGTGATACGAATGAGGCAGCTCCCCCCGATCCAGTAGCACGAACGGCGGTGGAGGTAGAGCCGAGGGTGTTAGATGGGTTTGCGCGTGCTGAGATCTGCGGTGAGCCTGCTGCCTGGTCTCGGTAGCGTGCACGACTTGGCCAAAAGTGCCTACCGACGTACCTCGATTACCGGCGCGGTTGCGATTCCGCTGATGTTGACGTCGGCTGGAAACATTGGGGAGGTCTGCCTGGCATTCCCCCTCGTCGGGGGTCATATAGGGCTTTACCAGCTCCACGGTGTTAACCGAAGCATACCATAGGCTATCGCTCGAGGATTCATCCACCGCTGGGCGGATTCTGGGAGGAATCCCCATTTCAGGGGGCATAATGTCGCCGAGAGTACGGGATGACGACGGCACCGGCGGTGCGCGTTGCTTCTTCTTGCGTCGCCGCTGCTTGCCCTTTTGGGAAGGGGCCGACTGCGAAGACGATGCGGAGGCACCGGCTACTTCTTCTGAAGGTTCTGACTGCTTCAGGTGTGCCTGGATGATACCATGGGCACGAACGATGGTTTTTCGAGCCATCCAATCGTCTTATTTCTGGGATCCGCGGCTAGGGACCTGCTGCCACTCACCTTCGCTGTCGCTGCCGATTTCTGATCCTGCAAAGACACCTGCCACTTGCGCTGGTGCTGGGCCCAACTTGACTATGTTTTTGTTGACCTGGTCTTGAAGCTAGTCCTTAAACACATAGCATTGCTTGAGGGTGTGCCCCAGGATCCGATGATAAGGGCAGTAGTTGGGGTGATCGGGGAGATGCGCCTCTGCCGGCCTTCTGCACTCAGGCAGGCGCACAATCCCTTGCTCTAGAGCACTTTGGAAGTAACCAGGGACCTGATTTTCATTGAACGAATAGGTCTGGTACCTTCTTTCCGGATAGGGGGCCCTGGGGGCCTGGCCCTGACGAGGGGCCGGAGGGGCCTGCCGAGGAGGCGGCGCCTGATTGTCTCGCCTAGGTGGCGGTGGCGTGTTGCGCGGGGGAACCTGTCGGTTCTGAGGCGGTCGCTGTTGGGCAGGAGAATATGCTTGAGGTGGCGGACTTCTGCAGGGTTGCGTGGTGGTGCCGCCGGCAGCAACTCCAGTTGCCTCGGGGCTTCTATTTGAGCCACCGCGGCGGGTTCAGCCCTGGCGGTCCTCCTGGCTGGGATCATAGGGGGCAACAAACGTGCCTGACTAGCCTGTTACAGGGCTTCCTCGAGGCGCTGGGCCTTATCTGAGAAATCTTTGAACCCTCCAGGGTAGTTCTGGGTGATCAGGGAGGGTACCATCTCTGTCTTGACGTTCCCCACACACATCGTAAGTAATTTCTCCTGAGTCAGTGGCATATCGAGGGAATACGTAAGTCCCTTCCACCGGGCGATGAAATCTGCAACCCGCTCATCAGGCCATTGCTTCCACTTGAAGAGGTCTGCAATGCTGGTCTTTCTCGTGGTGGAGCTTAACTGGTATAAGAACTGCCAGCGAAGATCCTCCCAACTGGTCACCGACCCGATAGGGAGCTGGCTGTACCAGACGAATGCCGGACCTTCCAATGTCTGTACGAAACATCGAAGTTTGGCGGCTTCTTGCTGAGCCGGGTTCCCCGGAATGGGGCCACTCCTGGAAGAGAAATGAGCCAGGTGCTGCGGCGGGTCCCATGTCCCGTTAAAAGGCGAGAAAGTGGGGTTCCCAAAACCCGGAGGTGCGGGCATATCATCCAACCACGCGGGATAAGGCTTGCCATCCGGTGGGACCGCCACGTGCTGTGTTTCCAACGCTTCGAGGCGGGCTGTGAGCGCCGCGATAAGATCCTCCGGGTGGGGGTCCCTGTCTTGACGGGGATCCCTAACCACAAGTGCATTTCCAGGTTCTTCAACGCGGTAGACAACTTTGGCCGCTCGTGGGTCGACTGGCTGGACTACCTGCGGGGCGACTGGGGGAACCCGGGTTGGATTCTTCAGATTGCCCCGTCGCTCTGGGGGATTTGGCGAGACGTATCGCGCCCTCTTGCCATACGTTCCGTATTCTGCCCTGTCTACAGCAGTAGAATGATTAGGGTGGCCCGGAGGCATCTCACCGGGGGGAAATTGTTCCTACCCCTGCTGCCCTGGCCTGGGATTACCATAGTCGGGTCGCTGCTCTGTGGCGCGCTCAGCCAAGAGTTCGTCAACTAGCCTCTTCTGCTCAGCAAGCTGATGGTGTAACACGGACTTCTCGGGATCTTCGTCTGTCGCTTGCACAGAGGCAAACAGGTCGGAGTGCTTGACTATTCCGACATGCTTCTTACCCTTGCCGGTGTTTCGACTGAGTACCAACGACTCGGTGGGCACGGGGAGGCCTAGTAGGTTCCTCTGCTGATGGGTAACTCTCCCTGACGGGTCTAGCAGTGGCGGTATGCCCTCGGGTGGTAATTCTCCATCAAGGAATTCAAGCTCATCTTCCTTATCCACAACGTCGGCCATGTGTACTGCGACCCCTCTTGAGGGCATGTCCTCGATGTCACATAGCGAATCGGGCTGCCTTCGGATAGGGTCGAAGAGAAGAGCGGCATAGTGTCCCCAACCACAGACTTGCACATGGGGGGTGGCTTCCCTGATGATTCTGCGGAGTGCTTTAAGACTCTGAATGCATTTTCGTTGAAGGGCGCTTTGGTGGCCTGGCGACTCAGGGTGCTGGGCCACAAGAAGTGCGGCCGCATCGATCAGGCAGCACTGCTCGCTGATTTCTTCGAAGTGCTCTCGACTTTTGGGGTACACCACCCGTTCATAACGGAGGCAGAAGTGTGTCGCCCATAGGGTTCGACAAAAACACCCCTCTTCTTCAGGGGTAAGAGAATCTGGTATGCGGAAATTCAGCACCGCCGTCGGCCAGAACTTCTCCGGGAAGTAATCCGCTGCAAGAATACTCCAGAAGCTCCTAGGCTCGGACTCAGGGACTGGCCCTGTGTTGCCCCACTCGTCAACCGGGGGTGGCTGAGGGACCGGCAGCGGTACCGAGGCGGACTTCTGGGATAGTAAGCTCGGCGGTGGAGAATATGGCAAACGAGCTGACTGGCCGCCGAATTCCGGGCCATCCTCTGAAGAGTGAGGTGACCTGGCCACGATGTCACGATACGACTGGCTGATAACCACAACTTCCGGAACAGGAGACACGGCTACCGGAAATAGGTCGTGTCGTCGCTCTACCATCGTTGGCCCCCAAAATAACTCTTCGTGATTTCTGGTAGAGGTAGAGGGATCTTCTGGTGACAGAGGCGGTGATTGCGTGGTCGAGACCTGCGGAATTCCCAGGATTTCTTCCTCCTGGATGTACCCGCGGAGGGAGACGGGAATCTAGTAGACCTCAAATTCTGGGAGAATGAGGCTAACGCGTCTGGTTCCTGCCACAGTCCTTGATACGGAGGAGCGGGGAGAAGGTTCCATCGCTGAATCACATTCCGCTTCTGAGTCGTAGAAGCGGGCAGGTTTGATCTCCACCTAGGCCTTCCCAGGATTCTTCTTGTGGCGGCGACGACCCGCTCTTCTACCCTGGGGAGGCTCTTCGGGACAGGGTTGATCCCTATTAGGCAGCCTCTGGGCGGCGCTGGTGTCGTGGCAGAGAGGGCCCCCACTCGAGATAGCCGGGGTGTGAGGGGCACCAGGGCAAATGTCGAAGGGTACATGGGGAGGACCTCCATGGACATCACCCATGTAGGCGGGGCCTCTGTTGGAATTGGCAGGAGCATGGGGAGGACCTCCACGGTCGCTGCGGGTGGAGCGAGGCTGACCTTCACTCCTCGAGTTGCTGGGGCGAGGAGGACCTTCGCCGGTTGCAGAGAGGACGTAGGGAGGGCCCCCACGTTGGAGAGGGACCGGATGGAAGGTGCCTTCAGGTTGGCGGTCAGGGGCAGGAGGATGGACTCCATACCCTGTAGAGTGGGCGCGGGAAATGTTTCCGCGTTGAGTGTCACTACCGCAGGGCAGATCTTCCTACAGGATGGGGGTAGCATGAGGCATGCCTCCATGACGAACCTCATAGCGGGGAAGGCCCACGCTCTGTGGAGTAGTGGTACGGGGAGGACCTCCGTACGGGGTGACATTACCGTGGGTTAGCTCGCGGCGATCACCACTTGGGCCTGCAACCCGGAGAGTCAACCCAGCATTCCCGTGGGGCGGTTGGGGTCTCGATCCTGGTTGGGTGAAGGAGTGCCCCTGCTCAGTGTATGCAGGGGCTTCACGATGCAATTCGGCGGTGGCTCGGGCCACTGTAGCTGTCGACTTTGACGCGCCCGGGGGAGCGTCCTCAGCCCGGGCCCGGCGCTGACGTCGGGTCAGGCCAACAGGTGCAGGTAGTGCAGGGACGTAGTCTGCCTGCTCTTCCTGCGAGGCCGGACAACGGCACTGACGCGGCCGGGCAGGAGCTCTCGCCTGGAGCCCTTGGGTCGGGACCCTGAGGGGGCTGAGCTGGACGGTGCCCGCCTCTTCAGCGTAAGGTGAGGAGTCGTCAAGGCGTTCCGGAGACAAGCTCCCGAAACGGTTGAATGTTGGGGTGGGGAGCAGGGGCTCCCTGCGCGGCCTGTTAGGGCGGCGCTGACAGCGGGGCCTGGAGGCCTCCAGGTCCAGGTGGGCCATATCCCGGGTTGGGATGACCCCTTCTTCCTCGTACCTGCGCACAAGGTTGTTGATCACCCTTCGCTGGATGACCTCTGATGGGGAAAGGGGACGTGGGTGCCCCATATTCCGCGATGTGGTGACCGTCGTGGCGGTAGTGGCGATATGTGGGGCGGCCGCGGCGGTGTTGCCCCTGCCCCTGCATGGGCAAGGAGCGGATGGTGACCGCGTCTCTGTAACAACATCCTGGTTCCTGAGAAACGAAGGGATCAACTCATCAGTACTGAGAGGAAAAGGATTGACACCTAGTGCCCCAGCGTCCTTCCATTATCCACGTCTGTAAGAAGGATCCACACCAACACGCTGCAGGATGGAGTGCCCCACGTTCTACTGCCCCGACTTCCGGTGATTTTCACAATAGGCCCTCTATTTGCTTCGCGGGACCAGGCACCGGATATCTGGATCCGGTGACACGTCAATCTACTGGTATCTCGAACGCTACTAATCTCTATACTGAGGAGAATAATTTCACGCCGGGTTCACCATTTCTGTTTCCGACGCTTTTCGCTGGGGCGCGCGCGCGCGTTCCGCTCCGTATTCGCGAAGGAGGACGCGCGACGCTTCTGTTGCCCTGCATTCCCGCTTTCCAAAGGCAGGCGACATTCTTTCCTTATTTAGGGACGTCTGCTCCTTGATCGAAACGGGATGATGGGATGTCGGTTCTTCCTCCTGCAGATTCCTCCTCAGAACTCGTCACCTAGTCCAGGACTCCCTCATAGATTTAATACGTAGTTCGTGAAACTCTTCCCAGTGCCATGTTTCCATGGACGCCGGTTAATTACATTGCTTCTGTCGGGACATTCCAAAGGGTCCAGTCAGGGCAGCAACCTTCAGTCAGGGGAGTAGTCACGTTGAGGCATCAGTAGCGTTTCTAGATGCTAGGGTACCTGGCATGTCTGTCTGTTATCCTTGGTAACAAGGCTTCTCGAGGGCGTGGAGGCCCAAGGCATCCCAAATCGAGCGTGGGGAATTATATGTCATAGACACATATCTGAGGTTTTCCTCAGCTTCCCGTGCTCAACACAGGGTATGCCGCGAGTTTAACGTCTAGCGGAGACGGATCAACCCAACCAGAGCATTAGCTAGGATAGATCGGATTGAAGGATCCTCCTTGAAGGGATGTCGATACCGGGGCCAACCCATGGATGGCTGCGAAGAAGAGCATACCGACATGGTCTCACCGGGATAAGACGGTCTGGGCGAGAATCGGGATGGGTGATAGGTTGATGAATGGAGTGGAGGGAGAGTGAAATGGGACCATCGTAGGGGCGACAGTGAAGTTGGTCTTGAGCCTTAACGAGGCTTCCTACGTATCCCTGTGGCAGGGAATCAAAGTCCGCGTAGTTCGGGATGATGTCGATAAACCGACGTGAAGTTGGACCTTGGCCCGATGAGCATCGTCAGCGTACCGATGTGAAAGTAGACCCGTGGGTCCACTAGTGGTAGGCTTGAACCCTGGGAAGGTTTCCTACGTACCATGCCTTGACATGGATCAAAGTCCTCGTAGTTCAGGGTGGTCACAATGGCTTGCTGTCAGATGAGAGTTGCAGTTTAACGTCGTGCTAGACGTAGGTAGTACTCGACGTGAATTGGATGATGGGTGGGTTTGAACCTCGTGGAGGCTTCCTACGTACCACGCCTTGACATGGATCAAAGACCTCGTAGTTCATATGGGGCTTTGTTGGTGGACCGACGTGAAAGTGGACCTTGGTCCAATGAGAGGTGGACTTGAACCTCTGGAAGGCTTCCTATGTACCATGCCTTGACATAGATCAAAGACCTCGTAGTTTAGGTGGGAATGGGTGTGCAGTTTAATGTCATGAAGGACAAGGGGACATACAGTTTAACGTCATGCTGGATGAGGGCGAAACTCGACGTGAATGAACGACCGAGCAATGTGGCTTGAACCTCATGGAGGCTTCATACGTACCATCCTTGACATGGATCAAAGACCTCGTAGTTCAGGTGGGAATGGGTCGCAGCAGCTTACTACTAGACCAGAATGCAGTTTAACCTTATGCTGGACTAGGGTGAGACCTGACATGAAATGACGGGTGGGATTGAACCTCATGGAAGGCTTCCTACGTACCATGCCTTGACATGGATCAAAGACCTCTCAGTTCTCTAGGATGGGTTTGTCGGTGAACTGACATGAAAGTAGACCCGGGGGTCCACTATTGGTGGGCTTGAACCTCGTGAAGGCTTCCTACGTACCATGCCTTGACATAGATCAAAGTCCTCATTGTTCGGCTGGAATGTGCAGTTTAACGTCATGCTGGACTGGAATGAAACCCGACGTGGAAGAATGACGGGTGGGCTTGAACCTCATGGAGGCTTCATACGTACCATACCTTGATATGGATCAAAGACCTCGTAGTTCAAAAGGGTGAGGGGTCAGGGTCGGTGCTCACTCTAAGCCCACGTGAGTCATGCTCGGTGTGAGAAACAAGAGGTTGCAAGGACCTGACGATCATGTCACGAAGGGTGCGTCCGTGAGAAGCGAAAAGGGGCTTATGCATTGGGTGGCCCATGGTGTTGGGACTTACTCCAGGATGGAGGCCCAAAGTGCGACGAAGCGTGGGAAAGAGGTACCTTGGTCTAATGATGGGAGGTGACTCGTTCCCTATCACGCCCTCCACTGACCTTGGTAGTGGGGAAGTACGGAGATGCACGGGTGCAATTATCTGTACGAAAGGTTAGGGGCTTATGCTCTGAGGCAGCCCTTCCCCTACGAACATATGCCACTCCGACAATGAGGATCTCATTCCATGTGAGGAAGAGTTCCATTCCCATGGAGACGAGTGGGCATAAAAAATGTTCAACCTGGGGGGACCCTTCGTGAGGGAGACGAGGTTGGGTCATAGTTTAACGCCATGTGTTGAGGACGTGGTGCTTGGCAGTTTAACGTCCTGCAGCTCGGACGAGGTGGGTTCACTCTGCACCCCTAGGACTTACATAACTGGTACCCTCTGGTCCTTAGGGAAGGGAAGGTACCAGTAAGGCCATGGTTAAGTGTGGTCGTGGAACGAACCATCGAGGGGTCCACGTTAGCGTGGCTATGCGAAGAAGCAATAGCCGTTAGCGTGCCTATGAGAAGAAGCATTAGGCGAAGCAACGCTACGGGTGGTATTGTCCATGGGACTTTGAAATCACATCGTGCAAACCTGGAGGGTCGCACGGGAAGAGGAATCGCTAAGCAGAGGAGTGTGCTTCGCGAAGTGGAGTGCCTTAGCCTTAGCATGGGGAATAGGTTTGAGTGGAAGGTGCTTCGCGAAGTGGAACAGTGTTCGTGGAGCACTGCCTCGCGAAGAAGGGGTGCCTCGCGAAGCAGGGCCCTCCGGAGTAGTGTGCTTCGTGATGTGTAGCGATCCTGCCTTAGCATAGGGATCACTATCATGGGTTGGGTGTTTCGCGAAGAATAAACGCTCCGCGGCTACCCGGGTTCCATTGGGAATCCCCTTCCTTCGCGAACGCCCTTGAGCTTCGCGAAGGGCATCCCTCTCGGAAGAGGGGCTCAAAATGAGACAAAGCAGAGGCGTCTCGCGAAGTAGAAATACCTCGCGGAGCTCATGATTCCCAGGGAAAAGAGTGCTTCGCGATTCGGGAGAGGAGAAGCCGAAAGGTCAGATTGTCCATCCTCGGGACTCAGGGGGAGTCCAGTATTTATAGGGAAGGGGCGCCGTGAAGCGAAACTCGTGTGCCGCCTTCGGTGCTTCGCGGCGCGCTCGCGAACGTCAACATCGTCCGCGGAGCATTACCGCCTCAGGAGCTTCGCGGCGGCTTGTGAACGTCAAATGCGTTCGCGGAGCATTACCGCCTCTGGAGCTTCGCGGTGGCTCGCGAACGTCAAATGCGTTCACAGAGCATTACCGCCTCCGGAGCTTCGCGAGGCCGCCATGGTCGGGGCGCTTCACGTGGGTGATTCGCGGCGGTGCTTCGCGGCTGTGCTTCGCGAGACAGCGCGCCAGCTGTCTTTTTCGTTCCTTTCTATCGGGCCGTATTTTTGGCACCAAAAATTACCAAAAACGAGATGTGAACCTTCGATCTCTATCTGAGACTATATAAACTTGTACTCCATGCCTATTTACCACTTCTCAGATATAGATTTTGGGCAGATCCTCCACCGTATGAGTTTAACGAATTGGGATAAAATTATCTGAATTGGTAAGATGATCCACTATCAACCATATGGGATCGTGTTTTTGAACTGTTATTGGAAGACCTGTAACAAAATCCATCACTATATTCTCCCATTTCAACACTGGGATAGTAAAATACTACAACATAACTGCAGGTCTCTGATGCTCTGCTTTAACCTGCTAACAAGTTAAGCATCATGAGATGAACTCGGCCACTTTTCTTTTCATGCCTCTCCACCAAAAATATGCCTTAAAAACCATATAAATATTCTTTGTACCTATATGTACATATCATTTCAAATGGTGGTAATCCTAGAGGAGGTTTTTTGGACAATCCATAGGTACAAACATTCGATTTCTAACGCAAAAAAATGAAATCCCATCAACTTTTCAGCCCTCAATGGTCTCCACACCATTGAGTTTTGAACTCATAACCAGACATTATGCTTCAGATGTTTGTTCCTATTTGACCATATTTACCAAATCAGGAACAATCATAGATGAAAATAAATCAACAACATCACCGGGATCTTCACATTCCACATGAATGTCATATAGGACTGACATCAACTACCATTCATCTGAAACTTCTTTTTCCAACTGATCAAATGACTTTATTCTCAATGCATCTGCCACTAAATTTTATTTCCCTATTGTGTACATCAAGTCAAAGTCAAACATCTGGAGATAATACATACATCTCTTTTTTCCTTGGATTCAAATCTCGTTGTGAGAAAATGTGTTTCAAGCTTTTGTGGTCTGTGAACACATTATATTTCTCACCAAATAGATAATATCTTCATGTTTTCAGGGAATGGACAACTGCATCTAACTCCAAATCATGTGTTGGGTAATTATTCTCATGCATCCTCAACTACCTTGAACCATAAGCAACCACATGGTCTCCTTTAATGAGAACACAACCCAACCCTGATCTTAAAGCATCATAGTACACCACATACCCCTATCCTAACTCTATCAAGATCAGGATATGTGCCGATGTAATATGAAAATTTAGTTCCTTGAAGTACTTCTCACATTCCTCTATCCTTTGGAATGTAGCATTATTCTTTCTCAGATCTATCAGTGGCGAATATAGTCATGAGAAATCACACACAAAGTGTCGGTAGTAACCAGCTATACCAAGAAAACTTTGTATCTTGAAAACATTCTTCGGATGTTTCCACAAGATTATAGCTTCTGTATTTTCAGTATCAATAGAAAGACCTTTTTCAGAAATGACATTGCCAAGAAAATGTACTTCATGTATCCAAAAATTCACAATTTGATAATTTGGCATACAAACAGTGATCTCTCAAGATTTTTAAGAATGTTTCTAGGCGATCTTCATGGTTATATCTTGTCTTAGAATACACTAAGATTTCATCCATAAACACCACAATAAAAGAATCTAGATATCACTGAAATATTTGATTCATCAAATCCATGAATACTGTTTGTGCGTTCGTTAAAACAAAAGGAATGACTACATATTCATAGTGGTCATATCTGCTATTGGAAGCTTTCTTTTGAATATCCTCCTTCTGAACTCGCAATTGGTGATATCTAGATCACCAATCTATCATGGAGAACCACTGATCTCACCTTAACTTATAAAACAAATCATAAATGTGTGAAGGTTAAGCTTATGATAATCAATACATAGTCGAAGAGTTCCATATTATTTCTTCACGAAAAAAACTAGTGTTTCCCATGGAGATGTACTTGTTTGAATGAAACCCTTTCTTTCCAGTTCCTCCAATTGAACATTAAATTCATGTAACTCTATTTGTGCCATCATATTAGAAGGAAGGGAAATAGTACTAGCCACCAGAAGAAGATCAATCGTAAAATCCACTTCCCTTGTAGTTGGAAACCCCGTAATGTTCTCTGAAAATACATCTAGAAATTGATCCAAAACTAATGAATTTTTTTTTCCTCGGTCTCCTCCATCGATTCCAAAGTCAACTCTGCCAACTGATAAGAGGTTGTTCCCACCGTAGGTGCCAACAAGATCTTTCCCTCTTTGTTTACCATCCTATCTCCTCTAAGGAGATGCTAGATGCCTCCTCAGTTGAGAAACTAACTGATCTCCTATAACAGTCAATGTGAGACTTAAATGTTTTTAACTAATCTGTTACCATGATTAGATCATAGACATAAATTTTCAACATTGAAAATTTCAATTTCATCTTAGCTTCATCAACAATTATAACACATTCTCGACATACAAAGTCTTGACATTCTCTTTCACTGAGATGAGTTTGTAGTATTAAAAAAGAAATCATCAATTCCATCTTTAAACCTAGCAAATATGTTCCCCACTTCCTCTTCATCTTAGTTCTATAGTTATTAGCTCCTCTATAGAAGACAATTGTACTTCCTCCAATAGGTTTTTCAGCAGTAACATATATCATAGATGTAGTATCCGGTTAAAGTCTAAACTGAATTGTTTGAAAATCTTGAGTGATTCTTTAGACCAACAGTTGGTTCACATGTGTCTTAGGTGTAACCAAATTCTCAACAACCTCTTTTGAATAGTTCTTATGATGCCTATAGGATTACATTTTCTAAACCAAAAACAAACTATGTTAATCTCACTTTCTAGAAACTGATGGCTTATCATTTCAAATTCTATCACATCACTATCACAACCTTGTTTTCCAAAACAACCTGTTCCATGTTCTACTATTTTTTTAAACATTTAACATTCTTTTTGAAAATTAAACCATTTTCAAAATACCAAATATCCGTGTTTCAAAATATTACATTTGAAAACAAATTATGCATTTTTTTAAAAAATTACACCTTTTAAAAAATCATGAATCATTACTGCAAATGAAATATAAAATCTTAGCGTTTATTCATTCCTTTACAATACATGTCATGACAATGATATTCATAAATCTTGGAAGTGTCTCTAAACCCTTATGTTCCCAACTCCCTGGTAACATGAAGTTTAGCATAAAAGGGTTAGCTACATCCTTTTATGTTATATATTTCATGTTCTGATAATCCTAGTCATATCTAATATTTCAACCCAAGGAATAGAGAAGAATGAATTTCAACTCCAAGAGCAATAACAATGATGAAAACTTGTTATTCAATGACTGAACAAGATCATAACTTGTGTATCGCAAAGAAAGGACTAGACTAATACCATTTTTAATGACCCAACAATTCCCATTGTATTGAGAGTATAATGTTTCATTACTCGTCCTTAAGTTACATCCCCATGATGCCATAGGCTAGAAATAAATGCTGAAGGATCTCACATACAAGTGTGGGGCGTTTTACCAATTAATAAACAACCAAAAAACCATTAAAAAATAACCAATACATTCACTAAATGATGCAAGGACAAAATAAAGACAACTCAACCACTTCATGTATCTCTAAACCACAATAATGTGTGCAACAGCGGAAGAACAAACAAGTATCAAGGTATAAAGCCGATAAAACAACTAAAGACTCTCAAAAAATCCACAAGACTCTATGCTCCACAATCTCCAAGATCTAAAATCACCGAAGAACTCAAACATCATAAGGTTGTGCTAAAAACATGGAAAACATTAGCTTTTCCCCTGTCCTAGATGATAACATCTACAAAAGCATCAAAGTGCCAAAGTAGGGGTGAGATAATACTCAGACGGTTTCCCCCAATGAATACCTACTCACACCACTAGGATAGAAATGTTAGGCACATCTATATAACACATTTTATATAAAACAATTTACCAAATAGTTTATAACAATAAAAAATAATTCCAAAAACCGTTTTCAACCAAGTGAAAACAAAAATAAATGAAACCAATTTCCTGCAGGTAATTTTTCTAGAAAAAAATAACAAAGAAAAGCATTTAAAAAATTCTTATTAACATTTGGAATACCCATTCAATAGTTCAAAACACAAAAACAACTATGCATGTAACCTGGATCTCCCAATTCTCATGAGTGGTGTGTCATCCTTTCACTAAGTCATCCCTAGTGAACCAACTGATGGGGGAGATCCCAAACATTCTTTCCATCCCGTTAATGATGGGGGATAACCCTAACCATTATCCATCCCACACGAACCCTTTGACGGGGGAGAGACCTAAAACTTTTCCATCCCATTAATGATGGGGGAGACCCCAAACCCTTATCCTTTTAGAAAACCCATGAACACACACAACCATAATGTCAAAAACTAATTGTGTTCAACCAATTCACACAATTTCAATAAACTGTACATTTATTGAAGACTGAAGAATAAAACAATTTCAAAACTACCATTTCATTTCAAAAAAACATTCCCTTTTATTGAAAACATTAAATCCAACCCATGTTCCAGAATTCTAGAAAATCCTCATTTTAAAATCATTATTTTAAAATTAAGAATACAAGAACACATTCAAAATCCCCAATTATCAAGATTTCTCAAACCATCACTCAAGAAGGTTTCAAAAAATTCCTCAACTACAAAATCAAAATCAATTTCACTTGAATAAATCCATTTTAAAGCATTCCAATTATTTTTATAAAGTGGAGTTTATAATGAATCTTTCTACATCAAAGGTTTTGACAAAAACCACAACAAACGAATAATGCCCAAGAAAACCGAGTTGATCCACCAAGAACCCAACTTAGATCTCTTCTCTTAGAATAAAGAAGACCAAATCAAATCATATATTGTATCCAAACACCTATATCTACCCATAAATGGTTTATATCTAATAAATTGAGAGAAGTGGAGAAGATGATCTAAGTATATCTAAGAAAACAATCAATAACGATGAAGAACGATCACATATCTCAAGAATCAGGCTTTTATTCACCAAGGAAAGCCTTCAGATCACCTCAAAAATGCTTGGGAGAGGTTCTCCTACTATAAATAGAGAGTAATACCAATTTATGGATGCTTATGAGCAAAAAAATCACTTAGAGACCAAAATGTGTGATATCCACTTTTTAGGATCTTACTTAAACATCTTCATGTTTAGTTAGCACAGTTAGACAAACTATGCGCTAACCATGTGTTAGATACTTCCTAAACAGACCCTTCCATGGTTTCCTCACACGATCTCCCTAAAAGTGCTCTAACTGTACTGGAACCACTACCTCAAGAAGACCAAATGCACACGGTTTGGCTGCACGGTTAGACAAATTGTGTGCCACCCGTGCAACTTCCATTTTTTCTCAAAACAACTTCCAATGTTCTCCCAACTCTCCCATTCATCACACTTAAAAGTTATAACCATGAAAATCATAAAGTAAGGGTTACATAATAGGAATCAGGGGTACTACATTCTACCCACTATTGTTCATTCCTTTCACAGAAATTATAAAACATTCGCTGCCTTGAAGGAGGTATGGCCACGAATCTTTCATTTCTTTCCTGTGTTACCAAGTCTCTTCCTGATTCTGACTATGCTACCAGAAAACTCACACTAGATAGATGATTTTTTCATGCAAGACTTTCTCTCACCTCTCTACAATCTTTAATAGGATATGTACCAATGAACCATCCGGTTCTTGGACAACGTGATCCCATTTGATCACATGGTTAGGATCAGGATGATACTTTTTCAACTGAGATACACAGAACACATTATGCTCTGAACTGAACCATTGTGGTAATGAAAAAAATATATTCCACCTATACTACCTATTTTAGTATCTCAAAATGGCCTATGTGTCTAGGATATAGCTTTCCCTACTTCCCAAAATGATGATGTCCAAGTCTTGGAGAAATCATCAAGAAAACATGATCACTCACGACAAATGACAACGACCTTCAACGGTGATCTACATAAGATTTCTGAAAACTATGAGCCATCCCCATCCTATTTCTAATCAAATGGATCTTCTTCGTTGTTTCCTGGACAAGGCTCATCCCAACAAGTGATGTTTCACGTGTTTCCACCCAACATAGTGGAGAACGATAAGGGCTCCCTTACAATGCTTCAAACAGATCCATATGTGTCAAGGCCTGATAACTATTAATATATGAGAACTCCACCAAGGGAATTTGATCCTACCATGAGCCACCAAAATACATTACACAATCCCAAAACATGTCTTCCAATGTTTGTATCATCCACTCGGATTTCCAATCTATATTGGGATTATACGCTGTTCTCGTAGTAAATTGAGTCCCAGGAGCTTGCTATAAGGATTTCCAGAGAAGAGACGTGAACCATGGATCTCTGTATGAGACTATTGAAACTGGTATTCCATGCCTCTTTAACACTTCTCGGATATAGATTTTTGACAGATCCTCTATCGTATGAGTTTCACAAATAGGGATGAAATGGGATGACTTGGTAAGACAGTCCACTATCACCCATATGGAACTGTGTTTCTATACCCTTCTATGAAGACCTATAAAAAATCCATCGCTATCCGCTCTCATTTCCACACTACGATAGGTAAAGACTGCAACATACCTACAAGTCTCTTATCCTCTTCTTTAACCTACTAACAAGTTAAGAATTTTGAGATGAACTCAGCCACTTTCCTTTTCATGCCTCTCCACAGAAAATGGTTCCTTAAACACCTTATACATATTATGTGCAACTGGATGTACATCTCATCTTGAATGGTGGTAAGCCTAAAGGATTTGTTCTTGAAAAGCCATAGGTACAACCGTTTGATATCTAAAGCACAAAACTAAACTCCCACCAAGTTTTCATCTCTCAATGGTCTCCCCACCATTGATTTTTGAACTCATAACCAGACATTATGCATCAGATGTTTGGTCCTCTTTTATTATATTTACCAAATCAGGAACAAGCATAGATTAAAAGAAAACTCCAACATCACCTTGGTCCTCACATTCCACATGCATGTTATATAGGACCGACATAAACTACCATTCATTTGAAACTTCTATTTCTAACTGAGCATATAACATTCTGCTCAATGCATCTACCACTAAATTTCCTTTCCCTGCTGTGTACATCAAGTAAAAGTCAAACATCTGAAGACACTCTATCAATCTCCTTTTCCTCATATTCAAATATCATTGTGAGAAAATGTGTTTCAAGGTTTTGTGGTCTGTGAACACCATAAATTTCTCACCAAATAGATAATGTCTCCATGTTTTCAAGGGATGGACAACTGGAGATAACTCCAAATCATGTGTTGGGTAATTCTTATCATGAACCATCAACTACCTTGAACCATAAGCAACCACATGGTCTCCTATTATGAGAAAACAACCCAACTGTGATCCTGAAGGGTCAATGTACACCACATACCCCTGTCCTGATTCTGTAAAGATCAAGATAGGTTCCAATGTAAGATGAACATTTAGTTCCTGAAAGGAATTATAGCTTTCATTTGTCCATTGGAATGGATCATTCTTATTTTTCAAAGATTTCATTGGCAAATCTAGTCTTGAGAAATCATGAAAAAAGCATCAGTAGTAACAAGCTAATCCAAGAAAACATCGTATATTGAAGAAATTATTTGGCGGTTACCATAAGATAATAGATTCTATCTTTTCAGGATCAATAGAAAGGCCTTTTTTAAAAATGAAATGTGAAATAAAATGTACTTCTTGTATCGAAAAATTACACTTTGATAATTTGGCATACAAATGTTGATCTCTCAAGATTTGTAAGACTGATTCTAGGTGATCCTCATGGCCAGCCCTTATCATTGAATACACCTAGATGTATTTCGAAAAAAAACAAAAAAAGAATCCATATATCACTGAAATATCTGATTCATCAATTTCATGAAGATCGTTGGTGTGTTCGTTAGACCAAAAGGCATGAATACGTATTCACATTGGCCATATCTCTTTCTGAAAGTTGTATTTGGAATATCCTCTTTTAGAACTCGCAATTGGTGATATCCAGATCGCCATTAAATCTTGGAGAACCACTGAGCTCACCTTAATTGATCAAGCATATCATTAATCCATGGAAGTGGATATATATTCTTTATTTTAACGTAGTTTAGCTGACGATAATAAACACACAACCAAAGAGTTCCATCTTTTTTCTTCACAAACACAATTGGTGCTGCCAATGAAAATGTACATAGCCAAATGAAATCATTTTCTATCTAGTTCCTCCAATTTCACTTTCAATTCCCATAACTCTTTTGGTTCCTTCTTATAATATAGAAGGGAAATAGGACTGGTCCATGGAAGGATATCAATCGTTAACTCCACTTCCCTTATAGGTGGAAACCTTGAAAAGTTATTAAGAAATATGTCTGTATATTGACCCACAACAACTAGAAAACTAATTTCCTCGATCTATTACATTGATGTCAAATTAATGTATTACAACTGATAAGATATCGTTCTCACCATTGGTTCCAAAAAGCTCTTTTCGTCTTTATTTACCATCCTCTATCCTCAGAAGAGATTCTTAATGCCTCCTTAGTTGTGAAACTGATTGTTCTTCTATAATAGTCGATGTGAGCCTTAAAAGTTGTCAAACAATCCATATCTAGAATTACATCATAGAAATACATGTCCAACATCTAAAAGTTCCATTTCAACTCAACTTCATCAACTATTATAACACATGCTCGACACACAAAGGCTTGACATTCTCTTTCACCAAGAATAGTTTTCAGTTTTAAAACATAAGGCATCAATTCTAACTTTAAAAATAGAGAATAGGTTCCCCACATCCTCATCATCTTAGTGCTAGAGTTATCCTCTCCTATAATAAAGACAATCGTACTTCCTTCACTTAGTTTTTCTATAGTGACAGATATCGTAGATGCAGTATCTAGTTGAAGTCCCAAATCAATGGTTTCAAAATCATGAATGATGCTTTAGTCCAACTGATGGTTCACTTGTGGCTCAGGTGAAACCAAATTCTCAATAGCCTCTGCTGACTAAATCCTATGATGCCTATCAGGTGACATTTTTTAAACCAACAAAAAACTCCATCAATTTCACTTTCTACCACCTGATGGATTAGTATTTCAAATTCTATCACAGCACTATAACAACATTATTTTCTAAAAAAAACTTTTTCCATGTTCAAATATTTTTAAAACATTTAACATGCTTTTTGAAAATTAAACCATTTTTGAAATACCAAATATCCTTGTTTCAAAATAATTAATAGGAAAAAAAATCTCCATTTTTAAAAAATTTACACCTTGCAAAAAATCATAAATCATTACTCCATATGAAAAATGAAATCCAAGTGGGAAGTCAATCATATAAAAGGAAATTAATGCTCGTCTCATTGGATAAACCCATGATAATGAGATTCCTAAATTCTGTACGTGTCTCTAAACACTTATGTACCCAACTCCCTAGTAACATTAAGTTCAACATAAAAGTGTTTGCTACATCCTTTTATGTTATACATTTCCTATTCCAACAATCCTAATCCTGTCTAAGATTTCAACCCAAGGAATAGACAAGAATGAATTTCAACTCCATGACCAAAATAACTAATGACCACTAGTTATGTAATGACAGAACAAGATGAAAACATGTGTAATAAAAATGAAGGAACAGAATGATACCATTTGTAATGACCCACAAATTCCCATTGGAATTAGAGTACAACAAGTCACTACTTAGCCTTAAGAGACATCTCCAAGATGCCAAAGGCTGGAAATAAATACCTAAGGGTTTCACATAGATGTGGGAGACAATTTACCCTTTATGAAATAACAAAAAAACCATCATACCATAACCAAGCCATTCACTAATGATTCATGAACAAAATAATGACAATTCAACAACATCATGTATCTCAAAACTACATCAAATTGTGCAACAATAGATGACCAAACAAGTATCAAAGTACACAACAGATAAAACAACTAAAGACTCTAAAAAACACAAGGCTCCATGATCCAAAAGTTATAATATACACAATTAACGAACAACCCATACATCTTGAGGTAGTGCTAAAAATTTGGGAAATGTTACCTTTTCCCATGTCCCGGAAGATAGAATCTGAAAAAACACCAAAGTTCCAAAGCATGGGTGAGTATAAAACTCAGTAGGTTTTCCAAAATGAATTCATACTCACTCCACAATGATAGGTAAGTTATCCACATTTATATAAAACATTTTATATAAAATAATTTACCCAATAGTTTATAACCATATATAAACTGGTTCAAAAAAAAAATTCAACCAAGTGAAAACAAAACTAAATAAAACCAATTTCCAACAAGTAATTTTTCCATAAAAAATAACAAATAAAATCCATTAACAAATTATTCTAATCAGTTGGCATATGCATTCCATATTTCACAACACACAAACAACTATGCATGTAACTTGGATCTCCTTATACTCATGATTGCTGATTTATCCTTCACTATATTTACCCTAGTGAACCAATCGTTGGGGGAGATCCCTAACCCTTATACATATCATTAATGATGGAAGAGACCCCTTCACCTTACTCGTCCTACATTCACTCTTTTATGGGGGAGATCCCTAACCCTTATCTATCTTGTTAATGATGGGGGAGACCCCTAACCCATATCTTTCCCGCAAAGCCATGAACACACACAAATATCATGTCAAAAACCAAGTGTTTTCAACAAATTCAAACCATTTCAATAAACTATACTTTTATTGGAAACCAAAGAATAATCCAATTTCAAAAATTTCATTTCATTCCAATAAAACATTCCCTTTTATTTAAGACATCTAATCTAGACCATGTTCCACTATTCTAGAAAATCACCATTTTAAAATATTTATTTTATAATTAAGAACATAAGCACTCATTAAAAATCCCCAATTTTCTAGATTTCTCAAACCGTCACTCAAGAAGGATTCTAACAATTGTTCAAAATAAAAAAAATCAATTTCACACAAATCAATCAATTTGAAAGTATACCAACAAGTTCTATAAAGTGGAGTTGAGAATGAATCCTCCTACCAAAAATGTTTTGATGAAAACAACAACGAATGGATAACGCATAAGAAAACTAGGTCAATTCTCCATGAACCTACTTTAGATGACTTCCCCAAGAATGAAAAAAACCAAATCTCATAATACATGGATTCCACACACCAAGATCTACAAATAACGGGCATAGATATAAGAAATTGAGATAATATGAGAAGTAGATCTATGTAGATCTATGAAACCGATCAAGAACGATGAAGTATGATCACATACCTCAAGAATACGGATTTGATTCACCAAGGAAAACCTTTGGATCACCTCCAAAACATTAGGGAGAGATTATGATACCTTAAATGAAGATAAATCCCAAGGTTTGTCCACTTATAAGCAAAAACGAGCTTCTTAGAGGAAAAAATGTGTGAGATCGACTTTTTTAGGATCTCAGTTAAACATCTAAATTATTAGTTCATACAGTTAGAAAAATGTGTGCTAACAGTTCATTAGCTACTACCTAGAGAGTCCTTCACACAGTTTCTGTGCACATTCTCCCTAACCGTGCTCCAACCATGTTGGAGCCACTACAATAAGAAGACCAAATATGCAAAATTTGGCCGCAAGGTTAGACAAACTGTGTGCCACATGTGCGACTTCCATTTTAACTCAAAACTACTTCTAATGTTCTACAAATCTCCCATTCATCACTCTTAAACTTTATAACCATCAAAAGCATCAAGGAAGGGTTTCATACTAGAAACCAGGGGTACATCATTATTTATTCCTCTGTGTTAAACTTTGCCAATGAGGGTATAGTTTCCCCACTATCACACCCTAGGTCCTCATTTCTAGTAGGCAGTCTAGAGAATTTTAGGAAATGCATTTCAGTCCATGTGGCCAACTGGGTACGGAGCACCAGTTGAGTGGCTTCCGGACCTCGGTACCTTACACCTACCATTCCATGCTGCAAATTCGGAAGGATTTTGTTCTGTTTGTTCTGCTCCTCTTCTGCTTCCGCATTTCATCTACGGACAACCATTGGGAACAAACATATCTTAGTCAAAACAACATAGTAAAATTTAAATGATATATAGTTTCAAATTAACCATATAATAATGAAAAAATTTATGGTATTATATTAAATTCATCCAAACCCCTAAAGTTATATAAACCATCCTCTGATACCAACTATAAGGACCCGACTTTATTACATTACATATTCTTAAATTTAGTCAAAAAATCACATTCTTTAACTTTTTGAATATTTTCATGTTTAGAGATTTAGATAAAAGGTACAAAACACATTCATGAAATTACAAATTAATATAGAGTAAATACCATAAAAACCATTTTAATTTCTTCCAAATTATAAATCATTTCAAATAAAATATTATTTTATTGAAAATTCATCGAACATTAAAATTTCCTCATTATTTGTCTTAAACATCCTTATATCCAATGAAAATAATTTAAAAACATGGGATGAGCACAATAACCTCAAAAATGGATATAAAAATAAGGAAAAAACACTTTAGTCCATGAATACTTGTAATGTATGAAATCATTTTCAAAATACATACATGTCACCCATATATACTTACTTTGTGAAACATGAGATTTCCACAAGATTCCCAAAAAACATAAAGAACTTAATAAGAACCTTAAATGTTTCTTGAGGCATTACTTATAATAGCATGTAACCATCTTGGGTACCTTATAATTTTTAACTCTCATGACTACCTGACAAATTGTATAACCATCGCAGTTACACTTGGATTAACCATACGGTCGACCTCCAATATACACATACCCAATGTATTGGAGGGAGATATAGGTCACACCCTTCTTCATAAACATTTCACAATAATCAGAACAAAATTATACATCATGAAAAATTTCCTAAAAAATTTGATTATGATTTTTCGTAAAACAGAATTTTAAAAGAGGTTTTTTAAAGGAAAAGTACCTTATAAATATCATATAATTGAAGTGATACTTAATAGAGGGGATGGAATAAGTATATAAACTTTTAATACACAAAATTAATCACAATATAAAAAATTTTTATCACACAAAAAAATTCAATACACACATAAATAATGAAGTATAAGGTTAACCCAAAGAATGAAATCGGGTTAGGAATTCCCTTACTTCGGATTTTTCTTACTTCATACTCATTTAAACCTCCTGTATAATGGTTAAAATAGTGTTATTAATATCATAAATAAATAGATTATTATTTATAACGTAGGATCTAAATATGAATGTAGATACACAATTACAAGAATGGTGAATTGTAAGTTTAAAAACTTTCATTTTTAACCATAACGAAAACTATGTTTAACAAAGTTAAACAAGGTAAACTCACAAGACCCATTTTAGTTCTACAAACATTATAGGTTCTAGAAATATGATTTCAGAAATGAAAGTTAATAAATGTTTACAAGGAAAAGATTATACCTTAAAGCTTATAGAATCTTATTAATCAGAGTACATAAAAGAAAAATAATGTATATGAAGGTTATACATTCTTCCTTTGTGAAAATACGAAATAAAATAAACTTGAAACAAAACAAGTAAAAAGTATGAAATCTTTTAACACAAAGAGTAGGGTATCCAACAACCTTTGATAAAGGTCCCTTGATTTATAGATTTCAAGAAAGTATGTCTTACCCACACCAGGGTAAGATCTCAATTGAAATTTTAGAATCGGTCTTTTTATCCCCCTTAGCCCTCAAACTTTAAGGTAGTCAGAACCTCTTTCTTCCTATCCAAAGAAGTCCTCGAACTTTAAGGTAGTTGAAACCTATATCTTTCAATCCCTAGAATTCCTTAATTGTACACAGAAACAAATAGAGTATCAAAAAGCAAGATGAACAAGATTTTTAGTACTCACAAGCATAAGAGTCTCTCTCTCTAGAAATTACTTCAGCAGCATGTAGTATCTAGATTGATGGATCAGTTATCAGTTGTTATGAGGTCATTAAAATGCGATCCTATTTATAATATTTTCACCAATGGTTGGATCCCTCCTAAAATGTTAATATTTTTCCTTGAATCTCATAGGGACCCGTACATGTGTCACTCAAACAACAGTTAGTTAGAAACATATTGTACGATGTCATTTAATAACTATAACAGGGGTAAGAAAAATATGGATACTTAACCCAATCCAATTTTCTAGAGTCTAGGGAAAAATAAAATTATGAGTCTAGGTAAATAAACACTTGTGGACTATAAATCATAAAAATCCAGATTCGGGTTTTCAAGGAATTCAAAACCAGAATTTCATAGAATTCGGAGTCTGAATTTCACAGAATTCGGAGTCCGAATTTCAAAGAATTTGGAATCTAAATTCAAAACCTAAAATCAGAATCTGAAAATATTTTACTCTAAAACTAAGGATTTATAGGATTCATATATTTTATATGTGAAACGAATTTTTATACTTTATAAGAAAAAAGAGTTAGACATATATATACTATAGAATGAATAATGAAAACACTGGTAAAGATAAAAATTACCTATGGAAGGAAAAATTTTCTTATTAAGAAACTTTTTAGGGAAAATAAATTTTTTCCAAAGATAACGAGTTTTTGATTTAAAAAAGATGAAGGAATGTGAAAGACATAAGGAAACCTTATTGACTCATCAATCTCCCCCTTTTTGAAAAGTACAAACATCCTTACAAAAAATAAATAAGGCCTTTGAAAATAAAATACTTATCTCCCATTTCTTATGGATCAATGTGAATACGACTAAATCCCCCTTATGTTTTGAAATCCCTAAGGATCTTATTCTTGATTTCTTGAATGAGATTTTACATTTTCACTGAATAAGGAAACCTTCTTTGATAAGAAATTCCCCTCAAATGAACTGCCCCTTACTTAGATAAATTTATTCTTTCTTAGTATTCTTTTTATCATTCCTTTCTCCCCCTTTTCGATTTTCCAAATGGAATAGAGGGAATGGAAAAAAAATGGTACATAAAAAATTAGTACTAAATAAGAAAATATTTGGAGAAAATATAAAATTCCATTAAGAATGAATGAATTTTTACAAGGAATAAATTCAATAAAATATCGGAATAGACAACATTATCCTTCTTTCTCCTTCGGCATAAACTTCTTGAAAATGGTTTTCAGCTTATTTATCTCCTTGTGATCTTCTTCCATACACTTAAGTAACTGATCCAGATCTTCACTTTTCATCTCTAAGGCTCTAATTTTTTCTTCATGAGCCGTAAGACATTTTTCTTGAGCTTTAAACACTTCTTCTTACTTAACTATCTTCTCTTCAAATTAGATATTGAGATCTCTTTCCCTCTTCCAATTCATATCAACAAAATTAAGCTTCCCATTAATATCCTTAACATCCTGCATGTGAGTAGTCTGTTCGAGACTTAGCTTTTCCTCAAAAATATTAGTATGGTCCTTGATATTTCCATATTCGATGTCAATGGAATATTTGACATTATCCTAAAATTCATCAAAATCTCTCAGGTCTTCGACTGTCTTCCTTGAACTGCTTGTAATATTTTCACAAGAAATTTTATAAGCCTCATAACCAATGAGAAAAGATTTGAAATCTGCCTCAAGCTTTAAAAATTTATCCATAAGTATGGAAACTGAATCTGATTTCTGATTTAATGAATGATGAAACAACTAGAATATTGAGTCAATACTAAGAAACAAAGTACTAGTACAAACTAACTTTTTTAAATATTTTCCCACAAAATCAAGTCTAAGGGAGGACGATTCTGAATCCGATTGTTTGATTTGTGGGGATTATTTTTCTATCTCATCAAATTTCCTCTTCGACGAAGCACCAAATTCATTATTTTTCTCCATTTATTTACTAGGTGTATTGACTATCACCTGTTTTTTCTTATCATATCTCGGAATAATGTCTTGGGTTTTGGGTGATTCATGCTCACAATCTAATAACTGAACAACCTTATCTTCATCAACTTCTTCTTTATTAGCATCATCCACTTGATCTTTTGGATGAATGAAATCAAGATTACTACTTTCTTCTTCAAAATGTTTTTTTACTTCATTCTAACCCTTATCTTTTTTTCCATGTGTAGAAAGTTTTGAGGACTCTACTTCATAAGTTCATATTGAAAGTGTCTCAGAAGGACTCTACTTCTCATGATAATCCTCCACTTGCTTTATCATGTCTTCTATATCACCACTACCTTATTCTTCTCCTTCTTCCACTTCTTTCTATTAAACTATTTTTTCTTCTTGATGTTATTTTGGAATCACCACTTTCTTTCATGGAGTCAAAGGGAGTGATTATTTCAAAAATGATTCTGGTACTTGAAGTTAGAGGCTTTCTTAGTAGCCTTGAGAAGAGATTGTACTATCTGAGCCTCATTCTTCTTTTTTATTTTCATCTATTATTTTTCTTGCTTCTCAAGATCTTCAGCAGCCTTTATCATTAATGATTTTCCCTTAGCAAGGTCCAAAACAGAAGTCAACTCCCCATCCTTCTTATATTTATTGTCTTCTCTCCACTTACCAACTACTTCATCAGGATAAGCCTTCTGCTTTTTTGATTTTAGAGGTGCGGATTGAGTTACCTTAGTCGCAACATTTTTTTCTTTCTTTTCCAGTTCCTTTGCTTTCCTCTTATTTCCACCCTTCTTGGAGGTTAAAGCCACATCCAGTTTCTTTTCTAGAGCTTAGATTTCATCTTCTAAAAAATCCTAAAATTCTCTTGAATCACTTGAAAAATGAACGTTCATTCTTCTTATAGTATCATCACTCAACAAAATTACATTGAAATTACTTGGATTTTAACTACAAATAATTTTTAAATATTCAAGACAAAGAACTATAATCTTCTAAATAATAGTTGGATACATGATGATTTGAGATTTCAAATTTCCATTCTTAATATTCTCAATCGTAACCAAGATATAATTAACCAGGTTTATCTTCCTGAGTTTCACTGAGAAATCCAAAATGTAGATATCAATCTTTTTCAGAGTATCCTTATCTTCTTTCCTTGGAATAACCAAACCATGAACCCGCAATTCAAGAATCTGGAGATTCGTAGATAGATGAACAATCTTCGGAGTCTTTACCTCTGAAAGACCAAGACATGCTAGAGCTTTGTATTTTTCAAAAGATCCTGCTACATATGATAGCTTGTCAATACAGAACTATTCTTATACTTCATAATTAATTCCAATAAAACATATTTCCTTGCTATAGAAAAGCGAATAAGTCTTCCCATATCTCTTAAAGGAAAACTTATCGCTCCCTCATTCATTGAAAATACATACTGACTCATAAAATTGAATTAAAAAAATCTGGATAGACTGGATCATGTTCCTTTTGTTTTTATATTCATAGGATCTCCCAGCCACTGATCTTAATATTATTTTAAATGATAGAGTCATATATAGAATAAAATTTCGAATCGACCAACCATTCTCGGTATAGCTTCCACTCAATGATTTCCTTTACAAAAGACATTTCATTTTGAGGTGAGGCTTGCACAGACATTCTGAATTGAGGAAACCTTGAAGAATCAGAATGGAATTAAGTAGATCAGTCGGAATTTAGCATGTTGGTTCCAGAATATCAATGTGGGACAAACATCTAGGGGTCCTTATATAGGCGATTAAAGTGACAGTTCAACTTCCTCATGTGATCCAACAGTTGAAATACTCTTGATCAGATCTGATGGTTGAGATGATAACCGAAGAAATATTTTGATAGGTTCTGATATTTTGAGGTTTTTAAGATAATAAATCAGATTTAAGGGAACGTGAATTTGAAAATTTTAAAACAAAATGAAAATACTAACATGTAAATAGATTATTACGAAAATTTTGGAAAGGAATCATACCTTTTGGATTTCTTAGTGAAATTATACATAATGAGGAAAACTATTCTTGAAAAACATTAGATTCCTAAAATTTGTTTTTAAAAAATTAAAGAAATCTTTTATTACGAAAATTATTCTATGAAAAAAATTTGACTATGAAAAATTTTACCACGAAAAAAAATTGACCACGAAAAATATGACTATGAAAATTGTGACTATAGAAAATATACTAATAGGAAAATTTACTCCTTATATGAAAAGAAGTTTCTTATTGTAAGGTGATAGGTTTCAACAAGAAGTTAATATGGAAGATTACCTTATGGTTATCATTTCTAAATTCTGTTTAATATATTCAAATCTATCAGAGGGAAAAGATTTTGTGAAAATATTAACAAGATTATCTTGTGTTCTGATAAATTGAAGAATGATATCTCTTCTTTGAGTGTTATACCTAAGAAAGTTATTCCTAATATATATGTGTTATTCAAGAAAATGATGTGAAGGGATTTTAATTAAGAAAGTGGCACTGGTATAATCACAAAATATTTGTTTTCTGGTAAAACTTATGCTATATTCTATGACTGTGTGTTGCATCCACAACACTCAAGCACAACAACTTCCAGTGGCTACATATTCAGCTTCAGTTGTGGAAAGTGCTACTGAGTGTTGATTTTTTCATGACCAAGAAACTAATGAATCTCCTAAGAAATGAAATGTACCAGATGTACTTGTCCTATCCATTCTACAACCACCAAATTCAGCATCTGAAAATATTTCTAGAACAAAATCATTTTCATAAGTATAAAAGAGTCTTAAATCCATGGTTCCCTTAAATTTGCAAAAAATTATTTTCACTACCTTTAAATGAGATTCCTTAGGATTGTGTTGATATCTGTAATATAAGTATTCTGAAAATATTAAGTCTGGATGACTAGATATCAAGTATAGTAGACTTCCTATCATACCTCTAAATGAAGTGTGATCCACTATTTTCCTAACTTCATCAAGATCAATTGAATTTGAGGTACCAAAGTGAGTTTTTATACTCTTATTGTTGTCATATCCATACTTTCTAAGAATATTTTTAATATACTTATGTTGGGATATATAAATCCCATCTAATGTTTAAGAAATTTCGAAAACCAAAGAAAAATGTTAACTCACCCATCATACTCATTTCAAACTCAGATTTCATTATATTCGTAAACGAGTCTGTTAAAGATTATTGAGTTGAATCAAATATAATTTCATCAATATAAATTTGAACAATCAAAACATTTTTCTTAAATTTATTAATATAGATGGTTGGATCTGCATTTCCCTTAACGTAATTTTTTTGTAAAAAAATCATTTAAGTCTATCATACCAAGCTCTAGGGGATTGTTTAAGTCTATATAATGATTTGGTATGTTTGAAAACATGTTCATGATGTTTTGTATCTTCAAAACTAGGAGGTTGTTCAAAGAAACTTCCTTTAGAACATAACCATTAAGGAAATCACATTTAACATCCATTTGAAAAAGTTTGAAATTATAGAATGCTGCAAAGGCAAGTAAAATATGAATAAATTCAATTCTAGCTACTATGGCATGAGTTTCTTCATATTCTATTCCTTCTTGTAGATTATAGACTTTATCAACTAATCTAGCTTTATATTCCTACTATGATTCTATTTTCATCACACTTATTTCTGATAACCCATTTTACTCCAATAATAGATGTATCCTTATCTATTTCAACCAAGGTCCAGACTTTATTCATTTCAAATTCATTTATCTCATCTTTCATAGATTTTATCCAATCATCATCACCTAAAGCTTCATCAGTAATTTTTTTTTCTTATTGAGAATGGAATTATAGATATTCAACTTCATTTTTAAGGAACTTATAGTCCTTATAGGCTGATTTACATCACCAATGATACTATCACTGGGATGATTCTTAAGAAACAACTGATTTGGGTTTTGTAAAACCTATTCATCAACATATGGTAGGAAATCTTCTTGGGTAAATGATTCAGAACCATTTTCTTGAAAATTTTACTTATAAGAAGGATCTTCTATCAAAGGTTGATAATCAGTTTTTGAAAACACATCTGAAGATGTTGGTTGAGGTTGTTTAAAATCAAATGGATTGGTTTCATCAAATTTAACATGTACTATTTCTTCAACGGTACATGTGTTTTTATTGAAAACTCTATAATCCTTAGAAGTTTTGCAGTATCCT
This sequence comes from Viscum album, assembly GCA_963277665.1. Taxonomy (NCBI): domain Eukaryota; kingdom Viridiplantae; phylum Streptophyta; class Magnoliopsida; order Santalales; family Viscaceae; genus Viscum; species Viscum album. Next base: position 1,738,339,952 of record OY728135.1, on the reverse strand, counting down.
AAAAAAATTCCTCCATAATATTTGGGTGCAAATTTTTATAAATTAACTTTAGTATTTAGAATGAATACCTTTCATCCCAATACCATGATGTAGGAAATTCTAGGTTTTCTACCATTCCATTACTCATAAGGTGTTTTATTAAGAAAAGGTCTAATTAAAACCTGATTTATTATATAACAATAAGTACTTACAGCTTCATCCCAAAAAATTTTTGGCTACCTAATATTCACTCCACATGGTTCTTATTATCTCTTGAAAAAATCGGTTTCTTCCTTCAACAACACCATTTTGTTGAGGGGCTCTTGGTTCTAAGAAGTTATGAGTAATGACTTTTCTACTACAAATAGTTTTGAAATAAGAATTTTGAAATTATCCTCCAAGATCACTAGGAATAGTTATCAATGGAATGTTTTTCTCATTTTTATCTTGGTCGCTAAAGATTTTGAAATAAGAAAATGCTTCCTATTTCTTTTCTAGAAAATAGACCCACATAAATCTAGTGTAACCATCAACTAAGAAAAATACATAATATATGCCTCCAATTCTTCCAGTTTGTTTTGAAAAAAAAGATCAACATATACCAACTATAATTTATTAGTAGTTAAGACTTCTCTGAGTGATTTAAAACTTGATTTATGTTGCTTTCCAATTTGACAAGGATCACAAAATCTTTTAAATAATCAAATCTATGCTCTGGTAGATCCTCAACCAGTTTTCCTTAGAGTGTTTTCATAGGTACGTAAGGTTACAATGTCCAAATCTTATATACCATAACCAAGAATGATCTTCAATTTCAATAAGACAAGGTAGGTCTTGGATCCTAAGGTATTCTATGTTTAATGTGTATACATTCTCTTACATATTGGAAGAAAGAATAAACTCTTCATTGGAATTGTGTACTAAACATTTATCATTCATAAAATTCACAAGGTAACCTTCATCACATAACAGACTTATGCTAATAAGGTTGTTATTAAGACCCTTAACAAATAAAACATTTGAAATCAAAGGTTTTCTAAGAAGAACAATGTTACCTATACCAATAATTTCTCTTTTAGAATTATCTCCGAATGTTAGTTTTACTCTTTTTGTCTTGATGACCTTTTCAAAAAAGTTTTTGTTACCATTCATATACTGGAAACATCCACTATCCATATACCATGTATTGTTTTTTATACCTTCTTTATTTTCCTGAAAATATGACGGTTGGACTTTTGGAACCCAAAATTTCTTGGATCCAAAAACTTCAGAAAGAAAAATTTAAGGTATCCTTATTTTCTTAGAAGAATAAGCTTTATGAAAACCTAAAGACTGGGTTTTGTTTAAAGAACAATTTTTTCCCAATGTCCACCAAACTAACATTTAGTGCAGATTAGAGAACTTTGAGGAACAAAATAGATTTTAGTAAAAACTGATTTAGAATGAGTATAACCAAATCCATGATTATTCCTTAGAGGACGAATTTCGGAATACATCTTATCAATGTTTTCCTTAACTAAGTTAAATTTTGACAAACACTTCCTCAAGGAAAATATTTCTAACTTTAGTTCAATAACAATGTTTTTATCCTTGAAAACATTTGTTTTTACACTAGAGTTAGTCTCTAAAGTATTTTTCTTATAAATTAATTTTTCATGATTGTTATAAATTTTATCCTTCTCAGAATTAACTTCCTCAAGGTTTTTTGAAATACTTTAAAAATCATAAATTTTCTTATCCAGATCACTAGAAAGATCTGATACTTCTTTAGTAAGAATAGAAATTCTAGAATTTACCTTATCAATTTTTTTCTTGAGTTTATAATTTTCATTCTCAAGAAGAATAAAAAACCTAGAAACGTATTCATAGGTAAGTAATATATTATCTTCATCAAAAGAATATTCTTCATCCAAAGATTCATAACATTTATTATCACTATAAATATCATTTAAAAAAACATTGTTTATAGATTCATAATTGTGCACCTTAGCTATTAGACAATGATTTTCAACAGGTAATCTGGCTAGTAAACCAAGATTCTTCTGACCAGAAGATTCATACTCTAAGGTTTCATCAGAAAAGTCTCCACCACTGGCACTTCAGGTTTCATTAGCTTTTAAAATAGTCTTATCTTTATCCATGTAATACTTTGTTCTATATTTCTCATAATTATTTTCCTTTCTATCCATTCTCTTAAGTGTAGGATAATCTAGCCGTATATACCCTGATCTTTTTCATTCATAACATGCGACTTGAGAGCCTTTCTGGTATTTTCATTCATTCTTCTTAAATCTATACTAAAATTATTTATTTCCAACTATCTTGTTCATCTTTCAAGCAAGATTAGTTAGCTCATTCTCATAATTTTCACATTCGCTAGATTCAGATAAAGTAGTGACATTATTTTACTTTGATCTTGTAACCCTTTCAGGACTCTTGACATTAGTAGTATTAAAGGCTGCACTTCCATTTCCATTATTCTTATTATTTAAATTAGTATCACTTTTAATTATTGTCCTATATTGAAGAAGAGTTCCAAAATGCTCATCAGGAGTAATTTGAGATACTTTTTTATTCTCATAAAAAACTATTCTCATAGATTCCCCCTCATTAGGCATGATATCTGTAATCTTGTCCACAAGTGGCTCATCATCTAAACATTTATCACCCAAGGATTGTAAACTATTAAAAATTGTCATAAACCCTTTTCGTACTTTGCACACTGGTTCTCCATATGAAAATAATAATCCATGATATTCTGCTCTAAGCATAGCTCTTCTAGTTTCTATAAACATGGATTTACAAAAATGAGTAACCACTAATTTCTTCCAACCACAATTTTCAGCTTCATAAGATGAAATCTAACTATATATATTCTTTTTCATGGAACACAATAGAGTATTGATTACCTTGTACTTTAGTTGATATTCTGACTTTTCATGATTAGTAAATGTTTTGACTTCCTTATCAGGAATCATGTAATCACCTGTAACCATAATGAAGTTGTTCACTTTAGTATTAATAAAAAAATTATTCAAATGATCTCTTAAATATACATAATCAATCCCACTAAATATAGGTGGTCTAGTTGGATTTATATTCTCAATCGAACCAACATTCATTCCTTCCATATAAAATAAAATATATTTCCACATGAACTTGTTAATAGTAAAAGTTTGTAAACAAGGATAAAAATCCAAAGAAAGAAAAATATATTTAGAACAATGAAAACTTGATCAAGAAAATTAATATGTGAACATAAGTATTTCAAAAACTTCCTATAATACCAATTGTAGTATTGAAATATTAATATAGATTCTCAATTACAAGAGGGGGAAAATTGTAAGTTTAAAATATTTCGTTTTTAACCTTAAGGGAAACTATGTTAAACAATGTTAAACAAGGTAAATTACCAATTTCTCTTTTAGTTCTACAAACATTCTAAGCTCCAGAAATATGGTTCTAGAAATGAAATTTAATAAACTTTTACAAGGAAAATATTCTTACTTAAAGTGTATGTAATCTTATTAATCAGAATACATAAAAGAACCAGAAAGTATATGAAAGTTGTACTTTCTTCCTTTATCAAAATACATCAGAAAATAAACATGAAAGGAAACAAATAACAAGTATAAAATATTTTAACCCAAAGAGGAGGGTATCCAACAACCTTTGATAATGGTACCTTGATTTACACTTTTTAAGAAAGTATTTATTACCCACACCAGGGTAAGCCCTCGATAGGAATATCGGAATCTATCTTTTTATCCCCACAAGACCTCAAACTTTAAGGTAGTCGGAACCTCTTCCTTCCTATCCACTGAACTCCTCGAACTTTAAGGTAGTGAGTACCTCTGTCTTCCTATCCCCAGAAGTCCTCGATTATACAGAGCAAAAATAGGAGTCACACGAAGAAAGCTGAACAAGATGTTCAGTACGCACCAGGAATGAGAGTCTCTCTCTCTAGAAATTACTTTAGCATCATGAAATCTCTAGATTGATGGATTGGTTTTTAGTTTTTATGATCTCTTTTAAATGAGATCCTACTTATAGGAATTTCTCCAAGAGTAGAATCCCTCCTCAACCCGTCATATTTATCCTTGAATCTTGGAGGGACCTGTACATGTGTCACTCCAACAACGGTTATCTATAAATATATTGTACAACATCATTTCATAACTATAACTAGGGTAAGCAAAATTTGGTTTCTTAACCAAATCCAATTTTCCAGAGTATTGGGCTAAATAAAGTTCAGAGTCTAAGTATATAAACACTTAGAGACTATAAATCATAAATATGAAGGTTCTTTTTTCCAAGGTATTTGGAACCTGAATTCTATAGGTTTCAATGTTTGAATTCCAATGAATTCGGAGTCGGAATTCTAAGGAATTCATAACTGAATTCTGAGAAATTAAGAATCTAAATACTGAGGAATTGAGAGTCTGAATTCTGAGGAATTATGAGTCTAAATTCCATGGAATTCAGAGTCTGAATTCTGAGGAATTTAGAGTCTGAATTTTGAAAAATCTGAACACTTAATTCTGAGGAATTCAGAGTCTGAATTCTAAGGAATTCAGAGTCTGAATTCTAAGGAATTAGGATGATGAATTCTAAATAATTCATATTCTGAATTTTTGAGAACTCATAGTCTGAATTTTAGAGATTTTGGTATCTAAATTTCATAGAATTCTGATTTTCAATTTCATAGAATTTGGATTCTAAATTTCCTATAATTCGGAGTCTCTCTGAAAACAGAATACTCTAACACTAAGGATATATAGGATTATACAGTTTTGGATGTGAAACCTATTTTTAGACTTTAGTAGAAAAAATAGTTTTATAAATATAGAAACTATAGAATGAACAATAAAAACATAGGTAAGGATAAAATTTCCTTGGAGAAGAAAATTTTTCTTATTAAGATAATTTTTAGGGAAAATAAATTTTATCTTAAGATAAGGTGTTTGTGATTTTTAAAATATTATGGAATAGAAAATTCATAAGGAAAACTTATTGAATCAACATATAATACCTTATATAATCATTTCAATACATTATTTCACCCTTTAATTGTAGGTATTTTGTTCCTTGCATTTTTTTGGTTGCGTTCTTTACATGTTTTCCATGATCAGTTCTTGATGGATATTCTTATAGATTGGAAGTGAAAATCTAGAATTGGAATGAAGTGATATTTAAATATTTCCTAAAACATAAATTATACCATTTATCATTTTTAATTATGACATGAGGATGATTCATAATTTAAAAATTTATGGATATTTTTTAGGTTATTTTTGTGATTCTTTGATCGAAAAGAACACATTTTATTTTATAAATTAATAACATGTCTAAAAAATGATTCCAAAACCATATATAACATATTACACATAAATTATAATTTGGTTCAACAATAAAAATGGTTTCATGAATAGTCTTTAAGAATGTAAAATAAATTGAAATCACATATTCCACGATGTAAGTAAATCAACAAATCACGAATGATGTTTTAATTTCTTGAATTTGTGGGAGAGGATAAAAATTATAATGGTGTGACTTACATAAATAGTATGAAATCCAGAATATATAAGATAATATATCATTTATTCCTTTTCAATAATGAGATTTGAGGAAAGAAAAATAATACATAATAAAATGAAAAGAAAAGAAAGGAAACAAAAGAGGATGTTTACCTCTTGATCTCTTCTCCTTTAGATCCTCCTTAAGCCTTTGGTATGGACCTTTTGCTGAGACCAGAAGATATAGGACGTGGGAAATATCCTTGGGAGAAGTATTGGGAAGAACATAGGTATGTTTCAAGTATTCAGAGGAGTGGGAGGAAAGGGGCAATGAGGGCGGTATTTATTGTGGAGGAGATGAGGTATTTTACATTATTTTAATCATTATTATAATATTTTTTCTCAAGACATTAAATAGTCTTAATTTATGTGATCCAAAATAGTAGTAATGGTATGTGAGTTCAATCCAAGTGAACTTACATCAATTATGAGGTCATAAATATTGTATTTACCTGATAATTTGAATATACGATGTTTTATTATATTTCACAATTCATTAAAAATCAAGAATTTAAAAAAAATCCCAAAAATTCACCCTTACCATTTTTAGATGTGTATAATTAAAAAATAAAATCCATTTTTAAAAAAAATTCTAAATATTATCAATTTAATTTTTAAATAAAATCACATTTTATTCGAAAATAACAATTTAAAATATATAACTCATGTTTTAACACCCTGAAAAATTAATCAACATATAATTATCTTATATCCTTAATATAATAAAATAATAATATGATTTACTCCTCATAAGGGTCATATTACTTTTCATATCACTCTTCATAAGGGTATGTTACTATTCACCAAAAATTAAGTTTGTTCCATTAGACTCCAAATACCGTACTAAACACAATTGTAGATGACCATTTTTCAAAATTCAAAAAATATAAGTGGAAAATTTATTTTTAAAGTCCAGTTATAAATATATACTTAAAATAAAGTTTTCTGCTTTTAAATTTATTTTTAAAACCTTGGGGTGTTACAAAACATACTTGGAAAACAAGACAATTAACACCGGAAACATTGAAAATAATAAAATATTATTAACAGATGTGTAATAAGATATTATAAGAAGATCATATATAAAATTTTAAATATTATTATGGTTCTATTATAATTTGTAAATATGTTTTAAACCAATATAATTTTGGTTAAAGGCCAAAAACTTAAATGATGCATAAGGTAAGGTTTTTTATCTCACTTTTTAAATCTATGTGATAAATGTCATATTCACCACTTACTTCTTCTGTGTAGTGTATATACTTCTCCTATTTTTATTTTTTATCATTAATCCATTTATCTTAATGGTATTAAATATCCCATCCAATAATTTTTTAATTGAAAATTATGTTGTGGGAAAATTTATCTTTCCAATATCACTTTCTTTTGTGACTGTAACTTTCTCTTGAAACAATCACATATTAATGTCCATTTTATATTGTAAATATAATTTATTTTATATCTTAATACTATTATGTGATGGGTATAATTATTCCATAAATCATATTCCATTTTTACATACAGTGTATACTTGATTTTTATTTGACTGACTAGAGAAATATTTTTAAATTTGTATCTTTTACCGAATATAGATATTTGATGATAAGGCATATTAATAATTAGTTAAATCAATTATTTGATATCTTATGAATAGTTTTTAAATTTATTACATGGTAGGACCCAGTTATAGATAGTCCCACCATAGATCCAGTGTCTCATGAGATGAATCATTTGTCCAATCAGATGGGATTTTACTTTATATGTTATAAATTGTATTATGAAGGTCCTGATTTTAAAGGTATCATGTATCTAGGAAAAATGGTTTCTAATAATTAAAAAATTAATTTATTCAGATTTAGTTATTATTTATCCAGAATATTTTCAATATGATATTATCTAAAGATATAGTTAATTAAAATTTTATTCATTAAATGGAATGTGTTTCAGTTACATACATTTTTTATTTATATTCTATTATCCAATAATATAAATAGAATGTGTGGTTGTTTATTTACAATTCCATTTTCATAATGATAATTGATTCATTTCTGGTTTTTTTAACTTTCCCAAATAAAGAATTTGAACTCAACCTTATTTTTTCCTTTCCATGTTATTTTAAGAAAAAATCATTGAATGATATTTCATGGATGTTGTTGATTTCATTTTATTATATATCATGTTTTATTTTCTATTTCCCAATATAATAGGGGATTTAATTATGTAATCTAAGTTTCTAAAATAACTAAATTTATTGTTTCATAAAGGTTTTATTCCCTTTAATCATGTAAATTTAATAAATTAAGGCACCGGATCAGGGCTTCTACGGTTGGGGAATTACAAAATGAAAAATAAAAGGATATTTCTTTTGATATATAACTTGATGTATAAAAAATATTATTTTCCTATTTTCTATATTATGGATGATTATCACATTAAAAAAGAGATATAAATCTCTTAAATGACGTTGATAAGTGAATGAGGGGCTCAGTTTCATTTGGAAATGATCAGTTATATAAAATATTAGTGGTTATCTAATGAGTAGTTTGAATGGATAAACCCATTTTCAAGAACATATTATATTTTTATGGGATAAGAAAATTATGAAGTGTATTTTAACACTTTTATTAAGGAAATTATTGACTGATTCATGAATCAGAATTCATCATGGAGAGGATAAAAAATATTTTTTTATTAATAATAGTATAGCGGACAAGAGGCAACTGGAATCATGCAAGTGATGATATAAAATCATGTTACGCATGTCTAATAGAGGAAATTCAATTGTGACCATAATTTATTTGTCTCATAGCTAAAATAACATAAGAATGATTACCAAAGGGAATAATTTTAATGAATTTCCCATACTAAATACTAAGTGAAACTATATGTTCTCTACATCTCAAGTGGGGAAACAATAACCATTAGATTCAAAAAAAATCATCCATTAGAGGTCATTCATTCAGACAATTGTTATCTTATGAGGAAACACTCTATAAATATAAAAAATTATTTTATTTATTTTATATATACCTTCACATTTTCTTATTGATTATTTTCATGAAGCATAACATAGAGGATCTAGAACATTCAAGTGTTTTATTTTTAATGAAGAAAAGGAGTATGGTTTTTCCTTGAAGAATATGCAAAAAAGGTTGTTAAATATACTAGAATGATATTTTATGATTATATTGAGAATCAGGGAATTCACCATGAATATAATACACCATAAAATACTTCAAAAAATATGTTTTCAAAACAAAATAATAATATTTTTGTGTATATGGATCATACCATATTGATTGAGCATGATAATTCTTGATATTTATAGAGATAAGAAATTGGTGTAGTAGTTTATTTTCAATATTGTTTCTTATATATAACAAAATTTTACACAAAACTATATAATAAATACTATAATAATTCCAAATTTTGAAACCTTTTAGGTTTTTTGGTATCTCAAAATTTATCAAAGAAAAAGGTGAAAATATCAGGTTTTTTGAGTAGAGTGGAGTTGATGGCATCATCCATTGATACCCTTAAAATGGGATAGGATAACACATTAACAAAAATTATATAAGGAATACTGAGTATACTACTTATGTAAAAGTATTGTAATATTCTATGAATAAAATCAGACATCAAAAATAATGTACCATAATTGATGTTGAATTAGTGTTTTTTGATAAATAGGGTAAAATTTATAAAAAAATAAATTCAGAAGAATTATAGGATGAATATAATTATTCATGAAATTCATATGATGAATATAAACTAGTATAATCTATTTTCTGGAAATTAAATAATGTATAGGTCAAAAATATCATAAGAAAAAAGGAAAATAATTTTATAATAAAAAAACACCAAGGAAAATAATGTGTGACTAATTGTTTCTTATGTTGATCCAAGATATATGAAATATGTATTTAAGAATCAATAGTTCATTAATGTAATGAAAAATTGTAAAATTTGTTCGATAAGAACAATATATTGGATTTGGTTCCAAGAACAACAAACAACAATGTTATTGAAAAAATTTAATGAATTATAATAAGTTGAATAATATAGATGAATTTGTAGTAAACAAGGAAAGGCTGGTGTGAAAATGGTACTCATAGTTTATAGGAATTGAATTTTATGAGTTTATTTTATGGGTTTCAAGACTTTATTCCATTAGTATATTTCTTATTTCTATGAAAAAAATGTGATACAACATTTTCCAATGGATGTCAATTCTTCCTTCCTCAAAAGAGAGTTTGAAGAGGATGTCTGAATTAAGAAACACGAAGTGTTCATTTATAATAAGGATTATGGATATTTTTTCTTAGTAAATATGAATGTATATTGAATAAAATATGCTACATGTACATGTTATCCCATGTTATACAATTATTTGATGTTGAAAATTTTCAAACAGGGAATAATGGAAAACATACTCAACATTAACAATTATTATGAGATTTCACTTATTGTTATTAGTAATGTTGATGAAATATAATTTAATTTAAATAATTAATATATGTTATATGAGTTTACTTTAGTAATGAATAAAATATTATTTATGTCAATTCTTGTAGATATATGTAATTTCTTGGATGACAATTTTATCAAGATGAAGTTCACATTTAACTCTCGCAAGAGAGGTATGAGTTGGGACTTCTAAATAAGTTTAGCATAGTGGATTTAAACTTAGTTTATACCCCATGTTTTTTATAAATCAAAATTTAGAAAGATTAAAAACTAAAGGAATTTTACTCATGATAATTTACTAAGATTCATAGTAGTATTACATTAGTTACTACTTCAAGGTAAAATATAGTGCATGTGAATACATTTTTTGAAATGTATTAAGCTGAAACAAATGTTATACATTCCATTGTTAAAAATATTGTTTGAAATTATATTAAAATAAAAATATATTATGGACCAAAAATATATAATATTATAAATCCTGATATTTTTGGATATCTAGATAAATAGTTAGATGGAAATGTAGAAGGTCAATTTTTAATAGAGTTTCCTTTTATATAAAATGGATTTTATGTTTCCATACAGACAAAATATCTTAGCTACCTTGCATAATTATAATTCATAATAGGTTGTTGTAACCCCAACTAAAATCCATTTGATGTGATTATAGACTCAATTATAGGATCTCAATGTTGACAAGAACAACCCACTGGTTATAGTATATTGTAATCCATGTGACAATATTTTTTATGATACCTGGTTCATTTTTCTCAATCAAATAACATTGATAAAAAATATATAATTTTCAAATATTATTCCAATCGATATATATTTATGATTGAATTTGTTCTAAAAAATATAAAATTTCATATATAATCAGTAAACCATAGATAATTAAATCATTTTTAAGAGTTTTATGATGGTGATAGGAGTTGAACCTAAAACTGATAAAGTCTATTTTATATTTATTCAATCATCTATCATAGTTATTTATTGCATCATTGTTTTCTAATGTGTATAAAAAAAATATATCTACCTTTATATCTATTCGATAATATTTTCAAAAATGAGTAGAGGATTTATATTTTTGATAAATAAAATATATGCATTTCTCATAATATGGGAGAGATATATTTTTTAGGGGAATCATGTTTTTAGAGAGAGATTTTAAATGGGTTAATTCACGAAGACAGTGTGTGTGTGTGTGTGTGTTTGTATGTTTTAAAGTTTTCATAATTTTTTATCTAATTTAACATGAATGGTTAGTTTTTTTATAATTTTTTATTATTGAGTTTGAAGAACAAATTTGATACAAAGTTTATGATTTATTCATACCTATCATCCTGAGGTATGAATAATTATATAGGAAAATATTTATGTCACTATTTATGGGAAATAGGATTTAACAATTCAAAATTCATGTTTCCAATATGGAGTTCCCTCACATTGGAATAAATTTAATGAATTATCATTATTTGTAATTTGTTATGAATCTAAAATTGATTTATATTTCATTTTTGATAATATAATCTAATTGGAGGTATTTTTTATTCTAAGAGATAATTTTGTAAATTTGTGGGAAATAGAAATTACTAAAATCTAGGAATCGTTTATTGATTTCTCATGTTTATTAAAGATCCCATTCATGGTTATTTATAATATTGGATAATTTATGTGGATAGATTTAGTGTATGTATTTGTGTGTTGTATTTTATGTCTAGAAATATATAATATCCTGATATTTCATTGAAAAATATTATCTTCTATACCATAAAACAATATGTCACTACAAGTGTAAATGAACAATGAAATATTATTTTTTAAATGTTATCGTAATAACCTATTAATTAAACTATAAGGTATTAATAAGAATAAATAATATTCAAATATATAGTATTTTTCAGTAAATAAAAAATTATTTATCAATTCTTATGAAATAAGCAGTCATTTTCTATAGTCATTTTTCATCAAAAATATGTTTTCATTAAAAAATATTTTTATATCTTATTAGGATAAAATAATATAATAAATATTTTAGTTTTTTCAAAAATATTAATTGATAAAAAATAATTACTTTAAAAATTATCATATCAATGTAATCTTATGGGGAAATTTGGATAGTTTTATGACAAGAAAAATTTATTAATGAATAATAAAAAATAATGATTTTTATTAAAAAAAAAATTCATCTCAATTATTTATGAAGTCAAATAAAATTTTCAATTAAATTTTAAATTTTATTATTCTTAATTTATTTAAATTGACCAAATAATGGTTTTTGAAATTTACATTAAACATGAATTTAGTAAAAAAAAAATTATACTTCAAATATGAATTTTTCTAAAAATAAGATTCTCATCCCATTTTTCAAATTTTTTTTGAAAATAAATTCTACCAATTTTGAGTTTTAAATTTTTAAAAATGGTTTCCATGTTCGAAATTAGTTATTTAAACATTTTTAAATATTTTCCTTTTATTTTTAATCAATATAAATACTAACTTATTAATTTGTATTACCACGATAATTGTTAAATTGGGTAATTAAATTTAAAAATAATACGAGGAAGACAATAAAATTAACATAAAAGATGAATAATTTTTATTAGATTATTATAACATATTTTTAATCTTCCAAAATGATAATATATAAAATTTTCCATTTTTATGTGATTATAACCTTTATAATATTTTATGTAATGAAATGTAAACAAATGTAACAATGTTGTTTTTAAAAACTATAATATTATAAATGTGGGGATAACCAGAGGATATGATAAATTATAAATAGTAATATTATATCTAATTAATTAATCCTCATCATGGAAATTTATCTATAATTTTTGTTGCATAAATATTTATCTTAAATTCTTACTCAACGATGACATTATAATTATTCAATTAATTGAAAAGTATATTAAATGATAACAAAAATGTTAAAAGTAGAATTTTTAAAAAATTCTGGTGAACCATTAATTTTATATATAAACATGAAATATTATATATGTGTAGATTATTTTTATTCAAATTCATTTTATATCTTGGTTTTATTAAAATCATTGTAAATGAATACTAAAATTGACATTAATTATATTTTATAAAAAATAATATTTAATTAAATGATTTCAAATTATATGAAAAAACATATATTCATAAAAATTAATGGAATGTGGATATTTACATCAACCATAATATTTTTATGGGTCTTTTTTATTTAATAATTAAATTACCAACCCTTAAAGTGTAGAAAACATTAATATTACAGTTATTTTCAAATGGGTTAAAGAAGGGTCTAGACAAATAAAAAGGATGAAAATATGACCGAAACAAATAATATTTTTCTATGAGAGGGATTCTTCTCATTCACATCTCGTAATGAAAATAAATCCTTTTGGTACCATTTTTAATTGATTATTAATTTATATTAATTTAATATTTTGTGAAATTCCATGAGCGCCCCTCCCCTCTCTTACAAAAAGGCTTCTCTTCTTATCTCTACATAAAATTTAAAAACCAATTATTCAGAACATATCATCCTAAATATATTCATAAAATCTATCCACATGTTGAATAGTCCATGATTTTTTAGAATACCAATCTTTGTAGTCTTGATATGTTAATCAAAACAGATTTTAAAAAAAGGTGTAGTTTGTTGCCCCATGTTTTAGTTTAATTTCATCTTCCACATCATTACAATATTGTATGAATACGATAATATTAATATATAAATATATTCCATATGATTATATGTTATTATGTTAATTTAATGAACTCAATCTATATCCGACCTTGGTCAAATAGAAATGGAACTCATCATTCGTGTGTACAGAGGATTACCATATCCTGAACATATTTAATTCATTTTCAATCCAAATATCACATGGATAATTATAAATATTTATTTAAGATATATATATATATATATATTAATAACATATTTATCATTCATGAAATCTAATATAACACATAATTTCTTACCTTTCCATAAATTGGAAAACGATAATTTTGTTCGCACGCATGTGTGGACTGAACTTCCAAAAACCATTGTGATTATTTTTTTCAAAACCACATCACATGGATGATATATATAACTATAATTAATTAAATAATACAATATTTATTATATTTTTTAATTTTTTAACATAAAATTATGCTCATTGTCTTTCCATAATTTACAATGAAAATTGAAAGTGTTACTCATGCATGCGTACGACCTACAATCTCAAAGATTATAATGTAGTTATTTTTTAATATCTATATTTCATAGTTACTATTAAAATAATAATTGATATATAAAAATTATATTATTTTAATTATTATTATTCTAGATAAGATAAAATAATTACCTATTTGACCATTGTCAACCTAATGATGTCATTTGTGACATATGTACCAAAAATCACCAAAACATCAAACGTGAACCAAAATAATATTGTAATTGTATATAACATGGTAATAACTGATATAAAAGTATTAATGAACATAAATAAATTATTAATTAAATAAATAATTTATATAAGTTTATTATTCATATTTTAAAATATTGTATGGGATGAGTCATGCTCAATGTAAGAGGCATTCTTTTTAGAAATATACTTTTAAAGATTCACATAAAACACTATTTTTCTTCCATAAACATATTTTTAATATTATTTAATGTTTTCATTATATGGAATTTAAAAAATTATAAATAAAATTTTATGTCCCTTTTTACACTATTTAGATTTAGTTCAAATAGAATATTTCAAAGGAATGTTTTCACTTTTTTAACAACAGAAAAAAATAATGTTTCATTTTTATGTAAATGATGACAAAAACATTTCTCACCATTATATCTATTATTTTGTGTTGTTATTCCTTTATAACATACCATTATTTATTTTATGAAAAACCCTCTTTCACATTGTTTTTGTAATTTTTTTTTAAAAACTTGTTTAAAGAGATTGTATATATCGATCTCTAAAAATGATTTTGTATGAGTTCATAAAATGTTTTTATGATTTAAGATTTTATGTGTTTTGATTATGATTTTATTTTGGTAATTCTTTATAACGAATTTTAGTTTAGTTATAAAAATTTTATGGTTGGTTCAATTATTAACCAAAGAAGAGTGGTTCAGTGATAAAAAATTGTCATGTGAAACCATTATAGCTCAATAATGCATTGGGTAAAGATACAGAATTAATATATTAGGTTTCTCCTATAAGAATATAGTAATATACTATAATGGTTATTCCAAATATGGGATGAATTATACCCATTATGTTTCTCCTAATATTTTTTTTGTAATATACCACAACCACTGTTCTATGTATAAATATGAATATTATTATAGGTTTAACTGTGATGGTTACTCCAAATATAATTGTGATGGTTATTCCATGTGTAAATGTGATGGTTAATCCATATGTAATTATTATATGAAAATTATTCCTTTGTTAACTTATACATTGTATCTATTCCTCATATAAAGTTTTATATGAATCTTATAATTTCTTATGGTATGATAAAAAAAATTTGTGGAAATGAAATTAAATGCTTCTTTTAAAATGTGAAAAATTTAACTGTTTAAAAAAATAGTACTATTTTTTCATTATTTTTAAGAAAAAAAAATAACATTTCTATTTTCTATTAAGAATTTTGATTTTATTTTTTATGAATGTATTTGTGTAGAGAATGTGGATTCTTGGTTAAGAAATCGACTTTTTAGCCCAATATTTATTTTGGAAAAAGATTATTTTTATAAGTATTCAAGGATTAATAGTTTATTTCATTTTTTTATGTTCCATAATAATATTTTTATGCTCATCCAACATTTTTTAAAATATTTTTTGTTGAATGTGTATAGAAAATGATGAGTTCATGATAGAAATTATGAATGTGTGTCATAAAAAGAAAACAAGTTTATTTTTTCATATTTTCATTTGTGGAAAATGGATACTGAATAGAAGTGTCCTCTTTTTAATATATAGTATTTTTATGTAATAGTTATGATCTAAAAAAATAATAATATTTACCCAATAGATCTTTTTTAATTCATGAAAGTGAATTCTTTTTTTTAGTCACTATAATACTTAATGTTTAATAATATGTCATTATAATTGGTATCAGAGTAGGTTTTAGATTACATTAGAGGTTAGGATGTTATTTGAACATAATTTAATATTCATCTATAACCCCAAATGGTTATAGGTTAAGAAGATGTTTGGTTAATTGGGATAAATATAAAATAGTTTAATATATCATAGTTATTGGTATGTTACATTTTATCATCCCCATAAGATGTTTTTTTTGTGATTTTATTGTTATTATCACACTACCCTCTTTGGTTTAGTAAATGTATTGATCTAGTAGAAACCATAATAATAATGGATGCGAATGACAATATATTTGTTCATTGAATCATGAGCCAAAAAATGAGAGGTTTATTAAAAACATTTACGGTTATTTATAACTAATATGATAATATATTATAGAAATATAAACCTACATGAGTTTCCCAACTCATAAAATAAGAGGGTAATGTGGATCCATGTATGTTCAGGTGATAATGATAAAAAAGATTAAATGAATCAATGATTTATGTTTCATAAATTTGGGAAGAAAATCGAATGGAGATTTATTAAAATAATAGGAAGATTATTTATATGTGTTAATGGTTGGAATGATGCGATAATATAATAAAAAAAAGGAATCATTCAGTTAACACCATGAAGATTCATAAGGTTCTTCCCAAGGAAACCATTGACATTTTAAAATATGAGTATTATGGAAATTAAAAAAATCAATAACCTAGGGGTAAATATCAAGAATGGGATCAACAAGACCATATAGATGAATTTTTAGTAATGCCTAATTCCATTTTTGGTGAAGGTGAAGTTATTTCTTATGGAATATGAATGGTATTGATTATACCATAGCTTAGGTTTTGATATTGTTGAGTCTTATTCAATAATTCAATTTTTTTAATAGGATTTATTAAGTAATATTATTGGAAAAATGGTTAACAAAGAACATTGTATGATTAAGGTTATACATATAGGGATTCATGGCATTTCATATAGAATTATATCACATGTTTGAAGTCATATACACACATTTGGAGGTTTTATTTGATGTGAGTAATTTTTGAGATATTTATTGAGGTTTGGTAGAAGTTTTATGTATATTTAACCCTTTTGTTTAACATGTGAAAAATTTATTTAAAGAAGAATCATATTTCATTTAGTGGAAATAAATTTAACAATACTGATAACCTATTGGATTTATATTTCCATTGATTATTAATGATGTTTTTTAGAATGTTAATCATATTTTTTTGAATTTTATATGAATTATACATATATAGTATTCCAAAAATGAAAATCCACAAGTTGTGTGACGACTCATCAGATTCAGAAAGTTAATGGGGCCCGAACACACAACTAAAGGGTGAAATGGGAACAATGCCTATAATTGGATTGGGTGATGTCCTATGATAGCCATGGTATTGATAATTAATTGGGTGATTAGATGATTAATTAAATTTTATAATAGGTTCACTAATTTGGGAAACCATATATGATTAAGGTAAACATAATATTATGAAATTAATTTGAGTATTAGAGACTGAATTTTCATTTATAATAATATATGATACTAATATAGATTTAAGGGAATTTAGGTTATCTATGAAAATGATTAGAATATTTTATAGATTATTTGATTAGGGAATATTCATTTTTATGTATATGAAATTATATTAACTGGAGAAGAATATTTAATTTATTTTGGAAGAATATGTGATCAAAGATTTTCTATTTTTGTGTTATATTCTTAGTATGGAATATTTTGATGAATGTTATGGTTAGTTATTTATTGAATGTTCTTATTTTGTTTTTTGGTGTTATTGTTTATGTTTTATTGATTAATGTTGTATTTCATTCACATGAATGATTTTTGATTTTTTTAAATATCTTACCTTGTACAAAACATTTTTTTAAATGTTCAGTTATAGATGGAATAACATGGTTTAATTTTTTGGAATTATATAATATCCT
Organism: Viscum album; assembly: GCA_963277665.1. Lineage (NCBI taxonomy): Eukaryota > Viridiplantae > Streptophyta > Magnoliopsida > Santalales > Viscaceae > Viscum > Viscum album. The sequence goes on along the minus strand of OY728135.1, from coordinate 1,738,321,894 downwards.
AGAAATTTATTTTTGTTCTTCATGAATGAAAAATTAACCAAGAAAATAAATCATTTGGAGAAAGATATGATATTGTGATAGTGTTGTTCTAAAGTGTGATCAAGACCACTAAGGGGGTAAGTGGTTCCTTTTTCGTTTATAAAAATGTTTATTAACTCCATGGAAACTTAATTAACATCTAAAACTTGTTAGATATATGATTCAATAAAATAAAACTCACAACCTCACCTTTTGTATACAAAATAAATAAATAGAAGGAAATAGATGGTATTAATAAGGTTTGGTGCCAAGACCTACTCCTTTCCATGATGGATAGTCTCACCAACATTTATTCTTACACTAACCTATTTTTGGAATAAATAATCATTATAAGTAACCAATTATATAATCCTAGTATTATGTTTTCTTTTTATAGTTGGTTAAACCCAACATATTTCCTTTCTAGAATCTCTTTTCCCAGATGAAAGCATTTTCAGCAATTGGTAAGTATCCCCAGTTACAAGATTCACATTCCTTATTCTTTTATCATCCACTTTAAAAATTCTTCAATTATTCTATAAGTATGCTGAATCAAATTTTACCTACATTCAATATTCAAGAACTTCATCAATTCTATAAGGAACTTCTTTGTCTTAATACTTCTTCCGGAAACTTAGTCTAGGAATATTTCTTAGTAGAGTCAGTCTGATCTTCTGATTTAGGTAAACTATGTCTGGTGGTCTCTATTTGATGGCTATTATGGTTTTATTCCACTTCTTCTCTTCATTTTTCAATTGAGTAGAAACTCAATTAGAAGCTCATAATTCTTGTGTCTTAGGGAACTCAGTTTATTAAATTGTGATCTGATGGATGTCACTCAGATGGGAACACTCTGATGGAATTAAAATGATGTAATTACACGCTTTGGAACATTCCCTATTGATCATATTAAACCTCACTCTGATGGACCCATTTTTTATGGAACTTACTTGGCTTTGAAATGAAAACATTGTTTTGTTGGAAACTCAGTACCTATTTCACAATTATTGAAGCTTTAGTATACTTGAATAACTCTATATTGTTTCACACAACATTACAAATGAACTATTCAACCCTTTTTTAGGTAACCCAAAAGTGGTTGGGTGTGTTTTTAAAACCATTCCCACTCATCCATATTTCGTGAATATTCAATTTCCCTTGAATTTGGATATATATTTGACTTATTCAGCACTTCATAATACTTTTTAAAGCTTCTCAAAACATTATAAACCTTCATGTTCTTCAATATTATTCTTTATTATGATTCTTCATTTGGATTCCTAATTATTATGAAGGCATACAATAGTTTTTTCATTATTCTTCTTCATACCAAATTATCATATATGAAAACCATATGACTTCTCATTATGATGAAAACACATGAAATATAGAATATAGCCCATTATAATGACCTCTTGTAAACATTAAATGTCTTCTCATGATGATTCTCTATATCAACTAATAAATGTTTGAATTTGAAAACCATTATAAAATATCATCAAGGTGTTTCTTATTTTATCATTTTTCCTTATACCAATGATATTGTTTCTGTTGACTTTATCAGTTTCATTATATACCTAATAGATTTGTCTCATCTTCACTCTAATAAATTTGTTTTATCCCCAATCTAATGAGTCTTAACTTCTTCTTTAGAGACTATCAATACTTTTGTTTTTTTTCTATTGACCCAATTGTAATAGAAAAAAATATTACATTTTGTTTTTGTTACAAAATTTAAATACAATTCAATATTTCTCAAACATTATTCCTTTGATAAAACTCTATATCAGATGTTTTAAAGTTACCAAAAATTAATAAAAATCAGAATCATAATCCATTACTATGGATTAGTGTCATACCATTGATTTTCATCCTTTTGTGTTCATTTTTCCTCACACTGATGACCAGAATCCCAAATAATTTACATCGTATTCTCCTAATTTTCAAGAAAAAAATATTATTCTATAAAATTTAGCTTCTATCCACGACTTCATAAAGATTTGAAATATGATTAAGATCATATATAACATCGTATGACTTGCAATCATAAGCATCATAACTCCTCATACTTCCAAAAATATATTTCTTTAAAACTTGGACACAATATGATTGGTTGCACTAGAACTCCCCCTTTACATCATAATACTGGTATCAAAGGTTCTTAGAAAACATATGAATTTTGTGAATTAGAAATCATAAAAGCATCATCAGGTTTACATCTGAGCCATTCAGACTCAAAAAACTACCTCATTACGATCAAAACATTCATTCCAGACTCAATATGATTTCCCCTAGTTTTTTACATTCTACTGACATCCCAATTTGATATATCATATTAAATGAATTATTCCTATGTTATTATTCTCATAGTTTGGATCCAATTGTAATTTCGATGATATTGGATCTGATTGAAAACATCAAACCCATGTTATTTCTTCATCATAATCAACATATTGATATATTGACAACAAATACAGCCAAAACACAACTTGAGAAAAAAAAACTCCCCTTTTTTATTTGTCATAAATACCCACTTTAACTGATTCAAAACAATATAACTTTTTGTTTAAAACAATCCACATGTTGTTTTCTTTTCTAACTTGTTCTTCTCCCTATTCTTTTTGTTCTCCCCCTGTTTATTTTTCATCTCCCATTCTATTATCTCTCCCCCTTACAGAAAATCAAATTCAAATGAGTCATCAAGAATATTTTCCACCTTATTGAAAAAATATCTCATTTCTAATGGTTGGAAATTTTCATCTCAAAATCTTGAAACTCTTATTTATGAGAATATAAGTATCACATGAGTGTCTTAGAAAGATATTTTAACTGAAAAACTCTAATTCCTTGTGATGTAACCCAGTGTAGAAAAAACACAGTGTATAATTATGTTTTTCAATGTTTTATATTTCCTAACTTTCAGGTAATATAATTTTCATGTTTCATTTAACATTCTTGTTTCATGGAGAAATCTTGAAAATTTTTTTTTAAGGAAAAAGTAACCTAAAAAATATCAAAAATCATGTGAGAAAGTTTATTTTTATAAATACAACCTTTAAAAACACATATTTTGAATCCTCATTACATTATTTTGAATGTGTATTAAGAGACTCAGCAACAACATCTTACTTACTTAAACTACTTCAATCATATTAATGTTAATAAACAATATATTTTGTGAATGATGAGGAACATCAGTAGTTTTTTGAATCATATTTTGGAATGATAGTTGTCCAATAGTATTTCTTATTTCATCATCTTCATATATTTTTCATAGGATGTATTTTCTTCCTTATGTTCATCCTTCCCACATTTAGTAATATGTTTCATTTCATTTCTATATTCTTTTGATAAGTATATAAACTTAATTTATTCATTAGAAAACTTTTTTTACAGTGATTTTGTAACAATACATTCATTACTTCATCTTTTTTCGAAAGGATAGTCAAACAAATTTTAGTGACATTCTATTCTTTCGCACATCAATTGCATCTTTCAGAATTTTCAAACAAAAATATATTGATATATTTTTACCATCATTTCTTATAACATTAAAAAACCATTTATTAAATTTTTCTTCAGCTTAATTTTGTGCTTCTTCTAAAATCCTATAGATGTAAACTTTTTCTAAACAAAATTAATAATAACTCCTTTTGGTACTCAACATGTTTAGTTTTATCTACTTCCTTAACATAATCATCTTTATTTATCTTCTTTGTTTACATTTTAAGTGCTCTTAAATTGGACCATTATTGATCAATTCATATAGATGAGGACTTTGGTGGACACCTTTGATAGATTCATTATCAGTTCTTAGGAACTACAAGATAAGGCAACTGTCAGTTTTCTCAAAAATAGGAACTTCATTATCTATTTCACATCAGTTGAAGACCTGATCAAAGATTGGTATATCACACCTTTTTGCTGTAGTGGGTTACTCTTTAACATCCATATATGGACATAAAACATTCATATGAAGTGGGACTCACCATCGATGGTGATTTCGGTGAGTTCCCCAAACCGTTGGATTCCATTTTAGAATCCTTTGATTGATAGTATGCTTGGTAAATTCATAGGTAGGTTCTTGTCCTCTAACAGCTGAACCAATGTTGTGCGTCATCCAGTTAATCCCTGAGTGTGTATCAAAGTAGTTTTTTCAAGATTTACTTTTTATTTCATTTGGATTATAGTAGGAGAGGAATACCTTTGTAAGAAGCATGTGGGGTATGAATTTTGGGTGGACTTTTGTTTTGTTTGAAAGTGTTTATGAAATTATTCAGCAGCCTATATGCATGCTTCTAGACCGCATGGTTTGGAGAAGGGTGTGGTAATAGGTGGAAGTAAGGTTTTTGGGACCATTTTTGTGGATGGACCCTCTAGTCAGGGACAAGTGGGTGTGAAGATTGAGGAAGATGCAGATCATGGTGAATCATGGGTTGGGATGAGTTCTTCCTAGAAGATGTATGTGTCTTTTGGAAGCATGGGTAAAGGGTATGATATCAGACATGTGTCTTGTCTATATGAACATCTAATGTAACCTACTCAAGGAAGTGTTATCTTCAAGTGTGGTTCTCAATCAAAGGTCATCCTTTGGGATTCATTAGATGGACATGGTTGGAAGGATCTCGGTTGACTTCTAATACTGCTACTAGCATGAAAATTAAGGATATCCACTCAAAGAAGGAGGCTTGGTCATCACTCCATAAACTAAAAGTTGCTGAAATTTATCATAATTTGAATCTTTATCTTAGAGGAAGGTTTGTAACTAAGTTTTCAGGCCCAATGACTGAAACATTAGAGGCAACTAATAAGGTTGTAATGGGAGTGGTTAATACATATGTAGATATTGAGAATGGGTAGTTTGTAGGTGATAAAAATGAAAGGGAATCTACACAAGGTGAATATAATATTAGATGGAAAAAGGAAATAAGTGGGGTGATATCGGAAAAAAACAGTCCAAATGTTAGTGTTTTTAATCGATTTGTGTCTTTTGAGGTTGATGAACTAATACAAAATATAGTGGGGGTGTCTTGGGATTCTTCTATTAGGGAGGTCACTTTGGATAGTTTTGTTACACAAAAGACTTATTTTGACCACCTTGATAGCATCCAGGTAGTGGAGTTGAATGAAGTTCTTTCTGAACATGTTGATAGTGAGGCCACCCTTATGGGGATAGGGTTCATGCATTTAAATTCAGAATCGTAGGATTGTGGCCTCAACTTTGGTTTTCAACATACTAATGACCATAAAGAGATTGATGATCAGGTTTAGGATTTGGAAGGAGATTCGGTCAGGACTTCCATAGATGGGCCTAATGGAATAAGTAAACGAAGGATGGATTACTCATTTTTTCCTCTTCCTATAGAGACAGGATCTGTGAAGAAGAATACAGATAAGTAGATGGACTACCAGTGTAATTCAAGTATTGCGCTTGATCAGTCCTTGGAATTGCTAATGTGCTTTGAAGAATAAGTGGTTGAATAGGTTTTGTCTCTAAATTCTACTAAATAAGAACCCTCTAAAATGATGAGGAGATCATTAAGGGTGACTCCCAATGTAAATAAATATGCATGGATCTAAAAGTAGGACCAGATCTTAGTAGAGGGTCTTTAATAATTTGATGATCATCCTTGTGGAGTATATCCATTCCTAGGAAAAGTTAGCCTTCAAATTTTATGATCATCCAATTGATGCACCAGACACTGAGGTAAACAATATCTCTTAGAAATTATTTAGGGATATTATTTATGGTAGGCTCAAATTTTCCTTTAATGACCCTATTGTTTCCTTTTCTGGTTGAACTCATGGTTTATCAATTTATATTTAAAATTATTTGGACATAAAAATTTAATTTCCAGTCAATGGAGATTAGAATTTTCTATAAGTACATTATCCAAATTACTTTTTAGAATCTATTACATTCTGATAATCTAATCAAAATCATTATCCTTGCTAGATGAATCAATTATTTTTCTAAATTGATAAAAAAATTAGTTGACTATTATGTTTCTAAATAGATAAGGAATAATTTATCTTTCTTCTTTTCAGATAACTTTTATTCTTCTTTATAGAATGGAATTTTTCCTTATATTTCTTTCACTTTAGTTTTCGATGTTTCTCGTCATATTTTTCAAACTCATATAATCCATTTTTCACCTTTGAAATTTTTAGAAAAAATGAAATTTCCCTTTTACACTTCCAAAATTTGAGAGTTTTACTTCTCCACTTTACCATATTGTATTTCTTTGAAATTAGTGAAAGAATTATATTTAAATATTCATATTCCTCCTAGGTGAAAAACATGATTCTTTTTTAACTTCATTATCTTTTTTTCCCTTTTATAAATTATTTTAATAAAATATCATGATCACCATTTTCTTTTCTTTTCATATCCTTATATCTTCTCATTTCATATGTAAAACGAGTATTATAAAGATTATACAAGGATAGAGTTTTATGATATCTATCATCCAAAGATGCAAATTTGGAATAAAAAATATCATGAATAATTCTCATGATCTTTTCAACAACGGTTTTGTCTTATTTTTTTTTCATGAAGACATCTTTTGGTGCAGAAAAAATAATTTACCCTTATAAAAGAGTAACCAACAGATTCATGCTAATCCATTTTCTGGTCTTTATACTTCATCCTAAAAAGATGTAACTTTTCCATCATCACCTTTGTATTTCCTTTAATAATTATTTTCAACTTATCCCATATAACATTGGGAGTTAAAAATCTCATTACTCTAAGAAACTCACTTTCAGTTAGTGATGATGGTAAATAACTTTTATCTCTTCCATGATTCCCAATATTCCTATTATCATTAGTAGTATGGTAATTATTCTTAATATGTGGAGGAAATACATCTGTAGTAGCATAAAAAACATCATATCTAAGAGACATAAGATATGATATTATTATATCATTCCAAATATGGTAGGTCTTATCAATAAAAGTTAGAATCCCCTTGTAGTTCACTGATTTCAAATTAAATATTCTCAAAGATCGATATTTTAAAGGGATCATAGGATATGATACCAATTATTGTTCCCAAGTAGGATAAAGACCACTGAGAGGGGGGGATAAGTGGATCCATTTTCATTTATATAATTTTTCCATAACTCCTTGATAAAAACATTATTAACCTACAAAAACTTTTCAGAGTTATGATCCAGTGAAATATAACTCACAACCTCACCTTTTTTCTGAAAAACATATAACGATAAGGTGAAACATGATATTTACTAGGTTTTGTATAGATAAATATTTTATTCCATGTTGGATACTCCCACCAATATTAATTCTTCTCATAACTTCATTCCATAATACAAAGTCTCAAGTAGTGAAAAATTTTACAATCCCAATAGAAACTTTTCTGCAATAGTGGGTTATACCCCCAAACTATCCATTCCAGTATCCATTTTCCAATATACAAGTCTTTTTAGTAATTGGTTATTATCCAAAGTTACCAAATTCACTTTTCTTCTTCTTTTTTGATATACTTTATAAAATATTCAATTCCTCCATAAGTATTCTGAATCAAACATTAACTTAGTAAAATATCCAAGAACATAAAAAATTATCTAGGGAACTTGTTGGAATTTAAACTTCTTCAAGAAACTCAGTTCAGAAATATTCCTCATCATAGTTATTTTGATATTCATATCTCGATAATCTTTATCTAGTGGTCCTTTTCCTTTGTTCAGTCTGATTCAATTATCCTTTAGGTTTTCCTTCTTTAATTGAGTAGAAACTCAATTGGTATCTCGCAATTCCTCTATCCTATGGAACTCGGTCCATTGAACCTTATTCCTATGGATTTCTCTATGATGGGCTCACTCTGATGGACTTGATCTGATGTAACATCACCCTTTGGATCAAGGTATAATGATCGGATTAAACCTCACTCTAATGGACTCAATCTGATGGAAATTTCTCATCTTCAACCTGAAACACAATTTTTGGTGGGAAACTAAATAATTATTCCACAATTATTGGAGCTCTATAATACATGAAAAACTCTATATTTTTTACACAACATTACTAAAGATATGTTCTATCTTTTTATAGGAAACATGTAAGTGGTTTCGGTGGAATTATTAAAACATGTCCCACACTGCCCGATTTCCTGAATATTAAATTTAATTTGAATCTTGGATATATCTTTGACTTAGTAAATGCCTTATAATAATTCAGTGAGATTATAAAAACATTATATATCATTAATTTTTTTTGTGTGATTCTTCCTTGTGATTCCCCATTCTGATTCTTCATTACAATGACGACATACAACAGTTTCTTTATTACATTGAAATTTACCAAATTATCATATATGAAAACTAGATGACTTACCATTACTATAAAAACACATGAAATATTTAAGATGACCCATTACAATGACCTCTTGTAAACATTAAAATTATTCACATCCAAATTCTTTGTATCAACTCATAAATGTAAGAAATTTAATACCATTATGAAATATCATAAAAGTATTTCTCATTTTTCTCTTCTCCCTCAGATAGATGACCATACATCCTTTGACTTCATCAGTGTCATCCCACACCTAATAGATTAGTGTCCACTTCACTATGATGAATCGGTGTCATCCTCAATCTAATGAGTCTTCACCTATTCTTCATAAGAAAACAATACAGTTTTTCTTTTTCTCGTGACCCAATTACAAGAGAACAATCTATGAATTTTTTTTTCTTAACATAATTAAAATACAATTAAAAAATTCTCATTCATTCCACTTCCTATAAAATAATTTATTTTATTTCTAGAATATATAAACAATTAATAAAAAAATCAGTTTCAAAATCCATTAAAATGGATCATTGGCATACCGCTAATTTTAATCCTTCTATGTCTACTGTTCCCCACACCAATGAGTCGAAGCCTGAATACTTTACATTGTATTAACCTATCAACCAAAAAAATTATTCCTCTAAAAAATAAACTTGTAATAATAGGTTACATAAGGCATAGATTATGATTAATATTGGCTTCAACATCTTCTACATTATATTAGTAAGTATCGTAACTTCCTAGACATACAACAATATCTTTCTTTCAAACCAGACCACAATACAATTTATAGCACCAGTACTCCCACATTACTTAATAAGGATTTAATCACATGTATATGTACAACTTATGAATTTTTTAATTACAAAACAGAAATTCATTTTTAGGTTTACATCAAATTCATTCATACTTTGAAACACTTCCTCATTACGATCACCATTCGCATTCCATGATCAATAGGATTTCTATCAGCATATGACTTTCTATCAACTACACGATATGATGGATCATATTAAATGATATAATCCAATAGATTGAGTCTCATATTCTGGATTTTATTATCAGGTCGATGATTCTAGAATTGATTGAAAACTCTACACTCACTTTCATTTTTCATCATAATAAACATATTGATCTTTTTTCGATAAATATAACCAAAACACAACATATTCCAAATAGATAGAAATTAACCAAAGGATGAAATTAAAATTTTTAGGTAAGTATATTTTATAATTCTTTTATTATATATGATTAAGGAATTCATCCACTCTATTAAAACTATATTGAAATAAAAAAAATATCTTTTTATATTTCTTATAGATAAATAGATGGTCATTTAACTCATCATAGATTTATTATTTTTTTTGGTAAGTTAAATTCTCAAGACCATACATTCTATCAATCTCTATATTTTATTGTCCATCTGTTCTTTTTCTTTATCCGTGTTTTTAGTTTTGGTTAATTTTTTCCTATATATAAGACTTATTATTTGTTATTATAAATGACATATGTACTTCCCACTTCATTCTTATCATGTATATGTTGTATTTATCCATTTTGGGATGTTTGATCTAAACAAATATATTTTGAAAATTCAAGAACCTATTTTTAAGACGGATTTCAATTTGTGGGGTTCAATTTCATAAAAGCAGAAAATTTTAATATGTTGATATTTTTTTAAAATAAGACTATGTTATATATAATACAAAATACACAACATTAAGCATAACTAAACCTTGAAATATTATTATTTAACAATGACCACTATAACATAGTGATAAAATTTGAGTTTATGAATAGGGTTAAATAAATTTAAAATTATAAAAAGGTTATAATCAATAAACATGTATTCGTTACGACTTTAAAAATAAGATCTCAATTTTTAGTAATTTCTTTTATACTTATAATATAATTTTCCTTCAAAAATCATTTTTATTTAGATTTTGATAACATATTTCAAATTATTTTTTAAACCATTAAAATTTATTTAATAAAATGACCATAATTTTGGAAATAATAATTTCAAAATTATCTTTCTGTGAAATTATTAAATTTTTTTGAAATATTAAATTTTCAATGAATAATGAAAAATTCAGTTTAAAAAAAAGTATTTTATTTTTTGATTATTTACAATGTAAACTTATATTTGATATTAGATTTATAATTTAAGTATTTTATTTTTATTCACAATAATCCTTTGTGTATTTTAAAAGATGATTATAGTTGAATTCATTATAAAATCATTTTATACTTAAAATTGACATTTTCCACAAAAACCATTTTTCATTGCCTTTTTCTGGTTTAATTTTCAATTATATTCTACAACTTATATTTTTGAATTTTTAAATTGGATTAAATATTTTGAATCAATGTGTAAAAATTTGTTAAATGTGGCCTTTTAATTTTTGGTGAATATGAATAGTAACCTTAGTAATTTGTATTACCACTGTACATGGTAAATTATGTAACTACAATTACAAATAAAATGGTATAAACTTAAAATGGACCCTAAGATTTTATATAATTTAATTGGATGAGTATAAACCATAAATAATCATCTCTAAGTAAAATATATAGTATTTCATTCCATATTTATGTGATTGTAACTAATATTTTATGTAGAGTAAAGTCAAAAATGTATCTCCCTTGTTTTAAATAACTATTATATTTTTAACATGGGAATAACTAAAAGATATGTTTAGTTGTATATTTTATTATGAATACTAAATTATTTATATTCATCATGGAAATTTATTTTTAATATTTATTAATAAAATAGTATGATTAAATTCTTACAAAATTTTGAAGTGGTGATTATTTAATTAATGGAAAAAATAAATGATATTAAAAATATTAAAATTAGTAAATTTTGAAACTATTAACTTGAAATGTAAATTTTATAGAAAAAAAATACTTATCATAGAGGTATAAATTCATTGTATTCTGATACATTTTTTCATGATGTTGATAAAGTCAATGTAAATGAATATTGTTGAAATTAAAAATAATGATATTTAATAATAAAAAATATTTTTTAAAATTATTATAAATTATTTCAAATAATATATTCATAAAAATGAATATTAGATCATTAATTATATGTCTTATGATCCATTTATGCGCAATTTTTGTTTTTTATATGACATTATCAACACTTAATGTGTATAAAACATTTATTATTATAGTTATTGTCAAAAGGGTTAATGAATAGTTGAAATATAATAATAAGGATAAAAACATTATCCATAATTTTCAAAATTATATTTTATTTGAGTATTTAGAACCATCCACATATTATATTATAAATTAATAAGTTTGTATCTATTTAAAATCTATCATAAATTTATATTAATTTAATATAATTTGAAATTCTATAATTGCTCATCCCCTATCACATAAAAAGGAATATCTTCTTCTCTTTAAATAATAATTCAAAAAACATTTAGATCATACATGATCTATAAAATTCCATTTCTTATATCCATTACCATGTTATATACACCTTAATCAGGTCATAATTCCAATATTGGAGGTCTTATATTGTTATGAAAACTGGATTTTCCCAACAATGTATAGTTTTTAACCACCTGTTTTTGTTTTTTTATATTCCAGTTTTTTAAAATATTATTAGACTATTATAAAATAATAACACCAATATCCTAAATATATTGATATGTTATGTTATTTTCATAACCAATATTAATATTCAACATCCATCAAATGGGGAATTAATTCATCATTTGTGTGTATAGTTGACTACTGCCTCACGAAATGAGGTAATTTTTTTTCCATCACCATATCTCAAAGAAGATCATAATTATGTATTTAATTAATATATATGATAATCATAAAATAATTATTATTATATAATGTTAATATAATTGATTTTTTAACCATTATAAACGATGGAAAATCATAATGTCATTCGTGAGTTTGTGTGGACTAGAACCTCCACAAAGCGTTGTGATATTTTTTTCATCACCACATCACATGGATGATCTGTAAAAGTATAAGTAAATAAATAATATTATATTTATGATATTATAATCATTCTTTAATGATAATTTGATACCTACCTTCTTTTTATAATGATCATTAAAAAATTGGAACATTACCCATGCATAGATGTGACATGGCATCTCCATGATTGTAATGTAGTTCATTTTTCATATCATTATTCATGAATAGTTTAAAATGTATAATTGATCTAAAAAAGATAACTGTTTCATGATTATTATTATGGTGATGATGGAATAATTTCCTCTTTGGCCACAGTCAACCTACTAAATTCATTTTGGCCTAACGTATTGAATATCATCAAACTGATCGATGTAAATTTAAATGATGAAGTAATTTTATATTAAATGGTAATAAGAAATATAAATGGAATAATAAACCTAAAAATATTATTAAACAAGTAAATAATTTACAAAAGTTTTCAATAATATATTATAATGAACCTACGCAATGAGTCAGACTGAATGTAAGGTACTTTCTTATTCAAAATAATTTTTAGTAGTTTTAGTTAAAACTATATTTTGATTTCATATGTATAGTTTTAAAATTATTTTATGGATGTTTTTTAGAAGGTGGGGGGGAAGGCCCCAAGATATTTTATTAAAAACAATGTTCAAAGAGACATCAAGAACATCCAGATACAAAATCAAACAAAACAGAATAATGTTTTCAAGAGTCCCTTTCTGGGGGACTGATCTTCTTTATGTTTTTATCCTCAATGATCCTCTCCTTGATCTGAATCTCATTCTAGAGATTGATATTGATGCGCCCATGCCGATGCCCACACACTCGCCCTCCATTGTATTTGGCTTCTATTTCTGCAGCTTGTTGTAGCAAGGTTTCTAAGTCCTCATTAGAACTATCCTCTTGTGACATCTCTCTTCTATTATTTTCATCAATTATTTTATCATTATTATTTTGGATTCTTGTTCTAACCATTTTCCATGCACCCCCTTGTATCTCATCCTTGTTATCATTCCCCTTCGTTATCCACTTCTCTTGCAGAGCTGGGGTGATCATTCCCTTCTAATCATCTGAAGGTTTGTCAGCCTCCACTCTTGGTAAATGCGAATGGGAGGCCCTTTTGGATGAAGTCTCCAGAACCGAGGCATGGTTCATAACTTCCCCAGCCACAGCATGCGGGTCTAAAATCGAATCATCCACTAACCCAGTCTGTGGGTCCACCTGTGTATGACATGAAGTAGGATATTTAACAGGTCTGATTTTACAAGTATGACCAGTAATATCATGCACAGTAGGGCATGATGATGATGCTAATTCACCATAAGGGCCAATGTTCATTGTTGTAGGAGAATATTCAGACAGGGGCCTAGATTATAGCCGAGTAGAATCCGAAAAAATAGTAGCTTTGTTACCTTTTTCATTCTGGAGAGAGACCGAAGATGAGGGTTGTCCCTCTTCAACCACCTCTGCCCATGATTTTCTACCTTCAAGGGGATTAACCATAACAAGTTCATCCTTACTTCGAGGAGTAGGATTAGAGGGTGGAAACTCTGCATTCGATTGTTCCAAATGCACAGTAGCAGGTGTATCCAGAAAAGAAGACTTGGTATCTTTTTTTAAGTTACCAGGCTTCTCCCTCCCTGACTTCAGACATGATTTGGAATCATGTCCATGGAGGGAGAAAAAACTACACAAAATAGACCTCCTAAAATTTGTGGAGTCATGCCCTCTGACTTTACAATCAAAACAGAATTTTGGAAAGTTTTCATATTCCACTTTTAGTTCAAGTTCTTCCTCATCAGTAGATAAGTAGACCTTTCCAATCAGAGTAGGGTTAAGATCAATTTCAACAAGACACCTGGCATAACGACCATATCTAGCAGATTTAGTCTCCTTATCCATCCTAATTGGGATGCCAATAGAAAGAGATAGATCATATAAAATGCGTGGATGCCACAGAATCCAGCTTAAACCATATATTTTATTCCAGATTTGCATAGAGGAGTTACCAATTTCTGAAGGGTTGAAGTGTCTGTCCCACTCTCTGATGTGAAAAGCACCTGGTTTGAGAGAAAGTGAACTGAATCCCATGGCTCATCATTTTAGTTCTTCAGATGGAAAAACCAAATGGTAATATCCCATCTTGAGTGATACACATTGTCAGGTCTCAAACCCCCAGATGATCGAAAGACTCTGTGTGAGATGCTCCATCTTCCATGGCTTCTCCCCTTTCGGTAAATTCAGTCGTGCAATGATCGAGTGCGCTCCCAATTCCATTCTTTCAGAAATTACAGCCGGATCCGCCTTCACGTGAGCAACGGAACCCCTCTTCCTGATACTAACCCATGGATCCTTAAAGAGTGAAAATGATTGAGCAAAGGAACTTACCGCAACAACTTTCGTCCTGTTGCTGTCGCCACTCCGTGAATCTTGCAGTTCACCGGATGCGTTCTTGTGGGAATCAAATATCCCTGGAGCCAAGAAATCGTGTGCCATTAAGAATTAGGAAAACTAAGGAGCCGAAGGAAACCCTAGCAATCATTCTGAGACGAGGATTTCAAAATATAATATTTTTATGCAGTGTTAGTTTTTAAAAAAAAATGAAAAAAAGAAAGTTATATATGAATGTATATAGATACAATAACTTTTTCCAAATCCATAACCATTATTTTTTTTGGATTGCATTATTAGAATCCATGTATTCATCAAATAAAACATATTTTTAATTTATTCAATAATTTTTATTTTGAAAATTGTTTTTACTGGAAATAGATATAATATTCTATAAAAATTATTTCTTATGGGTGAAAAGAATGTTTTTATGATTCAATATTCTATGTATTATGATTTTTTATAGTTATTAGGAATCATATATTATAATGGTTTGTTCCATTTTAAACCAAATATGTGTGTTTTTGTTATTAATCAAGGATGGTTGGTTTTATGATAAAATGTGGTCAAGTGAGACTATTATAACTGTCCAATGCATTGGTTAAAGGGATGGTGTTAATAGATTGGGTTTCTGCTAAGTGAGTATAAGAATATATAGAGATGGTTACACTACATATGGGATGTATTTTACTTATTATGTTTCTACCAAAAGATTATTGTAATTTTAAAGACCCGCAAATTTCAAGGAAATTCTTTTCTTAATTTTCTTTGGAATTTTACAAGAGCGCAGCTTCAGACGGAACCTGATTCCGAGGCCCGGTGTGCCCGGAATCAATTTCCGAAGTTTGGCTCGGGTACGTTCAGTGAACGGACGAGCGGGTTTTTCTATCTTTTGAACCGGTGCCCGGAATCGAATTCTGAGGGCACCGATGAAATCGCAGCGCCGGTATTTGCTTAGAAACGCCTCTTCCGGAGTTTCGTTTGCTCAGACGTGGTTTTTAAGTTTTGGGGCTTTAAGTCAGAAATAAAATAAAATTTGTGCGACAACTTTATTTTATTTCACTTAAGCTGCTTGGAAGTCACTTGGAAGCCGCTTTAACTGAGTTAAAGCGAATAGGGTGCTATCCGGAAATATCCTACCCCTTGTTAGGATATTTGTGAGGTGGGGCCTGCACGAGCCCCGCCGTTTCTTTCGCTAAGTAACGCACCCGCGAAAACCCGTCAAAGTAACTGAAAAGTCAACCGATGCGTTTTCTTTAATTTCTTAACAGACCATTTAATTGGGCGGTATATTTCGTGAATTAAATGGACTGTTTCATTCGTTGAATTAATTCAACGAATTTAATGGGTCGTTACTTACGCGTTTTGCGTTTGTTGGCAAAATAATAAAATAGACAAACTTGTCTATTTTGGAGGATCCTCCTGTTGTGCGAGATCCTCTAAACCTCCACCCTCCTCGCGAAGAACGCGAAGAACGCGAAGAACGCGAAGAACGCCGGCGACCGGAATTCGACGACGCACACCGTGATCTGCGACGTCGACGAGCTCTACCCGCGACGTTCTTCGGCGACGCCTCTTCTTCCGCGGCCGATCCTCGTTCGGCAACTAAGGTGAGAATCGGATCATTTATTTCTCCCTTTTTAATTTCAATGACAACGGATTAAATTAATTAAATCCGTTTGTTCCAAATCCGGAGATCGTCGGCGCGACGCTTTTTCCCGCGGTGCGACGAACGTCTCTTCCGTGACGATGCGACGATCCCCTCCTTCCGCTACGAGCGATTCTGCGACGACCTCACGTCCGACGGCGACTTCGAGGTAAGGGTTGTTGGAATATTTTATTTTACTTCCCATGTTTATTCTTTTAAAATAAAGAACCTGATCACGGAACAATTTTAATTTATTTAAAATTGTTGATTGGTTATTTCTTTTCCTCCCGTTGTTTATGACTAACGCGGAGGGTGCGGATCTAACGAACAAGACCCGGCAACCCTCTGCCGATCTTTTGTTGTGCGGATTTGGCGGACGACGACGAACCGCGCGGCAAGGGCGATCCGTTGATCCCGCAGTGAAGATCGACCCCCCGGAGGAGCAATGGCGCAGACGGGAGGCAAAACGGGCCACTGGAGCAACTCCGGCGGCCCGCGGAAGGCGGCGGCGATGCTCGGCGCACCGCCGGGAATTCCGCCGCGGGCGAGCCGCGGCGGCGGCGAACCGCCGGACCGCGTCCGTAGTCCGGCCACCCAGCACGCGGCCCGCGCGGGCCGCGTTCCTCCAAGCCGCGGGTCAAACCCGCGGCGGCTTCTTCGGCCGCTCGGCCGAAGCCGAGCCGGCCGGTCCGGTCGGCCGGGCCGCGCCCATGCCGGACCGGACCCGGCCCAGCCGGGTCGGGCCGGGTCGGACCGACCCGGTTCGGGTCGACCCGGTTCGGCCGACCCAGGGGGGGTTCGGGCCGGGTCGCCCCGGGCCCAGAACCCCCGTTTTCGGGCCTTCTTCGGTCTTTCGCCCATATCGTGGGCCTGGGACCTCCGATTGACGAACCGTCAGTGGCTACGCGATCCTTGGATCGAGACGGTCATTTCGGTATATTACAGTCAAGGTTTCGGAAGACTTTGGGTTCGGCCGGGTTGGTTCGTACACGAAACCAACCGGGCCCTCGGAGCGGAAACGCTCATAACTTGAGCTACGGACGTCCGATCGACGTACCGTCAGCTGTGGTAGTTTCCTCTAAGTGAGACGGAACTTTTGGCATACTCCGCCCGAGGATCGGACACAGGCGGAGTACGGTCGGGTTGGTTTTGCCCTATAAACCAACCGGGCCCCTGGGACGAAAATGCCAATAACTCTCAGACCGGGCGTCCGATTGACGCGCCGTCTGTTGCATTGAGATCCTGTTGTCGATACGGAACTTTTGGATACATCAACTTCGGAATACGTGTAAGTTGATGTATCAGCCTCTCGGCTCGTGGAGCGGACCCTCCTAAACGAGCTCGCTGTGTGCGGGAACCCTAGCGCTGGCTGTGACTTCGACGACAGAGCAGAGATCCTCCGTGGACTGCGACGACGGCAGAGCAGAGATCCTCCGTGGACTGCGACGACGGCAGAGCAGAGATCCTCCGTGGACTGCGGCGACGACTATGCAGAGATCCTCAGTGGACTGCGTCGACTACTGCACTCAGCGATCCTACGTGGATCAGTGCTATAGGTTCTGTGTGAGCCCGATCCTATGTGGGTCCTTACTACCGGTTCTGTGTGAGCCACTGCCTACAGGTTCTATGTGAGCCCGATCCTGTGTGGGTCTTTTGCGGGGGTTAGTACTTATCGATCCTTCGTGGGTCCGACGACTTAGATGGATCAGTGATCATCTTTGACATCATCTGAAAAAGTATACCTTGTTGAGCTGAATCTTATGTTACTCTCCTTTGTGGATTGTGTTGAACTATCCTATGTGGATTTTCTGTTTACTCTTCTTGTGGATTTGAGTCTTGCTTTCCTGCGTGGATTGAGTTGTTCTTGAGCTCGTGAGCAGAGCTAGAATTGGGGACTTAGGTATATGTATGGGCATATACCTAAGTCGAGTCAGATGTTAATTCGTGATTGCATCTTTCTTTTGTGCTATATCCTTTGTGGATTTCGGGAGACCTTCGGGGGTCTCGGGGTCCTTATTGAGTAGCTCATACTCACCCCTGCACGGGCTATGCCCGCACCTTGTTGTGTTGGATGCAGACGACGGACAACGCTGATCACGGTTGGGGTGTGGAGCAGGACGGTACCTGGAGGAGGACCACTGGGCGGGACGTGCTCGGAGCGGACGTGGGACCCGAGGAGCCTGGAGGCTATCTGTACCCACCCTTCAGGTGGGATTGCCAGTGGACGACACGAGGCCGCCGTCTTTTCTTCAGTTGCTGTTCTTTACTTTTTCAGTTCTACTTTCAGTTGGGCTTGTATTCCGTCCCCCTATACTTTTCTGCACTTTGTAGTTACGTTCCGCTTGCTGACTCTGTGGTGGTTGTTACTTATAAAGGCAATGCCTTCCCTGTTACCGGGATTTTACGCCTTGGTGCTAGTCGCCAGCCCCTGGCCTATGGAAGGCGGGCTTGGGGTAGTCACGGCACGGGCCCCGAGGTCGGGTCTTGACAAATTGGTATCAAAGGTGGTCGGTTCTACCGCAGACTCTGATCGTCCTTTCTTTCTATATGAAGCAATAGTGTTTAGTGTATTGAGTGTGGTTATCAGTTCAGGGAGCCCAGTGTTGGTGCGGCGGCCGACATATCCGTACACCAGGACCCTGACTCCTGATTTCCGACTTAATGCATGAAAACATTGATTGCGTGTGTGTTTCATGTTTTCTTTGTGATTACTTGTGTCAGCTCACCGGGTATACTGATCTGCTTTATGAAAGTCCCAAATTTTCCTTGTGATTACTTGTGCCAGCTCACCAGGTATACTGTTATGACTGTGGTGCTCTTGTTCTCCTTTTCAGGATGGCCCCGCGATGACAGCCAGCTAGGGTTCCGAGTGTAGGGCACGACGACAGCCCACCGAGCGACGAGGCCTCGGTGCAGGGCCCTTTGCCAGCAGTGGCACCGGCGGTAGCTTTACCCGCCGAGCCACCGATGCTACCAGTACCAGACGCTGACGATGCACGTCGCCTCAGGGCACTGCATGAGTTTCAGAGCCAGCGACCGCCCATGTTTCATGGTGAGGCGGACCCCCAGGCCACCGAGGACTGGCTAGAGGCGGTGGTACGGATCATTAGGCTAGTGAGGACACCAGCGGATCTCATGGTGATTCTCGCGGCGAGCCTCCTGCAGGCGGCGGAAGGACGATGGTGGAGCTTGATGATCCAGGTTCACGATGAGGAATCCTTGCTCTGGACGGACTTCGAGAGCCTCTTCCGCTCTGAGTTCGTCCCGGGCACCCTCCGAGCGGTGCGCATCCAGGAGCTTCTCCAGCTGCGCCAGGGCAGCATGACGGTCGCTCAGTACGCGGCGAGGTTCACTGGCCTATCTCGCTACTCGACCGACATGGTACGGGACCCCTTCTTCTGGGCCCGGACCTTCGAGCAGGGCTTACGGCAGGAGATTCGGGCGTCGCTGATCTCCCTCAGCATTCCGACCCAGGCGGGAGTGCTGGAGCGAGCCCTCCTGATCGAGAGCTTCCTGGCAGAGCCTTCTTCAGCGGTGAGACCTAGCGCAGGGCGGGAGGTAGCTGAGTCTTCGGCAGCAGGTAGCCGACAGATGACTCTCGGGTCCAGGCAGACCATACCCCCACGCAGACGGCCTCAGGACACCGGCTCAGCAGTGCGGGGCACACATCGGAGTGCCAGCCTTCCGAGAGGCAGGCTGTGCTACTCCTACGGCGGGCAGGGTCACATGGCTCGTGACTGCCCGACTCGCCGACCAGAGGAGAAGCAGACGGTGGAGGGGCCACCCAGGCAGAGGCAGAGGATCGACCGTGGCGGTCCGCAGGGAGGAGGCGGACGAGGCAGAGGAGCTGGCCGAGCAGCGGGTGGTGGGCGACGCTTCCAGGCTCTACCCCCACCACCACCAGGAGGGCCACCTCGACCACCGGGAGCTGGCGGGCAGGGACAGGCCCAGCTCCAGGCAGTGGAGGCCTACAACCCCGATATGCCAGGGATGATTCGAGGTACGATCTGTGTCTATTCCACCCTTGCTGCAGTACTTATAGACACAGGAGCGAGTCACTCTTTCATAGCCTCTGCCCTTGTTCGGAGCTCGGAGATTCCGACTGAGCCGTTGGCTCGATCCTTACGGCTAGAGACTCCTACGGGAGCAGACTCGACGATTACGCACTGGTGCCGGCAGTGTGAGCTTACTCTAGGAGGCGAGAGATTCGGCTGGGATCTCCTTGTAGAGGCGTCGAGGCCTTACGACGTCATCTTGGGCATGGATTGGCTATCCACGGTTCATGCCCAGATCGACTGTTTTAGGCGCAAGGTGCGATGTGTTCGCACCGACGGGAGCAGGTTTACCTTCACCGGAGAGAAGGGAACCTTTGCAGCATAGGATGGACTTCCGCGGAGGAGAGTGCAGCCCATCTCTCATCAGTTGGCTAGCCTCATCCTAGGAGTAGTGGACGTGCGGAGTCCAGCTTTTCCTGCAGTGGTGGACCAGTACGTGGATGTCTTTCCCGACGACGTTCCAGGGCTACCTCCTCGTAGAGAGGTAGACTTTTACATCGACTTGTACCCCGGGACAGCCCCGATATCTACTCCAGCATATCGGATGGCCCCCACAGAGCTTCGAGAGCTACGGGTACAGTTGGAGGACTTGCAGAGCAAGGGGTTTATCTGACCCAGTGTTTCACCCTGGGCTTCCCCGATTTTGTTCGCCAAGAAGGTGGACGGGAGCCTGCGACTGTGTGTCGACTATCGTCGCCTGAACCAGGTGACAGTGAGGAACAAGTATCCGCTGCCACGGATTGATGACCTCTTCGATCAGCTCAAGGGAGCGCGGTGGTTCTCGAAGATAGACCTCCGGTCAGGCTATCATCAGCTCAGAGTTCGAGACGAGGACGTGCAGAAGACGGCCTTCAGGTGTCGGTATGGCCATTATGAGTTCTTGGTTATGTCGTTCGGCGTATCCAATGCTCCAACAGTGTTCATGAGCCTCATGAACAAGATCTTCCAGCCATACCTCGACCGATTTGTCGTGGTCTTCATTGACGACATTTTGGTATACTCGACGACTGAGGAGGAGCATGCCTACCACCTGCGAGTTGTGCTAGACACACTCCGAGAGCACCAGCTTTATGGAAAGCTCTCAAAATGCCAGTTTTGGTTACGTGAGGTCCATTTCTTGGGGCACGTCATCTCTGAGGCGGGAGTTGTAGTGGATCCCGCGAAGATCGAGGCAGTGCTAGCTTGGGAGCCACCCAGGAGCGTGATGGAGGTGCAGAGCTTCTTGGGCCTAGCCGGATACTATCGGAGATTCGTGCCAGACTTCTCCAGAGTGGCGGCACCACTCTCAGCTTTGACAAAGAAGGGGAAACCCTTTGTGTGGTCAGACAGATGTCCGCAGAGCTTCCAGGAGCTGAGATAGAGATTGAGCAGCGTACCTATCTTGAGGTTGCCTAAGGAGGGAGTTGGATACGTAGTTTACTGCGATGCATCAAGGACTGGACTCGGGTGCGTCCTGATGCAGGAGTGGGCCGTGATCGCCTACGGATCACGTCAGTTGAGGCTGCATGAGCAGAACTACGCCACTCATGACCTGGAGTTAGCAGGAGTGGTCTTCGCTCTGAAGACTTGGAGGCACTATCTGATGGGCGAGCGCTTCATAGTCTTTTCTGACCACCAGAGTCTCAGGTATATCTTCTCTCAGAAGGACCTGAACCAGAGACATCGGAGATGGCTTGAGTTCCTCCAGGATTATGACTTTGAGATAGTCTATACTCCTGGGAAGGGGAACGTGGTAGCCGATGCCCTCAGCAGGAGGACGGGCATTCAGCTACTTGAGGAGGCGACGGAGCAGCTAGCCTCCTTACAGATATCCTTCGTGGATAGAGACGGAGCAGCCTTTCTTTAGTCTCTCACAGTCTCTCCTCCACTTCTACAGCGGGTCAGAGAGGCTCAGCGTGGGGACGCTGACTGTGAGACCCGGCGTGCACTGATATCCTCAGGTCAGGCACCTGATGGCTTCTCCCTTGGAGCAGAGCACGACATCCTTTTCAGAGGACGTACCTTCGTACCAGTCGCTTTTCGAGAGGAGGTGCTGAGAGAGTTTCACACTTCTCCCTTGGCGGTGCATCCCAGAGTGGCGAAGATGTACCAGGATCTTAGACGACAGCACTGGTGGCCGGGCATGAAGAAAGTTGTGGCAGAGTTCGTTTCACGATGCCTCACCTGCCAGCAGGTGAAGACAGAGCATCAGGTACCAGCAGGCTTGGTACAGCCCTTGGAGGTCCCAGAGTGGAAGTGGGACGGCATATCTATGGACTTCTTGACTAGACTTCCACGCACTTCCAGAGGTCACGACTCCATTTGGGTGATTGTCAACCGACTCACCAAGTCGGCACACTTCTTACCCATCAGAGAGCAGGGCTCAGTGGAGAGCTTGGGACGTCTTTACGTCCAGGAGATCGTACGGCTTCACGGTGTGCCATCGTCTATCGTCTCCGATCGAGATGCTCGTTTCACTTCCCGGCTTTGGAAGGGGTTGCAGGAGGCGTTTGGGACGCGACTCCATCTGAGCACAGCCTTCCACCCTCAGACGGATGGTCAGACTGAGAGGACCATACAGACACTCGAGGACATGCTCCGTGCATGTGTTCTCGACTTTGGTCGCAACTGGGAGGACCACCTACCCTTGGTGGAGTTCGCGTACAACAACAGCTACCACTCCACCATCGGGATGGCACCATACGAGGCGTTGTACGGCAGACCCTGCAGATCACTGTTGTGCTGGACAGACCCTGGGGAGTCAGCACTCGTGGGACCAGAGATGGTCCGAGCCACGACAGAGAAGGTCCAGATCATCCAGGAGAGGATGAGGACAGCTCAAAGCCGGCAGAAGTCATATGCTGACAGGAGGCGGAGGCCACTAGAGTTCGAGGATGGCGACTACGTCTTTTTGCGTGTCTCACCTCGACGTGGTTTACGGAGATTTGGCCGAGGCGGCAAGTTGTCTCCACGCTTCATCGGGCCTTTCCAGGTCCTCAGCAGGATAGGAGAGGTGGCTTATCGCCTGGCTCTACCACCTCAGTTGCACCGGGTGCACGACGTCTTCCACGTGTCTCAGCTGAGGAGATACGTGCACGACCCGACGCACATCATCGACTTTGGGGAGCTGGTCGTGGACGATGGGGCGACTTTTGCGGAGGTCCCAGTGGAGATCGAGGATCGACAGGAGCGGGTCCTACGTGGGCGGTCGATTCCTCTTGTGCGCGTCAGATGGCAGCACGGGAACCTCCAGGAGAGCACTTGGGAGCGGGAGGCTCAGATGCGTGCTCAGTACCCCCATTTGTTCCCCTAGTTTTTGATGTATCTTTACGGGGACGTAAAGCCCTGAGGTGGGAGTAATGTAAAGACCCGCAAATTTCAAGGAAATTTTTTTCTTAATTTTCTTTGGAATTTTACAAGAGCGCAGCTTCAGACGGCACCTGATTCCGAGGCCCGGTGTGCCCGGAATCAATTTCCGAAGTTTGGCTCGGGTACGTTCAGTGAACGGACGAGCGGGTTTTTCTATCTATTGAACCGGTGCCCGGAATCGAATTCTGAGGGCACCGATGAAATCGCAGCGCCGATATTTGCTTAGAAATGCCTCTTCCGGAGTTGCGTTTGCTCAGATGTGGTTTTTAAGATTTGGAGCTTTAAGTCAGAAATAAAATAAAATTTGTGCGACAAATTTATTTTATTTCACTTAAGCTGCTTGGAAGTCACTTGGAAGCCACTTGAACTGAGTTAAAGCGGATAGGGTGCTATCCGGAAATATCCTACCCCTTATTAGGATATTTGTGAGGTGGGGCCCGCACGAGCCCCGCCGTTTCTTTCGCTAAGTAACGCACCCGCGAAAACCCGTCAAAGTAACTGAAAAGTCAACCGACGCGTTTTCTTTAATTTCTTAACAGACCATTTAATTGGGCGATTTATTTCGTGAATTAAATGGGCTGTTTCATTCGTTGAATTAATTCAACGAATTTAATGGGTCGTTACTTACGCGTTTTGCGTTTGTTGGCAAAATAATAAAATAGACAAACTTGTCTATTTTGGAGGATCCTCCTGTTGTGCGAGATCCTCTAAACCTCCACCCTCCTCGCGAAGAACGCGAAGAACGCGAAGAACGCGAAGAACGCCGGCGACCGGAATTCGACGACGCACACCGTGATCTGCGATGTCGACGAGCTCTACCCGCGACGTTCTTCGGCGACGCCTCTTCTTCCGCGGCCGATCCTCGTTCGGCAACTAAGGTGAGAATCGGATCGTTTATTTCTCCCTTTTTAATTTCAATGACAACGGATTAAATTAATTAAATCCGTTTGTTCTAAATCTGGAGATCGTCGGCGCGACGCTTTTTCCCGCGGTGCGACGAACGTCTCTTCCGCGACGACGCGACGATCCCCTCCTTCCGCGACGAGCGATTCCGCGACGACCTCACGTCCGACGGCGACTACGAGGTAAGGGTTGTTGGAATATTTTATTTTACTTCCCGTGTTTATTCTTTTAAAATAAAGAACCCAATCACAGAACAATTTTAATTTATTTAAAATTGTTGATTGGTTATTTCTTTTCCTCCCGTTGTTTATGACTAACGCGGAGGGTGCGGATCTAACGAACAAGACCCGGCAACCCTCCGCCGATCTTTTGTTGTGCGGATTTGGCGGACGACGACGAACCGCGCGGCAAAGGCGATCCATTGATCCCGCAGTGAAGATCGGCTCCCGGGAGGAGCAATGGCGCAGACGGGAGGCAAAACGGGCCACCGGAGCAACTCCGGCGGCCCGCGGAAGGCGGCGGCGGCGGCGGCGACCGGAGGCGGCGGCGCCCGGCGCGCCGCCGGGAATTCCGCCGCGGCCGAGCCGCGGCGGCGGCGAACCGCCGGACCGCGTCCGCAGTCCGGCCACCCAGCACGCAGCCCGCGCGGGCCGCATTCCTCCAAGCCGCGGGTCAAACCCGCGGCGGCTTCTTCGGCGGCTCGGCCGAAGCCGAGCCGGCCGGTCCGGTCGGCCGGGCCACGCCCAGGCCGGACCGGACCCGGCCTAGCCGGGTCAGGCTGACCCGGTTCGGGTCGACCCGGTTCGGCCGACCCAGGGGGGGTTCGGGCCGGGTCGCCCCGGGCCCAGAACCCCTGTTTTCGGGCCTTCTTCGGTCATTCGCCCATATCTTGGGCCTGGGACCTCCGATTGACGAACCGTCAGTGGCTACGCGATCCTTGGATCGAGACGGTCATTTCGGTATATTACACTCAAGGTTTCGGAAGACTTTGGGTTCGGCCGGGTTGGTTCGTACACGAAACCAACCGGGCCCTCGGAGCGGAAACGCTCATAACTTGAGCTACAGACGTCCGATCGACGTACCGTCAGCTGTGGTAGTTTCCTCTAAGTGAGACGGAACTTTTGGAATACTCCGCCCGAGGATCGGACACAGGCGGAGTACGGTCGGGTTGGTTTTGCCCTAAAAACCAACCGGGCCCCTGGGACGAAAATGCCAATAACTCTCAGACCGGGCGTCCGATTGACGCGCCGTCTGTTGCGTTGAGATCCTGTTGTCGATACGGAATTTTGGATACATCAACTTCGGACTACGTGTCAGTTGATGTATCAGCCTCTCGGCTCGTGGAGCGGACCCTCCTAAACGAGCTCGCTGTGTGCGGGAACCCTAGCGCTGGCTGTGACTTCGACGACAGAGCAGAGATCCTCCGTGGACTGCGACGACGGCAGAGCAGAGATCCTCCGTGGACTGCGACGACGGCAGAGCAGAGATCCTCCGTGGACTGCGGCGACGACTGTGCAGAGATCCTCAGTGGACTGCGTCGACTACTGCACTCAGCGATCCTACGTGGATCAGTGCTACAGGTTCTGTGTGAGCCCGATCCTATGTGGGTCCTTACTACCGGTTCTGTGTGAGCCACTGCCTACAGGTTCTGTGTGAGCCCGATCCTGTGTGGGTCTTTTGCGGGGGTTAGTACCTATCGATCCTTCGTGGGTCCGACGACTTAGATGGATCAGTGATCATCTTTGACGTCATCTGAAAAAGTATACCTGGTTGAGCTGAATCTTATGTTACTCTCCTTTGTGGATTGTGTTGAACTATCCTATGTGGATTTTCTGTTTACTTTCCTTGTGGATTTGAGTCTTGCTTTCCTGCGTGGATTGAGTTGTTCTTGAGCTCGTGAGCAGAGCTAGAATTGGGGACTTAGGTATATGTATGGGCATATACCTAAGTCGAGTTAGATGTTACTTCGTGATTGCATCTTTCTTTTGTGCTATATCCTTTGTGGATTTCGGGAGACCTTCGGGGGTCTCGGGGTCCTTACTGAGTAGCTTATACTCACCCCTGCACGGGCTATGCCCGCACCTTGTTGTGTTGGATGCAGACGACGGACAGCGCTGATCACGGTTGGGGCGTGGAGCAGGACGGTACCTGGAGGTGGACCACTGGGCGGGACGTGCTCGGAGCGGACGTGGGACCCGAGGAGCCTGGAGGCTATCTGTACCCACCCGTCAGGTGGGATTGCCAGTGGACAACACGAGGCCGCCGTCTTTTCTTCAGTTGCTGTTCTTTACTTTTTCAGTTGTACTTTCAGTTGGGCTTATATTCCGGCCCCCTTTACTTTTCTGAACTTTGTAGTTACTTTCCGCTTGCCGACTCTGTGGTGGTTGTTACTTATAAAGGCAATGCCTTCCCTGTTACCGGGATTTTACGCCTTGGTGCTAGTCGCCAGCCCCTGGCCTATGGAAGGCGGGCTTGGGGTAGTCACGGCACGGGCCCCGAGGTCGGGTCGTGACAGTAATATACTACGATTCTTATTCCATGTATTACCATGATGGTTATATACAGTGTAACTGTAATGGTTTCTCTATTTATAATTGTGATAGTCATTCCTTCTGTAACCATGAGGGTTTCTATATATGTGAGACAGATATGAAAATGGTTCCTCATGTAAATAATATGTCGTATATCTTCATTATATCATTTTTTAAAGGAATATTACAATTTATCAAGGTAAGATAATGATATTATGTTTAAAGGAATATATATAATACTTTGAAAGGTAAAAATTATAAATTTTTTAAAAATATAATTATGAGTTCTTCTTGATTCCGAAGAAACCAAATTATTTTTATTTATCCATTAATATTTTTAATAACTTTTTTCATGAAAAACATTGGCTATATAATGATGATAATTTTTTGTGATCATCTGATATGAGAAAAATTAGAAAATGTTTCATGAAATGAAAAAAATATTCTTTGTTAATTTTTGGTTGGGGGAAAATGGATAACAATGAGATGTTTCCACATTGTATTGAATTTTTTATAAGTAATATATGTGACCTAAATCATTAAAAATATGTACCTAAAATCATTTGGAATGGATAAAAGTTAATTCTAGTTTATAATCACAAAAATATGTAATTTTTAAGGATATATACTTATAATATTATCCATTTTAAAACAAAAATTACATATTTTTTCGAATGTGAGTTGAATATTGTTTGGATGATTAGAGGTGTTCAAAAAATTATTGGAGTCGATTGAGAGAATTTTATAGGTTATTATAGTTTATAAAAATTTATTCTGATATATTAGAAATTTCATCCATACAATAGTTTATCTAATTTTAGATGGAAAAAATTTAAAAAATCATAATATATTACTTAATAACAATAATTTTTATATATTTGTATTTTATAGTTTTGAGAATACTCAAAGGAAAGAAAATACTATAATGAATAATATTTTTATTTAGAGGAGTATAAGATTCAAAAAAATTAAAGAACATACTCTCTTACATAAGATTTTATTTATTTTGTGTAAGATATTTATTAAGATACATATAATATTTTAAGATCATACATAAGATTCTTCCTTCATATTAATATTTAAAAATTCCATAATTTAAAGTTGATCATAAGCTTTTTTGAGTATGCGTAGGTTTTTTATTTTTAAATTTATGAAACTTTTATGATATAATGTTTTATTTCTAATACATAATAAATTTCACTTATTTAATATGATATTACACCTCTCAAAAAAATTCATGAGCTATGGTTACCATAATTTTCCATCGTGAATCATTGTAAATATTCAAGGAGTTATATAAGAATTTTTCCTTCTCAAGATAAGGAGAATTTTGATGCTTTTAAATGTGATTATTATTAAGATATTATTTTATGGAATAAATATAATGATGAAAATATTTTATTCAATTAGTTGAATAACATTATGACATTTTAAAGATAAATTACATTCCATGATGATATCCAAGGGTCTAATTTAATGGATTTTTTTCATGATGTGTATCAACTTGTATTCTAATCCAAAAAAATAGGAGGTTTTATTTTTGTGATGTGTTGTGTAGTTTAGTTCTTTTTCAATGAAATCATTGAGTAAAAAATAATAAGAGGAGATTCCATGAATAATGCTTGTCATGTCGTTAAATAAGGACTATTTAGAGGAACTAGTTAGTCATATATAATTTTGTACATCCATGACGTGTTGAATAATACTATTTGTATAGACTAAATTATAATAATATGGATAATATGAGAGGATTTTAATGATATTTTAATGATGTTGGTCATTAAAATTTGAATTTATAATTATAATTTGATCACAAAGATCATTGTCACTACAAGAATGAAATACATTTTCTAATAATGTTCCATTATATGATATTCACTATAAGAAAAAATATAAAAATATTTTATAAACTATATTAGAGGAAGAGGATAATACTTATTTTTATGAAATTATAAGAATATGAAGACGAATAATATGGTAAGTATGAATCACTATAAGAAAAAAATTGATGTTTGATCTTATAAAAGACTATCTTATTAATAAAAACATATTTTATATCATTATTTATGTGGGATAACATTATACTATTGATAAAAAATTGTTTAATTGTTATTCTAGGATAAAGATTACTCATTTATAATCTACAATGATGATACTATTTGATTGTATGGTTTTAGTTAATTTATATATCCTAAAAATGATTAGCTAACTATTTTGAGTAATGAACCTCATAAAATATATTTTTAATGTTGTGTGTGTTTCTTGGTGTCTTTGATAATGATAATTTATTCACATTAAAATGTGGATTCTTTTTTAATGAAAACATATAATGTAATTGAATTCACTGATTAACCGATGTCTCAATTAATTAACAATGATTTTTCTTGTTATTTTTTTTCATTGCATCATGATAGTTGTATATATTAGTTATTTAGATTTATGGTCATATTCCCACAATTATTTAGCATTTCATGAAATAAATTATTTTTTTATGAATTAATAATTTATTTTTGGTTGATAATATTCACTTTAATGAATTATATTATTGTTTATTTTCCTCTAAAAAGGTTAATTCCTTCCATATATATTTTGTATTATATCTTATGTTCTAGTCAATAGGACATAGCCTATTAATGGAAGGATTTGGGAATTATAATTAATTCTTTTGGTAGCTTAGGTGTAGTCCCGAAAATTTTAGGTCAAGATAGCATTTATTTTATGGATTGAGTGGATAAAATCTTAGATCATAACGAAGTGAAAACTGTAGCTCTATATTTTAGTTTGGTTCTATAAAAATTAAATATATTTAATTATCAGGATAATGGGATTATACATTTTACAAATTCATGGATTGGAATTGTTTATCATAAATTATGATTTTAGGAATTAAATTATAAGATCTATAAACATTATTTGATGGATGAAACCAAATTATGATTGGTTAGGGGATTCAAGCCATAATTTTTGTCTGGTATAGTGATTGTGTATAATTGTTTTGACATAATTTTGGGTAAATTTTATCAAATGATAAAAAGTTATTACGATATAATATGGTTTCTGAAAATAATATATTAGAAATTAGTTTAATGGTAACCCTACAAATGAAATATTTTTTAAATTTAAGAATCACATAAATTATGTAATATTATTTGTGTGATTATAGTTATTGAATGAATAACTATTGAATATATATATATATATGTTTTTTATTTGATATTTTTTATTTTGGTATTAACATGATGGAATTTATTTTACATTGAATTATAGAGTAATGTAAATTTTATTATTGATATTTACTCTATACAGGTTTGTATAAAGTTTCACGAAATTTATTATAGGTTATTAGTGCGAAAATTATAATTTAAATGAATTTTGTGATGTTAATGCATGTTTTTGGCAGAGATATTGTATCAAAATAATGATATCATGGATTTGTTGAAAATTTTATTTATGATTACATAATGTGGTTATTTAATAGAAATAAGAAATCTATTAAATTCTAAATTAATTTTGATATGATTTTAAATATTATAAGGTGATTAACCATGAATCTATGATATTAAATTTACTTATTTTTAAGTGATAAATATATAAATTTATTTAAAATTTGGATAAACATACATTTTGAGTAATAAATAAATGTTGGTGGTGAATATATTCACATAAATAATATAGTGTAAATAGAAAATTGATCTTATTATATATTTATTATAATTATAATGTTATTTGAAATTGTAAAATATATATGAATAACGTTGTAGAATCAAATAGATGTAAAATTGAATTGGATGATTCTTGGTAAATCTTATTTAATTATTTTTTGTAAATCATGATACATTTTATTGTTATATACTGTGGTAAAAAGAATATGTTATGAAATGTTTTGATTAAAATGGGAATCTATAAATAGTTATGATGTCATCAGTTTGTTTTTATTCATTGTGTTCTATGAATTTTTTATATCTATTTTGTTTGAGGTCATGATTTGACAGATGTGCTATTTTATATAGTGATTTTTATTATGATTTGAACTACATTAATGGTGTATGAATTATTTCAAAATTATATTATGTAGTGATGTGGAATTCTAACCATAGGTATATTTATTATGGTAGTAGTTATATTAATATATTTTTATTGTTCTGTATATTGTTATTGTTCTTTAAAGATCATTTTTTATAGTGAAAAATATATTTTCCCAATAATTTTAGGTACGTAAGCATCAGCAGAGGGGTTGAATTGAAGTCTAATTGCAACCTAAAATTTTATTTCCACTTGAAGAATTAAGTTTTTTAGAACATATATTGACTAAAAAAGTACAATTACTAGTATAAGTACGCATTGTAAAATAAATTTTCGGTTATCAAAAACAAAACAGATATACAATGTATTATATATTAAAAAAAAACTCATTAAAGTAAAATAATTAATTTAATTAAGGATAAAATTTCTCAAAATATTTTAGGATATTATTAGTAGGATAATTGTAATAAAATTAATTACATGCTTTAAAACTACAGTGGCATGTGGTTATATAACTTAAACAAAGGTATATAAGTACCACTAGACCATCATTGGTTGTAAACCTATTAAAAAGTATTATATTTCAAATATATAACATAAATGAATAGAACATTATAAACATTTGTCACTACCCTATACCACTTCTTCGATATCCATATTTATATCAAGTCCAATCTCATGAACTTTTTCAAACAAAAATTTTGACAGATAAACCTTTCTATCCTTGTATTCTCTTCAATCATCATAATCTAAATAGTTAGCTTCCATAGTGAAACATCTCCAACCAAAAGGATTGTAAAATGAAACATTTAAACAGATTAAATTATTTTTACAATGAAACTTCACACAATAATATCAATTAGAAAAAGAGTTCTGAAAGAAAATTTTCAATCGGAAGTTAAAATGAAATAGTGTTTATAAAATCATTGGCATGAGTGAAAGAAATAATATTTTAGTTATATAACTTATTTTCATCGATGTCCTTTATTTAATTTGTATCCACCTGTTTAGAAATCTATAAAGGTCAAATTATGATATCCTTGGTCCAGATGCAATTCAATTCGATTATAAGGGCCCAGATCCACGTGGATCGACCCTTTGTATGTTTTTAAATATCAATGTCCTTGGAGGAGGCTCGGTGGAATTCGAGAGTATTTCAGTCTCTAGAAGTTGTAATTAGGGAGATTTCATGACCTATAATGATTTTATAGGATGTTAACATGGGTTTCACAATGTGTAATGAAATGAGGTTATAAAAATAAATATGATGATGAGGTGACACATTTTTCAGTAGAAACTAAAACTTAAGGATTACATGATTTGAAAGAGTATTACAAGTCATGTAATTCCCCACAATAGTTTTGTATTAATAATTTTTATCCAATTAGGTTATTACTAACCCTATGGATTCATTGTCTCTCCCTCTGATTCTAAGAAATCCAATAACCCCCTCTTTGACAATTTAGGTATTGATTTTGTAAGGATTGATTCCTATATTCAATCCTTAAATCCTTATTAATTCATCTTAATCTATGGAATGCTATGCCTCTATTTTTTTGGTTTCTTTTATCAGTTTCCACACGTTCCTCTTTTCCATGTGATGAAACTTGATCATCATGTTTCTAATGGAGTTTTTTTGGTTGTTAGTTGGTGTGGTTGTAGTGTAGTCTCCTCGGGATTATTCATTTGTTGTGGGAGTGGTGATCATAGATCTGTTTCATGGTTCATTATCATATGAAAAATGTTTACAACCTTTTGAGGTAGGGTATTATTTACATCTATATTAATTTATGTACAATCATAGAGATAGAATCATTATCCCCTTGCATCACAATGACATAGACATAATAATTATTTTAACCTAATTAATGAATTGTAATCGATCAAATATCAATGTATCTTCTTTGTTCCATAATAACGGTTTGCTTCTTGATTTGTTATATAGTGTGATATCTATGCGTTTTTTGTTTAATCATGTTATCCTTGATGGAAATTGGTAATGCACATAAATATGAAATTAATTGATAATTAATTGGGTAAATGAATTAAAGATTCATTTATAATGAATCCGACTGTTGTTACAAATTAAGGATTATCAAATTTATTCATGTTCACATTTTTAATTTAATTGGTTAATAAACCTACTGAATTAGAGTAATTTTTTATAAATAAATTAATTCCATGATAAATTAATTCTTTAATTAATTTTTGAAATCATGTGATGTCTTTATGCTTAGGTTGATCATAGTAGGTTCCCATGGATAATTAATTGGTTAATCCCAGATAGAATAATAATTGTTTGTGTGATAAAAAATAATGTCATTGTAGGGAATGAGTTTCCTTTTTTGATTGTAATAGTCTAGTACCTTGTGCTTTGGATATATGAATGCTTGATGTGCATGAAGGCCGAATGACTTGATTTAGGGCCAAGATCTTCGTTTATTTGTTTGTTTCCTATTAATTGAAATCTACTCTGGATGTGAGACATATGATGTGGGGTGATGAGGCTTGGTTGTGATGTGGGATTAGGATGATTGATCATGGAGGTTTGTTGTGGTATCCGTGGAGGAGAGGCCTAGTTTTAAGGGCATTAGTTGACTGTTTTGGTAGAGATATCCATCATTATATTCATGCTGGTGTTCGAGTGGACATCAGTGGTAACAGAATAATATAAAGTTAGGCTTACCCATTGATATGAAAGCTAGATGATTGAATGAATATGTTGATTATCTGACGACCAGGTTGTTTGTCTACCTGCTTTCTTTTCCACACTACTTGAGGTAGAGAGATGTTCTTGGTTTCATGATTTTTTTGGTATCATAGAATGTTTTCCTTGAGAACCCGGTAATATAAAAATTAATTTTGTTAAATAATGAATAATGTTTAACCATGGTGTTGGAGCTCACTGTGATGAAATGATAAGGTTATAATTCTTATAATCTGTTGACTCGGTTAGCTTATGCTTGGAGGGAATGGAACTTTGTTGTGGTTCTAATTAAATGTAATGTGGAAATTGTTAATAGTTAATTAATGGTTAAATAATTAATTAAAATAATGTTTAACTGATGAAAAGAAATAAAATAATTTAATGTAGCTCTTTAAATAGTTGTGTACTTTTAGGTTATCTAGTCTTAGTATTGACAGTCAGGAGTCGGAGATAAATTAGCTAGATTGGAGTCTATTAATAGGTTATGTCCCTAGTGTGGTTGTGATCTATATTATATCATGTACATTTTTTATTTCTATATACTACTAAACCCTGTTAGTTTGGGAAAATAACACCCTACATATTCTGATCCCTAGGGGGTGTTTTCCCCAACATAGGTGGGAGGATGGATGGAGGACTACCCCTTTGACCCCACTCTCTTCTCTCGGTAGTTACTTGTCATGGTATGGAAGGTGGTTAGTTTTCTCCACATATGGGTGTAGAGGGATGTAATGTCTTGAGGTTATTTCACAACCATGTATTCTAGATATAGTTTTGTAAGGATTACTATAGGTTTAATGTGTATACGCTATGATGTCTTGAGATACTCTAGTCTTAGCAGTGGAAATTAAGAGTCAGAGAGACATTAGATAGATTGGAGTCTATGCCTAGGTTATTTCCAAAGTGTGGTTGTAATCTATATTATATAATGTAATTTTTTTTGTTTCTATATGCTACTCAACCCTGTCAATTTGTGCAACTAACACCCTACAGATTCTGAGCCCTGGGTGGTGTCTTCCCCAACATCTCATTGGGAGGATGGATGGAGGACTACCCCTTTGACCCCAGTCTCTTCTCTTGGTAGTTACTTGTGCTGGTATGCACGGTGGTTTGATTTCCCATCATGTTGGTGTAGATAGATGTAATGGATTGGGTTTATTTCACGAACATGTATTCTAGATATATTTTTCTAAGGAACACTATTGGTGTAATGTGTATAGGTTGTGATGGCTTGAGGTTTCTTACTCAGTGTATGGGCTATGATGGATTGAGGCATAAAATCCGACGTATTATATAGGTTGTGGTGGATCCCATAAATTACCTGGTTACTTTTGGTTAGGTGTATGTGGTGGCATGATGCATGAGGTGCATGTTGTGGTGCTTCGCCTAGGTGTTTCTGGGTTATCCTTTTTTGAGAGAGATGCTCAAGACGTGTGATGTAGGGGCTTAGTGGAAAACTAGTAAGGAAGTAGTAGAGGGTTACCCTTAATATTCTTTATTATATTTTATTCTATTTTATGTGATACTTAGTGAGTGTAGATACAGTGAGGCTAGGAACAAAGCATACATGTTTAGGTGATGAGTTAGTTTAACTTGGTGTTCACTATGCTTTATAATGATTTATTTACCTTTTTTGTAAGAGAATACAGGGAATAACCTTTTGAGTATACTTTTATACTCACTATACATATATAAAAAATATTTTTCAAGTAATCTTGAGAAGGATGGTGATCAGGATGGTTACGACTTTGTTTGGTTTTTTAGGAGTTTTTTGGTTTTTTTGTCGCTGTTGTTGTTAATTTTATTTTGGTGATTTCATTTTTCCTTACAGTTTTACTAGTTCTTCATGTCATTACATATATTCACTTTGGTTTTCTTGTATATTGAATTCTAAGAAGGATTTTTTTGATGTTATTTTAATCTCTCTATTTCACATGTGTTCTCTTATAGGGTAATGCCTCCCATCTTTGTGTTATTATACCCTCATTGATAGTCACCAACCCAGACCCTACTAGAGGTGGAACTCGGGTGTCACTTTCTCCTTTCTCCCATTGTCACCCAAGGAGGTGTACACTTTGTGGGGACGGGGTCAGGATAGAGTGTTTTCAGAGCTCTGGGTGAGGTATATGATGTATATTGGAGTTAGACACAGGTGAGGTTGCGTGGGCTTATATGGAAATAATGTTAGGTAAGTTTAGAAAGAATTTTATACACGGGAGACCGTCTTAGACATAGGTATTTAGGGACCCCTATGATCTGATTCATGGACCTTTACATTTGTAGTAGCTACAAAATAATGTGATATTTGTTTTTGGGTAGAGACCTAAGAAGGGATCATGAATCATTCTTCTTTACGCCTATATTATAACGGGTTGGAATTTGGATAGGAAGACCTAAATGAATAAATGAAAAAAAACTAATCAATTTTATTGTCTTACATATACTAGGTTTAGGAGCTCTAATTTTTTTTCTTTTAAAGGTATGGATCTAGGTCGGCATCCTCGTCAGGTTTGTGCATAAGATGTTTATCAGGTTGCGCCAGCAGATTGTCACAGAGTAAAGGTTGACGGTGATGACACTTTGAGGAGGATACCATGAGAGTTTCATCACCAGAATCTAAAGGGGTATGAGCGATCCATTTTAGGTACATTCATAGAATATTGGTTGAAGGAGGTTGAAATATCATTTAGTTTGATCCGTGTTTGGAAATAGCACTGGGTATCATTGGTTGTGACGACGCTGAATGGGGAAGTGAGGAAGTGGCTGTTCATGTTCCTTATAAATCATGAAGAGTTAGTAATATTATTGGGGGACTTCCAAGACCAATTCACAAATGAGTTTTTTTCTTCAACTACAAATCCGTCCAGTCATTAGGAGCTGCTTACCCTTCGGCAGGGGAGCTCCAGTGTGCAAGAGTTTGAGATCTATTTTAGTAACATTATATGATATTCTTAAAACCTATTATCAGATGAAGAGTATAGGGTGAGACATTTCAAGGAGGAATTTAATCCATAGATCCAATGCCATGCCACCCTATTTATGCATAATACATATATTGCGGTCCTAGTGATAAAAGAGGTCATTGAGGGGATATTATCCAGATTCAGATCATCATGAGAGAGGAGTTGTCCTGATTCTTTGCAAAGTAGAGTTGTGGAATGGGGTTTTTAGTTTTCATTACAGAAGAGATTCTTATCAGTTAGAATAGGTCCCATCACCTAATGTATCGTTTCTATGGTGGAAGTGTCTCTCATGCCAATGGAAATGAATTAGATGCATGTTGTTCTTTTGGTGGCTTACCTAATCATTCGAAAGAGTGCCCAACATTTTTTAGAAGTCAGTGTGTGTTAATTGTTCTACTTTAGGATCCTATATTGAGGTAGTTATATCTGAGGTAGAACTAGCAGGTTTATCAAATTTTGGATCAGTATAGAGTAGATGGGGCAAGCCGCAGACATACCCGGGATAATCCTCGTCCTCAGAGAGCATAGTGGGGCCATGGAGGCGGTCATCAACATTTTCATAGGAGCTATGGAGTAATTCATGGTTAGATTTATTCTTTATAATTTCCATTATTGATCATTTTATATCATTATCATCCATGATGGCGGAGCGAATGCTGATTTCATTGGAAGTTCATTAGTCGGTGTTTCCCAAGCTCATAGATGAGTACCCTGATGTCTTTCCAAAGGTGGTTGTAGTGTTACCCCTTCAACGAGAGATCAATTTAGGGACCAAACTATAACTAAGAGTTTATCCAATCTCAATTTATCTATATAGGATGTCACCTTAAAAACTATTAGATTCGTATATATAGCTCAATGGTCTATTTAAGTGTGGTTTTATTCGGTTGAGTGTGTCACCATGGGTTGCACCAGTTTTTCTTGTGAAGAAGGTTTATGGAAGTTCTCATTTATGTATAGATTATAATTACATTAACTACGTGACAGTGAATATCCACAATCCTCTTCCATGAATTGATGATTTATTCAATCAACTGAAGGTTGTAAGTTGGTTCTCAAATATTGATTTATGGTTAGGATGTCATAATATGAGTGTAAAAAATGAGAATATATATAAGACTTCTTATTGTTGTCATCATGGGAATTATGAATTTTCTATGATGCTATTTGGTTTGATTAATTCATCATGTGTGTTCTTTGGGTTGATGAATGTTGTGTTCTTTGAGTTTTTGGATAAGTTCTTGGTAGTTTTCATCGATGAAATCCTTGTGTACTCCATGTCTGAGGAGGAGCATGAAGGGCATCTGCATGACATTTTGAGAGTCCTTCTCCATGAGGAGTTGTTTGGGATGTTTTCAATGTATGAGTTTTTTGGATAGATATTTCCATTTATTGGGGAATGCGGTATCCGAATATGGATTATATTTGGATCTGCTGAAGATATAAGCAGTTGTGTCTATGTTATCCCTCAATACAGTCACTAAGGTGAAAAGTTTCCTTTGTCTTATAGGATATTATAGGAGGTTCATAACCGATTTATCTTGGGTTGAAAATCCTATGACAGTGTTGACCAGAAAGGATTGGGCATTCTTGTGGACAGATCAGTGTCAAAGAGCTTTTGAATATCTTAAAGAGAATCTGGTTATTTCTCCAGTTATTTTCTTCATTTTTAAGAAGTTTAGTTTTAGGTTTTCTATGATGCTTCACATATTGGGTTGGGATGTGTTCTTATATTGTAGAGATTGGTCATTTCTTATGGGTATCAAATGTTCCATTCCCATTAGTGTAACTATGGATCCCACGATCTCGAGTCAGAGATGGTGATGTTTTCCCTAAATTTGTGGATACATTACCCCATTGTCAAACATTTTCTGGTCTTCATCGTCCATGAGATCCTAAGGTACGTTTTCTCCAAGTGTGAAGAGATCTTTCACCATCATTGGTGGATGGATTTCTATCAGAACTATGACTTTTAGATTTTTTATACAAATGGAAAGGGAAATTTTTGTGGCTGATTTATTAAGAAGAAAGAAGCATAGTGATGCAGTATGTGAATTTTGTGATTCATGGGCAGTGATAGAATAATTATATGCATTACATATAGATATTGGCGAATTCTGAGAAGAGGTTGTCTTTTTTAGATGACGGTGCAGTCATCTATGGTGCAACAGGTGGAGGAATCAAAGTTTGTGGATTTATATGTAAGGGTATAGAGAGACTGTGTTGTTTATGTAAAATCCTTTGATGGATGGTTTATGGATGAACAAAATTGAGTGTTGTTTCATGTAAGTATTTTCATTCCTTTAGAAATATGTGATAAGGTTCTCAGAGAGTTACATATTTTTCCCTTGGTGGTATATACTTGATAGAAAAATATGTAACGAGGTTTGAGAGGTCAGTTTTGGTAGACTTGGTTAAAGTGTAAAGTTGCAAGGTCTGTGTTTCAATGTTTGGTTTTCCAAAAGGTGAAGCCCGAGCACCATGTTCTTGATTCTTTTCTCCAGCCATTATATGTTCCTCGGTAGAAGTGGGAGGAATCTTGTTGGACCTTGTTACCATTTTTCTTCAATATCAGTGAGGTTATGATGTTATATGGGTGTTAGTGAATATTTTAAAGAAATATTCCTACTTTATAGTGGTCAAAGAGTCTAGATCAGTAGATTTTTGTTTATGGCAATATTTGGGGGAGGTCGTGAGACTCCATGGGGTCCAGATGATGATAATTTCTGATTGATATCAACATTTTAACTCCACATTTTGGATAGGTCTCCATCATGTTTTTGTTTCTCAGATATACCTTAACACTTATTTTCATATATAGAAGGACAGTCAGATCGAATGGACCACCTAGGCTCTTGAATACATGTGTCACTCTTATGTCCTAGATTTTTGAGGTTCATGGATGAGAAAATTTCCCTTAGTGGAGTATTTTTACAACAATATTTTTCACTCCACTATTGGAATTTCTCCATTTGAAGCCTTGTACAGAAGAACTTTCCATTCTCTATTTTGCTGTACTCGGGTCAAATACTTAGAAATTCTCAGGCTGGGACTGGTACAGAACATGGACAAGATGGTTTAGGTGATTCGCAAGAGGATGAAGGTATCATAAGATCATCAGAAATCCTAGGACGATCATAAGATGAGACCTGTAGAGTTTGATGTTAGGGATCATGTGTTCCAAAATTTTAATCCCCATCATGGGAAGTGATGTTTTTGTCTTAGTATTAATCTTTATCCAAATTTTTGTGGGATTCTAGATGTTTTGGATCGTTTTGAAGAAGTAGTGTATCATATAAATCTTCCCCCGAAGATGAGTTGAATACACAATTTTTTTCACATATCATAGCT
The DNA here is from genome assembly GCA_963277665.1 of Viscum album. NCBI lineage: Eukaryota > Viridiplantae > Streptophyta > Magnoliopsida > Santalales > Viscaceae > Viscum > Viscum album. The sequence continues at coordinate 1,738,281,661 of OY728135.1, read as the reverse complement.
CTATTTTTATCTTCATGATGACTCTCATATCACCATTTGAGGAACGATTTATGATAATGATGATGTGACCTTTGAGAAGTGGCATGTACAGATCTAGGACCTCTGGGAGAAGGTGTTGTGCGGGTGTTCTATCTTCTTGGTTCATGTCTTGTAGTGGTACAGTGGCGTGGACTAGAGTACCTGGAAATGTGATTTGGAGATACATTCTCTTTACCCCAAGAAATTTTATGTTAATCTCTTATCTTGTAATGAATTTTTTTGGTTGTTGGCTATTTTTTGTTTATCATATGGATCTCTCAATTATAACATATTGTGGATTAATCACTTACCATGGGAGGGGTATACATGTGGGGCATGCCATGTGCTTTCTGTGTTTATCTTCATGAGTTTAGATGGGCTAAAACTCCTACTATAAGTGTTGAAAACTGAACGAGTAGTTCATATACTCACCATATTGAGCCCCTTGTGCTTGGATGGGGGTTGTTGAGCTCATGTGGTGGTGAGAAATTTTGAGAGGTATCTCATGGGTGGCTGTTCGAATGACCCTTTTTATGTTTCCTATCTGGGTTAGTTTTGGATTCTTGAGGATGAGAATGTTTTGAGAGGTATCTAATGTAAGGTTCTAGATCTTCATGGATTGAACCTTTTCATTTTTTCGAAGACCGTTGTTCTTGGAGGAGGCTCAGAGGACGTCTAGAGTAGTTTGTTTTCTAGAAGACAGAAGCATGGAGATTTCAAAATGTGTAATTTTTTTACACTATTTGAAAGTGGGTTTAAATACATGTAATGAGTAATGGTTAGAAAAATAAATAAGTAGAAGAGGAAAAGGGTGTTTTTGTGGAAACTGAACCCTAAGGATTACACAATGTGAAACAAGATTACAAGTAGTGTAATTCACCACTACAGTTAAGTGTTAATTATATTCAGATGCTTAGATTATTAATAACCATACAGCTACAGTGGATCTCCATATCATTCCAAGAAAACTGGAAACACCCACTTAGATTTTTTTGGGATTCCTTCATCAAGGAACAACACCTAGCTTCATCAAGGAACAATACCTAGATTCCATACATCGATCTGTAGTGATCCATAATTGATCTAAGGTATATTCTACCTCTGTTCATTTAGTTATTTTGATATGTCTCATCCCATTTCTCTTTTCCGTGGAATGGAACATTATCTCTATGTTTCAAATGGATTATTTTTGGCTATTTGTTCATGTGGTTGTGGCATGGTGTCATCAGTTGGATGCAGTTGTTGTGGGAGAGGTGATCAGAGATCGTTTGTGTGGTTCATTCTCCTGCATAGATTGTTGACACCCTTTTGAGGTAGGGTATTATTTTTTTCTCTATTTATTTACATGAAATCATGAATCTACCATGATTTATCCTCTTGGATCATAATTAAATTGACCTCATAATTATTTTAAATGGATTAAATATTGGTTGCAATTGCATAGAGGTATTGCTACTTTGCACCATAAAAACAGTTTTCCTCTTGAGTTGCAAGATAGTGTGATATATATTCCTTTACTGGTTTATCATATTGTTCATGATAGAAATTGGTAAATAACATAGAGCCAGAATTAATTGATAATTAATTGGATAAAGTAATTTAAGAGGAATTTTTAATGAATATATTTTTTATTGCAATTTTATGATTATCACATTGATGTAAGTATGCATTTTTAATTAGACTGATTAATGAAACTAAATCATGGTAATGCTGGATGATAATGGAATTAAATAAATATTAAATTAATTTTTTAATTAATTTTTGAAATCTTTCGATAGATTGCTTCTTGTGTTTCCTATTTTAAGAACCAATAGATAAATGAACAATTAATCCATGATGGAATAATAATTGGTTCTATAATAAAAGATAATTCCTTTTTATGACATGAGTTGCATATTGTCTTGTAATGACCAACAGCCTTGTGATTTGGATACATTAGTGCTCGATGTGTGTGAAGGATGAATTCATTTCTTTATAGAAAAGAGCCCAGTTTATGTGTTTGTTTCTAGCTACTTGTGATGTGCTCCGGATATGAGACTTGTGATGAGGGTCAAGGAGCACTGGTTGTGATTCGAGCCTAGGATGGATGATCCTAGCAGCTTTTTTTGGTATGTGGGGTAGGGAGACTCTATTGACATGGCATTAGATTCCACATGTGATGGAGAGATGCATTAGAATATGCATGTGGGTGTTTGGGAGGATATTAAGGATGAGGGAACGGGTTAAAGTCAGGCTTACCCATTGATATGAAAGATGTATTCTTGTTTGAATTTTTTGAATGTTCAATGCCTAGGATGTTTTTTATGATTTATTATCCCCACTACTTAGGAAGATGGATTTTCTTGATTGTTTTCTTTGTTTTTTGTATTACGAAGTTTTCCTAGAGAACCTAGTAATATGAAAAGTAATATTTTAAATAATGAATAATATTTAACCCATGGGGTTAGAGCTTGATATTATTCAATGATATGGTTATAACTCTGAGAAGTAGTGGAATCAATTTTCTTATTCATGAAGGGAATGAAACTTTGTTGTGATGCTAATGAAATGTAATGTGGAAATTTTTAATGGTTAATTAATGGTTAAATAACTAGTTAAAGTAAATTGAAACTGATGAAAATGAATAAAATAATTAAATGTAACTCTTTAAATGGTTATGTCCTTTTAGAATATATGGTCTTAGTACTAGCATTCAGGGTTGTGATAGACATTTTCTGTAATGTAGTGTCGAACTAGATTTTTCCCATAGTGTGGTTAAGAAATATATTATATCTTGTACATTTTGTATTTTTTTGGAGAATCAACCCTATCGGTTAGGGAAACTAACATCCTGGAGACTCTGATCTCTGGGGGTGTTTTCTACAATATTCCAGTTGGAGGAAAGATGGATGACTACCCCCGTTGACCATGATCAATTCTCATGGTAGATACATCTACTTGTATGAACTGTAGTTAATGTTCTACATATATGTGGGTAAGGTGTGGTAATGGTTTTTGGTTATTTCACAAACTTGTATTCTGTATATTATTTTCTAATGACTATTATAGGCATGATTTGTATAGGTTGTGATGTATTGAGGTTTCTTACTCAGTTTTTTGGCTGTGAGGGCTTGAGGGATAATACCATATGTATGATACATGTTATGCAGGATGTGGTGTCTCTTAAAAACTACCTAGTTAATTTTGGTTATGTAAACATAATGGTGTGATGCACGAGGTGCATGTTGTGGTGCTTGGCCCAAGTGTCTGAAAACTAGTGGGGAAGCGATTGTGGGGTACCCATGATATTAATTATATATTATATTCTCTTATATGTGATACTTGTTAAGAGCTAACATAGTGATGTGAGGAACTTAATATACCTATTTAGGTGATGACTTATATTCACTTGTTGTTCACATAGCGTTTACATGCTTTCTTTATCTTTTACATGAGTGGCTTTATGGAGGATCATACTGAGTATAGTATTATACTCACCCTACATATATATAAACTTTTTTTCTAATTAGCTAGAGAAAGTTGGAGATCATGCTAGTTACTACTATCTAGGTTTTTCAGGAGTTGGTTGGTCTTTGTGGTCGTTGGCGTCCTTACATTTGTTTTGGAACTATTATTTTTACATTCAGTTATAGTAGTTCATATATGCCATTACATATGTTCACTTGGTTTTTCTTTTATATTTTAGTATAACGAGGAGTTGTTTAGTGTTTTTCAAATATCTCTATTTTGAATGTATTCTCTAATAGAGCAATTCCTCTCATATTTGTGTTACTATACAATTAGTGCTAGTCACCAAACTAGGGATTATTGGAGGAAGGACTCGGGTGTCTCTATCTCTCTTATCCCATTGTTGGCCTTGTAAGGGTACACTTTTTTGGGAGGGGGAGATGAAAATAATGATTCATCATTTTGTAATGAATGTATTTTTATCATCTATTGAAGTCAATCATCATGCCATCATAGAATTTAGCGCATATTCCACTACAAAGCCTCAATATCCAATGGATATAGTTCAGAATAACTTTATCATATAAACACTTATTGAAAGTGGATATTCTTACTATATGTTAATGAATCAGAATCAAAATATCCACAACAAAAAAATAAAACAAAAAACTCCAAGTTAAATATAACTTATTGTAATGTCTATTTTGATTTGAAAAAAAAGGATAGGAACAAAGTCATTCTATTCAACAATACCTTCATTTTTGATAAAAACATGTTATGGTAGTGAATTTAAGTTGGAAGAAAATTTAACAAGAAACACTTCGTTTATATTTTTTTGAATCTCCCACTATGTAGGACATCTATATGACATACATTATTTAAATATCCTCCTATCCAATATCTACTATAAAAAAATATTCACATCATATATAAATTAATTTTTTATTAAATAAGAAAAATAAAAAATAAATTAATTCTAATTAAATTCCAAAAAATTTCCCCCTTAATGATTTAAAATAAGATAAACACAAAATAAAGAATTGTTTTTCAAAAATAGAATCTTGAAAAATATTATCAAAAAACACCATTTATCATTTTATATTGTCCTCTAAGATATATATATCTGCCTTAGATATTAAATGAACTATAGGGTAAAATTATTCTTCTCAAAAAAATATAATGAGAATTTCACCATCTCCTGTATCAAATACTAAAAAAATACTCCTAAAACAAGAAAATGAGTTAGAAAATATTCATGCATTTTAAAATTTATTAACAATTAATAATATTATTTTTAAATGAAATATATTTTATAAAAAAATGGAATTCAAAACATCTTATGATTCCATAAATATGGCTTACCAATGACATTCAGTGAATATTCTGGTAATGTTTTTCAATAGTTAATCTTCTCTTTAAATTAGTACATATGCTTCACTATCATCTAGTACTTTCAAATATCTTATAAATTATAACAAATACTTCAATGAAAAAAAATCTTATATTAATTAAAATTATTCTAAAAATGGTCTCTTTTATCACTATGTTAGAAAATATGAAACTCTTTCATTTCGATAGTTCTTATTCAAAAAACTCTATTAACATGATACATAAATGAAACTCCAACAATAATGAAATAACATCAAGAATTTGAAAAACAACATGTAATAGAAAATATATAATCTAGATTGATATTTCAAATCCTATAATAAAAATTTTAATTATCATATGGGGAGATAAATTAACAAAATTAAAATCAATAATCATAATAGAATTTACATGAGTACATAAATTTTAATAAATTACAATCTCTTAAAAATGTTCATAAATTATTGATGAATATGTTTTTAAACATCCAAAATTTATTTACCGATGCATGTGGAATAATAATAATCTAGTGGAAATTATTATATATTATATTCTCAAATAAATTTCATATCTTCTGTTAAACATTGTGGTAGATAAAAAACCATTCAATAAATATAAAAAAATACCCTATTGAAAAATAAGATTCAAATTTAAATCAAAGCTTTTTGAGTATGATAACTTTTGTAAAATAAAAATCTATATATAATAGTAAATCATAATTTCATAAAAGTAAGAATTATACAAGTTTATATTCTAATATATTGTTCTTACTGAAGATATACTATAAAAAACATATGAGTGACTTAAAACCATAATGGTAAAAACATTAAATAAAAAAAGTAGAAATAGTTATTAGGTATAGTAAATAATTATTATTTTTGGATGTTGAGTGACGTCATTAATCATAAATTATGTATATGGAATCTAGATTTACTTACGTTTAAAGGTTTTTTGATGGAGAATTTTTTATACACACATTCTTTTTACTCTTCCATCCTCAGAATAAGGAATTTATTTTTAAATGTAGGCTAAATGACTTTCAAAGTATTTTATTTTATTCAACGATCATCTACTCCTCTTATGCCGGCCTCATAAACATTTCCACATAAATAGATAACTACTAGGAACAAATTAGTGTAACTATAATAACTTTTAATTTTGTTTTTACTATCTAGTTTTAAGGTTTTTATTTTTTTTATTAAAATTTTATAAATTTTTTTAGAAATGATCCACTTGAATGTACAATTTGATAACAACTTATTATAAAAAATTTCGTATAATTTCATATTTACAACACAACTATTGTCATCTTATTTGGTAACATATTTTTTCATCACATTATATTTAGATGTAAATTTAGAAATATTATCTTATATAGATATAAATTTTAATTAAAACCTCGCAACATCACATTTTTTCCTATAAAGAATTGTCTTATTATCGGTGATTTCACATATATGTTAAAAATATATATCATGAAGTTTACCAATATATATATTTTCTTCATTATAGTCATATTTCATCCATTAATATCTATTATACATACTGGACACAAGAAATAAAATTTCAAAATTATATGGAACATCATCATCATTGATTTATGTATTCATATTCTCTTCATCAATTGTTGGAGAAAAAGTTGAATTAAGGGATATCTATTAAAATGAATCATGTGTAAGGTTTAAAATAAAGAAAAAATTATTCAATGGTACTATATCATAGGAACCAGTTATATTCTTGGTTATCATCACATTTTGATCCACTGCTATCATTTGATAATGGATATTCACTGGCACATCATGTGTCATTAGTCCTTATAAGATCATTTTACTCTATAATAAATTAATTTTTTCTATCTTTATACTTCTTCCTCATCATGGAAGAGTTGGGTCTAATAAACCATGGGGTTTTCATTCATAACAGGTAGTGTAAGAAGATTATTTATTTTTATATATTTTATTTAGTCCTTTTGTTTATCCATCAATATTTCCTTCTATATAATTAATCTATTCATTCCTCTGGATAACTGAGAAATTTTTCTATTGCTATATTCTATGAAACTATTACGTTTAGATATATTAAGCCTGAATGTCTCATTTTAAAATGATAAATATATGATTTCATATATAACCAAAAGAATGTTTTTTTCACTTTCTCAATATTTTCTTGATTTATCCTCAAATATTATATGGGATTTCCAATTAAATTATATAAGCGAATATTTGTGATATTTTTTATTTCTTAAATAGATATATAGTTTGACTCCCATTATTTAGGTAAATTATTGATGATATTCCCCAAAAAAATAATCTCATAGTTCTTTAACAACATGATATTTTATATTATTAACAATGATAGTAATCATATAATGCCTTTGACAAAAATCACTACAAGGCACAAAGTAAAAACATTTATAATCTCCCTTCAGTATATTTATTTTTGTTTCTAGAACATTTGAATTTTTAAAATATGTAACCCAAAATACTTTTCCAAATTTTACAAGCTATCTAAAATGTGGAAACAAGAATAAATATATTTTTATATATAATGAAATATAAAATATTCTTCACACGAAAGTTATGTTTCAATTTTGATAATTCATAATTGTAAAAACCAAATACATCTTATTTTGTAATTTTATAAAAATCTATAGGCATTAGATAGTTTAGAACACATATATTTTTCACCAATGTCTCATACTACCCACTCCAATATCCATAATCAAATAAATAAAATATAAAATTTTGATTTGAGATAATATAATAAATAAAATTTTCATGTATTCATTCTATACAAAAGATCTACTCACTTATAATATAGTTACTTTAAAGAAAACATAAAATATCTCGAATTTATAGTTCATATATATGTACTGGAAAGTGGTTACTCATTTTTCTATTAAAAATTAAGAATTATCCTTGATACAAAATATTTTACCTATAATCGAATGTATAAAAACATAAAAAATGGGATTGAATTGAATTATTATTATGAAATATAATTTTACACCAACATGTAGAAGTTAATTATTCAGAACATGTACTACCCAAACAATTCATAGGTACACAACATAAAATAAGTGATCGGGATTCAAAAACTGAACTAATATCAAATATACACCCATCCAATTATATTTTATCATTGAAAGTAAAAAAATCATTGATTAATGGATAAAAAACCAAATAATAAAAAAAATTATTGTTATTAGAATATTTTCAATCCATATAATTATTAATTTTTAAATCCAATTCGTAAGTGATTTGATATCTTAAACAATGGTACTTTTTTCCTACTAGAGATTCAACAAATATAAACCTATCAGAAGGTATCAAAATCAAATTATTAAACATATTTGAATAAAACAAAGATCAAATGTTTATCTATCGATAAGAACCTATTTAATCTCATGAATAAAAATAAATCCATTCCCTTCAACTTCATTGAACAATATTGTCATAAGATACAACATCAATTTCTCATAATTTCTTTGATTATTATGATAAGAACATAGATATTCATCACTATAGTATCATCTATCACAAGTATATGTGGTCAATAAACTATTATGGAAGCTAATATCTTTTCAAAGACACCTCACACATTGGTTGATGAATTTAAAACTCATTTAATGTGAGATTACAATCCTAAAGTTATAAAATCACCAAGATGGGGGAAACCTCAACACAACAAAAATACGTGATATTATAGTTATGAAAATTTTATTCTTGTATTCCATGAATAAATTTCATTCCTTCATTGAATCATTATCTATTTGTTAAATGTTATGGCCATCAGTTATTGTTGAAACCACATTTTATGCATCATCATTAGCCATTAAATGTATATGTCTCTTCTGATGAAGTCGGACAACACGTCATCAAAATGATCTAAATTTACACCACTAAAATGCTTTATATTTCAATGGATGAACTTCAACACCACTTCTCAATTTACCATTACACATATGTAGTGAATAAAATAAATGGATATTGAAACTTTAGATGTTAAATCTATAAAACTCAAAATAAAAAAAATAAACTCTATGTTTAACCAAACTCATTATAATTTTTATTATGTTTTTAAAAATTATGGAATTAATGGAATATATTTTACACAAATATATAGTTTTTTATTATAGAAATTAGATAATTAGAGGTGTGATGAAACACCACATTATTTTAGAATATATTTCTATTCAAAAAAATTAATTCATTAGATATATTATGATACACATAACACGGAGTTTAAATGAAATAATATATTTTAAAGAAATATTGTTTTTTAAGTATGGTCATTATGATATACCCTTTAGTTGGTGGGAATGAATATTAATAAACATTTGATGAAATATATATATATATATATATATATATATTCCTTATAAAATAATAACCAATCATGCATTGATAAACTTTTGTCTGGAAATGATGATAAAATCTTCTAAAGGTAAAGGAAATATTTATCTTAAACAAATTATGTGTGTAAGATATTTTTATTTTTATAGATTAAATTCTTAACTATTTATATGTTACTGTAATGAAATATTAATATTATATATCTATTTTATTTAATTAATATTCATTTCATTATGTTTATTATGTAGGTAATATGAATAAATTCATTCCCTTCTTAAAATATATATTTTATTCAAAAAACATTGTGACGAGGTTATAATTAATTTCTAAAAATTCTAGAAATTTTATTTTGAAATCATGGAAAAAATTATTGAAATCATAATTAGATAATATTTATCTACCAAGTTTTATTTATTTTTCAAAAATTATTGATTTTTTAGTGAAAGATACTAAATGTCCATTTTTTAAAATAGTTATTTCATTTATTTATATAAAGTATTTCAAAAGTATTATAATATTATTGAAATAATTTGAAATTTAAATATTATAAAATTTTAAAATAAAATATAATTAGTGTCATTGGAATTATCATTATACTTGATATTATATGAAGTTTTTTTCTTGTATAAATATGAACTTTTCTTGACATTAATTTTCATTGCATTTTGGGAACATATATTAAAATTGAATTATTCAACATAAAATAATAGAATCATGAAAAATATAATTCATTATTATAATGAAGAGGATAATGTTAGGTAAATTTCTTTTTTTAATTCTATTCATAAGGAATATAAACCATAATAAAATGTTATAACCATAGTTTTGGTGATATGGGTTCAATAAGTTTAATACTATGTTATAATGTCTCAAATTCAATCCAAATTTTTTTTATTTTTATTTATGGGTTTAATTCAACCATAAGAATCCTTCCAAAAAATATATAATTATTTTACCACATTTATTATGACCATTATATTATTTTATTTAATGAAAATTTAAAAAATCACACATTCTATATTTTCACATATTTAATATGATTCATAGGGATAAAAAGTGGATGTGAATGACTCTAAATGGTTATTTTGAGTATGAATTATTTTTTTATAGTAATTTATTTTTATATATTAGAGATATTATAATTACCTTGAACACTTACAAAACTACAACATAACAATTGTGAAATAAGTATAAAAATAAAGTAAGGGACATTAAAAAAATTAAAATTAATAACTTCTAGATGAATTATGATGACTCAATAATTTTTGGGAAAATTATAAAGTATAATTGATAGATTAAAAAATTATTTGACTTCAATTATTATATTGATTCATTTAAAATAAAGGTATTTAAATATTACTGAAAATATAATAAATGGTATTTAGTTTTATATATTTTTTTAAAATAATATTAAATTTTAAAATATCCTATAATGAGGTTTAATCCAATGGATAAGGTTTCAAATTATATTTAAACAAGTATAAAAAAATTATTATATTTAGATATTATCCTACTTATCATAAAATATATATCACGTAATTGAAATTTTAAGAGAGTTGTACACATATTCTATTTTCATATTTCATGTATTTGAATGTTTTACCCCCACATCACTAATAAATTCAAACCACCTCCAAACTTATTCACTCTTTTTGAGCCATATTAGTTCATTAAATATAAGTCCAAATACCATGAAACATAGCCCCATGTCTTAAAGACCTTATTATCACTATAATTATATCCATTAAAATATTAAGGTTTAATTCAAAGGATGTTTCCCACTATATAGGTAAACATATTAATAGAGTGATTCCTTGTTTATATATTCTTCCACCTCCACCAGATCTTTTATAAAGATGTTGATATAATAAAATCATTAATTTAAATATACATAAATTTTATTATTTTAACCGAACAACACTTTTTTATCTTCATTCCAACCTAATAGGAAATAAAATCATCTCTAGTGTGATTTTGTAGACTACCATGTCCCTAATACTATAATATAATTATTTTTAAATAACAGAATATATGCCTTGTATTTATAAATTAAAAGTAATATTGTCTGAAAATTTATTTTATTTCAATAATAAATTACTGTATAAAGGTTTTTTTAAGAATAATAGTTATATAGGTGAAAAATGATAGTTAACACATTAAAATATTTTGTAGAATGTTTTCAATGGTTTCAACAGAGTCAGTGTAGGATTCTGCAACACGTAGAACCTCAGTATTGATATAATACAAATATTAAATTTATTACATCATATTCATGTATTTTTATGAAATAATGGAATGTCTCATGAATGGTGACTCATATATGGAATCTAGTAAAATCATTTAATCTAGAAGGTCGGTTTTACCCAAGGTGTGGTATAACCATTGTGAGTTTTGGGTGTTTGTTTATATGGCATAAAATGGTAAATATATTGTATTGTGTGGATATTTTTTTAATAAAGATATATCTCTAAAATGGTTTCACTAATGGGGAATCGAAAATTCCATTAATTTTGGAATTTTTATAATGACTCAATATTAATTTATATATACATTACATATCTTTTTCGGAATACTTAAAACATTATACAAACAGGTTTCCAAATACCATATTTGTAAAGTGCCTTCGGATACATGTAAATGTAAACACTAGTATATGAATGAGGTACATTATCTCCCACTATGTTCTCTAAGAAAATCACCCATCTAATACATATCATAGAAGAAATATATATTTATAATCTATGGAATGAAATATAGAAAGGGGTGAGGTCATATTCTCAGTAAGGGTAAACAAGGGAGACATGTAAGCATAAAAATTATCATAGAGGTATAATCCATAAAATCATAACATAAACAGAAGACCTAGAATTGTGGAAAACACATTGGTATATAAAAACTATATGTCAAGGATTCCTACCAAGATCTTTGAAACATGTTAGGCTTAGGATAATCACTCATGTACCTACTTTTGGCTTGGGAATCCTTCCCATGTATCATCCAATTTATGGATTGGGATTTCCTCCAATGTACCCCCTTATTTTGGGATTTGGATGCCCTCTTTTTTCATATTAATTTCTTATAAATTTGTAACATATGAATTAATTTAATATTTTTTTAAACCATATATTTTAATAAGTTATGTAACCATTTTTATAACTTATAATTAATCATCTATATTATATTAAATAATATTTTTATAATATGTCATTATTCGGTAAACCTAGGTCTTGTGTGTTACACAAGATATCAAGGAAAATAATTGTTGTTTGTAATGCAAGAAAACCTTGGTGTTCCGTGTAGAGAATACTAAAAAAATTATGCATGTAGTGCACGATTAACATGGTCATATAACAAAATCCAAACATAGTGTTTTAATATAAAATAAATAATTTTTATTGTTGTGTGAAATGAAAAATATCCAAGATATTAAATTAATTCTAAAATAATATTTCACAAAATCTCAAAGTTTTATATTATACCCCCTTAAAATTAATTTCTCCCTTGAAATTTTTCTAGGTTATCAGGGTTTTAATAGTTGAATGTTTCTTTCATAGAATCCCAAATTGTAAAAATTAATTCTAAAAACTCCCTTAAAAATTAAATTTGGAAACAAAACTATTACCGAAAGTATCATATGACATAGTTTCCACACAGGAGAACATAGGTGGGAAGGAATGATTGGAAATAAAATAAAATTGTAAATAATCATAGTTTTTTATAAAGATCAATAATCATAAGAATGTTGGTGATCCTGAGAAATTTAACAATCAAAAATTGTAAAGTGAATAATCATGAAATAGTTCATTGAAATCCTCATAATGATAATAAAAAGACAAAATTTCATTTCAAGACCCTTTTCATAAATTATATGAATTTTCACAAGGATATATACTTAATTGGTTTCAACCCAACATCTCCCTTTTTTTCCTTTATCAATTTCTAATTAATATCTTATTCTAGGAAATGAAGGTGAATTTGTCATTCATAAAGCACTAATAAATCACAAAATCTATAAATCGAATGATAGTTCATTCCATATATTATTATCACTTCAAAAGATTATCACATGTTATCCAATATGCATAAATCCACATATGGTGAAATAATACTTTAATCTTACAAACTTCATCTGAATTTTATCCTAAAATTTCCATTAATGGTTATCCTGGTAACCCTTCTAAAATATAATTCATCCTTCACTCCTTAAATATAAAATTATCTTATACCAAAAAAATCATTGAAAACAAGGGTCTATACTTGTACTGATTGAATATCAAATGTGTTTTTATTATTCTATAATATATGTAGAAGATGATAATCACATAGAATCTCACCAAAGTATAAAAAATAATATTTTCATTGGGATTATTCCAAGAATAGAAGACATAAAATTAAAAACTAAGGAGGTTAGGATAATAATGTTATATTTATCTTGGCTCAGTTCACCAATTATGATAGCATAGTATTTCCCTTCGTCCTTTTTATATAGAGGATTTTTGTGTCTTATCAGCCACATCAGTCCTTGGATTGGGGAAATTTTTAGAATAATGACCAATATCCATTTAATTGAAACACTTATGTGTGATAGGTGCATTCCATGGTGATTTTTCATTATTCCTATCATTATAAAAATATATCTCATCACTTTGAAATTCATACACTCGTTGACCTTCCCTTTCACACTTAAAACATTTAGTAGTATCATTAAGAAAATTTTCTCTATGTTCCATCCCACACTTTTTTGATAATGTAAGGCTCATTTTCTTTTCACCATGGGTGTTAGATTTTACTTTGAATTCCATATTCCTTTTCTTGTTAAAACTATTAGTTTGATACACAACTCCAACCTCTATTTCCACCACTATAGTACATAAAACAACTTATTTATATCTGTTAAAGTCTCTTATAGACAAGTCCATTTGAATACTATGTTTCAGGCCACCAAAGAATCGATCAATTTTGATTTTGGGTTGGATTATAATATCTTAATAGTATCTTGAAAGACTTGTAAAATTTTCTTCATAGGAATTAACATATTCATAACACTTATACATAATATCTAATAAATAATTTTATATCTTAAAACAAAGAATATGAAGGATGTAAATTTTGAAAAAATAATTTCTTTAACTCATACCAATCGATGGATACAATTTCTTCTTGTTTTCTTGTATTCATTATTAGATTCTACAAGTAAAATGCATTCCCTTCTAAGTGATAAATAGCCAGAATGGATTTTTTATGTTCCAAACATTGTATAATAAATAATATCTTTTTAGTGGTATTGATCTATTTTTCATCAACAAGTAGATCATAATACCCACTAAAAGAATGCAAACATTACCTCATGAAGGAATCAATATAATTTTGTTTCCTTCTTTTCTATTTGGGTGTCCAATATGGTTTAAAACTTCTGAAATTTTTGTGAGTATAACAACAATATTTTGTATTCAAAATTCCATAAAATTTTATTTCTCAAGAGTATAATCATTTAATTGTATATTTTAATGACCATTAACATGGTTACTTTAGGTTCTATCCATTTTTTAAAACCAAAATCATAGGGTAAGAAATAGTTATCATCGTGAGGAACCACATAGTCAGGAAAACCCACTTATAGGATATCTAGTTTAGAACACCATCTTCAATATAAGAGACAATAGGTTTATCCTAGGTTATTCATATCCAACTTATATTTAAATCCAACATTATTTTTAATGAAGAGTTTTTGAATTACCAAAGTATATCCCCACGGAGTGTCAAACCAGGTGTGAATCAATGCCCACTGTCTTGTACCAGTTTTTGCCAAGTCAGGGCTAATACACATTGTTGTAGTTGTTACCCCTAGGTACATCTATTCTATAGCCACATACACATATAGTATCCAAAAATGGATATATTTAAGGTAAACCACTCACTCTATCCCTTACCAAAATTTGAATATATTATTCTAATTATTAACTCATCCTTATACTTATCCTTAAATACATCCTTATACATATCTTTAGATTTATACCTAGAGATATCACTAAACTTTTCAAATCCTAATTTAAAAAGTTTGAAAAACCTTGTACTCTAATACAAACTATAATGGCCCAGTATTAACAAACATATACATTACAAAACATTTTCATAATACTTAAAAAATTATACAAACAGATGCAAAACACTATATTAGTTTAGTGCCTTTGTAAACATGTAAATGAAAACATTGGTACATGAGTGAACTATATTATCTCTCAATATGTTCTCCAAGACTAGCCCCCCATATTAGACATATTATAGAAGAAATATATCTTCCTAATATGGGGAAGGAAACATAAAAAAGGGGTGATGTCAGATGCTTAGTAAGGGTAAACAAGGGAGACATGTAAGCATTAAAAATTTAATAGGGGTATGAGAACATTATGATAACATTATATGATCACACATTTCATAATAAAATATTATAAACATGAATCATGGAATAAATCTTGGCAATTCATAATATATAAATCATAAATAAATAAAGAGAACAATCCATGAAATCATAACATATGAATATTCCATGGAATTTTGTCATAGACATAAATGTATAAAAAACCTATGTAAAGGGTGCCTACCAAGACCTTCATAACATGTTAGTATTGGGATAATTAATTATGTAAATTCATCGTACTTTGGATTCCATCTCATTTACCCTCCTGTTTTGGGATTGGGATGTCCTCTCATGTACCATATTGTTTCTAGCTTGGGATTCCCTAGGGTGTACACTATTATTTCTATCTTGGGATTCCATCCTGTTTACCCTCTTGTTTTGGTATTTTGATGCCCTGTTATTTACCCTTATACAAGATAAAACATTTTTATTTATCCAATGCATTAGAGGGTGATATAGGTCCCATCAGTCACATGTAAAAATCTTTAATACATGTTTTACAATATAATAAAACATGAATCATGTCATTATCCATAAAAAGATATGGGTTTCATAAAGAACATATAATAACCCATGAAATGAAATTATAATAACAAATATTTCATTATATCATTACATATAGAAAAGATATAGGTATTATGATCACTTTATCAAATCATAACACGTAAAAGGAATACATTTTAAAAATAATATAACCTATGAAAGAGAAATTGGTTTCATAATCATCATTTCATCCGAACATAAACCGTTTAGAGAAATAATTTGAATAGAATATTTGAATAATTTCCTAGAAGGGCATGATTAATATCAATATATGTCATATTGGATGGGAAATAATTTTGAAATATCATTTAAAGATATTTCTTGTGGAAAATATCCTTCTTTAATTGAAAAAGGCTCCATAAAACATAAAACATTTATTAAACAATTTTCATTAAAATAATATTTAAATATTATAAACAAATATTTGAAAAAAAATTTAAAAACCTTTATTTTTCCATATAAAGAGATCTTGAAAATTTTTTGAAAACCATTTTTCTTGAAAACATTTAAAAAAATATTGAAAATGTTTTGAAAACCATTTCTCTTCAAATTCGTTGAAAATTTAAAAATAAATCTTGAAAATTTTTAAAATATTTTTTAAAATTTAAAACAATTTTTAAATCATTTTCTTTAGAAATAGATTTGAAAAAACTTAAAAGAAGAATTGATAACTATAAAACATTTTTCAAATCCTATTTCAATGAAACCCACATAAAAATAAATTTCTAGAATATTAAAAAAAATATTTTTCCTAAAATATAAACTTGTACACATTCAGTGTAAGATTCAAGGAAATGACGGTCATGATGGCTAGTAAGTATATATATGACGAACATTCCTTTTTTTTCCATAAAAGTTCAAAAAAATTACATGATAGGTAAATGAAAATAATAACCCTTTTAAATACATTTTTAAATGATAAAACATGGGTGAAAATATCCTTTAACATCATAGGATAAAAGTAAAACATTCTTGAAATAATATTTATATATCAATGTTTTTAAATATCATATATTTTAGACTGAAAAGAGAGATAAAGTTACATTTTCATAAAAAAATTCCTTAGTATCTTAATTACAATGATGGTAAAATATAACCATTACATGTATATAACATTAATATAAAGATTTTGATAAAATTAATAATAGTTTTTGAGATATGCATAATAATATTTCATCACTTGATGCATAATTATAAAGAATACAGAGAAGAAGACAAAAATATCTGACTTTGAAAACACTGATTTTGAGACTGTATATGAAAGGATTAAAGCTCTTCCACCAAGTGGAGAAAGATCTAGTGGTCGAGGGAACAGATGGGGAAGATCTGTTGCTGAATGGAATGCACTTCATGCAGAGGAAATAAGACTAAGTGAAAGATTAATGAAAAAGTTAAGTAAATATATTTTTCATTGGTCACTTTTATTTTTAATCCCACTTATTATCTAGTTCCAATGTTTTCCTTTCTTATTTTCAATAAAATAGGAATTGTCTCCTACTTTTTTTTAAAAAGAAATACAAACAATATCTATAAACCATGAGATTGTAGTAATAAATTTTTACCATTTTGGAATCATTAATTCACAATGGAAATAATAACATTTAATTAAGCATAAAATATAATAAAAATATGGTTCTTCATGATATAACAGGTCAAAACATTACAAAAAATATATAGGTTCATGAAATGGAATATCTCTCAAATAAGGAAAATTGAGAAAAAGTTACTTTACTGATTTGTTAACTTTTGAAACATAACCCCCATGAAATAAATTTCATAAAATGGATATTTTAATACTAATATACTTAATTATGAGAATCATTAATATATCCATGGTCAATATACACACCACACAATTTAAATTATTGGTTATTAAGTCATGTATCTCACGGGAATAAAAAGTGAGATGAAATCCTCTTACCATGTGTCTTGACTGTAAACATACTCATTAAAACCTCTTATATAATAAATTTATTTTCATTATCATAATTTTATAGAAAATATTCTTATATTTAATATCATATATGTTTTTATTATGAAATTATATTACCTTCTTGTTAACAATTTCATGTTAAGGTTATGTTTCAGGTAATATTATCTTCATTTTTTGCTTGTGTCTAAATTTGTTATATTTTTTGTCCTTATGAATATATAATAATTTATATAATTTAAAACACGATTTAAATATAATTTATATTAATTATATTTTTATAATAACAATCAATATAAAATATAAGTATTAAATGGAATACATTTTTCATAGATATAGTAGGTTATACATACGCATGGAGGTTGTTTCTGTTTTACTTTCGTATTGAAATAAATATAGAAAATGACATGTATGTATATATGTATATAATATAATTATATTGTAATTATTATCTCATATTTATCAAATATTTTAAATAAACACATCTTTAATACATTCCATGTATTGTGTGAATGAATCATGTCGCTTTAAGGGGGCGATAGTCCACACTTCCTCAAATGACATTACTATATTTATAAAAGATGGAAGGTTTAATGGTATGTGTTATAAAATAATTATAGAAGTATAAATAAATAATAAATATAATATATAATTTATATTTAAATATATTTTCCATCACAATTTCCACTCTGATAGGCAGTAAATAAAAAATAAGCAATCATCATTTCGTGAGTCGGTAGTTCGTCGTATATGTAAATGGTATGTTCGTTACTCATTAGATGGAAGTATGTGAAATTGTAGGTAGAAACCTTAGAATGAAAATATCCTATAATATTTAGAATACTTTTTTGTTGTATAATTATTGAATAATGAGATTTGAGGGTGTGGATAATGTAAATAACATAAATGAACCTAAGGAAGAATGTTATCACTTATTCAGGTAACTCCTTTTGGTTTTCACCAAAGAGATTCCTTGAATTTCATTTTATCAAGGGGAGGATACTAGGATTAGTAAATGGATTTTTAGGATATATTTTATAAGATATTTTTCTATACAAATTGGTTTGAGTGGTGTGAGGAAGTGGGAGGAGAGGAGACCTTTAATGTAGGAGGAGTATCACTCTTGTAAATCATTAGAAAATAGAATTCCGCGCAAATATGTCCCCTAAAAATTGGATCCACAAATAATAAAATTTATAATAAAGTGGTTATTGGATATATATATATATATATGGATATATAATGGAATTTGAAAAGTTTTTGTTTCATTTGGGCCCCTTAGTTTAAGGGTTTGTCCCTTGTTAAGCTTAATTTCACCTTAATCGTTGTAATTAATATTAATATCCTTCACTAATTTTTTGGTCAAAAACCCAGTTGAACTTATTAAAAATTATAAATTATTCTTTTTCCAAATATGGATCCCATTTTACTAAATTAATATCATTTAATTTTAAGAAATTAATTTAAATTTAATCTCAAAAATATGTCAATAAAGTGGGGTTTTAAAGTAAAATCCTCTAAACGTTTGCTATGTATTTATAGTCAATTTGAAATTTAAATTGACTAAAATAAAATAAATTATATTAATTGATAAATATATAATATAATTAAAGTTTAAAATCAATTTAAAATAAAAATTTTGGTAATAAATAAATTATATGAAAAATCATTTTAGAATTAAATTTCAGTTTTTTTCCATATTCATTAAGAATAAAACCTCACGGAAAAATACCAAAAAATATCCATAACCTATTTTTTTTATTTCTATTTAAAATTTGAAGTTTATTTTTACATATATAATTTATAAAAGTTCAAAACAATGGATTTAAAATAGGTTCTCCATTAAAAGGTACTAAAAATTCCTTAATAAAAATATAATATTTTATGCAAAAAATGGGTTTTTTATCATAAGAATATCCAATATATTGAATGAATATAAAAAATAATTTATTAATTATATAATAAATATATCAAATTAATATCACTCAATAATTTTAATTTATATAATTTATTATGGTAAAATATCTTTATGTCCATAAAATTATTAATATTTTTCTTTATACTCAATTAGTTTTCATATTCATTTTTAATTAATTTGTAACAAATGAATTCATTTTTTATTTGTGTACACCATATGTTTTCATAATTTAGATAACCCTTTTCATAAATACTAATTAACTGTTTTGATTATATTAAATAATATTTTTATAATATATCATTATTTGGTAAAACTCATTCTTTTGTGTTATAAAAGACATCTAAGAAATTCATTATTGCATGTAAAAAAAGATATCCTCAATGTTTTGTGTAAATAAAGATAAAAGTTCTTTTTAGTGCCTAATTAACTTGGTTTTTCATATGATTCAATCCAAATATATTTTATAAAAATGAATAAACGTTTTTGGTGTTGCATGAAATGAAAAATATCAAAAAGATTAAATAAGTTCAGAAAAAAATATTTCACAAAATCTAGGGGTTTTACATTATACACCCTTAAAATGTATATCTCCCTCTAAATTCATCTATTTTATCAATGGTTTAATAATTTAAAGTTTCATTCATTTAAACCCACATCATAAAAATTAATACTAAAAATTCCTTTAAAAAGGAATGTTGGAAACATAACATTCACCCAAAGTATCACATAACGTGGTTTCAACATAGGAGAAAATATATAGGAAGGGAAGATTGAACACAGAAGAAAATTGTAAATACTCATAGTTATTGGTAAATATTAGTGATCACAATAAAATGAGTGATCTATAGAAAGTTAACAATCACAGAATTTTAAATAGATGAAACATTAAAGGGGTCACTAGTATCATAAAAACAATGATAACATGATAGAATTTTATTCCAAGAACCTTTTCAAAAAATTTAAGAATTTTCACTAGGGTATATAATTACTTTATTTCAACACAACATCATCCTTTTTTTATCCTTGATAAATTTCTACTTCATCGCTTTTTCTAAGGAATGAAGTTGAATGCATCATTCAAGAACCACTAACAGAACCCAAGTTCCATAAATAGAGTGATAGGTTATTTTTTCTATCATTATTATAAAAGAAAATGTTTTCAAAAGTTATCCAATATGTATAAATCCAAATACGGTGAGATAATACTTTAATAAAACAAACTTCATCTGAAGTTTAACCTCAAATTTCCATAAATGGTTAACCTTGTAACCGTTCCAAACTATAATTCACCATTTATTCCTTAAATAAGATCTTATATTATATATAAAACATATTAATAGGAAACATGAGTCAATACTTTTAGTTATATAATATAAAATATTATTTTATTATTCCATAATCCATATAGGGGAAGATAATCCCATCAAATATCATCATAGGATGAACAATGCAATGATCAAAGTATAATTCTATGATCAAAGTTTAATGCTATGATAAAAGTATAATGTTATGATCAAATGCACTGGATTTCAATTTATAATTCTATGATCAAATTCAGAAGAAACGAAGTCTCAGTAGTATTGAATGGAAAACCTACAGTTATCTTCCAAGGGGAGATATCTCAACCTGATCTCTATCGAGAAGAACCTCATTTATCCTTCTTTATGGAATTGATTGGTGAAGAAGTAGAAGTGAATGTATGTTTGAGGATAGAAAATGTCCCCATCATCCAAGAATACATTGATGTATTTCCTGAGGAGTTTCCTAGATCTCCCCCAGAAATAGAGGTAGAGTTCTTCATTGAACTCGTACCTGGATCTCATCCAATATCAAAGACCTCGTATAGGATATAAAATGTGGACCTGGAGGAATTAAAGATACAACTCCAAGATCTTTTGGAGAAGGGGTTTATCCTCTCAAGTGTGCCTCCTTGGGGAGCACCAGTTCTCTTTGTGAAGAAGAAGGATAGATCGATACGGCTATGCATTGATTATAGAGAACTGAACAGAATCACAGTAAAGAACAAATACCCTCTTCCAAGAATTGATGACTTATTTTACCAACTTTTTGGGGCTCAATTATTCTATAATATTGATCTTTGATCTGGTTATCATAAATTGAGGGTGAATAAAGAAGATATTCCAAAAAACTGCCTTCCGGTCAAGATATGGGCATTATGTCTTTGTTGTTATGCCATTTGGACTGAATAATGCACCTGGTATTTTTATGGATTTGATGAATATAGTATTAAAAGACAACCTAGATATCTTTTTGGTAGTTTTTATTGATTATATTCTGATATATTCCAAAATTCGTGAGGAGCATGGGGATCATCTAAGGGTTATTTTGAAAACTTTGCAGAAGGAGAGGATTTTTGGAAAGTTCAGTAAATGTGAATTCTGGTTACAAAAAGTTTCTTTCTTGAGGCATATTATAACCAATGAAGGAATCACAATTGACCATACAAAGAAAAAAGTTGTAGAGGAGTGGCCTCAACCTACAACAATAAATGAGATTCATAGTTTCCTTGGATTAGCGGGATATTATAGGAGGTTTGAAAAAAACTATTCACTACTTTCTAATCCATTAACCAAGTTAACTCCAAAAGGGGTCAAGTTCATCTGGACAAAGGAGTGTGAGGAAAGTTTCCAAGAGTTGAAGAATATATTGGTTACTGCACCTGTGTTAACTCTTCCCTCAAGTGGAGAAGGATTCGTTATTTTAGCGATGCATCTCTAAAAGGGATTGGGTGCGTCCTCATGTAAAATTACAAGGTCATTGCTTATGAATCTCGATAGTTGAAGACTCATGAGAAGAACTATCCTATGCATGGTCTGGAGATGGCTGTAGTTGTTTTTTCTATAAGGATATAGAGGCACTATCTTTATGGGGAGAAATGTGATATATACAGAGACCATCAAAGTTTGAAGTATATTTTCACACAAAAGTAATTGAACATGAGACAAAGGAGATGGTTGGAACTCCTTAAAGACTATGATTGTTCAATTCATTATCATCCTGGAAGAGAAAACAAGGTCGCTGATGAATTAAGCAGGAAAGACCCAGTTCTTCTGTCCATGATGAGGATTCAAAGAGATCCTTTGATCAATGACCTAGTAAAGATGGACATGGGAATTATAAGGGAATGGAAATCATCAACCCTAACCCAAATGATTTCTCAACCGTCACTACTAGAGAAGATCAAAAAATCTCAGAAAGAAGATCCTTTGTTATAGAAGAAGTTTGAGGATATGAAGGATTGTATGTTTCTTGAGTTTAATACTGATCAAGAAGCTGTACTAAATTTTTTTACAATACTATGTGTTCCATCTATTCCGGAAATAAAGAAGGAGTTGATGGATGAAGCTCATAACACTACATTCTCTATTCATCCTTGTATAATGAAAATATATAGGGACCTTCGTGATTATTATAGGCGGGATAATATGAAAAGGGAGATTTCTGACTACAAATTAAGGTACCTGGTATGTCAGTAAGTGAAGTCTGAGCAATAACTTCTTAAAGGGGTATTGCAACCACTACCCATACCATCATAGAAGTGGGACAATATCACTATGGACTTCATCACTGGTCTCCCAAGAATTTCCTAAGGAAATAGTGCGATATGGGTTATTGTGGACTATCTCACTATAACTGCCCATTTTATCTCCATTCAAGAAGATTTCTCTCTTGATAAACTTGCCAGGATTTATGTGAAGGAAGTGTTATGGCTATATGGAGTTCCACTTTCTATCATATCTGATCGTGATCCAAGGTTCATATCAAAATACTAGAGAAGTCTTCAACAATATATGAGCTCTGAATTGAATTTTAGTACGGCCTATCAGCTCCAAACTTATGGCCAATCTGAAAGGACTATTTAAACACTTAAGGTCATGCTAAGAACTTGCTCAATGAAATTTAAGTGTGGATGGGATCAACATCTCACTTTAGTTGATTTATCTTACAACAACAGATTCCAATCGAGCATTCAATTCGCACCCTATGTAGCTCTATATGGGAAGTGATGTTGAACTCCTACTTGTTGGGATGAAGCTTGTGAGAGAAATCTTATTGGGCCTGATCTTGTGCAAGAGATAACAGAAAAGTTCCATGCCATGCAGTAACACATTAAAGATGCTCAGAGTCGGAAAAAGTGCTATGCTGACAACCATCGAAGGGACTTGGAGTTTGATGTTGGTGACAAAGTCTTTATGTGGATTTCACCTTGGAAGAGAGTGATGAGGTTTTTGATAAAAGGGAAGATCACCCCTATGTATATTGGACCCTATGAAATCCTTGATCGTGTGGGAGCAGTGGCCTATCGTCTTGCACTTCTTCCAAATCATTCACAAGTTCATGATGTCTTCCACCTATCCATCTTGATAAAGTACATACCTAACCCTTCACATGTACTAAATAGAGAGGTGGTACAATTGGGACATGGCCTCTCTTATGAAGAGCAACCAATGTAGATCTTGGATTGTAGAGACAAGGTTTTACGCAACAAGACTGCCCACCAAGTTAAGGTGTTGTGGAGAACCCACAAATATGAAGAAGCCACGTGGGAACCAGAGGAGTCTCTTAGGTGGAAGTACCCACACCCTTTCACTTCAGAGGGTAAATGTTAAAAATTTCGGGGATGAAATTTCCTAAGGGGGGAAGAACGTAACGACCCAAACTTTTTATTTCCTAAATTTGTGTGTTGTTATATTTTATAATCAACAAAACTATATCCTTTAATTAATGAAGTAGGTATTATTAAAATGATATTGTTGGGTTTCGACTGTTATATTACTGTTGGTCAATATGACCATTGGAAACTATAATCATAACGTTGTGTTTTTATATATACGGTTATCTTGGTTAATTAATATAGAAAGAAGATTGAATGGCCTCATCCAGAAAAATCGAGCCTTATGAATCCCATCTGTCGGAGCATGAGAAGGAGGTAGCATCACTGGTCTTTTATCTAGACTAAGCCCAATCCAAACATCAACGTATGATGCTTTAACAGAATCACCTAAGGGAGAAGTTCAAGCTGATCGAAATCACCACTCAGGCAATGTTGTTGGATCCACCCCAAGATTCTTTCACCATAGAACACCATACACTTAGGTCATATGCTGGTGTTATAAGGGGCTATGTAATGAGACCTTAGATGCTTTGTGTAATCATTTTATATAAATAAATTGTTATTTCTTATTATGGCCAAGTTTATGAATTTCAAATATCCGAAAAAATATAGGATGTGTATTATTGATGAATTTTGAAAAAAAAAGGTTATTTTAAACTATTTTTGTATTCATATAATAATTAATAATGAGAAATGATTTTCAAGAAATGGTCTTCTACAGTTGTGTTCAGTAATAAATTTAGAGTCTAATAAGATCAACTTGGTTTTTAGTGAATAGTAAAGTAGGAATAGTAACATACCCATATGAATTGTAATGAATTTTAATGAATAGTAATTTGACAAAAAAATATAAACTTCACCCATGAATTTATAAATACATTTTAGACATCTTAAAAGTGAAAAAATGATCATAGTATAAGTTTTGGTATTTTTGTTTGTTATAAATATTTTATTTAAAATTTTATAATTAATTTAATAATTTAAAATATAAATTTATTTTCATAAAATTTAATAATAATTTTTACTTTATTTTCTTATAGTTATACGATAATTTTATGGGACCTTGATTACTCTTTTAAGGTGTTACAAAATGAGTTATAGTTTTAAAGTTGTATTTTTGGGATAAATAATGATTTTATTTAAAAATTAAATTAAAAATATTTATAAAATCATTTCCATAAAATTGAATTAATTTTTGAATTCAGAGAATCGATATTTGGTTAGGGTGAATTTTAGGGATTTTTTTGAAATAGTTGAATTTTCGGTGAATAGTAAAAATGCAGTTGTGAGTTTCGGGTGTTTAATGACATCATTATTGATGTAATAATGATGTAAGATTTATGGTCGACTTATGAATAGTTATATATGCTATGATGTGTCCCAAGTGTCCAATACCATGGGAAAATACCATGGGCAGGCCCATGGTTTTGCAAATACCACAGATGAGGTGTCCTTTGGAAATTAATTATTTATTCACCCAATTTTCTTATAAATACCAAGCCATTTCCCTCATTAATTTCATTTTAAAATAATTCTAAATGAATTTATGGTCTCCTTACCTCCCAAATATCACTCACAAGGTTCTCTCAAGCCTCTCAAGGTCCTGACCTTCAATCTTTCGAAGTTACACTTCAAGGTAAGGGATCCTTTCACCCTCCTCTTTTAAGTCATGAATTCTTTTATGTTGTGTCTTATATTTTTCATCTCTTTATATTGAGGGTATGTTATTATATGTTCTAATTAATATAATTTTCATGTATAATTTTTGATAGACCATTTATTCTCTCATAAATTTGTTTTCTGAATTTTTTAGTGGCGTTATTAGGCTACCGAATGTTTCGTAAAAGAAATCTCACATTCTATTTCCTTTCAAGTTTTCTTTTCTTGTGGTGTATCTTTAAAATGTCCACACCATGATCTTATTTATTTTTATTCTGTCCTTATAATTCTAAATGATCCATTTATGGATGGGATACCCTTGTCCCCGCTCTTTTTATTATTTTCTAAAACCATGTTATATAGCTGTTATGCTGCAGAAATTTCGTATCAATATTTCTATCTCTTTCTCTCAAGAAATTCTCTTGTTTAATTTATGTGAATACCCAAACCTATTTCGTTTCTATGGGTGTTTATAAATATATAAATATGATATTTTTTATTCTTTAATTGACATACATATAACTATCACTCCATTTCTGTGGGTTATAAATGATATAATGATCTTATTTTTAAGCTCTTTTTAAACGTCACAATTTTGACATGAAACCCATTTCATTGATTCCATTTGGGTTATTTTTGAAATTTTTGATTATGATCTATGTGGATCACATGAAATTAAAGACATATTTTTTTTCCATGATATCACTCCAATGCATTTGTTAAATAATTAATCTCTACATATGACAAGTTTCACGATACCTTGGTGAATAACCTTTGTATTTTTTATGATACCTTGGGGTTAAACCTTGGTGATATGTTCATGAATGTCTAAATGAAATGTTGTAGCCACATATTCAAATTATGATTCATGTTATTTTTATTATTATATTCCTATTATTCCATTTCTCATGCCTTTATGAATTTTATCATGATATTATTAATATTGCTCAAGATCACATGTCAACTGTTTCACTTGTTTTTCTTACTGAGCATTTTGCTCACCCTTTCCTTTGTTGTATGTCTCTAGGATACAAAATAAAGTAACAGTAATTAGGGAGAAATTTTGATGCATCCTTAAAAGTGTATTAGAATAATGTTTTATGTTGTATTCATGTTTTTTTGTTCCTGATTTCCAAGACACTAGACTTTAAAGATCCTATGTATGTTTTATGTAATGTAAAGTTGTGTAATAAAAAGGAGGGATTCCATAGTGTTTTCATAACACATCAAATTTATTATTTTTTTAAATAGTTTTTACAATCTAGAGAAGACTCTAGTTCATCTCTCAATGAGTGTAGATTGGTTAAGAGTGTGTATTTTTATTTAAAAGTAATAAAATATGGGGGTTGCTTTGAAAATAGTTTAAGGAAAACATATTTATTTAAAGAGTTTAAAAGTTGAAGTACCAAGTGGGTTTTGGAATGTATGAGAAAAAAGAGTCCATTTTGAGTTCACTACACACATTTAATGTTCATATTTCTTGGATATTAATCATGGGTTGATGTAATTCTTTGGTTGAAATAGATCCAAAGCTCGATTACTATCCATGTTTTTATTTCAAAGCATGTTAAGCCAAACCTGGACATAACAATCGTATAGATAAGGTCCAGATCTCATGAATTGTAAAATAACATCAAAAGAATATTGAAAACTCAAAGAATTTTGGAAGAAATTGATTCTTTATCTATCTAATCAGAACAACAAAAGTCACACACTAAAGACTTCACACTGAACAGTTATATGTAATGAGTATTCCAATAGATTTAATAAAAAATGCATTAAATAATTAATAAAAGTAATATAATTATAAAATAAATGTTTTAAAACCCAAAATACATCAAACCAGTAGTATTAAAAGTTTTGTAACCCCCTTTACAATATGTGTATCTCCCTCACAGTGAACACCAATTGTTTAGCCCGACATAGAGAGGAGGTGGAAAGTCGGGTGGAACTCTTTATTCATCCTTGATACCACTATGAGGATATGGGCCACCATAACTTATAGTATGAGGAGAGTAATCCTATATAACTGCAAAATGGTAGATCTTTGCTTCTAGTTCAAACTTTTAAATGGGGATCCCAAGGTATCATTTTATAGAAAAATTTGAAGGTGGTTTTGAGCCCCCAGATTTCAAGAAACCACTTGGACCATAATTTTCGACATCAAGACAATATTATCCCATTTTGAATAAAAAACAAATTTATATCCACACCTATAGAATATCTACACCAAATATTTATCACCATTTTCACAAATACATCTCGAGATATTGATAGAACACAATACACCACTTTTGACTTCATGCATATTGGGTGGCTTGGACTGATCAGTCCAAATGGGTCACTAGATGGCTATATTGAGATTGGTTTCCTTCAAAAAATATGTATAACACTGAATTTTGGACCATCCAAAAAATATAATCCCATTTAGGGGCATAGTTTATTAGCAGTGTGTGGTTGAGTGTACTGGTGTTCTTGGATCCTGCGCAGTTTGAACCATTTTTCTTAAACTTTGTCACGTGCCCTCCAAATAACCTCCACCTATAATCCAATTATATAAATAAGTAAAATTTATATTTTTAAAGGTGTTACAAAAATGAATAAAACATGAATTTTAATTTTTTATTATTTTTATAATATTCAATACAAAACTAGTTTATCACAGTGGTGTAAGGGTGAAAATGAAATAGTGAATCGTGGTACTATCAGATTACATTTCAAGCCTTGTAAAATTTCCATCATAGGAATGAACATATTCATCATCCTTATGATTTTTCATAATTAATTCTTTTCCAATCTTTGTAAAAATAATACATGAGACGTACATATTGAAAAAATAAGTTCTTGACCTCATCCCATTCAAGGGATTAAATTTCAACATGTTGCCTTTTATTCATGATTAGATTCCATCACTGATCTACTTCACCTTCTAAGCAATAAATTGAAAGAATGAATTTATCATGTTCAGAACATTGGAGAATAAATAATATATTTTCAATTGTATTTATCCATTGGTAAAAAAAAGTGGATCAGAAGTCCCGCTAAAAGAAGTTGGGTGTTGACTCATGAAGGACCGAACAAAATGTTATCCCCTCCTTTTCTCATTTCGAAGACTAAATGGTTCATATCTTGAAAATTTTAGTTGAGAATAATGACAATATTTTTCATTCTAGATCCAATAGAATTTGGTTTCTTAGTAAGAAAAGTGTTTCATTGTCTGTTAAAATTTCCATTAACACGGTTCCTTCAAGTTCCAACCATTGATTAAAACAAAAAACATAGAGTAAGATATAATTATCAAATATAGGAACCACATAATCATGAAAATTACTTATAATATGTATATATTATGAAACCTTATTCAATATATGACACTATAGGTTTATCATAACTTATTTACATCTAACATATATTTGAATTAGTCATGATGGTTCGTTAAGAGTTTGCGAATTCCAAATTAATTTATCCTAGGAGTGTCAAACCAGGGGTGCAACAAGGCTGTTTTCATGAGCCAAGTTACGGAGAGTCAGGACTGACACACCATGTTTGAGTTATTACCCCTAGGTACATCTAATCTATAAAAAAATCCACTTGTAGTATCAATACTAGGGTTCTATTGATAGTAAATCACTACATCTATACTTTACCAAAATTCCTAGAAATGTTTCTGAACATTAACTCATCCTTATACTTATCCTTAGAGAGGTCCACATACATATCCATATAAATATACCTAAGGATCTCATTTATGTTGTCTCATCCTAGTTTCCAAAGTATGAATAAAACTTCACCATGATACCAACTATAAAGGCTATTTTTTAACATACATATACATTACATAACTGTTAAGTAATACTTAAAACATTATATAAACAGACTCCCAAAGACTGTATTAGTTTAGTTCCTTTGGAAAAGTGGAAATATAAATAATTGTACATGAGTAATCTACATTATATCCCACTAGGTTATCATAGATCAAGACCCCTCTTAGACAAATTATAGAAAAAATATATCTTCACAACATGGGGAAGGAGAGATAAAAAGGGGTGATCATAGATGCTCAGTAATGGTAATGAAGGGAGACATGTAAGCATAAAGATGAGCAGAGGGGTATGAGAATGTAATAATAACATTAGAATATCACACCCTTCATAATAAAAGATCATAAACATTAATCATGGAATAAAATTTGGTAGTTAAAAAGAGAAGAATAATAAGTAAATAAAGAAAATAATCCATGAAATTATAATATAGTAATTAGACATGGAATTTTGGAATACACATAAGCATATAAAAACCCTATGTCATGGATACCTACAAAGAACTCCAAAACATTATAGGATTGGTATAATAACCTGTATCTCTACATTAGGTACCGTATTCCCCCCTTTGTACCCTTTTATTTTGTGATTGGGATTCCCTCCCATGTACCCTCTTTTTTCAGGAATGGGATTCCCTCCTATATAACCTTTTATTTCCGGATTTGTATGACTGCCTATTTACACACTTGTTTTAGTATTGGGATGCACTCTCATTTACCGGTTGATCTGAAAAAACATTTATAGTTAACTAATTAATTAGAAGGAGATATAGGTCCCACCCATCACATGATAAAATCATACATACATGTGCCACAATATAATGACACATGCATCATATCATGACCCATAAAAAGAGATGGGTTTAGTAAAAATCATATCATAACCAATGAAATGAAATGGGAATCAAAATCATTTCATCATATCATTACCCATGGAAAAGATATAATTCACATAGTCATTTAATCAAATAATAAACCATGAAAAGAAGAGGGTTTCAAAATCATATAACCTGTGAAAGAGAAACCGGTTTCATAAATATCATTCTATCAAAACATAAACCATTCATAGAAAGAATATGAATGGAAAATTTGAATAATTTATTATAAGAAAATGATTAAAATAAAAATATATCATATTATATGTAAAATATTTTTGAAATATATTTTAAGAACGTTTCATGAGGAAAATATCCTTTCTTATTTGAAAAAATCTTTTCAAAACATAATGCCATTAGAAAAACTCTTCTTGAAAATAAAAATTAAGGCTTATAAAGGAATATTTTAGAAAAATTAGTAACATTTTTAATTTAATGTATATAAAGACTTCTTGTGAACGTTGTGAAAAACATTTTACTTGAAAAGTTATTAAAGAATTTTGAAAATGATCTGAAAACCATTCTCCTTGAAAATTTATAAATGAATCTTGAAAACATTTTGAAACCCATTTCTCTGAAAATATATTGATACTAAAAAAGCGGGCTTGAATATTTTTAAATTACTTTTTAATACATGAATTTTTTTTTCAAAACATTTTTCGTTAAAAATCATTTTATCACCATTAAAAGAATCATTTTTAACCATTAAATATTTTTGAAAACATTTTTTAATGAAAAAATATTTAAAAACAATAAATTTCCAGAATATTAAGAAAAAAAATATTAAGAATAAACCGGTAAACTGAAAATGTAATCTTCAAAGAAATTATTTTCACGACCATGGGTATATCCGTACATGTCGAACGATCCTTTTTTTACCTTAAATGTTAAAAAAAGTG
Source organism: Viscum album (assembly GCA_963277665.1). Classification (NCBI taxonomy): domain Eukaryota; kingdom Viridiplantae; phylum Streptophyta; class Magnoliopsida; order Santalales; family Viscaceae; genus Viscum; species Viscum album. Next base: position 1,738,249,775 of record OY728135.1, on the reverse strand, counting down.
AATTGACCGATAAATTAAAATAAGATTCCATTTAAATCAATTTTTTAAAATATAAAACAAGGGTAAAAAATTCCTTTACCATTATAGGATAAAATTTAAACATTTTCAATTCATATTTAGATATCATTATTTTCAAAGAACACGGAATTTTGAGCAAAAGGATAGATAAAGTCGGAATTTCATGAAAATGGTTTCTATACTGTCTTAAGTTCCAATGAGTTAGAAAATGGAACCAGTATAGGTATATAAAAAGAATATCTATATTTTGAGATACTTAATGATTGTTATTAATATATGGGTCATAATATTTTATCAATGGATGCATAATCATAATCAATCTCGGTAAATTGATAGATTGTAGAAATAAACTGCTATTATTTTGGTAAATTTAATTCATGATGTAAAGAATAACATTACATAGAGCATAAAATATCATGAAAATATGGTTTATAATTATATAACAAGTCAAAATGAATTTTATACATCTCATAGAAAAATATAGGTGCATAACATGGAATGTTTCTCAAAGCAGGAAAATTGGGACTAAGATTTTTTACAGCAAACCATTTTTTCCCATTTTCAAATAGCCGGTTTTTGGGTAACTAGTTCCCATTTTCAAACACATCCAAATTGAAAATGCAAAATTCAAATCAAAGCATCATCATAAAAAATCTCTAACATACGCCATAAGCCATGCACCTCGTGATGCATCGCCACCTCAAACCTTACAACCATCCGTCAAGATTCCCACCGGAGTAGAGAGATGACGAAACCTACCACTGAGGAACCCTACCCTCGCATCATGCACCTGCTATCGAATCCTTCTTCGTCGCATTCAAGCCTTCGTTGATCGTCACCGGCGAGAACCCCCCCCCCCCCCCCCCCCCCCCCGTCATCGCTGCCATAGATTCAAAGACCCATCCACAATAATCATCACCTGCTCCACAGGAAAAATAGAAAACAGAAATGAAAACCTTCATCCTTGCCAGAAGAAAAAAAAGCAACCCAGCAGAACCAAAAAACATAAAATCATAACCCTCATAACTGCAAAACATGTTATTAAAAATGATTATCATCAGAAACAAAGATGTTTCCCAAAGAAGGACACATTCCGTTGCCAAACAACCAAATCAGAATCACTAACCTGAGAAAAATAACCACCTCAACGATCAAAAACCTTCATGAGTCAAGAAACGGGTCCCACCTCCACCTTCAGAACCTCACATGAAGACCAGATCTACCAAAATCACTCTCATACATCACAAAAATCAATGAAACCCCCAAAACATGGCATCAAAAACCTGCACCCTGGTCCGCATCACGCCACCTTGAGAAACCCTAGCTGAAACCTAGGGCTAGAGTGGGATAGAGGCCCAGAGACGATGCTATACACTGAGAATGAAAAAGAGTCTATGAGACACCTCCCCTAAGAGAAACTGCATCGCAAGTGCGTTAAGAGGATTTCCGATGGGAAGACGGGCCTATAGGGGACCTGGGAGAGGAAGGCGGCGCCTTGAGAAACCACTTATTTTAAAAATTTTGAAATATAATCCCGATGAAATAAAATTTATCAAATAAATATGGAAATACTATAAAATTAATTATAATAATCATATAATATATCCATAGTCAATATACACACCACACAAATGAAATTAGTGGTGAATAAGTCATGTATCTCATGGGAATACAAATTGAGATGAAATCCTCTTACCTTGAATATTGACTCTTATCATACTCATTAAAACATCAAGTATAATAAATTTATTTTTATTATAAGTATTTTAAAGAATTATATTGTTATATATAATACCATATATTATTTTATTATGACTTTATATTACCTTCTTGTTAAAAATTTCATGTTAAAGATATGCTTTAGGTAATATTCGATTTGTTTTCCACATGTGTCTAAATTTGTTATATATTTGGTCCTTATGAATATATCATGATTTACATAATGTAAAAAATTATATAAATATCATTTATATTTGGTATATTTGATTTATAATACTATATATAATATATAAGTATGAAAATTAATACTCCCTTCATGGAGACGGAAGGTTTTACATGTGCATGAATGTTGTCTTCATTTTATTGTCATATTTAGAAATGAAAGAAAATTAAATATATATATATATGTATGTATATAATATCATAATATTTAAATTATTATGTCATATATATCATCTAATTTCACTAAAAACCACCTTAATAATTTACATTTACTACATGAATGAATCACATATTTTTGAGGGGGATATATTCCACACTTCCTCAAACGACATTATCGTATTTACACAAGATGGAAAGTACAAAAGAATGTGTTATAAAATAATTAAATAATAATAAATACATAATAAATATAATACATAATATATAAAACTATTTTTTCCATTGTAATTTTAATAATGATAGGTAGTAAAGGAAAAATGAACAATCATCATTTCATGAGGCGGTACCTCTCCATACATGTAAATGATATATTCATTACCCCTTATTTGGGAGTGTGTGTAAGTGTAGTTAAAAAATATCATAAAAACATACTAGTATATTAAGGGTACTAGTTTTGTTTCTTAATAATTTAATACGGAGAGTTCGATGGGTGGATAATGGAAAAACATAAAAGAACTTGAGGAAGAATGTTATGTCTTATTCGGGTAACTCCTTTTGGTTTGCAACAAATGGATTTCTTGATTTTATTTCTAACTAAGGGGATGATTCTAGGTTTAGGGTCTCCAATTTTAGGAACTATTTGTTAATATCATGTTCAATTCAAATTATCTTAAGATGTGTGAGGAAGTGGGAGGAGAGGAGGCCTTTTTATAGTGGAGGAGGCATTTCACTCTTGTAAATATTTGGAAAAGCGATTTGCACCCATGTTTTTTCCATGGATATTAGATCCCATAATTGTCAAATCTATATTAAAGGCAGTATAGAGTCGAAATTTGGTCATAATTTGTATTTTTTACAAGTTTATAAGTCATTTGAGCCCATATTTTTAAGGTTTCTCCCTTGTTAAGGTAAATTTTACCTTAATTATTGTAATTAAGTTTAATTACTTTCACTAATATTTTTTGTAAAAAACTGATTTTAACATATTAGTCATTATAAATTATTCTTATTCCAAATATGGAATCAATTTTACCAAATTCCAATCATGTAAGTGGTAGAAATTAATTTAAATTTAATCCCACTGATGGGACGACAAAAATGGTTTTTAAAGTGAAAAAACTCCAAAACTTTGTCATGTGATTATAGTCAATTTCAAATAGAAATTGAATCTAATAAAGTCAATTGCAATAATTGATAAAAATATGATCTAATTAAAATTTAAAATCAATTTAAAATATAATTTATCTTTATAAATAAATTTACTGAAAAAGCAGTTGTGAATTAAATTTCAGTATTTTTGACTATTCAGAAAAACTAAAACTTCACAAAAAAATATAAAACATTTACCCTAACAAGATTTTTATGTTTATATTCAAAATTAGAAGTTTAATTTGAAATATATCATCCATAAAAGATTAAAAATATATTTAAAATAGTTTCACCATTAAAAGGCGGTAAAAATCCCTTAATAAAAATATAGTATTTTATGGATAAAATTGGGTTTGTTATCATATTAAGACTATAAAATTTATGTGATGAATCTCATAAATATTTGATTGAATATAATATATATATATATATATCATATTAATATCACTCATTAATTTTAATTAATTTAATTTATTTGGGTAAAACAGCTTTATGGGCATAAAATAATAATATTTTCCTTTATATTCAATGGGTTTTCATATTCATTTCTAATTAATTCACAACCATTGAGTTAATTATATTTTTGTGTGAATCATATATTTTAATAATTTAGGTAACCCTTTTTATAACTTCTAACTAATCTTTTAGGTTATATTTAATAATATTTCTATAATATATCGTTATTTGGTAAAACTCGATCATGCCTGTTACACAAGCCATCGAGGAAAGTCATTATTTCATGTAATGCAAGATAAGCTTGATGTTCCATATAGAAAAAGATATATTTTTTGTTGTGTTTAGTGTATGATTAAATTGGTATTTCATATAACATAAGCCATTCATAGTTCATTAATATAAAATAAACTATTTTTAGTGTTTCTTGAAATAAAAAATATAAAAAAGAGTAAATTAATTCGAAAAAATATATCAAAACATTTTGGGGTGTTACAATTTTGTTATTACCATTGGTGTGATATAACCATTATGTTACTTAGGTATTCGGTTATATCACATGACGTTGCCTAAGAGTATTTTACTTTATTCCAGTTTTATTTATTTATTTTTCTTTTTTCCTTTTTTTATTCTCCTCGAACATATTTTTCACCCACAACCCAAAATTTTCATGTTGGTTTTGATACAAATGATTTTTTTAATCTAATCTTAAACAATTAAATAAAAAATTATTTAATTTTGTAAAATTAATTATTTCTCCATTATTATTTTGTTAAATCTGTGGGCAATATGGGATTTTGGAAATTGTCGAATGTAGTATATATTTTTTATTTTTTAATTAGATTAATCATCATTTATTCTTTTTTTGGTTCATTCATATGATTCTAGGGGACCCTAGATCCCCTTGTATACAACCATCCAACTAATATCAATCCCCCTTTTCTAGAACCTGGTTGTGCGTGGTGTTTCTTCCTCCCTTCTGGTCATTGTTAATAGGTTGAATAACTGCTTATTTTCTTTTATTATTGTTTATTTTATTATTACATTATTTAATTATTAAATTATGGGAAAATTAATCATTTCATCAATTAATCAATAAAATAATCCAAGTTTATCGAGGCATAATTCCAAAAATTATCAACTACAATTTAATAGAATTATCATAATGTAATTTTTTTGGAATTATAAAATGATATTTATATAGAATTATATAAAGATAATTTCATCAAATTATTGATGAGTAAACTATAAATATTATTGATATTCTAATTTAATGAATTATCAAAGCATGTTTATTATGAACAATGAAAGGATAATTACACTAAATTATCAAAGGATAAATATATTGTATTATCAAATGATGATTACATTGAATTTGTAAAGACCCGAAATTTCCATGGAAATTTTCTTTCATAAATACATGGGAATTTTACAAGTCCGTGAAAGTTTACGGCGCATGATTTCAAGGCCCGGTGTGTCCTGAATCAATTTCTAAAGTTTTGTTCGGGTATGTTTAGTAAAATTATGATTGGTTTTTTATAAATTTTGAACCGGTGCTTGGAACTGAAATATGAGGGCACCGTTGAACTCATAGTGCCAATATTCTCTTAAGAAGACTATCACCTCGACGGTAGTTGGTAGAGAATAAAAATTATTTTTTGGGTTTTCATAAAAAAAATAATAAAATAAAGTGAACTACACTTTATTTTATTTGAGCCGCCATGTGGGTGACTGGTAGTTGAAACCTCCTCTTGAAAGATGGAGGTGGGAACACTACACTTTAACCTCCCATGAGAGGTTATGGGGTGAGGCCCACCCGAACATAACCTCCTACGAGAGGTTACATCGTGGGGACCACACGAGGCTAAACCCCTAATTGATGGGAGGAGATTATAACCTCTAAATTATCCCTCATTAATGAGGGAGAGCCTCTTGACCTCCCCTAGATTTTAATTTTTCCAATCCTCCACAATTATGGGGGAGCTTACTCCATTTTTAATTGGTGCGAACTCCCCAATTAATACGTGCCAACACATGTAAATTAATGAGGAGGAGACCTTTTAATTTAATTCCCCTTTTTGAATTTGTGCCAACGAAATAACAGAATAAGTAATATATTATTTGGCACAGCTAATTAACATGGGTGATTGAAGGGAAAGCTCTCAATGAGGAACCTCATCCTCCAACAAAGAAATCTCCCAACAAAGAACGAAGAACGTCGGTGGTGATTTTTCTTCGACTTCTTCCCCATGATCTACCGATGTGGAACGGCTTCCAAAACCGTCGTGCGAATTCGGTAGTGGAAGAGTGCAGCGGACACAAAGAATGACAACTCCATCTTCTTCCCACGACTCTGTCAACGAACGATGAACGAAGAATCAAAGGTGGGGGTTTACTTATATTTGAGTATGATCATTACCCATGTTCTTTCATTCTATCAAAATGAAGAACGAGGGTTTTTGCACTTCATATTTGATGAACCAATTGATACCACCCTAAACTCAGAGGGTGTGGGCCAAACCATACATGGCCCGACCCCTCCTCCGATCTTGTTTATGTTGAACTTTCGGTGATGAAGAAGCAACGAGGTGGTGAAGGAGGCAACGTCAAAGGTCGCGCAACCCACGGCCTCTATGAACCGCGCCACCCCCGAAGCGCACCGGTGCTCCCAATCGAACACTGTCAGCACCCGCCGGCCCGAGCTGTGCCGAACCGGGATTCCCAGCCGCCACCCAGCCTCTAGCCCGCTTGCTCGTGGCCTCCCGTCAAGCCTTCCCCACGACCACGTGGCCTACCAAGCGCCCCCCGCACCCTGATCGTCTTCCCGTGGCCTTCCGTCAGCCTACCCGCGGCCTGTCGACGCCCCGCGTGGGCTACCCAGCGCCCCACACTGCCTTCCAGGCCCCCCGCGCGGCCTGCCCGGCGCCCCACGCGGCCTTCCCGGCGCCCCCCGCGCCCTGCCCGACGCCCCTCGTGCCCTGCCCGATGCCCAGCCTGTGCACCCTGACCGCGCCCTACCGGCCTGCCATGGCCTTCCCGGTGCCTTTTCGGCCTTCCTGCAGCCTTTCGAGCTGGCCAACAGTGTCCCTCACGACCTCGCTAGCTGAACCTCTCGGTCTTCCGGACCGAGCTGCCTAGGCGGTGACCTACGAGCCGAACCGCCCCCGCAGTCCGCTCGGACGGGCCCAGCGGACCGGCCCAAACCTAACAGGCTGACTTGCCCAACATGTCGGGTCAGACCCAGAAAATCTGACCAGGTTGACCTAGACCGGGTTGGCCCAGACTGGATTGGGCTGAGTCAGTCCGACCGGGTCAGACCGGACCCAGGCCCACTACTGATCGTTACATCCTTTGGCCATATCTTTTGCATCGGACGACCGTTTGTCGAATTGTCACTGGCACTGGTTTTCTTGGAGCATGATGATCCCTTAAGTATACCCCACTAGAGATTGGGGTAATGTTGAGATATGGTCAGGTTGGATTGTACAGAAATCCAACCGGGCCCCTGGGACTAAAAACCTTATAACTCATAGACCGGGCTTCCAATTTACGCGCAGTCAGTTGCATTAAGACTGCTATGATGTGGCAGAACTTTGAGATACTTCTATATGGGACTTCACGAAAGTTGTATTTTCGACCTGTAGTTCATGGAGTAGACCCTTCTGAAGATGAGAGAGTGGATTACGGAGACCTAGTAGCTGGATGAGACCTGACGACTACTTGACCAATTCGACTCGGAGTGATTCGACTAGCCCAGTGGGGAGCACCTAGTAGTTGGCGGCATACCCACGGTGGAGGAGCATGTGGTAGTTGGTGGTAGACCCATGGAACTCGATAGGATTATTACCTCTTCTGTCTATTAGGGGGAGCGCCTGGTAGTTAGTGGCAGACCCACAGTGGGGAGCACCTCTGTGTGAGCATTACAGACCCACGGTACTCGACAATAGGAGAACCTCAGCAGTCCAAGGTTAGTGGGAAGAACCTGGTAGTTGGAGGTAGGACCACTGTACTCTATAAAGGAGTAGTTCTCCAGCAGTCGTGGCTTTAATAATAAAAATCCTGGTTTGATCTTAGTCAGTAACTTTTGTGTTTACCTCATGATTGAGATGGATTACTTGATAACTTAGGTATATGTATGAGCATATACCTAAGTTAGGTTATATGTTGATTTCATACCTTGTGGTTTATCCTTGTTTAATTTTGTGAGACCTTGTGGGTCTTGGGATCCCTAGTGAGTATCGTTATACTCACCCCAGTATGGGCTATGCCCGCATCTCGTTGTGTTGGTTACAGACGACGGACAACACGGACTGAGGACCAGAGTAGCAGTACTGGACGGTACCAGAAGGTGGACCACAAATTGTGATAGTACACGGAGGAGACAGATGGACTTGGAGTGCTGTGGTGGTTTCTGTACCTACCCATCAGGTAGGAATCCCCAGAGGACGGCCCCATTGCTACATCACTTTTATTCAGTTGTACTTTTTATCAGTTGTACTTGTACTTTCCTGTTGGTCTTCTATTTCCTTCCCCTTTTACTTTTTAGCACTCCTTTATATATGGTTTTTCTTAGTATTTTACTTCCATATCATACTCTGTTGTTCATGTATACACTTTATAATGGCAGTGCCTTCCCATTTTTAGGGACTTACGCCATTGGAGCTAGTCCCCAGCCCTTGGCCTATTGAAGAAGTACTTGGGGTAGTCACGGCATGTGCCCTGGGGGTCGGGTCATGACAAATTGGAATCAGAGGAGTCGGTTTTACTACAGAACTTAGGGTTCTGATCATTATTTTTTTAAAGCAATAGTGTTAAGGGTACTGAGTGTGGTTTTCAGTTTAGGGAGTCCAGTGTTGGTGCGGCGGTCGACGTATCCATACACCAGGTCCCTGACTTCTGATTTCTGACATAGTGCATGAAAACACTGATTGTGTGTGTGTTTTCAAAAGTTTTCTTTAAGTCAACTAAACCAGGTTAGCTCACCAGGTATAAAACTTTTGACTGTGTCACATCTTTTTATGATGCCTCCATGAAGATTTCCATTTAGAGTTCTGAGAGAGTACACGATGATGCCCCACCGAGCGACGAGGCTCCGGTGCAGGGCCCTCTTACTATGTTGGCACCTTCGGGTGGTATACCAGCAGCACCACCACCCGTTGGGCAGTAGATGCCACCAGACGCACTGGCGGACGGTCCACACCGACTGAGCGTATTGCACAAGTTCCAGCAGCATAGGACTATCTAGAGGTAATTGCTAGAGTTCTCCACCTAGTTGAGACACCCATGGAGAATATAGTGATCTTATCTACTAGTGTTTTCTAGTGAGTGACCATGAGGTTAGTCGACATAGTAATGAGGCTTCGGTACGTGGACCATTGCCCGAGATTGTACCTTCAGGTAGTGTGTCATCTATATCACTACCTGTTGGACAGAAGTTACAAACGGAGGTACCGGTAGATGACACAAATCTTCTTAATGCCTTACACATGTTTCAACATCAGATAACCCTCATATTTTCAGACGATCCCGACTCACAGGTGGCTGTCAACTGGCCTGAGGATGTAGCTGAGAATTCATCGAGGCGTACCGATCATTTCTGGTACTCGATGAATACGTTACGATTAGTTATTTGGGGCACTAAATACCAATCGATGTGTGTTTTAGGACATCTAATTCATCACCTTTTCTCTAGATTCTAGAGAGAACCTTTGCGGTTGAATGTTCTTTGGCTAAGAGGATACATCCAGTGAACGTTAGTAGTGAGAAAGCATGAAACTAGCGCCAGTCTTAGAGACTTGAGCATGTAAAATGTTTTGAGAAGATGAAGTGTTAAGGACAGATGAATCTGTAGGGTATCATATGTGGAAGCAGAGCTAGGAAAGCAGCATGAGGTGGTGTACATTTCGACATGTTACAACGACCAGCCTTTGTAGTTCCCACTAGGCTCAGGGAGCTGGAGGGAAGGGGAAGAGAGTAGCTGCATGCAGTCAAGGAGTGTGACCCAAGGGCTATATGAATTATTTGAGGTATGGTATGTTTCTACTACTAGCTGTCATATCAATAGACATAGGTACCAATCACTCCTTCCTTCCACAAATCTTCTCCAAGACCTAGAGTTTCGGGTTAAACCATTGGCTTTACCCTCATGTCTAGAGATACCTTTGGGAGGAGACTCGATAATCACACTTACGCCAATGGTGTGATCTGACCCTTGTGGCGATAGTTTTGATTGGAATCTCTTGGTGGCTACATTGAGGCCTTACGACATTAGTTTGGGTATAGACTGGCCAACCACATTTCATACACAGATTGACTATATTAGGCAAAAAGGTTTTGGTTTATCTACAACTTTGGGACGAGGTTTTCCTTAATTGGTGAAAAAAAGGAGACTCAGGCAGCACAGGTTAAACTCATGCAAAGGAGGGTACAACCGATCACTCTTGAGTCGGCCAGCCTTACCCTCATGGTAGTAGGTGTTTTGAGTTTTCAGTTCCAAACATGAGTGACAGAACATGGGTACATCTTTACAAAAGATGTTTCCAGGATTACCCCACCCCCCAAAGGGGGAGGGACGTCTTCTTTGGTTGGATACTACTGGAGGTTCATTCCAGACTTCTCCAGAGTTGCAACACCACTATCATCCTTGACAATGAAGGGGAAACCCTTCGTGTGGTCGGAGAGATGTCAGTAGAGCTTTCAGGGGAAAAGGCAGAGGCTAACTAGTGCCCCCATATTGAGGCTTCTAGAGGAAGGCGTAGGTTATGTAGTCTACTACGACGCATCAGGGACCGGAATCGGGTGTGTCCTGATGCAGGAGAGAGAATTCATCTCTTATGGTTCTCCTCAGTTGAGACAGCATGTGCAGTAATATGTTTCCCAAGACATGGAGTTAGTCATACTGGTCTTCACCTTGAAGATGTGGTGACACTATTTTATGGGAGAGAGTTTTACCATGTACTCGGATCACAAGAGTCTCAGGTATATCTTCTCTCAGAAGGACCTGAACCTGAGATAGTGATGTTGTCTTGAGTTCCTCCAGGACTATGACTTTGAGATAGTATATACTCCTGGGAAGGGTAACGGTGTTGCAGATGAACACAGCAGGAGATCTAGTATACAGCTACTAGGAGAGGTGACAGAGCAGCTGGCTGCTTTACATATATACTTTATGGATAGAGATGGAGCAGCCTTCCTTCAGTCTCTTACAATCACTCCCCCACTTCTTCAGCAAGTCAGGGAGGCACGGAGAGCAGACGCTGACTATGAGAAACGACATGCTCAGATATCCATAGGGTAGGCACCTGATAGATTTTCTGAAGGTGGGGAGCACGTCATCCTCTTCAGAGGACGTACCTTGGTACCAATATCACTTCAGGAGGAATTATTGAGGGAGTTTCACACATCCCCTCTAGCGGTATATCCACGAGTGGAGAGGATGTACCAGGACCTTCGACGACTGCAATGGTGATCAGGTTTGAAGAAGGCAGTAACAAGTTTTTTTTCTCGATGCCTCACTTGTCAGCATGTGAAGGCGGATCACCAGCTACCAGCAGGCTTTTTTCAGCCTTTAGGGGTCCCAGAGTTGAAGTGGGATGGGATATCCATGGAATTCATGATGGGTCTTCTGCGTACATCCAGGGGACACAACATGATTTGGGTGATCATTGACCGACTCACCATGTCGGACCACTTCATACCGATCATAGAGTAGGGATCAGTTGAGAGCTTGGGATGCCTCTATGTGTAGGAGACTGGGTGGATACATGAAGTACCTTCATCTATTGTCTCTGATCATGGTGCACACTTTACTTCCCGGCTATGGAAGCGGTTGCAGGAGGCTTTTGGAACATAGCTTTGTCTGGGGACTGCCTTCCATCCTCAGACAGATGGTCAGACCGAGCGGACCATTCGGAACCTCGAGGACATGCTACGTACTTGTGTCCTCGACTTCGGTCATAGCTGGGAGGATCACTTACCTTTGGTGGAGTTTGTGTACAACAATATTTATCACTCCACCATCGAGATGTCACCATTTGAGGCCTTGTATGGTCGACCTTGTATATTGCCACTGTGCTAGACAAACCTAAGGGAGTGAAGACTAATGGGACCATAGATGGAATGAGCTACCACAGAGAAGGTTCAGATCATCCAAGAGTGGATGAAGACTGCACAGAGCAGGCATAAGTTGGATGCTGACAGGGGATGGAGACCTTTAGAGTTCGAGGATGGTGACCACATCTTTCTATGGTTCTCACCTCGACGATGCCTAAGGAGATTTGTCTGAGGTGGAAAGTTATCTCAAAGATTCATCGGAGCTTTCTAGGTCCTCAGTAGAGTTGGCGAGGTGGAATACCTCTTGGCTCTTCCACCTCAGTTTCACCAGGTGCATGATGTCTTCCACGTATCCCAGCAGAGGAGATACGTGCACGGCCCTTCTCACATCATCGACCATGGGGAGCTGGATGTCGACGATGGGGAGACATTTACGGAGGTTCTAGTGGAGATTGAATATCAACAGAAGCGGGTCCTTCATGGACAATCGATACCTCTGGTGCGCATACGTTGGCAGTACGAGAACCATCAGGGGAGCACATGGGAGTAGGAGGCTCTGATGCGTGCTCAGTACCCACATTTGTTCCCTTAGTTCGAGTTGTATCTTATAGCGACGTAATGCCCTGAGGTTGGGATAATGTAAAGTCCTGTAATTTCAATGTGAATTTTTTTTTTCATAAATACATGGGATTTTTATGAGTCCTCAAAAATTTACGGTGCGTGATTCCAAGGCCTGGTGTGTCCGGAATCAATTTATGAAGTTTTTTTGGTACGTTCAGTAAATGTATGAGTGGGTTTTTATAACTTTTGAACCGGTGCTCGGAACTGAAATATGAGGGCACCATTGAAGTTGCAGCGCTAGTATTCTCTTAAGAATACTTTCACCTTGATGACAGTTGGTCGAGCATAAAATTTAGCATTTGGGTTTTCATAAAAAAATAATAACATAAAGTGAACTATACTTTATTTTATTTGAGCCGCCATGTGGGTGACTGGTAGTTGAAAACACCTCTTAGAAGATGGAGGTGGGACCGCCACACCTTAACCTCCCATGATAGGTTATGGAGGTGGGGGCCACCTGAACATAACCTCCCGCGAGAGATTATGTCATGGGGACCACAAGGGGCGAAACCCCCTATTGATGGGAGGAGATTATAACCTCTCCACTATCCCTCATTAATGAGGGAGAGCCTCTTAACCTCCCCTAGATTTTAATTTTGCCAATACTCCACAATTAAGGGGGAGCCTACTCCTTTTTGAATTGGTGCCAACTCCCCAATTAATACATGCCAACACACATGAATTAATGAGGAGGATCCTTTTTAATTTAATTCCCCTGTTTGAATTTGTGCCAACGAAATAATAGATTAAGTAATCTATTATTTGACACAACAAATTCACTTGGGTGATTGAATGGAAAACTCTTAATGAGGAACCTCATCCTCCAATGAAGTACTCTCCCAAAAAAGAACGAATAACACCGGCAGTGATTCTTCTTCGACTTCTTCCATGTGACCTACCGATGTGGAACTGCTTCCACAAACGTTGTGTGAATTAAAAAGTGGAAGAGTGCAGCGGACGTGACGAGTGACAACTCCATTTTCTTCTTGTGACTCCATCAACGAATGATGAACGAAGAATCAAAGGTTGGGGTTTACTTATATTTAATTGTGATATTTACCCATGTTCTTCCTTTCACTCAAAACGAAGCATGAGGGTTATTGTACTTCACAGTTGATGAACCAATTGATACCACCCTAAACGCGGAGGGTGCGGGCCAAACCAATATGGCCCGACCCCTCTTCCAATCTTTTTTATGTTGAAATTTCGGCGACAAAGAGGAAAACGAGGTGATGAAGGAGGCAGTGACAAAGGTCGCGCTACCCGGAGCCTCTGCCAACCACGCAGCCCCTCGGCGCACCGGTGCTACCATCTGAACACCATCGGCCCGCGCTAGCCTGAGTCATGCCGAACCGGGATGGCCAGCCCCCACCCGTTTGCTTGCCAGTGGCATCCCGTGTGGCATACACAGCGCATGCGTAGCCCGCATGGTGCCCCGCGCGGCCTGCCTCGTGCCCACGCGGCCTACCCGGTGCCCCGCACAGCCTGCCTGGTGCCCCCCACGGCCTGCATGGCGCCCCGCGCAGCCTGCCCCATGCTCGTGCCCAGCCCGACACCATGCTCGCCTACTCGCGGCCTTCCACAGGCCTATCCACAACCTTCCCAACGCCCCACGCGGCCTGCCTGGCACCCCGCACGGCCTGCCCGGTGCCCCATGCGGCCTACCCGGTGCCCCGTGCGGCCTGCTCGCGGCCCACGCGCCCAGTCCGACGCCCTACCGCCCTGCTCGGCGCTCTGTTGGCCTGCCCACGACCTCTTGTGCGTCCTGCCCAGTTTCCCCCGCCCTATCGGCCTCCCGAGCCGGCACGCTGCGTCCCTCGCGGCATCGCTAGCTGAACTAGGTTGACCTTCCGAATGAAGCCTCCTACGTGGCGACCTCTGGGCCGAACCGCCCCCACAATATGATGGTATTGGCCCAATGGACCGGGCCAAAACTAGTGGGCTGACCCGCCCAATGGGTAGGGTCAGACCCAACAGATCAGACCAGGTCGACCCAGACTGGGTCGGCCTAGACTGGGTTGGGCCGATTCGGTCCGACCGGGTCGGACCGGACCCAGGCCCACTACTGACAGTTACTTCCATTGGTTGTATCTTTGGCACCAGACGACCGTTTTACGAATTGTCAGTGGCACTGATTTTCTTGGAGCATGATGATCTCTTAAGTATACCCCATTGGAGTTCAGGGTAATGTTGAGATACGGTCAGGTTGGATCGTGCATGAATCCAACCGGGCCCCCGGGACTTAAAAGCTTATAACTCACAGACCGGGCTTCCGATTGACGCATCGTCAGTTGCATTGAGACCTCTATGACGTGGCAGACCTTTGATATACTTCTACATGGGTCTTCAGGATAGTTGGAATATCAACCTATAGCTCGTGGAGCGGACCCTCCTGAAGACGAGCGAGTAGAGTATGGAGACCTAGTAGCTGGCTGAGACCTGATGACTGCTTGACTGATTCAACTCAGAGTGACTTGACTAGCCCAGTGGGGAGCGCCTGGTAGTTGGCGGCAGACCCACGATGGAGGACCGCCTGGTAGTTGGTGGCATACAGGTGGTACTCGATAGGAGGAGTACCTCTGCAGGAGATTAGGGGAAGTGCTTGGTAGTTAGCTGCAGACCCATAGTGGGGAGCGCCTCTGTGTGAGAGCGGCAGACCCACAGTACTCGACAGGAAGGGTACCTCATCAGTCCAAGGTTAGTGGGAAGCACTTGGTAGTTGGTGGCAGACCCACTGTACTTGATAGAGTAGGAGTTCTCCTGTAGTCGTGGTTTCGATAATAAAAACTCTGGTTTGAGCTGAGTCAGTAACTTTTGTGTTTACCTTATTATTGAGATGAATTACTTGATAACTTAGGTATATGTATGGGCATATACCTAAGTGGGGTTATCTATTGATTTCATACATTGTGTTTTATCTTTGTTAGATTTTGTGAAACCTTATGGGTCTTGGGGTCCCTACTGAGTATCGTTATACTCATCCCTGCACGGGCTATTCCTGCACCTCGTTGTGTTGGTTGCAGAAGACGGGCAGCGCTGACTGCGGACCAAAGTAGTAGGACTGGATGGTACCCGGTGGTGGACCACAAAGCCTGACAGTAAATAGATGAGACCGATATACATGGAGTACTATGGTGGCTTTCTGTACCTACCATTTAGGTAGGAATCCTCGTAGGATGACCCCGTAGCTGCTTTACTTTTTTTCAATTGTACTTGTTTTTTAGTTTTACTTGTACTTTCCTGTTGGGCTTGTATTTCCGGACCCTTTTACTTTTCATCACCCCTTTGTATACGGTTTTTCTTAGTGTTTTACTTCTAGATCGTATATTTTTGTGTGTGTTTAAACTGTATAAAGGAAATTCCTTCCCAATTTTATTGATTTACACCTTTGGTTCTAGTCACCAGCCCCTGGTCTATGGAAGGCGGCCTTGGGGTAGTCACGGCACGAGCCTCGGGGGACGGGTTGTAAAAGAATTGTCAAAGAAAATTTATTAAAATGTAATAAATTTTAATAGTGTAATATTATCAAAGTATAATTATATCTATTTTAAAAAAATATTATAACCATTTATGAAATATTAATTTATGAAAATTACCAATTTATAATCAAGAAAACTCTCAAAGATAATTATATGGTTTTGTAAAAGAATAATTATAAGCAGATACCACACATGTTCTCAGATTAATTGAGATATATTAATGACATTAATTTGGTTTTTATAAAAATTATTATGAAGAGGACTATTGGGGAAAGAGTTTCAAAAATTATCAAGGTGGTAGAAATTACCATCACATGTGATATTTTAGTTATTTTTAAAATGAAATAGATAGTTTTTCATATATGAACCTTCGAAAATCCTCCAATATTGACATGTCTCCAAATATTATAATAAGTCTCATGAGGTGTTTTTCTAGTCTATTTTTGTTTGAAATCTAACTTTCAAACCACATAAGGTTGTTTATCGATGTCATTGACATATAAAACAATGAGGTGGGAAGTTCCTTACCTTTTGGGTATTTTTTATATATATTTTCATGTTATAATTGATGTACTACCATAGTTAATTTTTTATTATAATGAAATATGGATGTGTGCTTGTATCTTGTGAGATCCATTGTGATATTTAATTTGGTGAGTATTTCTAGTGCATCTTATTTTCATTTTTGATTATGATTACATGGTTTTATGTTATTCTAGTTTTTTCCACCTGATTAAATGTTACTCATTATGCATATTCTTTAAACTATGATGTGTGTTACCATTTCCCTCAAGGTCATTATTGTTAGTTTATATTATTCCCTTAGAGGGTTACTGCATATGGCTTGTGTTGACAATGATGATTAACTTAAGCACATAGTAGGGGAATGATGGTTTGGGGTCTGGACCAGGGGGAAAGATGGTCTATTGTTCTATATCTAGGTAACATGTTTAGGGCATGATTGTCTCAATGTCAAGACACATGGAATAGATGTGGTATGAAGAACTTGGAGCTTGACCCATGATCTAGCTAGGATATGCTGGTCTAGGGGATTGATCATAATTGATACATTGAGACCACTGGGAAATCTGTTTTAATAATAGAATCTTGTTCTATGTCTTTTATGAAATTCCATGATTATCCTTCAAACCTAGAGATGAAGCATATAGATTTATTATATTTTTTTGGCATCTTGGTTAGCGCATCAGCACTCGGTTTTTGATGGAATTTTTATTGTCTCGTTATAGATTTATTATGTTTAGGTCATACACATGTTATACTTGAGAACTCTATGTTACAGATTTGTTATGTCTTATGGATTATTTTTCTTTCAACATACAAGGTAATTTCAATATAGTTGTAAATTTCATGATAAGAGATATGACAAATAGAATGAGACTTGTGGTGATTTGATAGAAAAGGAGTATGAAGCTATTAGTAGACTCTGGATGACTATGTGATTTAATTATTTATTAATCTATTCCATTATAAATTGTGCAACCTTTCCACTTTGGGATCTATTTTTCATTGTTTGAATTGAATTCAATTTATTGGTCACCCCATGTTTACACGGGTTATTTATTCTATTGTTTAATGTTTATTATTGATCCTATGATAGGATTCTGATGGTTTAGTCTCCCAATATATTGTCTTAGAACTTAGTTTCTTTTCATTATCCTGTTTCATATGGGGAGGCATAAAAGTGGCCTTGTGGAATTCAGGCTCAAACATGGTGGTTAGGGTCATGGTGTTGTAAAATTTAATTATTGATCTTGGAGTTACTAACTTTTTTATTCTCTTTTCTATGATTTTGGATATGGTGGGAGATAGAACAATTTGGAATTAGGAAGGGGAACTATTATAATGCCTATAAATCACTATATTATGGACCACTATGATTTCATATTGTGGTAGATGTTTTTTTCTATTATTATTGATTTAATTCATATTGATTGATGCACATTATATTGATATGTGATTTATGAAACAACAGGTACATTCATACATCAAGACTAAGAATGTAGGTTTACATTCAAAATATATACCTGTTTTTCTACCTTATAGTTCTTTAATTAATTGGCTTTATTTGTACTATCTATTTGGGATAGTTTCACTTCGAGGGATATATCAATGTTTCCATGTTATTAATAAATATAATTATTGTAATTGGTTATATGAAATGATCCTTCTATTGGGTTACTATATATATATATGTGTGTGTGTGTGTGTACATTTATAAAGTATAGAGATGGATATCAGGGTTAATTCTAGGAGTATATGCCTTAGGTTGAGGGTAAACTCCTTGGAAAAACCAGTTTTATCTAATATATTGATTATATATTTTCATAACAACATTTTTTTGAAGTGTTTCTTTCTTGTTACATAAGATGTAAACTCGATGTAGTATTATATGAAAACATGGTAAACAATATAAAATACTCATGAAAATAAGGATGTTTCTTCTATACCGTAAAACATGTGGGAGTATACATTTAAGAATGATCGAGCAATTTCTATATGGTTTAGGAATTAAGAAAATTTCAAAAATAATCATTTCTATTTGTTCTAGTCATAAGCATAGGAGTTCGGAACTATGGTCAAATATGATTTTGATAAAAATCTATCGTTATTCATCTATCCAAGGCATTAGAGGCCCATAGGATGGTTGATAAAGGGTTGAAATATTTTTGATAGTCTATGATCTAGTAGTTACTCTAATGGATCTATAAATTATGATGATATTGAGATCATTCAAGGAAGGAAGACCATTTTCATACACTATTATCATATAGAATCATCCATGTTTCAGGTGGTCAAAGAATAACTAAATGATTATTAGTGAAAGGGATTTATCAGGTGAAGTACTTCAAAATGGGGTATACCTATGATATTATATAAGAATGTGGGTTTTAGTTTTTTTAATATGTGGAAGTTACTTAATGTGAACAATGTGACAATGAAGAATAGATATCCCTTTCTTGGGATAGATGATTATTTTGATCAGTTATTGGGATCATAGTGGTTCTCCAAGATTTTTCATCAATCAAGATATAGATATTTGTAATTTATTGATGAGAGAATTTGAATAAAGGGGTTTTAGAGTAGTTATGGTTGTATTAGCACATAGTGATTCCACTTGGACTGAATAATTCACCAGCAGTGTTTATATCCCCTATGAACATGATCTTCCACCCATATGTGGACTTTTTATTCATGGTGTACATTGATGAAATCCTTATCTAATTTCAAAAAATTTATTTTTCTACTTAGAACCTTGAGAGAATCCTAATTAAACTATGAAAACATTGTATTTACACATCGATTTTTAGGTGTAATTTATGGATATAAAATGTGATTTTCATTAGGAATATGGTCTATGATATTGGTATATATGTGAACCTAGAGAATTTATATGTTTTGATTACATTTTTCATCCTTTTAACATGTTTTTCTATCATTTTATTGCATGTTTTATCATTATATTATCAACGGATTACCTAGGATTTCTCTATATTATCAGTACCCATGATTGTGCAGATGAAGAATGTAAAAAATATCTAGTTGATTGGACAGTGTGAAGAATAATTTCATAAGAGAAAAAGGTGGTTAAATATAGATCCAATTTTGATAATATATGAACCATGTATTGGTTATGTTATATAATTGAAAGTATTAATCATTGTTTTGGGAGTCGTATTGATGTATTGGGAGTGGCTCATATCTTACTAATCACGTTAGCTATGATCCCATGACAGAACTACCATACTCATGAATTTGTGCTGGAATCTATGGTCAACACATTAATGTCATTTCAATATTATCTAATCAGAGAGAGGTTTGTTTTAAATTTAATATAATATCATTATATATATATTTATACAATGGGGAATAAATCTAAGATAGAGGTCCAATTTCGATTATTTTTTGACATTTCACATTAAGATGGATTCTGAAATATGGAATTGTAATGTAATGGTGGATTCTCTAAGATGAAATAATCAGGCAGAGTTGGATCATCATATGAGTCCTTTATAGGACTAGTGGTACATTATTATCTTACTAGAAAACTAAAGGATATATTATTTTGCGGATCAGGGGCCGATGGATATCTCTATTTAGTTACCACATTGTCACATGTAGATCAGGTTATGGATTGGCAAGAGTTATACCCATATTGTTCTATAATTATTGATCAATGAGGTAGAGGTGACCTAACACCTATATGTAATTCAAATAAAAATAGTTTAATAATGGTATATGGGAGATTAGTAGTCCCTTATTCTATTTGAGAGGAATTTATTTATAAATTTACATACATTCATATGGGTGATGATGTTTGTGTGATAAAGATGTAACATGTGTTCAATTGATAGTTCTGAAGGCCGGGAATAAAGAGGAACACCACAGGGTTTGTGTGATGATACCATAACTCCCAGAGGGTAAAGTTCAAGCACCATCATCCTCGTGGTTTTCTCCAACCACAACAAATTCCAATGTTGAAGTGGTTGAACATCATTAGGGAATTGTTTTGGGTTTACCATGGTCCTCATAAAGTCATGATGTTGTTAGCATGATCATCGATAGGATGGTGAAAAATGAAAATATTTTCCAACCCAATATACTCAATTAGTGTATGATCTTAGAAAGATCAACATTTGTGATGTTCTACATTACATTGAGTTCCATTGAGCATAGTTTTTGGTAGAGATTCACGTTTCACGTCATGGTTTTGGCAGGTCATATAGAAGGCCTTAGGGATTCAGTTGAGGTTGATCATAGAATACCAACCACAAATAGATGTACAATTTGAAGAGATTATAAGTATATTAGATTATATTCTTAGATATTTAATTATCAAAATTTGGGTGGGTGTGGGATTATAATTTATACATGGTTGAGTTATTGTAAAAAAATAATTAACATGATTCAATTCAAATGTCAATTCACATTGATATTTATGTGAGGATATGTTTCTCATAACATTTTTGGAATGAGCCAGGTGAGGTAGTGGTTATAATGGCTAGTTTTTTGAGGATACATCTCAGAGAGAGATGTTGAGTCAGAACATTTTATTAACCACTCAGAATATGAAGAGATCATATGGTGACTATATAAGGAAACCATTGGAGTTAACTATGGGTGATTAATATTTCTTGATATTTAATCATTGATTTGTCCATTGATGTTTGAGGATTCTAGGTAAGCATTAACCATGGTTTGTGGGACCATTTTTAATCACCAAACTATTTAGGATAGTTTAATATCACCAAGATATTTTTTCTCGCTATTAATGTATGCATGACTAGTTTAATGTTTCAGAGATCTATAAGTACATGTCTAATAAAAAACGTGTAATAAATTACAAGGATGAGGAGTAAGATACTAATTCAATATATTTGGATTTATTTGTGATGATTACACAACAACTTGAGAAATTTCATCGAGGGAAGATGGTAACACAAGTTTGGATTCAGTTTTAGCATGGACGGTTCTATGATTAAATTTGGGGGGTATGAGTCTAATATCTTATCTCAGTGTCTATAATGAATTTAAAACAATATCTCTAGAGCTTATTCATAGTTATAAGAATTTTATAGTGGTGGGAAATTGTAATATCATCAATTTTTAATGATAATAAAACCCTCTCTTGATTTTAATTTATGAGTATTTTGATGTGAATATTTAATTTATCATTAAAAGTTAACTTTTAAATATTTTTTTATGAAAAATGTTTTCTTATGGATAAAACCCCCATTAACACGTTAGAATAATCAATGAAATATTTTTAGAGTTAGTTTTTGTGTCAATGAGGGATTTTGATTACAATAGAGACTTGGTATTGATATAATAAAAATATTGATTATATTATATCATAAACATGTGTTTTTTTGAAATTGTTGGATAACTCTCATATCATAACTTAGATGGGGAATATAAAATTTCAATTAAATCTAGAATTTTAGTTTTTACTTAAGAATGATATAACCATTCTGTGTGTCGAGTGTTTGGTTGGATCACACGTACGTGTAAATATATTATATCACATGTAGATGGGTTTTACAAAAATAATGTAATATCTCTCTAATAGTGTCTCAAATGAGAAATTAGAAACCACTGTTAAATATGGAATGTGGTTTTTACCCTATCAATTACATAATCTTTATGCACATCATGAATTTTGTAAAATCTCACATCAATGCATAAGGGTAATTAATTTTACAACCTTTTTCCTTATGTATTATATTTTTTATGTTCATTTTTCTTTACTTCCCTTTATCTTCTTTAACCTATATATCCCACCATTTTTTCATTGGGATTGATTTAGAATCAAGTAGTTTAATATATTTTTAACCAATTAATTTAGATGCATTAAAGATGTAAATTTAAAGGCTCTTTCTTAAATATTCATTTAAATTGGTGGACTAAATATGGTTTTTGAATGTGTCAAAGTGGTTATATGTTTTCCATTTTTAAAACAGTTGAATAAATGAATCATACTTTTTGGTTCATTAACACTAATTTGAGAGACCCCAAATGCCCTTTCATTTGGTTAGGAAATCCTCTATGGATATCCTTATTCTAGAACCAGGTGGCATGGCTGTGTTCCTCTTTACTGGCAAGGAATTGTGCAGAGGTTCAATAGGGTTTTTTATTATTTATTTTATTTTTCCATTATTTAGTTCTTAAATTCATTAAAAATGTAATGGATAAATACTTAATAAATAAAATAAACATAGGTTTCTCAAGGGATAATTCCACCAATTTGATGTATAATTTATTAAAATTATCAAAATATAGTTTATTATAATTTCTAAAAAGTTAATTATAATGGATTGTAAAAATATAATTCCATAAAAATATCCAAATATAATTTAAAAAAATAATAGAAGGATAATTAAGTGATTAATCAATTGATATTTATCGAGAGTGGTCAACCATTAATTACACTAAATTATCAAATGATAATTATAAGGAATTAAGAAATTAAATCTACGTTGAATTTTCATAGAATAATTATTAAAAAATATCATAATATAATTCTGTGAGATTATACATGGATAATTATGTAAATTTTAAATGGATAATTATATCAAATAATCAAAAGATAATTTATAAAAAAAATAATCAAATGATAATTATAAAAATTATTAAACATATTTATACGGATATATAAAATAATACTAATAAATTACTGTAACACATGATAACAGATTAATTTAGAGAGATATATGAAATCAAAGGAGGATTATAATTTTTTTAAGGAGAATAAAACTATCACTTGTTTAGATTAAAATGATAATTTGTAAAATTAATTGTGAGAGAGAAAGTATCATCGCATATGATATTTTATTTATTTTTGAAATAAAATAGATGGTTTTGGTTTTAGGAACCCTTGAAGAACCTTAAGCAATGATGTATCAACAACTATGATAACATGGATTGTGAGGAGGTATTCTTGACTTTTGAGGTTTCTACTCCATCTTTCTAACCAAACAGGGTGATTTTTCCTTATCATTGATGTGAATGAAATTGAGGAATAATGTCCCTTACCTCTTGAGATTTTTTTTTTCATAAATTTAAATATTGTAATTTATGTGATAGAATAATTAATAATAGTTATTGATGGAGATTTCATGTGGGTGTGTGCAACCCATAATACCCAATGTGATAAATGATTCCATGATTATTTTCTATCATAGCTTGGTATCATGTTTTATTAAGATAACATTTTGTTATGTTTTAAAAATATTTTCCTCATGATGGAATGTTATCCATTCCTTAAATTATTTACCCTTTGATGTGTATTACTATTGACTTGTATATTGTGATTGGTATTTGAGATATGTGGACCATTGTTTGATGTTCATCCCTTAGAGTGGATATGTGTATGTCTTCTGACAATGATGAAGATGAACATAGAACAAGGAAGTGAAATGATTGTTTTGGGGATGAATTGAGGTAGAATGTTTGTGTAAAAACATTTTGGGTACTAAATAAAAGGTAATGGTGTTTTAGGGTGAAAACCGAGGCCACATGTTTGGGTAGTGATGATATGTGGGTAAGGGCTGAGGCACAGATGGGGTGAAAAAATCTAGGTACCTAAACCATGATGGGGCTAGGATATGAAAATATAGGGGCATGATCTTACTTGATTACATGATTGCACTATTAAATGTGTTATAATCATAGGATATTTTTCTTATTCTTATATCACATTCCTTGATTATCTATCTGATATAGAGCTGATGCGGGTATAACCATGGGTTTGTGGTGGCTTGGTTAGCACAATACCACTCCGTTTTGGATGGTGTGTTTATTTTTATTATACAATTTTATTATTAAAATGGAATAAATGTTTTATACTATATAAAAATAGTTCAAGGATTCCTTGGTTTGGTCTTAATGAGTCATTTTCTCATACCCTACATGGGAATTTTAGTGCGCTTTTAAATTTTATCACTAATGATATAACAAAGGGAAAGGGCCATGTGATTTCTAGTTCATTATAGGATCCTAGAGATATTATAATACTATAGAGGACCAAATTATATAATAAATTTTTATCAATTACTTTATATATTTTAGAGACTTTCCACTATGGGAGATTCTTAATATTTTATGACTTGTATTCCATTCATTATTTTTGGTTTGTTTACTCTATTTATTTATTATCTTGTTTGTTATTTATAATTGATTATATGACATGATAAAAAGGGTTTTGTCTCCCAATTCATATACTCAGAACCTTTTCAATAGTCATCATCCTCTTTCATATAGGGTTGTTTGCATAAGGTCCTTTGTAATTTTGGATCAGACCTGGTGATTCAGTTCAGAGTGTTACAAAGTGTTGTATTTAATTTACAATTACAAACTTTCATAGATGATTATTATAATGGATTTAATTTTTATATATTAAATTTATGAAATTATTATACTGAATTAAATTTAATAATTTAATAACCCTATCTTCCCATATATTGAAAATGATAACGCCATTCATGCGTATGTGTGGACTACCACTGCCACAAAGTGACTTAGCTTGTTATTCATTTGATGTTTACAAGGATAGTAAAAATGTTTAATTTAATTGATATATATATATATATGAAATTTATGATATAATAATGATTTTTCTAAGGTGAATTATTATTTACAACTATTTAATTACATCCATCTAAAAGTGGAAACATCAACATAATGTATATATGGACAACTATCTCTATAAAGTGTTGTAATTCATATTTCATCACCAAAATATAGGGAATATTATAAAAGATTACGAATTGAATAATTATAATGATTCTAAAATTATTATTTCTTTCATGAAGATAAAATAATGAACAATTTTTAAGGAATATAATATTAAATTCAAAACCTGCGTTGAAAACAAATTAGTTTTCACTCGATTAATGAATGCAATATATAATATTAAATAAAAGTAAAATTGGAAATTATAGGTGAATTATATAAATTAATATATATATACATGAATATATTTTTTAATTGAATTATATAAAGTTTATTTTTTTATACATGTTGTTTAAATATATACAAATAAATGTAGTACATAACGTATGATTTTCTCATCTAAAATTAATTTCTATGAGGCAAATGCCATATTCATCGCTTATATCAATTTTGGGGAGTTTATACTATACATGAATTAATTTTATGAACTATTAATAGAAATTATGGGTATTTTTAAATCTATATATGGTTATATATTCTATAATCCTTTGATTCAATTATTACTAAATTTCTAATGGATTAATCTTACAATCTTATTTTTCTGGGACCATTTTTGTTAAATTTACATTTATTGAAATTATATAGAACATATCTTGAAAAATATATCTATTTTATTTTCATTTATTTATATATTCATTTTTAATGTTTTCAATTCATTTTCATCCCATTGTTAGTTAAAATGAATAATAAAATGTTTTTAAGAAAAATTGATTTCTCCCCTTTTAGGTGAGAATCATTCTCCTCTGTATCCATGTTTACTAAATTGTTTTAGAATAATATTTTTATTATTATACTATGATATTTTAAATTCATATTAATATATATTTGATATTATGTAAAATATTTTATAAGTTACAGTTGAGTGGTTTTCCAAATGTTGTAATTTTTGACTTTATATCTAAAATGTGACAAGAATCTTCATTTTTTAATTTTGATTAAAAATGGTTGTTCCCGCATTCATGGGAACTCTATGATTTGATCTTTAAATTACAAGTTTCATTTGTTATTTTAAATGTAAATGTATTTCTACATATTATAAGAATTTGTTTCTTTAAAATATTAGGAATCAAATTTTTTTTCCTCTAGACTTTCAATGTTTATTTTAAATTCATTTATAAAAGAGGACATTCATTTATGTTAGGAACCTTTAAGGATTATTTTGATTCACTAGCGATATTCTCTTATAATGAAAAAAATTTGGATGACTTATGATGATTTCATGAAACATATTTACTTACATAGGTTAACTGATCTATATTTATATTATGAATGATTTTATGACAATATCCACTTCTATTCTTGGGATGTCTTATGATTATATGATTATGAGATGTTTAAGGAACCCACTTATTTTACATTAGTTATTGTATGATTATATGATGAGTTCTTTGTGATAATATAGAACATATGTATATCATTTTCAAAATGTGATGGGTGGGAATTAAATTATATTTCCCTCCAAATCTTTGATAAAGATGGATATCTCATGAGATAATAAGTTATAGGATGTGTAGTGGACCAAATTTAGTAAGGGAATGTTTCCATTTAAATAGTCATAGGAGTAAACCATGACTACTCAATTGATGAAATAGGGATCCTATTATATAATGATAGTATTTGATGTGATCCTTGAAAAAAGATATTTTTTTCCATAGTTATTATTTTTATATAAAATCTTATTAAAATGTTCTAATGCTTATGATTTCTTCTCATAGATCATGATTAATTGTTGGTGATTTTTCTCTCCTATGACTCATTTATTTTGAAAGGAAAGATATTTATTCCATGACTCATGGTTTATGATCTATGATTGCATTGGTGTTATCATAATTTTTTATTATTGTTATCATATACGATAATACTTGTGTTATTCATTCATATGATCATATATATATATATATATATCACATGATTTCCTTTAATGAGCATCTGAGATCATCCTTTACTATGTTTCCTTTTTCCTCAGCTAATGGAAAATTATATTAAATAGTATTAGCCTATACTAGAATCATGTGTGGAGAATTTTTTGGGATATATTTAATCCTTTTTATATAATAATAAAATACCATTATAATGAGAAAATTTTCCATTAGAGGAAAAATACATGGGTTTCATTTTATATAAATGGTTTCTCCTATTTCCCTAAAACTCTAGACCTAAATTTTATTTTAAATATAATAAATTCAATGTTAAATATGAACATTTAAATTATGGTTGGTTAGAATTGGATATTTTCAGTTGGTATCATGACAGTATGTAAAAAATGTGTTTTAAGCACTAGATCTTTGTGTACATGTCTTAGAATGTCTCATTTTGTATCAGAGATGGTTTTATAAAACATTATAAATTTATTAAATATAGATAAGTTAAGAGATAAAGAAACCATAATGGTTTGATAAGTTTATGTATTATCATATGTTTAATGTTACTGATACCATTTTTGAGGTATTTTTTATTAGATTTTAATTTTAAAGATTATATTTATAGAATTTTTTATTATATGTTAATATATCAATGATTTATATGTTATGATTACATTTAAAAAGTGACTTAATATGATGATATTTAGGAATAATATTATTGGAAAAATAATTAGAAATAAACACATAATATATAAGTTCAATACTTTGTATGATGATTAGGTAATAATGGTTTATGGGGATAAAGGGGTTATCATATTTAGGGAATGTAAATTATTTAAAAGTAATTTTATTTCCACGTGATTAAATTAATTTTTAAATATGTTCACTTTACTAGAAACATTTTATAATTATTTTTAATATAAATTTAATACATGTGTGTGAATTTAAATGAGGAATAAAAATTGAGTAATCTTTGATAATAATATACGGTTTTATTTCTTATTTATGGTGATTAAGGTTGTTTTTTTAAAAAAATTAGAGTATTTTTTATAATATATAATTAGGCTGTATATTTTTCATTTATTTATTTTAGGAGTTATTACTTTTTTTGGTAAAATTTATGTTGTTCATAGAAATATTTAATATTATTATTATTCATTTTGTGTTTGGAATTTTTTTAGGCGTATTTTGAAGTGTTTTAAGGTTATTTATTTTCTTAATGACTCAGGTTGAACAATGGGTGTTATTATTTATTATTTGAAGAATGTTTTCTTGATTCTTCATTTAAATGATTATTTATATAATAAATTATTATATATTCTACTAACTGTTTTGGATTTGGTAATTATAAGAAGATAAGAGGAAGAAATTTTCATTATTATACACATCTTATGATCTATGAAATTTAAATTTTAAGGATTTAGATATGAAATTTTCATCATGTTTATTCCTCATAAAGTATAAGAGTAAAAGTTTTTGATACACAACCAAAGGATGAAATTATTGAATAAAATGAAGAATGTTTTCTAATATTATTTATCTCACTGCTAAAATAATTCATAAATCTCAAGATGGATAAGGAAAAATCTATTGAGTCTTATGTGGAAAATATATCATAGCTCTAAGGTTTTGATTTTTGAAATCTTTTCATTGGTATGAGCTTAAAAATACATATAAAGTTTAAGAAATATTTAAGAAATTATATTTTTTTAAGACATTACATAGAAATTAAATTCATATTTAATTGTAAATGAAATCAATGTATATTAAATGTTATTTCATTATAATTACATATATTTATCTTATAGACATTATAACTGATTCTAAAAAAGTTTCAAACCCTTTTTCATCAAATATGATATAAAAGTTATAAAGTATTGATTAATTAAATATGTTTTTATGTAACACACCATGATTTTATAATATATTTAAATTTAATAGATTCAATGTGTTTGATATCTTTTGATACATGAAACACTGAGATTAAACAAACTAGTATATACTATATAAATATTATTATTTAAATATGATTGTTTTGGGATAGTCGTTGGTTTAGTCGCTATGACTATGGATAACCACATTATAAAATATATGTAGAAAGTTTTTCATTAGTATAATTAGTAATAAATAATATATTTATTCCCAATTTTCCATTAATGAAGAAAAAAAATTGAAGGTAAAAGATATTTTTTTAAACTGATTTTTTATGAAATTAATTTTTATAACGATTGATTAAATTAATCACTATTGATAAATGATTATAATTAAATTGATATATTATATTCATAATTTTATGAATTAATATTCATTTATATATTTTCATTAGGTATTTAATTAGAATAAATTCATTCTTGGGTTCAAATATATAGTTTCCTTGTAAACTATTTTAATTACACTTTTTATAAAAAAATTATAATTATTTTTCAAAAAATTTATAAATTTAATTTGAAAAAAATTAACAATTTTTGAAATAATCTTTTCAAAATATTATTAGGATAAAATTTTGATGTTTTTTATGAAAAATTAATTTTTGAGTGAATAATAAGAAATGTCTATTTTTGAAAAAATGTCATTTATTATATTTAAATAATATAATTCAATGGTACCATTTTATGTATTTTTTAAATTAAATTAATTTAAAATTTAATAAAGATAATTCAATTAATTTTATATGAATAACCATTATAATTTATTTTAAATAAAATCTTTTTTATGCTTCAAATAAAATTTTCTAAACTCTTATTTTCATAGCATTTTTGTCACATATATTAAAATTTATTTTTTTTCTTTTAAAAAATATAATCCTAAAAATTGTATTTTATATTTCCAATATTGATTTTAAAATTTTAAAATTTTTATATTTATAAATTTTGTAATAAAATATAACAAGCAATGTAAAAACTTGTCTCCAAGGTAATGGGTAAAATAAGTAAATTAAAGATAAAAATTAGGATAAAGCCTCAAAATAAACTGAAACTTTTTCTTTATTTATTTATATTTATTTAATTAAATATTAAATATCCTAACATGAAAAATATTAATTTTTTTTTTCTATTTTTATTTTATTATTACCGTTATATTATTTTAGTTTAAAAAGTTTCAAAATGTTACTATATTTCATTTATCATCCCTGATATACTGTCATATGGATAAAAGGATAATATTATTAAAAAGAAATTATTATTTCAATTATTAATAAGTTATTTTTATGATGTTAATTTATTTTTTATTTTTTTATATTGTGTAATTACCATGAAAAATTATGACATAGTGAGACAGTGCTTGTGTATGAAGTAAAAAACCAAAATAAATGATTTAAAAAAAATTAAAATTGATAATATTTGAGTAAATTTCTATGTTAAAATAATTTAATGGAAAATTATAATGTATAATTTATGGTTAATCTCTTTATAATCTAAAAAAAGTTTTATTTTGGGGCCCTTAAATTCACGATATATGAATTTCCATCAAAATATCCTGAAATGGTAATTATTATTTTAATTTTAAAAAAAATGTTATGAAATTATAATATATATATATATATATTTGATCATATTAATTGGAAACTTTAATAACTAACATTAATTGATCATGTATTTTACACTTGGTAATTTTTAAATTAATCTCATGATCCTTAATGAGTGAAAATTTTGTTAATTCGGTTAATGTTAAATGTGGTTAACGAGGGGGTTAAGACATAAATTCTAAGATTAAAATGGAAGAAATTTTTTTTTAAAATTTATTGGTTGATTATATTTTTACTTTATTCTTCTTATATTAGAATATATTTCACTTTTTATCCATTTTTAAGAGTTACATACATATTATATATTATGTTTTTATGTATTTACAATATTCCCACCCGCCTAACATATAAAAGGGAACATCTTATCCTCACTTATTTATAGTTTTTTATCATTTTAAATTAGAAAATAATAATATAAAATCCTTTGTAAATTCCATAACAATTTCCTAGATTATATTATATTACCATATGAAAAACCTTTTAAGTCTTAATGTTTATTCTAAATGTGGTTTTCTAAATTAGATGTAAAGCTCTTATCAGAGTGTTTGCATCTTTATTTCATCTTCAACATCCTCTAAATCTTAAATAACCATGTTATATAATATAATAAGTTTATTACACATAATAAAATTATATTATGTTCATGTAAAAATCCTTTTTCATCTAATTTATTTCCTAATGGGGAATGAATGCATTGTTCATGAGTATTTAAGGACAATTATCTCCGTAAAGAGATAATTTTCATTTTAGATCACTAAATTTTAGTGATGATTATTATGATGGATTTAAATTTAATATATATTTTATATATTTTCTAATTATAATACTTTAAGGACAATATGTAATATTACTTATTACATACAATCTATTGGAAAATGATGACGTAATTCATGGGTAGGTGTAGACTACCACATCCACAATGTGATCTAACTTTTTTTCATTCCCAAATAACACATATAGTAATATGGTCTTATTTAATGAATAGAAATGATATTTATGATAAAATTATTGAATTATTATTTTCCATTCTTACATTCAATTCATTGTAATGTGGAAACATCACCCATGTGTATGTATCGACTACCTTTTTCATGAAGTTATGTAATTCATTTTTCATAGCCAAGTTTTTTTTATGATTATAAATATTAATATAATTAATAAATATGATTATTATAACATATTAACTATTCTGGAGATGATGAATTCATGGACATGGTTTAAGGATCAAGAAAATTCAAACCCAAATATTCATGGAAAACATTCCATTCTTTCTGAATAAAGATTATAATGAGAAATCATTAATAAAAAAATAAATATAAATGATAATTAAAGGATATATATTTATATATATTTATATTTTTATATATTTTAATTTTAATAAATCGTCATTGACTATATATGAGGTTGTAATATGTATAAGGAAATACATGACTTCAAGTAAAGGATTCTCATCTTACTTTTATTTCTATAAGACATATATCATATTCAATGGTTATTTTTTATGATTTATACCCTACCTATTAATTTATTTTATGATTAATTTGATGTAACTGATGTGTATTTACAAATCCACTAATGGTTCTCTCTTTTTTGATATTTTTATTCATAGATAACCAAATCAATAAGGGATTTATTTTAAAATATCATTTCTCTTCATGATTGTTTATATATTGTTTCCATGGATGGAAATTGTATTATCCTCATCCTATAAACTTTATTGATTTTATTTCCTCCACATTTTTTTATTTTCATTTTTTTAATAAATTTTCCTATCTTTGTTACATTCACTGAATGATAAAAAAATTATGAAAAACAAGCATTATTTATATTTTGTTTAAGAATCGTTCACCTCTATATTCATGTTCTCTAAATTTTTTTGACAATGATCTTCTTGTTGTTTAATTTCTTATTAACTATAATTGATATTGACTAATGTTTTTTAAAAGGTATAATATAATCATTTTTCAAATGAGGTATTTTTTATTTTTTACCAAAAATATAAGAATAAACATTCTCATAACATTTAACTCACAAAATAATTTTCCCACCCTTATGAAAACTCGATGCATTGAATATTACTTTAAATTTTTATAGGGTCCCTTTCAAAAAATATTCTTCTAAATATTTTGAAATTTTATATTTTTAAATTTTATAAAATTAAAAGGCATTTTTTTCAATTCATTTTCATGGGATATTTTATGTTTTTTCAAATATATTTCTGATTTATATCAAAATCCATTAAGGTTAGGTATAATTTACTCAGTATATTGTCTTATAATTATATCTAGTTTTATGTATTACTTATATTCATAGTGATCTATGGATTACTTCATGAAAACAATTTCTTTCACTAGATTAATTAATCCACAATGAGGTAAGGAATGATCTTATGATATTGTCCAATTACTTTCTTAGTATAGAATATGATTATTTGATGATAAGAAGTTTATGAAACCCATTAATTTTACCTAGTTTATTGTATGGTGTTGTAATGAATGTTTTATAATCTTATTCAACACATATATATGGTTTCATTAGGTAACCTGATGGCTTTGAAAATATATAGTCCTCTTAAACATTGGGTGAAGAAAGAAATACCATTAAATAATATGTACTTGAATGGGTAGTAAACCTAATGCAGTAATGGAGTTTTTCCACAATGATAGTCTTGGATGTGAATCTTGACTTAGGAAATGATAAATCATATATTAAACTCAATCCTCTATAATAGTCTTGTTTCTAATCTTTGAAAAGGGAAATTATTTTATATAATTATCATTATTCCAAAAAAACATATGAAATTTTTTAATTACTATTATATGCTCAGAAAACACCTTGACCTGAGTCACTTGTATCGAGTTGGACTGCTACATGCCCTCATCTTCACCTCCCTAAATGCTAGAATGATTCCGTTTATCAATGAGGTATAGGTGGGGTAGAATTGGGTGGAAATTTCATTAGTATCAAACATAAATATAGTATAACAATAAAATATCATATGATTTCATAAAATATTCACACCAATAAAAATCCAAATGTGAGGAAACATTAGGAATAGGTCTCATGAGGCTACACACACCAACCTCATGTGATAAAATATCAATGATTTTTCTCACATGGCCACAAACACACACACCTCATGTTGTAAAATATAAGACATATGTCTC
The DNA here is from genome assembly GCA_963277665.1 of Viscum album. Taxonomy (NCBI): domain Eukaryota; kingdom Viridiplantae; phylum Streptophyta; class Magnoliopsida; order Santalales; family Viscaceae; genus Viscum; species Viscum album. Next base: position 1,738,216,099 of record OY728135.1, on the reverse strand, counting down.
ACTAGGATAAAAACACATGATGAAAATAAATCCAAAAACTCATATAAACAATAGCTAATGATAAGGAACACTCAACACAGCTATAATGATGTTTCAATGATAGGTTTGGTTATCTATGTCCAATTAAACCACTCAAATCCTAAAATTTTTCCCATTCTTCGACAATTATATGTCTAGGATTAGGGTTGAAGATATTCCGCACCCAAAATGTTAGATGAGATCACAATATTGAATAATAGTTTTTTCCGACAATGTACTAGGCCTAAACATTGCATAGGTTCTGATTCTCTAAATTTTTGTTCCTATTGTATCATCATAATAAAATTCCCTCATTACAACATTCCATAACCATTATATTTTTTTGTAAAGGAATCAATAATATAATTGTTTTTGAAAATGGTGAAGAAAAACGTTTTATCTATATTAATACAAAATTCATTATATTGAAATTATATGATAAAAAATGTATGGGCATAAAATAGAGGAGATAGATAGAGAGGGGAGATCCCAAAATCACGAGGAGAGAGTTCATAGGGTAATGGGGTTGAGGGAGGCCTAAGAGATTGAAATAATTAGAGTATGGTAGGGTTTTTTAAAAACTTGATTATCCTAAATGGGATTACTATGATCTAAATGCGGTCATTGGCTTGATGGAGGTATCTGTAGTCCAATTTTGAAACCAACAGACTCCATTGACTTCCCAATGGAGATGTTGAATCAGTTTAGGCAATAATATTTCCAATATCATAACACTTTCCATTTTTAGTCACCTATAAAACATGAAATGATCACAAATCATATTTAAAAAAAATCCAAATGGTATATAAATGATGAAATGATTCATATGATAAATAGAGTGTTTTATATCCCCCCTATTAACTTCTCATCCTCGATATGTGTATCAAGAGGTCATCTTAATCAACTTGGGACACTATGCCTGAATATAAATTTAACTCTGTCACATATATTCTTGGATTTTAATTTGCTTACACTGAACCCAAATAAGTGGAATGTTAGTCCCTCTTAGCCCAACCCCACATCATTCAACAATATGAATGGGTCTCTCCAAAAAATATTCTTCTAGATCCATGTCAATAACCTCGCAATCAATAACATGAATGGGATTGTGCTTGTTCTTCATAAAATACCTCTATTTTTTTCATATAAATAATTTGAATATATGTATTAATATTTTTAGACCCAGGAGATGAGATGGAATGAGATTACAAGGCCCATTTAGTCAAAATTTTATATTTGAAAAAAATATATATTAATATCATGCATGAAATTTTTCCTGAAAAAAAAAAGGAATAAATTTTAAAACAGTATCAGAATGGATATTTGAGACCATCATTGGTTTACTAATTCATGATTTAGCATAGGCATGCCATAATCATTGTCAGTGTTGGGTGTTTGTAAAAAATCATCGTTGGTAGAAAAAATAAATAAATCTTTTGAATTGATTTATTTATTAGGTATTGTTGTAGTAACCTGAAGAATCTCTATACAAACCTGGTAGTAAAAAAATATCGATGTTGTTCATATAATACAGCAATTTTAGATATGAATACATAGATGATCTTTTATGGATGACCATTTAAGGATTGCACTTTGGAAATTAGTGTGAAAAAAGTAACATTTGTATCACATAAGCAACAATGGACTAGAACCATTCTACAAAAATGATCAATCTATTTAAGAGGTAGGATGTTTGTTTTATATGGATTTACTTTCCATTTATTTATCCCATGACGAATACAAATGAAATAAACCAATATGTTTATTTGAGGATCTATCTAATTATGGATGTGGGTTTATTTTATGAATTTGGGGGAATCTTTTTATTTTTTGATTTTGGATGCTCATTTATCATTATAATGGAAATGGATTGAGGACAAACAAAACATGGTTAAATTTCAATCCACTCTTATTTCTTCATTTTCTCCCATGTTTCATCATGAATTCATTAATAGAATTTTGTTTAGCCAGTGGTTCAAAAAATACCATAAAATCAATCATTGAACGATCATTATTTGGTGAAATATATTGATACTGTAGATCCAAGTTCAATAATAAATATATATCATGATGTGATGGAACAAAAATTTATCGATAACTAGTCATAGATATTCAATCAATGTTTGGTGTGTGGTGACAAGATGCCATGATAGGATGATTTTCCTTGCGTATCGGATGGCCTAAATCATATCTCAGATGAAAAAGAGGATCATAAGGATGAGATATAAAACCCTCGATGTGATTGGTTATAAAAATCAAGGGAGGAAGCATTTTATTAAGAAGAAAAATGAAGATCTTTGGGTTCTATTAAACCCACCCTACACAATGTGCAATCTGGAGATACACCCGGTGTGGGGCCCTACCTGTGGATATAGGGTTTCCTTGCTGAATAAAGTATTAGATTACATGTGACATGTGTCAAATAATATTTGAACTAACTTGGTGACTATCCATGTGCACTTTGGTGCATAGGAATAGCCCAAGTACATGGAAAAATACATATACTCGGACCTAACCAGAGAACATGTGTTGAGATGAGTACTAGGACATGTATAAGTACAGAAATGTAATCTGGGGTACACATACATGATAATAAGTACATGGGAATGGACTTGAGTACATGAAAATGGGATGGAGCATAAGATAATACCTTGGACTAGAAATACACATAGTGTACTTTTCATGGTGATGTCTAAGGCCCATGTTCTCTCTAACATGGACCATATTCATTAGGGTGTGTTCCTTCAATCCATCCATATGGTATCATAGTCTGGTATTATATACTCAATAAAGGATTATGATCCTCTCTAAGGGACTTTCATCGAATAGAGTTATTTGTGACCCTTCATATCCTTTAGCAATATCATTTATCATCTTCTACCCTAAGTGGGGTTCTCAAAATCATCAAGCCCATCTTTACATTGGTGTTGTGCCCCTACATATTGAGTTAATTTATATTTTGTTATTGGTAAACTTCATGGACCTTGTAGTTATCATCATATATGTATCGATCTCTTCCAAGTTACAAAAAGTTTTTCTTTATGGATAGACCTAATGGGAATGGCATCTTGTACAGATGCAATTAGAGCTATAATACTCTTAGAGTGAGTTCTCTTGATTAGGTGTTTTTATAAACTCTTGGGTTGAATCTTAACCATACCTTAAGACTTATTTTTTACCATGAGTATATATTTATGTTTTATAGTATGTATCATATAATGATTTAAATATATATATGATGGCATTAATACACTTGTTGATTCATTCTTATTGATTTGGGGGTGTCATATGGGGTATTGTAATACTCACCACTATAAAGGCTCTACATACACATGTCACATATTATACAGAAGATTATCAATTCTACATGGTTCTATATGGACGAAGAGATATTAGATCATAAATTGGTCTTGGAATATTATGGTTCATACTATAAGTAACATTTGACTATATTCCCATCTTTCTAGAAGTTTGAACTTCTTTATCATTTTTTTGGTGTCCTATTATTCATCCCATTATACATTACATTATTACTTTTTACTATAATTTTGGGGTTTTGATGTATGATTTTTTTTGAATAATTCGATTTATATTTCATCATTGTATGGTCATAGAGATGTGTGTCTTCATAAATTCAACTTAGGATAAGGACTCCCATGTGAGTGTTATTACTACTTATCATTGGACACCAGCACCAATCATTTTGTATGAAATATTAGTGTAGTCGCACTTATATTATCTCCATAAAACTAGTCCCTATGGGGTTATGTCATGACATAGTGGTATAAAAGTGGTTTTATGTATTAGTATTGGAGTTAGGATTATTTTCTAGTTGGGAGATTGGATTGGGTGTTATGGTAGTAGTGTTTTGCGTTTCGAGTTCGTATTTCTGACCAGAGAGAGAAGTGTTGTTCATGTGGTCAATGTATTCATACAATAGGACTCCGACTAGGTTCCTCTTAACATGGTACAAGTAAAAATTGGTTGTGTGAAAAACATTTATATATGAATCATATAAGAATGGGTATTCTTAAATGTATTTCATGAGTCATCTCCCTAGATATACTCATTGAATGCGGTACATCTTGATTATTGCCGGATGCATCCCCGATTATTCCTTACTTGGATTAAATAATGATCCAAACTGTTAGGAAACTGTGTATTGGATCTAGGTAGTTACACGAGTCTTCCATCATATAGGGACACCTGTAGACCAGTTGGTGGTCCTATAATTGAGTCTTCTTCATGGTTCTATAGGGTGTTGGTGGAGAATTTTGGTGTAATCATATAATGAGGATAAAATATCATGGAATGAATTTCAGAACCACTATATAGAGGATTACTTTTTAGGTATAATGTGATTGGTGTGCATACAATAGCTTTTACAGTTACAGTTGTTCTACAAGACTGTCAATCAATATTTATTCAGGTTTACCAACCTCTCTTGATAATCGATATATATGATTAGAGATCCATTCATTTAGGAATGGAACTTCATGTGTTTTTACATAGATACATCTAGACCAATGTGATACCTCTATGAATTCCTACCTATGCTTGGGTGTTAGAGAATTCCTTGGAGATAGGGAGAATTCTGTATGAGCAAACACTGACAGTTGGGGTTTCTGGCGAGCACAAAAGGGTTTAGGATTTGTAAATAGGTATTTACTGAGATATATAGGGATTTAGTCCTATTAGGTTTTTTATGAGATGATATTGGGATATATTTTCTACCATTCAACGCTATTTGGAAGGTTATATTTTCCGTAGAAAGAGGTGGTTCTACTCTTGTGACAGTTGTGGACATATCATGTAGGATTGTCCAACCAGCTATAGAGTTGACTAAGAGATAGTGGATGGGTTGCCTAGGTAGAGGTAGTGGTTGGATCATGGTGTCTTATAATATAGATGATGTGGAAGAGGAATATAGAGAGTATCAAGAGGTCGAAAATTGGTTGACTTGTTACCACCATCAGCAACAGGTGGTACCCACTAGGCAAAGGAAACTAGTAGATATAGTAGAGGGAATCTACATGATGCAGATGAATATGATAAAAAGGATCTAGGTATGATTATAGTTATGATTTTTGTCTTCTTTTCCTTACCTATAATTTTCATATACATAGGCATGATCCACACTTTTCTTTCTACATCCATTTTTTGAGATCTAAAGGTTTCAGATGAGTCCACTGATCAACCCTTAGGTTTGGATACTCATACCAGAGATGACTCGTGAATATCACACATTTTAAGTAAGGTCTCCAAATATAACAACCTAGAGCAGGTGGTTACATCATTACATTGGATTAGGATACAAAGAATCAAATCCCAAATGACCTAATAATTTAGCAGTATTGGTAAAATAGATACATACATGAAATTCACATTAATTTTTAAAACATAAAATACAAAACATATTTTCCTTGAAAATTGAATTATTCCCCATAGTGTATTTAAAATATCAATCACAAACACTTCCTCATATCCAATGGAAAATAATACAAAAGGGATCTTAGATGATTAGTAAGTGTATGTTTACAATAAAATATATGAATAAATATTTCATAATAAACATGGAAATGTAAATAACTGATATAGAGTCCATTTAGTCAATAAAATGAGTGTAATATAGAAGTAATAAATGATAATTAAATCATTCAATTTAAATAATCACATGAACATGAAACTTTACCAATGATATTCTTACTAATCATATAACACATGGTATATTAATAACTGAATTCATAGAGATGCAAGTCCTGATTCTTGACATCTCAAAACATACCAATAATACATCATCCAAGGAATATAATACCATCAAGTCTTCATTCCATTAATATAATACCATCAAGTATTCATTCCAATAATCCACAACATGGGGAATTTTTTCAATTAATCTAATACCATCATGGATTCATTCCAATAATCTAATACAGTCAATCATTTGTACCAAAAGTCTAATAAATAGGTAAGGACTTGTCCAAAAATCAATCTAGATTGTCTCATGAGAACAAATGATTCATAAAGGGTCTATATATGTCCCCTCTCTTGACTTACTATGCTCATTTCATTCCTTATAAAAATAAATAATACAAATTAATCAACACACCTTAAAAATAAATAACTATTATTATTTGATGAACTAGTCAAAAAGATTACAAATAATTTCAACAATAAAATGATCATAAACCATATAATAAAAAATAATGAATGGTATCATTAGATTACATCCTCAACATATGATTCAGTAAAAATATTTTCACAAATATGAAAATACATTGAAGATATTATAATATTATTACCTAAGGAAAATTCATTAATTTTATTTTCAAATGAAATTATAAAATCTAGAAAATAAACACGTAATAAGGAAAAAATTTATTTGAAAAGAACCGTCTAAACTAGTAAAATAATCATTAAAGAAATTATTTTTTATGATGGTATGAAATTATTTTCATTCTATATAATTTAAAAAACATTCTTTTCACACTTTTTAAAGAAAATAAAAAGTTCTTTCTTTGGATAATGACAGGAATATTTCATTTAAAACATTTTTTTAAAAGTAAAAAAAGCTTAAAATGAATTTAAAAAATAAGTGGAGAATTTTAAAAACATTTTTGAAAACATTTCTAGGAAGCATGGACATAGAAGTGAAATAACACCAACTATGACATAAAAATTACCAATCTTAGATAACGATGAGATCTTGAAATTATTCCTTACCACTTGGGTATCTATTGAATCATAAGACCCATTAAATAAATACCATAAATTGAGAATTTAAATACCATGACAAAATAATATATTCATGAAATAACTGCCAAATGAGTCAAAAATCAAATCATACCCCTACCTAATTCATTTAATCAATTCCCATTATTTATTAAAAAAAATTATTCCATTACTATCCTGGAAACTTCCTAGAACAACACATAATATGCCACACCAAAAAAGTCACATAGAGGATGAATAGCCATGGTAAATTATCCAACTTCAAATTTCCACTCCGTTTAACACCCATTCATGTCATAAAAAACTAACCCCAAGACACGGAGTGATGATTTGTGCATGCTACTCATGGAGAAACTTTGTGTGAATTACACATAAAAACCACTGCCATTAACATTCTTCAAAGTCATTATGTCCAATCCATTATCTCAACCACAAAAATTCTCAGTATCCCTATTTCACAACACTTTCCATCCATTCCAAAATCAATCAATCTCTCAACCTGAGATTCCATTACACCACCCATGACACCCCACATCACATAGCCAATCCCACAACCCTACTACAACATAAGTCAGAACAAACCCACACACAACACACTACTGCACTGACCAAGGCAACAAATATTCAAATTTAACAAGTCATTCCTCATTCAATTAACTCTTGTTAATTCAGGGATTATCACATAAAACAGTTTGATCCTGGGGCATCCATTTGTTACCATAGTTTATGTGGTTAATAGGTTTTTTAAAAATGCATTTCAACAAGAAACAAAAAACATTTAACCCACAATCTATACAGTGCAAAAATAAACACCCCAAATGTCTATGATTTTTAGTGGGCATATAGCCCATACAACTGACAACATCAACAGATAATAAAGAATAAAATAATTCACTTTTTCCATCCCCTTATGTTGATCTTAACCCAATTTAATTATATTTGTTTATTTGGTATTCTGATATCTTCACAATGATACATTCATATACCCACCTTCCATAATACAAAAATTAAGGAGAGATGAAATAATCCCTACCTTGACGAACATACAATCAAAACATCCTTATTTCCACAAAACAAAGCGTGCGTAGGCAGTAGGAAAAAACACCAAGGAAAACATGATCCAAAGTATACAAAACAACACATGGATCCTCAGGGAATAAAGTTTCAAGGCACACCAAGGGAAAATAGGATTGAATAGGAAACAACATATCTCATCTTTATAAAGTCCAGATTCTAAATCAACAGAAGGAATAGTTTTTGAAGTCCATTAACACTCACTCTTGACCAATATCATGTGTTTTAGTAGTTAAAGGAAACTTCAAATTTTTAGAAGATAGATAAAATTTCAAATAGCTCCAAAAACTATTAAATATTGTATTAATATCATTTTATATCAAATAATACATTAATGGGGTGAAACAGGAAAAATAGGAGAATTATAGAATTTTGAAAAACTATTGAAAAGGAGTCACTAGTGGATGAGTCACCGGTATGAGCTACAGGTGGATGACCTACTGGTGTGAGCCACCATTCTGTGAGCTAACGGTACAAGATACTAGTGGATGGATCACAATTAGATGATCTACAAGGGGTTGAGTCCTTTTTTTGTGACTCACTGATGGACGAATCGCCGCTGGTGATTGAATATCATAACCTACCGTCACAAGTCACTGGTGGAAGTCACCATTTAGACTCACCAGACTTGGCTCACCGGTCCTGACCCATTAGTCCTGACTCACTATCACAATCCATTGGTGTGAGCCCCTGGTGGAGACCTCACCATTGTGACTAATTTATCCTGACTCCCAAGTCATGAATCATGGTTGTGAGTCATTGGTGCGATTCACCATTTCCACTGACCATTGAAAAATAATTTTTTTTTAAAAACACTATAAAAGAGTCATTGTGACCTCACAGAACACTCCAAACATTTTATTTTCATAATATAATGGACCATAGTGGTCTAGGACATTACATCAGATACCTCTCAAAATATTCTCTCCCCGGATAATTCAAAACCAAACCTATAAGGAAAATAGGGGTCTGAAAAATATCCCTATGAGATGCCTCTCAAAGACCTCAATAAACATGGATAACAACTAACAACCAAACACATCAACGTTAATCAATAAACAACCCTTTTTTGTTCGAAATATAGAGTGAAACCGTAACATCTTAGAACACCTCATCTGATATATAATAACCCAACTGACCAAAAGACACACCACACAAGTACAAAAACCACACTTTCCAAACACACTAATTAGAGAATTCCATCCTCCATGCCAAGATACTATCTTCTCTGGGCGGTACTGACTCACCCACATAGTTTTAATCTCATAATAATTAAAGTGTCTTGATTAGGAATCTAGTCTTCCACTTTTCACATGTCAGGACTTTATGTCACTTTATGGAACAAGTAAATAACTCATATCATAACAAACAAGGTTCAAACATCACATTAAAAAGTAAAATAGAACAAGTAAAAACTCAAAAAAAAACTCTGGGTACTAGGAATTCATCTATGTTTCTCTCTCCCAAGTACTCTCCTTCAGTCCACCATGCCTCCGCAACATGCAAATCAAAGGAATGGTTCTCCCAAGGAGCACCTTCTCCCATTGATCCTGGATCTCTATTGGAAAATCCATGTACATCACATCATCTTTTATATCCATCACTCCCCACTCAATGACATGGGAGTCATCATGAAGATACTAGTGAAGGTCAGAGACGTGAAAGATGTCATGGATCCTCTCCAACTACGTTGGCAATTCCAAATGGTATTCCACCTCACCAAATCATCCCAAAACCTTGAAGGGTCCAACAAACCTGGGATAAATCTTTCATCCTCTACCAAACCTAAATTTTACACGTCAGAGGGAAACCATCAAGAATATGTGGCCCCAAACCTCAAAACCCAAGGGTATCATCCTATGAACAACATACGACTTTTGACGGTCCTATGCTACTTTCGTCCTCTCATGAACAAGATGAACCTTCCCTATCATTCTCTGCACTACCTCAGGACCAGGAACCACAATCTCCTGAACTTCTATCTAGAATAAAAGTTGAACGACAAAGTATTCTGTAAAAAGCTTCAAATGTATCCATGATAATGGAAGAGTGATCGTTTTTATTATATGAAAACTCAAAAGGGTAATTTTCACACCCAATATCCACTAAAGTCCAAGATGGATGCTCGAAAAAAATCTTCTAGCATATTTATAGTTCGTTTTATCTTCCCATCTCTTTGAGGGTGGAAAGCAGTGTTGAGGTGTAACTGAGTGACCAAACCATGCTACAATCCCCTATATACCCACTAGGTAAAATGTGTATTCGGATCTAAGACAATGAATCTCAGAACTCCATGCATCTACACCACCTCATTAACATTCCTATTTTCAAAGGTATCCACTATGCTTGACTCCTTGATTTCTTATAAGTGATCTGATTTCATTATTTGACCACTACTACCCAGATGGAATCATATCTCCTTGATATTTTGGTAACCCTATGAATAAATACATTGATATGTCATTCCACTTCCACTCAGGGACTTCCAATGGATGAAAAAATCCACCAATAACATAGTGATCAACCTTCACCTTATTGAACACCAAGAACTTTACCAAAAACTCTTCCACTACCTATTTCATTCTAGGCCACCAAAACTGCATCCTCAAACCATAGAACATCTTGGAAATCTCTGGGTGTACTACTAAGGGTGATTTTTGAAACCCACAAAGGACTTCCTCATGCATTGCCATCAGAAAAAACAGCCTCGCACATAACAGTATATGATTCTAACCATTCCAAGACCATCCCTCTAGAGAATCACATTGGTAAATGTGATAGCACATCCCCACTGCCTCTGTGTCTCCCCACTGAGACTCCTCCACCTGCTTTATTAGAGAGGTTTTCACTATCATCTGAAAAAATATCCTTTATCACCATCCATTCATGCATCCAAGGGAAAGGATTCCAACTCCTCCATCACTTTCCAAGCATCCTAAGATTCCTGAACTACCTTCTTATGTGACTTAATGCTTAACCCATCAACCACGACATTCCCCTTTCTGGAGGTGTAGGAGATATCAAAATCATAGTCCGGAATAAAATACATCCAAATATACTATATTATGTTCATATATCACTGGGAAAATATATTCCTCAATCTCTTGTAATCTATGAAAACCACAAAGCCCTCCCTAATGAGGTAATGTCATCACAACTTCAGTGCAAACACAACTGCTACCAACTCTAGATTGTGGGTGGCATAGTTATGTTCATGGGGATATAACTTCCTAGACCAATAAGATATCACTTCTCATTTCTGCATCAAGACACATCCCAATCCTATATGGGAAGCATCAAAAAATTCTTCAGACATTACACCCTCCTCAGGAAACTGAAGCACTGGAGCACTAACAAACTTCCCCTTCAGATAGTTGAACGCTTCCTATCATTACAGACTCCACATGAAAGCCTTGTCCTTTCTTTTCATCAATTTTAATAGAGCATCATATAAAGATAAATCAGGTAAAAACCCCTAGTAATATGGCTCAATACCAAGAAAACTATGAATCCCTACCACATTCTTGTGTGCTTACCAAGAAGCAGCTACATCTAACTTTTACGGGTCCACTACTACGCACTTTTGGGACACCACATGAACAAGGTAATGCACCTCTCATGTCCTGAATGTTCACTTCGATAGTTTTCTATAGAGATGGTGGCATCGAATGACCTGTAAGATAGTCTTGAGATGCTTGGTTTGCTTCTCCTCTGACTTTGAGTAGATCAGTATTTCATCAATGAATACGACAATGAAATGGACCAAGAAATCACAAAATATTGAGTTCATAATTCCCATGGACACGACTGGTGTGTTCGTAACACCGAACGACATGAATACGAACTCTAAGTTCCCATGACTACATCTGAAAGAATTATTCGGGATATTACCATCCTTCACCCTCAAATGGTGATATCCAAACTATTGGTCAATCTTAGAGAACAAACTGACCCCTCTCATCTTGTCTAAAATATTATCTATATACAAAAGATGGAAACATTTCTTGACCATTACCTAATTAAACCTCTGATAGTCTACGCACAACCTCATACAACCATTTTTTCCTAGTAAACAATACTAGAGCACCCCACGATGACACACTAATTTAGATAAAGCCCTTCTTCATCAGTTCATCTATCTGGAACCTCAAATCTTGTTACTCATGGGGTTCCATCTGATAATGATCCATCAAAATTATAGAAGAACTAGGCTGCAAGTCTATCTCAAAATCAATATAAATTTGGTGGTAGAGTCACAAACTCCTCAGGAATAACATCCATGAATTTAAAAAGAACCTATAGAATTTAGTGTTCACTACTTCTACTGACATCTCAGCCAATATGGAAAGAAGTGGCTCCACACATCGACTACCCACTTGATAGCTTTGATCACCGATGAAGCCACACATTGACCATCCTTTTCTGAAAACATGACTCTTCTCTAGAAGAATCCAATAATTCAATGCATGGAATACAACTAGTCGATGCCAAGAAGAGCATAATATAGATGAACTTTTAGCATGAAAATATCCCCCCAGGAATGATGAAATCCCATCATCAGTCTACATCCCCAGCACACATCAAATGAGTTGGTCTGACCTCAAACCGGTGTACTCAACACCAGGGGAACAGGAAGCCTCTCTATGTCTTTCCCCAGATCATAGTCTATACAGGGTGAAAAAAATGAGTTTGAAGCTTTTAAATCAAACAAAGAACAACCAAGGGTTCTAAAAAAGATGATCATACCTCTAATGATCTGTGGCCCTGCTAGAACTATTGCCTCTATAGTGTGAAACTGACCACACCCAGCTCCTCTGACTCTCTACTGATAACCGACTCCACAACCACACCTGGGTAGAGGTCCCTGAGGAAAACCTTGAGGTCAGTCTCTACCTGCTTCATCTCCCCTTAGTGGAGCATGATCCTATTATCCCTGCTGCTGAAATGGCTTAGCCAGAAACTACTATTGAGGCTAGCATAGAACTTGTACGCCTCCAACACACTGAGCTCAAACATCGGATGGGAATTAGTTCTAAATATGGTTGAAAACCCCATAAAATATTCACATCGTCCCCAATCCCAGAGGAAAGGCATGAGGGATAGAAGGTCGAAACAGAAAATAATGAGATCGACGCCCCTCAGGTAGAAACCTTGAAGGCCCTAGCGCTTGAGACCTGCTACTGGTAACCCTTCCTCTCAAAGAACCTTGTTGGTTCAAATCACACATTAGTCCTCCTCACAGTTTCATCTGCTCAAACACTTCCCCTTTCTTTTGAACGTCAAATTAAATCAGCAATGTAAAGGGGTGTTCACATAATGGATAGAATGATAAAGGGACTCCTCTAGGTGTCTCGCACGAGACTTCTCATCTGGAAAGAGATATAAGGAAAACAAAAGGGGATCCTTGAACATAATCCCCAGATATCATACTAATATACTCCCTTGTAGGAGGGAGAGTAACTCCTACATCTTCTCGGCCTTCATGGTTAATGAAAGATATTCTTCTTGGAACTCCTTCTCGAAATCAACCCACATAACTTTATCCTCCTTCTTCTACCCTAGGTAAAACATCCAACTTTGACATGTAGTTACCCACATGTAGATCACTTCCAAATGAACCCATTACTCATTCATATCCCGAATCAAGCGGATGTTGATCTCAAGATCCCCAATCCATCTCTATGTATCTAGGTCTAAAACACTACCTTCATACATTTTCAGCTCAATCATTGGAAACAATGTAATATCCTCTACCACAATTATTCCTCCTCCACTGAATCAACTAACCACCAATCAAATGGGTTGCCCTGGTGAGCCTCAACTTCCCAATCCACATGTAGACGATGACCAAGTTCCATAGCTGAAAAAGTTGAATAAGGAATTACTAAGCCCGAGTATTATGACATTTTATTTAAGATTCATTTTAACTCATTTAACTCATTAGGTTATCCATTTAAAATTCCTCAAAACACTATTAAGATAATAACATAATTCATTATGTTTCATGTACCTTTCCTAGGGTCTCTACCCAAAAAATGGTGTAGCCTCACTCGTTTGTTCGGTAGTCTTGGAGTCCTTGAATTGAATCATGGGGGGATTCAATGTCCTAGCCGGTCTTCCCTGGCCTATGTCATGAACCATGATCGCCTAACATTATTTCCCTACCAACCCATGCCATCTTCACTGTGACTAACTCCAAACTTCATCCTATCTATAAACCATCACTTCTGATACCATTCTATCATGACCTCCTTCATCCAAAGATGCCCCTCCTGAGCTGGAAAAGGAAGAAGAGAGATAATGACCCCTGAGTTCTTCCTCTAGTAGGCCGCATAGTGGCGACCAGTACAAAGGGTATACAAATCTCAAAAAATAGGATGTATTACCCTTTTATAGTAAATAAGATCGGGAGATAAGATGTATCCACCTAAAAACAACTCAAATAAATATACATACATATATATATATATATAATCCAAATCCCATCCCACATTCATGATTAAAATAAAACTATTAAAAATATAATAAAAACTAAAAGGTAAATACCAAAAGTTAGGATACGAAATGACATAGAAATTGTACTGATGTCCAAGCTAGTAATTCCCGACATGGTCCACATAGTCCACCTGGAAGCCAGAATGGAGCTTTATATATTTAGGGTGAGAATACAATTATACTTAGTAAGAAAACCCAAAGTCTCTCCTGGACAAGTGGGAGAAGAATACTAATGCTCCTGTGAGAAAATAGAAGATCCAACAGTAGCTAAAAAGGTATTCTAGCCATCCCCACGTCACCAAGGAACACTCACCAGATAAAAAAATTCATGAAATATAGTATAATTTGCATCGATAGTAGAGTACCCCACACCACTTTCCCACTAATTAGCTGTTATCACACCCTAATGAAAAATGTTCTGATGCCCACACCTCTTCTAAAATAATCACATCACAACTCGCCTATACACATCGAATCCTAACAACTGCATCTCGCTTGCATACACTTGGGCTAATACCACATCACATCCCAGCCGCACACACCTAGTCCTCACAACCACATCTTTTCTGTAGACACCTGGAACACATACCACATCACATGTCATCCCGAAGACACCTAAGAAGCACAACACATATAATCCTGAAAACACATGGGAAACACAACTCACCCGTACACCCCTGGGCCTCACGAACCACAACCTACCCAAATAAAGTTGGGTTATCGCTTCCTGGAAGGGGGGTAGGGAAGATTGGGTGGCCAGTCAGCTATCCTCAAACGAAGATGTTTGGGAAATACACCCTCACCTTGGAAAATGGGGGGGTTTGGCACAAAGTTCTAGACTAGGGTGGGGTGTTTATAGAAATCCCAACAAAAAATATATGTAATACATACATAATACCAATCAATCAGGCCCAACCTATGGGTTTTCAACAAACAAATAACTCCCAACACCACCTTTGCTGCTACCTCTAAATTCACAACCATTGAATGAGTCACAACTCAAACCATACCCCTAGAAAATCCATTTAACCAATTCTTATTATTTATTAAAAAATTAATGTATTCCATTACTATCTAGGAAACTACCAAGCACATCACATAATAAGACACATTGAAAAAGTCACACAAAGTAATAAGAACCATGGTAAATTAACCAACTTCATATTTTCCCTCCATTTAAGACTCATTCATTTCATAATAAAACTATTCATGATACATGGAGTGAAACTTTGCGCATGCTACTCATGGATAAACGCTAGGCGAATTACCCATACCAACAACTGTCATCATCATTCTTCAAAGTCATTTCACCAAATCCATCATCTCAACCACAAACATTCCTGGTAGCCCTACTGCCCAACACTGCCCATCCATTCCCCAATCAATCAATCTCTCAACCTGAGATTCCATTACACCACCTGTTCCACCACACATTACACATCCAATCCCAAAACCCTAATATATCACAAGTTAGAATAAACCCACACACATCACACCACTACACTGACCTTGGAAAATAATATTCAGATTTAAGAAGGTATTCCTCATTAAATTTCCTCTTATTAATTCAGGGGTTATCACATAAAATAGATTGTTCCTAGGGAATCCATTTATTATTCGTTTGTATGTGGTTAACAGGATTTTCATAACAGTGGTTCAGCATGAAACAAAAAACATCTTACCCATAACCTATTCCTTACATAAACAAGGACCCCCAAAGACTATTATTTTTAGTGGGCATATAACCCATATAATTCAAAACAACAAAAGATAACAAAGAATAAAATAAGTCACTTTTACCATCCCCATAATTTGATCTTATACCGATTTAATTATGTTTATCTATTTGGTATTCTTCTATCTTCAAAAGGATAGATTCATAAACCCAACCCCACATGATACACAAATAATTGTGAGATAAAGGAATCCCTACCTTGAAGAATAAATGATCATCACTTACTTATTGTGCCAAAATAGGGGGTGCATGGGAAATTGGAGAACACTCTATGGAAAAAAGATCCAAAGTATAAACCACAACACACAGCTCCTCGGGGAATAAGGGATTGGGACACACCAAGAGAAAATGGGAGCGCAGACGTAACAAAAGATATCATCTTTAGAAAGGAAATATCATAAATAAATGGAAGGAATGGTTTTTGAAGGCCAGCAATGGTGGTTATTTTCATAATTTGGAACTCAAATGAAGCTTCAAGTTTTTAGAAGATAGATATGATTTGAAATGGGTCCCAAAACCATTAAGTATGGTATTAAACTCATTTTATGTGAAATAAAATGTTAAAGGCACAAAATTTGAAAAACTATAGAATTATGGAATTTTGAAAAACTTTTGAAAAAGAGTCACTGGTGGATTAGTCAGCAGTGTGAGCTACCAGTGGATGAGCTACCGGTGCAAGTCATTATTAAGTGAGATACCAGTACAAGAAAACGGTGGATGACATGTCTTTAGACGAGATACCAGTTCATGAGTCATCATTGGGTGACTCATCAGTGGATGAATCACCATTGGTGACCTATTGTCATGATCTACCATCATAACCTACCATCTCGAGTCATTAGTACAAGTAACTGTTCTAACTAACTGATCTTGACTCACCAGTCATGACCCACTGGTCCCAACTCATCATCGTGAGTCACCAATGCAAGTCAGAAATGGATACCTACCATCATGACCTTTAAGTTCAAGTCATTGTTGTGACTCACCTATCATGACTCATCAGTCTTGACTAACTAGTGTGAGTCTTCATCACCACCTACCATTTGAAAACTAGATTTCTGGAAAAATAGTATTTTGACAACTCTCGAAATGAGTCACTATGACCTATCAGGACACTCCAAACACTATATTTTCACAAAGTAATGAAAAATTGTTGTCTATACCATTACATATATAAAACACAAAACATAAATAACTGGTGAATATAGAATATGTCTCACAGAAGTCAAAGAGAGATGATAAACCCTTACCACATTGTAGTAAATTGCCTCATATGGACCATAAATGAATAAAATTTAACAAAACATTAAATTTATTAATAATAAATAAATTAATAATATATCATTTAATGGGGTTGTTGTATAAACCTCATAAAATATTATCGGTGCATAACATCACAATATGACTCAATGAAAGAAAATTGATATGAAGTCCCTCAGCTTAGGTTCAACTTCATTTATAAGTGTTAGAATATCCTATAAAATAAATATATATTTATTTAAAATATATTATAGAACCATAAATAAGATATAAGAACATATATTATTTACTTATAATAATTTATCACTCGTTAATTATGAATTTATTGTTAAAATCACTTTTTTGGGTGGTAACTACATTATTTTTCATGTATGTTTTAATTTGGTGGTTCCAGCCATTATAACTTTATAATTATTACATAATATATAGAATAATATTTGGGGTGTAAATATCATATATATTAAATATATATATATATATTTATAATCATAAATATAGATATATTTAAAAAATGAATCTCCCCATTCATAGAGATAATAGGTCGTACGTAAGTATGAATGTTGTCTTCAGTTTTTAATAGATGGAACAAAAGAATGGTAAAGAATAATTAACCATTTAGTGAATAATTATTATTACATATATATAATATATATCCATCATCTCCATATATACACCCATCCATGTAAACTATTTATGAAAAACAAATTATACATCCATGTGGATATTGTAAGTCGTACATACGTACACAAGATCCTTCCATTTTTCATATGATGGATACAAGTTGAAATAAGGTTATATAATAATCATAATTAAATCCTTATTTATTTAATTTTCCTAGAAATACATATTACTATAATTTATAAGAAGAAATAAACTTGAAAGACTTATTGGAGACAATTGCCTCCCCTTTAGCAGTCTTCCATTAGATCACTTCTTAAGGGATCTAGGGTGGGGATTTTGGAAGGACCAGAACCTCTATAAAATGGATAAGTATAATGTGAAGAAACATATATATATTTTAGTCAAGTAATATGGCTCGATGTGGTGTAAAAAAGTGAAATAAGGGGTGGCCTTTTATAATTGAGGTGATTGGAACTTTTGAAATTTCTCAAAATATTAAAATATAATTAGATATTTCTAGGTCAATATACTTCCAAATGACCTATAAAAGAATATGGGGGAATATTTATACCATATATTATCTGATTTGTGGTTATTTATTATTTTTATTATTTTCAAATAATTTAATAAAATATTATATTCATGAAATATCATTATTTTAAATTTTGAAACTATTCATCACATTGACATTAATAATACCAATAAATAAAAATGACTTCCAAAAAAATATTTTGATACATTATTAGTATGTCATATTCATATATGAAATTCTTGGGATACATTAGTTAATTATTATTGTATTAATTTTAATATTTTTAGTATCATTTATTTGATGTTTCTATTACCTCAATAATTACTAAATCAGCATTGTGTAAGAATTGAATGTAATTATTTTATCACTAAAAATAAACAAAATAAATAACGTAGATAAATATTTCATACTAAAAAAGGATATTTATATTCAAACTTATCCCCATGAATAACCCATTTTAAAAATTTTATATTTATAAAAAACATGAATGTGTCATATTTGACTTTTAATTAAATAAAATATTATAAATGTCATAGTCCCATAAAAATTGCCATAAAGTTTCATATAACTGATACATGAAATATTATGAATGAAAATTACTCATATAATAAAAATTATCCTATTTTATGGTCATTTTATAGTCCATATCAAATTATCTAAACCCTTAATAACCATATTTTCCCTTTATAGTTCTAATAAAACTTAATATGGTTATTATTCAAAATGGAGAAAATTAAAAGGGACCTATTTAATAAATTTGTACCAATAGATTCAAAATATTGAAACCATTATTAATTATTTAAACTGCATTAGTGGATAATTTTAAATTAAAACCAAAAGGTATAATGAATTTTTTTTTTCAAAAAAATGACCGATTTATGTATAAAAATGTTTTTATTCCAAATTCAACAAATAAAATGATAAAATAAAGAAAATTATATTATTAAAATTATTTTATAATAAATTTTAATTTTAATACATTTTAAAATAAAATTCTATTGTCAAATGGTTAAAATAAAAATATAATTTTCACTAAAAAATGATATTTTTCACTATTCACTGAAAAATAAATATTTTCTGCAAAATATAAAAATTTCACCCCAAGATTATTTTTTTATTTTGATTTCAAAAATGAATTAAATTTTATCAAATATATTATCATTATTTTTAGAAAATGAATTATATTATTGTCTTAATAAATTTAATAAAATTTATTTTTGAAGAAAAGTTATAATACGTATTTACTAAAATTTCATTGTTTATTTCATAAGAATAAATAAATAAATTTATATTTAATATGAAATTTATATGTATTTGAAAATATTATTAATCTTATTCACACTCGCTAATTTAATTTCTAGGTTATAAAGTTCATGTTAAAATTAATAATATTTAATAGTATATCTCGATTCATTTAAGATTAGTGTTTTGTGTACCAAAAGTGATAAATTAAATTTTATATATTCTAAAATATTGATTTTTTACATTCACCCCACCATTAATAAATTACATCCTCACAATTTTAAATTTCACTTTGAGAATCAAGTGATGATATTTAAAAAATTATTTTTAGAAATTCCACATCATAAAAAATGTCAATATAACATTCAATGTAAAAGAAATATTGGGAAGTATAAAGGTAATCTAGAATAAAATATAAAAGTATTTTATATATGATAACATATGTGGGAAGTGAAAACATGGATATATAATTGAAAAATAACTAATAAGGAATGATAGTGAGTGATAGAGAATATGATCATAAGAAATTAAACTATCACAAAACTTTAAACATTATAATGGATAAAAGACCATTGATTTCTCAGTAATAAATGTATATGGAATGTGTTTTTCTTTAAAAATATTTTCCCTTGAGTTGGGAGACACTTTTACTACCCAAATAAAGTACTTAAGAAAATAAACATACTTGACTTCATTCCACATCATTATCATAATCCCATCCTATGGATTTTATTTTTTCTATTTCCACTTAATTTCGTATACCATGGGATAGATATTTGAGATAAATTGTTCCATACCAAAAGCACCTTTAATGAATTATAATGTCCGAAATTCATTCCTTTGTTCTCAAAATATTTATCAAAACCAAAATTCTTAGAAAATGTTATCCAAAATTATAAATAATACTTTAACATCAAACAATAATATCCAAAGATCAACATAATACATTCCATAATTAATTAATCTTAAGTCTAATCCAAAATACATATTTCTTGATTCGAAGTCCAAAAATTTAGATGAAGGTACCTAAATTTCAAAATTCAACATAGAATTTGATTCCCAAAACATAATATTGTATATCTTATTTTCACATACCAATTATATGAATACCTTTATCACCTTAAATCTATAATGAAAATAAGAATTATTCCAAAAATAAATTCTCAGGTTGTGGAATATATTCCATAAATTTAAACTTGTAGTAAAAGTAGAAAATATAATGTAAATAATAAAATCACTAACCACTTTCATGGTCAACAATACTATCCAAAAATAATATTATTATCATTATTACTTCAATATAAAAAATATATTAAGTGTTATATTCCATTAAAAATGTGTTTTTTATATGTTCAAATTGCAACTAAATCACTTTTCCTGGTCATTGGTATCGTTTAACATATTATCTCAAATCCTTATATAAAAAGTACTACATTAAAATCCATATAAATTTATGAATTTTTATTACCATAATTTCATTTATAAAATACTCTAACAACATTAATCATAAATCCAAACACAATAATGTTAATTATTACATTATATTATTAAACAGTTATCTAGGACTAATCATATTTTTCATTAATACCTCATTCCTTTCTTTTGTCATTTTATGTCACTTCCTCATTATTAATATAACAATTACTCATACATTATTTCATATTATCTTCATTATATTTCCACTAAGTAAATATATTTGATAATTCGTATACTTTCCACAATTAAAACAATTAAATTTCAATAATATTTTTGGGATCCTTTATTTCAACTCTTATATTAACCAAACTTTTCATTTTAATTCATATATTTATTACTTTTTGTAATTATTTTCCACACCAAAACATCTTTCAATTCAAATAAGATATTAACTAGGGTGATTATTTACACATTAATGACATATAGAAAACTAAATCAACACTTCTATTTGTTCTCGACCACTCGATATCTCAGCAAACTCTATCATTGATTTCTTTGGTGATCCCAAATTTTGGTAATGGTGCAAGTTGTTAGTCATACATAGTGACAGTTTTTATTAACTATCATAATGTTTTTCACTCCAATCATTATCCCATTTGTTTTCTCCTCAAAACATTGTCTATCACAATTTTTATTAACCCAATTTTATTTGGTTTATTCCATTGATTAAAACCATAAATCATAATGTGAGAAATAATAATCATATTAGTAAATCACAGTCATGAAGAATCATTTATAGGATATATAAATCATGAAACCTATTCAATCTAAGAATCATGTGGTTTAATATACGTTATCCACGATCATTTAAAAATCTATAGTATATTATCATATACATAGAATTCTTCTCAAAGTCAGTCATAATTTTATAATACCTAATATATGATTTCCATAATCTAGTTCCCAAGGTTTCTACTAAACCTTCTCTGATACCAATAGAAAATACCCCAACTATAATTGACTAGAGCTAATGGTTACATTATTATATTGGCATAAGATATAAAGAATCTCATCTAGAAAGACTGAACAGTTTATTAGTCTTGGTAAACTAGAAACATACATGAAATTAATATTAAATTTTGAAGAAATAAATATAAAAAATCATTGGAAATTACATTTTTTTCTCTTACTGTATTTAGAATTATCAATCGCAAAACACTTCCTCATTTCCTATAGAAACTAAAACATAAGAAAGGGGTGATCTTAGATGACCATTAAGGGTAATAATAAATCAGAATATAGTAATAAATAAGTCATAATAAATTTGGAATTGTAAATAACTAAAACATGTTCCATTTAATCAAAAAAAATTATCATAATTTTGCAGGAATAATTGACAATAAAATAATTCCATATAAATTATACCATGAGAATGAATCATTACCATGGATTTTATAACTTTTCAAATAATCACATTGTATATAAATAACTGAATTCATAATGATGGAATTCATGATTATGGAAAAATAAAACATAGCATAAATACATTGTGTGAAAAAACTAATACTATCAAGGCCTCATTTAAAGAATCTAATACTACCAAGGATTTGTTTTATTAATATAACAATGTTAAGGATATTTTTATGCATCTAATATATTCATTCCTTAATTCCATGAATCTAATACCATCAAGGATCCATTCCAAGAATCTTATATATGTATAAGTCCTTCAAAAAACCACAATCTATTTTTTCTTATGAGACCAGTTGGTGCATCGATCCAATAATAATATTAATGGGTAAGGCCTTGGTCAAAACCAAATCTAGTTTTTCCTTATGATACCTACCGAAAAAATCAAGGGGATATAGTGGGACTAAAACATAACTTAATAAGTATAATGCATTCCTCATATGAATAAATAATACAGCTGAATAAACATGCCACAAAAAATCAATAACTATATGTATTGGAAGAACTAGTTATGCAAATTATCCATACAATCCCAAGTAAATTGATCTTAAACCATCCAAATAAATAAAATTAATGGTATCATTATAGTGCATCCTCAATATAAGATTCAAAAAAGGACGTTTTCATAAAAGAAAATAATTTATAGATATTGATATTTTTTTCTTGAGGAAAATTCAATTTTTCTGATAAAATAATTTTTTAAATATAAAAATTGTACAAGTAATAAAGAAATAATTTTCTTTGAATAGAGACCTATAAACAGTTAAAATAATCTTCAAATCATTTAGGTTTCATAGATGTGGGAAATTATTTTTAATGTTGTATAAGTTAAAAAAACATTCATTTCACACAATTGTAAGAAAAGACAAATGGTACATTATTTGGAAAAAAACAGGAAGAATTAATTTAAAACATTATTTATAACATAAAAAAATGTTAAAAATGACTATAATAAATCATTGAAGAATAGTAACAAAAATTGAAAACATTTTTAGAAAACATGGACATGATAGATAAATATCATCAAAAAAGACATAAAAATAAAAAATCTCATATAATGATGAGATTTAGAAATAAACCATTACCATTTGGGTGTATTTTGAATCATAATCCCCATAAAATAAATAACTTCAAATAAAACTTTCAATACCTTAATGAAATAATATTGAGATGAAGTCCCTTACCTCAGGTTTCACATCCTTTGTACGTGTTCAAATCTCCTAGATAAAAAATATATATTTATTATAAATATATCCAAAACCATGAACATATATATAATACCATATATTATTTTCTTATAATATTTTATCACTTATTTATAATCCATTTATTATTAAAATAAATATTTCAGTGGGCAACTACTTTTTTTCATATATATTTTGCATTGGTAGGTCCATCACTTATACATTAATCATAGTTCCATAATCTCCATAATATTATTAATGGTTTAAATATCATATATATTTAATATATATTTATTTATATTCATTCATAATGATAGTGATAGAAAAATGAGTTACACCATTAATGGAGAAGGTAGGTCGTATGTATGCATGAATGTTGTTTTCATTTTTTGATGGATGGAATGAAAAAATTGTAAAAAAATAACTAACCATTATAGAATAATTATTTATATATATATATATCATATATATCTATTATTCTATTATTTATATTCATCCAAGTAAAGTTGGGATGAAAAATGATATACACCGTTATGTGGATATGGTAATCCGTACACACACACGATGCTATAGTTTTCCATATGATTGAAAATAGGTGGAATATGGTTGTCTCGTTATCATAATAGAATATTTATTTAATAAATTGTTATGTAAATAAATTATGAATATGAAATAAACATGAAAGTGTTGGTAAAGACTATTACCAATTAATCGGTTGACTTATTTTAATATATTCTTAAGGGATCTAGGGATGTACTTTTGGAAGTACCAGATCCACCAGAACAAGGATATGGATATTTAAAATATAAATTGGAATATTTTTTTAATGATATATGGTCGATTTGGTGTAATGTAGTGATTGAAGGGGTTCCCATTTATAATTGAGGTTAGGGGTACTTTTCTAATTTTTCAAAATATTAAAATATAATTACACTATTCTAAAGAATAATGAATCAAAATGCCCTATATATTCACATGGGATGAACTTTTAGACCAAATATTAGACCATTTTTTATTATTTAGAAATTTTATTATTTTTAAATAGTTTAATAAAATAATATATTTATGAAATATTATTAATGTCAATTTGGAAACTATTCAGTACTTTGGCTTTAATAATACTAATAGAAAATGATAACATAAAAAAGTATTTTAATAAATATATATAATGTCATATGTTACTATATAATTCATGGAACATCTTAATTAACTCAAATTATATTAATTTTAATATTTTAAATATTATTTATTTAAATTTTCCATTAATTGAATAATTACTACATCAGTATTGTGTAAGAATTTAATGTCATTATTTCTCCACTAAAAATTAAAAATAAATTACCATAATGTAACTAAATAATTTAAATTTAAAAATAATATTTATATTCAAACATAAAATCTTGATAACCCTATATTAAAATTGATAAGGTTATTAAAAACATGAATATGTCATCTTTGAATTTTCTTTAAATAAAATATTATAAAGGTTGTAATATCTTCAAAATATGTATAAATTGTATTATAAAAGGAAATCGAATTATTATAGAAAAAAATCCTCATATAATATTTCATCAACCATCAGTGTCATTTTATAGTCCTTGTCATATTATTTTTACACTCAATTAAATAATTTACCCTTTTACCGTTGTAATAAAAATTAATATGGTTAATATTAATGATAAAAAAATAAAATTTTTCTATTTTATAAATTTGTAAAATATTATTCTAAATATTTAATACATTTTTAAAGATTAAAAATAAAAAATTTGAAGAATTTAATTTGAAATTAAACCAGAAAAATGCAAAGAAAAACAGTTTTTCAGAAAATTACCTTTTAAGTATAAAAATGTTTTTATACCAAATTATAAAATGACATTGATTAAAATTATCTTAATTATATTATTCATAATAATATATCACAAATTTTAATTTAAAACCATTTTAAAATAAAATTTAAATTCTCAACGGTTGAAATAAAATTACAGTTTTTAATAAAAATCGGTATTTTCACTATTCATAGGAAAATAAATATTTTTAAAAAAATAAGAAAATCTCAACCAAACTCAATTTTGATATAAAAATTTAAAAAAATTATGTTAAATTTATCAAATAAGTTTTATAAAAGTGGAAAAAATAATTATATTATTTTCCCATAATACGTAATAAAAATCATTTTTTAAGAAAAGTATAAAATGGATCAAATAAAATTTATATTATTATTTCATAAGAATTGATAAATATATTATATTTTATATTAACTTCATATATATTTCAAAATATATTTATTCCAATTCAAACTATCCAATTTGTTGGCTATGTTATAATGGTTGTGTTATAATAATAATTTCTAATAGTATAGTATGGTTCATTTAATCTAACTATAATGTGAACTAAATTTTATCAATTAAATTTTATATATTCTAAAATATAAGGATGATACATTTTCTAGTAGTTTGATCTAATTCTTGGAGTAGAGTGTTTCTCTTGAGATCTCTTTATTGCATTGATGAGGCCTTACAAAGTTACCCTAGACACGGACTGGCTATACAATTGTTCATGCATAGATTGATTATTTTATGTGCAGGAAGTGTTTTTCCACATTGATGGGATGATTTTTTCATTCATATGTGAGAAGGAGACTCAAAATGAGTTATATGGAATCATATGTAGGATTTTGTATCATATTTATCACAATTTGGATAATATTCTTTTTGGAGAAGTTGATAATATGGGCTTTCAGTTTCCAACAATAATGGATGTGTATGAGGACTTATTTCATAGGGATGTGAAAGTATTACCTTCAGACAAAGAGATTGAATTATATATTTAATTACACCCATGGAAGGCATTGATATCAGTTTCAACACATCATATGGATCTCGTGGATCTTTATGAGCAAAGGGTGGAGTTGGCGGACTTGCATAGGAAGGTATTTTTTAGAAAACGGGTTTCACTTGGGAGGCCCTATTATTGTTTTATAAAAATAACACCATATCTTGGTGTTTTCATGGTTTATTAGTGCCTAAATTATCTGACCATTAAGAATGAGTATTAGAGGTCAAATAACAATTTGATCAGTTTAAAGGGGTGTGATGGTTCCAAAAATTTAACATCAGGCAGGGAAATCTCCAGCTACGAGTATGAGATGAGGATGTATCAATAATGGAATTTAGATGTTTCTATTGATACAATTAGTATGTGATGATTCCTTTTTAGAATAAATAACACCCCAATGGTGTTTATGTGACCCATGAACCATTTATTTTTTACATTCATCGATAGTTTTGTAGTATTATTCATTAATGATATACAAAAATACTCGACGTAATGGGAGGACCATGAGATACATTTTAGGAATATTTGGGACATGTTATAAGAGAACCAACTTTATAAGAATATATTGAAGGGTTAGTTAAGGATTAAAGAGTTTTGCATTATGGTATATGTCATCTCAGTAATGTGAGTAGTAGTGGACCTAGTGAAGGTGGTGGTAGTGTTATCTTGGGATCCACCCAAGAGCATGGGGGAGGTTTATAGATTCCATGGGTTGGCCGGATAATATATGATATTTGTGCCCAAAATTATCTATGGTATTTGAACATTTAAATACTTTTACCCATTAGGGGCATATTTTCATGTTTATTGAAAGGATACAACATGATTTTCAAAAGTTCCGGTAGAGGATTGTGAGCACCACCGTCATTAGATATCTAGAGTAGGGTGTCGAGTATGTAGTTTTCTTTGATGCTTCAAGGAATGAATATGTTTGGGTTCTAAAGAATATGTTGGTATTGATTTCATATGGTTCTTGGTTTTTGATACCTCAGAAGATAAATTTAGTGACACGTTATCTAGAATTGGAATTGGTTGACCTTTCACAAATAATACGGAAGAACTACTATATGGGAGAAAAAATTTCCATATATTTCGACGAAGATATTATAAAGTATATATTACCTCATAATGATCGTAACCTGATAATGAGATGATGGGTAAGGTTACTCCTATATTATCAGTTCAAGATAGTCATTACTGATGGGAGGGGGTATGTAGTGGAAGATGATCATAGTAGTAGATCATGTTCTCAATTTTTAATCAAGGCATCTGTATTGTTGGACTCATTTCCGTTTTCCTCAATAGACAAGGATGGTGTCTCATATCTATAGTTGAAAGTTATTACCCAAATGCTTCTATATTTTTTTTATAATCTCAACATGGTGATACAAATAATGAGACCTTAAGTACTTAGATATCCACTAGACATACTCTTGATGGAATTTGTGAAGGTAGGGAGCATGTCATCATTTTCAAAGGATAGACTATGTTACCAATGACATTGTGAAAGGAGGTGATGAGGGAGTTTAATACGTCCTCTTTGTTGTTAAATCCATGTGAGGAAAATATGTAATAGGGGCCATGGATTTTCTAGTATCCATGTCAAAATAATTTTGTAGCATAATTTGTCACTCGATGCACCATATATCAGTAGGTGAAGGTTGGGCACTAAGTTCCACTGGGTTTAACTCAAAAATTGATGTGCAATAGTAAAGTGGGATAGTGTATCTATGGACTTTTTATTGGGGTAACCGCATAAATACAAGGGGCAATATGTAATCTATGTGATCATATACTGACTCACTAAGTCAAACTACATTCTAGTTATATAAGATTCGAGTCTAGTAGACTATTTTGAAGCCTTTATGTGTAAGAGATAATCCATCTTTATGGAGTTCCCTTGATTATTATCTCATAACACGATTTTTGTTGGTTCAAGAATGATTATGGAGAGGATTTAAGGGAGTTTCTAGGACACGGTTCAATTTTATCATAGTGTTTCACCCCATACCGACAGCCCGAAAGAGAAAACCATATATGTCTTGGAGGATATACCGCATACATTCTTGTTAAATGTTGGTTTTAGTTGGTAAGATCACCTATTAATGGTGGAGTTTGAATGAAATACCATATACCATTCGACCATCAGTATGGAAGAATTTCAGGTTTGGTATGGGTCAACCTACAATAACCAGTTTATTGGATTGATCTAGGAGATTTTGTGCTCATGGACCAAAATTTTTTCTGAGCTATGACAGAGAAGGTTCTGGTCATCCAAACATGGTTGGATACTACAAAGATCTATCAAATTTTTTAAAAACTCTAATAAATGAGTACTTCTGAGTTTATGGAGGTAGAACACATGTTTTTGAATTTATCACCTCAACTTAGATTTAAAATATTTGGTCAAGGTTTAAATTTACCTCCATGGTTTATTCTCCCTTTTCAAATACTAATCATAATCAGTGAGGTGTAATACTGATTAGCTCTAACACTATAGTTATACTGAATGAACGATGTCTTCCATGTGTCTTAGCTGAGGATGTACATGCATGAACCATATCATGTTATCTATTTGGGGTGATTTGAACATCAAGTATAGAGTCAGATTTGTGGAGTACCAAGTGGAGATCAAGGATATATATGAGAATAACCTCTATGGGTGATTTATACCTTCTTTGCATGTCTTGTAGAACTGTAAGAATCATTATAAGATCAGTTGGGGGTAGGAGACTCAAATTTGATATTAGTACTCAAACATTGTGGAGTATTATTTTATTATTTTCAAGATAATAAGTACTAAGGTGGGTAGAATTTAATATCTCATTTCTTCCATGAAATTATTTGGAATATATCTAGTAACATTTTCAAAGCCAGGATTTGGGATGACATGATATTTCAGGCCAGGTCATCCCAAAAGTGATATATAAAATATATTAATATAATGTGATAATAAATCACCTAAAAACTGGAATAAATCTAAAAAAGGATTTGATTAAAAATATAACATCACCTTTGATTCTGGAATGCAAGCCTTACCCTATGTGTGACATAATCATTTTTAGTATCTGGAGTATGTTATAAATTAATCATAGTCTCATATAATAAATAAATCAATTGAATTAATTGATTTATTAGTTTAAGGTGTAGTAACATAATGAAACTCTCTATAAATTTGGGTATAACCATATTTCACGGTCATCCATATAATCTTGAAATTTGAGTGAGAAACTAGTGGAGGGGATTTCTTAGATGATCATCGATAGATCCTGTATCGGTGATCAGTGCACTAACTGACCCAAAGGATCTCATCAATAATAGAGTCCTGAGACATTTATTCAACAATGATCATTCCAATAATTAGGTAGTATTTTTCGATGGATTTATTACCCATATATTTATTTATTTATTTATGAAAATCCAATCAACCAACTAGTTTATTTGTGTATCGATGATATTTTGATATAGGTTTATATCCATGATTTGGGAGAAATTGTTTATTTTTTTACTTTGTAACTTTATTAATACTTCTAACAAAAATATATGGAGCACAACCTAAAAACATATAAGGTTTTTTATAATATTTTTTCCATGGTTTTACCCCACCGTACTTCATGCATATATCACCTCAATTTCATTTCGATAGTGGTTTAATAAAAACATGATAATCAATCCTTGTGTGATGATATTATTCTTCACACAAGTCATATGACTAAAATAAAATATTTGTAGATGGAAAGGATCATCGGGATGAGATCCTTGATCATCAAAGATATTTTTTGTGAAAATTTCAGTCATAAGTAGTGGAGGAGGAAAATGTGTGAATATCTGTGGTTTTTATTGAAACCCATATAGAGACTTTTCATGTTCCCTCAATTACACTATAATGGAAAGTGTGTGTAGTATAATCCATGTACTCAGACCATGACATATAACATGAGATGATCCATGTACATAGAAAAATGCATGTACACTAGCATGGACTAGTGTACATGGATATGGATATTTTTACATAATCATGGATTATAGTGAATATGAATAGGCTAAATCACATAGGTAGTCCTGAGATCAAAAAGACGTGTTGTGTACACCTTGTACACACTGCGAAATTTTCTTAGAGTGGTCAAAATACATTATCTCTTTTTCATGGACTAGTTTCCAAAGGTTATTTTCCATTGATCCATCTCTATGAGGTTATTGTTTAGTATTACATCATGGAAAAAGCATAGGGCTCCTTTCTAATGTATTTTTCTCGGATAGAGTTATCATTATCCCCCATGGTCCTAAGTGGGATCCTCTATCATCATATTTGTGAATTAGGTTTCTCAGATCTATAATGACCAAAATTACTTATATGGTGATCCCCTAAATATAGAGTAAATCTGGATCTGATTATTGGTATTACACATGGCCCTAGGTATGATCCCCATATGTGTATCAATCTATTTAGACTTCCAGTGTGTACTACCTTATCACTAGATCTGATGATAATTAAATCTTTGATGGATTCAATCAGTTCTATCTAACTCAAGGACTCATTTATCTGATGTATATTTCCATATGAATATTCAAGCCAAATCTAATATTATAGATGCATTATTTACCTTATGTTAATACATAGTGTCTTCAAAGAGTATATATGGATATTTTATTGTATGTCTTATATTATGATTTATATATCCCAATGTTGAGTTAATGACTCCTAATTATTTATACAATGTAATTTCAAGGTTTCCTACTAGGTATAGTCATACCCACCCTTTCATGGGATCTCCACATATGTGTCGTTTCTTATGATGATGATAGGTTGTTTGATGGGGTTCTTGGTGGACCAGGAGTAGACAAAGCTTGGATTCGGATAGATAGACCTTAGTCAAACCAAGTTTCAAATATGACTATAGTCCCCACTTTATAGTATTTTTTACTTCATTATAGTTTTTATGGTATTTTATTTAGTACTTTATGTTTTATAGTATTATTTTCGAAGTATGATTGTGGTATTTAGATGTATTCCTACATTTGTATTGGTTATTTTATATTTTATCGTTGTATGTTCTTGGAGATGTGTGTGTGCATACAGGTACCATAGAATAATGCATCCCATGTGAGTGTTATACTTACTCAATACTATTCACCAGCCCTTTGCCTATTAGAAGAGGTATTGGGGGAGACATATATGTCTTATCTCTATCTAGTAGGACCTCAGTGGGTAAGGTCATGACAATTCTATAACATAGACACATAGAACACATTACACATACCTTGATTCCATGGAGGATGATTTAATAGATAGGCCATCAACCTAATGTGATTGATAATTTATAATGTCCCAATATACTGAATTTCAAAAATCCTTTTATTCCATAATCCCCTATTCTCGTCCAAGGGGAAACCTATAAGAAAATATTTTTCTCCAAAAATGAGATCCAAGTGTCATTTTCCCAGATTAGTATAAGACCACTTCCTACTACAATCCATAACCAACTAATTAAAAATTATATACACATGTTTTTATGTTTCCTTCACCATATAAGACACAAAAACAAAATGTTCTCTTATTAGATTACCAAATAGTTGTGAATGACATGGTTATCTATAAAGTGCCTCAAATGTTTCCATCTAAATCACATACTAAAAGTTATTTTTGTTGGACAACAATATTTGAGATAAGTGATCATCCCAAGATCCCCTAAAATATAGGACACATGACTATGAAATGTCCTCTAATACAAGTTTCTTTTTTCTCAAACATCCAATCAGTATGTGGATGATAAGACATAATCAACCCGAACTAAGTCCCCAACACTATTTGTAAGCCATGGTAAAACTAAAATGTGAATAGATTATCCCTTTCAGATACCATGCTTGAATCCATGATAAAAATCTACACAATATCCCAATCATAGATATTTATAATAACGTCCTCTGATTTATTCTCCCAAACCATTGATAAATGATCCACCACAGTCAATTGATCCAAAACTACTGAACTAGTATCTCGACCTCTCATGGTCTTGGGAAAATATAACATAAAGTCCATAGACACCACAGACCACTTCCACACATACACTATAATATAATAGATGAACACTATAAGTATTTTATTCCAATACATGATCCTCTAATAATTTATATAATGGTATACACAACTTTAGATTTCTCCTCTCATGTTAAGAAACCATAATTTTTATCTAAATTCAAGATACATTTTTATTAATCTTGGGTGAACCACCCAATATGAATCATGAGAGTGTTTTTTAATCTATTCCCTCCTAAAACAAGTATATATCAGTCTTTGATGAACCAGAGTCACATCGCATCTTTCTATAAACCATTTTGAAATGTAATTTTTCACCACCAATATATCATGAATCATAATTAAATATAGGGTATAATCTTAACTATCCATTACTTTCTACACCAATGATGTTGTGATCACCAATGTTTCACAAGTCACTAATCTTTTATCCTCAGTTACACTAATCTTCAAATTAGTGATAAAATCCCTTAGCCTCCACCCTTCTTTCAACGTATTCTATCCAACAACCTAATACTTTCTTCTAAGGGTGTTTACAGTGAAAATATCTTTATTGGGATCACAATAGATCTCAATATAAAAAATCCATTAGTACTCTACCCAACATCTTTAATGATGATTCAAGTCTCACTAGGAGAAAATGTACAACAGACTCTTATGGTCTGTGCATATGACATATCTCTCATTGAAGAGATAGTGTCACCAATATTTCAACAAATGAATCATAGTTTCCAAATATAAATCATGAGTATGGATTTTATTCTCAAGAGTTCATAGATGATGAGAATCCAAAGAAACTACATTATTACCTTGCATAAAAATAGAACCCAATACAATACTAGATGTCTCACTATATATGGCATGCCCATCTCTAGGCTCTGTAAGAATTATAATTGGAGATGACATCATCTACTTATTCAACATTAAAAAGTCCCCTTAACACTAATATTTATATTCAAACATTACTACCTTTTGGAAAGCATTGGCATACGTGATTACAAGTAAGAAATTTTTTCAATGAACATCTAATAGTACCTGTAACACCCCAAAATTTTAAAGTACAACATTTTGTTCAATAAAATTTAGGAAACATGACGGAAAACACATAAGATAATATAATATCTAGATACTTAATAATATATTTACTATTTAAAATATATTGTATATGTTTCAATTCATGCAACACCAAGTTAGATTGTGTTACACACAAGAGAGGCCTTCCTTCATAGATTGCATTATATGCAAGAGAAACCTTCCTTGATTGATTGAATTACACTTAAGAGAGAACTTCCTCGGTATATAACATTACATGTAAGATCAAACTTCATTGATATCTTCTGTTAGACGTATGATTGAGTTTTACCAAATGAAAATGTATTATTAAAATATTATTATTTAATATAATATGATATAACCTAGAGATTATGTTAGTGGTTATAAATATTATTAAATAACTTATGAAAATTTCTGGTTTATATAAATAGAAAATGAATTCATTGGTTACTAATTAATTAGAAATAAAAATATGATTCAATTAGATATAAAAAAGATATATTATTATTTTTATGCTTCTAAATGAGTTTTATCTTAATAAACATAATTAATTACAATTAATGAATGATTTTAATAAAATATATATGTTATATATTTAATAAAATATATATTATATATATTTAATACAATATTTTTTATATTAATACACTAGGTTTTATATTCATTATATAGAAACAAACCCTATTTTACGCATAAAAACGTTTATTTTTAGGCACTTATACAACCTTTTAATGAAGAACCAATATTAAAAATGAATTTTGACACATTAATTGATTTAATATAACAAAATAAAATTCATATTTTAAATAGAAAAAACAATTATTTTAGGTTAAAGATTTGATATTTTTCTTAAACATTTCATTTTTTAATGAATAGTGAAAAATATTGAATTTCAGTTCAAAATTACTTTTTAATAAATTTTATTTATAAGGATAAATTATATTTTATATTAGTTTTAAAGTTTAATTAGATAATATTTTTATAAATTAATTAAATATAGGTAATTGGGATCAATTTCACTTAGAAATTGATAATAAAAACATAGAAAACCTTTGGACCTTTTTACTTTAAAACCACCATTTTTGTCCCGCCTACGGGGGGAATTTTAAATTGACTTATACCAATTATATAATTCGAATTTGGAAAAATATATTCAATATTTTTAATTAGCATGATTTATAATTTCTAATAAGGTCAAATTATATTTTAACCAAAATGATTAGTGAAAGTAATTAAAATTAATCACATTTATTAAGGCAAAATTAAGCATAATAAAGGACTAAACTTTAAACTTAAGGGCCCAAATGAGCTATAAAGATATTAAAAACCTCTTATATCTCCATATATAGGCCATAAACCGTCCATTAATGAGTTTTTTCGGTTTTATATTACTTTTTTAGGTATGAAAATGTGTACACCTAACTTGTTTTCAAAAATTCTAAGTGAGTTTTTTTACTTCCCTATAAAAGGCTACCACCTCTTCCCATTCCTTACACATAACAATAGACTTATGATCATCCAATATATACCCAAGTGGTATCCCAAAATCCTTCCCCTCTACCTAGATCCCTCCCTTTGGGTAGGAATCCACCTAAATAATCCTTTTGGTTCAAACCAAATGATGTTACCTGATTAAGAGGTAATGTCTCCTCTCAAGCTTTTTAGTTTCATTTCTATTCTCCAATACCTTTAATATTTATATTATATTCTTGCATAAAAATACATTATCATAAATCTAATAGGATTTTTTATGTAATGTTTTATACCTACACTTACTCACACCTCCATCTAATGGGTAACGAACATATTGTTTCTGTGTACGGTGAACTACTTCCTCACAAAATGATGATTGTTCAATTTTTCCCTATCACATCTCATAGTGGCCATTGTGATAGGAAATAGGTTTATATATGATATATATATTGTTTATAATTCCTTTATGATTCATTAATTTTTATTTAAAAAATAACTTTAGGCTTTCTAAGTTGTGTAAATATGACAATTTCCCTTGAGGAAGTGTCGACTACCGGCCCCTAAAAGGGATTTGACTCGTTCATGCCATACATGGAACATATGAAAAATGGTTTTAATAAAACTATGTAATGTATATAACATATATATGATAATTTAATTATCATATACATATTTATCATTTGTCTTTCATTCTTTTAATTCGAAAAAGAAATAAAATTAGTGTTCATGTGTACGTACAACATACCGTCTCCATGAACAACGCACTTCATTTATAATCTCCAAATATAAAAGACTTCTATAAATAAATATATAATGAATATATATGATAAAGAAATAATATTTTAAATTTTTTATATGATTAAATCATGATATAATTAATAGGAATAATAAATAACAAGTCAAAACGTACTTGATAAAACTAGGTAATTAACACCCGAAATAGTCAAAATAATGAAGGATTGTTAAAAAACGGGTAATAATATATTATAATAAATAAATATATAATATTATAACATGATTATTGTTTTTTAATAATTTATTAACATATTTTAGACCACTATATAGGAGGATAAATACCACATAGAAAATGGAAGGTTAAGGAAATGGATTTCGTCTTAATTTAAATTTAATTAAGACCTATTTATCATTATGCACCTTGTCACTTTTCTATGTTGTATATACTACCTTAGAAATTATATATCATGAATATAATTACTATAATAATATTATATGTTTAATTTAATTCAAGTTGAATTATTATTTGAATGTTTCGAAGTGGTATGGGACACTTTGGAATGTTTAATGATTACTTTTCCTCGATATTGTTTTAGGGTCAACAAACCTTGTTGTTACTTATCCTCCTTTGAGGTATTATTGATAAATCTATATTATTTTTCAAATATGTATATATGATAAGGAAAATTATTTATTTGATATATTAAGAATGATTTGGACATGAAATACAAGGGTTGGGGACTGTTTAAGGCAAGCTCTACATGTTGGGGACTCGTTAATGAAACCCACTCAATGCATCAGTAGTCTCTTGGGACAAATTAGTTGGAAAAATAGTTTCAAATTTCACTTAATAGTAAAGGTATCATGTACCTAGAAAACATGACATCTGAAAAAATAATCATTTACTTTATTGAGAATTTATTTATTATTTATCAATGAGATTATACATAGACATATCTATGGATGCATTTCATTTTCAGTTCATTGATTTAATGGCATGTGTTTTTAGTTTCTCACCTTCTATATTAATATTTCCTTATATAGTTATTAGAATGTTTGTGTCATTTTTTATTCACCTTTACATGTTAATTTATTCATATTTCTTCATTATTTATTCTAATTTACTTACCCTTACTAAGCATTTGAGCTCGCCGTAATTATTTTTCCTTTCCCCAAGTTCTGAAGAGGAATCCTTGAATAAGATTTCAAGGATTTTGTTTATTTTATTTTATTATGTATCATGTTTATATTTCCTATTTACCAATGTGTTATGGGTATCATTTATGTAATCTATATTTCCAAGACTATTAAACTGATCGGTTCTTTAGGATTTGATTCCTTGTAATCATTCCAAAGTAATAAAGTAATGCACTAGCTCTGGGATTCTAGGGTTGGGGTGTTACAGTTGGTATTAGAGGGAGGTTTATCATCATCCATGTAAACTAGATTTAGGAAAAATTGATTATAGATCACAACCAAATGATTAACATTTAGGATGGATATAGAATAACATCAAAGAATGTTGGTAAAGTAGGTATAATGTGGGTATTGTTAGCAATACATCCCTATCTAGATACTACAAGTGGACATGGTTTCAATATATATGTAACTAAGATTAACAACTTTGAAAAGGTTTTATGGGAACTTGGTATAAAAAATGGGCCTTACGGCACACCTGGTTTGATACACTCAGGAGATACCCTTAGGATAATTCACATTCTCTTTACCTACGATTATAAAGGATTTATAAGTACTGTTATCCCTAATGTAACCGAAGTTTATGATTCTAGGGTTTATGATGAATATATTTATATTCTATACCTATAATTATACATTATTATTTTACGATCTAATATAGTATATTCCATTGTTTAGAAATTCCACCTAGTAGAAGGAATTAGAACTCTATAAATTCACTCGATCCAAAGAGTAATAAGGACCATATATTTCATGCTATTAAGATAACATTTCTAAGGGAAATAGTCTCCCAAGTATTCTCATGATATGATGAAATAGTATCATTTGTTAACAAGATAAGTAATGAATTTTCTGAGTCTTATGGATTTTAAGGGAAGGAAGGGAAGAAAATGATGGTAGAGAAAAAGATGGATAAAGTGAAGAAGGGAAATAAATATATTCCAACTTGTTATAAATATGGAAAGAATCGCCCTGGTAAATGATTTAAGGGAATGGAATTTTTTTATATGTTTGGAGAAAATGGACACCAAGTTCATGATTTCAAGGGTAAGAAAAGATTTTCCAACGTATAATGCTTCAACTTCAAGGAGGTAAGGCACTATGCAAATAAATGTCTCATGCATAAAAGGACTATACCCCAAATGATGCTATTGGATAATGATCAAGTTATGATACTTCTATAGATGAAGATGAATTATTAATATACCTATTCTAGAATTATGTCATTTGAATATTTTATAATCACTATACTAGTTAAAATAATTGTGGAATATTAGAGGACTATATTGCAGTACTTTTTCATTAATGATTTGAGATCATTTGTTGAAAGGTACCAAGAAAAGTTATTTAGTATAAAGTTTAATTTTTTGGAAAACACATGATTGAGGGAAAGACAATCCTTAAATTTTTTCATGATTTCGAGATAATGATGAAGAAATTATTGATTTTGATAAGTGATAACTACCTTGTAAACGATTAATGGATTGTCAACAAGTAGTCTATACTATTATTGATGGATTTTATAACACTTTTGGATTTATGTAATATGTCAAATAACATATATCATAAAAAATAAGGAAAAAGTTGTGTTTCTAGTGAGTTTTTATGGTGATTTGATTTATTACCATATTTCAAGAGGATACATGTTAACGTTATTCACATGTTTGGAATGTGAAAATTTAGAGCCTCTCCATGTTTATTGGAGACTAATGATAAGTTAATCTTGGAAATTTAGTGACCTTACTTCTAATTTATTGGATCAAAATTGTTTGGAGAAGATTAATATTTATAAAATAGATTAAGATGATCGTTGTATGAGATTTTAGAGGTTAATGTATTACTTCACCACATTATTCATCATGTTGTAAGAGATAAAGTAGAAATAGTTCAAGTAGTAATCAAAGGAAATGATTTTGTTTATTGAAACCAATATTTACTTATATTATTATACAGAAAAATAATTCCTTAAATATATAAAAAATGGTTTTAAAACAAAAAAAGTCTTAATATCATCATTTTTTATGATATCAATGACCTTTACTCACATATATGGTTTATGGTTTTGTGTTCAACAACTTTTATTTGAACATGTTCTCTAGAACTCTCCATCAGAACATGATTATTGGACTTTTTATTCCATATCCATATTTCCATTTCCCACCTATGTTATCCTATAAGGGAACCCAGTTATATTAAAGTACTAATTTATTTTCTCTCTTATTAAGAATATCTCATACTAACCCTTTTATGATGTGGGTCTTTCAATAGTAGTATATTTTCAATCCCTATATCACCAAGATCATGTTTAAATTTAGAGGATTCAATTTAATTAAGGTGTGGAGAATATAACACCTCAAAATTATAAAGTAGAACTTTATATTTGATAGCGTCTATGACGCAAAAAACCAAGTGTGTATGGTAATATAATATCTTGATACTTAATAATATATTTACAATTTAAAATATATTTTATATGTTTCAACGCTTGAAACACCATGTTATATTGAATTTCACGCACGAGAGACCATACTCGATAGATTATGTGACACTAAAGAGTGACCTTCCAAAATAGTTTAAATTATACAAAAGAGTGACCTTCCTTGATAGCTTGTATTACAGGCATGACCAGGTTTCACCAAATAACAATGTATTATTAAAATATTATAATTTAATATAATATGATATAAACTAAATGTTATGTTAGAATTTATGAATATTTTTTACTATATTATGAAAATTTATGGTTTATATAAATATAAAATGAATTTATTGGTTAGAAATTAATTATAAATGAAAATAAGAACCAATTGGATATAAAAAAGAAATGTTTTTATTTTTATGATTCTAAAGAAGTTTTATCTTAATAAAAATAATTAATTACAATTAATGATTTATTTTAATAAAATATATATTTTATATATTCAATAAAATATTTTTTATATTTATCCATTAGGTTTTATATTCTTAATATAAGAACAAACACTATTTTACATATAAAAATGCATATTTTTATAAATGTTATTTTATCACCTTTTAAAGAGGGGCCATTTTAAATATAAATTTTGAAACATTAATTGATTTAATATGATAATATAAAATTTACATTTTAATTTTAAAAATAATAATTAGTTTTTGGTTAATTTTTGATATATTTCTAAAAGATTTCATTTTTTTAATCAATAGTGAAAAATACTGAATTTTAGTTCAAAAATAATTTTTCATCTAATTTATTTATAAGGGTAAATTGTGTTTTAGATTATTTTAAAAGTTTAATTAGATACATTTTTTATCAATTAATCCAATATAGGTCATTAGGATCAATTTCACTTAGATATTGACTATAAAACATAGCAAACTTTTGGACATTTTACATTAAAACTCGCATTATTGTACCGTCTATGGGATGAATTTTAAATTGATTTCTTCCACTTATATTATTATAATTTGGAAAAAATATATTCCATATTTTGAATCAGAATAATGTATAATTTATAATTAGTTTAACGTTTTTTTGTCCAAAAATATTAGTAAAATAATAAAATTAATTACAATTATTAAAGAAACAATTAAACTAAATAAAGGACTAAACTTTTAACTTAAGGGCCCAAATGACCGATAAACTTTTAAAAACCTATTTTCATTCTATATATAGGAAATAAAAATTTCATTCATGATTTTTTTGGTTTAGTGTGACTTTTTTTAGGTAATAACAGGTTTACACCTAACTAATTTTCAGAAATTCCATGTGAGTCATTTTCCTTCCCTATAAAAGGTAACCACCTCTCCCTATTCCTCACACCTCTCAACCCAATTATGTTCAGACAAGATCTACCCAATTATTATACAAAAATACCTCCCCTCTACTTATATGCTTCCCTTTTTGCATGTAGCCAACTAATGAAGCCTTTTGGTTCTAACCAAAAGAAGTTGCCTAATTAAGAGGTAATGTATCCTCTCAAGATTTTTAGTTTCATTACTGGTATCCACTACCTATAATATTTATATTATATGATTACATAAAAACACCTGTATTATAAATTTACTTGGATTTTTTTATGTTAATATTTCTACCTAAACTTACACACACCTTCCTCTAATGGGTAATGAACGTACTATTTCTGTGTACGGTGAACTGCTACCTCACGAAATGATGATTGTTCAATTTTACCCTACGTCCTATCATGGTGGAAATTATAATTGTAAAAAATTATATATTATATATACATTGTTTATAATTTATTTATGATTCTTTAATTTTTATTTAAAACATACCTTTATGCTTTCCATGTTGTGTAAATATGATAATTTCATTTGAGGAAGTGTGGACTACCACCCCCTCAAAGTGATATGACTTCTTCATTCCATACATGGAACGTATAAAGAATGATTTTAATAAAACTAGGTAATATATAAAATATATATGATAATATAATTATAATATACATATGTATCATTTATTTTTCATTATTTTAATTTGGTGAAGAAATGAAAGTAGCGTTCAT
The DNA here is from genome assembly GCA_963277665.1 of Viscum album. Classification (NCBI taxonomy): domain Eukaryota; kingdom Viridiplantae; phylum Streptophyta; class Magnoliopsida; order Santalales; family Viscaceae; genus Viscum; species Viscum album. The sequence goes on along the minus strand of OY728135.1, from coordinate 1,738,174,488 downwards.
GCGTATTTACGACCAACCGTCTCAATGAATGGTGCACTTCATTTCTAATATCCAAATATAAAGGACTTCTATAAATACATATATAATGAAAATATATGATAATTAGATCTTGTTTTAAATTATAGATATTATTAAATCATGATATAATAAAAATGAACAATAAATAAGAAGTCAAAACGTACTTGAGAAATCAAGGCAATTAACACCCAAAATATTCAAAATAATTAAAGATTGTTAAAAATGGGTAATAAGATATTATATGAAATTAATATATGATATTGAAAACATGATTATGGTTATGTTATAAGTTAGTATCATACTTTAAAACACTATACAAGAGGACAAATACCACACAACAAAAGGTAGGTTAAGGTAGGGGATTCCCTCTCAATTTAAATTCTGTTGAGACCTATTTACCATTATGTACCTAATCACTTTTATATGGTGTATATACTACCTTTTACATGTTATATCATGAATATACCTAATCTAATAATATTATAAGCTTAATTTAATTCATGTGTAATTATTATTTAAATGTTTCAAACTGGTATGGTAGACTTTGGATTGTTTAATGATTATTTTTCCTCAAGATTATTTTATGGTCAAAACCCTTATTGTTACTTATCCTCCTATTAGGTATTATTGATAAATACATATTTTTTTTTCAATAAGGATATTCAATAAGGCACATTATTTATTTTATATATGATAAATTCTTTGGACATGAAATACACAGGTTGGGGATATTTTATGGCAATCTCTCTGGGTTGGGGACCGGTTAATGAAAGCACCTCAATGCATCCGTAGTCTTGTGAGACTAATTAGTTGGCCAAATAGTTTAAACTCACTCTTGAGGGTATAGGAATAATTTTCCTAGGATAATATGAAATCTGAAAAATAATTATTTCCTTTATTGATAATTTAGTTATTATTTATCCATGAGATTATTCACCGACATATATATAGATGTATTTCATATTTAGTTCATTGATTTAATAGAATTTGTTGTAAATTTATTACCTTAAATATTGATATTGCCTTATATATTTATTTAAGGTCATGTGATATTAGTTATTCACTTTTCCATGTCAATTTATTCTTATTTATTCATTATTGCTTCTAATTTACTTACCCTTACTGAGCATTTGATCTCACCCTTATTATGTTTCCTTTCCCTATGTTATAAAGAATAATCCTTTTAATAAACTTTCAATGGTGATGTTTATCTAATTTTATTATGAATCATGTTTTTGTTTTATATTTCCCAATGTATTATAGATATCATATATATAATTTGCCTTTCCAAGACTGATAAATTTATCAGTCCTTCAGGATTTGATTCCTTGTAATCATGCCAATGTAATAAAGTAATGCACCGACTCTGATCTTCTAGAGTCAGGGAATTACAGTACCCGTTAAATATATGTAAATTTGGAATCTAGAACATGTTTCTGAATCATTAACAACACATAATTACTTATATATTTTCCGGATAAATAGGTATTCCTTCATGAGAAACCATGATCCGATGTTAATGAACTTCCTTTTTCCAAAAGTGGAACATTGACATTATAGACTAAATATGGTATTCTTGAATCATTTTTAGTATTACCTCATGGTATTAGGTATATAACTCCAATGTCTTGGAATATATTTGAATTTAATCAAACAAAAAATGAAGAAATTATCTATGTATGGGTGAATAATATTGTTCATGAGATCCATTAACACTACTATAGATTTTTTTAATACAGAATGAATAATTAGATAATCATACAACCCATATCTACTCTTGAATATTGTCTTCATTATGTCCTCCTCTCTAACCCAAATATGATGGAAGATAAATCTATTAAAAGAAATATGATCCACATAATTGATAAAACAAGTCATTAAATATTGGAAAGGGGTACCTATTTTTCATTGTGATTTGGTTCATAATTTCTTATTCTACATAATGTTGATGACTACACTCTTCCTTATTAATTAAAAACATAATAGAACCCCTATTGTAATTTCTTGGTCTAAGAAATAATTTAACTTTGTGGACTTTTTTTGTACCATGAGTACATCAAATTCAGCTTTTACCACGTGATATAGGGAAATCGATATAGGTCATTCACCAGGTAAAGTATTTCTCTCAAACTCAACTCCCATTTTAAGAGATAACCTTGATAAATCTTCTTTGAAAAAATCTATAAATTTATCAACAATAATAGGAAAATAAGATGGAGTCAATGTATGATCCACTATAAGTATAATTATAATGACCTTTAGTGAAAATAATTCTCTCAGATGAGGATATGATCGCACTATGGCTACTTTGATATTTCATTAATCGGTAAACAAAATATTCTCTCATTTGGGAAATGTAAATGTCACTTTTCTCCAATAACAATCGATGTGTACATGGTATCTAATAATCCTTTCCATGTAAATGATCACCTCGAATCCTAAAATCTCTATAATTTTTTATACTCCACATATGATTTAATCTAGAAATCACCAAAAAAAAATTAATAGATTTAATGATTATCCACTTTCATTACTAGGGGTGTTTGGACAAATAAAAGATTAGATGAGAACATGACTAGGATTTATGAACTAGAAAACACTAAATTTGATATGAATGAATGTGATAAACCTAGCTAAAAAATAAAATAGAGAGTGTGAAATAGATTAGTACCATAACTCAAACTGTATAAGGTCCCTATCTATCATCAGTTATATCCTGATTAGAAACATAAACCCTTTTATTAACTACTCTATTACTCTCTCGAGGATCATTAGTCGCTTGATTCATTGATATTTTTGGGTTTTGTTCCCACATCTGATGTCCTCCACCTATATCCATGATTTCGTAGAACAAAACCTCTTCCATTTTTTGGTATTTTTACTCATGCTAAAATACATGATAGAAGTAGGTGTGTACTTGATGTTTTTTCCTTGACACCCATTGTTATAGAAACTAAAAAATATATATCCCACAAATTAATGTTAATAATTTATTATATTATATAAATATTGTGTTTCTCTCTCATGTTCAACTATTAACATCATTTATTATTCTTATAAACAGATACTAGACATGTGCTGGAGAAATAACTAGTTGATCCACAAGATATTGGAAGAAGACTAGTATATGTTTCCTCCTTGATTCCAGTATTTATTATAATAACCTTATAAAGTAATAATGTTTTCAATCCCATATAAAAGTTCCCAACATGGAATTTTTTATGAGGAAAAAAAACAATATCAGTCATTCTTTTTTTCAAAACACCGTTCTCATCCAAAAGAGGATAAAATGTATCAAATTGTTGAATAATATTTAATAATATGATAAAGACATTGTTGCCGACTAATGTTTCATGAACTCAAGGTCCTATTTTTAATTCTATTAATCTTGGACTAATTCCTCAAATAACATGAATTTAAAGGTCACTTATATTATCCATTCATATATCCAGGTCTGAAAAAAAATTCCCACCATTTTCCAACATCACCTTGAAGAATAAAGGATATATGATTATCCTTTCAATCCTTCAATGTATCAACCATATCGAATATCCTCTTGATAAATTCTATATCATCCCAGGCATCATATGGTCCTCTAAATCCCTCAAATGTTGGGGGATGATGGATTTGAATTCCATAAGAATAATATACCATTGTTAGACCAACCTTGTGGTATCCTCCTCCCAAGATAGGTACTGGATGAATGAGTACTAGAAAAATTGGTTAAAAATATTGACATGTTAGAGTATCCATAATAGTATATTCAAAATCATCCTCTTACACAACATGTGTCACAATATAATTGTGATGTGGAATTTCCCAAAATTCTATACCAATTTTAGAGAAACCCAATTATTAAACTATGAATATCTATAACATATTATTGTCACACATAAGGTTTTACACTAGGGTTATATCTAATAGGATTCCCACAAAAACAAGTCATAAACCCCCAATCACTACCCAAGACACAATCTAAGCCTCTGGTTCATATATTTTATTCAAAACAATATATATACACTTAATCATATATTATTCAGGCTCAAATAAAATAATGAAAAAATTCAAAATAATCACATATCATAATAGATAATAAAAATTTATATTATTTTGGATCTATTTAATACATGGAATGGGTATTTTTCAAGTGATCATATGTTCCTAGTAATGAGGCTTGAATTCAAATAAAATACCAAAAAATAGTATCCCAAAATCATTTTCATCTCCCAAGGTGAATCAAACCAAGGATAACAACAAACATCAAGATCATCCAAAATACCATTTTCATAAATATTGATGGTTTACTATGTAGTGTTGGTCAATAAATGATACAGTCTACCTACCTGAGTCTCATTAATTTTATCTCTTGTATAAATGTTCCAAAATCAAATTTATGGATGAAAAAATATAGGGAATATGGAGCTTTGATACCATTTTTTAACACCCCAAACCGAATCACATGGTTTAGGTTGGTGTACCACATGAACTCATGCATGCCTCCTAGTATAAAATAGATTTTTGAATATTAAGAGGGTCCATAAGAAAATCATGGAGAAAATATACCCTCAAAACTAGGTAAAAACATGAGTATACAATTGAAGTACTAATAATATAAATTAACTGATAAGAATTAATAAATCATCATAGTAGCAGTATACCCCTGAAGTAAAAAAACCAGACAATAAAAATATGGCATCTCCTTCAAACAACCCAAAATAAGAAAATGGATCCCTAGATGTGGTGGATCAATATATGAGATAAAACTAAATAATAAAACATATATGTGACATATAATCCTAATTTCAATCGTACACCACCTCACACCCTACTATTGATCCTAATTAGCCACTTACTATAAGACCTCATTCATTTATTGGATCCATGGTTAGGAAATATGTATAAAAACCATGATTCGTGATTAGGGTGTGATTATAAAAATTAGTAATGAAACCACTATTGTGATCTTAAAATATGTGGCTATGATATATTGTAGTGTTCCATGAATGTAAATAAGTGCAAATATGGAAACAAAATCTAGGAAAATATACATGAGAGGTCCATAGACACTGAATCTACATAATTTTTATCCATGATGAAAGGAATATCAATGATACCCCTATCGCATACCCCATATACAATAGAATAAAATAAAATCAAACATATCCCCTTGAAGGGTTAACCCATGAACATATTGACCAAATATCTGACACATTCTATTCAGTGAATATTCTATATGATTCAACCTACATTATTGACTACAATGTTAGATGAAAAACCAAAAAGAAACATAGATACATTATAATATATTGATATCACATCATTCCAAACAATATTAATATTCATTACAGTCCATATATGATCAATCATCATGAATAGGTATCAAAAGGCTACACATGCACACCTCTTGTAATAAAAAAAACATAGGTCTCTTGTGGTCAAAAAATTACACCTTATGTTATCAAACATCAATAATATACCTCATTAGTCTATAAACACACATAAAAGATAATGAACATAACCCATATAAACTTATGTTAATGATAAGAACCCCTTACTTTAGTTGAAATGATGTTCTGATGATAAGGGTCTCTATCTAGGCCTAATTGAATCACTAAAAACCCAATAACCATTGTTTATATTTCATGATTCAAATTATCATATCAATAATATAGATATTCTACACCTAATATTTAGTACATGATCACACATACCTAAGAATACCCATGGCCAATAATGATCAACATCCAAAAAAATTTCAAATGCCAACTCACTAAATCTAGGTGTTGATTTTATAAATATATGAAAATTATTTCCTTAGATCATACCTAATCCATTATATTCAATCACAGTATCAAGAATCAATTTGGATTTAAAAAAGTATATGTTTACAGAGTTGATCAAGATAAAAACTAACTCACTAGATTGGAATCAAGTGATGAAACTGATGTTTGGTTGTTGAACGGAGGAGAATAAAAGAGAAGAGATAACCCAAAATTTTAGGAATATTTCTTCTATAGTGATGTGACTTATAGGTGTCTATAATGAGTAATGTAATTAGAATGGGGTTTGGTCAAAAATATAATAAATCTGTTTGGGAATATTGGTATTAAAATGGAACTGCATGATAACTAAGGATTTCTAGGATGAACCTCTTCTAATTAGTAAAATAACCAACTAGATGTTATATTCCCACTGACAAGTCAATGGGATCATTAATACAATAATAGAACCCACATACTCCATTGCCTTGTTATTTGATGTTCTATTTCTTTTTATGATACAATTTTCCAACCTATCTACCCCTTTTCCATTTTCGGCCTCTTGGAAACCTCTAGCCCACATCAATTCATTTTAAAATGTATTCAAAATGTTATATGAAATAAGGAATGAGGTGTACCATAAATAGGGTTTTTTTAATCTCTCATGGATCATAACTTATTAATGATTAGTCATTTCTCTTATGGCTCATGTATTTTGAAATGATAATACTTTATTCCATGATTCATGATTTATTATCTATGACTAATTCTAAATATTAACACCATGAGTTAAAATCATTATCTCATACACTTATTCTTATCTTATACTTCCATATGTTTATCAATTTATATCTCTCATTTTTATCATTACTGATCATATGAGCTCACCCAATCTTATTTTATTTATTTGTCATATGTTATAAAGATTGATATTATGTATTTTTATTCTATAATGGTTTCATGTGGTGATAATTTTATGGGAGATGTTGAAATATAATTATTTAATAATAAAATAATTTTATAATTTCAATGATTCCATTTGAGGATAATTACACGTGTTTAGTAATGTAAAGGGGTTTTCCTATTTCCCTAAAAATTAATCATAAAAGTTTTGGTCTATGTATGTGACTAAAAATTAATTTGGATATTATTATTATGGATTTTTTGTAAAAACCCAAGCTTCCACGGTATGCTTCTCTATGAATAATACAGTAGCGTGTGTTGTATGTGACTTCAAGATTCTAACACGCCGCGACCAATCAAAGTAGCCGTTATGAATAGTAATACCCACTTTTTGAAATTTTATACATTTTATCTTTAAAAATGGAATACATTTTTGGATTCGGAATATTGAAATTATCCTAGGATGAAATTTTGGTACTTTTCGGATAACTTTTATATTTTGATGAATAGTGAAAATTACTAAATTTTTATTAAAAACAACTTTTTTAATCAAAATAATTAAAAGTGATAAATTATGAATTTGAGTGGTTTTAATGTATATTTAGAATATATCATTATCATTTAATACTATGTTGGTCATTGGACATAATTTCACAATAAAATCGGACATAAACAAGCGTCAATCTTTTGATAGTTATTATCTCTTAAAAACACAATTTTTGTTTTAACGACGGGAATTAATTTTAAATTAATTTCTGCCACTTCTGTGTTTTGAATTCGGAAAAATAAATTCCATATTTAGAATCAGGATGTCCAAATTTTGTAAATATGTAACTTTCATTTTTAGACATTTTGAATAATTACTTCGGTAAATATTTTATTTACCACGTTTAAAGGGTAAATCCGGTAAATAAGGTTAAAAAAATAATATTATAATAATAATAAATTACCCTAAACCGTATACTGACCTTATTGGTTGATACAATTCCGACCATGGGCATCTTTGGGTCGATTTTGGGACCCCATGGATCCACTTGATGGTGATAAGGACACTTTATATTAATTAAGTTAAAATAAATACAAAAAACATAAGCATATATCTTTTAGAAAAACAATGTTTACATAAGGTTATATATGTTGAACTTTTGACTATAAATATTCATTAGAAATATAAAAATATTTCCTACATAATGGTATTTTACTTTTAATTTTTAGACATTAAATAATTTAATTTATTTATAACGCAATGATGATGCAGTAATTACCGTATTAATGAAAGATTAAGATAATTGATATTATAAATAACCAAATAAATGTAATTTGAAACTTTTTATAAATTACAATAATTTTCTAGGTTAATATTACATATTAGTATTATTTATATAAATTTTTTTCTAATTAATAATTCTGTTATAAATTTATCAATAACAAAATACCCAATAGTGTCAAAATTGACATAAAAGAGTTTTTAAAACAATTATTATATTATTAATTGATATTAAATTCTTAAAAATCTAAGGTTCGGCCAAGAGACTTATATCATGATAGGTGTATCATTAATGGACAACGTCTGGGGTCTCTTAGAGGTATATAGTAAGTTTATTAACTATATAATATAAAAATACAAAGTGACATGGTAAGTGTCAAACTAATTAACTAAGAGTCAAAACTAAAAGATAAGGTTAATATAATGACCCAAACCTGTATAAATTATATTGGTTGAGTGGTTTTAGACCCATAACCACCTTAAAATATAAATAATCTACTTTGGAGCCATTATAAATTGAATATGAATTTATTATAAAATAATATTTCTAGATTTTCCTAAGGTACCCCTCCTCCCCCTTATAAAAGGACACCACTTCTACCCAATTCCCCACACCTTAAAAGACTTTTGGTTCGGCCAAAACCTGCCCAAATACTCTCTAAACTTTCATAAATTCAACATAGAGTCCATATTTGGATCCAAAAGCCAACCTATGGAGCCCCTTTGATCAAATCAAAATGAAGAACCCGAAGAAGAGCTAATGTTTTCACCACCCTTTTTCAAGTTCATTTTTTCTTTAACATATTCTTTACTTGTTATTACCATTCTAGAATAATAACTCCAGTATCTTCTATATAATGAGATGTTATTATAAATATGGTAAAACCATATTCATAATTCTATCCATCCTATGAATGACATGTCACTATACGTGCGTACGTACGGCTTACCGTCTCCACGTCGTGGTGTAATTGTGATTCAAAACATTATTATTTGGATGGATATAATAATGATGTGTAATTCATGTAAATAATAATTAAAACATGATACTGATTCTGTATATATGATATACCATCCAATCATATATTATTTTAATATCAAAAGAATGATATTGTCGCTCATTCGTGCGTACGGACTACAGTCTCCATGAACGCGATGAGATTCATTTCCTATTGTATCCATTCAAGTATAATTCTAATTTGATGATTAAAAATAATGTTTAAGTGCTTGATATAATTATGGATATGAATAAGATACAAACTATCCATAACAAACACGACATATGTAACAAAACATGTAAAAGAAAACGAGTAAGTTAACACCCGAAATAACGATAATACTAAGATATTATTAACAAAGCATTGTTAAAAGATCATATATGATATCATATTAATGTATATGATTATTTTATAATTTAAAAACAATTATTTAATCATTATACAGGAGGTTAACCTACCATCAACCAAGAAAAAGTACAAGGTAAGGGATATTTAACAATCTCTTGATTATTCGAGGTTGTTTATATGTAAATAGCCACTGGGACCTCTTTATCATCCACATCTATGTTCCTTAAAAATGAATTTCAAAACATTCTTACTATTTTACAGAATATGTGTTAAAGTCATTTATACCCTTTTTTTATTTTTATAAGAATTTTATAAAGGAATTGTTCCATCATTTTCCAACAAGGTCCTTTTTAACCTTTTTGACAAAATTAAGGTAAGAATGTCTTTTTTTAACTTATACGGTGGGTGCGGCTATTTTCCACCGTTATAACATCATCGAAGCTTCCCTTAAAATATTATAAGAATATTTTCAAAATAAATATTTTCTTTTTGTGACTCTTAAATGATTTCAAAATATAAAGAGATATGTCTCTAAAAAAGGTTTTGATTTCATATATGTCCACATCCTTTGATGGATTTTAAGTTTATTTGAAGTTGATTTATTATGATACAAAACTTCCATATTGTATTGAAGTTTTTGTGATATGCTCGACTATGGATGGACTATTTTTATAACGTTAATTTCTTGTGGTTAAAGTATTGACATTTCGTATGCTAGTTTTAATACGAATGTTTATGATATGTTTAAACATTTTCATATGAGGAATGTATTGGACATAGTAAGTGATGGGTGGAGCCTGTTATAGCTCCTCGATGCATCTATAGGTCTTATGAGACAACTAGATGTGGAATTGGCTGAGGCCCTTTCCCAATTTGATTTATGGTTTTGGCCGAGGCCTTAATCATTTTAGACATCTTGGACGAGGCCTTGAGAAAATGTTTTTGAATGTCCGACATTATACATTCTATCAGTATGGAAATAATATTGATGGTTCATGTGGTAATTCGACTAGTAGAATAACCATGATTATGTTTTATTATTGAATTATTTACTCAGCTCAAAATCATGCAATAAAAGTATTCATGTTTATTATTGGTAAAGGCATGTGGATTTCAATTATTTAACATGCTTAATATTTATGTCATTTTCCATTGTATTACTTACCATTACTGATCGTTTGAGCTCACCCCATTCTTATGTTTCATTTTCCCAAGATATGAAGGATTTATTTATGAGTGACCTACAGGAATAATCTAGGAGGATTGGATGATTCTAATAAAATATCTTATTGTTGTATTTCACTTCAAGCTGTAAAGTGGATCATATGTATGAATCTTGTTTCCAATAATACTAAACTGATCAGTCTTTCGAGACATTATTTCCTTGTAATCATGCCAATGTTATGTAATAATGCACCAACTCTGGGTGACTGGGGTCGGGGAGTTACAGTTGGTATCAGTGGAAGTTTAGTACAATCCTTGAAAACTAGATTTAGATAAACTCTGATTAGAGAACATAGCCCTAAGATAGACTTAAAGGATTAGTATAGAAAAACTTCCTAGAATTTTGGTATTGTAGAGATTTTGTGAGCTTTCCGAACAATACATCCCTGTCTGGATATGAGCAGGTTGAGGCAGCTCTGGTACAGATGTACATAGGGGTAAAACACAAAAACACCACTTTGAGCTAGACTCGAACGGGAACTGGTGCATGACAACGGGCCTTGCTGCACTCTTGGTTACGAAACTTCTAGGGGATATGCTTAGGATAATTCTCATTTTCTTTACCAACCATTATGAAGGGTTATGAGTATATACTTCTCAAAGAAAACTTTTTATGATTATGTATTATATCCATAAACTGTTGAATTTATGTTAAGTGTTTTTGAAGTTTGGAATTATATATTTCAATTCATAAACTAATATAGTTTATTCCATTGTTTAGAAATGGCGCCTAGTTGAAGGAATGGAAACTGTATCAACTCATACACTCCTTGTAGGGATTTCCCTCCGAATCAAGATAATTATAGTGGAGCTAGTGATACAGCTGGTTCTGATCATCTTATCACCATACTGGGACAACTCACTCAGGTTATGAATAATAACCTTACCCGTATGGAGAACCCAGATCCATAGCATGAAGGATCAATGTTATATAACTTCATGAGGCAACAACCACCTACATTCAATGGGAGTAAAAATCCCATAGTATCTAAGAAATGGATAAATTCCTTAGAGAAAATATTCCATGCCTTGGGCAGTAGTGAAAGAGAAAACGTTGTCATGGAAGTTTATCGCCTCACTAGAGATGCTGATCAATGGTGGTCATTGATACAAAACACGAAGGAATATGATGAAGTATCAGATATGGAATGGAGGGAGTTCAAAGTGTTGTTCATAGAAAAATACTTTCCTTGAGACCATCGAGCAGATATGGAAAGACAATTTCTCAGTCTGAGGCAGAAAGAGGATGCGAATGTCGCAAAGTATTAGGCTATCTTTACAAGGTTAGCGAGGAATGCTACTGATTATATACGTAACCCAAGGAGTAAGATTGATTGTTTATTTGATGGGTTAAAACCATTTTTCCATCGAGCATTAGTCTTGAAAACCTTCGCATCATACGAAGATATTGTCTCGTGTGCTATCAAGACAGAAAAAAAATTCTCTAAGTCTTATGACTTTAAATCAAAGCAAGAGAATAAGAGATCTGCTGAACACTCTGGAAAAGGAAATAAGGAAACATGGAAGAAGGGTAGAATTGAATTTCCACCCTGTGATAATTATGGAAGGAAGCACCCTGGTGCCTGTCTAAAAGGAAAAGGAGTATGCTACAAATGTGGACAGAAAGGCCATCTAGCTGGTGATTGTAATGGAAATAAAGACACCACTGATGTTCAATGCTACAATTGCAGGGAGATGGGACGTTATGCAAATGAATTCCCTAAGCGTCAAGGAAAATTACCTTAGAATAGTCTAAGGGATCAAGGCCAAGCTTATGAAATCGCTACTACTGAGGTTGAAGACCCGAAAGACATGGTGGCAGGTAATTTAATGGGTTCCTCATGTTTAGTAAATGCATTATTTGATTTTGGATCATCGCATTGTTTCATATCTTCCCAGTTTTCTATGAAAATTTGATATTTCCAATTTGATTTAACAAGGGATTTTTCAGTTAAAACTCCTAAGGGAAGTATCATTACAACGAATTTTTGTGAATCAGTCCCCATTAGAGCACATAAATGTTATTTATCCACTGATATCATCATCATACCTATGATTTAATTTGATATAATCCTTGGTATGGATTAGATTTCGGACCATGATGCAAAGATTTATTGTAAGAAGAAGGAGGTTATGATTCTTGATGATGATGATAAGGAACACCTTATCTTTAGAGCAGAATCGTCGCCACCTAATTCTTATCTAGATCCACCCCCAGTAGCTCAACTAAATTCAATTATCGGGGAGGAAGAGAATGAAATAACTGTGGTTGAGGAAAGGAATGTTCAAATAGAGGATGTACCTATTGCGAGAGAATATGTTGATGTGTTTCCGGATGATTTACCTAGACATCCTACAGAACGAGAGGTTGAGTTTTCAATTGATTTAATTCCTGGTTCAAGGACCCTATCGAAAACCCCTTATATAATGGCCACTATGGAATTAGTTGATCTAAAGAAACAACTGAAGGAATTGAGTAATAAGGGATTTATTCTCCCTAGTGTTTCTCTATGGGGAGCCACTATCCTTTTTGTTAAGAATAAAGTTGAATCTATGAGCTTGCGTATTGACTATAAAGAGATCAATGCTATAACAATAAAGAACAAGTATCCCCTACCTCTCATGTATGATTTATTTGACCAACTGCATGGAGCTCAATTCTTTTCAAAGATTGACCTTCAATCAGGATATCATCAGTTGTGTGTGAAGAAGGAAGACATTCCGAAGACAGTGTTTCGAACCCGTTACGGTCATTACGAGTTTACAGTAATGCCTTTTGGGCTGACTAATGCACCCTCTATATTCATGGATCTAATGAACAGAGTTTTCAAGGAATATCTTGATGACTTTGTAGTTGTATTTATTGATGATATATTGGTATAATCCAAAAGCTACAATGATCATGAAATTCAATTGCGCATTATAATGAATACTCTGAGAAGACATGAATTATATGGGAAGTTTAGCAAGTGTGAATTCTGGCTTCAGGAGATTTCTTTTCGTGGCCATATTGTCTCTAAGGATGGAATCTCTGTTGTTCCCTCTAAGACCAAGGCAATCCAACAATGTCCGGAACCAATGAGTATAACCGAGGTACGTAGTTTTATTGGTTTATCAGGTTATTATCGACGTTTCGTCCCGAACTTTGCCCTGTTGGCTAACCCATTAACAAATATCACGCGTAAAGATGTTAAATTTTTCTGGAAATAAGAGTGTGAAGAATGTTTTGATGAACTGAAGAGAATATTAGTCAATTCTCCTATATTGACTCTACCATCGGGGAATTATGGGTTCGTTATTTATAGTGATGAATCGAAGAATGGTCTTGGGTGTGTTCTTATTTAGAATGATAGATTTATTGCCTATTCATCACGACAGATGAAAATTCATGAGAAAAACTATCATACTCATGATCTTGAGTTAGACACTATAATATTTTCTTTGATGATTTGGAGACACTATCTCTATGGTGAAAAATGTGCGATTTATACTGATCACAAGATTTTGAAGTATATTCTCTCACAGAAAAAACTCAACATGAGGAGAAGGAGATGGCTTGAACTACTCAATGATTATGATTGTACGATACACTACCACCCGGGGATGTAAAATAAGGTGGAAGATGCTTTGAGAATAAAGGATCATGGATTTTTGAACAAGATGAAAGTTTAAAAGGATCATATATACATGGATCTAGTAAAGATGGATATGGGAATAACCATGGAAGGTGAAACATCGACACTTTTTCAAATGGTTGCCAAACCATCTTTACTAGAAAGTATAAAGAGTATTCAAGCCGATGAAGAAGCATTTAAAAAGAAGATTAAAGCAGTGAATGATGGTAGATTGAGTGACTTTGTGTCTGAATATGGAATTTTGAAATTTGGGAGGAGACATTGTGTTCCCGATATACCTGATTTAAAAAGGGAATTGTTGGAAGATTCTCATAGTTCCAATTTCTCTATACACCCTGGGAGCACCAAAATGTATAGAGATTTAATGGAACATTTTTGGTGGGACAAAATGAAGAGGGAGATTGCTGATTTTGTGTCAAGATTTATAGTTTTTCAATAAGTGAAAGCTGGGAGGCAATAGCCTGGACGAGTCATGCTACCCCTTCCCATACCTGAGTGGAAATGGGATAATATCACGATGGACTTTTTCATGGGGCTACCAAAGACTCCTAGAAGGAATGACACAATATGGTTAATTGTTTATCGTCTTACCAATTCAACACATTTCCTTGATATAAGGGAGGATTTACCACTTGAACGTCTAGAGATAATATATATTAATGAATTTGTGAGACTTCATGGAGTACCCCTATCGATTGTCTCATATCGTGATCCTAGTTTTACATCAAGATTCTGGAAAAGTCTTCAGAAGGCCTTGGATATTGAACTTTGATTGAGCATTGCTTACCACCCTCAAACAGATGGACAATCAGAAAAGACTATTCAAACCTTAGAAGTCATTCTGAGATCATGCTCACTTGACATTCAGGGTATGTGGGATCGATATTTACCTATGGTGGAATTTTCCTATAACAATAGCTTCCATTCAAGTATTCAGATGGCACCATATAAAGCGTTGTACAGAAAGAGATGTCGCACACCAACCTGTTGGGATGATGTTGGTGAAATAAAACTTGTTGGCCCAGAACTAGTAGAGGAAACGATGGAAACGGTAAAGGTAATCCAAAACCACATCAAAGCAGCTCAAAGTAGGCAGAAGAGCTATGCCGATAATCGAAGAGAGGATTTGGAATTTCATGTAGGATATCATGTTTTCTTGAAGGTATCTCCATGGAAGGGAGTCACAAGTTTCAGTAAGAAAGTTTAATTGAGTCCTAGGTACATCGGACAATTCAAAATTATAGAACAAATTGGGGTTGTAGCTTATCGATTGGCAATGCCGCCAAGTCTGTCCAAATTTCACGATGTGTTCCACGTATCACTGTTGAGAAAATACATGTCTGACCCAACGCATGTACACACCTATGAGGTATTAGAACTGAAACCCGATCTATATTATTGTGAAGAGCCTGTCAGTATTCTTGATACAAGAGAACAAGTGCTGAGAAACCGTATAAATCATCTGGTAAAAGTTTTATGGAGAAACCACAAGATAGAAGAGGCAACATGGGAACCCGAGGAACTTATGATGAAGAACCACCCGAGCCTTTTTATACAGTAATTTTCTAAAAATTTCGAGGACAAAATTATTTGAAGGAGGGGAGAATTCAACACCCCAGGCTTCCACGGCACGCTTCTCTTTGAATAATATAGTAGCGTGTGTTGTAAACAACTTCAAGATTCTAACACGCCGCGACCAATCAAAGTAGCTGTTATGAATAGTAATACCCACTGTTTAAATTTTTTTACATTTTATCTTTTAAAATGGACTTTATTTTTGGATTTGGAATATCAAAATTATCCTAGGATGAAATTTTGGTACTTTTTGGATAACTTTTATATTTTGATGAATAGTGAAAATTACTAAATTTTTATTAAAAACAAATTTTTTAATCAAAATAATTAATAGTGATAAATTATGAATTTTAGTAGTTTTAATGTATATTTAGAATATATTTTTACCATTTAATATGATATTGGTAATTGTAAATAATTTCACAATTAAACCGAACATAAACAAGCGTCAATCTTTTGATAGTTATTATCTTTTAAAAACACGTTTTTTGTTTTAACGACGGGAATTAATTTTAAATTAATTTCTTCCACTTCTATGTTTTGATTTTGGAAAAATGGATTCTATATTTGTAATCATTATTTCTAAATTTTTTAAATAGGTAATTTTCAATTTTAGTCATTTTGAATAATTACTTTGGTAAATATTTTATTTACCATGGTTAAAGGGTAAATCCGGTAAATAAGGGTAACAAAATAATATTATAAAAATAATAAATTACCCTAAAACGTGTTCTAACCTTATTGGTTGATACATGTCCGACCATGGGCATCTTTGGGTCGATTTTGGGACCCCATGGAGCCACTTGTTGGTGATAAGGACACTTTATATTAATTAAGATAAAATATATACAAAAAACATAAGAATATATCTTTTAGAAAAACAATTTTTACATAGGGTTATATATGTTTAAATTTAGACTATAAATATTAATTAGAAATATAAAAATATTTCCTACATAAATATATTTTACTTATAATTTTTATACATTAAATAATTTAAATTATTTATGACAAAATGATGATGCGGTAATTATTGTATTAATGAAAGATCAAGATAATTGATATTATAAATACTCAAATAAATGTAATTTTAGAATTTTTATAAATTCCAATAATTTTCTAGGTTAATTTGAAATATTAGTATTATTTATATAAATTTTTTCGAAGTAATAATGCTGTTATTAATTTAGGAAAAACAAAATACCCAATAGTGTCAAAATTGACATAAAAGAGTTTTTAAAACAATTATTATATTATTAATTGATATTAAATTCCTATAAATCTAATTTTCGGCCAAGAGACATATATCATGATAGGTGTATCATTAATGGACCACTTTGTGGTCTTTTGGAGGTATATAGTATGTTTATTAACTATATAATATAAAAATACAAAGTGACAAGGTAAGTGTCAAACTAATTAACTAAGTGTCAAAACTAAAAGATAAGGTTAATATAATGACCCAAACCTATCTAAATTCTATTGGTTGAGTGGTTTTCAACCCATACCCACCATAAAATTTAAATAATACAGTTTTGAGCCATTAGAAACCGAATATGAATTTATTATAAAATAATATTTCTAGATTTTCCTAAGGTGCCCCTCCCCCCTTATAAAAGGACACCACTTCTAACCAATTCTCCACAACTTCAAAGCCTTTTGGTTCAGCCAAAACCTGCCCAAATACTCTCCAAACTTACCTAACTTCAACATAGAGGGCATAGTTTGATCATAAATCCAACCTAAGGAGACCTTTTGATCAAATCAAAAGGAAGCACCCAAAGAAGAGGTAATGTTTTCACCACCCTTTTTTCAAGTTCATTTCTTCTTCAACTTATTCTTTCTTTTTTATTCACATTATAAAATAATAACTCCAGTATCGTATTTATATTGAGATGTTATTATAAATATGGTACAACCATATTCAGTATTCTATCCATCCTATGAATGACATGTCACCATACGTGCGTACGTACGACTTACCGTCTCCACGTTGTGGTGTAATTGTTATTCAAAACATTATTATTTGGATGGGTATAATAATGATGTGTAATTAATTTAAATAATAAATATAGAATGATAATGATTCATTTTATATGATATACCATCCAATCATATATTATATTAATATCAAAAGAATGATATTGTCGCTCGTGCGTACGTACGGACTATCGTCTCCACGAACGCGATGAGATTTATTCCCCCATCATATCCATTCATGTATAATTCTCATTTGATGATTAAAAATAATGTGTAAGGACTTTATATAATTATGGATATGAATAATATACAAAATATCCATAATGAACACGGCTTATGCAACAAAACATGTAAAAGAAAACGAGTAAGTTAACACCCGAAACGACGATAATACTAAGATATTATTAACAAAGAAATGTTAAAAGATCATATATGATATCATATTAATGTATATGATTCTTGAATAATTTAATAACAATTATTTCACCATTATATAGGAGGTTAACCTACCATCAACCAAGGAAATGTACAAGGTAAGGGTTATTTCATAATCTCTTCATTATTCGAGGTTGTTTAAACGTAAATATCCACTAAGACCTCTTTATCATCCACATCCATGTTTCTTAAAAATGAATTTCAAAACATTCTTACTATTTTACAGAATATGGGTTAAAGTCATTTATACCCTTGTTTTACTTTTTATAAGATGTTTATAAAGGAATCTTTCCGCCGTTTTCCAGACAAGGTCCTTTTTAACCTTTTCGACAAAATTAAGGTAAGAATGTCTTTTTTTGAACTTATATGGTAGGTGCAGATATTTTCCGCCGTTATAACATCATCAAAGATTCCCTTACAAGATTATAAGAATATTTTCAAAATAAATATTTTCTTTTTATGACTCGTAAATTATTTCAAAATATAAAAAGATATGTCTCTAAAATAAGGTTTTGATTTCATCTATGTCAACATCCTTTGATGGATTTTAAGTTTATTTGAAGTTGATTTATTATGATACAAAACATCCATATTGTATTGAATATTTTTTGATATGTTTGAATGTGTATGGGTAATTTTTATACCATTCATTTCTTATGTTTAAAGTATTTACATTTTGTATGCTTGTTTTAATACGAATGTTTATGATATGTTTAAACCTTTTCATATGAGACATGTATTGGATAAAGTAAGTGAGGGGTGGAGCTCGCTATAGCTCCTCGATGCATCGGTAGGTCTCATGAGACAACTAGATGTGGAATTGGTCGAGGCCCTTTCCCAATTTGATTTATGGTTTTGGACGAGGCCTTAATCATTTTAGACGTCTTGGTTGAGGCCTTGAAAAAATGTTTCAGAATGTACGACATTATACATTCCCTCATTATGGAAATAATATTGATGGTTCATGTGGTCATTCGACTATTAGAATACCCATGATTATGTTTTATTATGGCATTATTTCCTTAGCTCATAAACTTTCAATAAAAGTATTCATGTTTATTATTGGTAAAGGCATGTGTTTTTCAATTATTTAACATGCTTAATATTTATGCCATTTTCCGCTGTATTACTTACCCTTACTGAGCGTTTGAGCTCACCCCTTTCTTATGTTTCATTTTCCCAGGATATGAAGAAGTTAGTTATAAGTGACCTTTAGGCATAATCTAGGAGTCTTGGATGCTTCTAATGAAATATATTATTTTTTTATTTCTCTTCATGCTGTAAAGTGGATCATATGTATGAATCATGTTTCTAATAATACTAAACTGATCGGTCTTTCGAGATATGATTTTTTGGTAATCATGTCAATGTTATGTAATAATGCACTGAATCTGGGTAACTGGTGTTGGGGTGTTACATTTTAAAAATTCTATTTTTAGTTGGTATTTAAACCAATATGTAATGAATACATTTTTGCACACGATTTGGGTTTACGGGTCATAGGTTGTCTCAAGTGAATGGTGTGATTTGGCGTATAGTTATTATAGGTGTTGTAATTTTTTATTTATAGAAGTAAATTTAGTTGGGTACATAATGTGATGTTTTTATATTGATATGAAGAGGTTATAATAATGATGATAATTTATGATACTTGTATGAATGGGTGGATAATAAAAGGAAAATGACAATGATTAGATTAAATTTAATTATTTTAGTTGTTAGTTTATTATTTTCAAATTGAAAAATATGGTCTCTTTTTTTGGGATTAAAATTTACAGAGATATTATTATACATATTATCTCATAATAAGAGAGTCTAGTGGAGAAAAATATAGGGTATACATCAATATGAGAAAAATATATAGATATTTATTTTTTAAAAACATATATGATTGGGTTGAAGATGTGGAAAATCTACCATATATTTTTCACAAGGAGGTTTGGTTATGATTGGATTTGTTTTGTAATGTCTCGGACTCGAAGAGCCACCCAAATAGTGCTAAATGGGTCACGTATTACTACCTTAGGCGCACCTCCCTGAATGCCAAAGGTTGTTGACTATTAGCGAGGGTCTAAAAAGGTATAGTGGGGAGGCTATACCCTCTCGGAGGATAATAAAGGTATTGGACCAAGTATAATATAAAATAAGAGACACTTCAAACTCGAACCAGACTAGCATAGTGGAATCACACCAATATCAAAAAAACAACATAAGTGATTAATAAATAAGAGCAGTGGAATTTAAACACAATATCATGTTGAGACCACTTGTAACTACTACTATAATAGAAAAGTCATGAATACAACAAAACTCAAGATATAAAGGGGCGTCATTGGATAACCAACTATAGCTACAATAAAAAAGGTAAGCATGATGATACCAAAAAGAAATAAAAACAAAGTAAAATCTATCTTAGCATGACCTTAAGGTCCATACCAGTATTCATGCCAAACATCACTATGGTCCATCTCTTGAGGCTGACCCTTTTCCCACACATAAGTTCATAGATTCTACACGTGTCCTGAAGGGACTCCCTAGGGTGTGAGATGAATGTTAGTAGAATACCACCCAATGGTGTGTACCTAATATAAGTGTTTAAGAAAGCATGAATTTATAAGGAAAGTAGTAACCAATATGATTCAAAAATAAACATAAACTCCACTAGTGCTCAAAATCCACCATGGATTGTCACCTTCCTCATCCAATGTCAGAATCTGTTTCATGTAACCTGGAACCATGTACCTCTGGACAATTTGTGTCTCAAGTAATGACGTCCTGAAGGCATGCTCAAACAATATTAACCTTGCTCAAAAGCCCATGCCTGCCCATGGCACAACAATCTGAGCAGTAGAGATTCTAGTCCTCAAATAGGAACTAGATGGACAACGATGTCTACCCTCAAATTTTGTAACCATAGGGACAATGATTTCTTCCCTCAAATCATAGAGAGCCTCTTGCCCCAACCCAATAACCTCAATGTTATCCCCTAAAGGCTTCACACCTTCAACGAAGATTCCTATGGAATGCACCCCAAAACCAATTATACCTAACCACATATATCAGAGACATCTACCCAACGGGTGGTCAAAACCACCTCATCACAGAGTCTACTTGTGTGCACACTACTCAATGTTTCGGGTGAGAGCAAATCACCAAAATAAGTTCCCAAGCCACAACACCTCTGACACCTTGTGTCCCTATGATCAGTCACTCATGTCTGATGGTCTCAACATCCATGTAACATGGTCCATGCCCAACCTGACAGTAACACTGCCTCAAGCCGGCGTCTATGACACCCAATCCTGTGATCAGAACCACCCAATGTAATCTGGTCCAAGTCCAACCTGTGATCAGCATCACTCAACAATACCCAGGCCACACCCAACACAACCCGAAGGTTCCAGTATATTAAATATCACACATCACATATATATAATCAAAATAAATACTTTAAATAGGCAAAAAAAATTAAATATTTGAATTTCACTATCCATGTTTTCTTCCATACCAACACCAAAGTCTTGAAAGCCTCTAACAATTCATATCATGATTTAACAAATTAATCTAAGCAGTTTAATCAAAATAATCATTTTAAACCTTTTTTCACCCCATCCAAAATTCCCCAAATGATAAACGGCCTCTCACATGGCATCTCTCTAGCAATTCATGTATAGAGAATTCCCAATAACATCCCACAGGTCTAACAAACAATTTAAAATGCAACATCAATTAAAATAAGGTCTCACAGAAAATACCCGAAGACGCACCAAAGGTCGCACCACCCAAATGACCACAAAACACAAAAAAGGTATACACCACCTACCTCATACTCATACAATGAACCTCCCCCGGTATTACACTCTGATTCGGCCTAAAACATGATAGATCTATAAAATGAACCAAAATACTCAACCCTCGATAACTTGGTCGAGAGGAGTAAAGAAATAAAACGGCACAAGGAAAATTAAGGCCTTACTGAGGGGGTTCTAATGCATCCAAAGGTATTTGAAGGGGACTTCAGATTAAGGTACCGGAGGAAAATAAACTTTGTATGACTCTCCTCGCTCAAACCCACTGAGTGTTTCAGTTTCTTCCTCAAAACGAGGCTACTGCTTGTTTTAGTGAAAAAAAAAAAATAAATGGCATCTATATATGACTATATTTCATGTGTATCATTTTATTATTCCTAAGATGAATTGAATTTTACCAAGGGCCTACCGACATGACTACATGGTTTGGACGAGGTCGTACACGGCATGTCCATGGGTTTTTTCCTCTAACTCACCGACATACCCACACACCATGTATATCCCACATACACGGCTCAGACTACATGGCATGTACTAAGTGTACACATCATTTACTTGGTTTTTTATCTCCACTTGTCCAACTTGATCACATGCCATTTATGGCCTTCACATGTGGGAAAGGGTACACGATGTCTACTGAAGGTACACGACGTGTAATCTAGAATTTTCCAAAAACTACCAAGTTTCTCAAGTTTACTCTAAACAAGTCAAAAATTAAAACAGGGTCAGGATTTCGACCTATTCTAAAAGCCCGAGTTCTTATAATCTCACCACATTAAGATATCTCATCCTCGAGATATCAATTGAAACTCGAAGATGTACTGAAGATATCGATCCCCAAGGGGCTCCCCACCTTTGAAATTACCTAACCCAATATTAAACCAACCAAAACCCAAATCAAGCAAAGGTCCAACGACCTATTTATTGGACCCATGTTCCTCCCATGATGAATTTTTACCCCTGAACCTCATCGGTGCTACCGTGTCATTTCCAACACCCAAACGTATCCCACATAGTATCGGTGTCCACCTCTACAAGGTCCTAAATCTCTTGGATTCTTAAAATAAAACCTGGTAACATGAACCTCAAGTAAACCACATCTTCGATGCCCTGATGCCCACATAAGCTCAAATAACCCACATCCTCATTGATCATTATTCCCATAGAACCTCAAGTGACCTGCATCCTCGATGCTCTTGATTCCCACAGCACCTCAAGTAACTCGTATCCTCGATGTTCCTAATGTTATGTATCTCCAATATATATATATATCACACTCCCAAACTGGGTTCAATCCCATTGACCAATATCTAGTCCGTCTACATATATCCTGTGCACCTCATGCACTCAAACTGAACATGTCTCAAAAATCCATGCCAATAGAAAAATGAGTAATCATAGCCTTGCTCGCAGCATACCTCTAACCTTCGTTGGATCACCAGCCTACTCAATCGTCAACAGTTCCAAGACATGCACTTGGCCTAACACACGATTTCTTGAAGCCTATCCTCCCTATGGTGATGCACCAGTAACCTACCCCTGACCCCTCAGCTGGGTGCCAATGTCTCTATCACGTCCTCCACGCACAAATGAACCTCAGCTACCCTCACCTGGTACCAGAACTGAACCAGCACCAGATTCCATAGTCTTTTCTAATCCATGAATACTGGCTATTTGAGAAGGCTTCCAACAGAACCTCTTGAGATTCCCAACCTTTCCACATGCCCGACACTCCTTTGGAGGCCTGTCTCACTGAATCCAGACATTCCCTGGCTACCCACACTAAATGAAAACCACTACTGAACTACCATGAGGTGGTCTAGCTAATTCCTTGTCCCAATTGCCCTGATGGAACCTATCCTGACCTCACTTATTTCTATCTAAACCATCACTTGAAGCTTCTTCCCATCCCAAATGAGACCCTTCCATAAATTTTCCCTTGGATATGAGTGCCTGATTCACCACCTATAAGAATGAGGTTAGCCTAAATATGTTTACCTGCACTTGTATGGCGTGTTTTAAGTCATATTAAAAGCGCCCCACCCTCGAGGCGTCATCACTTACCATACCCGTTGAAAAGAAAGAAAGATCAGTGAAGGTATATGCATAGTCTATGATGGACATGTCACCTTAATAAAGGAATTAAGAACTCCCAAGATCTCTCCACACTCAGCGTCTCTAGGAATAAGTGATTGAAGAACATATCCGCAATGTCCTTCCAATCCATTCCCTCATGTCTTATAGCATGTACCTCTACATCCCACAGAGAACTTTTCTGGTCCTCAAAGCATGTACGTCTCTAGCTTTACCCTCCACCTTGGAGGCGTTTCGAGCTGCTTGAAGATCATACACATGCTTTCTATCTAGTTCTCAACTACCTGTGGACCACTCTCACCCTAAAAAAGTGGTGGGTGTTGCGACTGGAACTCCCCCGTTAGGTAATCCATAGAGAGGTCTGTACCCTGCGTGCCTCTATCGATTCCCTACAAGACACTTACCAGGCTAGTTTGGAACTGCTCGTCAATACCTTGTCTGAATGCTACCAAACCTAGCTGCTACCCTACCTGCACTAGATCCTAAACCTAATTTCATCCCTGAGCAAGTACCTGTAGATCATGCTCTTCCAATCCCAGATCCTGAACCTGATCCTGCTCTTATAAAACTGTATCATCTCCCGCCTAACGCTCCATCTGAGTCATCTAGAAGGAACCCGCTGAATTCCATAAATGGTCAGACATCCCATATATATATATATATATATTCAACGAAGATAAATAAATTAGTAAAGAGTAAGTATATAAAAACTACCCTTACTCTCCCTTATCTCAACCCATTCCCACAGAATCCTGGCCTCATGGCCTCCTAACCTGCCCTCAATAGAGCCATGTATCAAAAGTACCTCAGGCCATCCCGTCCGAACAACCAATGTTGCCTCAAACTGACGAACGAGTCACCCATTCCTGACAGTCAAACTGTCTCAAACTGACATCCAAGATTCCTAATCCGGGTGATCAGTCATCACCTCAGTCATAGTTCTTTCCTTATCTTATAAGATACAGGCTCAAATACCCTTCCACATGAAATTCTAAAAATATATAATGCATGGAATAAAACAATGCAACAAAAAATAAATTCTATCAAGAATTTCACCTATTCACATTTCAAATGAATGTGGAAATTGACATTTTTCATATGGTATTATCACTTCACAAAGCATACGTGCATATATGACATTGAAATACCATAAAAATGTGCTTATCAAAATCCAATAAAATAAAACATTCCATAACGGGGCAAGGTCCAATTATTCCCTTCCTTTATCGGGTTAAGGGACAAATATCACAACCAATAACATCACAAATAAATTTATCCACCAAGTTAAAAACCATATAAACTGTAATCTGAGAAAAAGAAAAAACCGCAATTCCCACCCAAGGAAACTTGGTCTATCCCTCTTACTTGGGGCTGCAGGCACCCAATCATGAGCTAGAAACCCAGTTCCAACAACAAACTATCTCCAGTCTACCATATCCCAAATAGTAAAACTAGCATAAATAAAAAGTGAAGTCTCAATCTCATTAGTATCCAGAAAAATAATGCTACTAAATCCCTATAAAAAAACTCCTATGATGCCACTTTTTAAATTCATGAACCCAAAGAGCCACCCAAACATTGCTAAATGGGTCCAGTGTTATTACCTTAGGTGTATCTCTCTAAACGCCAAAGGCTGCTAATTAGCAGCGAGGGTCTAAATAGGTATAGTGGGGAGGATATACCCTCTCGGAGGATAATACAGGTTTAGTAACGAGTATAATATAAAATAATATACTCTATAGACTTGAACTAGACCTGTATAGAGGAAACACAACAATATCAAATAAACAACGGAAGCGATAAACAAACAGGAGTAGCAGAATGTAAAAAAAATAGCATGTTGAAACTACATGTAACAAAAACTAGAACAGACAAGTCATGCATCCATAACAAGTCAAGATATAAAGGAGTGTTAATGGATAACCAATAGTAGCTAAAACAAACAAGGTAAGCATTATAATATAGAAAAGAATTAATAACAATGTAAACTCCATATAGACATGACCTCATAGTCCATACCAATCTCCGTGCCAAACATCACTACGGTCCAGCACCTAAGGTTGGCCCATTTCTTGCATGAAAACTCATAGAGTATACGTGCTTCCCTAAGGGCCCTTGTAGAGTGTGAGACGAATCTTAGTAGGATACCAAAAAATGGTATGTACCAAATATAAGTGTCTAAGAAGGAATGCATTTATAAGTAAAGAAGTATATTGTACGATGAAAAAATAAACACAAACTTCAATAGTTCTCAGCAGCCACCATAGAGTGTCACCTTCCTCATCCAACATCAGAATCTCTTTCATGTAACCCAGAAGAATGTGCCTCCTGACAAATCATGTCTAAATTTCTGAAAAACTGAAGGCATTCCAAAACAGCAGTAACCTTAATCGAAATCCCACAACTACCCATGGCATAAAAACTAGAGGAGTAGCGATGTCTTTCCTCAAAGAGGAACTGGAGGGATAGTGATGTCTACCCTCAAATCTATAACCAAAGGGATAGTGATTTCTACCCTCAAATCAGTAACCAGAGGGACAATGATGTCTGCCCTCAAATCACGGTGATCCTCAGTCCCCAACCAGATAGCTTCAACATTATCCCCTGAAGGCTCCTCACCTTCCATGTGGATTCCTATGGAAAGTAACCCCAAAGCAATTGTATCCTACCACATCTATCGGGGGCCACTACCCAATGAGTGGTCAAAACCACCTCAACACGAAGTCTACCTTTGTGCACACTACTCAATGTTCCAAGTGATCAGTAATCACCAAAATAAGTTCCCAAGCCACAACACCTATAACACCTCGTGTCCCTATGACCATGTCGCTTAAGCCTTATGGCATCACCATCCAAGTAATCAGGGCCATTCCTAACCTAATAGTCACACTACCTCAAGATGATCTTCATGACGCCCAATCCTGTGGTCAAAACCAGCCAATGTAATTTGTTCCAAGCCCAATCTTTGATCATCATCGCTCAATAATACTAAAGCCATTACCAACACAACCAAAAGGTTCCATCAAATGAAATATCACACATCAAAAATATATAATCAAAATAAATACTTTAAACCCAAAAAAAAACTAAATAGTTGAATTGAACTAGCCATGTGTTGTCCCATACCAGCACTGATGTCTTGAAAGCCTCTAATAATTTATATGATGCCCTAACAAATTAAACTCAGTAGTTTAATCAAAAAAATGCATTTTAAACAATTTTGGAACCCCTAGAAAAAATTCCCCAAATGAGAAAAGACCTCTCTCTAGACATCTCTCTAGAAATTCAGATATAGGGAATGCCCAATGGCATCCCACAGGTCAAACGAGCAATTTAATATGCAACAGAAATTAAAACAGGGTCTCTCAAAAAATACCTGAAGACGCACCAAAGGCCACACCACAAAATGACCACAAAACACAAAAGGAGGTATGAAACTCATACCTCATACTCGTATTATGAACATCCTCTGGTATCAGCCTCCAATTTGGTCTAAAAACATGACAGATCTACAAAATGGTCAAAAATTCTCAACCCTTGATAAATTTTTCAAGAGGAGGAAACAAATAAAACAACTTTAGTGGAATCGAGTCCTTACTGAGGGGGTTCTAACGCATACGATAACATTTAAAAAGGACTTCTGATGAAGATTTGGGAGAAAAAATAAGCTAAGGTCTTCTCTCTTCACTCAAACCCATTTAGGTTTTAGGTTTCTACATCAAAACAATGCTACTGCCTATTTTAGTGAAGAAAAACATAAATACATGGCATGTATATATGAGTACATTTCATGTGAATCATTTTACTGTTTCTAAGATGGATGGAATTTTGTCGAGGTCCTAGCGACATTACTACATGGCATGTATGAGGTCATACATGGTGTTTCCTTGGTTTTCCCCTCTAACTCTCTGACATACCCGAATGCCATTTATATCCCCTATACATGACTCAATCTACACGGCATGTACTAAGTGTACATGACGTGTACTTTGTTTTTTTATCTCCACCTGGTCAACATGATCACGTGCCATGTATGGACTTCACACACAGTCAAGGGTATATGACATGTACTAAAGTTACATGGCATGTAATCTACAATTTTCTAGAAACTACCCAGTTTCTCTAGTTTACTCAAAACAAGTATAAAATTCAAATAGGGTTGGGATTTTGAACTATTCTAAAAACTAGGGTTCGTACATGTTTGATAAGGTTGTTATCTATATTACAATTTCATTTTGGACACTATGGTTTATAATATATAAACTATGATGAAATTTTATTTGAATTTTTCTTACATTTATACATTCAATTTTCATAGTGTTTATTTATAAAAATATAGTTGGATTTATTATCGATTATTGTAGTTGTTGGTTTATATTTCAAATTAATTAAAATAGTAATTACTTAAGACATGATCTGATAATAAATTTATTAAGAAAAACACCAAAATTCATTTTTATTTCATGTTTTTTTTTGTTTTTTTCATACGAAAATTCACATAACGATTATATTTGGGAATAGGATACATGAGTTTTTCACATTGATAGATAGTATCAGATCCAACATAAATTGTATCATACCTCTAGAAATCACATGTGTGGAATAAATTATTTTTAGTTATTATGTATTTTGGATACTCTTGTTGTTCCTTTAATGTTTTTATGTTTTATTTAATTTTGACTAATTTAAAATTCCAAGATAACTTCTTGTATAAATTTTTTTGATATAAAATCGATCAGTATAAACCATACCTCATTCAACTTTATAAAAGTTAATTTAAAAATATGATAAGGAATGATGTAGAGATATCCATATTATAATTACTCACACTTGAAATATATATACATTATATTTTTTTTAGAATACATAATATAATACACAAAGACAAACCCAATGACCGTATTATATTAGTTCATTTTGAAACTTGGGATGATAAAAACTGGTGAATAAGTGAACTACACCATCTCTCTAAATTTTCTTCATTAATAGAACCCTTAATAGATACATCATACATAATACATATCTTAATAACTTGGGGTAGGTAAACATAAGAAAGGGTGAGCTTAAATGCTCTAAAAGGGTAAAAAGGGTGATGTGTAAGGATAATCATAAACATAACAGCATGAGAACATGATAATAACATTTTGTGATCATAACCAGCATATCAAATTGGTCATGAAAGTGTAACATATGAATAATTCATGGAATTTTGGAAAACACATAATCATGTAAAATGATTTAGATAGTAGTCAAGGCTTACTAACAAGGCTATATTAGTGGAATGGTTTCCCTCCCCAAACCATCTTAGTAGTCAATGTTCACTCCCAATACCATCTTAGTAGAAATATTCCTTTTATGAACCAAGTCAACTCCATGTTCCACACATGTCTATCTCATGGGATATAAATCATTACCCATTGAATTAAAGGGAGTTATTGGTACCACCTATCTCATAATGAAATCATACATATGTTTTCCATAATATCATAAACACTAATTATATCATAAACTATAAAATGAAATGGGAATCATAAAAATGTAAATATATCATAACTTTTGGAAAATAGACAAGTTTCAAAATCATTTCATCAAATAAAATCCCATTAAAAGAAGAATTTTTCATAAGAATTTAACCCATGAAATTAAAATTGGTTTCATGTGAATTTATTGGGGTACAACCTATGAAATAGAAACAAGTTTCATAAATAACATGTCAACAAAATCATAACCATTCATAGATAGAATAAGAATGGTATATTTGGATCATAACCCCAAAAATACATAGTAAACGTCAACGAATGTCATCGTAGATGGAAAATAATTTTGAAGAATCTTTTAATAATATTTATTGGGGAATATGTACCCTCTTATTTGAAAAATTATTTTCAAAAAATTAAAAAATATAAAAATAGTTTTAATTGAAAATAAATATGAATACTTATAAATGTAGATTTGAAAAAAACACTTTTTAAAACAGAAAATATTTTCAAAGTGATTTTTAATTGAAAAAGATCTGAATAATAAATTAAAAAATTAAATAATTTTTGAAAACATGGTTTTCGAATAAATCATATTTCTTACCAAAGAGATAAATAAGGTCATATTTTCATAAAAACACTTTCTTAATTACCATATGTACCAAAGAGAGGGAAAATAGTACCAATACATTATGATATCATGAATAACCATAGGATACTAAATTTCATAATTATTATTGATAGATAGATGATAACATTTCTTCATTGGAAGCATATTTGTTAACAATCCTGATAATGATGAGATTATAGAAAAAAAATCTTCATACATTTATAACATGGAATCATAATCCCCATAAGAAAATTAAATTAAAAGTGGATTAAAATATAACTAAAATTAGTATATTAATAATAAAACATGTAAATTTTTATTATATATAACATGTAAATGAATGTAGGTTCATAAAAAAACATATGTCTCACTGAAGGAAAATTGAGACAAATTTACCGTAAAAATTTGGTATCTTTTGAACCGTAAACCATGTGAAATAGAGGTAAATAATGGATAAGTAAATATAAATAAAATTATTTTTAATAATAATATAATACATTAATGGTAATTATATACTCATAAAAAAATAAACAAGTGGTGAATATGTAATAAGTCTCACAGAAATAAAAGCGAGACAAAAAATCCCCTTACTACTTGTGTAAATATTCAATCATGATATCCATGAAATAATAACATCAATATAAAAATTAAATATAATGAAATAAATTAAATACATGATGTTTCTTCCCATAAGGAATTATATACATCACAAAAATGAAGATATTGGTGAATATGACATGTATCTCATCTATATAAAAAAGTGGGATGAAATTACCTTAATTTAAGTATTTACTCTCATCGTACTTGTTAAAACATACTATATAATAAATATTACTTTATTATAAATCAATAAAAACTATATTAATATATATAATACCATATATTATTTACATATGATTTTATATTTCCCATTTATTAACAATTTTCATGTTAATGTTATGTTTCGGGTAAGAACCACTTTGTTTTTCGCATTTGTTTTGATTTGTATCATTTTGGGTCGACTTACTTATATCATGATTTCATAATATCAATAATTTTAAACATTATATAAATACCATATATATTAATTATATATTTATATATAATAATATATAAAATATAGAAATAGGAAATGAAACACACTGTTCATGGAGATGGTAGACCGTACGTATGCATGAAATCTCTTTCCATTTTCTTATCGTATTAAAATAAAGAGGTTAGATAAATTATATATATATAATATCATTCAATTAGAATTATTATGTAACATATATTATATATTTTTATAAAAATTTTCCTTAATATGTTTCATGTAAATCAAAACGAATGAGATCCCTTTTAAGAGAAGGTAGTCAATACGTCCACAAATGATTTTATCTTATTACCAAAAAATATAAATAATGAAGGTATCCATTATATAATATTTCTAGAAGTAATTAGGAATCAAAAATATCATATATTGCATTTAAAAACATTAATTATATCATAATTTCCAACCTTGATAGGTTGTAATGGAAGAACGACCAACATCAGTTCACAAGGTGGTAGTCCACCGTACACACGAATGGTGATTGTGTATCCCATTTGATGGAAGTGTCTGAAGGTTTAGGTTGTTACCATAACATAACTACATATTAGTATATTTTGAATTATTATTTTATTATATAATCTTTATATATGTGTAATTTTAGGGTTAGGTGAATGAAACAAAAGAAAAATGCATGTTTAAAGATGTTACCTCTACTCTAGGAAACACCTATTGGTTTTCACCAAATAACTAGCTTTGTTGTATTTATATCCAAAGTGAAGATTTTAGTTTTATATTATGGATTTTTGGAGTATATTTTTATAGTTTTTTTCTAATACTATGGGATAGAGAGGTATGATGATTTGAGTGGATGAGTACCCTTTTATATTGGAGGAGGAGTAAAATTCTTTTAAATAAAAAAGGTAAACAATATTTAGAGGTATCCTTTTCATAATGTTCCAAAATAATTGTAAATTTTATATAAAATAGATTAAATGGTATAAATATGTTCATATAATGGATATTGGAAAACATTCTAGGTCATTTATCATTTTAAGATTAATGTTTAACCACTAAGTGAACTCATTTTTACCTTAATTACTGTAACTAATTTTATTTTATTTTGCTAATATTTTTTTTAAGAAATATATTGACCATATTAGAAACTATAAATTTTACTAATTCAAAATATTAAACCATTTTTGTAAAATTCTACTTAAATAAGTGGCATAAATTAATTTAAAATTAATCTAGTAGATGGGATGAGATGGCCAGTTTTTAAAGTGAAAATTTCAAAAGAATGAAATTTTTTTATATCCAATTTCAATATGAAATTTATTAAAATAACCTAAATTGGATTAATTTATTTATTATTGAACTCATTATAGTTTAAAAAAAATTCAAATTATAATTTAACTATATAAATAAATTTGGTGAAAGGAAGTTTTCAATTAAAGTTTAGTATATTTCATTATTCATCAAAAAGTTAAATATTTCAGAAAAATCCATAAAATAAACCATAAGAATTTTTTAAATTATCAATTAAAAATTATTTTTATTTTATAAAATTAAATTTCTATAAGTTTTAATATTTTATTATATTATTTTTTTAGAATGTCATAAAAATACACTTTTTTTGAAAAAAATCGTATTTTTAAAACATATAGACTATATGAATATAATGTATTTTATTACGAATATTTTTTATTTATATAAAAAAATTATAAGAAATATTTAAATGTATGTTATTACAATTCATATTACAATTTTTAATATTAATGTTATAATAATTTTTATTAAGTAATTATAATAAAAAAAATTGGTAGAAATTCAATGTTGCGACTAATATAAGCTAAATAGATTTTGAGTATAGTGAAATATTAATAATGTGTAACATATAAAGAAATATTTACATGGAGTAGTGTGAAATTAAATACATCAATAGTTTAATTTATTTAAAAAAGGTTCATAAAAACTCATGGGGTTACATTCCACCCCCCTTAAAATTAATTTCTCCCTAAAAATTCTTCATTTTGATCCAACAAATGAGGATACTACTACCTCATCATATCCTTGAGATCCAACATAGATTCCTATAATTGATTGTTTCTCCACAAAACATTTACTAGTTGATTGGAATAATTTTTAGAACTATGTATGTATGATCGATAACTTTAAATTGTTGTTTCTCATAAGAAAGATCGTGATCTAGTGATATGAATTCTGATTTTTATGCATGTGAAGGTTCATGTATATACATGGAACACATTTTGTACTTGAGAGAGGTTTGGTTGTAGCACAATGTGACAGCTTACTTTTCTGATATGATCAATAATTTAAAATGGACTGATATACCTAGGTATTAGTTTTAATTTAATAAAAAATCTCATAACCTTCTTCTATGGATAGATTTATCAAAACACATTCTCACCATATTCAAATTATAAATAATTTTAATGGTTATCATTATAAATTTTCTGTCGAGTTTGATCTTCCTTGATATGATACTGAATGGTTCTGACCTTCTCCTCTATTTCATCACCTACTCAGGTCCTAATAACTTTCTTTTCTCAACTTCATTCCAGTATGTTAGAGATCTAAATTTCATTTCATAGAGGGTTTAATAAGGATTCATATTAATTATTAAGTGAAAGATATTGTTGTATGAAAACTCAAATGTGGGAAGGTGTTGATCACAACAACCTTTAAAAACCAATGAAAAATATCTCAACATATCTTTTAAGGTTTACATTTTTATTTTGAACAGACCATCCTTTTAAGGATGATAATCAGTGTTGAAACTAAAATCTATATTAATGGATTCATGAAGACCTTGAAGAATATTTGACGAAAACCTCATATTCTTATTAGATATAAAGGAATATTTCACCCCAATAAACCTTACGACTTATTTAATATATATTTTTTAAATGTGATCTATAAAGAAGTCTTCTCTAATAGTTATGAAATGTACTAACTTACTAAAGAGATCCAATACCACCCAGATTTCATTATTTCATTTAGATATGTGGGGAGTCAAAAAATATACAGAGTGATTTTATCCTATTTCTATTCTAGTGTGGTTAATGGATGAAATATTCACTACAATTTTTTCAATTCAGCCTTAACATGATGTCAAACTAAAAACTGAGATACAAACTCTATGATAACTCTCTTAATTCCAACCAACCGTATGTATTCTTTCAAATATCTCTACATATTCATACTTCCAGGACCATTAGAAAATATAGAGCAATAATATTCCTCTAACATCTCCTTTAACAAATATGGTATGGATTGAAAAAATAAATTGTTCTAGAACTTTATCATTCCATCTTGATCAAGGTAAATCCCAGGAAAATTTGTAACCATCTTCTAATGTTCTAAATCTTGTTTATATGCCTCTTTAATGTTCACATGGATAGAGTGTTAAACTTGCAATTGATAATGATGATATTTTATCCCTTCAATCAGGATTTCTAGGTCCATACTTTGAAAATCAATAAATATTGGATCTTTTTTTATCCTCATCAAAGATAAGTTAGCATGTTCCTTTTGACTCAAATAATCATCCACCTTGTTCTCTTTCACCAGGTGGTAATGTATTGATCTTTCATAATACTTTATCTACTCTAACCATATTATCTAGTGAATTTTTAACTCATTCTATGTGAAAATATACTTCAAAATTCTATGATCAATATATACTGCATGCTTTTCACTATAAAGATAATCCCTCCATAACATTAATACAAAAATTACCATAGCTAAATACAAATAATGATTTGGGTATTTTTTCTCATGAATCATGAATTTTACTAAGGCATAGTCTATAATCATTTTATTCTTCATAATAAGATATCCAAATCCCTTATTTCATAATTCACTATATATTACAAACCCTTCTCCACTATAGGGTAATGAAAGCACTGATGTGCTGACTAACCTTCTCTTTAATGCCTTGAAATTTTTTTCCCATTCATATGCCTAGAGGAACATGTAACCCTTTGGAGTTAACTTGGTCTATGAATGGAATAGTAATGATAAATTATCCAAAAAACATCGATAATATTTATCTAAACGATGAAAAATATGGATATCGGTTACCACGGTTTTTCTGATCCATCACACAATAGCTTACATCATTGATGGATCTAATGTTATACCCTATATTGAGATTATGTGACCCAAAAATGAATCCTTGGAAGCAAAAATTCACACATTGTAAAATTTTCATACAATTAATACTTCCTTAGGGTCTTTAGTTCAATTCTCAAGTAGTATTCATTCATTTCATTTCTCTTTGAATAGATAATAATGTCATTTATAAATACAACCAAAAACCTATCAATCTAATAACTAAGGACTATATTAATCAAATCCATGAAGATAATATGGGAATTAATAAGACCAAAAGGCATAATTATATATTCATAGGTTCCATATATTTAATAGAATTTTTTCCTGGTTATATCCTCTTTAAATCTCAATAGATGACATCCCATAGTGAAGGTCAATCTTGGAGAAGTATTGAGCTCTCTACAGTTGATCAAACAAGTCATAAATATGGGGAATATGATGCTTATTATGAATCATGATCAAGATCAACACTCGATAATCAATGAAGTGTATCATTAATATATATTTATTTTTCAAAAAAAAATAGCTCCACCCGAATGTGACACATATGGCCAAATGAATCCCTTTCTAAGGTTTTACTGGAGTTTTTTATTCAATTATTTCAACTCAATCAGGTCCATTCAATAAGGATTATTTTATATTGGTGTGAAAACCACGTATAGATTCTATTGAGAACTCAACTTCACATTTTTTATGTAAGTGTATAAAACTCATCTGGAAATACAACCACAAATTCCAAAATAATAAGAATATCATATATCTTGAATTTAGCCCCAACAATTTGTGATCATCATACTTTCTTAATGGGAATTAATACACATAAACTATAAGTAAATATCCATAGGAATATTATACTTATCATCACATTGATATATGATCATAGGTTGGTTTGAAATATAAAAAGTAACTTACCTTCCATGAAAATTGATGTGGACTTTATGTAGAGAAATCCAATCCATGCGTAATATGACATCAAATCCAAATAGAGTAATAATGAGAATATTTTTTGGAAGTATATTCCCACAAAAATCAACCATAGAGTATTCATATACTTGAGATAAAAACATTATTCCATTTGGGGGTTTCACCGCTAATTCCACCTCTAATAATATGGGTGGATTCTTAATACCCTTAGAAAATTTATTAGATATTAATGAGTGGTTAGATCAAGAATCAAATAAGACATCATCAATTCTATAGTGGATAGTAAGTGTACCTTTCACAATTTGTTTACCACACCCCTAATGAAACAAAGTGAATGAATGAGATTTAACCTTTTCTCTCAGCTTAAGAGGTTATTGACATCGATCATCATCATTATACTTTGTTTTTGGGCACTAGTCAGAATAATTTCTATTCTATTTACATTTTATGCACTGAATTGGGGGAGATTAATTCTTTTAATCTTTCTATCCATTCTCATTGTTATCAAATGTCTTCACAACACTTCGGAAGTCAAATTCTTGATTACCTTCCCTTACCCACTTAAAAAATTATTATAACCATTATGATAACTTCCTCTATTATTCGTCCTAGAAATTTAGTATAAAGGAATCATTATCTTCTTCAATCCATAGTTTTTATATTTTCATTTGAAATTTATATTCATTTTCTTATCAAAACCATGATATTGATATGTAACTGTAACCTCTATTTTAACTTTTATAGAACAATACACAAACCTCTTCATAACTACAAATGTATCTTATTGATAACTCACTTATGATACTTTTCTTTAATCCAACTAAGAATCAGTCAACCTTACTTTTGGGTTGGATGATAATTACTGAAGCATATCATGCAAGTCTTACAATATTAGCCTCATAGGTACCAATGGGTTCATCATCCCTTTTCTTTACCTTGAGAAACTCCTTAATTATATTATTATGAAGAATAATAGGAAAGTACTTTTTGAATAATAAGTTCTTGAACTCTTCTCCATCCATGAATTCAATCTCATCTTGTTGCCTCATATTCTTGATTATAGTCGACCACCGCTCCGCTATGCCTTCTAAATGATAGGAAACCAGAATGAATTTTTCATTTTATGAACTCTAAATAACATAAAATATATTTTTAGTGGCACTAATTCATTATTCAGAAATAAGTGGATTAGAAGACCCACTAAAAGATGGTGGATGTTGCCTCATGAAGGACTCAACATATTGTTGCTCCCTCCATTGCTTGATTAGAAGTCCAGCATGATTCATAGAATGAGAAATATATGTGAGTACAACAATGAGGTTTTTCATTCATGATCCCATAAAATTTGGATTACCAGGAGAATAATCATTGCATTTCCCACTACACTTTTCCTTAACATGGTTCCTTTGAGTTCTAACCATTGACTAAAACCAAAAAACATAGAGTAAGAAATAGTAATCATAGTAGGAAACTATATAATCATAAAAAATAAATTATAGAATGTATAATATATGAAACCTTTATTGTACTATGAAACCATAGGTTTATCGTAGTTTATTCATAGATAACTTATATTTAAATCCTTTATGATGGTTCGTGAAGAGTTAGTGACTTTCTTATGCATATCCCTTTGAAGTATAAAACCAAGTCTTCAACAAGGCCCGATTTCATGAACCTGTTCCCAATCGAGTCTAGGTCAATATGATGTTTTCAAGGTTACTATCCATATGTATATATGTTCCAGATATACATCCTCTTTTAGTATCTAGATAGGGATGTATTTCAAGTAAACCACCCACTATATCCATTACCAAAATTCTAGGACACTTTTCTATACATTTCCTTATCCTTAGAGGCACGTACTTAGGTATTTTACTAATGTTTTATTGTCCATATTTCAAAATTTTAACTAAAATGTGGATCAAATACCAACTATAGAAAGCGAAACTTGACATAAATATACACTAAATCACTTTTTTAGAATATATAACACATTTCACAAATACACACCCAAAGATCATATTAGTTTAGTGCCTTTGGAAACCTGGAAACATAAAAAATGGTAAATAAGTGAGCTAAATAATCTCCCACTATTTTATTCATTGCTAGAACCCTTCGTAAACAAATCATACAAAATTCATATCTTCTTAACCTAGGTAATGGAAATAGAAGAAATGGTGAGATACTGTTATTAATAAGGGTAAACAAGTGAAATATTTAAGCATAATCATGAGAATAAAGGTATGATAACAAGATAAAAATATTATAGGATCATACCATTCATATAAATGATCATAATAAATAGTCAAGAAATAAATATTAGCAGTTCATAATACATAAATTATAAGGGAATCAAGAGAATAATACATGAAAGCCTAACATAGGAATAAGACATGGAATTGTGCAAGGCATATAAACATGTAAATTGAATTCTATATTAGTCATGAATAACATAAAATTCAATATTAGTTGAATGGGTTCACTCCCCAAACCATATTATTAGTCAAGGTTCACTCCTAATACCATCTTAGTGAATATATTCCTTTACTAAACTGAGTTCACTCCCTGATCCAACCATATATATGTCATGAGATATGAATCATCACCCAATTGATTATAGGGATATATAGGTCTCAACCATCTCATAAAGAAATCAAACATATATGAGAAACCAAATCATAATAATTCAACATATGATAACCCATGAAATTAAATAGGTATCATAAACATGTTATCATATCATAACCTATAGAAAAGAGATGGGTTACAAAATCATTTCAGCATTGAATTTCCTATGAAAATAATTGAGTTTCATAATAATATACCCAGTTAAATAGAAATGGTTTTCATGATCATTTATCATGGTTTAACCCATAAAATAGAAACAAGTTTCATAAATAACAAGTCATCATAATCATAACCATTCAGAGGACGAAAAAGAACGGTATCCATGGATGATAACCCCAATAGTACATAGGTAACATCAACTGATTTCATAATAGATGGAAAATAATTTTATGAAATATTTTAAAAAATATATTTATGGAA
The DNA here is from genome assembly GCA_963277665.1 of Viscum album. Classification (NCBI taxonomy): domain Eukaryota; kingdom Viridiplantae; phylum Streptophyta; class Magnoliopsida; order Santalales; family Viscaceae; genus Viscum; species Viscum album. The sequence continues at coordinate 1,738,135,238 of OY728135.1, read as the reverse complement.
ATATTATTTATTCTTTGAAATATTTTTTTGAACATAAAACATATTGAAAATGCTTATCTTTGAAAAGAACTATTGAAAATTATAAAGGATGTTTTAAAACCCATTTTAAAAATGTTTTTAAACATAAAATATTTTTAGAATCATTTTTAATAAAAAATTATCTTAAAATATCATTTAATTTTTTTTAAGTCATTTTCAAAAACATCTTTTTTAATAAAAGATATTTCCAACAGAAGGGACAAATAAGGTCATATTTTATTAAAAACACTTTCTTAATTATCTTAATTATCAAAGAGTTTAAAAATGGTACCAATACATAAAGATATCATTAATAAATAGAGTATAATAAAATTCAGGAGAGTTCTTGATAGATGAATCATAATATTTCAAAAATGTAAGCAAAATCATAAAAGTCTTGATAATGATGAGATTGTAACAATAAATTCATACCCATTTGGTACCTTTATATCATAATATCCATGAGATAATGATGTTAAAATAATAATAAAATATCATGAAAATAAGGTGAATCATGTAAAAAAATTCAAAGTTTAGTATATAAACCTTATAATGGAATATAGTTTCATAACATAACATGTGTCTCAAGTAAGTAAAATTGAGGCAAATTTACCTTACCGATTTGGAATCTTTTAAATCATAATCCTCATGAAATTGAGGTCATAAAATAGATAAGTAAATAACCATATATTTAAGGATAATAATCATGGAATATATTAATGGGAATTATATACACCAAAAAAATAAATGAGTGGTGAATAAATAGTAATTCTCATAGAAGTAAAAGTGAGACTAGAAATCCCCTTATTACATGAGTAACTTATAAATCAGAAGACCTATGAACAAATTAAATAAATTTAAACATTAAATATAAATAAATAAATAAAATTCATGAAATAATATTTCATACCTAATTATATATCCAAAAAATAATAAGTGAGTTGTGAATATCACTTGTATCTAATGGATATAAAAAATGTGAGACGAAATTCATTTTCCTTAAGTCATGACACTCATCATACTTAATTAAACATCATGTATCTAAAATATAAGTTTATTATAAATCAATCATAGAACAATGTTCATATATATAATACCATATATAATTTATACATGAATTTATATTACCTTCTTATAAACAGTTACATGTTAAAGTTATGTTTCATGTAATAACCACTTTTTTTTCACATGTGTTTTTATTTTATATATTTTTTATCCTCTTACTTATATCATGATATCATCATATCCAAAATGATAAACATTATATAGATAGAATATATATATATTATATATTTATTTAAAATAATCCATAAAATTTATAAATAGGAAATAAAATATGTTTTTCATGAAGATGGTATGTTGTATGTATGCATGAACAATGTTTCAATTTTCATAGCGTATTGAAAGAATGAAAATATAAAAATGATATATATATATATATAATGTGACTACTATATATTTTTTATGTAATATATATTGTATATTTTTATTAAACCCATCCTTAAAACATTCCATGTAAAACGTGAACGGATCACATCGGTTTGAGGAGGCGGTAGTCCACACGCCCACAAACGATGATATCATATTCCCACTTAATGAAAAGCATGATATTATATGTTATATAATAATTATAAAAAAATACATCATAAATATCATATATATTATATTAATATGGTATTTTTATCATTATTTCTATCCTTTGGAGGTGTTAATTGAAGAATTAATGACATCGGTTCATGATGTGGAAGTCTGCCATACAGAAAAATGAGGATTGCAAATACCATTTTAAGCAAGTGTGTGAAGATTTTTGTTGTTAAATTGACATAAGAAAACACAATTATTTTTATGATAATGAGTTTATTATATATTATTTATATACAAGTAATTGAAGGAGGGGGAGAAGGAAACAAAATAACATTGCACGTTGAAAGATGTTACCTCTTCTTTGGAAAACATTTTTTGGTTTAAACTAAATAATATCCTTGTATGGATTTATTATTAAAGTTATTATTATTGGGTTATAGGAGGGATTTTTGGAGGATAATTTAATAGTTTTTATCCTAGAAAAAGGTCATAGAGGTGTGAATATGTGATGGGGTGAGTGCCCTTTAATTTTGGAGGAGGAGTGGCATATTTGTAAATACAAAAAGGTAAACATTATTGGGAGGTATCCCTTAAAACATGTTCTACTAATAAGGGTCCATTTTCTTAAAACAATAGGGGAAATATTCTAAATATGGACAATAAATGGATTATAGACATGTTTATAAGACATGAATCCTTTTATTGATGATATTTAACTACTAAGTAATCTCATTTTTATGTCAATCATTGTAAATAATTTTAAATTTTTAACTAATATTTTTAGTAAAAAAACTAATTTGAACTTATTATAAATTATAAATTAGGGTGATTCAAATTATTGAATCCTTTTTTCAAATTATAATTATATAAATGGCATAAATTAATTTAAAATTAATCATAGAGATGGGATGAGACAACAGATTTTTAATGTGAAAAAAATCAAAAGATTGAAATGTTTTTATATCTAATTTCAATGTCAAATTGATTCCAATAACATAATTAAAATTTATATTTTTATAATTTAACTAATTATACTTTAATACCAATTTAATATATCATTTAACTATATAAATAAATTAGGTGGAAAAGAAATTTTCAATTAAAATTCATCATTTTCACTATACATCCAAAAAATTAAATATTACAGAAAAATAAAAAAAATTAACCCTAAGATAATTGTGAAATTTTGAATTCAAAAAAATTATTTTATCAAATTAAATTTCTAAAAGTTTATAAATTTAATTATATTATTTTTTGTATAAATTCATAAAAATCTTTTTCGAGAAAATATTATTTTCAAAACATATAAATACATTTCCTGAAAATTATATATTTTATTATCAAAATGTTACATTTATATAAAACTATTATAAATAATAATTAAAAATTTATTATTAATAATAATATTACTATATTTAATTTCTATTTTATAATTTCTTCTTTTTATAATAATAATAATAAAATATTGTTTCATAGAAGCTTAGTGTGGCAGGTAACGCAAGCTAAGAAGGTGTTGCATATAGCACAAGATTAACATGGGGTATCATATAAAAAAAATCATAAAATTGAATATTGTTCAATGAAATCAATCAAATAAATTTTATTTATTTGAAAAAAAATTATAAAATCTTGGGGTTTTACAAATATGCTAACATATACTATGGATTATCACAATATGGAATCAACATAACACTCAATGTGTTTATTTATATTTATAATTATTTTTTATTAGTGTTATATAGATAAATCAAGATCATTAAGATTGTAAGTCAGTATATACTAAAAACTCACAACAATGAAACATATATATTTTAAATGTGATAGAGTCACCAAGTCAACATGATATTGATATTAAATTTAATATAGCATTGTGAAGCGAACACCCTATTAATTTCAATATCATGGATGATATTATAGAATTAATTTTATATTGAAAAAAACATGGATATTCATTGGATGTGAACTTTTTATAATGAATTAACATATATAGTGTTAACCAAAGAACATGTAATTAGGTACGGATACAGATAGTATTTAAAAATAAATAAAAATTATTTTTTAGAACAATTCATGATTAAGATTAAAAAAAATTACTAAATATGGATGTGGAAAGTGAACATGACCTATCACATAAATTTTATAATAAATACATATAAATTGTGACTTTCAATTGCATTGATGATCTTTTGTAATTGTTAACTTTTTTAAATCAAAGGAATAAATATTTTTATGAAATATTTTATTAAGGATAGAGAAAGGAGACAATATCTCCACATATATATTATTATCAGGACCAAAATTTTGATAAATCATTTTATCAATATGATCATGTTTCTAAAAATTATTGGTTTAAACTTATTGAATGATTGATCAACCATTACTGTTCAAATTCATTTCTTTAATTTTATGTTTCAATTCCCCAAGATTATAATTATTTTTCATTATTATAATCTAGTTTAGGATATTCCATGAAAAAATAGATCTATGATAAACATTTTTACCTCTATAAAGGGTACAAGTTTGAATTTAGTTATACAACCTTTCCAAAGGGTAGGAAGACCAATTATGATATATTTGGACATGGAATTTCATAAATGGTTTTTGAAACCCCTTAAAAATTAACTATCTCTCAGTGTAATTCACATATATCAATGTTTTAGAAGGGATATAAAGAGTTTATTATGATTTCATTTCTGAAATAATATAAAAATCCTATATACTTTCTAATTGTTCATTATTTTCTTGAATTTTATAACTTTTAGTTCAACCTCTCCCACACATAACCATTAATAATTATATAGTCATCCCAATCTATTTTCATCATATTATCTAGAAATATTGGATACCTTTTCCATACTAGACTTATAGTATACAATAACCTATTTTAAGGAATGATTATTGTTTTCGGGATATTCAATGAAATAATAATGGACAATTTAAAAAAAATACTTTTTTATTATGGTAATAACAATGGATTTTGGTTGAATCATATAGAATATTATATAATTATTTTGATAATTAATTAAATACATTTATCTTAAAACCATATAAACTCAAAAAAACTCAATTTAGATATTCTCACTAGTGATAATGATACTAAATATTTTTTAATTTAATTAGCTCGAAATATTTTAAATTTTTTGCATGAATAAATTTTTTTAATCATATTTAATATTGAATAAAGAGTTATGACATTTCACAAATTATACATGCTACACACTTTGTCTATAAAAAATTATACAGGGCTATGATTTGGATTTTTAGATTAAAAAAAATACCTTTGTTAGAAAATGAAAAATTTTTCAAAATATTCTATAGGTTTACTATGAATGTAAATTTGATGGATGGTTTAATAGAAACATAAGATAGTTCAGAATATAAGGAAAATATACTATAATAATTTCTTAAAAATACTTTGTAAATATAGATTAAATAGATAAATGAAATAACTTCAAGAAATTTATTATTGATGAATTTATCAGTTCGCTAATTAATACTAATATTTCATTGAAGAATCTTATTAATGGATAATCCAAATTGAAAAATTTATTATCATAGAAATATAATAATTTTTTATCTACTTACTCATATTAAGATTGAGTAAAAATAAATGATTATGAATTGATGTAAAATAAATAATTTATAATTCATATTTCTAAAAAGTGGAAAAGAATTTTGGTGTTTCCATGAATTGATAATAAAAAAATTAATCATGGAAATATAATAAAGGTAAATATTTGGATAATAATTTAAATCCCACAAATTTAACTTTATAGGAAACGGAAGACTAATCATGACCACCCCAAGTTAAACATTATAGAAAATATAATAACTATAATAACAAATAGAAAACTACAGTGAAATAATTTTAGAGTTTCAATGAGGATGGATCATGAAATGAAAAATATGAACTTTAGAATTAATATAAATTCTTTTTTTATCTATATCATTATTTAGTTCATATTTTTAAAATCATATTGGGGAAAAAATAAGTATTGATCACCAAAAAATAAAGATAAAATTGAACAATTGTTTGGTTTATATAAGAATTTAATGGATATCAAAAGAAGGTAATTAGGGAGAATAAGATTTTAACTCATCATATTTACTGTTTATTAAATATTTAGTCTAAAAGTAAATCTTGGGTTTTTTTCAATGTTGAGAAACATAAAACTGATATTGAATGGTTCACTGGAACCCAACCAAATTCACCAATGGAAGAGATAATTATGATAAGATGATGTCTCTATAAATAATTCCTAATACAAGAATTTTTATTTGTTAATAATGTTAATAAGTCTAATGGTAGTATCTCTTCTATTAATTTTTTAAATATTTCATGAGAGGTAATTATACCCTCGATATCTCATGTAGGAATCTTAATATTTTTGGATGATATTATTTAAACCCTCACACTTGGATATGGTGTGGAAAAAATTATTTAAACAATTTAATTTATATAAACCTAGTTAAAATATAATTTTTATAGCATTTCCTTATGTTAATCATTACATATCATAAATTTTCACACAATAACAAGAATAGAAGTTATATTTTCATTGAGTATATTCTATATATGAGACTTATTTTATGATAATTTTGAAAATTCATCCGTAATTGATCTACAATAGACTCACTTCTATATATATGATATGTTATAATCATCATAATAAAATTTATAATGGAAGTATTAGGATATTTAATGATTAAAATAATAGTAAGAAGAGTACTCATCAACATATTATCAAGGTATATATCATAAGAATATTATAAATCATGAGCATGTGAGAAATATCTTATTAAAAAAGAACATGGAATAATATATTATCTCTATAAGGAATAATTTAATAAATTGTATTCTATAATGGTAAAAGTATTCCATTTAATAGTATTTTTGAAACATGAAACTATGAAAATTATGCATGGTAGTATAACATAATAAAATAATGTAGAATTGTTTCATAAGACAATGAAAAATAACTCATAACCTATTGGAGAAGAAATTACTACTTGAATCTCATAAACTTTTGGTCTACGACTAATAACCCAAATACCCTCTAGGGATTTGTATGAAAACCCATGTACCCTCTTAGGATATGTCTACTACAATTCTACCCACATAACATTGGATACTACCTATTATGTAACACCTTGATATTTTGAGAAATTATTATTTTTAATTAATTTTATACTTTTATCTATCTTTCATTACGCAAAACATTGATTTTAGCTTATGATACATGTAACAATGTTTTTATACTGAATTAAACACCACACTATGTTTGGAGTTGGTTACACAATAATGAGTATAGCTTTCATTACACGTAACATTGAGTTAAAAAGAGGCGTTCCATACTAGTAATATATTATTATTTAATATGAGAGTTATCACCTAGCCTTTTGAATGGTGGGTTTGAATATGATTAATTAAATTATGAAAATATATGGTTTAAACATATATATATATATTCAATAAATTATTTGGTGACCAATTAATTAGAAATTAAAATATAATCCTTTTGAAAATAAAAGAAATCATTTTCCGAAAAACTTTATTTATGCACATAAACATGTTTCATCTCGATAAAGTAAACGAATAACTTTTGTTCAATGATTTTGATGAAATTTTTATATTATATATTGAATCAAATTTTTAACGTTTATCTTATGTGTTTTATAGAGAAGACATAAGAAAAAAAATTAATTTTACACTTAAAGCTATATTTTCTAATAAAAATATTTTTTTCCTTTAGATAAATTATATTAAAATTTATTTTTATGAAATTTAGAAAATTTATTTAAAAAAATATAATTTTTTAAATAATACTATCAAAATTATCTTAGGATTAATTTTTTTTATTTTTCTGAAATGTACTATTTCTTTACAAAAATTGAAAAATACAAAATATTAATGGAAAATTGTGTTTTCATTTAATTTATTTATAATTTTAATTTATATATTAAATTTTTTCTGATAGAAAAATTAGTTCAATTATACAACCAATAATTCAATATAGTTCATTCGAATCAATTTCATATAAAATTTTGATATAAATGTTTTTCAAAATTTTAAACATTTTCTCTTTAAAATGTTGTTTTCTCATCACATATGTGGGATTAATTTTAAATTAAAATTTTCCAAATATATAAATATAATTTAGGAAAATAGAATGAATATATAATAATAATAATAATAATAATAAATTTTATAATATTATATTTAAAACTTAATTTTTGACCAAAATGAAGGATGAAAATACTTATAATTATTTACGGCGGTTAATGAAATAATCGATTTACTGGGGGTTAAACTAAAATTATAAGGTATATAAATAAAAAAACAACAAAAAACAAATTTTATTTAAATTTTTAAACCTTATATATTCTATTATATAATTTTTTTTATTATCTGATCCTAGTGACATGAAGAAAACACTGTTTTAAATATTTCTTTCAAACAAATTACAAGTATTCCACTCACCTCACTTATAAAATAACACATGCACTCTTCTATTATTCACACCTTCAAACCCCCTTGGTTCAGATAATAAATTCGAAAATAACTTCTCATTATCCGTCTTATCACTCTATAAGTCTTAACATGGATATACCCCTAACAAAGGAAATGTTTTGGTGACAACCTAAGAAGGATACCTAAAGAAGAGTTGACATTAATCAACAATCATTTTTTTGTTCCTAAATCTACTTAAATTGTTATTATAAAATTATGAGATAATAAAATATGTATCCTAAATATAATTATATTGTTTTATATTAAGTTTATGACCCAAAAACTTCTCTACTTCCCTCAAATGGGTTATAAAATCATCATTCATGTGTATGGAGGACCACCACATCATGAATCAGTGTCATTCATTTTTCTATTACCACCTCTCATGTTGGGTTTTAAATATGTATTTATTGTATATATATTATATTTATGATATTAATATTATTCATTAATTATTATATATCACATAATCTAATGAATTCCGTTTTTTGGGTGTTATAATAACGTCACTCATGTATATGGAGGACAACTGCATCATGAAGCGATGTGATTCATTCACACTTTACATTTAAGGTATTGATGATAGTTTTAATGAAATTTTTTTCTATATATAAAATAAAAATAAATATTTAATGATAATATATCATTAACCTTTTTTTCCTTCAATCTAAAAAAATGTGAACAACGTTCATCTGTATGTATGTCATACCGTCTCCATGAACATCGTATTTCATTTTCTATGAATAATTTTTATTTTTTACTATAAATACATATATAATGATTATATAAGATAATTTTATCATGTATAAAATTATATAGATGACGAAAACATGATCAAATTAAGAAGGCCAAAAATCAAAAATCAAAACTTTCACAAAAAACAAAGCAGTTATTGCCCAAAATGTGACTTCAGCATGGAATTTTTAATAAAAAAGAAACAAAAATCCATAAGTAAATAATATATGGTATAATATATATATTAATGTTTTTAATGGATTTATAATAAACTTATATTTATTATAAATTATGTTATAATGTTTACTAAGGAAGTCAAGACATAAGGTAAGGGAATTTTGTCTCACTTTTATTTATCTGTGAGACACATGCCATGTTCAGTACATATTTATTTTATGTGGTGTAAATACTTCCCCGGAATTTATGAAAATAATATTCTAATTTAAATTATTTTTTTACTTATAAATTTTATGATATCTCTTTCATGGGGTTTACGGTTCAATGTTTACTAAATCAGTAAGGGATTTTTGTATTACTTTTCCTTCATTAAGACATATGTCTTGTTATACACCTATATTCATTCATGATGATTATATAAATATCCTGTGAAATTTATATTAATAATTTTTTATAATAATAATATTTTAATTTCCATTTTATGTTATTTCTTCCTAGTTATTATGATTCAATTTTACTAAAGTGGTGACGATTTTTTTTACAATTTCACTGTTAATCGATATTTTTTATAATTATGTTTCCAATAATAAAAAACATTGATCTATATATTAATATAATAATTTATATTATTATAATTTTGTTTTTATTGACATTAATAGTACCAAATTTCAAAACATTAGTATGTAGAATAATTGTTTTTTATGAAAATCCGATTGTATCTCTCTATTCATTCAAAAATCTATTTTCTTCAAAAACCATGCCTTCTAAAAAAATTAATTTTTTTTATTATACTAATTTTTAAAATAAATGTTTACTTGTGTTTTAATTTTTAAATAATTTTTTTAAAACAAATCATCATTTATTTTTCCAAACCTTTATTGTTTACCTTTTACCAAAAACGTGAAATGACTCATTATTTTATCAGGTACGGAATAAACAAAACATCCCATCATTATAAAAATTATTTTATTTCAAGATTAATTTATGATTTTTCAAATTTATTTTTAATGAAAATTATTTTCAAAATGATTTATTTTCTAAATTATGTTTTTAAAAGAGTAAAGGATATTTTTTAAAGAAATGTTTTCAATGATCGATGATAATAATTTTCCATCTATGATAACATCATTTGAGGTTACTAATTATTTACTCGGGATATGATCCAATAATACCATTCTATTTATTAATATGAATAATATATTTTTATGATGATATGATTTTTATAATACATAGTTCTTTTCCATATGTTATACCATGAAAGTATTCTTATAAAATCTTCTTTTTTTTCATAGGTTATGTTATGATAAAATGATAAAATTATTGTGAAACCTAACTATTTTAAATAAGTATTTATATGATGAAAATTTTATGAAACCCATTTCATTTCATGGGTTATTATATGGTGAAAGTTTTTTTAATCACTTCACACACATATATAAGTTTTTCATTATTTGAACAGTGGGACCTATATCTCTGTCCAATGCATTAGGTAAATATTTATATCTCATAAGACATACATGAATAAAATGTTGAGGGAACTGGTTTAGTAATAGAATTTTGTTTGATATGATGGTCTTGGGAGTGAACCATGAATACTATGACGGTTTGTAGAGTGAACTGAATCCACTATGATAGCCTTGGAAGTGGGCCTTGAATACTCTCAAAAATTATTTTATATAGTTATGTGTATTCCACACTTTTATTTCTTATTCCAATGTTACACTATGTTGGTTCATGTTCTTTTATTATCTTATAATTCATTTCATATAAACTTCCAAGATTTATTCCATGACTAAATATTATGATCTTTGATATGCATGGTATGGGTTTTATATGTTATGATAGTGTTCACATACACTTATGTTCATGTTATGCTAATGTATCTCCCTTATTTACCCTTACTGAGTATCTAAAATCACTCTTTTCTACATTTCTTATGCGTAGGTTAGAAATAAAATTTTATGTAGGGTATGTTTTTGAAGTTTAAAAAAGTGTAATATATTTGTGGGATATATTGAATATATATCACAAAATTTAAAAAAAAAATTGTGTTTTATGTTTCTAAAGGAACTAAAATATTATAGGCATGTGTTTGTGTAATATATTGAATATTCTTCTAAAAAGATTCAAAATTGATATATGAAAATCTTCGGTCACTATAGTTTGTATTAGAATAAAAGTATATTTGTAATTTATTAACTAGGATAAGAAAATGTTACTGATATTGTTAGGGATATTCCTAAGTATATGTATTGGGATATCTCTCTGGTTAAGTCTAATGATGTGTAAAAGTGTAGGAAAATGCCATGGAATTTTCGTAAAGAATATAGAACTGGTTTTCAAGAAATTATATTTGTGTATACATACTACAAGTTGATTTGGATCTTTAATGGGGGGTCATAGTGGTAATCACTCCAAAAAGGAAGCATTGATCTAGAATCAATCATCACCCGGTGTACAAAAATGGGCATTTATACACACCTAGTTTAACACTCCTATGTGATATTCTTTGTAAAATAACAATCACTTTACAAACAATCATGAATGATTTAAATAGTTGATGTCCATGAATGGCTTAGGGTAAACCAAAGGTTTCATATATTAAAAAAATGGTGTTGTAATTTGAACACTACATATATGATTCTTCATTATTATTTGGTTCCCTAGTATGATTATTTTTTTATACAATATTATTTTTGATTTTATTAAATAATAGAAACCCTAAGGAATCATGCTAATGATGAATTCAACAGATGGTGAAGTGATATTAAACTTAAGAAACTAAATTTTATGTGAGAAAAAATGAAATAACTCATTATTGTTCTAAAAAAGTTTCTCAATATCTGAATCTTGATAGAATTCAAAATGAGAAAAGGATTGGACAGTGTTCTATAGATTCTTTCATAAAGAAATACCCACCATTATTTAGTGGTTATACTGATCTAATGGTTTATAAGAAATCGATCAGTGACACAACAATTATATCATCTATTCTTCAGTGTTCAGAGCATGAAATAATCATTTTATCTATAAGACATTTGGAAGGTGAGGTAGACCAATGGTGGAATATTAATTTTAAAATGAAGCGATGTGGAAAAATTGACTCCATGACGTGGGGTAAGGTTAAAATCCTATTTTTCAATAATTAATTTCCAAATATACTTCTTAAAAAAATTGAGAAGGAATTTCTTAAGCTTAAATAGAAGTATGATGAATCTATCAGTGATTAGGAAGAAAATTTTTAGAGATTTATGAGGTACACTTTGTATATTATAACTCAACCTAAATATATGGTTTGCTGATTATTCAGTGGCTTGAAAAAAACATGTGAAGGTATTCATCCATAAGGGACATTGGATGCTACAAAGAAATCGTTCGATGTGAACTAAAAGTGGAAATTGAAGTTGTAAACACCCATAGTTCTGGTGATAAAATATAGAAAATGTGGTTCCATGTAAAATCCAATGATATGTCATATATATAGAAGAAAAACTTTCAAATTCCTACATTCCAAAATTTTGGGAAGGATTACATAGGTGAGTTCGTAAAAGGAACAATAAGGTCTTTCAAATGTGAGGTGCCTTGGCATCGAGCAATAGAATGTAGAAGTGATGTGAAGAGGATTATAGATTATATTAATGGAGATAGAGCTCAAAAAATGCACCACTCACACATCAATGTATAATGTTATAAGATTTTGGGAACTGTGAGAGTCAATTCCCCAATCCAAGGGTTAATATGGATGATAAGTAAAAAACAATGAATACAACAGACAAAGGAAAAGATTATGAAATCACTATGGATGATGTGAATCCTAATAATTATCATAGACTTATTCTCCCCCACCACCTTAGTTTGGAATTTCATGGTTGATTTTATATGAATGAGCCCTACAAAAAATATTATTGTTCCTACATTAGTGAAAATTTTTAGGATTATATCCCTCCATATGTATTCTTGAATAATAAAATCAGATTTGATATTTAATAGTTAAAACAATGAACACAATATTATAATGTGATTTTTTGTATAAGATAATAGCTTATATAAGAAATAATAGGTAAATTATCATTTAGAAGTGTATATGTCTCCATGTAATATTAATTTTAGTTTTTTGGACACCTTTATGGGTTAATGAGTTAAATGTTGGTAATAAATTAAATTTCATTGACAACACTATTTTGGATTTATGTTTTGGGAGTTTATTATAATTAATTATACTTGAAGAGACATTTATTGCAACACAACCAATTGGTTTCGTATATATTTATTTGGAAAAGAAATTTAAGGTGGACTTCCTTTTAGGGATATAGGATTAAAAATATTGGTAACCATGAGGGTCTATATAGTCTTGTATGTTATAGTAATTATGGGTATTAGTTGTTCACCTTATAAATTTATCAAAGTTCGTTACTACTAAAGAATATTTATCTATAGATCCTCTTTCCAGAATATACATTAAGGAAGGGTTGAGGTTTTTGAGATTACCCCATTCAATTGTATCTCACTAGGATATAAGGATTACCTCAATGTTTTGGAAATTTCTTTAGAAAATATATTGATATAGACTTATGTTTTGGTCTTGTGAGAATAATTCAAACCCTAGAGGATATCAAAATATCTTATTAAATGGATTTTAATGGTGGTTGTGATAACACCTTCTTCTATATGGGTTCCATTGTAATAATATAATTCACTCAATAATTTATATGGATCCTTATAAATCCCTTTATAATTATTTTAATGAAGTTAAAAAAAAGAGAAAATAATGGGACCTGAGATAGCTGATGAGATGGATACAAAAGTTAAATCCATTCAGAATCATGTATGTACTTTATAATGTTTTCAAAAATTACATTCTGATAATTTTCGAAGCAATAATGAATTTAATGTTGGTGAGAGGGTATTTATATGAATTTATCCATGTAATAAATAAGATAAAACTAATCCCAAGATATTTTGATCCCATACAAATACTTGATTATATAGGGACAGTATATTTTCATTTAGTGATTCCACTGAATATATCTTAGGTTTTTGATTTATTCCATGTACCAATCTAGAGGAAGTACATACATGATCCATCACATGTACTAATCTCATATTTCATATCACTAGATCATGAAATTTATTATGAGGAATTAATGGTAGAGATTCTGGATATAAAATACAAAGGTCTGCGAAATAAAACCAGTCACGTGGTCAATGTTTAATGGTGAAACCACCATCTTGAGGAAGCTAAGTGGGAACATTAGAATGTAATTCGGCATATGTATCCTTATTTTTTTGTACCAAAGTGAACAATTTCAAGGAAAAATTTATTTTAAAGGGGTTGAATGTAACACCCTGAGATTTTATGAAATTATTTTTTTCAACCAATTTTGAACTTTTCTATGTTTTTATTAAATAAAACATTGAGATTATAATTATTTACTAGTAAAAATTATATTACCTTATGTTACATGCAACACTAAGTGTATAATGTGTTACACAAAGTTTCGAGTTTATCTTATGTTATATGCAACAACTTGTTTAAACAAAAACTGACAAACTATTAAAATATTAATATTTAATAGTTTAGTTATTTTATAGACATTTAAATGGATCGTAAAAATAGAATTAACTAATTTATTAAAGTGTATGGTTTATAAAAATATATATAATAAATTAATTGGTGACAAAATAATTATAAATGAAAATAAAAAAAACTAGGAAAATAAAGGAAATCATTTTATGAAAAACTATTTTCATACACATAAAGATGTTTCACATCAAATTAAAAGAATTAGTTTGGTGGAATTATTTTAATTAAATTTAAATATTATATATTCAATAAAGTTTTTAATATTCATATAATGTTTTTACTATAATAGAGATGATAATAAATCCAATTTTATGCATAAAACTATATTATCTAAAAACTAGTATTTTGGACTTTGGTTCACTTATATTAAAATTAATTTTAACCACTTTTATAAAATTTATTTGAAAAAATTATTATCATTTTAAATTTCTAAAATAATAAATTTCTTGTGGTTAATTTTTTTTATTTATCAAAAAAATCGTTTTTTGAGGAATTGTGAAAAATAATAATTTTTTATTGAAAACTGCCTCTTTGTTTAATTTATTTGTAAAGTAAAATTATAGTTGAAATTTATTTTAAATTAAAATTATTTTATTTACATATCCAATAATATAATTTTTTTCTACATAATCAATTTCATGTTGAATTTTGATATAAAAAAAATAAACTTGTAAACATTTTCTCCATAAAAAACCACATTTCTCAACATGTCTATAGAATTAATTTTCAAATAAATTTTTCCAGTTATTTGAATAGGATTTGGAAAATTGGATGAAATATTTATATTCAGAATAATTTATATTATCTTGTAAGGTTGACTTATTTTTTAATGAATATAAATATTGTAAACTGTGAAAATTAATTACTATAGTTAAGGTAAAAATTGTTTTATTGGGGGTAAACCAGAATAATAAGGGATAAAAATTACCAAAAAAATTAAACATATATTTTATTTAGATATTTTTACCATATATCTTATAAAATTGGGAATGGGAAGTTATTGGTTCCTTGTGAAATAAAAAACATGGATGGAATTCATTATTTGAAAACAATTACAAGTGTGTCATTCACCTCACTTATAAAAGGTCACCTAATTTACTATCTTCTTCACACCTTCAAAACCCTTTCCTTCTAATGTCCTGAAGGCCTTTATTTTTTTTTATTTTGATAATCTAACATTCAAGGGGGGAGGTGGAACCCTTACAAGGATCGTAGGAATAAGTAATACATGGCCCTACAGGCCTTAGAGGAATTCATTTCCCGTATGCTTCAAGCATTACATACAACCCAGACTAACTACTTGGAACTGCTCCTCCCTAGCATCTTCATCGTGAAATTAGCTCTTCGCCTTTGCATGGCTATTCAGTTAGGCAATCTCATGCATGCATAGGCTTTTACCGATGGCAGGTTCCATACCCTCTCATTCTTTCAATCCATGTAGCTTCTACATTGGTGAAATCTACATTGGTGAAATCTACAAACCCATCCTCCTATAGTGCTTATTCCTTATAGCTTGTTTGGTTTGCATCTACACTAAAGGTGGCCTGAAGGCCTTGAGGTGGCTCGAAGGCCTTACTGGCCCGAAGGATTAGGTACCCCAAAGGCCTTAAAGGACTCGGGGACCAAATCGGTGGCCCGATGTCCCAAACGGGGAAAAATTCCCAGCTACTACACTGTCTTACAGTGCCTACTACAGTTCCAGCTACAATACTTGCTACAGTACTACACAGTTTCCACTACAGTACCTGCTACAGTAATGCTACAGTAACCCAGAAATTATGCCTCTACCTGGATTTGATTATGGGTCACCTATATGCACTTAAGATTCCTCACCAGCTGGGCGAAGGCTCAAGTGTTGTAAATACTGACCAATCAAGGAAGGTTTTTCGTTCAAACCTTGGGAGGATATCTGAAGAAGAGGTAATGTTCATCAATGAGTATTTTGATTTATTTATTCCTAAAAATAATTCAATTATTATTATACCATGATCTTATAATAACATCATTATATTACATATAATGAGTTATTTTTATTTTATGGGCATGATCTAAATCCATATCCACTTCAATCAAATGGGTTACGAAATAATTATTCATGTGTATGTCGGACTTCCTCCTCACAAACTGATGTCATTGTTTTTTTCTATTACCACACCTCAGGGATTATTATAATGATATATTAATTTTTTATATATTATATTTATTACTTTATTATTATTCTTTAATTTTTATATAATACACACCTTAATTATTTCTATTTTATGGGAATACGATGTTGTTGCTCATGTATATGGCGTACTACCACCTCGAGAAGTGATGTGATTTGTCCACACCTTACATGGAAGGGAATAAAGATGATTTTAATGAATAATTATGACATATATATGACATAAAAATAATTTTTTAATGATAATATTTCATTATCATTTTTTCTTTCAGTCTGACAAGAAAATGGAAACAACATTCATGTGTATGTATGACCTACCATCTGTATGAATGGTGAATTTCTTTTTCTATCACTAAATGTTATGGATTACTATAATCAAATATATATTAAATATATATGATATTTATATCATGATTATAACTCTATATATGATGAATCATGGATCAAATAATGATTACCAAAAATAATTAATCAAAACTTATCCAAAAAAGCAGATATTGGCCAAAATGTGAATTTAACACGGAATTATGAATAAACAGGTAATAAAATGTCATATATAAATCATATATTGTATAGTATTTATATTTATGGTAATTTTATAGATTTATAATAATGATATATTTACTATAAATTAGGTTTGAACATGTAAGCCAGAATTCAGGACTTATGGTAAGGGATTTATATCTCACTTTTATTTTTCTATGAGACACATGCCATGTTCATCACATTTTTCCTTTATATGGTGTATATACTTACCATGAATGTATTTTATGATTATTATAACAAAAATTATTGGTATTTAACAATCCATTTTAGGATATCTCATTCATGGTGTTTACATTTCAAATGTTTACAAATTGGTAAGTGATTTTTGTCTCAATTTTCCTACTTTGAGACATATGTTTTATTATGCACTAATTTTATTTCATCAGTTGTATATAAAACTCATTTATATTTATATAACATGAATTTATTATTCATAATTTTATTTTATGTTCCTTTTAATCTTATTCCATCATGTGGATTATGATTCAATTTTACCATAGTGGTAACGATTTTATGTTACAATCATAGTGTTTATCATGATTGTTTATGATTATGTTTCTAATGATAAAATCATATGATTCAACCATCAAGAACCTAACAGAATTGTTTATCCTATAGTTATTCATGATATTAATATTATAATTCATCACCTATTTGTTACTTAAAATAATTGATCAATTGTTTTTAATAAAATATGACTTTATTTCTCAATCCGGTCAGAAATAATTTTTCCTCCAAAATCATGTTTTCGAAAAATGTTTTCAATAATTTTTTTGTATTCTTTAATTATGTTTAAAAAAATTTCCTATTTTTTAATTTTTTACAAAAATAATTAATAGAATATATATTTCATTTTTTAATCAATCCCCATTTGGATATTAACAAAAATGGGAAAGGAATATTTGTTTTAATGTGTACGACAAAGTAAAACTTCCTGCCATCATGAAAATTATTTTCTTTGAGGATTTATTTATATTTTTTTTCTATATTATTATTTAAATAAAAATATTTTAAAATTTTGTTTTGATTTAAATAATTTTTTTCAAAAGTGTAATGGATTTTTTTCTCAAGAAATGTTTTCAATGATAGATTAAAAACTTTTTCCATCTAGGATGACAACCTTTTTGTTTAGATATTATTTATTAAGTATATAATCCAAGGATTTCATTATTATTATTTCCCTAAATTTTTTATGTTTATGATGATATTATTTTTATGAATCTTGTTTCTTTTTCCACAGGTTATACCATGATATTATTATTATTAAACCCACTTTTTTCATAGGTTATGATATGATGAAATGGTGAAATGGTTTTAAAACCATTCTATTTTCCACCAGTTATGATGTGATGAAATGTTTAATAAATTCATTTCATTTGATGGGTTATGATATGATGAATATCTTATAATATTTTTTAAAACAACAAATATTATTTTCATTATGTGATCTATGGAACCTATATCTCTATCTATTACATTGGGTAAAGATATTTATCTCATGAGATAGACATGAATGGAATTGGAAGTGAACTGAGTTCAATAAGGGACTTTTTCTACAATAATAGTTGTCAGAGTGTACATTGAGTATGATGAATGTTTGGGTAGTGAACCCATTAAACTATGAAAACCATGTAAATAAATCATGAATAATATGTAAATGATTTTTCTATGATTATGTGTATGCCTTAATTTTATGTTTTATGTCAATATCATGATATCACAGATCATTTTAATTGATTCGCTTATGATTCATGCCTTATAAATTTCCAATATTTATATCATGACTCAATATTATGATCTTTGATATGAATGGTATTGTTTTCCTATGTTATATTAATATTATCTTACCATTATGTTCATGTTATGCTTAAGTATCACCCTTATTTACTCTTATTGAGCATCTTATATCACCTTTTCTTATGATTCTATTCCCCAATTTATGAAGAAATGTTCACGTAGGGTGTGTTTTTGAATATTACTGAAGTGGAAGATAATTTGGGGATGCATTAAAGGTCTCTCATAAAATTAGAAATATTATCTTACATATTTCCAATGTAACTAAACTATTATGGACCTCAGTTTGTGTAATGTATTGAATATTTATCTAAATAGATATAATATCCATGTATAAAAAAGGTGATGTGAAAATAATTGAATAATTTTACTTTTTGAAAAGAATCTTCCATAAAGGATCATTTGGAAACCTAGAATGGTTTCAAAAATTTGAATTAAAATTTTATTGAAAAGTTGGAATCTAATACAAATCCTCAATAATGGAGACATAAGAAAGATATAATGGTTTGAAAAATGGTGATGTGTAAAATTTTCAAAAAATATTTCTTTAAAAAATATTCATTAATAGTATATCCTCAAAAATAAATAATGGTTTTCCAAAGAAAAGTTTTAGTGGATGACAAATTATTAACTATGAAATTATTTATAAAATTTCAATATTTGAATATATCTATCTTCAATGCCCATATCATAAAAATATTAATAAAATTATATTTTTTTAAATATGTATTGGGAAATATAAAGGCCACTTGAGATAAAAAAACTTAAAAGTTTTCAAAAAAGAAAATAAAATATAAGAAGGAATATAAAATATTTGTATGGGATATAATTTTTTTAGGAGATTAAGAATTAACCTTAACAATTTCATACATTTTTTGGGATGAAATTAGTCATGGAGAAGGATTTAAAAAATATTAATTATCCCCAGAGAGAATAATAATGTTTAAAAAATTATTTTGGTAGAAAAAATAAATGATATAATTAATAATTTCAATATGATACATTAAACTCAATGAAATGGGGTTTTAGTTAACAAAATCATATCCGCTTATTTTTTAACTGAATAAACAACATTTTTATAGTATAACATAAACCAGATTTTTAATTACCTTGAATATCATGAAGAACAAGATAAAAATACGTTCATTTATGTTATATCAAACACCAAAAATTATATATTTGGTGGATATTACATTAGTCGTAGAGAATGAAATTTGGGACAAGAATCTCATACGGCTTAAGAAATTTTTAAATAAAAACCCCTCGAAAGAGGGAAGTTGAAATTAAACATAACATAACATGAATAAAATATAATGTATGATATTTTATATTAGTTACATTTTTATAAAGTCCTTCTAAATTAAATTATGTGTAAAAAATTAAACATATCTCAAAGAATGAAAATTTAGACTAAATACGATCATACTTAATCAAGATTGGTCATACGTGCTATAAATCATGTATAAAAAACAATAACTATATTAATCACATATTTTAGAACCATATTCATACATATAACAATTTTTATAAATAACTTATAATCAATTGTTATAAATATATTAGTTAGATGTATTTTATCATCATTATATGTTATTAGCTTAGTTTATTTTTTTTTTACTAATTTCATAATTACCTAATAGAGTCATATTTCTAGATTCAAAGTTCAAAATTAAAATATATATGTAGATATAAGAATGTAAGTTCTATAATGATTTATAATTTAAAATTTTCATTCCATATATATTTTATTTGTGATTCAGCATGATGAAGTTGATGGTGATCTTTTTTTTTTGTAATTTTAATTGAAAAAAGTGTGATTTCATAAAAATATGTTAAATATTAATATGAAATTTATAAAGCCACTAAAAATATTATTTCCTCATTAATTTATAACAACACTATAATTTGAGTTTCTAAAGTACTTTATGATATATATTAATAGTATTTTTCATGTAGGTGGTTAAAACAACCCAAACAAGAACAAGATACAATTTATGGGTGAATATGGTTAGAAATGTGATTCGTTTTTTTATAATATAATTATTACATAATCATAGTGATATTAATTATATTTTTTATGTTTAATTATATTTAAATAGATTTTTATAAAGTATAAATATCTAGATGATAAATAAAATATGTCACCTTTCTAGGTGTGGTAGTATGGACATACATAAGAGAGACACATTCATTTCCCTTTAATAGGTGGTAGATTTAGAATTTTGATAAATATTGAATTTTATTTACATTTAACCTTAAATATAGTGAATAATTCTCCAACATTTTGAAATTTTCAAAGGAATTTCATCTTTTCTTCAGTCTCAATAATATTTTGGATTAAAAAAGTCTTAATTTATGGCATTTATATTTTTTATCCATTTAAAAAATATTTGAAAAAGGATACATTAAATTCTAAAAAACGTAGTTGTTTTACCTTATATCTGAATTCCATTATTGAAAAATCAAAGATGTTCAATACTAAAATGGATAAGTCTTGAATTCATAAAGATCCACATATGGTAATTCAGTTATGTGTTGATCCATGTATGTGAATAAACCATGTATGAGAATTCAATAAATAATTAATATGTATCCATGTATTGGAATTCATATATTTTTTCATTCATGTTTGGGGAAGCAAAAATGAAAAAATAGATATTTGTTTTCTAATTCTATAGTATTTTTGGCTACGTAATAATAATTTATATCCATAAAGAATCCATATTTAACTATGACTAAATAATTAACTGTACTTTGATCCAAATCTATGTAGTTCCACATCATCCTTTGTATGACATATCAAAGTTTGATACATAAAATATATCAATTTAAATAAACTGAGACGCACATAAATACAATTATTCGATATAGTGATTGACACAAAGATTTTTATAAATACATAATGAATGTGATGATGGAGAATATATTAAAATCTAATAGTTAATTTGTATATCTTGGGTCTATTCATAGTTAATGGAATTAATGGTAATTTTGAATGAGAATCAGTGGATATTTAAAGGAAGGAGGAATCATCTATTGAAATATGGGGTGTTCTTAGATATTTCACATGCCTATAACAACATTGATTTTGGAAATCTGATAATGAGAAAATTACTAAGTTATGATCTTAAAATTTTATTATAAATTCCTATGTGGGCATAGGTAGTATAGATCCAAGAATATATTCTTTGGAGAAATTTATTTTCAATTTTATTATTATTAAATTCATCTAGAATTTATTTTCTTTTGTGAATAATGATTATTTCAGTTTTTAATTTTTTTCTCTAATAGTTTTTCTTGGATGAATATTTAATCGTATGAAAGAAAAAGGGATGTTAACCCTATTTAAAATTCTTAGTACTAGTCTTTTTTTAGTATAATTATTTCATCAATATTTGTATACTAATTTTTTTTTGGGTAAATATATCTCTTTCCTATAAAGATTAACAATTATATTATGGTCTCAATATAATTTCCTGGAAATATTATGTGTTCACATTAAGGTATTGGGGTGTTCCATTAGGGAATAAATATAATAATACTAATATATTATAAATGAGTGGGTTCTTGAAGGTTTTATATTAGTCCATAGTTTATTTTTATCAAATTTTAATATCACATCCCATTTCAATATTTCTCTAATTGAAATTTTCATTGATTTACTTAATTGTTTTTATTTTGTTTACTCATTCATTCTAAAAAAATAACATCACCAATTAAATTATATTTTAACAAAAACAAATTAACTAATAGTTATAATTTCTGATGTTATTTTACATCCTTCTCAAGAGAAAACAATTGTATATTTTTTACTACATTCCTTAATAGATAATATTTTTATTCAATGGTATAATTGAAAAATTAAATCATAATATTATCCCATTTTTAAGAGTTTTCCAATGTTAAATTAATTTTTTTTTTTCATACCCAAATGTTCTAAACCTAAAATGTCCCGATTCAATCTTGAAATTGGCCACACATGTCATTTTAGAGGAAGGGATGATATAATTACATAACCTATATCCAAATATGTCAACCATGTTAGTGAAGAGACCCTAGGAGATTAAATTTATACATCAAATACTACCAATGAAACATTTATTGAGACTTATGTGAACATTAAATAACAATGGAAAATTATAGAATACTTATGGAATTATCTGCATCCAATAAAGACTATAAAAATCATATTTATTATCTTGACTTAACTATAGGATTTGAAATCACATATAGATTCATATAACACTTAAAAAACTTAAATTTAATTATAAGATAATATATATATATATATATATAACCATTTAAGAATTTAAGTATTAATGTGTCAATATGGAAAAATCTATATTCAATACAGACCAGTTGAAGCTCTTAGATGTCCCCTTTTTCATTATAGAGAGTAGTTAATATATGGTTCTTTTATTCACAATCAACCGTAATTAAAGACTATAATGATTTTAAAATACATTCCTTGAAAGAAAATTACATTCCTCGAGAAGTGATTCAATTATAAAATAAATTTCTGGGATTAGGAAATCTCAAGGAGATACCTTTCATGAATACTAAGTGGGAATAAAATAATTATTTTCCCCCCACCATCAATTAATTGAAAAAATATTATCTATATACTTATATGACGGTTTGTGACTTTTAGGAATGAGTTTGATGGGTATTTATTTATGAGGACCCCTAGTTGATAAAACATGAGTTACTACTAGGGATTTAATTGAAATAAATGGCCAAAATAAAAACAATAAAGAAACAATATTCCTTTTATATATTAAATATTCCTAAAAATCCCCAATTCTATATCTAATAATAGCATAATTGTGAGTCAACATATTTATCTTACTAGTGCGGTGAGATCCTTGATACTATCAAATATATCCCAAACCAAACCCAAACCTGAAACTAGATTTTTATTTCATGTTCATTGTGGAATTTTTTCATGAAATGTACCTTTTAATGATAATGGTCCACAAATGAAAGAACCACATGAAAGCTGAAATATTCTTTTTCAATTATCACACTTTGTATCAAAACAACAATGACCTTTTCAAACAAACAAAAACATCTCCCAAGACTATAACAAATAGAATCATAATTTATTTAGACAACATAAACAGGAAAATATATTTTTACAAGGCTAATCAAGTATCTCGCAACTAAAATAATTAAATTAGAAATCCAATTTTCATCAAGGAAAATATTTTAAACACACTCAAATAACTCATATTCCAGAAACTAAACATTAAGAAAATTTGAGGTGACAACATGAATCTTTAAATAAACATTGTGAATCTTTGAGAAAATGCTAACAATATTTTAGGCAACAACTGATATTAATGAGTACATGGATTCCCCAAATGGGACAACTAACCTTGATGTTTGTATCATATAGAATCATATTAGTAGTTGATTTCCATTAGAACCTCAAGTGATCCCCATAAATAAGAGGAAGTTAAATTTTATTGATATGCATATTTGGAATATTACTTAACTGAAATCCCCCAATGCTGACAATTCCAACACAACACATAATACCACACATGATTATAACATTTTCATGTTTTTCACACCTAGTTTAGAATCAAATGAAAACGAGAATAATTATATTTTACCTAATGAAATTATTTATCCTATTTGAATGAAAACCAAGTGTCACACTAAGAATATTATTTTGAGAAGGCCAAGAAACATTATAGAAAATGATAATAACCTATGTTTCGGAAAATAGTGCTCAATTTTTTTTGATACAAATATAAACCTCCAGTAATCTATAATGTGAATACACCCAAAAATAAGTAGGCCTACTAAGTCCAAATTAAACAATGAATTTTTTTTTATATTTAGTAATGTTCAATTTAATATTCCATTACATGGTGTTGTGAAAAAAATTATAAGATATTTCAAATTCTTAAAGTATATCTGTCCTCACAAAATTAAGTTCAATGGAACAGATTAAATCAACATAAGAAGAAATTTTTCCTCCCAGATAAATAATACATAAGATACCTAATGAAAATTTCCAAGAAAAATTATTATTCTCTTCACTATGAGATAATTTGAAATCATGGATTTAATTCTACATTTATGAGCTTCCATAAAAGTTATATCCCATTTAGTATACTCAACCTTTTTAGTTTGATATATCAAACCTACAATAATTTCCCTAAAATTTTCAAATAGAGTAATAAACAAACTAGTTGGTGTTTTTGAAGATGTTTTGGTATAAGTAAATTACAACATTATATTTTAGATATCTAAGATAGCATATTCAGTACCTATGTATATCTTATTCATGGGAGTCCATTTTTGAAACTTTAAGAGAAATCATCAAGGTCAACAAAGGATATTTTACAATTACATTAATATTAGAATATATTCAATTTAATATTATTCAATATTTGAAACATCCTTATTTGAATCATTAATATCCATAATGGAGTGTAATATATTGGTTTTCCACCTATTTTGTTCTAATTTTTCAAGTGATTAAACATCAAATGATTCTATAGAAGATAAGACATTTTTTTAATTAAATTTAATTTATATAAGGAATAAGATGTTTCTTTTGAAGAGATGTTGAATATAGATAATATTTATTATAATAATGATTATTTCAAAATACTTTATTGTGATTTAATGAAAACATATGTGAAACTAGAAATTTATAAATCTGTATGGGGTGAAACAGAAGAAATGGATAATTTCCCATTTCAAATAAACCATGAATTCTATAAATCTATGTAAATAATTTTTGAGAACTCTTGTCATGAATATCCACATAAATATATAATTTCATTTGAAAAAATATATTAACAAATAGATTGAGAAACAATGTACTAACCAAACATTAATAATAAATATATATATCCTGGGATTGAATCAGGAGATGAAACTGATGGTATTTTATCCCCAAAATCCATTTCATCCAATGGAATCCCTTCTAGGATTGAACTATAACTAGTTCCAAAAAAATTAAATATTCCATCTTAGATGATAAATAATGATTTCGAATAATAATTTCTATATTTTTTAAAAATATGAAGAGAAAAAACATATAGAAATATATATGATATAAAAGAGAGGATTAGGATAGACTGTAACTAACATGGTTAAAATAAACACTTTGGCATCCATGAAAAAAAATTAGAGGAAACTCCACACTATATCAGGAAACATCACATGAGATTGAATAAAATAATATTATATTTCTTTAATGATGGAGGTAACTAATTGGTTATATACTGAAATAATTTTTCCTATCTCTGATAGCCAATAGTTTAGTCTCATTCATGTTGTACCAAAAAAAGAGAGAATTTACTATTAAAAACAGTGAATTTAGAGATTTTTTCCCTATTAGAATGAAAAATTAATGAATGATGTGCATTGATCATAGAGAAATTAATTTGTTCAGTATGAAATACCATTTAACCTTTTCATTTTGTAAATAATTTCTTGGAAGACTTATAGTATAGACCCCTATTATTTTCAGGATGGATTCTACAGATACATTCAAATTCATATTACACCTGAAGATCAAGAAAAAACACATTATAATTTCGTTTTGGGGATTTTTATTATAAAATAATTCCTCTTTGGTTCATAAGATTACTATGTAATTTTTCAAATTTGTATAATGAGTATTTTTTTAAATTTTTATAAAGTTATATCGTAGTTTCTTTATATTATTTATGTATTTATATATCCTAATTTTGTAGCTATTTGAAGAGTTTTTTTACTTCAATTGAACAGTGTATTATCAAAACTCATGTTCTTGCTGATGAAAAATGTCCTTTCATGGTAGATAATTGAATATTTCATGGCCGTTTATTTTATAAAGATATAATTTAACCTAATCATCCATGTTTGGGATCATTTCAACACTATCGTACCCAAAAACTAAAACATATGTGGGAAATTATCTTGGCCATACTAATTATTGTTGAAGATTAATAAAAAATTAAAATTAATTCCTTTAATATATCAAGATCAATTAATAATTAAACTCATTTTTTTACAATTGTAAAAAATCTGTTGCGGTGCTAAAAAATTGATTATCCCTACCCATCATCATACCATAAAATTGAGACATACCTATTCAGTTAATGACTAATTCCTTTGATTCCTTCACATAGAGTAGTTTTATGTCACATATCAGATAATGAAAATAATTTAATAGATTTTTCCTTAATGAAATTAAATAAGGTCTAATCCAATTATAAAACCACTAAGAAGGAGACGATAGTTATTTTTTCCTTGGATTATATAAGATGATAATTAATGATATATAATGTTATTATATTCAATTGATATTCTAAAATCATATTTTTAATTCTCATCCATAATTAAATAAAAAGGATGTTGAGATGGAAGGCATTGTTACATGGTTTCTATATTGAAGTAAAAAATAAAAAATTATTTAAAAGACTTGTGGTTGACTATTTAAGATGATTTCTAAAAAAATTATTAGAGAGTTCATTTATGTACACCAATTTAAAAAAATTCATATACTAAATAATTATATGATTTTAAGAGTGATATAAAATGTTTTTATGGTCTTCCGAAAATCTTAAAAAACTATGGAAGTCAGCCATTGGTTTTCTAAAAAAGAAATTAATAATCATGTTATTGATTAATAAAAATATATTTTGGATGATCAGTTATTACGAAACATTGGATGTGACTTAATAATAATGAGATTTATTCATAATACTATATTTTAGTCTATATTTATTTCTTTTACACATGTAGTGGTGGATTCTATATTAGACCCCAATAAACTTATACTAATGTACATGATTATGGTTTATTATTTATCACTATTTGTAGATATAATTTTTGTTTTTTAAATATTTCAAAAAACTATTAACTATATGGTAGCATTTCCAAGAGGATTGAGATGCCTCAATAACCCCAATAATTTTATGATTTGTTATATATATGAGGTATTTATTTCATTGAACCATTTTATAATTCTTTAGATATTTTTATATTTTTCTTTTTTTATTATATTTCTATGTTGGTAGAATATATTCTAATAATAAATAATTAATCAATATTTTTTGAAAAATTTATGAAATGGAATCCTTTATAAGATATATATTTATATTATTTTTAATAATTTTTCAATAGACTCACTATTATATTAGGAAGTTGTAATCAATTTTGAATAAATATGAAGTCCATAATAGGGTTTATACACCCTATCACACACAAACAAATGGAATGAATAAAGTATCAAATTGATAAATCCAAAAATTCATTGAAAATATTATACACCCAAATAGAAAATAATGGAGTTTGAGACTGGATGATGCATCATGGTATTACAGAAATACATTTTAAACTCCAATTTTAATTTTTCCATATAAAATTTTGTATAGAAAATAATTTCACCTTTCTCTTGAGTTATAGAAAAATTGTTTTTGGGATGATAAAATATGAAACATGAATTTATTTTTTGTTTGAAAAGAATGAAAATTATGTTTTTAAGAGATGGATAAAATTAGAGAAAAATAATATGAAAGGTTCGTGTTATTCAAGGATGAAACCATGGATTTTTATAATGGAATTATAATATATAAAATGTTCAAGTAAAGAGATAAATTTATAATTTATTATTCTTGAATGAAAATAATATCAGTTAAGTTTCATTAAAATAATTATATCAGATTCTTTATTACTAAAATCCTTTTTTTTATCATGTAAATATAAAATAAAATGTCAATAAATCAACATTTACAGTCAAAAATTATAAATTGAATCTATTTATATAAAATATTCTTAATCCTATATGATTTTAGGTTCAATTTGAAGATTCCAAACACCATTTAAAACCTATTTTTATTATTGTTTCATAAATTTTTGTATCATATATTATCTTCATGATTTCCAATTCTCATAATATAGATTCAAAATGAGTACATTGTAAAAAAATATGTATGTAAAATCCTTTACTGGGTTATGATTTTGTAAGATTTTTTTTTATTTTTCTATTTTTCTTTCAAATTTATAATTTTTATTCTTTTCAATTTTTTTTAAAAAACTTGTAAGATGAAAAATAATACACTTATAATCAGTAAAAATAATGTAAAAAATAAAACTACTTTAACCCATGAAACCGAATTTTAATGAATATTGAAAATAACATTGTTTCAAATTTAAATTTAGTAGTATATTTATGAAAAACCCCTCTTATTTTAAAATCCGATGATATGAACCATTATCTATTTTTTAAAAATAACCTTTATATGGGTCTATTAGACCTTTATTGATATATTCATTACATTCACTATATTTCTTTATTAAAAAGAATAATTTTATTTTTACATAGAAATTTTATTATTTTATATCAAAATTTGAGAGTAGTAAAGAATTTGTGGGGATGATAATTGAGGATATTATATTATTGTAAAATCTACATTTCTAAATGAATTCTTTTACATAGTATAGTATTTAAATTTAATTCTTGTGATCTAATTATAGCAATAAAATATCTTATTAGGTAGCCACATTACATTCCATTTATCCCTATCTACAATTACCTTGACTTTAATTTAATTGATCTAGTGGAAACCATGTTTTTGGGATAGTGGATGATGTTATTTTGAAAACAATTATGGATTTTTTGGAGAAACTAGACATTAATTACTGCTACTATTTTTAGAATATTATCATTTTTGAAATACATAACGATGACCAAAAATGTCATTCAAAATTCGGATGGGAATTAACAACTATGATAAGATAAAAAATACATATTTCTCTCCCAAAAAAATTAATATTAATAAAAATATATATGTGAAATACAGGAAGAAAAAATATCATGAATGGGGGAAGGAGATAATAAAACTAATAATTGATGCTGAAAATTCCAAATTTGTTGGCTACCAAACAAAATAAAGAGGTTTTTGGAGGTCATATATTTATAAAATAAGTGAGTGAGGTTCCATACAAGACCTTAAGACTTTGTTCATGAATTTGAATTCATATTAGATACAATCCATCCTTGATAAATAGATACTATATTTATACTTGAATACTTCCAAACATTATTCATAAGATGACCCTAGAAAATTATTTATGATGAGAAGAAGTCACTGAAAAAATACTATAGAGATTCAATAACTTATCAAGAATATGGTATCTTTTTCATTAATTTGGATGATAAATAATTTAATAAATTAATATTTTCAATTTTTATGATGGGATAAAATTTATATGATGTAATTTTTTTGTGCATGATCAGATGAATAAATGGGTAATTGATTGAACAGATTAAATGGATTATATGAAACAATGGTTATTGAGGGAATGTTATAATTTTAGTTCCTTGTCTTAAAATTACTTATTTTCATAGGCATGTGTCTTTAAATTTATTTGGTCATGATCATAATTATTAATTTTCTAATTATCTAATTCTTATACCTGGGATGTTGATAGAGTTTGAAAGTTCCTTACATTTATCACTAGATTTTGTTAATAAATCCCTACCATTGTTATATTTTAAATGGAATTTCATAATTTATATAATTTCAATAACATTTTGAAATAAATTTTAAAAATATACTAATTCTTTTTTGTATATTCCATTAATCATTTTGGAATAATTATAATAAATCATTCATTCAATTTTTAATGTCTCGATAATTTCCCAAGGTATCTATAGAATATTATAGAATTATTAAGTTCATTGTTGAAATATAGTTTTTGGAATTTCTATAGTTCTATGAATATGAGTTAAACTACTTGGCCACTCACATATATGAATAATCCAAAAAATTGAGTTGGACCTACATAAATTTTATGGATATATTGGAATTTGTCTTAATTTTCATCCACATATAAGGATTCATGGATTCAAAAATTCTTGTTTTTTTCTCCAACATATGGTATTACTAACTACATAAGCATGACTTATAGCTATATTGAAGTCCTTTGTGTTATTGAATGAAGAATCACTTTCACATCAAGAAAAAATCATGGATTTCCACAACAACATTAATGTTTCCTATTATAGTCACCCATGAATAATATATCAAATTAAATTAGATGACCATCATAGAAAAATATATGGTTTAATAAATTAAATTTTAATTGAATATAGTGGTTACATGAAGATTATGAAGATATGGGGGATATTAAAAACTAAAATGACATAAGGATCTATAGAGTCTGACCAAATGTGGAGGATAGAAAGAAATATTTTTAAAAAGGATCTGTGGTTATTTAAAGGATTGAGGTGGCTAATTATGGAATGTGGGTTTTTATTGATATTTTCACATTCATATTTTTTCCCCTGGGATTTCATGTCCCATGATGGTTTTATATTTCTAAAATGTTCTAAATGGGTTTTTTCATGGAATTGGAAACACCCAATGGTTTTAAATCAGAAGGGACCTTTCTTTAAAAAGGCTGGAACTCATTAGTTTTTTTTACCAATGATTATTAACAACTCACATTGGTTGAGAGGATGGGACGTTAGGCTCATCAAACCCTTTGGGGAGGAATTGTTTCCTACTTCAGTACTCTCTTATAGATTTAAGATATGTTCCTGAATCATTAATTAATTCCCAACTATGATGTGGGGTAACCCAATATTAGAAATCAATTTTTATCTTGTGTAGATCTTAGAATCATTTGAATGTATCTAAGGTTCTTCATTAATGAATATATTTGTATGTATTTTAGGTTCTCCATCAATGGTATCCTCTTATATACTACATAGAGATTCTTTGGTCATTATTATAATGATTCTAGTTTTCTATCCACACAGTGGGGAACTGTGGAGATTACTTTCATCTAGGGAGATGAAGGTCATTCTTGATTTTAACTTTATCTAGGGATATGTGAATGGTTTGGATGTTGGGATCAAACCCATAGATAGGCTTTTTACATATCCTTGTGAAGGGAATCAGAACACATATAGTTTGGTGCTTCTTAAATGGGAACATCATAACTTTTACGGTCATGTGATCATGACTCAACCATACAGTTTAACATCATATGGAAAGGATGTCTAGGTGGATGGTGCCTAGTCAAGGTTTGGTGTGGGGCTTATTCCAAAACAACCCAAGGAACCCATAAGGGATATGACATTCCAAGTTGAATTAGAACCTGGTGGGGGTATGTCCCAAAAGAACAGGGTTGATTTGGGAGTTGGTTTTGAACCTTAGGGAGGCTTCCTACGTATCCCATTTGGATGGGTATCAAATACCATGTAGTCCACTGATCCTTCTAGGAGAGTATATCACTTTGAGATAAATATGTTTGGGCTTAATTTTAAAGAGGGTTCCCTATATAAGGGGCCCTGAGTGGTGTATTATCTCAATGTGATTTGGAGGATTATTCGAGAATTATGCCTAAGTAAGAGGCCTATATAATGAACATTAGGGATTACCTATAAGGAGGATGACCTTATGGATTGGGGTTATGGTTGCTAATGACCTCATTGAATGATGTCCCTTGAGCTTGGGCCTTAAATGAGCTTCCTACGTATCTTGGTTATGGAATTAATCTGAGTTCTAATAGTTCAATATGTCACATGAATTGTGTGGGTGTCATGATCACTACTAACCTCTAATCCCACTTGATTCATGATCCATATGATAAGAAAGAGGAGGCGTAGGATTTGAAAAAACCACAAATTGTTCCTTATCTTCTAGTGGAAGAGCCTGGGGATATGACACTTCTATCTTTTTACTTCTCATTGGACATGATTCCAAGGTGAGGATGGTATGAAGGTGAAGGACACAGAGGTAGAGAAGAGAAATACATCTACCTCCTAAAAGAAAGTCCAGAGGATTACTCTATGATGGATTCCCTAAAATATTTTTTGTGGATTGAGGAGGATTAACACCATTTTGAATAGAAAATAATGCATGATCCTTAAGCTCCCTACTGGGAACTGGAGGCTCCGAGTCTCTGAGACGAAAAGGGGAATACATGGTCAAAACCCTAGTCTCCAAGATTAAAAATTCCCCAACACTTCCCCTATAGTAGGGGTCCTCATGGCCAAATATATACAAATATACATGCAAATGGAGAGTGCTCTCGGCCCTGACGACTTTCCAACTTCCTTTTTGAGTGCGGCATGGGATGTCGTGGGATCACATGTTGTGGATGTGATTCAAGACTTCTTTGGTGGTGGGTCCTTGATCAAGGGTGTGGATTCATGAAGGGTGGTTCTTATTCCAAAGATTAAAGACCCCAGTCTCCTCAATCACTACCGACCTATTTGTCTATGCAGTGTGTCTTATAATATTCTGGCAATGGTCATTGGTAGGATACTCTCTATAATTATTCCCAAGGTGATCTCGGTGGATCAACACGGTTTTATATAGGGTCAAAGCATACAAGGGGCAGTTGGCATTGCTGGTGAACTCTTACATGACATCAACAAGCATACAGTGGGATCTAATATAATTTACCAAGTTGACATGAATAAGTCTTATGATAGAATGGAATGGAGTTTTATCATTCGGGTTATGAGAGGGTTCGGTTTTGGGGAATGGTTTTTCAACATTTGTTTCAGGTGTTATTCATCCCCATGGATTTCGGTTTCATTGATGGGGAAGTGTTCTGGTTTCATTAAATCAGGGCGAGGTGTTCGACAGGGTGACCCACTGTCTCCATCTGTTTTTGTCCTAGCCCAGGATGCATTGTCCAGGAATTTCTCTAGAGGCTTATCGGAGGGAAAGTTGAAACCGTTCCATGGAAGAAGGAATACTGGGAGCATCTCACACTTGATGTTTGCTGATGATTTATTTATTTTTATGAATGGAAGTAGTAGATATTTGAAACCTCTCAGAGATATCATGTTAAGATATGGCATGCTTAGTGGACAATCTATCAACGCTTTGAAGAGCCACGTGTTTATTTCGGATAAATTCTCTGGATGAAGATGTAGGGTTATTGAAGGGATCCTTGGTTGTAGTAAAAATCATCTCTCTATTATGTACCTTGGGGTACCAATTTCATGTTGCAGAATCAAGAAGCTTCATTTCAATGAAATTATTGACCTCCTTTTGGGAAGGATTTTTAATTGGAAGAACAAGTTATTGTCATTTGGAGGATGGTTTATGTTCATTAATAGTGTCCTTCTGTCCATTCCCATGTATATCTTCTCTGTAATCAAACCACTGAAAGGTATTGTGGAGAAAATACAAAGTATTCTTACTACATTTCTATGGGATGCTAGAGGGGAAGGGCGGTGTCATTGGGCTTTGTGGAAGTGGTTGGCATGTCCAGTGGATGAAGGAGGTATTGGTCTCCGCGATATTCAGGACACCATACGGGGACTACAAGCCAGATTAGCATGGGAGGTCATTATGGGGGAGACTCTTTGGGCGAGATTTTTTAGGATGTGATATGGCGGGCATGGAGGTTTTAACATGTAGGGTGCGACTGGACTTTCCAAATGCATGTTTTCTCATATGAAATAGTTGTCTTGCTATGTCAGGTGGGTTATTGGCAGGGGGATATTAGCTACTGGGAGGATAACTAGATAGGTGAAAAACATACCTTCCCTGGTTTCCCATCTCCTACAATTTCATTCAGGGAAGATAGCGACATGTATTATTTTATTCATGAAACTCTTAACTCGGCTCAGTTAAATCTGCTTGAGGGCATCGTGATGAAGGATGATCCAGATTTGTGCTGTTTTACGGAAGCCAGCTCTGGTAGGTATAATGTTCGGGACTACAGTAGAATTGTTCAAAGAGAGAAATCTAGGGATGATTGGGGTCTGGTTGCCTGGTGCAAGTAGATTCCGACGCGAATGAATTATTGGTGTGGAGGATCAAGAATAGAGCAATATCAATAGAGGACAACATACAGAAAAAGGGGGTCTACATGGTCTCGTTATGTTATTGCGGTGAGAACCCAAGGTCAGAGACAACGGTTCATTTATTTTTTCAGCGACAATGGGCCTCCTCTCTGTGGGCTTTTTTCACTCATCCTCTCTTTCCCGATGGTGATTCGCGGTCTCCATAGGAGTTTATGTCAGTTTGGTTCTCTGGTACAGAAAGCAGGGCGACGGAATGGACTGTGACGATTATCATCCTCATTGCTATTTGTTGGGTCATATGGGAGGTGCATAATCATGTTAGGTTGGGATCCAATAGATCCCTGCTTTATATCCAGTTCCAGATGAAGTCTCTCATTGTGGAGCTCGCCTCGCTTATCAAAGGTGGGTTATCTTTAGTTGAAGTTTTCAACCTTGTGAACCGTCCTTGCATTCATCACAGAGGGAGAGGATGTTGGGTGAGGTGGCAGCCCTTGAGATGTGGTTTTAATCTTAACATTGAAGGGTCCTTTATGAAGGGAGTCATGAGGGGCGGGGGTTTACTTCAGGATTGTTGGGGTTCTGTCCTTATTGCCTTTAGTGCATTTTATGGCCCAGGAAACTCCTTGGGTGCGGAGGTACGTGCTCTTCTATCTGGCTTGATGGTTTGTAGGTGGAGTGTTTTGCAGGCGATGGAGGTGGAGTCTAACTCTGAGGTTTTGGTTAAAGAATTATAGGGAATCCATGAGATAACTTGGGATTTGATTTATCTCATCCGAAGGTGCAAGGAAGAGATCAAGCATGGGAAGATTATTCAGCATAGTTGGAGGGAATCTATCTTTGCGGTGGATTTACTTGCTCTCTTGGCCAGACAGGAGGAGACTATTAGGATCTATGATGTTATGCATTCCCTTCCCCTTGATTGTTGTATTGTGGTGAAAGGGGATGCCCTTGGACTTCACCATTTTCGTATTCCTTGAAGGGTTGTTCTTTGTTTTTCTAGTAATAAAAAATAATTTCCAGTTAGGTAACACCTTGGGTGAATTGGTAGCACCTTCGGCAATGGACCACTTGAGTGATTACAGTCAGATTGGACCTTGTTCAATCCTTCAAGTGTCTCCATAGGTGTTCTTGGATATAATTTGAGTTGGTACCTTGTTAAGGAAGGGAACCTCATGCTAGTATTTGTTAATCAGAGGTTGGGATAATGCCTCACGCAAGTGTTGTTTGTTTTAAACCCCGTTAGGACATTATTTTCACTATTACCCTTTAATTACCTACTATTTAGGTGTTAGATAACTACCTATAAGTTTTGGATATGATTTGAAATAGGATATTCTGATCCTGAGGAAAAGAGATGAAACAGAAGAATGGTTATTCCAGGGTGTTCGCCCAGGGTTTTCACACTAGTTGTTCGCTCAGGTATGTCATGTAGGCAGAGCATGTACATGGTTCACTCAAGGAATGTTTCTTGCCTATAAATAAATCCCTCATTTCAGTGAATATATCTTGTCACTCCATTTTTTTAGGTCTCTCCATGATAGTCTCCCATGCTTATCCTCCACTTATGTTCTTTTGTTAAAGATCTTGTTTGCACAGACACAATATGTATCTGGATACACGATGCCTAGGCTTGGGAGAGTGGCATGCATGGATATTATTAATGATGCTCTTGCATGAGTAACTTCCATGAATCACTTCAGTAATCAGCTTGTGTGAAATAGTTCCTTCTCCAAAATTTCTTATTTTCATTGATTTCTTCAAAATGAACATACTTTGACAATAAATTGATCCCTTTTTTCAGGCTCAAATGCAACCCATGGATATTATATTTTATAATGAACAATATAGAAAATGTATTGAGGAGATGATGAAATTCATAGGGCATGACTATTAAGACATTTTTGAAACTAATCTTCTTGATATGGTGGGACGTTTGAAGAAATATCACCATGATTTTCTGGAGAGTGTCAACTACCACTTTATGGTCATGGACATATATGGGTGGTTCTCACACCAACTACAAAGAACTACATCCTGATCTCTAGTTTTAAGACCACAATAATTTTTAAACTACCAACATTTCTAGCATGGACACTTACATCGATGTTAGTACATCATCCAAAGCCTATTTTATGCATCATATCTCATGTTCTCCAGATTTGAAAGCACTCATAGTTGAACTAAATCTCCATTACTATTCATCCATCTTTCAAAATTCATAGACATATCAAATGAAGGGTTAGAAGAAAGCTTCATACTTTCACCCAGGAGGGGGTGTTAAGACTACATGGATGTGGGCGTATTGGGTGCACCAAGTCTATGCATATTTCAAAAAGGATCTGTAAGATGTTGAAATTTATGAGGTAGTGTGGGTAGGGTAGACTTATTTTTATTAAAATGATGAGTTTGTTCTACAGATGTTGAGTCGATAGAGTCCATAGATGAATTCTTTCCATTTGATGCATGGATAATTTGGAATCGGTTTATGGAATTTTCACAAGATCTCTGGCGCACCAATCCTTTCAGACATGTCTGAAGAATTCATCCCTCTGTGGGAAATTTGGGGTTACACCGATAGGAAACCATCATTATAACGCGAGATACTAAAAATAGATAATGATATTAAGAAGGTAGACCCCATATAAAAGGGGATATTCATTCAGAGACGTGGATGGACATTTTATTGTGGAAGAAGGAGGAAGTCCCCACTTGAAAGCATCTATATAGCTAGCCTAATGAGGAAAAAAAGTATACCCAGTACATTCTATTCAATGCTGGAAAACGGAGAGTTTGATAAGTGGTGAAATGAAATCAAGACCAACATTTTTGCTAATACATATCTTGCGAGCTTTTTGGTCATGTGTCTTAGTGTCTATTTTCTCCATGTCAATGATTCTAAGGGAGACAAAAGGATAGGAACATTCATTATATTATTCAATATGGCAGAGAAGAAGTTTGTGGGGTTGGACACCCCCGTTTCGGAAAAAATCCACAAGAGTCCACTATATATTCCTATAGGGAAATATTATTTCAGAATTGGGGGACCTTTCTAGGTTTTATGAGGAGGTATTGCAGCTCACATAAAAACATACTCTATAATATAGGATCAAGGTCCTTGGGAGAGAGTTCTAACCATATTTCCAAGTTGTATATGGTATTCCACCACTATATTTGAACCCCATGAAATCCTATCACGGTTGTGTTTATTTAAGTATTTCCACTTATTTCCCCATCGGACTCCTCCCACAGAGATATTTATTGACGATTGGAAGGCCAGTATTTTTCTCAGGTCAAACATGATTGCCTTTAAGGGTAGTGTTTTGGAGATAAGGATTGATGGTGAGATCATATATGCAAGGCTTATTCTCTTTATTGTTTTACATGCTAGTTTAAGTACCTGAAGCAAATAAGTGTATCCCCCTTGATGCACATCAAATTAGAAAGCATATGATGGTATCTCGACTACTATGGCTTCTCAAAGCTCGAGAGTTGACGGAGGTGGTGATCAACCATCCTCCATTAAATGAAATCAATGGGTTAACCTCCTATTATGTCGAGGCTTGGATTACATCATACCCCAAAGGGGTTCTGGCCAAATATGTTTCATGGGTAGGGATGGAGAGGTGGAGTAGGAAGGGTTCCCCTTATTTAGAGGGTGCTTCATCTCCTCCAGAATCTATGTCATCTATGTCATAGAGTGGGGATGACGAGGTTCCCAAATTATCAAAATGAACCCATACATGGTATAACCCTCAAACCAGAATAAAAAGGGACACACAAAATGATCTATACCAAGGTAGTCTAGTCAAAATTTCCAAGATGAGTCTTGAGTTCCAATTTTTCATCTATCATATATAATGGAAAGAGTTGGGAAGCACATGAAATCTAGGGATGAAAGAACATCCTCATAGTAGGAAAGAATATATTCATAATATTTATGACAAAAGGCAATCCAAACATGGCAGGACCTGACTTCTGATGGTGAAATTAAGTGGGCTCTCTTACGTGCGGGGTTGTGGATTTTTGGGATAAGAGATCTTCTGATCCCCTACCAGTATTCACTTTATGGGTAATCTTGTTGAAGTCAATGTTCATAAATGGGAGCTAGATATGATCATTTATGAAACCAACAATTGGATCCCAACCACATAGTGTGTGATGTTCATGAAATTCTACATAATTTTTTTTAATTATACGGAATTATTTTGAGACCACAAAATCTGACGGCATGCGATTTCGAGGCCCAGAGTGACCGAAATGATCTGTTGAATTTTTGTTAAGATTTATTTAGCACACGTAAGTAGTTTTCTTGAAAAATTGCAATAACTCTTAAATGTTTACTCGGATTAGAAATCTAAGGGTACCGTTGTGTTTAAGATGACAGGTTTACCCAAGGAGCGACTTAAGTTTAGTTGGCGTGGGCCTCCTGTGACAAAACCTGAAAAATGGCATAACCATAAATAAAATAATTAAATAAAATTATTTTATTTTTAAATTTCTTATAACTAACAAATGGATCCTTAGATAAAAAATATGAGACCACCGCTGAGCTTGTGAGGGTATGTTTTCTTTAGGAAGATACTAACCTTGGCCGGCGCGGGCCACCAGTGAAAGTTAGTTTTTGGCCATAAATAAAATAATTATGTGACAATTATTTTATTGTAAAATTCATAACTTTTAAACTGTAACTCGGATTGGAAATCCGAGAGTATCGTTGGGTTATTTGGGGTTTGATTCACTTTGGTAGATCATAACCTCGACCGGTGTGGGTCGACGATGATTGTTAATAATTTTCTAAATATTTTTAGGTAAATTTAGAAAATGCACAAGTGGAATTTTGTATCTTTTGAACTGTTACTCAGATTAAAAATCTGAGGGGACCGTTGAATCCATCGCGCCAAGATTCTCTTAAGGGAGACTTCACTTCGACCGTAGTAGGTCCAGAGAAAAATTTAGTTTTTGAAACATTTTAATAGAATAAATAAAATTATTTTATTATTTTATTTTTATTCTATTACTCCAATGAACGGGTGGTAAGGTGGGACCAGCAATGTGTCAATCCAATAAATGGCTTGACACTCCGATCTAAGTAACAACAATGTTGGAGGAAATTAGAAATCTTCCTAATTAATGAGCCCCATTAACTCCTCGTGTCATTACATACCCTCCCACTCTCCTATAAATATGGAGCTAGGAAAGGGGTATTGGAGAGCTTCACCATGTAGAAAATTGCTGAAGGAATGTCGCGACACCAGACCCTTAGAAGATGAAGCTGGTCCATCAGGAGGTGATAGGTGACATCAAACCA
Source organism: Viscum album (assembly GCA_963277665.1). Taxonomy (NCBI): domain Eukaryota; kingdom Viridiplantae; phylum Streptophyta; class Magnoliopsida; order Santalales; family Viscaceae; genus Viscum; species Viscum album. The sequence goes on along the minus strand of OY728135.1, from coordinate 1,738,095,024 downwards.
CCAATGTGTGATGTGCGAACGACGTCTTTGGGAGTCGGTCGCGGGAACTAAGAACATGGTCTATCGGCAAGCGCAGAAGATTCTCCGACATTTATGGTAGGGGTTTTATTTATGTTTCAATTAACTTTATTGATTCTTCATATCCTAAATTCATGAAGATGATGGCCTAACGAACATGGCCATTGTCCAGCACATAAAACATGCTTTTCCTTCTTTTAATTCTTAACACGTTCTTCATGTATTCTTCAATGCCTAATAACTATTGACACTAGAAACAAAAAGTTGTGATGAGTGCGATATATGAACACGGAGCCCTCGATGCAAGGATCGTGAAAATACGATCGTTTAACTTTTCAGGATTGGAATGAAGCCTAAATTGCTCGCAGAAGAATGAGGTGGCCGGCAAACGGCCGACCGTGAGGAAGGAAGGGCGGTGCGCATCCGTGCCACCATTTGACGAGGAGGTCATGACCCGTCAGCCACGGCAGGTCAGGTTGGTGTCCAGCAACCGGACGGCCACGTGGCGGAGTAGCGGCGCGCGTTTGCGCCGCTTGTAGGAAGACCGACCGGCCGCACCAGACCGGGCGAGACCCCTCCGATGGGTCCCATCTGAACCCAGCTAAATGTTTCGATGGACCGTTTGGAAAAAACAGAAGGGGGAACTCCCCCTTAGGTTCCCGAAGTCCCACAAATAAGTATCCCAAAGTTCTGTCATGTCATAAGGGACCCAATGTAATAGACGACGCGTTAATCGGATGCTCGGTCTGTAAGTTATTAGGGTTTCCTCTCTGAGGGCCCGGTTGGATTCAGGGTCTGATCCAACCTGGCCATACTCCAACCTTATCCAAAACCTATGTGTATTACACCAAAAGGACCATCTCGGTCTAAGGATTTTGGCACCACTAACGGTTCGTCAAACAGACCCAATTTCACCTTTTTGTCCATAACTTGTGATCTGGGAATCCGTTTAAAGAACCGTCTAAAGTGCCAAAATCATTGTATAGAGATGGTCCTTTTGGTATAATCCACTTGAGTTTTGGATAAAGTTGTATTTTGGATGGGTTGGATCAAACCTTGAATTCAACCGGGCCCTCAGAGCTAAGATGCTTATAACTCACAGGTCGAACGTCTGATTGATGTGTAGTCTGTCACATCGGAACCCTTACGACATAGCGGTCCTTTGGGATACTCCTTTGTGGATCTTAGTGGCAGTCGAGGAATGACTGATATCTTGAGGGAAAGATTCTAGGAAAATCGAGTGCACTGGGTGCAAGGAATCTAGTTGCTAGCTGTGAGGCGGAGGTTGGAGACGGATAATACAGAGGTTAGTTACCTATCAACTCTGGGTAGGTTAGATCTTATGTGGGTCATTACAGGGGTTAGTACCTATTGATCCTGTGTGGGTCAGCACTCATCGATATTGTGTGGATTAGCGCATACCGATCCTGTGTGGGACAGATTATGTGTGGGTCAGCACTCAGCGATCCTGTATGGGTCATCCCTTACCTATCCTATGTGGGTCAGATCCTATATGGGTCAATGCTCAATGATCCTATGTGGTTCAGCACATATCGATCATGTGTGGGTCAAATCTTGTGTGGGTTACTGTGGGGGTTATTACCTATCGATCCTGTGTGGGTCAGATTCCGTGTAATCAGCAGCAGTGCCTCTTGACAGAATGCAATGATCTAGCTTTGCGACTGATCGTCGGTACTTCTATACTTCACTAATACCTAGTGTGAGACGAGTCTTTACCTTTGTGGAATTCTTCCTTGTGGCGTACCTTTTTGGTACTTACCTTTGTGGTGTTGCTTTCGTGGAATATTTCCTTCATGGAACAGTTGAGTTTTGGGCTAATGAGTAGGGCCTTGTGTTTCCTCATGGATGATATGGGTATACTTGATAACTTAGGTATATATATTGGAATATACCTAAGTAGGGTTGACTGTTGATTCTATGATTTTTGTTTTATCCTTTGTGTATTTTGAGAGACCTTCAGGGGTCTTGGGGTCCCTACTGAGTATTTCTATACTCACCCATGCCCAGGCTCCACCCGCACCTTGTTGTGTCTTGTGCAAACAACAGACATCATTGACTGAGGAAGGGGGGACCAGGACTAGAGGCTTCTTAGAGGTGGACCTTATATGAGACATATCGTAGAGATGACCATTCATGAGCTATACCTAACCTTCAGGTAGGATCGTTCGTGGGTGATCGTAGGATCTATTTTTTAGTTTTACTTGTACTTTCCAGTTTTACTTGTACTTTCCAGTTTTACATGTACTTTCCAGTTGGGATTGCATTCCGGCCCCCTTTACTTACTATACTCACTCAGTTTACTATATAGTTCACTTTGTGCTTATATCTTTCTGAGTGATTGGTTGTGTGATATTACAGGTTATAAAGGCAATGCCTTTCCGGTTTTAGGGATATTCCTTTCCAGGGGCTCGTGTCATGATTACACCAAGCCCACCTTCCATAGGCTTGAGGAGCCGCTCCCCACCATGGGTCTACCTCTTCATAGAGAGGCACTCCCCATCGTGTCCTACTGAGATACTCATCCTATTGAGTATTGTGGAACTGTCGCGTCACACAAAGGTTCTCCCCACCATGGGTCTACCACATCACACAAAGGCGCTCCCCTTTGGGCTAGTGAAGTAACTCCGAGTCAAAACGGTCAACAATCATCAAGTCGCAGCCAGTCGTAAGGTTTCGTACGTAGAACACTTGGGATAACCACTCCACAAACCACTCGCTACATCTTGATATCCATGGAAGTCACCACACTGTATATTCTAGGGTAGTAATCGTAGCATCGTCAGTCACAAACCTCGAACGCCTCGGCTGCTAGAGAACTCCTCCTGTATCGAGTACATTGGGCCCGCCGTGTCACACAGAGGCACTTCTAAATAACCTTGGACTGCTTAGGTACTCCTCCTATCGAGTACCGTGTGTCTGTCATGTCACACTGAGGCGCTCTCCACTGGTGGTATGCCGTGTCACACAGAGGCTCTCCCCCTCGTGGCCTACTGAGGTACTTATCCTGTCGAGTACCGTGGGTCTGTCGCGTCACAGAGAGGAAATCCTCATTGGGCATGTCGAGTCACTCTGAGTCGAAACGGTCACTAGTACAAGGATAGTGAGAAGATCCTTTGTGTGACGTGCTAGGCCCACTATACTCGATAGTGGAGGAGTTCTTTAGCAGCCGAGGTGTTCGGAATGTTACTTGTTACTATCCCTAGAGAATCATGTGGCTGGCTATCAGCTTCCATAGCGATCCTATGTGGTTAAGCTTCATAATTCTATTTCCCATAGTTTTATACCTAGTTTAAGCTAATACTTTCAGTTTTTTATATTCATTCCTTCGTGGAACAGTTGGGAGTTGGTATTTTGAGTTGGGCCTCGTGTTTCTTCATGATTGGGATGGGTTTACTCGACAACTTAGGTATATGTATGGTCATATACCTTATTCGGGTTGTCAGTTGTTTTCATGTTTTGAGGGTTATCCAATGTGGTTTTTGTGAGACCTTCGAGGGTCATTGGGTCCCTACTGAGTATATTTATACTCACCCCTGCATGGGATATGCCCGCACCTTGTTGTGTTTGGTGTAGACTACGGACAACACTGACTGAGGATGAGGGTACCTAGACTGGAGGTAGCTCGGAGGTGGACCATAGATGAGTTGTACCACAGAGAAAACCATTCAAGAGTTGTACTTACACTTCAGGTAGGAGTCCTTGGCGAGTGTTCACAGGAGTTGTACTTAGTTTTACTTGTACTTTCTAGTTTTTCTTGTACTTTACAGTTGGGCTTATATTCTGGCCCCTTTTACTTTCTGTACACACCCTGTTTACAACATACTTTTACTTTGTCCTTGTATCCTGCTTTATTCTTATTTTTTTGAGTTACAGGTCATAAAGGAAATACATTACCGTTTTTAGGGAATACACCTTTAGGTGCTAGTCGCTAACCCCTGGCCTATGGAAGGCAGGCTTGGGGTAATCGGGGCACGGGACCCAAAGGACATGACTGGCCCAGTGGGGAGTGCCTTTGTGTGACGTGGAAAACCCTTGGTGGGGAGTGCCTTTGTGTGATGCGGCAGACCCACGATGGGGAGCACCTCTCTGTGATGCAGCAAACCCACTACACTCGACAGGAGGAGTACCTCAGTAGTCCAAGGTTAGTGGGAAGCGCCTCTATGTGACATTTTAGCCCCACTGTACTCGATAGAGGAGTAGTTCTCTTGCAGTTGAGGTGTTTGGAATGTTACTTGTTACTATCCCTAGAGAATCATGTGGCTAGCTATCAGCTTCCTTAGAGATCCTGTGTGGGTCATCTTCATAATTCTGTTTCTCAGAGTTGTATACCTGGTGTGTGCCATGTCATTATCTTTGTGATATTCCTTCCTTCATAGAATAGTTGGGCTTTGGGCTTTTGAGTTGGGCCTCGTGTTTCCTCATGATTGATATGGGTTTACTCGACAACTTAGGTATATATATGGGCATATAACTAAGTAGGGTTTTTAGTTGTTTTCAGGTTTTGAGGTATATCCTCTATGGTCTTTGTGAGACCTTAAAGGGTCTCAGGTTCCCTATTGAGTATCGTTATACTCACCCCTGCACGATATATGCCCCCACCTTTTTGTGTTTGGTGGAGATGATGGACATCGCTGACTGAGGATGAGGGTTCGAAGACTGGAGGTAGATCATAGGTGGACCATAAACGAGGCATACCACAGAGGTGGTTGTTCAATAGTTGTACCTACCCTTCAGGTAGGAGTCCTTGGTGGATGTTCATAGGAGATGTACTCAGTTTTACTTATACTTTCCAGTTTTTTCTTATACTTTACTCTTGGACATATATTCTGGCCCCTTTTACTTTCTATTCCTCTAATAGACGAGTGGTAAGGTGGGACTGGTGACGTGTCATGCCAATAAATGGATTGACCCTCCAATCTGAGTAACAACAACATTGGGGGAAATTAGGAAGCTTCTTAATTGATGACCCCCATTAACTCCCTGGGTTGTTACTTACCCTCCCCCTCTCCTATAAATATGGAGCTAGGGAAGGGGTATCAGAGAGCTTCACCAAGAAGCGAATTGTTGAAGGAATGTCATGACGCTAGACCCTTAGAAGAAAAAGCCGACCCAGAGGGAGGTGACGGATGACATAGAACCACTAATGGGTGACGTGCTAGTGGCGCCTTTGGGAGCCGGTCGCGGGAACTAAGAACACGGTCCATCGACAAGCATGGACGATTCTATAACGTTCAAGGTAGGGGTTTTATTTATGTTTGAATTTATTCTATGGAATTTTCATTTCCTAAATTCACGACGACAATGTCCAAACAAAAATGGACATCGTCCTGCACATTAACCTTTCTTCCCTTCCTTTTATTTCTTTATGTGTTCTTTGTGCATTCTTTAACCCCCTAATTTTTTATTGGCACTGGAAATATAGAGTTTTACTGAGCGCGGTATATGGACCTGAAGCCCTTGACACAAGGATCGCCCATATGTGATCATATAATTTTTTTGTGCTTGGAACGAAGTCAAAGTGGCTCATGGAAGAAGGAGATGGTCGGCACCCCGCCGTCCACGAGGAAGGAAGGGCGGTGCGCGCCCGCTCCTCCAGTTGAAGAGGAGGTCGTGGCCTGTGAGCCGCGGCGGGGCAGGATTGCAGCCGGCAACTGGCTAGACACGTGGTGGAGCGGCGGCGCACGTCTGCGCCACTGGTGGAGCAGGAGGCCGCGACTGCTAGGTCACGGCGGAGGTAGACAGTGGTCGGCTGCAGGTGGACAACAGAGTCGTCATGCCATTGGAAGAAAGATCGTCCGGTCATTCTGACCGGCCGAGGCGCACCGTGCAGTACCACCGAGTGGCACTATTTTCTAGCAAGGTCGCACTGTGAGTCCAACCGCGGGCCGCACCGCTGGCCACACCGCGGGCTGCACCAAGGGCCGCACCGTAAGGTCACACCGAGAGGCCGCACCAGGAGGCCACAACGCGAGGCCACACAGTGAGTCAGCACTACGGGCCCCACCGTGGGTCGCACTGTGGCCCCCACCATGGGCCACACTACACGCCACCCCACACGCCGCACCGCGAGCTGCCCAGCGGGCCTCTCCAACGGGTCGTGCCCTTTGCGAACCGGGTCGGGCCGCCCCCTACGCGGGTTGGGCCAGGCCCGCTGAGTCAAAAGCCATCCAAGCCAGACCCGGACTGGGTCAGGTCGACCTGAACCGGGTCGGGCCGGCCAAGGTAGGGCCAAGCCGGGTCGGTCCGACTGGGTCAGACTGAACCCGGGCCCAGCTGGGCCCATTATTACCTTTTTGGCCATAACTTGTGAATCAGGCGTCCGTTTGAAAAACATAATAAGGCGCAAGAATCCTTGGATTGAAAAGGTCCTTTTGGTATAATCCACTTGTGTTTTGGATAAGTTTGCAGTATGGCAGGGTTGGATTGGATCCTGAATCCAATCTGGGCCTTGGAGCAGAAACACAAATAACTTACTGACCGTGAGTCTGATTGACCCACCGTCTGTTGTGTTGGGTCCCTTTTGATGTAAAAGGCCTTTGGTTTACGTTTTCATGGAACTTTGGGGAATTTTAGGTATGACGTATGGCTTGGGGAGTGGTTCTCTCAAGCGTGATACCTACAGAATCCTACGACTAGCTGAGACTTGATGAATTCTTACCGTTTCGAATCGGAGTGACTCGACTGAACTAGTGGGGAGTGACTTTGTGTGACATGGCATACCCACGGTGGGGAGCGCCTTTTTGTGACATGTAAGACCCATGGTACATGATAGGAGGAGTAACTCAGTAGGCCATGAGGGGGATCACCTCTGTGTGTAGCGACAGACCCACGGTGGGGAGTGCATCTGTGTGACGTGGCAGACCCATGGTACTCGACAGGAGGAGTACCTCATCAGTCCAAGGTTAGTTCAAATTGCCTATATGTGATGATGAAAGACCACTATACTTGATATAGGAGGAGTTCTCCAGGAGCCGAGGTGTTCGAAATGTTACTTGTTACTATCCCTAGAGAATCCTGCGGCTGGCTATCAGCTTCCATAACGATCCTATGTGGGTCATCTTCATAATTCTGTTTCTCAGAGTTGTATACCTGGTGTGAGCTGAGTCTTTATATTTGTGATATTCTTTGCTTTGTTGAATATTTGGGTTTGGGTTTTTTATTTGGGCCTCGTTTTTCCTCATGATTGAGTAGGGTTTACATGAGAACTTTGGTATATGTATGGGCATATACCAAACTAGGTTTGTCAGTTGTTTTCATGTTTTGAGGTTTATCCTCTATGGTTTTTATGAGACCTTAGAGGGTCTCAGGTTCCCTAATGAGTATCGTTATACTCACCCCTGCACGGGCTACACCCGCACCTTGTTTTGTTTGGTGTAAATGACGAACAGCTCTGACTGAGGATGAGGGTACCGGGACTAGAGGTAGCTCAGAGGTGGACCATAGACGAGGCGTACCATAGAGATGACTGTTCAAGAGTTCTACCTACCCTTCAAGTATGAGTTCTTGGTGGGTGTTTGCAGAAGTTGTACTTATTTTTACTTGTACTTTCTATTTTTTTCTTGTACTTTACATTTGGGCATGTATTCTGGCCCCATTTACTTTCTGTACATACCCTGTTTACTACATAGTTTTACTTTGTTCTTGTAACAAGATTTTTACTTAGTTATGTGAGTTATATATTATAAAGTCTATGTCTTCCTGTTTTTAGGGAATACACCTTTTTTTTCTAGTCACCAGCCCCTGGCCTATTGAAGTTTTTTAAGCTTTATTTAGTATGTGTAAGAAGTTTTCCTAAAGAAGTGGAATAAATCTTAAACGGTTACTCGAATCAGAAATATGAGTGCACTGTTGCACATAGGATGGCGATTTTACCCTAGGAACAACTTAAGTTTGGTCAGCATGGGCCTCCATTGAGAATACCCAAAAAATGGCATAACCATAAATAAAATTATTAAATGAAATTATTTTATTTTACAAATGCTTATAACTCACAAAAGGTAACTCAAATTAGAAATCTGAGACCACCGTTGAGCTTGTGAGGGTATGTTTTCTTTAGGAAGATACTAACCTTGGCCAGCACAGGCCACCATTGAATGTTAGTTTGTGGTCGTAAATATAATCATTAAGTGACAATTCTTTTATAGTAAAATTCATAACATTTAAATGGTAACTCGGAATGGAAATCCAAGAGTACAGTTGGGTTATTTGGGGTGTGTTTCACATGGGCAGAGCCTAACCTCGACAGGAACGGGTCAATCGTGACTGTTAATAATTTTCCAATCTTTTTTTCAGGTATACTCAGTAAACGCGTGAGTGGTGTTTTGTAACTTTTGAACCATAGCTCTAATTAAAAATACAAGGGTTCCATTGAATCTGCAGTGCCGAGATTCACTTAAGGGAGACTTTACTTTGACCACAGTTAGTCCAGAGAAAAATTTAGTTTTTGAACTTTTTAATCGAATAAATAAAATAACTTTATTATTTTATTTTTATTCTATTCCTCCAACGGATGAGCGGTCAGGTGGGATCAGTGACGTGTCAAGCCATTAAATGTCTTGACCCACCAATCTGAGTAATATCAACATTGGAGGAAATTAGGAAGCTTCCTAATTAATTAGACTTATTAACTCCTTGTATCGTTACTTACCCTACCCCTCTTTTATAAATATGGAGCTAGGGAAGGGGTATCAGAGAGCTTCACCAAGTAGCGAATTACTGAAGGAATTTCGCGATGACAGATCCCTAGAAGACAAAGCCAACCCAGCGGGAGGTGACGGGCGACATAGAACCACCAATGGGTGATGTGTGAGTAGCGTCTTTGGGAGCCGGTCGTAGGAAATAAGAACAAGGTCTACTGGCAAGTGCGGATGATTCTCTGACATTCACGGTAGGGGTTTTATTTATGTTTGAATTTACTTTATTGATTCTTAATTTCCTAAATTCAATATGATGACATCCAAATGAACATGGCCATCGTCCCACACATAAACCTTGCTCCTCTTTTATTTATTCTTCGCACGTTCTTTGTGCATTATTCAACGCCTAATATTTATTGATGATGGAAACAAAGAGTTTTCTTGAGTGTGATATATGGACATCGATCCCTCAACACAAGGATCGCAAATATACGATCGTTTAATTTTTTGGGCTTGGAATGAAGCCGTAGTGGCTCACGGAAGAAGGAGGCGGTCGGCACCTGACCGACCGCGAGGAAGGAAGGTCGGCATGCATCCGTACCACCAGTTGATGAGGAGGTCGCGGCCCGTCAGCCGCGGCAGGGCAGGGTGACAGCCCGTAACTTGCCAGCCGTAGGGCGGAGCAGCGGCGCGCGTCCGGGCTGCCGGTGGAGTATATGGTCGCGGCCGCTTGGCCCCGATGGAGGCCGAAGGGCGGCCGACCTTACGGCTGGCCACGCCAGACCGGGCAGGACCCCTCTGGTGGATCCCATGTGCCACCCAGTCAAATGGTCCGATGGAACATTCAGGAAAACCGAAAAGGGGGAACTCCCCCTTCGGTGCCAGCTCGGGCGGACCGCACGCACAGTGGGATGCACCGCAGTGGGCCACGTCAGCGGGTCGCGCAACCGAATCATGCCAGTGGGCTGGGCGAAGTAACCCCTTTGCGGGTGGGGCCAAGCCCTCCATGGCCCATGCCATCCAGGCCAGAACCAGACTGGATCGGGTCGGTCCGACCGCGATCGGACCGGACCCGGGCAAATCGGGACCCAGTTTCACCTTTTTTGCCATAGCTTGAGATCTGAGCATCCGTTTGAAGAACTATCAGTGGTGTTAGAATCCTTGGATCTACACAGTCATTTTTGTATACTCCACATGAGTTTTGGATAAGGATGGAGAATTTCCGTGTAGAATTGGTCCCCGAATCCAACAAGGCCCTCAGAGCAAAAATGCTAATAACTTACAGACCGGGCATCCGATTGACGCGTTTTTTGTTGTGTTGGGTCCCTTTTGACATGATGGACCTTTGGGTTCCTTTTTTTGGAACTTTGGGGTGGTTTAGGTATGAACTATAGCATGGGGAGAGTTTCTCCCAAGCACGATATGTATGGAACCCTTTGACTGGGTGAGACTTGACGACGGCTGACTATTTTTACTTGGAGTGACTCGACTGGCCCAGTGGGGAGTGCCTTTGTGTAACGCAACATATCCACGGTGGGGATATCCTTTTTGTGACATGTGAAACCCATGATACTCTACAGGAGAAGTACCTTAGTAGGCCATGAGGGGGAGCGCCTTTATGTGATGCAGCAGACCCACGGTGGGGAGCGCCTCTGTGTGGCGTGGCAGACCCACAGTACTCAACATGAGGAGTATCCAAGTTGTACAAGGATAGTGGGATGTGCCTCTGTGTGACAAGGTAGGATCAGTGTACTCAATATAGGAGGAGTTCTCCAGCAGATGATGTGTTCAGAATGTTACTTCTTACTATCCCTAGAGAATCATATGGCTAGCTATCAGCTTACGTAGCGATCCTAAGTGGGTCATCTTCATAATTATATTTCTTAGAGTTGTATACCTGTTGTGAGATGATTAATTATCTTTGTGATATTATTTATTTCTTGGAACAGTTGGCCTTTGGGATTTTGAGTTGGGCCTTGTTTTTATTTATGATTGAGATGGGTTTACTCGACAACTTAGGTATATGTATGGGCATATACCTAAGTAGGGTTATCAGTTGTTTTCATGTTTTGAGGTTTATCCTATGTGGTTTTTTATGAGACCTTCGAGGACCTCGGGGTCCTACTGAGTATTTTTATACTCACCCCTGCATGGGTTATGCCCGCACGTTATTGTGTTTGGTACATATGACGGACAGCGCTGACTGAGGATAAGGGTAACAGGACTTGAGGTAGCTCAATGGTGGACCATAGACGAGGCGTACCGTAGAGATGACCATTTTAGAGTTGTACATACCCTTCAGGTTGGATTCCTTGGTGGGTGTTCATAGGAGATGTACTCAATTTTACTTGTACATTCCAATTTTTCTTGTACTTTACAGTTGGGCTTGTATTCTGGCCCCTTTTACATTATGTACACACCCTATTTACTACATAGTTTTACATTGTTCTTGTATCCTTCTATGTGATTAGTTTTGTGAGTTGAAGGTTATAAAGGTAATGCCTTCCTGGTTTTAGGGAATACATCTTTCGGTGCTAGTCGCCAGCCCCTGGTCTATGGAATGTGGGCTTGGGGTAGTCACAACATGGGCCCCGAGGGACGGGTTGTGACATGGTTATTGGAGGATATGATGAAACGTGGTTCTTCCTAAGGGATCGATCATTCGTCTTCTGAGTAATGATGGGACTTTATTGACCCTAAAGACGTAATTTATCTTCTTCTCAAACTCTTTTGTTCTTTTCCATTACATTTTAGTCAAAGATCCATTTCTAAGGGGGAACACCATCCTGAATTTCATTTTTAGTGGGCTAGAGGGAGATAATTCAAGGTTCCATCACCATAGGATAGACCTAGTGGTGCTCTGATTGGGGTTACCAGGTTACCCCTTGAATCATGAGAGGTATCTTCCGGTTGAAAGGCCATTGAGGATGATATGGCGGGATAATTACCACCTATAATACCACTTTTTTAGGAGGTTAATATTAGCTCACATTTGAGGGATATGAAGAAGAGGGAACATCAAAGGGGGAAATCCTTGTCTAATTGACTTTCCAGTAGTGGTATGTTATCTTGGTGTAATTCATATCTTTCTTAGATATGTTTCTAAAGTTACCTGAATTGTAGGAACTCCTTCCATTTCATCTTTTAAGGGACTTATAAACGAGCCTCCAAGAACTGAGAAGAGAACTTTGGAACAAGTGCAGATTCCTATGATTGAAATGGATCCCTAAAGTAAAGAAACAGTTAGGGTCAAGGATGCATCATCTTATCCAATCATTTTTCATTCCATTATGGAGAGGGAGGAATATTATGGTAATGTAAAAGTTATTTTAGAAGATATCACATAATAATTACTGATTTCCACTTTTGTAATATTCCAGGTTCATCTCATGGACCATATAATCCTATGATGATAGATTCTGACCCCACGGTTGTCACCAAGGAGGATTTCCTAGGTCTCAAGTCATAATTGGAGGGTCATGAACTTAATTATCCAAGTGTTCTAGGGTGATATTAACAAGGGGATTAGGATTTCAATATAATCCATAAAAAATATTGCCATGCCTTTTGATGAGATACTGAAACATGTTAACATTCCTACTACTTTAGAAGAATTTGGGGAACTATATAATGAATAAAATTGATTTGAGTCTTTATTTTTCATCCAATCAACCCTTTTTATGCCTGAATCCCTCATAATGACTGTTTGGAATGTGCATCCTCATCCACAAAAAACACTACAATGAAAATGACTGGATAAGATGTCAAAATAAATCTCAATCCTACTATTTATGGAGAGCTAACTTAGGTGGACCTTGAAATGGTAAGTATTTCTAAAAATAATCTAAAAAATATTGGGTAGTCCCCTGATAGTTCCCCTCATCAAAAGGTGCCTGTTTGAATTGTTGAAGCTAGGAATTCTAGGGAGGAATCCTCCCAGGCTGCTGACCTACTTTTGGGTAAAGGTCGCCAACTATTATTATTGTTCCCCATTATTTCTATTCATTTCAATATAGAAATGATTATAATTTATCATTTAGGATTATCATATTTTGTGGCTAGTTTTGAGGTTGAAGCTTCTACATCATCTCAACTAGGAACGGAAGGTGAGGCGGGAACTGTTTGGGAGGGAGCAGAGCATGGAACTGTGTTGTGTGGACTGATCTGGGAGTATATCTCTCCTTCTAACAGCAACTCTAAATCAGATCCAAAGTTGTAGAGTGTTATTCAAATCTCATTTCCTATGTCCTGGAGGGATATATGTAAGATAATATATGAGATTCCCATTGATGACCTAGCATCATGAATCCAAGGGATTTCAGTTCCATTTTTCATGTTGGAATTCGGTGTGTTTGATTATCTTCTAATCCATTATTCTATGAAGGATACTATTTATATGTATGATAGAGATAATAAGCTTTAGAAATATCTCATATAGTTCAAACTGCTTGATAACATTGACAGATTTCAAGCTGCATTATCCCATACAGAGGAAAATCATAACACAAAGCTGGCGGAATTGAAGCGGTAGATCAAGTAAAAGACTATTAAAGTTTCTCACCTTTAACAAGAATTAAATTCCAATTATGGGGGACTCAAAAAATTCATTGTTCATTAGGAGAATCCAAAACATAAGGGTCATCTTCCATTGCGGATACAACGGAATCACTTCATTTGGATGATGAGACTGAAGATGGTTGACTTACTAAGCTTCAACAAGAGGTCTATGGGATAAAGAGGTCATTAAACAGATGAAGGGTTATGTTGAAGGCCTCTTATAATATATGATATGGAGTCTGAATTTTCATTATGTTCCAATGGAGGATTTTGTTTTCTTATAAATGAATATAATTTCACATCAAATCATCTATATCTTCATCCTACCTTTTTATTGTAATCATACTGTTGAATTTGATTTTCATAACATGACATCTTCATATCAGATATTCATAATTACAATGATAGGGATGGGGGACACTCTAATTTTTTTATCTAATCCAAAAGTCCTAGTGAGAATAGATTAACTATTTCTAGCATCATAATGAAAACACTAAAAGCTTTCTGTCTTTTATTTCATCACCGTAATTTTTTTCCTAAGCTCAAAATGAAGGGTACTAAGTGGGTGAGACTTGTAATTTTCTTAGTCCTCCCCTTTCTGGTTCTCATCCTAACCATTTATATGCCTTTTATCTGTGTGGGTTATTTAAATTCCATCTAACTGGACTAATGAAACTATTGTTCTAGGTCAAACAGCTTAGATCATATATTTTGGAATAATGACCCAAAAAAGACTTGTTGTCCAAGAAAGTTCCAACATTCTTCTGATATCTAGGGGGAATCTTGAGATATGATTATCTGGTTTTTGAATCTAAAACATGGAATAAGGGAACAAAATAGGTATCTCTTAATAATGAAGTTACCAATTGTGGAAAATCCTATTATAGGCATTGTTTTATGCAAGGTCAAATCTGGAACATATGTTATCGTCATGTATTGGTACCCATAGACTATCAGACCCATTATGTGGGAGACTTATGCAAGGACAACTGGGGCACATATTGCATAGTTAGGTGAAGGAGTTCCCAGAAATTCCAAAATTCTATTTCTCATGGTTGAGGGATGTTTATAGATATTTGGATTTCTCAAGACCACAAGGGGTGTGTTTTCGAAGGAAATTTGTATGAGAAAAAATGGATCATCTTTATTGACACAAGCCATGAATAGGAAATTAGTCCTACACAAATTTGGTGTGAGAATGAGGGTGCACTTTATTAGATAAGCAATGCAAGGGGAGAAGTTCCCTTTCTAAAAAACAATGAAGGAATCATGTATTTTAATGTCTTGTGACTAATATAATGACTGTGTAGTGTAACGTATTACATAAAGGACTATGCATTTTAAAGTAATACTATAAGGACATTATGATATGTAGTTTAAATTCATATTGTAAGGACATTATGCTTGTAATTTTAAATTTGTGTAGTAAGGAAATCATCATTTTCTTTTTAAAGTCATGCAGGAATGAAATCATGTTGTACCGTTTAAATTAATGCAGCAAGGAAATATTGGGGGATTTAATTTAAGGTCTTTAGATTTTTCCTAAGGTTTGACGGTTCTCCAACTCTCTATAATATATCTGTAAAAGTTCTACCATATTAAAGTATGGGATGAGATAGTTGTGAGCTATGATTTGGGGATCTTCGGATATGAAGAGTGGTATGGGAAAAAGGGATTATGGATTTAGAGGAGGTATCACCCAAGAAAAAAGTTACCACTGATGACAAATCTGTTTTTTGGGTTGTTTTATGTAAGGAATTTTAGGTAACATACTACATAGTCCAATAGTTTCATCCTTTAGCTAAAAAACCCATTGTGGGGGTTGTTTTATGTAAGGTCATCTAGGGCACATACTGCATTATTAAGAAAAGAAGCTCTCAATAATTCTGACATTCTACTGTTAAAGACCAATGAATGCTTATGGAAATTCAGATCTCCCCAAACACATAGTTTGGTTTATGTAGAGAAGTTCCTAAATATGAAAGGGGTGATTCAGGTCATGACTTTCAAATAATAAAGGGAATATGCTCTCTATAAAGGTTTGACCCAAGAACAAGAAGTATGGTACTTGTAGTTTTAGGTCATGCTATGAGGTCCATTTAATCTATGGAAATAATGGATGACATGTGGTCAAATGTTCCAAGGTTATTCCAATATGCTTTGAACATATGGAGTGCGGAAATAATATATCACAATCTTGGAGACATTCAGGTTGGGAGAAAGGATATGGGATAAATATGTGAGTGATGATCATTGACTTTGTATCACGGGTTCCACCATACCATCATCAATGCTTAAAGGGACATAGGAGGCTTCTCCCAAGGGATAATTTACCACTATTTGAAAACCCTGTTATGGGGGTTGTTTTATGAAAGTACAACTATCTCACATACTGCATAGTCAAACAGTGGAATCCTTTGGCCAATAGGCCTATTATGTTGGAAACTTATGTGAGGCCAACTAAGGAGCATACTATAAATTCAAGAAAAGGATCTCTCAGGTGTCAAACATTCTTCCATCATAAGTTGAATAAAGATTATGAATATATAAAAGTATTCAAGATTGTCAGTATGACATGTGAAAGGAGTATTTTCTGATGAATAGAGGATGTTTTTAGACCAATATTGGCCCTAATTTTGGAGTCCCATTCATAGATATGACTCACATGTATAAAGGGGGCATCTCTCATTTCCTTGGTGGGCTCTCTAATGATAGGACTCACAATAAAATTTCATGCATTGGTCTTTTGTTTCAACACATGAGAGGAGGAATTTTCTTTATCCAAAGTCTAGGACTAGGATGCAAGGCCTAGTTTTCACTATGTATCTCAATGGGAAGATAATCAAGCCATATGTATTTCTCTGGATACCGTGCATTTTAATGTTATGCAGCTAGGAAAATAGCCATGTAGTTTAATGCCATGACGTAAGGGAAAATTTTTCTCTATATGAAGATAAATTGAATAATTTGTTTGAACCATGGCCTGGATATCAAGCGTCGTTACATATATTTTTGGAGAAATAATTCAGCCACATGTAGTTCTAATAGATATGGGCTCACACATAAAGGGATAACTCTTATTGGATCTCTACATATAGATTTGACTTGTATAAGGGAGAGTAGGGTCTTTTCCCTATTGTGGTGTGGTTGGACCCATGATTGAAGGTTTGGATGTCACTACATATCTCATATGGGTGATAATCAAGCCACACATTGTTCTTGAATGACCATATAGTTTACCGTCATGTGAAAAGTACATTGGTGATTTTGATGAGAAAAATAATATCATTGCTTGGAAAAGGTGTAGTACCCATGTGTCACTACATATTTTTCAGGGGAATGAATCAATCCCTATGTAGTTCAATAAAAATAATGTATTTTATCATCATGTTATGAGGACATCTAGTGTTATTTTGAAGGTATTACATTTAGGACCATGATAACCCCAATGTGAATATATTCACCTTACTCTTGTAGAAAAATCCTTTACCAAACTTCTAATCTAAAATGATCAATGCTTGGTGTGAGAAACAACATGTGGTGAATGTTTCTTTTACAGTGAAATGGAAATATAAGTGAAGGATAGGGTCATGTTAATTATGTGTTGGCTGAGATTAGAGATAGGATCTAAGCATTGCTGTGTATCTCATTGGGCTAATAATCAAGCAGTATGAAGTTCATAAAATTCCATGTAGTTTAACATTATTTGGTAAGTACATAGGTTAACCAACTTGAATTTATGAGAACATTGTGGTTGGTCCCAAGGGTGGAAGTTTTGTGGTCACTATGTGTCTCATGAAAATGAGAAACAAACCATATGTAGTTTTGGTTAACTATTACCCACATAAATGGGGCTTTGATGTGAGGAAGAAGTGATTTTGATAATTTCCATATAGATTTTTGGGCCTAAATAATGAAGTCTAGGTATCACTATGCATCTAATTTTAATGTGAATTAATCCATAAGTCGTGGAATGGTTCCCTGTATAGATCTGATTCTTGTATGGGGAAAAGGAATGGGGTTTTCGTTTCCAAAATCATGACTGGACCCGTGATTGGAGATTCAGGAATCACCATGTATCTCATTTGAATGAGAATCAAGACACATGTAGTTCTTGAAATTTTCCCTGTATAGGTTTGATTCATACATACAGTGAGTGAAGGGGGTTTGTTAAATTGTGGGTGGACCCAAGAAAGGAGATCTAGGCATCACTATGTATCTCAATCGGATGAGAATCAATCCACACATAGATCTTGGGGAAGGTTCCCCATACCAACTGGGTTATGACATGGGGAAAGTGGATTTAAATATTTTCTAGATTAATGGTTATGCCCAAAATATAAGTTTAGGTATCACCATGCATCTCATTGTAATGAGATTCAAACCATGCATTTTGGAAAAGTTTCCTATACAGACATAGTTCAAATATAAGTAAAGAAGAAATTTTATTTTTGGTCGCGAATGGACCCAGGATTAGAGATCTGGACGTCACTACGTATCTAAATATATTGTAAAGAGAATCAACCCACACATAGTTCTTGGATAGATCATGCATTTTATTTTCATACGATGAGGATAAGAAAATGTTGGGACTTATACCTATAAAAAAGTCTTGAATGCCATTATGGAATGGAAATGATTTAATTAGGGATTATGCATAGGGGTAGTCCATCTTTCTTTCTCAAGTCTATCCAAGAGGAAATCTCAACCAATATAGGGGTTTGTGTGATGTAGATTTTACCTATAAAAAGATGGATTCAAATTTTTAAGGGACAATGATGGGTATCCTGACTCATGGTACGATGGGGGTTTTATAACATCTAATGAAAAGGATGTTAATAGTTCATTTTAATGTCATGCGGTAAAGAAAATAGGTGACCTGTAGTTTATTATCATGAGACAAGGACATTGTGTCCTACATTTTAATGTCATGTGACAAGGAATCACTGTGAAATTTAATGTCTTACAGCTTCGACGTATGGTGATATGCAGTTTAACGTCCTGCATTTAAGACAATAGTTTTGTAATTACATGAAATATTTCTTCCGGAACATTGCATTGGTTGGGGTCTTAGTGAGTTATATGTCCATTTATATCAAGGAATAATCTTTTTTAGAGTGGACCTTATGAATGGATTAAGGTTCCTCCCACTTTGGTTCAATCTTTAGAGGCATATTTCTTAGTATTATTGGAGTCTTAAGGACCAAAACCAACTCTCTGTGGAGAAATGAATGAAGGAGAAACATCTTGTTAAAGGCTCATGCAATCTGGTTATGATATACCACCATGTGATGCAAGGTATGTAAAATCGTTTCATTCAATTTTTCTAATTCATCCATTCATTTCTGGGACTGTTCATCTATAGATATCTGGTTACAGATGGAAATTCAGGGTGATGGTAAATGAACTTCAATGGGGAATATTGCTTCTATTTTGTACACCGATGAGTATAGTATTTCTCATGTTTTGGTATGGGTTATATTATGATAATCCCATAAGGGATACAAGAGCTTGTCAGACAAGGACATATTATCTTTATCTACCATGTCCTGGAGTATTTTTGATAGGGTCTTGTTAAAATCCATTATTTTTCCATTATCCAATGCATGATAGAAGGATGAATTTTTAGAATTTATATTGTACTCTTGATATATATTTTCAACCTCCAAAAAATAGAAATTGGTGTCATTTTCCCTCAATATTTTATGAGTGACATCAAATCCCGAAATGATTGTATATTTGATGATGCTAACAATCCTTTTGGGCCCATCTTCTTTGAGGTGTATTTCTTTAGCCCATTTGGAGAAGAAATTAGTATCAGTAAGGATATACTTGAACTTCTTAGTCATAGCTAGGGGATGTGGTCCAACAACATCCATCCCCCATGTGGAAAATGGAAAATATTATTTGGATATATGTAACTACTCAGGGGGTTAGTGAATTAATTTTTATGAACTTTTAAGGAATGACATTTCATAGTGAACTTTGTGTTATTCTATGTCATTGAAGGATAGAAGTATTTACACCTTACCATTTGATCAGAAATCTTATACCCTAATTGTTTGGAACCACAGGATACAACATGTACTTCTCCCATGACAGCTTCAATATCTTCTCCATTAACACATATTAGAAGGACTCCATCAAATCCTTATTTATAGATGACTTTTTAGTGATTTGAGCCATCATAAAGAGTGAAATTGGTTTCTTTCCACTGAATCGGATTTATACCAACTCTTTCTAGTGGGAACACCCCATCCTAATGATATTCCATGATGAGTACCAACCATCACATGTTAAGATAAAATGGATCAAAGATGGGACTAATTTCATTGATCTCCTATGTTCTTATTTGAACAAAAGTTGAGACCATTCAATGGTGGGAAATTCTAATGATTGTTTCATCCTGATTTGGATATGCCAAAGTTGTACCTAAATTTTCCAATACATCTTCCTAGGAATTATATGGTCATAGAATGTATGTCAATGTTGGATTTAAGGTTAATTATTCCATTAACCCTCATACATAATCCAACAGTTGAATTAGCTCCTCCTTTCTAATGGTGTAATCCTTGTTGATTTTATTGATTACCAACTCTGAGTCTCCTTTAACCATTAGGTGGTTTACCAGTTTTTGAAGTCCCAATTCTAGGCTAGTGATGAGAGATTTCTATTCTACCTCATTTTTAGATACATCATTTTAATAACAAGAAGGATTATGGAAACACTGCCCTCTCTAGGGAGATAAACAAAATCCCTAACCCAGATTCATTGAGAGTAGGGTCTTCCATTCACTTTCCTATTGGGATCCTAGATGCACCATCAAATTACATTTCCCATGTCTTGTGGATACTATGAATAGATAATATTTCTTGATTGGGAAATTCAGTATTTCATGTTGTCTCTTCTTTATATAGTTTTTTAGAATGGAAATCCACAAAATCCTAACCTTTCACTGATATTTTAGGCACAAACTATTTGTTAAACTTCTGTAGAATAACCATACACCACGCCAGATGTCTTATCAATATAGTATGAATGAGGATAATTTGAGTGGTTTATTGAAAGAAACTAAGTGGATCTCATGGTGCAACAAGTAGTGCCTGAATTTCGGAACAATAAAGTTTAATGCCAAACAACTCTTCTGGATATATGAATAATGAGTCTCAGGGTCAATAATGGTTAAATTAAGATGATAAAAGTTGTTTATATTCCCAAAATCATTATATTGTGAAAGGAAGACTCACATTTATTTTTTAGGGTTTTCACATATAGAATAATAATCTTTCCTTCAACAGTTTACATCAGTACCAGTGGGATCAATAGATTTTTCTTGAGGTCATCAAATGCTTCTTGATAGTCATTGGTACAATAATATATGACCCCATTCTTCATCAATTTTTTAAAGGGTAAACACTTTCCTGAGAGGTTGGATTTGAACTATCAGATATAGTACAATTTCCCTTGATATCCTCCCAACTCTTTTATGTTTTATAGAGGTGACATGCCAAGGATAGATTTAGTATTCTCAGGATAAAATTTGATGTCATGATGTAATGCAATGATGTTGAGAAATTTTCCTAAGGTTACCCAAAAATCACTTTTCAAAGGGTTCATCTTCAGATTTTGTTGTCAAAGCTTACTGAAGATAGTATCTAGGTCAGCCAAGTGTTCTGAACTTTTTTTGGACTTGACCACTAGATCATCAATGTATCATTCAAGAAATTTACCCAATAAGAGTATGAAGATGTGATGCATATCACATTAGTATGTGGCATGAGAATTATTCAATGCAAAGGGAATTATCTATTAGAAGAATACTCCCCGAGGGGCTCTGAAGGCTATGGATTCTGCATCTTCTGGGGCCATTTGGATTTGGTTGTACCCTGGATATCCATCTATGAAGGATAATGGTTGATAACTAGTTTTTTCATCAATAAATAGATATGTGATTGGAACTGGGAAATCATATTTGAAACATTGTTGGTTGAGATCTATGAAATAGATGAAAACTATAATTTTACTATTCTTCTTCATCAAAGTGAAAATTTTGGGTATCCATTTCAGATACAATACCTCTCAGATAAAATCATCCCTGATGAGTTTCTCCACTTTATCCTTTATTTTTGATCCATAAGTCAGGTGTGTCCTCCTGGATTCTTTCTTGTATCCCCAATGATCTTCTGGAAAACCCATGTGATGGGAGGACACTTCTGTTTCAAGGCCTAAAATATCTATTTAATTCAGGAAAAAAATTATTGATGATGGTTTAGGAAGGAGGCGTATACCATATGTTTTTTTTGAGTCATGGACACGCTAATCATAGTGGGGTGTGTATCTTCTTTTGTACCTATATTATTCTCTCTAATGTCATCTACAGTGGTGGAGACGCCTTCCACAAATGCTGGAGGGGAATCTCTGAGATCTTATTATTCTTCTTATTCCTCATTTTGCACTAATTTCACTACTTAATGGGGAAGATATGATAAAAAATGTTACTCAGAGGGAAGAGGTGATCCACCATTTGGACACCCATGGGATAGATCAATTATTTAGATCTCACTTTCCAGCATAAAGGATTTTCAAAGTCATGAAGGGGAAACATGAGACTGAGAGTAAGTATCTACAGTTTCAAATATAGTTATGAAAACTTATTCCAATATAAATGATGAAACAAGGATTTTGAAGCTCAAGGGATAGGATAATGAAATTTTTATTCAAGCTTTCTCCATCACTCAGAGAGTTAATAACTTCTTTAGTGCCATCAGGCTCCACTGTTGTAATTGATGTCACGAAAACTGATAAATGAGTGCTTGAATTTCCCACCTCTTCAATTTGATTAATGGGAATAATGTAATATGCACTGAGCTATATAAAAGGGTTAGCTAGGATCATATCCAAGCCATTTGGGGAACTTATTTGGGTAGCATAATTATCCATGGATTGTTTCCCTACCTTGTGAAAGAATATTTTATTTATGTGTTGTGTATCATAGGATTTGAATGGGGACTTTTCACTATAGAATATCCCAATTTTATTGTTGATAAAATATTTGAGAAATTTTTTTTATGAAAAAGGAATGCCCACTTGCTGATTTTTTTCATGGTCTTCCTAATATAACATTAAAAGTTATATCCTTCCAAACAGACCTAAATTCTGAGTCAGACACAAGATCCCCAAATTGAGTTCTGAATGTGATCTAACCAAGAGTTGTGTTCTCATTCAAATCATAGCCCTGTAACTTTAGAGTATATGGAGACAATTTAGATTTATTGAGGCCTAATTGATGAAGTTTTCATACCAAAATAAGGTTGACTCATGATCCATTATCAATAAAATCTCTTTGGATATTAATGTCATTTATTTTACTAGATATATATAGGGGTATGATGTTTCCTTTTATGAAAGAATAATCATCTTGATATATGAAAGAGATGACAACATGGAATTATTTATGATCATTCTCTACATGATATACATCGGTGACAGAAACCTCAACTTCAAACTCTTGAGGGCTTGATGATTCCATAATGAGTGCTTCTTGGAGGTCCTTTGATAGAATCAAAGCATCCAGGATTGATCACTTAGCTGGTACGTGGGCTAATTGCTTCAAGAAATCATATTTTTTGATCTAAAGGTCAAAAATTTCCAACATGAATATTCTCTTTTTCATGCACTTTAAAAGTTTATGTTATTGGTGTCGATGGGATATCCCTAGGGATATGAGTTGAAAGTGACCCTATTAATGGTGGATTAGGCCGACCGGTTCGGCCTGCTTATTGAGGAGGTAGTGGAGTATCCTCTAACCAATATTACAATGTTATCTTGTTAGGGAAAACTGTATCATTCATGGAGGAAGATCTCCCTTGTTCTTACTAAGATCAATGGTGAGATTTACCATGAGTTTCAACCATGTAGATGGTTTGAGTGGGGGATTGGTTGAAGTATTGGATCCTAGCATGACCTCATATTCCCTTTTATACTCAACCATGATGAACTATTCCCCCAGTTCCCTAATAAAGTGCAAGGAAATTAGGTTCATAATCATAATCATCAAGTGTGAATGGATCTGTTAAGTGAATAACATTAATGGGACCAAAGATCAACTCCTCATCTGATAAAGATTTTTTTCTGACAGATCGTATCTTATTGTACCATTAGGAAGGGGGTGCCCATGCTTTTGGTAAGGCTATAATGAAGACTTCTAAGGTCAAGGATATCTTTTTCCTTAACATGATCTCATATTTTCTATTTTCTATTTATCGTTCTGGTCATGTTCCTTTTTTTAGGATTGTCTTTCAGAGGATTGGGCTTTTAAGGAAGCTGAAACTGTTGTAGTAGAAGGATCCAAGGGAATAGTTGGTTACTTCAACTATGCTTGGAGAATACTATGAGTTTGATTGACAATTTTTTTGATAATCCAGTCACTAAACGTCTGTGTACTATTTCTCTTAACTTCCCTCCACTCATTTTTCTCTTATAAACTGGTAGAAGAAACATATGCTACCTTGGATAGAGATGTTTTCAGTTTCACTTTACCAAAGTCCACCATCTTTTGTAAAAGGTATTTAATGATTAAAAAATCCTATATGGGGTTCCCCAGGAGTTTATGTATGGGGAAATAGTTTTGTAGATCTTTATCACCTTCCTTTTCAGGCTTCTTGGGCTTTGTAAACTGAACTAAATTGTTTTCCAATTCCATGATGAAGTACCTAAGGACATGGTCATTTCGAAAGGAATAGACCATTTTTCATATCGTAAAATAATTTCCACATTTGATATCATTGATCGTCTTGATGATGCGGTTATTGCTGTTGATGCTCATGAGGTCGATCCCTACAGTATGATGTGGGATTTGAAGTAAAAAAGAGTAAAAGGGTCTGCATATGTGTAACTGCAGTGGCCTCTACTTTTCTTTTTCTCCTTCTCAAGGATGAGGGAATTACTTGGGACTTGGATTTGCTCTCTATAATGGATTTTTTAACCTGCTGAGAAATTTAGGCGGGATCTCGAAACCCTCCTATGTATTTGATAGGGATTAGTGGTGTACGCTACTCGTCATGGAGATTTGATAAAAAAATGGGAAAAAAACCCTTCTTAAGGGAGCAGTAGGTTTAAGGATTATGTCAATCATTTATAAAAAGTAATGAAATATGAAACCCCTTAATTGTCCCTTTGTTTGTAGTTCATAAGACCGAAGACTATTGTCTTATTCAGCATTGAGATGAACTAGAAGAGGAAATTCTGACAGATATCTTCCCATATAGTAATCAATCAAGATTGAAAACTTGTGTACCACATGAAGGTTGTTCCTTGAAATGATAACATGAGTCATCCAAGTTTCACCACCTCCTTTTGATTAGGGGTCCCCGTCATGGGATCATAGTGAGATTCAAAATGCATCAAATGTTGTTTTGGGTCTCTTAAGCTGTTAAATATTGGAAACGTGGGATTCCCAAAGTTTTTTGGGGGAGGGGTAGGATCCACCAATTCAGGTTAAGCCTTATTTTATATTTTTAATGGAGTGCTTCATTCTACCATGGAATCCAATTGATCATTTAGTGACTCAATTGTGTTCATATGCTTTCGAGGAATATCTGGATAATTCAGGACTTGAAAAGGTGTGGCGATTGGAGCTTGAACAGGTACAGGGTATGACCACTGTTGGTGGAACTATTAGTATCTATTATGGCGAACCCATCGTGGAATGCCTATAAAAATGTGCCTAACCTTTCTCTAGTTGTACACCTAATAGATGGAATTCATGACTTGTTATTTCAGGATACAAATATATTAATGATTGATATCCCATATTGAGAGTATGTTACATGTTTTCTTCAGTTTTTGTAGAAACCCCTCTTTGCTGAGGTGCACCAACTAGAAGTGTTTGTGGAGGATCATCTTTTGGAGAATATCTGGAAGGAAGGCTGCCTCTGAGTAACTATTCATTGAGTCTTCTCAACTCTCTCATCTCCTCCTATTATTGAGAAAATATTTCCTCTAGAAAAAGGGATTGACCCTCTATGGGGGGGAAGGTGATACATAGTATCACCCTTACCTTTTCCCCTATTAGGTTCCTTTCAAGGAGGTGGAGGAGTATTAATCAAGGGGATTCCCAAATTTTCAGTGAGCCTCTGGTTTCTGGTATGTAAGGCTCATTAATTCATTTCAGTGTGAACCACCTCATGAACAGTAACTTCGTCTCATGAATCCTATGAATCAGTGTCATATTCTATATGATTTTCAGTGAAAACATTAATGGAGTTTACAAACACATAAAGTACCACGGGAATTCTGTCGGTATCTTTATGAGATCTTCTTCTTTTACACCCTCCTTGAGACCTTGTTTTCTTCTTTTTAGATTGCTTGGGATCTTTTTATTGGATAATGACTTGAAGGTAATTACAAGAGATGTTATTTGTACATGTTCCAAGTGAATGTACCATATCCCAGGATTGGACAAATTAATAGGATTCATTCCACAACATCTTACCTAATCGGACGAAAAATTATTCTCACTGATGAGGGGATTATTGAGGTAAAAAATCCACCAACTCTGAGGGTTGGGTTTGTTCCTGCTTCACTTCCACAACCCTTCGGGCATGATTTCCTAACCCTAAGGGTTTGGTTAAAAAATACCCCATCCCTACAGGATGGGGTTTTTCCCAAACTACTTTGACTAATATCGTCATAGCTACTCTTCTAATTTTATGAATTTTTGTTTGAACATGGGTTGGGTACATTATTTGGCACGCACTTAAATCAACCGTTTTAGAATATCATTTTATTATTTATAAAATTTGAACTATATGATGGATGAAATCCTCTGTGTGAGATTCCTTCTCAATATCCTCAGAATCTTGATGAAAAAATATTTCAACAGACCACTCTCTTCTATCGCAACATTAGTGAGAATCGTTAGAGGACTGATCTTGTTGAACATATATTTGGTGATGAACATACTCTATTTGATAAATCTGGCCTGGGGAAATCAAATTACATGATGCCACATTTGGAAGGATTTACTAGATAGTGATGATGGTGAAATATAGAAATCCATGTGCACCCCAACCTCTGATACAAACCGCATATGGGGTATATGTGATCAGTCGTCACAACCTCATTAATGCATCGAGGCATGAACGTTAAAGGGATACTTACCATTTATTGATCATTGGATGTAATGAATTTAGGAGATATAACAAGTCAATTTGGTTCTGCAACTCTTCTATTAGCTTGATGTGAGTTTGATACTCATCATAGGGTAATACATTTTAATTTAAGAGATGAATATTTTTCCATATGTCAAGGCGGATGTTGTGCATAAAATATTCTTCCAACAACTCTATAATGTTATATCAAGGGGTTGATAAAGGCCATAATATGACCATTATTTCATCTGTATCTAACTGTTTCCTTATTCTTTTCATATTTTCTTCATCTTTCACCAGAGTATCCTCAACCTGGTCTAACCAGAGTGGTCACTTTTTGATTGTCTTGCCACAAGCAGTGGGATTGGTTGGAATTTCCTCTACTATATTAAAAGGAAAGTGACCCAAGGGTTGTTTAGAATATCACTATCATCTTTAGATGTATTCTGGTTGAGAAATGATTTCACCTTTTAGTGATATGGTATCATATATGATTGGACTTGTGTTTTCATGTGCCTCGCGATAAGATGGATTTCTCAACACTGTATTACCAATTGGATAATTTTCTTGACAATGTGAATCACTACTATAGAGAGAACTTTCATAGTGAATACATCATGGGGAGAACCACCATGGTAGATTACAGTATGGGGAAGAACATATTTCTCATTGGTCTTTTGGCCACATGTAGGGTTGTCATGGATCTCATCAAGAGATCGTCTCTCGAGATTGACTGAATTGTCTTCATAAAGTAAAATTTCACGGGGAAGTGTCTAATGAGGACCTTTAGAATTACTAATGATTCTGTAATTTGGTAATATAAGGGTAAGATCTTGAGCTATGAAAGATAAAAATCTAATGAATTCAAGAACTCTAATGTCAATTGAATCCTGATTGTAGATCAACTCTTGATTTTCTAATCATGTTTGATGAGGCTAATTCTTAGATGTCTTCTTATGAATGATTGGGGCCGCTTTCTAGGAAAAGTGGTTATCATGGGTAGGTGTTTGTTCATACCTTGTAGTTTCCATTGGAATAGGTTTATTACCTCTGATTAGAGAGGGTGTATGTTCCCAATCTGTTTGTCCATATAATAAGGTGAGTTTGTTCCATGACCCTCTTGGATGAGAGTAGAGGTGTGTGTCTACTATGGGGTGTTCTGCTGATGAGCTACCCCGTTTTTTGGGATATATTTATGTGTATATACCTTAGGAAATAATATCATCATTGTGATGATATCATAGAAATTTTGTAGGATATGGGATGATATTTTTGTTTTCTCTTTCACCATTGAAAAGATATACTTGGTGTCTTCAGTAGCAAGAACAGGGATATATTCCCATTCAACATCTGTAGTAGGTGTATATTCCCACTCTTTTCTACCCTTTGTTTCTAATGGATGATAATAGTAATCTTTTTTAGGGGTAGAGAGTTGAGTCTTCCTTTTTCTTGTCATCAAAATTTTCAAACTGACTTCTATGGGTGCTCCTAAACGAGATCACTAGACTACATGGTGGGGTGGATATGTGTATGTTCATGCTATAGAGTTTCCATCAAACTGGGTTGGAAAGATTACTTTAATGCTTCTATACAATTCTTATGGATGGATTTATGGGTGTTAGAAGGTGTAATTTTCTACTCACAAGTTTCCTCTATGTTGGAATGTATGGATTCCTTGAATTCCACTAGATGAGTCTGTTGGATGGCTGAATAAAGAAGGATGGGTGTATGTGCCCACTCATTGTTTTCCACCAAAATGGGTTAGAGGGATTATCTGGAGGCTGAAATGGTGTGAACCTAATCCTAGTTGATCAGTTCCTGTCCCTATATGGATAACGTTTATGCCCGATTTTGAAGGACCCGGGTTGTTAGGTTGAGGATAACACAATCATCTTGTTGAGGGTTAAATTCTATGTGGCATTTCCGGCAGCGATTGCGAGAATGATACCTTGATAAGTATCCCTGTGTCTTCTGGATTATGCCATATGTGGCCTCTTGATCCAACTCCCAAAAATATGGGAGGGAATTATTGTTTCATTCTGAGGATATTCTCTTGAAATGGTAAAAGATAGTGGTCAACACCATCTAATTTAGGACCACCGGTTGTCTTTTACTAGATGATTGATGGGGTTGGTTGAGCCTGAGGTCATATTGGGTTGCCTCTAGGGTCGGTATCATACCATTTTGATGGTACTCTTTGTCCAATGAGTTTGAGATCTAGTGGTGAAGATGTTGGGTTGGTGATGGTGTCCTTCATGTAGATGAGGATCTGGCCTGAATAGTTGTTGGGGCATTTGATGGTGAAAACATGAAGGAGGCCATTGGATCGAAGGGAGTACTGAAAAGGAGTTTTCATAAACAAACACAAATGAGAAAACCCTATCAAATCAGCATCTCAAATACATGTGTAACTGATTGTATTTCTTGTCCCTTGTTCCCTTTGGGAGTGAGAGTGTCTTAATAGATAGGTGATACTATCATATTTGTTAAGGATTCACATCAAGTTCACCATTTTTTCCCTTGGATTTCATGCCCCGTGATAGTTTTTTATTTCCAAACAGTTTCTAATGACTTTTTTCATGGAACTGGAAACAACCAATGGTTCTATATCTGAAGGGAACTTATTTAAAAAAGGCTTGTTCCCTCTAGGTGTTTTGACAAACAATGATTAAGAACTCAAATTAATCAAGAGTATGGGTGTTCGGTCTCATCGTACCCTTTTGAGGGTAAATTTTTCCCAATCCGAAAATCTCGTATAGATTTTAGATATGTTCATGAATACTTAATTAATTCCAAAGTATGATTTGGATCATCCCAAAATTGGAATTCAATTAATTTCATGTGTAAATCATAGAGTCATCAGTATGTATCTAAGGTGTTTCATAAATGGAGATATCTATATGTATATGAGGTTCTCCAATAATGGTATCCTCTTATATACTGATTAAATATTTTGTGTTTTTTATTATAATAATGTGGGTTTTCTATCCACAAAGTGGGTCACTCTAAAGTTTATTTTTCATCCAGGTAGATAAAGGTCACTCTGGAGTTTATCGTCATCCAAGGAGATAGAAATTGTTTGATGTTGGTATCAAACCCATAGATGGGATTCCTACATATCCTTGTGAAAATAATTAGAAATAACATAGTTCAGTGCCACTTAACCCAGAACATCGAACCTTATAATTTCATGTGGTAATTACCCAACTGTGTAGTTTAACATCAAGTGGAACGGATGACTAGGAGGAAGTTTCCTATTTAAATTTTGGTGTGTGAATTATGCTGAAACAGCCCAAGGAACCTGGAAGAGATATGAGTTACCTAGTTGAGTTAGACCTTGTTGGGGATATGAACCAAAAAAACCTAGTTTATTTATGAGTAGGTTTTGATCCTTTGGTAGGCTTCATAAATATCATAATTGGATGGGAATCAAATCTCACATAGTTCAGTGATTCGCGTTTGGGAGTATGTACCTTTGATAGAATTATGTTGGGGGTTATTTCTGAACAAGATGCCCTATAAAAGGTCCTATGAGTGTTGTATTATCTCATGGTTATTTGGTGGGTAATTTGGGGCTTACACCTCAGGAGAAGGCCCATATGATGAGATTCAGGGTTTACTCGTAAGGAGGATTTTCTGATGAATTTGGGGTTATGATTGAGACTAACATCTGAGGATGATTCCCTTTGAGCTCAGGACTTAGATGGGGGTCCTATATATCCTAGTTATGGAAATAATTAGAGTTCTCATAGTTCAATATGTCGCATGGATTGTGTGGGTGTCATGATCACCACTAAACTCTAATAACATATGATCCCTGCTCTATGTGAGAAACAAGAAGAAGTGGAAGAGTCAAAAAACCACACACTTTCCTTTCTCTGATAGTAGAAGAGGTCGGGGATACAACACTTCCCTCCCTTCACTTCACATTGGATGTGAATCCAAGGTGAGGAAGTTTTGAAGTTGAAGGATGCAGAGGTAGAGAGGAGCAAGACTACAACCTCCTAAAGAAGGGTAGGGTATTACTAAGGAGGGATGCCTAAAATTGGTTATGCGGTGGGCAGAGGATCTAATACCATGTTTAATGGAAAAGCAAGTGTGATCCTTACCCTACCTGACAGGCACTGGAGGCTTGAGGTCTCATAGATGAAATGGGGAAGACATGGTCCAAAACCTATTATACAATACTAGAAAATCCCTAACATTGTCCCTAGAGTAGGTTTCCTCGTGATCGTAGATATACAAATCTACCGGCACCCCAAGGATCCTAACCACTTGGTAGGACCAATGTAAGAAATCTCCCATAGTAGAAATACAAATCTAAATTGAAGACAATTTAGAATGCCTTTTCCCATGGTTTAGTAAATCATGATGCCTTGGTGGAGGTTTTGACATGATCCCTCTCAAATAAAGGGGGATTAAAGAGGATAGGTCCTGCCATGGATGCCTTTAAATAGGTCCTAATGGGTGGATCATGCAATATGGATGGTAGGGAAAAAAAAGGAAGCTCGTTCCAGGGGTTATCTACATAGGTAGGCCAGGGAGAATCGGTAGCACCATGGTTAATGTACCACTTGGGAGACTACAAATGGGTGAGACCTTACTCTAGCAGTCAAGGGTCTCCACAAGTGTTATATGAAGTAATTTTCAAAGGTCCCCAGTTAAGGAAGGGAACCTCACGTGCAAGTCTTTATGAATCCAAGTTTGGGTGAATTCCTTGCACAATTGTTGTTTGTTTAAAACCCTAGGAAGAATTTAGTTTCCCTATTACAATTTATTACCTCATATTTAGGTGTTAGATAACTACCTAGATGGTTATGGAGGGCTTGAGAGAAGCACAAGGGAAAATAGAGAGTCAGTTGGCCTTCGGGGAATTCTGTCCATGAAAATGAAAACCACAGGGGGGGTTATTTATAGGCAATTATGGGGACCTTGGTTAAAGGATTAGTCTCACATAGGTGTGACACATAGGTTGTACATGAAGGGTTCTATGTAGGTATCATGTGTGCCGAATGTACTTTGATGGGGCTTAAACGAATTTCCATTGGGGACTTTTCAAACCTTGACCTCTTCCAGTTATTTCATTCTCTTTTCCCTATGTTATTTCCCTTTGTATCCTTTCCATCCATGTGAAAAATAGTGTCAATAATTTTTATACATTTATTCTATGATATAAAGAGGGGGTAAATTCATGGGATATGACCAATACATGTGAGTATAAACTATTAATATTTTGGGGATAGTAGATATCAATCGAAAGCCTCATTCAAGTCTCTAATTTTTTATTGTAATATTTTTATACTATTCGACAGTTTTTCTTCATTGTTATAGATGGATTTTCCCATTATAATTTATTCACTTATAATTTTTTCAAGATTACTACTAAAACATAAAATATTAATATTTATTTTTAATTTATTTAAAATTTATACACTAGATATTCCTTTTTAGCATAGAGAGTTCATCATGGTTTTTCTACTTGGAGGTCTTTCTGTAGTGAAATCACATGTGAATTAGGATTTAAAATTATACTAAAGTATCAATATTTATTACTTGAAATCTTAGTTTTTAAAATTATATCCTTTAGGTATTCATTGAGAAATTAAATTCGACAATTTCAAAATAAAAAAGAATAAGAGGGTGTTTGAAGTGGTGGTACTAGTCCATAGTTTCTACTTTCCAAACATGATTCTAACATATATTTTGGATATATATTCATTTTCAATTTACAATTATTTTCATAATTATTTTAATATATTTAAAATTAATTTTTAAAACAAAAATATATCTATTTAAATTATTTTTCATAAAGAAAAATTAATAAAAAGTTTAAATTTTTTAACATAGTCAGTATCCACCACAGGGGAAAACCATATGTGCCACATTATTGCATTCCTTTGGTGATAAAAATTTGATTGATTTGGATCTGGGAAAAATACCATACTCAAATAGACTATAATTAAATAATATTAGTTTTTATAGAAATATAATATTAATCAATTATATAACCCTTTTTATCTAACCATGAAAGGTGGTTATAAAAAACTGATCGTGTCACTTATAGAGAATGTAATATGCACGTAACATTGCATACATTTTTCATTTTCTGAACGGTTTGGAGGAAGTCATAAAAAATTGTCCCATTAAAATAATAACATTTTCTTATGAATATGATACCAAATAAGTTATGATAATTTGGGTTTTTATAATCAAACGAGTTATATGAATAAATATAATAATATAAATGGAAAATAATTATTTTTTAATTTTACATTACACTATTGGAAAATCCATTCCAAATAATATTAAGGCTCTGAGATGTGACCTTTTATGATTTATAAAACCATATTGTGGTTTCATGGAGTGATTGGTGGTTATTTGGTTAATGTTTATTGAAATCTAAGGGGCATGGATCCCAAGGAGAAATGGATTGTTGACAACTCATCTATATGTATGATAATGGAATTTTTGAAAATAATCCTTACTTTAGATTAATTGCATGAAACTATTAAAGGTAAAAGATTCCAAAAATATATAATGATAGAATTTTTTGAATTTAAGGGTATAGAATCCACTCAAAAATTCATTTTATAGAAAAATTCTTAGTGATTTTATTATTTTCTCTTTACTTTTAACATTTCATCCAAATTAACTATTATTGTGATAACTTATTTCAAATCATGGAAATTAATTTAAACAAAAAATTATGATTAAACATGTTATGTAATTAAATCATTTCTATTTAAAATATATGGATCTGTTTAAAATGTAAAATCTCTGTTTTTAAGGGAAATCAATTTGATAATAAGAGCGCATAATGCAAAGAACTCAATTTATAGAAAAATTTGAATTTTATGCTAAATATTTTTGTGTAGGATAAACATATAAATGTTTTATTTTAAGTAAATATATAGTATTTTTTTAAAATAAAATAATAGTTTTGTGGTTAAAAAATAAATCCATAAATAAATTTTACCAAATAATATTTATTTAAAAGTAAATATCAAAAGCATTTTTTTTAAAAAAATATTACTTAGTCCCTTAATTTTTTTACTATTGGTATTTTAAACTCATAATTAGAGTTATGAAATGTATAATTTTACTTCTAAATTACATCTTTATCAAATTAAATGGTTTTATAAACTTCTATGTCTTTCTTACCTTTTTATGAAGTCATAAATATCATACTTTAAGTAAAACATATATTTTTCAATAATCACATAAAAATCATTTATTTTGGAAAAATGCTAAAAGTTTAATCTATGAAAATTTTTACATTATTAATGTAGATATTAATTTTATTTTAAAAAATTTATGTTCTAAAATTTTTAACATTATATATTAAATGAAGATAAAAAAAACAAATAAAAGCATATCTTATTGAAAACGACATTTTTAAACATTAAGTGTCCAAAATATTATTTCATATAAATTTATTATTTAATTAATGTTGTTATATTATATTTAATATTGTAATAATATTAGAAAATTTTAAATTTAATTTATCTAACTACCCAATATTTTATGGTATATATCTCTTTAAATATAATTTACGTGATAAATTGATTTATATGCAACACCATGTTTAAACAAACTACAAACTACAACTAAAATATTATTATGTTAATATTAAATAATTTCTGAATTAATAATATCAATATTATCTTAGGTTTAATTTTTTTGAACTTTTATAAAGAATTTAATTTTTGGGTGATCTTTGAAAAGGACGATTTTTAATGGACAATCTATTTTCTAGTATTTTTAAAGATTATTTTTGGATTTGGACTAGTATTAATATGGAATTAGTTTCTTTTGCTTAAAAATATTTTAATTTAACATTTTTTATCAACATTATAATTGATATTTCTATAAAAATAAATTTACACTTAAAAGGCATTTTTCAAAAAATTATTTTTCATAGCACATTGTGGGATTTTTAAAAAAATAATTTATGAAACTTATATAGATTGAATTTGATAAAATGGATTCTATATTTTTAATTATGGGGAGGAATATTTTTAAATACATCACATTTTTTTATTATGTATAGTAATCGTAGTAAAATTTATCACCTTAGTAAAGGGTAAAATAGGTAATTTAGGTAATGCACAATAAAAAGGAATCACGAGTATATCTAATACTTGAATTTATTTCAATGTGTGATTTTATTTAATCCATAATCATTTGAACTACTAAAATATGATCTTTTTCATTTTATATTTGATTTTTCCTTTATAATATTAGAGGATAAAATCAGAAATTTTAGTATCATAGTTTTAATATCTATTATATTACTTGGCAGAGATAATGAAAAATTATGTTCATTTTAAAATATTACATGAAATATTAATTAATTTTATTTATCCACTTTATTTAATTTTAATTTTTAGTATTTAAATGATCACTTTAAATTCTTATACAATGCCAACACAATTCTTGTGTATGCAACAAAAAAATCAACTAAAGGATATTAGGAACTCTAAAATTAATTTTTATTGAGTAATTTATAGTGTCACACAAAATCTATTGATATATATAACATATAATATATTTGTTAAAGGTTTATATTATAATTAATTTTCTTTCATGTTGATTTCAAATAAAAATTAAATAAACAATTTGAAAAATGACAGCAATGATAGTTTATAAAGAATATCAATTTATTAAATGATTTAAAATTAAAAAAATATTGAATTTGTACAATATAAAGGTATATTGTTTAAAAAATAAACTATGGTAAATTTATTAGTATATGTTCCTTTTAATATAAAATAATATATCATTAATGTGTAGAAAACATTGTTATTACAACAATTTTGAAAGTGCTAATGGCAGGGTAAAACTAAAAGATAAGGGTGAAAAAATTACCAATACATGTTATTAAATTATTCTATAAAAAGGATATAGACTAATAATATTATTATCATATATTTATTTTTATAGTGATTTATTTTGATGAGAAAATTTATTTTTTTAATACTTTATGAAATTCAAATAATTCCCCTCCCCCAATATATAAAAGAACACCCATTGTCTCTTTTTATTAAACCAATCTAAGAAACCTTGCTCAACCTAACCATAAAAGATTACATAATAAAGTTATCTATCCTCTAATTATAGGTGTGGCTCTTCTAAAAATACTATTATAAGGTTCCTTAGTAATATATCTAAATTTTTTCTACCATCGAAGAGTTAATCGTCTTAATCGACTCTTTCAGGTGTATTTCATCTTCATTTTTGAAAAAATATTTTTTACACATTATAAAATAATAAATATAGTATCTCAAATATAATGGGATGTTATTATGACTATGGTACAACCATATTCCATCTATTTTCCATCCTACCAATAGTAAAAACATCGCTCATGCATGTGTAGAGTTTAAAATCCTCAAATAGTTTTGTAGTTTTTTTTCATCACCAATTTACTCTAATATTAAAAATATTGAAAAAAATGAATATATATATAATATATTTAATAATTATATGTCTAAAATTATCATATCATATATACCTTCTTAAATTCTATTCTGTTGGAAAATGGTTTCATCTCTTAAGCATACATATTAACTACAACCTATACCAAATTATGTGATCTGTTTTCATTTCTAATTATATAGATAGTTATAAGGATAGATTAAATAAATTTAAATGATATATATATATTAAATAAAAAATCATCCTATAACGGGGAATTAATATTGACCTTTATTTTGTTCCATCCATCAAAAACTGATAATAATAGTCATCTGCAAGTATGACCTACCATCTCCATGAATGGTGTAATTCAATTTTCCATCTATATCTTTTATGGA
The DNA here is from genome assembly GCA_963277665.1 of Viscum album. Classification (NCBI taxonomy): domain Eukaryota; kingdom Viridiplantae; phylum Streptophyta; class Magnoliopsida; order Santalales; family Viscaceae; genus Viscum; species Viscum album. The sequence continues at coordinate 1,738,058,826 of OY728135.1, read as the reverse complement.
TGAAAATAAATAACTATATATTGAATATATATGATATCGTTAATAATTAATAGCATTTTGAATATGATATAATAATAAAATACACACAAATACAGAAACTGCTAAATTGAAACATACATGAAAAATGAAGCAAATAACACCCAAATTAATGATAATAATAAAATATTATTAACAAATAGGTTAAAATGATACAAATGGATCATATATGATATTATAGATATTTATATTATTATGGTATGTATTTATAATAAATTAAAATTTATTATATAGCAGAATAAATGAACTTACATATAATGTTGATCATGAAGGAAGAAATTTCGCCTCGATTTCTACTCTATTAAGATATATTTGGTATTATATACCTATTTAATTTTATGTGCTCTACATATAGACCCATTTATATATTTGAGATGAATATAAATTTATTCATAATGATTAATGATTCAATTCAAATTACACTTTCATGGGGTTAATATTTAAATTCTACCAAAGAGGTAAGAATTTAATTAATAATATCATTAATTGGATTCATTATATATTTCAACAATGAAATATTTTAATATATCCTTCATAAACTCAATATATTTTCTTATCCAATGTAAAATTATGGAGTACCATTTTTTTCTTGTATATTTTATTCTCTGTAATGTCTCAGATTTTCTGTGTATTATTTTTTAAATATTATATGGAATTATTACAAGACCAGGAACAGTGACGACACATCACTCTGAGGCCCGGTGAACTCAGAATGGTGGTTTGGACTTTTTTTAAGTTAAGTGAGTCGGCACTTGTGTGAAGTTGTGGTAGTTTCCAAACGAATTCTAGGATTAAAAATATGAGGGCACCGTTGCGTCTGGGACGATGACTTTACCTAAAAACAGGTCTAACCTCGACCAATGTGGGTTGAGGGAAAAAGTTAATTTTCGGATGTTTTTAGTAAAATAAAATAAAATAAATGGAAAATTTTATTTTATTTTTATTTGGAAAAATTCGCTTCAGTGCAACGATGGGCATCTTTTTAATAATTAATGCCATGTCATAATGACTCAAAAACGAAAAATTGACTCGTTAATGTCACAGCATGATGGAATTCCAAAACGTGCTTTCCCTTCTTAATGGTTTAATCGAACGATGCCCGTTGACGGAAAATTGAGAGAATACTCTGGAGAATCTGTGGATCCTTGGAGAAAACTCTCGGTGACGAACGACGGCGGCAACACGACCTCTTCATCAACGATCGATCCCTTTTGAGTTAGGGGTTTGTTATTTAAATTCCTTTTCACCATTTTCAATTTAAACATCGAATGCGTACCAACCCACAAATAGGTTGATCCACGGATTGTGTGTTCTAACAGGAGTTTTTTCATTAAGATGTTTTTGGGGATTAATCCATAATTCTTGTTTATTATTTTGATCCTGTTCTGTTTGATCCTACTAACGGGAGCGAATTAACGCCGTGAAGAACAACGGCAGAGGTTCGTTCCTCAATTTATTTTTTTGTATTTCCTCCCCATTTTCTTTTCATGCGTTCTTCGTGTTCTTCATGGGGTGATGAACAAAGGATTGTTGCGCATAAATTTTTGTGATGCATCGATCCCAAATTAGGAATCTGACATCGCGATGACCTAGCGGAGGTGTGACAGCGACCGCGGCAGACGAATCGGCACGGTTCGGGAATTACTGTTCTTCGAGTGTACTTCACATGGGAGGACAAAAACGCTTTTTTGGGGCCGATCGAAAGCCCGAAAACAATGAAAACGACTTCAAGACGTCGGGGAGACGTAGATTCTAGAGTTTCATGGTAATAGAATGGTCGGATCGACGAACGAGGAAGCACAGGAGGCACGCTAGTGAAGAGCGTCATTTCTAAAAAATTCCAGTATACACAACATGTACTTCAAAAGAACACGACATGTAGTACCGGTAGTAGTGTCTAGGGTTTCAGGGGTTATAGAGGAATCACACGGCATGTAACCCAGTTCAAATGGCGTGTTGGACTTTCCCCAAAGTTTGGTGTGTATTTTGGAAAGTACACGGACACGGGATGGACTACACGGCTTCAGAATGCAGCGTGTACTCTCCACGCAGCATAGAAGAGGCAGTTATTTGGGACTCAGCATGTATCGAGGGGATACACTGACACGGGGTGTAGTACATGGCCATGTACTACACCACATGGCCAGGTGAGGACAGTAGCACGGGTCACCCTATGTACCGATTACATGGGTTGGAATACAAGGGTTGAGGCCATGTACGGGCACATGGCCATTGTACACGAAGCCTACCCTAGTCACTCGAACACAACATATACTCTTTGCCACATGCTGTGTACTTACTTTTTCTACACGACTAGCCTTTCGACATGGGTCGTTGTACATGAGCAGTACCCTAGGTCATAAGACACGGCCTGTGAATTTTCTACACGCCATGTACTTTTTGAAAAATGGCATGGTCCTATTGTCCACCGTATCTTGGACATGATTCATTTGGGTTATTGACCCTTCTTCTCGTTCTCCTGAAGGTCAGGCATCATTTCCTTCTACATAAGTATGTTCCCTTCAGCAGGAATTTCTGTGATAGAGTTGGTATCCCTCCGAGATGCCCGGAGCACGATCCTCTATCCATTATTGACCCTAGGTAGAGTTAGGAATCGACATGAACAACTCTTCTGGGCATTGATCCTCTACCTAACAGGTGAATCCGTATGAGTCATGGTATCCTCCATGGACCTGGGAGTGATCCTCATCTGTGTATCATGATCTTTCCCCACTTAGGAGTGTGTTCTCCCGTAATGAGTGTTTCTATCTCTCGTGGATTTTCTCAACAACCAGTGTTTCTTGGACGTACATCATCAGAGCTACCAGAATCATAGAGTGTGTTCTCCTAGAAGGAGTGCTTCTTGGAATCTTCTAACTTAATCCCTAGTGGGGGTATGTGGTTGTGTGACTTTTCTTTAGACTACGGGTCTGGGTTTTGAGTATATCTGGATTGTGTTCTCCTATTACATGTTCAATATAAATATAATATGTAGAGATGACTATTCCATTCCTTTGTGTATTTGTTTTTTGGTTTTTGGGGTCCTCTTCTGGGTATTTTTATACTCACCCCTGCACAGGTTTTCCCCGCATGTGTCGTGTCTTGTGCAGATGAGTAGCCTTTTGACAGAGTCCAGGGAAGACCAAGATTGGACTGAGCTTTCTGAGATCCCTACAGGCCGAAGTGTTCCTACGGCTATGAGCAGTAGTCCCAGTACCTATTTGTGTTAATAGGTTGGACTTTTTAGTTTTCAGACTCTTGTTTTTGGTGGTCTTGTATTCTGGCCCATGTTAATTTCATCACTTTACTTTATGTCGTACTCTGTTGGTTTGGTTTAGTTGTATGCATGAATTTTTTTCCTTAGTGTTTTTTTATATTTCAACATTTTTGGGCTTGGAGTTGTGTGTGTGTGTACATGTTCTTAGGCCATTCATCTCATGTTAGTAATATGCATACTCGGTGCTAGTCACCAGCCCCTAGCCTATTGGATGTGGGCTTGGGGATTCGCAGCGTGGGCCCCATTGGGATGGTTCGTGACATAGTGGTATCAGAGGTGGTCGGTTCTACCTTAGGACCAAGAGTCTTTGAGTTTGGTTTAGGGAAACACTGTTAAGTGTTTCGAGTTTGGATTTTATGCCAAAGACTCCATTGTTAGTGCGGGTAGCCGACGTATCCATACACCAAGACTCTGATAACCTACTTTTTGACTTGGTACATGAAAATACTAGTTTCGGGGAAATAAAACAATGTTACATCCATCATATAGGACTGGTTTGTGTTTTCCATGTCCTTGTGTCAGCTATCCAGATATACTCATTAACCAAGGTACATCTTGTTTCTTTATAGGATGCCTCTGCAAGGCATACCCGCTAGGATTCAGCAGCACAATCACGAGGATTACCCCCTTAGTGATAAGGCTTCGATAAAAGGACCAATTCCCCAGGTTTTTCCACCAGGTGGTGCACCTACTATACCACCACTATTGGAGCAGCCTGTGGTACCTATGGTACCGACCAACGAGGAGTACAGTCTTAGCGCGCTCCATGAGTTCCAGAGATAGAGACCCCTCAGGTTCCAAGTTAAGACCAACCCTCAGGCGGTTGAGGACTGGCTTGTGGTAGTGACTAGAGTTTTCCGTCTAGTAAGGACAACAGCAGACCAGACGGTGATCCTAGGAGCGAGCCTTTTTCATGGTTTGGCAAGACGATGGTGGTGTCTGACCACATAGACTCACAACGAGGAGACTCTTTCTTGGATGGAGTTTGAGTGACCATTTAGGGGGGAGTTCTCTTCGGTTACGCTAAGAGCAGTATGCATCCAGGAGCTTCTTCGACTCCATAAGGGTAGTATGATGGTAGTCGACAATTCATCGTGGTTCACCAACCTATCTATGTACTCAATGGATATGGTCAGAGATCAATACATCAAAGCTCGTACCTTCGAGAAAGGCTTATGATGGTACATTTGAGCTAGTGTCGTTCCTCTATGAATTTCAACTTATGCTGGAGTGCTCGAGCGAGCCTTGGTGATCGAAAGATTCTTGGAAGAGCAGAGACAGCCGATGACAGTCAGTAGTAGGCATGCAAGTCCGGTGACCTCGGCAGCGGTGAGACGACGTCGGAAATAGGGATTAGGATGTGGGAGACGTCAGAGGAGGACCCAAGAAAGGAAGTTTACAGTCCAGGGCTCTGAGGATGGATCCAGTCATCCTAGGGATAAGTAGTACTACTCGTGCGACGGAAGGGGATATCTCGCTAGGGATTGTCTGACCCATCGAGCTACTGACAGGGAAGCAGTGGATGGACCACCGAGGTAGAGGTAGAGAGTGGATAAGGCAGACCCACTCGGTGGAGAACGTGGAAGAGGAGCAGGGAGAGCTCAAGGTGGTGGAAGACGCTTCGACTTACTTCCACCACCACCCCAAAATGACCCGCACCGAGCTCATGGAGCTAGGGGACAGGGGCAGGGGCAGCTGCGTGGGGTCGAGGTGTACGACCCAGGTTCTCCAGGGATGATCTGAGGTATGATATGTGCCTTCTCTACCTTAGCTTTCATACTTATGGACACATGTTCTAGTCATTCCTTCATTTCCACATGTCCTGTACGAAACCTTGAGATTCCGGTAGATATTTTGACTCGATACTTATGCTTGGAGACACCTACAGGATGAGACTCAATGATCATGCACATTTTCAGACAGTTTAATCTTACCGTTGGAAGAGAGAGTTTCATTTGGAACCTCTTGGTGTTGGTGTCGAGGCCTTACGACGTTATTCTCGGTATAGATTGGTTATCTTCGGTCTTTTTGTAGATTGAATGTTTTAGTCAAAGAGTGCAGTGTGTCCAAAGTGATGAGACGGGGTTTTCTTTTGTCAAAGAAAAGGAGACCCAGGCAGCACAGAATGATCTCATACACAAAAGGGTGCAGCCAGTCACTCATGAGTTGTCTAGCCTTTCCCTTAGAGTAGTTGATTTGATTAGCTCCCAGTTCCCAGTAGTAGTGTCGTAGTACGAGGGTATATTTCTTAGACATGTTCTAGGACTACCTCCCCACTAGGAAATTGACTTCTGCTTCGACTTGCACCCCGAGACGAAATTGATTTCGTCATCAACGTATCGGATGGCTTCCGCAGAGTTTCGCGAGCTGAGGGTAAAATGGAGGATTTGCAGAGCAAGGGTTTCGTGAGACCCAGTGTTTCACCCTGGGCAGCCCCTATCTTTTTTTCCAATAAGGAATATGGGAGTTTGAGGTTGTGCATGGATTACTAACACCTGAATCAGGTAACGGTAAAGAACAAGTATCCACTGCTGATAATTGACGACCTCTTCGATCAGCTAAGAGGGTCACAGTGGTTCTCGAAGGTTTACCATTGATCAGGTTATCACCAGTTATGAGTACAGGATGAGGATATACCAAATACATCATTTAGATCCTCCATGGTCACTATGAGTACATGGTGATACCTTTCGGCGTAAAAAACCCCCTCGCAGTGTTCATGGGACTGATGAATCAGATCTTCCATCCGTACTTGGACCAGTTCATAGTTCTATTCATAGATGTCATCCTTGTGTACATGGTGTCAGAGGAGGAGCACATGAGACACCTTTGGATGGTTCTAGATGTACTTTGAGAGTTCCAGCTTTATGGGATACTCTCAAAGTTCCAGTTTGGGCTTCAGGAGGTCCACTTTCTGGGGAATGCCATCTCATCAGATAGAGTAGCTATGGACCCAGCCAAGGAGGAGGCAGTGTTATCATGGGAGCCACCTTGGAGCGTGACAGACGTGCAGAGCTTCCTTGGGTTGGTAGGATACTACCAAAGATTCATTCCTGATTTCTCCCGAATATCAGCACCGATGACAGCCTTGAACAGGAAGGGGAAACCCTTTGTATGGAAGGAGAAGTACCAGTAGGCTTTCGAGCAGTTGAGACAGAGTTTGACGAGCACCCAAATCTTGAGATTACTGGACGATGGTGTCGATTACATAGTTATATGCGACACATCAGGGATCGGGCTTGTGTGTGTCTTGATGAATAGGTAGGTAGTGATTTCTTATGGTTTAGACTAGCTTAGGACACATGAGCAGAACTATGCGACCCATAATCTAAAGTTGGGTTTTGTAGTCTTCGCATTGAAGACGTGAAGACAATACCTTATGGGTGGTCGGTTCATCATCTACTATGACCATAGGAACCTCAAGTATATCATCCCATAGAAGGATTTGAATTTGAGGTAGAGGCGTTGGATAGAGTTCCTCCAGGTCTATGATTTTGAGATCATCTATACTCCTGGGAAGGGGAACAAGGTGGCAGATGTTCTTAGTAGAAGGTCAAGCTCACAAATATTGAGTGAGGCGATAGACCAGTTAGCCACGTTGTAGTTATCCGTCGTGGATGGAGAGGATATAGCTTACCTGCAGTCTATGGTTGTTACCCCTCCACTATTACAACGAATTAGGGAGGCACATCTTGGGGATGTCAACTGTGAGGCTTTACATGCTCAGTTATCCCTAGGGCATGCTCCTGATAGATATTAACAAGGTGGGGAGCACATACTTATTTTCAAAGGACGCACTATTGTACTAGTATTTTTACAGGAAGAGGTCCGGATGGAGTTTCATACATCCCCCTTGGCAGTACATCTAGGAGTGGAAATGATGTGCCCGGATCTCCGACGATAGTTTAGGTGGTCACACATGAAGAAGGCAGTAGCAGAGTTCGTTTCTCGTTGCATTATATGCCATCAGGTGAAGGCTGAACATCAGGTTCCAGAGGGATTAGATCACCCCCTGGAGGTTCCATAGTAGAAGTGGGATGGAATATCAATGGACATCGTGACAGGATTACTACGGATTTCCAAGGGGCATGATTCCATCAGGGTGATCGTTGACTGACTCACCAAGTCCGCCCACTTCCTAGCTATTAGGGAGAAATGTTTTGTAGAGATCTTGGGACACCTCTACATGTGGGAGATAGTTCGGCTTCATGGAATCCCCTCGATAATAGTCTCAGATCGAGATGCCCGCTTCACATCCCGTTTGTGGAAGGGATTGCATGAGGCTTTTGGGACTCAGCTACGTTTGACCACAGCGGTCCATCCCCAGACTGATGGTCAGATGGAGAGGACCATTCTGGTTCTGGAGGACATGTTTTGGGCCTGTATCTTGTACTTCAGTCGCAGTTGGGAGGACAGCCTACCACTGGTGGAGTTTGCGTATAATAATAGATACCACTCCACCATTGGTATGGCTCCATTTGAGACCTTGTATGGGATACCCTGCTGGTCACTGCTTTGATGGACCGACCCAGTAGAGTCATCACTCATGGGTCCAAATCAGTGTGAGCTACCAACGAGAAGTTGCAGGTCATCCGGGAGCGGATGAAGACTGCACAGAGCCGGAAGAAGTCTTATGCTGACAGACGACAGAGACCTCTGGAGTTTGAGGAGGGAGACCATGTCTTTCTTCAGGTCTCACCTCGTTGAGGATTATGGAGATTTGGTCGAGGTGTCAAGTTATCTTGAACGTTCATTAGACCTTTTCAGATACTGTTCAGAGTTGGTGAGGTGGAATACCTCCTAGCTCTACAAGCATAGTTGCATCAAGTACATAATGTCTTTTACGTGTCGCAACTGAGAAGGTACATGCAAGACCCATCGCACGTCATCGACTGGGGGGAGCTGGACATCGGGGATGGGGTAACCTTTGCTGAGTACCCAGTGGAGATCAAGGATCAACAGGAGAGGATCGTTTATGGGTGATCGATTCCCTTAGTTCACATTTGGTGGCAACAGAGGAATCTTTAGGATAGCACATGGGAGCGGGAGGCTCAAATCCATGCCCAGTACCCACATCTGTTTGAGTAGTCTTGTTTTGGCTTCTCGGGGACGCAAAGCCCCAATGTGGGGAGAATGGAATGTATTTTATTTTCCATGTATTATTTTTTCAATATTATATGGAATTATTACGAGACTAGGCACAGAGACAAAATGTCATTCTAAGGCCCGGTTAACCTGGAATGCTGGTTTGAACTTTATTTATGTTAAGTGAGTCGGCACTTGTGCACGGTTGTGGAAATATCAAAACGAATGCCAAAATTAAAAATATGAGGACACCGTTGCATCTGGGATGACAACTTTACCTATGAATAGGTCTAACCTCCACTGGACTGGGTCGAGGGAAAAAGTTAATATTCAATCATATTCAGTAAAATAAAATAAAATAAATGGAAAAGTTTATTTTATATTTATTTGGAAACATTCCCTGTAGCAAAAATATGGGAAGATTTTTAATAATTAATGCCATGTCAGAATGACTCAGAAATGAAAACATGACTCGTTAATTCCATAGTGTGATGGAATTCCAAAACGCGCTTTCCCTCTTTAATGGGTTAATCGAACGATGGTTGTTGACAGAAAATTGAGAGAAAACTATAGAAAATCCGTGGAGCCTTGGAGAAAACTCTCGGTGATGAACGATGACAGCGGCATGGCCTCTTCATCAGCAATAAATTTATTTTGAGGTAGGGGTTTTTTATTTAAATTTTTTCCCCATTTTTGATTAAAACGTCGAACATGGACCAACCCATGAACAGGTTGATCTGTGGATCGTGCGTTCTAACGGGATGGTTTTCAGTGGGATGTTTTGGGGGATTAATCCATGGTTATTGTTTTTTATTTTGATCATTCTCTATTTGAACCTACTAACGGGAGAGTATTAATGATGTGAAGAATGATGGTGGAGGTTCGTTCCTCAGTTTATTTTTTTGGATTTCCTCCCCCTTTTCTTTTCATGCATTCTTCGCATTCTTCATGGGGCGATGAAAAAAAAAATTTGTGCATCCTTTTTGTGATGCATCAATCCCAAATTGAGAATTTGACATCTCAACGACCTAGAGGAGGTGTGACGGTGATGGCGGCGGATGAATCGGCATGGTTCGGGAATTACCGTTATTTGAGCGTTCTTTGGACATGAGGATCATAATGCATTTTTGGGTCAATCGGAGGTCCAAAAACAATGAAAAGGACTTCAGGACATCGGGGATACCTATATTATGGTGTTTTGTGGTGATCAGACAGCCGGATCGACGAACGGGGCAGCATAAGAGGCGCACCGGTGAAGAGAGTCATTTCTGGGAAATTTCGGGATACACGGTGTGTACTTCTGAAGAACACGCCTTGTAGTAAAGGCATTGGAGGCTAGGGTTTCGGCGGTCAGATAGGAATCACACAGTGAGTGACCCTAGTCACACGGAATGTTGGACTTTCTCTGAAGCTCGGTGTGTATTTTGGAAAGTACACAAACAAAGGATGGACTACACGGCTTCGTAATACGGCGTGTACTCTCTACGCAGCATGGAAGAGGTGGTTACGTGGGACTCGGTGTGTATCCAGTGGATACACGGACACGGGGTGTAGTACATGGTTGTGAACTACACCAACCGGCCAGGTGAGGCTAGTAAAGTGGGCCACCCTATGTACCGATTACACGGGTTGGAATACACAGGTTGAGGCCATGTATGGGCACATGGCCAGTGTACACGGAGCCGACCCCAGTCACTCGGACATGGTGTGTACTCTTTTCCACATGTCAGGTACTTACTTTTTCTACACGACCAGCCTTTAATACCAAGACATTGTACACGGGTAGTACCCGGGGTCATAAGACCCGACGTGTGACTTTTCTACACACCGTATACTTTTTGAAAAATGGAATGGTTCTCTTATCCACCGTATCTTGGACATGTTTTGATTGGGTTAGTTCCACATCTTCTCATTCCCGTGAAGTTCAGGCATCATTTCCTTCTATATGAGTATGATCCCTTCAGTAGGACTTTATGTGATAGAGTCAGTATCCCTCCAAGAGGACCAAAGTGAGATCTTTATCCATTCTTGACCCTAGGTAGAGTCAGGAATTGACGTGACCAACTCTACCAGGCATTGATCCTATACCTGTTAGGTGAATACGGATAAGTAGTGGTATCCTCCATGGCCCTAGAAGTGATCTTCATCTATGTATCGTGATCTTTCCCCATTAAGTAGTGTGTTCTCCCGTAATTAGTGTATCTATTTATTTTTATCTTTCCCCACTCCGGAGTGTGTTCTCTCATAATGAGTGTTTCTATATCTCATGGTTTTTCCCAAAAAATAGTGTTTCTCGTACGGAAATCATCAGAGCTACAAGACTCATGGGGTGTGTTCTCCCAGGATGAGTGCTTCTTGGAATATTCAAACTGAATCCCTAGTGGGGGTATGTGGTTGTGTGACTTGTATCTATACTAGGGGTATTGGTTTTGAGTATATCTGGTTTGTGTTCTCATATTATATATTCAGCAGACATATAATGTTTAGAGATGATTGTGCATTTCCTTTGTGTATTTGTTTTGTGGTTTTCAGGGTCCTCTACTGAGTATTGTTATACTTACCCCCACACGGGCTTTGCCTGCACGTGTCATGTCTTGTGCAGACGAGAAGCCTTTTGACAGAGTCCAGGGCGGACCAGGACAGGACCGAACTTTCTGAGATCCCTACAGGCCAAGGCATTCTTACGGCTACGAGCAGTAGTCCCAATACCTCTTTGTGTTTATATGTTGGACGTTGCAGTTTTCATACTCTTGTTTTTGGTGGGCTTGTATTCCATCTCAGGTTACATTTAGAACTTTACTTTCCATCATACTCTGTTGGTTGGGATTAGTTGTATGCATGCATTTTGTTCCTTAGTGTTTTTTTCATTTCAATATTTGTGGGCTTACAGATGTGTGTGTGTGTACATATTCTTAGGAAATTCCTCCCATGTTAGTAATATGCCTAGTCGGTGCTAATCACCGGCCCCTTTCCTATTGGAGACGGGCATGGGGAGTCGCAGTGCGGGCCTCATTGGGATGGGTCGTGACATTCTCTTTGGATATTATATCATGTAATGAAATTTTTAAAATTAAATCTCATATTATTTATCTTTTTAATCATGTATATTTATCTTCCACGTCTATATATTTTCAAAAAGAATAAAGTCCTTCTTATTTTCTCAATTGTTTTATTAAGAAAATTTTAAGTTATCCTTGAAATTTTATGTTGCTTAAAATTAAATTTTCTATTATTTTTTCAAAATATTCTATTTCAAATTCTTTGATAAAAATTAAAAATGTATTTTTTATTTTAAACATATATAACCTTAAAATACTTCCCCACAATAATTACCATTTAATTCTCATTATCTTATTATACAAGATTTCAATGATATTATAAGTAAAATTATTTTATTAAAAAAAATTACATATTTTGTTTCCATTTTTTCTATTTTTAAAATACTTTTTCTTACTACACAATCCATTTTTCTAATGAATTGGTGGTCATATTATATCTCTTATTAGTTTTTTTTCATTAACATTATTTTGAAACATTCACTTTAATATTATCATTTTTCATTTTAAAATCTATTTCAATTGAATATCCATATTCTATGTATCATGAATATGATTATTGTATAAAATGTATAGAATGTCTACAAATGGTGTTTTACTATGAAATATATTTGATTAACTGGGGAAATCTTAATATTCCATATTCATTATTCTATATGGATATTTTTTGGTAGGGATGATTTTTTAGAAATTAAATTGATTATTTAATATATGTGGAATACATTAGAAATACAGTGATGGGTGGGCCTTGGAATTATATATCAACTTAATGCATCGAGTGGTATCATGTGAAATAACTATTAGAAATCATTATTCAATAGCTTTCATGGTGTATACCTACCTATTGATAAAATTGTATTGGTTCAAGGGATTGAGAGTGATGATATAATTATGTTTTAGATCAAGACATCCAATATTAATCATTTAGATCATTTATAATTTTTTTATTATACATGAGATTAATGAAATGATATTATAGTTTTATACTTTTTTTGATCATGTTATTGATTAAATGGAATGGTTTTTCATTTATTTACCCTACCATATTTCCTATGTCTTATATACTCATTTTAACTTATAATCTGCATAACCCTTAATGAGTATCTAATTTCACCCTTTATTTTTTTCCTTTCCCCATTATATGAAGAAGGATATTATGAATAGTATCCTGAATAGGAGAATGTTAATTATGCTTTTTATTTTATATTTTCAATATAATATGGAAATCACATATGTATCTGATTCTACAATACTACTAAATTGATTAGTTTGTTAGGAGGGGATCCCTTATATTATGAAAATTTAATATAGTAGACAACAGATATAGGTTAGTGGGTTTGGAGAATCTATATTTGGTATTGGAGGATGTTTAGTATAAATTATGGGAACTAAATTTTAAATAAACATATCTAACATGATAATTTTGAAAATACCTTATATTATTTGTAAAATTTTACCATTATAGGGATATTTATTTTATGAATCCATATTTTTAATGACTGTAAGATGACTCAGTGGGTTCCAATTCTCAGAAATGGTGCCTAATGTAAGAAATAAAATCAACACTTGGATAAAATGTAGGTATTTCCCTACTAAGGAATTTGATATAGCTAGTGTTAAAAATGAGATGATCGTAGCCATATTAGGGGTGCTTCCTCAGGTTATGAAAAATAACATTTCCTATATGGAACAACCTATTATTCTTCAATGTTATTCAAATACATTGGATTATGTCATAAGACAAAATCCTCCATATTTTAATGGAACAAAAAAACCATTAGTACTAATAAATGGATTAAGTCCATAGAAAAAGTATCCTTGTATTATGTATATAATGAAAATGAAATGGTTATTTGTTAAGTCTATTGTTTGATGAGATATTATAATCAATCTTGGTTATTAATCTGAAACACTAAATATGATGAATAAATAAAAATCATAGAATGGGTAATTTTTTATGTGATATTATTTTAGAAAAAATTTCCCCAAGAATAAAAATCTAAAATAGAGAGGAAATTCTTCACTTTAAAGAAGAATTATTAAGATAGCAGGAAACTGTATAAGTATAACTTTACAATATTAGTCATGTATAATAAGGACTATATATGAAATCCAAAAAGCAAGAATGATAATTTCATTGACGGTGTTAAGCTGAGTCTCTGAAGGGAACTAGTTTCTAAAATGTTGACATCCTTTTTTGATAAAGTATAAACTTACATTAAGATAAATAATTAAATTTCAATATATGATGTCACATCCTGAAAAAATATTATCTTATTATGTTGTTTATATTTAGTGCTTAATTCATTTCATAGTCTCTTTGGGTGTTATCCACAAAATTTCATGTTTTGGAGGGACATGGGGTGGGGTATAATTAATTCAAGGTTAGGGGAAACCATGTTCTTTCTCTTTTAAAATTGTACATCTCAAAAAGAAGTAATGGATAGCCCGCATAGTTAAGTGCATTGGAATGTGGCCTATCCAAGGAGACCATGTGGAATCCTCCCCTATTGTATATAGGACACTACATAAATAAAAACGTTAAGGAAGACTATGTGGGCAAACCCTAGTGCCAACCAAGATTATAAAAAAATTATTTTCCATTTTTTTCCTCTAATATATTTCCCCTAAAAACACCATAAGTCCTTTCACCTATCACATTTACACAACACACTATGAAAGGTTTCCCCCACATGAATTAAACTTTTCATTAGATCCCCTAATCTTAATTGATTTTCATATTGTTTCCTAGTATGATCCTTTATGGTGAGTATTTATCCTCCTCTATTATCCTCCTCTCCTCTATTTCTAAATTTTATTTATCCTCCTCTTATGGTTCATGTTACATGGAAAAATACTAAACTAATTTTGGGGTCCTTTTTATTGTTTCTTGGTTATTAGCTTCATAAGGACCAATTTGAGGCTTGGTCTTGCGGTGCTCGTCATCGTATATGACTTGTGACTCCTTAAATGTGACTAATACACATAGACCGATATATATATATATATATCACCTTTGTACATATTCACTCATGGTGGTGTGAATATGTTCATTATATCAAGAGGTTATTTTATATATATATATATATTTGTGTGTGTGTGTGTGTGTTTATGAGAAATGGGGGTGGTTCTTCTATAAGGTTATATTAATCTCTCTTACTTCTATAGACCACATTGAAGTGGATTCAAGGGTCCATCATCAAAGGAGGAATGTTTTGAGGTAGTAACCCCTATTTTCAAGATGATCAATTGAATTTCTTTAAATCATGAGTATTTTTAAAAATATTTTAATTATAATTTAATGTGTTTTTCTATCCAAAATGGTTGTGGTATTTCAAATAGGGTTTCCACTTGTTTTCTAAATTTTACCTAGGATTCAAACATGGGTTTCTCTTATTAAAAATGCTTTCAACCTTTTTTTGAATTATATATTTTTTAAATTTTCAATTGGTTTTATAAATGAATTTTATAAATAAAAGTTATGAATCTCAATGGTGTTATAGTATTTATAATTGTCTTTATAAATGGCCTTATGGCTTGGTTTTATTTTCTAGAAATCCATGGGAGGATTTCAAATCGTGTGGCCTATTTAATGTTACCTAAACATATATAAATATGTGGATATATATTCAGTTACCTATATTTTAGATATTCAATCATGGAAAGTTAAATATGTGCATTGGTACAATGGATAAATTTTAGGATTATATTTTGTAATAGGGAAATGTGGTTTCAAAACATAAAATCATTTATAAAAAGTGTTCTCTAAATGTGACAAGGGCCAGTTGGAACTTTAAATTGTTTTATGATAATGAAAAATCCCTCTTAAGTCATTCCCCAAGAATTGGAAATGGGGGGTTCTCTAGGAGTAAAATTTTGTGTGTTCCCAGTAAAGGGGGTGGTTCTTTATTATGTAACATGGAAAGGGACTATATTATTGTACGGAGTTAGGTGGTGATATGTAGAAATGAATATATTTTGAAAATTTTATGATATATATGCATATACTATATTGATAAAAACTCATATCCATTTTTAAATAATGGGAAGCCTTGGTTAGTTAAGTGGTATCCCTATGTACACATTTTTAACCATTTTAGTGTCATGATTTGACTAGTGACACTAAGGAAGACTCACTCAGCTTATATGATATGCCCCTTGGCTGAGACCAGTGAGGGTGATGTCGTTCGTTAGGGTGAGTTGATTGTGGATATATGGTACTAGTAGATATTGGTAATGTGAATGTGTATATAATTTTCCTAGGAAATATTGACAATCACCTTACATCTCATGACACCAATTTTATATATATATTACATTCCTCTATTTTCAATTGTTTTTCTAAAGTGGTATCATAGCATTGTTTTTTATAGTGGGACACCTTTTTTAGAATTGGATATAGTATAATGGATTTACTAATATTTCTTTCATTATTTTGAAATTATTTTTTAAATTTAATGGAAATTAGTTTTCGTTAATATGAAAATCATCACTTTCTATCAAAGATAATGGAGAAACCAATATTTATGTTTAATTTTCAAACTAGAATGATTTGGATTTCTCTTTAAAGGAAAATCATATAGAGTTTTTTATCCTTGGGAATATCTACTAAGAAACTTTATGATCATTCCTACCCTATCATTTTAAATTAATTTTTCCTTTTAGTTCTAGATAGCTCATGGAGTGTTCATTTTTATATGATTGGTGGTGACCCAATAACTAATATAGAGGTATGTTTAGCCAATCTAATTTTTGTTTCTTTTTCGCTTCTATTTATTAATTTATTTTGTTATTGTTAATTAATATATTTTTTGACATCCAAATAACTCCCAATTGAGGTATCTTGGATACATGGTCCTAGTTACTAGCCTTAAAGGGTCATGAAATCCTCTCGATCCATGTCGCAGGTTGGATCGGGTAAATAATTAGGGGTGATTGGGGTTAGATCACGAAAAATGTTATTATAAGAGGATATAACATGTTATTTGGAGTTTTCTATTAGGTCAAAGCTATTATTTTCATAATTCATGTCGTTATTGATAGGTATTTTCTTGATCAAAATCTATTTGTAAGGGTGCTCAAGTTTCCAAGGTGTTCTAAAAAATTTATCTTTCGAATATAAGCTTCAATATTAGTTTTTTTCTAGGGATTTTTTTGAGTGTAAATCATGGCCTTATAAATTAGTAGGGTTTTTTGAGAAATTACTACCCTTTTATGAGAATAAATAATTTATTATAGGTTTAATGGTTACTAATAATGGTCTTCAAAACTGTTAATAGGCCTTTCACTACCACTATTGACCTCCATTGAGCTTCACTTGATCAGTGAATGGTCTGCTAAAACATACAGCCATGCTGTGTGAATATCTTTTTCCCAACTTTTTAGATATTTTGTATGTTGAGTTTTGGGTTTCTTTCATTCATCCATGATTGGTGGTTCAAGTTGGTTTTGTTGTCTTCCCTACAAATTTAAAAATGATGTTTGGTTTATCAAAGATTAATTTCACAAATGAAATCTATGATTTTTTTTAAAAATAAATGGTATTATTTTGGATTAAAAAATAGATTTTTGAAATGATGAATGGAAAATTAAATGCGTATTAGTTATCAATTTTTTAAATAATTTGAGGATTTAAATTTTTTGGGTATTTTTAAGAAATTATTTGGGATGGATTCATCATTTTTTTGAAATTTGGAATTCCTAGTAAATGTTCACATATGTGTATAGTGTGTAGTAAGTGAACGCATATTAATATACATGGATATGTATAATTAGATGTTTGTTTGGGATTATATATGACATTTCATAGGATATAATTGGGGAGTGTGTGAATTCTAAAGATTTATTTACTTTTACAAAGTGTTTTCAAAATAAAAACTTAGTTGTTTGGATGGGTGAGTGATTGTTTGATTTTTTTCGTTTATGTATTTCCATTTTTAGATTTATAGTTTTGTAATGTTGTTAGAGTGTTTTAAATGGTGTTTAATGTTTAGAATATTTTTTTTATGATTGAGATATATGGTTTTGGTTTGTATTGTGATTTGAAAAGGTTTCATTCTTTTTTGAGTATTCACCCGCAAATCTCTGAATAAGTATGAGGAGGATATACATGGGTCTATCTTCAATGTTCCTTTGGTTAATTAAGTCTTTTCTATTGTTTTTTTCATATTTTACTAATATAGATCATAGTATCCCTTAACCAACCATTTAATATCGTAAAATTATCTATATGTTTCAATTGCTAAACCCTACTCACATCTTTGGAAAACTGTAGATAGGGAATGTTGAAACAATATACAAAATGACATATGTATGAGTTAATGCTAACTTCCAATACCATTTCACATGGAGGAAAAAGTACCATAAAGGAATTTGGTTTACTCTATGTCCTAATATGAAATCTCATGAGACTAAACATTACCCATTGAATTGGAGCACTATTTGGGTTCACCCATCATAACATGTTCACTCATATACATTCAACATGAATAATCAAACAAAAAAGAATAAACATAAGTGTTACTCATGGAAAGAAATGGGTATCATAATCATGTTATAAGGAATAAAAAATTGGTATATCATAATATTTTCTATGAAATAATTTATATAAAACATACATGGATATTCATAAGGTAAATTAGTCATAGATAATGATAAATTATATCTAAATAAAGTGAAAACATGTAAAAATAGTGTTTAAGAAACTTTAGAAATGATCCACTTTAGTGCGATTTAAGGGAAAATATTATAGAGTATTTAAAAATAAAAAAGGAATATTTTTATCATAAAACCAGTAGAAAACTAAGATAGTATTTAATGATAAAAATATTTATTTTAAAAAAATAATGGTAACCTAAAAAATATTATGGATTTCACTTGAAAATGGGTATCAAATTGGGAAGTTCCCTTCAATTGGGCTTGCATATCAAGAGAAATTTAGAAGGGAACCTTATAAAATATATATTTTCCTATCAAAGAAAGAATAATTGAGATAGTTACATATGTTTTTATCATACACACACAATATTGGATGAGTACATAATAAGAATTAATAATTATGTTAGGGTAAATATAGAAAAGGCATAACCTGAAGGAAAAATGAGGGGTTAGAGAGAATATGTTACCTTATATCTGAAAGTGTTATTCACTTCCACTTATTATATTAGATAATGAAATTAGATTCATTAATAATTTAATTTAGAACCTCTTAAATATTTTTTTAGGTTCGAATATACAAATATACACAAGATGGGGGTGAATTGTGTCTTTTCAAAATCATCCACATTTCTACCTTTTGATGTCAACTGATGATTATGCGGATAAGAAGTGTTTATCTTCTATATGAAAGTATGAGAAATGGATAAAAAAATACAGAACATGGATATTTATAATGTTTCAAGGCATAAAGATCCTCTATCCCACTCCACCAATTACTCTCTCTACGAGTTTGGTTAATTTCACTAGTCATCTACTCATATAATACGACTAATACATAATTGAGTGCAAGTAGTTGACACCTTTACAAATAAATCTCATAACAAAGTCTTCTAGTTCTTTAATATAGAACCGAAAAATCACAGCTTAGATCAATAATCTGATACTCCACCACAATTGAGTACGAGTAGTTGAAACTGTCAATAAAAATTTATTGATTCAAAGGTTCCAGTTGAAAATCATAGTTTAAATGACAACGAATTTTAAATGGATCTTCTTCTTCAAAAAAGTGTTTCTTTAAGAAAGAGATGTTATAAAATGATCCAGTTGTAATATATCTTTCAATAAAAACTGAAATGAATATAATCAACAGACTTATAGAAAATATTAGATTCAAAACATGTATATCTCCACTGTAGCCTCTTATATAAAAAATAGATTCTAATCAATTGTTGCAGTAGATCTGTAAAATATCTTCATAAGAATGAATTTTCAATCACAAAATATCTGTCCTGATATATGGATAAATATATGTGTCAATATATATATTATTATTTGAATCATACACACGTATATAGAACAAATACAATGATATAATATATAAATAAAAGATCATGTTTTCAATTCCAGATCCAAGAAAATCTCCTGATAAATCATAAGAATTCAAATTCCCGAGATAGTTCAGAGTATTCATAACTTTCCTTAAGAATAGTAGAGAATTTCTATACATAATATTATTCTTTGAATCAATCATAATGAGATTTGAATCATTCAAAAATGAGCCTTAAATCGTCATGATATTCCGCAATGACTGTTGCACGAAACTCCAATAAAATCGTAAATTCAAATCTCTAGTGATGAAAATTCAAACACAAGGTTCCTTCACACAAAAAATATCAAACGTAGTGTTCAAATACATAGTGATCATTCTCTGAAAGTAAGTTTGAAAATGTAAGTTTGATCACAAATGTAAGGTTTATGATCCATATGTTTCCTTCTTAAAAGTAAGGTTCCATACTTACATAGGGTTCTTTAACCATACTATTTCTCTTTGTCAAATGTAAGGTTTCTTCCAAATGAAATGTTCTTTATCCATACATATGGTTTTTTATCCATACATTTCTGTCAACATAGGGTTGATTAACCATACGCACTGATCTTTAAACATAAGGTTTAGTACAAATATAAGGTTTGTTCATTACGTTATGTTCTTCAACATACAGTATGAATGGTGTTTTCAGAACATGCTTAAGAGATTTACAAACACTTTGAAGAATATTCCATGTGAATAATAATCTTGAATATAATTTCAAAATAATGAATATAAATATTATTAATTTTCTAAAATACACTTAAATTAATATCATTAGAAAAACAACAAGGTTATTTGTGAGCATCAAAATCAATAATATTTATAGAGTATTATTGCTACAATACATGCCGAACAATCTCCCCCTTTTTAATGATCACAAAATGCATAAAATGAATAACAAAATTTAGAATTTTTCAAACAATTAAAAGAAAATAATTCAAAATTAAATTTGAAACAATTATTTTAATAAAAATAAATGTTGTGTTTATCCAAAATTCTCCCCCTTTTGTGAGATAAAAAATAAATTATAGAAAAAATATTTAAACACTATTAATTTTACATATATCAGCAAGTGAATGTTATAATAATCTATTTAAATAAATAATACTTGATATTATGCTTGATACATAAATATAAAATAATATGAAATAAAGTACACAAAAATAAAAATAAGAAATTTTTATTGATAAAAAATTGTATAAATACAATAGTCAGTGTGACTAGAAAACATGTTTACTCAACTAAAATGATTAGGGTATAAAATATTGGGTACAATTTGGCTGGGTTAAGGTTCTAAGGATTTTGAGAAGCTTCAAAAATATCTTTCAATTATGCCATCTGTAACCTTAACTTTTTTATTATACTATCCCCCAACTGCATAATCAAAACTCTAGAATCTTGAATAATATAAAAATTCTCAATAAGATTGACTTTTAATGGTTCATAAATCATTCCTCTTACTGCATAAAACAATCCAACTTATCTTTATACTTGTTTGATATAAATCTAATACCTGGTTCATTCTAAGTTAATTGGTCAACTAGAAATTTTTTATTGTCCAACAAATCTTATAGAGGAGCACTATTGCGCTTAATATTTTGAAGACAATCATTGATAACATTCATGATAGTGGTGATTTCATGAAATCTTCAAATCAGATCTAGAATATTAGGAGGAGTAGAGGTAGATGTACTGGTCTGACCAAAACTATAATGTACTGGACCACTCTGGTTCTTTACTTTGTTGAAATATGGTGTTTGAGGTATTTTGGGAGGTCAAGATGACTTACCCCCAACACTGTGCCAAATTTCCAGTCTATTTCATGAAATGGTGTCATGAAACAATGACACTTACTTTTCCAAATTTCTGAATTGTTTCATGAAATGGTGTCATGAAATGGTGTCACTTCCTTTGCCAAAATTCAAAACTATTTCATAAAATGGTGTCACAAAATGGTGTCACTTTTCAAAATATCCATATTATTTCATAAAACTATTTCATAAAAAATGTGGCACAGAAACGGTTTCACAGAAATGGTAGAACATAAACTATTTCATAAAAACTATAGCACATAAACTCTTCCACAGAAATTGTTTTACAAAAATGGTGGCAGAGAAACTATTCCAAAGAAATAGTAGCACAAAAATTGTTTCACAGAAATGGTAGCACAAAAACTATTTCACAGAAACGATTGCACAAAAACTGTTTCATAGAAATGGTAGCATAGAAACAGTGTCACAGAAACTGTGGCATAGAAATGGTGGCTCAGAAATGGTGGCATAAAAACAGTGGCACAGAAATAGTGGCCTATAAATGGTGGCATAGAAAATATTTCATAGAAATGGTAGCACCGAAACTATGGCACCAAAACTGTGTCATGAATAGTGTTTCTAGAATGGTTTCATTTCCTTTTTCAAATATCTATATTTTTCAAGATTTCCCAATTTCACCTATTTAATGTTTTATTTGACAAATGATGAATTAAAATCCTTGTTTTAAGGGATTAAAGGCTGATTCAAATCCCATAAATACTATATTAATTTTCTTAAGCTTCAGCATGCCATTACTTGGTTAAACCGTGTGGTTTAATGTGATCCTCTTTTAATAGAAAATCCAGTGTATCTTAAACCAATGCTCCATTAAATCTTCTAAAGGGATGAGATAACTTCCTCCCTTATTATTCCTCCCTGCTCAGTGGTTCATGATGCTCAAATCATTCCTCCATCCCATAGGAGTGGTGTGATAGAACCTTAATCATTGGATCATTTCCCCTAAAGTTTCTTCATGTTGTATGGGCACCCCCTATTTTGATGCAACCAAGTAGTATCGATCGATCATCGGTATAAGGTATGATATATCATTCTTTTTCTGGGTTTTTATCCTTATGTTTCTTCTTCCTGTGTTATATAATGTGATCTCAATGTTCCTAATAGATTTTTATTGGGTGTTGGCTAGTGTGGTGGTGTCTTTGTATCCTCAGGTGGATGCAGTCCTGTCGGAGAGGTGATCATGATCTTTTTTGTTAGACAATTCTCATACAAAGAGAATCAGAAACCTTTTGAGGTAGGGGATTTGTATTTTCTCTATCCTTTTACATGAAACTATAGAGTTTTCATGTTTTATCCCACTGGATCACAATGGAATTTACATAATAAATATTTTTAACTGATAAATAAATTGGTATCGATCGTATGTTATTTCCTCTGGTTTTATATAGATATTTTGATTTCTATGATTTCATTGTTATAATTTTTTTCATGATGAAATTGGTAAGGAATTTAAATCCATAATTAATTGATAATTATTTGGATTAAAATAAACAGATATGTAAATGAATCTGGTTGTTGTTTTTGTAATTTGATGTTAATCAAATTGATGGAGTAAGAATTTTAAATTATTCTTGACAGCTATGATAGATTTATGGTTAGGTTTCCCATATTTGCAACCTACTAATAATGAAGTGGTTACTTCAAGATGGATTAAAGAACTGGTTTTTTGATAGAAGATAATTCCTGGTAGGTTTCTGATGTAAGAACTCAGTTATTTTTTTAAGGTATAGGTTTTTTCTTTTCTTTTCCTTTGAGTTGTTTTTGAGAAAACAAGGGGAAACTGGGAGAAATAATGAAATAAAGGGTTAAATGTCCTGTTATTATAATTACACGCCATGTGGTATGGCCATTTATGAAGGGATTACATGGAGTGTGGGCATGTTGGACAGAGAAAGAGGAAAAACCAACTACACGAACTGTACTTCTTAGTATACACTGTATAGTCTTATCGGCAGGTCATGGAAAGAAAGTCGGTGGAAAACAGACACCAAGTTAATAGTAAAATGATATAAATGTCATTTATATGGTGTTACATGCCGTGTATATGTGTTTTCTCACTTAAAATGGGCATTACCCCATCTATTCGACAGAACGAACCGAGGGCTCACTAGGAGAGCTCAAGAGACTGCACGAAACTTTAATCCCTTCCAAAACCTTCATACGGACTCTGATTCATTCACCATTGGTTGTATTTTAACCATATAGGTAAGATATTGATTAATATTGATCCGTTATTCCTAATTTTTGTTTAATAGAAAGTTATTTAAGGTTGATCTTTTATCCCTTTTTCTTAGATCTACGTCGTTCTAGCTCGAATTGGAGCTCGAGGTTGGACAAGGGGAGTTGTAATATGACAAGGTAGGTGGTTACATTCTTATCACTGATTTTTGAGTGTTTTATACAAGATGTGGTTCCATGAACCCAAGTTTAGGTTGTCAATTTGTTGAGGCTTTGACTGTGTTGATACCTAAGAATGGTTACGTGTTTAAATATATGGATTAAAGCAGATTGAGATTACTTGTTTTGATTAAGGGATACCCCACAGGTGTGTTTCCATCGTTTAGCCATTTGGCTTAGGATATATGATGGAATTCCTCTGTTATTACTTGTTATGGGTTTTATTGAAATAAACCGATTAATACAATATTTTCCCAATTGAGTTTTTGTTTTGTTAACAATGTCACGATGTACATTTCACTTGTTTTATTATGCTTAAATACTTATATATTGGTCTTTTCCTTGATGATTTACTATTCCTATAGGATGCCTGAAGGTAAGGATTTATCATTCCTAAGGGAGATATCTTGTATGCCTGAGGGAAAGGTTTTGTATGCTTGAGGAAAATTACCCGAGGGAAAGGATTTTCTATGTCTACAGACTACCATAGGATGAGGTTTAAAATTGAGCATTGATTATAGTAATTACATATGATTCGTCTAACAAGTAAAAGAAAAATCTTGGATTTGATCATCTTCTTACTTGTTAGATAGCCTGTAGAGGTATCTTCTTGTTTAATTATTTTAGGGGATCGACATGATGAGTTCAGATCTCAAGAACATTAAATTCAATCAAATTGAATTTTTAAATGAACATAAACTGAATAAACAGAAGAATGACAAGTAGGAATGTTTACTTTTGAGTACTTCTTAGTTTACTGATTTACTTATTGCACATTTTTGTTGGATATACTTCCTAACAGATAGGCATAGATCTTTCGGTGGTTTCCTACTTTGATTTATTTCTCACACCCCGTTTGGGTCATGTTTTGGGCCTAAATAGAATATATTGTTGAAGGTGTCAATAAGGGAAAGGAACCCTTTATAGGTACTTGATTGTTGTTTAGGAGCAAGAGAGCATGGGACCAAGCCAAGGCTTGTGATGCAGCTGAGTTACTTTTTATTGTTGTACCTTGATATTGTATTCTATAACTGATTGTAGTGTATCCTATTTTGGATGATTATTTAGAACATGTGACTTGCTGCATCATTTTGATATTATATAACTTCTATTTATCTTTATCATTAAGTCTTTTTTGTTTATTTTAGTTGTATGTTGTTTACTGCTTCATCTATTGTATTGATATTTCTCCCACTGTGCTACACTTTTCCAATGAGGGTATAGTTTCCCCACTACCACACCCTAGGACCTCGCTGCTAGTCAATAGCCTTTGGCATTTTTGAAAATGAGCTTGAGGCCATGTGGACAACCAGGTACGAGGCACCAATTGAGTGGAATCCAGATTCGAGACGTCACAAATTGGTATCAAAGGTCTTATTTTCTCTAATTTATTTTATTTCTTGGAGACAATGGAAAGAGGTAAAATTGTTAAGGGGATTTGGTAATTAGTTGTTCCTGAGAGTAGCTACCCCGTGTATAGGTAAAAGCTGAATTTCCTTGAATTTAATTATGATTTTTTGGTTAAGACTATTATAGTTTCTTTGATTTCAACATTGGGTGATGAACTTGTGTTGTGAAGTTAGTATTTATAACCTTGTGGTTCTATTTTGTTTCAACCTGATGAAATGAGGGTATGTCATCTCATGCATCATTTAGGCACTTGTTAGAATCACATGCCATGAATTCTTATCATGCCTTATATGAGCATTATGATTGCATGTTGTTGTGATAGATGTTGTGACGGTAATGTATGTTGTTGTGATAGGTACCATGATAGAATATGCATGTTGTTTAATAGGTTTTGGTACGTGATATGCTTTGATAAGAATGGGAACCAATCTTTTTTTCCTAAGGGGTATTGGCCCTATTGGACAAGTATTTGGTGGATAATGATTCAGCCTTGGTATATAATTGTACTATGTTATGTTATGAATGGAATTCAAACTTTGATTCGTGGGGAGTATGGGCCCTCAAAAATCAGAATTTGGCATACCGTGGATTTTCTTTACAAAAACATGGGTTCCAGGGAAGTTTATGAGGATTACTATTGCGAAACCCCAATAACGCATCATGTGGTTCTATGAACACATGCGATGTGTTCTTCCTGTTTAGTGAAAAAACTTTTCTTAAGTATATGAAGTGTACTATGTGTACACATCGTGTAAAAGCTAACCGAGTAACAGGACGTGTGAGAGGAAACACGGGATGTTGAGTTTTTAATTAGAACACACCGTGTAACTTCTGCACATGCTTTTTGGACATACCTATATAGAGACTGTGTGGACCTGGCCCTGTGTATTAGGAGGACAGACCTGTGTACACGCCATGTGTACATATGACATGTTGTGTACCTAGGGTTGATACATGCCCAGGCCAGCAGTAGAACACAACCATGTAAGGGATTAAGGGTACACTCCATGTATTATTTCTACACGTCGTGTAGTCCCTTTTTGACAAAGTTTTGATGGTCATTACCTATTTCTATTTTGGAACTCTTGAACGGAAAAAACCTTGATAGTATGGTTAAACTAAGGTGTGTTTCTTGAACTTGTAGAGTCATGCAGCCACGAAGACCATGAGTTGTATTCAAGGAGAGTAGTGATGATCATACTCCGAAGATGGTATGCCATGGGATACCGATGGATCCTCCGGTTGTGTCATCTGAGGCACCGGCTATTATACCGGATGTAGGTGCTGATGCAGAGTTCTGTGAAGGCTTTGTGAAGTTCATGTAGACCTTTTAGGGAGCACCGCAGGCTGCCAAATCTATGGAAGAGCTAACACATATATTACAGCAGCAACATCCACCTACATTTTCAGGGGATGGAGTACCACAAGCTGCAATATCATGGTTGCAATCGATGTTGGATATCTTCGATCATCTGGAGACACCTAATGAGAGAAGGGTCAAGCTCTCAACTTATATGTTTTGTGATTCCTCCAACAGGTGGTGGGATGTTACCACTCAGACATAGAATCATTGGGACATGTCATGGGAATATTTTCATGTTGTCTTCTATGACTATTTCTTTCCTAAGACATTGAGAGTTGATCAATCCCAAGAGTTCATGCATCTGGAGGAGGGTGTTATGTTAGTAATGGACTGCTCTATCTGTTTCATTGAACTTCATCAATTCACACCTATTATTATGGGTGACGAGATGTCATGAGCTAGGTGTTTTAGGATGGTCTTCGGTATGACATCTGAGCTCAGGTGAACATTTTCGATTTTCCTTATTTGCATGCTATCATAAATTTGGCATTGATCACTGAGCACAATCTACGGGTAGCTAGTAGTGTGATCCAAGGTGGTTCAGAACTGATTTCTTGTACAATATCAACTGTAAAGAAGAAGCATTATGTGTAATTCTCTCGTGGTAGTAGTAGAAGGTATAATGTTTCCTTCGATGGTCAAGTGACATGATTCCAGTGTGGAAAGGTTTGGAATAAAATACCTCAGTGCCCAAGGGACCCAGTTGAGTGTCGACCTTGCGGAAAGATGGGTCATCTACAACATTACAGTAGGGAATTTTCCTAGTGGCTAGTGAGAGGGGTTTTTTACAGACTCCACATGTAGGAGCAGGGTCAACAGCTTCTCACCAGTCTGGGAAATGGAATACGTCAGGGTGCTCAGGCCAAGATGGTGGTCATGGTCGTGGTAGCTAGACATCGGGTTTTCAGAGGCAGCGGGGTGGATCAGATCAGGGTAGCCAGGTTATGTCCCAGAGTCACGGTATAGTCCAGACATATGTGGTCCAATAGACCCAACAGGAGCAGGATCCCAAAACTTCCACTATCAAAGGTACTATTTTAGACGCCTCTATTTTATCTTTGGCACTTTACAATACAGGTGCTATGCATATTTTTATATATGTTCCCCTTGTGGAGAGCTTTGGGCTCTATGTTTATACTTCTACTGATGTTATGACGCTAGGCACTCCATTAGGGATTATAATGGTAGGTGTACGTTAGTGCAAGGATTTCCCCCTTGAGGTTAGTGGGTGTCACTTTTTATGGGACCTCTATGCCTTAGAGATGACATGATTTTATTTTATTCTCGGAATGGACCGGTTGGTTCCCTTAAAACCATTTATCGATTTCTATCAACGCTGGGTGAGTTTCACATCACCGGAGGGTGGAGAGTTTCTTCACAAAGGTGAATGGGATGTCCATGCTATCCGAGTTGGACCCGAGCATTGTGGATTGGGTAGGATGAAAGATCAGATTGCGATTTTATATCTATATGACCAGCGAATGGGTCTTCCAGATTTCTCTCTAGTGTTTGATTGTTTTGGGGACTTTTCCCCAATGAATTTTTAGGCTTACCTCTAGTAAGAGAGGTGGATTTCACGATCGACCTAGTTCTAGGAGATTCACCGATATCCATTCCTCCTTACAGGATGGCTACTACATAGTTGCAAGAGCTCAAGATGCAATTTGAAGATCTGGAAGTTAAGGGTTTCATCTAACCTAGTACTTATCCTTAGGGTTCACAGGTCCTTTTTGTGAAGAAAGTGGATGGTAACCTTTAGTTGTGTGGGGATTATTGGAAACTAAAATAGATGATTTTTAAAAATCTGTATCCCTTACCACAGATAGATGACCTATTTGATCAACTTAGAGGAGCCTGAGTGTTCTCAAAAATAGAATTCAGGTCGAGATATAACCAGGTACGTGTTCAACCAGCAGACATGCCTTGTACTACTTTTCGTAGTAGGTATGGCCTATATGAGTATATGGTTATGTCGTTCGGTCTCACGAATGTGATAGCGGTTTTCATGGGGCTGATGAACCGAATGTTCAATCCTTATCTAGATTATTTTGTGATAGTCTTTGTGGACAATATCTTAGTATACTCTCACACATGACATGACCATGCCACCCATCTTGATATCATTTTGAGTTCATCAAGAGAGCATCAGTTATATTCTAAGATATAAAAATTCCACTTTTGGATGGACAAGATTCATTTTCTGGGTCATATTATCTCGAAGTCAGGAGTATCAGTGGACCTAGAGAAGGTGAGAGTGGTAGTTTCCTAGTAAAATCCTAAGAATGTGTTTGACATTCGGAGTTTCATGGGGATAGCAGGTTACAAAAGGAATTTTATACAGGACTTCTCGCGCTTAGCAGTTCCATTGACAAGCTTGACTAAGAAGGGTGTGAAGTTCATGTGGTCAGAATCTTGTGAGACAGCCTTTCATGAGTTTATGGGAAGGATGAATTCAGCACCAATCCTGTTACTTCCAGAGCAAGGAAAAAATTATGCAGTTTACTGTGATTCTTCAAGAATTGGGCCGGGGAAGTACTTATTTAGGGGGATTGAGTTTTTGCGTATGGGTTTTGACAATTGAGACCACATGAGAGGAATTACTCGATGCATGATCTCAAGTTAGATGCAAATATTCATGATTTTCATGTTGAAATAGTGGGTTCCCTAGACCCAACTATGTAGTACTTTTTGATTACCATATCATGTGTACAGTTATCTATGCATGATGTTATCTTACCATTATAGTGCAGAATTTTCTGCATCCACTATAATAATGGTAATGTCCAAAGGTTAATTATTATGTCGAGAGGTTATAGAAGATCCCAGGCTATAATGAGAACCTTGAGATACAATGACATTGATCTTAAAAATATGTTCTATAGTCCAGATACATCTTACTAACTGGACACAATAGATGTCTGACTATCAGGTGTTGGAGGCTCATATGCATTGATACTCCTTCTCATGAAGTTTGTACTTGGTGATCTTTAGAAGTGAGATCATGAGGACAGACCCGCCAATAGGAACACCACATGTTTTGGGTATCATTGGTTGTTCCTATCTACAGACATGTGTACTGGTCTCTTGACTTGAGACCATTACCAATGTATATGATTTGATTATGGACTTTGATTCAAGACAAAAACCATGACAGTGATGTCATGGTTAGGTAGTTTGTGTTGGGTGCGTCATTAGTGGTATGACATTGTCTGAATGGTCAAGAAAGGATTTGTCACTTCCAAGTTTAGGATGTTGTATATCTCAGGCTTGGTTGATCAGGATGGTGCCGCCTTTATAAGTCTTTGTCCAAAGTAGTAGAAAGGAAAATCCATCTGGATAGATCAACAAATAATAAAGCAAGATAAGGACGATGACATAAGAGTGCGTCCTATTTTATGAGATATTTAATGACAAATAGATTATAGTAAATAGTTAGTGTTCGTAGGATGGTAGTCATTTCTATGACTATCTTATCTCTTTAGGGTTCATGATGGTTTTCTAGACTCTTCTCTAGGTCTGTGGATTTTATTCACTGCTATCAAGGTATGGTCCTAGAGGGTCACACACAATAGCGTATTCAAGAATCCACCCTATTCGGTCGAATAGGTATATGGACATAGTGGGCCCCACCATGGGGTCCGAGTGTTGTCCAAGTTATCGATCACCGATGAATTAAATAAATTCATTATTATTCAAGTTAGGAATAATTGGATTGAATTTATTTAACGTATTTACAAGTTTAGTAAATACGAGAAAAATATTAACTGATTGAATATTATTTTATTATTCAAGGTTCGTTTAATATTAAGCAGGATATCAAGTCGAGTTAAATGACTCGGTTTTATCACGTAATATTATATATATATATATATTATAAGTATGTGATAAAATAATAAATAATATTGGTGCAGTTATGTTCGTGAAAATTATTTATTTAGTGAAGGTTGAAATAAATGGGGGTCAGGGAACCCTACCAGGTATTTATCAACATCATTATAAATATAAGAGGAGGATCTCTCTTATGTTGGGTAATTCACTATTCATTATTTTGTATGGAATGAAAATTTAGAGCCTCTATCTCCTCTTGATTCATATAGAGAGAAGCTGATGATCCAAGAGTTTGGATCAAGTTCTTCCTCAATCATCAAAGAGATCCTGATGCAGTGATCATTGGGATGTCGAAAGCATCATAAGATTATTGTGATAGCACCTGGAATTCGACGATCGACGTTCCAGTGGATTTTTGGAGCACATGTGGATGATCTAGAGGGATCCTTCTTTGGATCCCTAAAGCGATGATCGCCATCGACTAGTTGTAGTCAACAATGGATTCAAATATGAAACATGTATGTTTCTATTTTAATTTGTGATCTTAATAATTTACACGAGATCCTCAGACCTCTCCGGGGCTCAGATCATTAGTGACGACAAGTTCCATCATCTCGCCGATGAAAATTTTTAAAATCCCCAGACCATCAGCAATCGTTGCGGGCCCTGAAACCTCACAATGGTATCCGAGGGATCTATTAGATTTTCTAAGCCTAGAAAATTAAAATTGCATTAACATTAAGTAGAGGGTTCAAAACCAGTCTCATCTGTTCAAACCGGACATCGATCCGATCTCGAACGGTCAAGTTATGTCCATTTTAAATTTTTGAATTGGTTAAAAATTGCAGTTTTTAACCACGGGTATTAAGTTTCATTGATTCCGAAGAACTGATCATGTTTCAGATCAGTTCATCAGATATAATTAAAATTATGCCAATTATAATTTTTACAATTTAGTAATTTACATAATTTTTTATTATTATAATAATATTCATTTTATGATTATAATAATAACATAATAATAATAAATTATTATTTTAATATAATAATTTTACTGTTATTAATTTAAAATCCTAAGTAGGCTTTTAAATAATGGATATGACTTGACATAAAAGAAATCTGTGTACTTGACTCATTTAAAAAAACAAGGGAAGGAATGACTTCAAAATAAGTCGTAAAAAACAAAAAAAACAAGATGTGGACCCCTATTCCAAGCGGACCCCTCTTCCCAGTGCGGCACGAATCCTGTGGACCCCCCCTGGTTGAGCTCCCTGTAGACATGCTGCACCGCACAAAATTGGCCCTACAAGCCTGGTTCCTCCCCCTGCAGAAGGCACCCCGACCTCCTTCCCTTGCCGCACCAGCCACAGAGCAACAAGCGACACACAGAAGGCCACCGCGGGAGATGCTACACAGGCGTCTTGGTCGTCAACCACCTCCGCGCACCACCATCCTGGCCCAGCTCTCCTCCCAATGCCACCTCGCTATTTCCCCGCCCCACTTGTAGCACCCCAGCTAGCTCAAGGCACCCTCCCCTGTGGTGGACCGCATTATCCACCCAGTCGTCGTCTCAGTTCCTCCGCGGCGCACACAGCAGCTACCCATCGCACCCATATCCAGGCACTAGATCCCCACATGCGGACCCCCTCTATAGCAGGCCACCAGAAACCCTGCTGCAGCACCTGACCACCGTTGGAGCCCCGTCCGGCTTCCGCCCATCGTCCACGCCGCTATAGGAGGTTCCACCTGCTGGACCACCACCTCCATTGGTCGCTACCCCGTCCCTCCATATATGCGAACCCACTACACACTGCACCTCCCAGGCTTTTTCAAGGAGGCCACACCATCCTATTTAATTGCTCCCACCTTCACGCAGACACATTCTGGTATCCGACTCCCTGTAGTAGTTCGAAGTAGTCGGTTTCCCTTCCGGGTGCGGAGGGTGATCCTTCCTAGCCTCCGTCATTGCTTTTCATCCTCACTACCACCAGACCGCAGTCGTCGCCCTGCTCAGCCTTTCGGGTGCACTGCACATCACCGCGCCATTGGTCAAATCTGGGAGGTGTCCTTCATTTGTCTGCAATTATTTTTTGTGGCTCAAATTTATCCCCGAATCAGTCCGAGAAAACCTGCCCAACCCAGAACGGGTTTGCACAGATCGTCCTGGCCCATTTCATCCATGGCATGGCCCTGCGCGGGTTTGGCCCGAACCGCACAGGCCATGAAACGGTGTTTTCAGGGATCGACCATTTTAAATTAATCACGATTAATTAAATTTATTAATTTTTTTTTATTTTATAAATTAAATTAATTAAAATTAATTTCTTTATTAATTTTAATACTCAGATTAAATTAATTCAATTTAATTAGTAAATTGAATTAAGTATAATTAATTTAATTTTCAAATTAAAATTAAATTAATTAGAGGACCGATGATTAATTAAATTATTTGAATTTTTTAATTCATTTAATTTAATTAAATAAACACTCATACTTAATTATTGAATTTTAATTTTTTATCGCTCTTTATTTTTCCTACCAACTGGTCTTGAGCATGGACCTGTGTATGTTGCCTTTTAATTAATTAATTGTTTTAACTACATGTGATGCTTGTAAATAATTAAATAGACATTCTTCACATCGTATTTCATTTTTGGTTAAAATGTATTAGGACTTTCGTGTCCAATTCATATGATGTACATTTATACCTGAGTTCCTCTCGCCTGCGCATGAATACTTTTGTAATTCGAACGAAGACGATGAATGATGTGGACCCTTCCAAGACGACGTGGTGCACATTGATCAAGATGATGCAAGACGACATGTAGACCCCACCAAGATGAGGCAGTACTCCTAGACGTGATGTGGACCCTGCCAAGATGAGGTGATACTTCAAAGAAGTGAACCTACAAGATAGGGGCTAGCTGCATTTTGAGTTAATCTTAGACTTAGGTATGATGCCCCTTAGGTCGTTTAGATGCTAAAGACCAGTCGATTAGTAGTTTAACATTTATGCATTTATTTTTTATTTTATGCATTTTAGAACAGTGGGGAAATACATAAAATAATAGATAATAAAATGCATAAAGAAGCGGCGTATGTTTTTCAATTAAAGTTCAATTGTGAATGTGACAACATAGATGAAAAAGCTTAATAGAAATGGATCACATTCATCTCAATAGAAAACCAATAAAACCCTCATTGAAAATATTAAGTCACAAACGGCCTTCCATCATTCATGTTTGAACAAAACCGGGTGTTTGAGGTGCTGGTCATGCCTTATCTGAGGGTGCCTCTTACTACCGGGGAGTTCTTATTAGGGTGGTGGGTCCACTTAACTAAAATTGTAGCAATGAAATAGTCATAGCTAGATTATTGTAATTTTAGATGCAATCATTGAGTAAATCAGTAAATGATTTTTAAAGCTGGTACATCACTCAACAGATCAAGGAACCGTGAGTTAATGCGGTTAGCAAGCCAAAATCCAACCTTGGACCCTCCGAGTAGTGGTGTAGCTATAGCTTGTAGACTATGAGGGAGGTCCAGGGTTACTTTCCACTATAATACTCAAGAGTATTCCGATTCTAGTACAGAGGGTTCCTAGAATTCGAAAAAAAATTAGTAGGAGACATTTAATGATTAAATAATCAGTAATGTCGCTTTAGGTAATCACATAAAAGTACAATATGCTAAAGATTCTTTTGTAGAGAATGGAAATTAATGCCACAATAAAACTGCGATAAATATTAGACATAGTTAATGACTAAACAACCATGAAATTCCAAGTGTAGTATAGGTGCTTGCACACATTACTACCATAATAGAAATTCAAGCTGCTTGTGTCCCAACTTTTTATGCCACCTTAGGAAGAGAGCGTGTAAAACTGCTTACAAGATACTCATGAATCAATCATATGATGGTTCTGTCATAATGCTATCATCAAAGTCTGATGTTAGTTGCGCCCGCTACATCAGGACATGGATGATTATACATTTAGTCTCATCTCCAAGATCCTTTCAAGGAGAAAACAAAGCAAGATTTGAATGTGATGGTCGCACTCGGTTTGTGTAAAGTGAAAAATAGTTCACATTCTTTCATGTCATCCATTGTTTTACCTTTTACACCCAATTACTCTAGTTTTTTTAAGGGTAAAAATGAATGATATTGAGTAATCACTTCATTACCGTTAAGGTAACATTTTCAAAAGTAATAATAATATTAGAGATAACACCATCTTTTATTATTATAGAGAATAAAATGAATGGAAAGGCGAAAACGCCTATGAAAAGTTACGCCAAAGGCACCTTCGTCATGTTATTCAAAGAAAAGTGTATCATTTCTCAAAACGTGGTTATTTTCATCACATAATATAAAATAAATTCATGGAAGTTAAAAAACTGAAATACTAAAAGCAAGTACCCGCTTATCGTTCAGTTAATATTCATCAAATAAAAGTATTGTTTTCTCACATACTTCTTGGGTATTAAAATACAATATGATTTTCACATATATGTATTGAAATATAGTAACCATGTAAGTAGAGAAACATTACTAGGAGTATTGTGTCTTCTCCAAGCACCTAAGAAATGGTGATTCCTTAGTCAGCGGTGAGAAACATATAACTTCAAATTGCCAAGTAATTGTTTCAAACTAAACAAGTTATTGAATATAACAATAAACAATTATCTCATGTGCCCATTTGTACATGATGATACATTCTTCCATGTTTTGGAATTTATTTTTTGTGTGTGTAAAATACTCAACAAATAGTTCAGACGTACTTGAATCAAAGGAAATACATGATGAATATAAAATGTATGACGTACCCAGTTGTGGAGATTTAGTTCATTGTCAAGTAAAACTAAAAGTGGATGTCAAGAATATACCCAGTATGCTATTTAGGATCAGTACAGCTAAACACCTTTGGTATTATTGGCATCCTTGTATTAGACAAGGAAACCTTTAGAAATAAAGGTATGCCACAAAGCTTCTGCGGTTAGTTCAACAAGATAGTGTGAACTATTCCAAAGAAATCTAGAGGTAAAAATAATTCACAATAATTCGTTAAGTTATTAAGGAATATAATAGTGAAGTATATGCATGGTCAGAAGATATGAGTTACTTCAGATCGGCATGTCGAAGAATATCTTAACTATGAAATCATCGATCAAGATAATGTAGCGTGGAGTAATTCATAAACACATGTTACCTTATCTACATCACCTTATTGATGTTCATAAGTAGGATCGATGATAATGTCTTACATTTTTACATTGAACAACTAAATGTAGCGCGAAGAAATTACTAAATGCACATTTTATACATCAAAGTTAAGTTGTAAGTAGTATAAATGTTACAACCTGCCGAAACTTCCATTATATTTCAAGATGTTCTTTGCAAATAACGGAATAAAACTATAACCAATATGCCAACTAAAATGACAAATGGATATCATACAAGTCATAGTATGATGAAAATCCATTATGTCATAGGAGGTTTTTTTAGGATGAAATGCGTTTGTTAAGGAAAAACAAACAAACATGCATCAAGTTAAACACATTGTGCATATTAGGTAATTATCCAAACAAGTTGCTTAAGATATTACCTAAATACCTAGGATATAAAAGATGTAGTCAAGTATTAGACTACATTTCTATATAAGGGTGCACATCACTATTAGAGATAGTGGGAATTAAATTTACTTGGACTTAGTTTGTGCTTTATATGCACAAATGGTTGGCATAGGAACAAGTTTCACAAGTACACATGGAATAGGAATGTTCCAGTGACACATACTGCGTAGGAAGAATGAAACCATGGTGATGGTGTCATATTCACCGCGGTCGGTGATATATTATTCATTAAGAATAATAAATCCTACAAGTAAGCAGTATATGGAAATTATTTATGATTGAAAAGATTAATTAAAATTAAATAATGGATTCCATGTATCAAATTGCAAAGGGGCTTATAAATTGAATATTGTAGAGGGTGTTCAAATGAGATGATACATGAATGGTACAAGCATGGTACCAATAAGGCTCGATTGGTTATACCAAGTTTGTATGCCTAAATCCATTAGAATTTTAATTGTCATAGCTAAACTTATAATATCTTTTTATTGTTCATTGGATGTCAAGATCATCTTTCGTGGAAGGTGTCCATACGACGCAACCAGAAAGAGATGATGACATCAAATGATGCCAATAAGGGTTGCAAGTTACTGAAATCCATTTTTGGATTAAATTAAGTGGAAAGATATTAGAGCATTCATTATATATGAATCTTTTCCTTGTTTCTACCGAAGGTTAGTGGAAGTGCCAATGTTTTCCAAGTGAAATATGTTCGACATCATATGGAAAACAGATCTTGATCTTACAGTTACATAATATCAGGTTACAAGTAATTCTCCAATAATTTACTTAAATTAGCAACCTATATTCTAGGTAACAGGAACTAATGAGGTAGATCTAATGGTTTCATGGAATTATCCAATCATAAATAAAGTGAAATTATATTTAAAAATACAATTTGGAACAATTAAAGTTCAGAATTGTTGCCAATGTCACATGGCTTAATCTCTCTAGTTTAACATGTTTTGTGCATGGGTAGAGATTAATGTTGTGAAATTGATATCATATGCTTTAGCGATGGATCAATCACAGATGCCATAATATGTAAAATAATTTATAATGTCAGAATATACTTTATTATAGGCAGATATAAATTATTTTCAGTAGCACTACAAGTGATGTAGTCTGAACCATCATCTTGTACTTTGACAAGTACAAATGATATATACCTGGACTATAGAAAAGAAGGTATACTATTTATGGTTGGACAAAAAATAGTAATCCTTAGATCAATATGATCTAGCATAACAGTTAGACAAAGGAGATGATCGATTCAAGATCATAAAATTTAGTGGTAGCCATACCTATAAATATCGAGTACGTTGCAGCTTCTAAGGGAACTAAGAAGCAGTTATAAATCGCAACGATTTTTTCCAGTTCTTGGATTCACACCTAGTTAGAAAAGTATTATCTTAATGTAAATTATGGTGTTCTTACTAGCCAAGTTGACAAGTTATGACAATAGAAAAAAGTAATATACTTGGGGATACATTATCTTGAGAAGTTTTACTCTAGGATATTAGGTCACATACAACAGATATGACACTCGGGAAAAATGTTTCAAGCCCATCAATTGAATCCATTACTCAGTAGAAGCATGATATTTATCATGTGAGTAGATAACAAGTTTATTTATCAAGTTGGCTCTACTGCAAGTGAGAGTGTTGAAATAGTGGATTCCATAGACCAAACTATGTAGTACTTTTTGATTACCATATCATGTGTATAGTTATCTATGCATAATATTTTCTTACCATTATAGTGCATACATTTCTACGTCCACTATAATAATGGTAATTTTCAAAGGTTAATTGTCGTGTCGAGTGGTTATAGAAGATCACAATCTATAATGAGAACCTCGAGATACAATGACATTGATCTTAAATATATGTTTGATAGTCTAGATACATATTACTGATTAGACACTATAGATGTCTTACTATCAGGTTCTGGGGGCTCATAAGCATTGAGACTTATTCTCATGAAGTTCGCACTTGGTGATATCTAGTAGTGAGATCATGAGGACAAACCTGCCAATAGGAACACCACATTTTTGGGTGTCATTGGTTGTTCCTATCTACAAACATGTGTATTGGTCTCCTGACTTGATATCATTACCAATGTATATCAATTGATTATGGATTTTGATGAAAGACAAAAACCATGGCAGTGATGTCGTGGTAAGGTAGTTTGTGTTGGGTGCATCGTTGGTGGTATGACATTGGCTAAATGGTCAAGAAAGGATTTGTCACTTCCATGTTCAAGAAGTTGTATATCTCAAGCCTGGATGATCAGGATGGTGACACCTTCATAAATCATTAGCCAAAGCAGTAGAAAGGAAAATCCATCGAGATAGATCAACAAATAATAAAGCAAGATAAGGACGCTGACATAAGAGTGTGTCCTAATTTATGAGATATTTAATGACAAATAGATTATAGTACGCAGTTAGTGTTCATAGGATGGTAGTCGTTGTTATGACTATCCTTATCTCTTTAGGGTCCATGATGGGTTTATAGACTCTGCTCTTGGTCTGTGGATTTTATTCACTGCTATCGAGGTAAGGGCCTAGAGGGTCACACACAATAGCGTATTCATGAATCCACCCTATTTAGTCGAATAGGTATATAGACATCGCAATCCCTCCAATGGGGTCCGAGTGTTTTCCAAGTTATCGATC
Source organism: Viscum album (assembly GCA_963277665.1). Taxonomy (NCBI): domain Eukaryota; kingdom Viridiplantae; phylum Streptophyta; class Magnoliopsida; order Santalales; family Viscaceae; genus Viscum; species Viscum album. Next base: position 1,738,020,206 of record OY728135.1, on the reverse strand, counting down.
GCCGATGAATTAAATAAATTCAATATTATTAATGTTAGAAATAACTGGGATTGAATTTATTTAATGTATTTACAATTTTAGTAAATACAAGAAAAATATTAACCAAACGAATATTATTTTAATATTCATGGGTCGTTTAATATTAACCAGGATATCTAGTTGAGTTAAATGACTCGGTTTTAACATGTAATATATTATATATATTTCAAGTATGTGATAAAATAATAAATAATATTTTCATAGTCAAGTTTGTCAAAAAAAATTATTTAGTTAATGTTGAAATAAACGGGGTTCGGGGAACCCTACCGAGTATTTATCAATGTCACTACAAATATAAGATGAGTCTCTCTCTTATGTTGGGCAATTCACTATTCATTATATTTTATGGATTGAAAATTGAGAGCCTCTCTCTCCTCCAACTTCCTAGAGAGAGAAGCTGATGATTCAAGAGTTTGGATCAAGTTCTTCCTTAAGCATCGAAGAGATCTTGATGTTGTGATTGTCCAGATGTCGAAAGCATTATCGTATCTCCGCTCTAGCAACCAAAATTCGACATTCGAAGTTCCAGCAGATTTTTGGAGTGTGTGTCGACGATCTAGAGGGATCCGTCTTTGGATCCTTCAAGCGACGATCGCCATCGACTAGTTTCAGTTGACTGCGGCTTCAAATATGAAATAGGTACATTTTTCATTTTAATTTGTGCTCTTAATAATTTACGTGAGATCCTTGGACCTCTCTACGGCTCGGATCATCGACGACGACAAGTTCCGTCATCTCGATGATGAAAAAATTTAAAATACCTGGCCCACCGGCTTCCGTTGTGGGCCCCAGAACATCATATAGAATTGTTGAAGATATTATTTATTGGGATAACATTTGGTGGTGTACAAAAACCACAAAAGTCTCAAGTATATCTTTAATCAGTGGGATCTGAATCTGAGGCAGCGAAGGTGGGTAGAGTACCTTCAGTACTTCAACTTTGAACTTTCTTTTACTCTTGGGAAAGCTAATGTCATGGTTGATGCACTGAACAGGAGGACTCATATATAGGTAGTGTAAAAGGCCAGTGGTGAGTGGAAACTTATGGATTTTTTCTCTGAGATGAATTTAGAAGTTCACGACATTCATGGTCAGTCTTACCTTTCATATTTATCTATGAACTCTACCCTCCTGGACAGAGTGAGGATGAAGAAACTATTATATTTTGAAGGCCTATTTCTATGGGAGTCTCTAGTAGGTGAAGACCCTCCTCCTGGATGGATGGTAGGCGATGATGAGATACTACGTATCCATGGATGATTGTGGGTTCTAAGGGATATACAAGAGAAGCTGATGTAGGAGTGTAATGATTTAGCTTGGTAAGTACATCTCGGAGTCACCAAGATGTATCATGACTTGAGACGTCAGTATTGGTGGCTGGGTATGAAGTAGGAAGTAACTGGTTTTGTTACGAGGTTTTCCACTTTTCAGTAGGTGAAAGAAGAACATCAGTGACCGACTGGGATTTTATAGCAGTTAACTATTCCAGAGTAGAAATGGGATGATGTCACGAAGGATTTTGTGATAGCATAATCAAGGTCCCCTATAAGGAATGGTAATGTGTGTGTTATATATGATATGATTATGAAGTTCACTCACTTATTTCCGATCAAGGAGACCTTCAGTGTAGATGAGCTTGGAAAGTTGTATATCTGAGAGGTGGTATGACTTCAAGGGGTCTCTTATTCTGTTGTTTCAGATAGGGAAACTAATTTTAAATATCTTTTCTGGAAGAGTTCTCATAGGGAGCAGGGTACACAGGTGCTCCTAAGCACAGCATACCACCCTCAGACTGATGGTTAGTCAGAGAGTATGATACAAGTTCTTAAGGACATGCTACGTGAATGTTTCCTAGACTTTGGTGGCTCTTGGGAGAAGCATATTCCCTTGGTTGAGTTCGCCTATAACTATAGTTTCCAAGATACTATAGAGATGGAACCTTAAGAGGCTTTATATGTTAGACCATGTTGATCACCCTTGTGTTGGTTAGAGGCAGTTGAGGAAGATTTACTATGGCCACGTCTCGTTCAGGAGACTTCTGAGTAGGTCCAATTGATTCAAAAATGGATGGCTACCGCGCAGTCTTGACAGAAATCATATGTTGATCGCTGAAGATGACCACTAGAGTTTGAGGGTGGAGATCAGGTTTCCTTACGTTTTTCAATGAGGTTGGGACACAAGAGAATAAGGAGACAGAGTAAACTTTCACTGAGATATGTCGGGCTGATTGAGATCCTGGAGAGAGTCGGTTTGGTTGCCTATCAGTTGCAGTTACCTCTGAGGTATCAATCCATGCACAACGTCTTCCCTATATCTTAGCTTTGCCACTATCCCTCAAACTCATCTCATGTTTTTCAGTCTGAGGAATTTGATCTTCAGGTAGATGCATCCTTAAGAGAATCTTATTCATATCATTGATAGGAGCACAAAGCTTCTCTGAGGCTGATTAATTCCTCTCGTATGAGTGTTATGGCAGCATTGCCGGGTGCAGGATGAGACATGGGAGCAGGAGACTAACATACATGATCAATGGCTGAATTTATTCTTTTAAATTCATTCACCACCCTTATAAGGGAATTTTGGTGACGAATTTCTTTAAGGGGGGAAGTTTTTAAGAACCTAGTTCTTGTTTGGAGGTATGAGTTTATTTTTTTCTTTTCCATTGAGTTGTTTTAAAAAAAAAGGGAAACTGGGAAGAATTATGACATAAAGGGTTATACTTCATGTAATTATAAGTACACATCATGTGGTATGGCCATGTATGAAAGGATTACATGGTGTGTGGGCATGTCATCCAGAGAAAGAGGAAAACCCAACTACACGTCGTGTACTTCTTTGTACACTCTGTGTAGTCATGTCGGCAGGTCCTAGAAAGTAAGTCAGTGGAAAACAGCCGCAAATTTAACAGTAAAATAATATAAAAGCTGTTTATATGGTATTACATGCTATGTATGTGTGTTTTCTCACTTTAAATGGGCAGTACCCCCTCTATTTGACAGAACGAATAGAGGGCTTTCTAGGAGAGCTCAAGAGGCCATGTGAAACTTCAATCCCTTCCAAAACCTTTATCCGGAGTCCGATTCCATTTTCGTCAGTTGCGTTTGAACTGTATTGGTAAGATCTTGATTATTCTTGAGCGGTTATTCCTAATTTCAGTTCATGATGAAGTTATTTAAGTTTTAAATTGTATCCCTTTTTCTTAAATCAACGTCATTCTAGCTCAAATTGGATCTCGAGGCTGTACGAGGGGAGTTGTAAAACAGTGAGGTTGGTGGTCTCGTGCTTATCTATGATTGTTGAGTGATTTATAATTTTCGTGGTTCCGTACACCCATGTTTAGGGTGTCATAATTTTTATTCATTGATTTTGTTGATACCTAAGAATGGTAGGTGTTTAATTATATGGATTTAGGGAGATTGAGATTGGTTCTTTTGATTAAGGGCTACCCCATAGGTGTGTTTACCTCATTTAGTTGTTTGTATTAGGATATATGAGGGTATGCCTTTATTATTCCCTATTATGGGTTTTCATGAAATGAACTGGTTAATATAATGTTTTCCCAATTGATTTGTTCTTTTTTCAACCATGTCACGGTGTACATTGCATGTGTTATCTTATGATGAAATTCTTATATATTGGGCCTGGCCTTGTAAATTTACTATTTTTGTGGGATTCTTGAGGGCAAGGATTTATTAAGCCTATGGGTGAGGTCTTTTATGCCTTAGGGCAAGGTTTTGTATAACTAAGGGGAATTACCTGAGGATAATATTTTGACAAGCCTGAGGGAAAGGATTTTATATGTCTGTGGACTACCTACGGGAGAGGTATCAAAATGAGTATTGACTATGTTAATTACATATGATTTGTTTTCCAAGTAAAAGAACAAGCTTGGATTCAATCATCTTCTTAGTTGTTAGATATCCTGTAGAGGTATCTGCAGTGTTTACTTCTTTCAATGTATTGACAGGCTGAGGCTGAATCTCAAGAACTTTAAATTCAATTAAATTGAATTATTAAATGAACATAAACTATATAAATGGATTCATGACTAGTATTAATGTTTACTTTTGAGTACTTTTTAGTTTATTGCTTTCCTTATTGAACACTGTTGTTGCATATACTCCCTAACAGATAGGCACAGATCTTTAGGTGGTTGACTACTGGGATTTATTTCTCACACCCTATTTGGGTCATGTTTTGGTCCCAAATAGACTATATTGATGAACGTGTTAATAAGGGAGAGGATTACTTTATAGGTACTTGATTTCTACTTAGGAGAAGGATAGAATGGGACCAAGCCAAGTCTTGAGATGTTGTTGAGTTCTTTTTTATTATTGTACCTTGATATTGTAGTTTTTAACTTATTTCAGTGTATCTTTTTTTGGAAAATTATTTAGAACATGTGAATTGATGCATCATTTTGATATATATAACTTATGGTGTTATTCAACATTCAGTCTTCCACTGTTTATTTCAGTTGTATGTTGTTTACTACTTCCGCTATTGTATTGATATTTCTCTTATTGTGCAACACTTTTCCAATGGGGGAATAGTTTCTCCACTATCACACCCTAGGCCCTCACTACTAGTCTGTAGCCTTTGACATTTGGGGAAATGCACTTGAGGCCATGTGTCCAACTAGGTACGGGGCACCAGTTGAGTGACATCTTGATCTAGGATGTTACATCGGAGTTACCCTCTTTCTTGAAAGGTTGAGTGCCTTATACTTTGGAACCATAAGTGATTAATATGTTTGAAGGTTGGGTGCCTTATTTAAGGGACAAGATCCCAGTTTATATGATGTTTGTTTCTTGCTGCTTGTGTTAAGATGTGAGCTTGGATGGATATTATGATATGTGGGGGTAGCGAGGCCCATTGGTTGTGGCATAAATTGATGCCTAGAGTAGAGATATGCATCGGTTTATGCATGTGGGTGTCAGGGAGGACACCGAAGATGATGAATCATGTTTGATTTGAATGATTGGATTCTTGCAGAATCATGTTGGTTGTTTATCTATTTTACTTTCCCCACTGCTCGAGGTAGTTGGTCTTTCTTACCCTACTTCCAAAAGGGGAAAGGACACGTAGGGTATGCCACATGATTTTTGAGTTTATCTTCTAGAGGGAGGATGGGTCTATGCTCCTGTTATAGGTGGAAAAGACTTGATGGGTAGTTTCACTACTCACCGTGTTGATCCCCTTGTGTTTGGTAGCATAGATTTATTTTCTAGAATGCCTGGGAATATGGGAAAGTAATAATTATTTTAATAAATGATTGAATAAATGATGTTAACCCACGGGGTTAGAGATTGGTTGTATGTAATGGTGAGTTTGTAATTTAAAGGAACTGTGGATCTTGGTTGGAATGCTAATAAAATTTAATGTGGAATTGGTAATGGTTAATTAATTTTTAATGAACTAATTAACATAAAGTGAAACTGATAAAAAGGGAATTATTTAATATAATAAATCTCTTTAAATGGTTGTGTACATATAGGGTACCTTTTCTTAGTAGTGGCAGATGGGAGTCCGAGAGATGTTAGCTGCAGTTGAGTCTAAGACTAGATTTTTCTCATAGTGTGGTTGTGAGATATTGTATATTCTATAATTTTTGTGTTTCTATAAACTACTCCACCCCATCAGTTAGGGAAAATTACACTCCATGTATTCGGAGCCCTGGGGGTGGTTTCCCCAACATTCTGGTGGGAGGATTAATGTCTGACTACCCCCTTTTCCCCCCTCTCTTCTATTGGTAGTTACTAGTACTGGTAGGTAAAGTAGTTAGTTTTCCCTATATATGTGTGTATAGGGCTGTAATTGTTGAAATAGTGGGTTCCCTAGACCCTGCTATGCAGTAATTTTGACTACCATATCATTTGTATAGTTAGTTATACATGATGTTATCTTACCATTATTGTGTAAAATTTTCTACGTCCACTATTGAAATAGTAATTTCCAAAGATTAATTTTCATATCGTGAGGTTATAGAAGATCCCAGGCTATAATGAGAACCTCAAGATACTGTGATATTAATCTTAAATATTTGTTTTATGGTCTAGATACATCTTACGGACTGGACAGAGTAGATGTTTGACTATCAGGTGATGGTGGATCATAAGCATCAAGACTTATTCTCATGAAGTTCGCACGTGGTGATCTTTAGTAATGAGATCATGAGGATAGACCCACCAATTGGAACACCACATGTTTTGGGTATCATTGGTCGTTTATATCTATGGAAATGTGTATTGGTCTTCTGACTTGAGACCATTACCAATGTGTATCATTTGATTGTGTACTTTGATGCAAGGAAAAAACCACGGTATTGAAATAATAGCGAGGTAGCTTGTGTTGGGTGTATCATTGGTGGTATTACATTGGTTAAATTATAAAGAAAATATTTTTAACTTCCAAGTTTATGAAGTTATATATCTCAATCCTGGTTGATCAGGTTGTTGCTGCCTATATAAGTCTTTGTCCAAATTAGTCAAAAGGAAAATCCATCTGGTTAGATCAATAAATAATAAAGAAAAATGAGATGTCACAATTTTGTTTCCTGTTATATGAGATATTTAATGACAAAGAGATTATAACGCATAGTTAGTGTTCATAGGATGGTAGTCATTTCTATGACTATCCTTGTATCTTTAGAGACCATGATGGGTTTCTAAACTATGCTCATGATTTGTGGATTTTATTCAATGCTATTGGGGTATGGGTCAAGAGGGTCACACATAATAGTGTATTCAAGAATCTTCCCTATTCATATGAATTGGTATATATATAGACATGGTGGTCCCCACCATAATGTCCAAGTGTTGTCTAAGTTATCGATCATTGATAATTAAATAAATTCATTATTATTAAAGTTATGAATAATTAGGATTGAATTTATTTAATGTATTTACAAGTTTAGTAAATATGGAAAAATATTAATTGAATGAATATTATTTTAATATTCAAGGTTCGTTTAATATTAAGAGAGATAGCGATTCATGTTAAATGGATCATTTTTATCACGTAATATATTTTATATATGTTACAAGTATGTGATAAAATAATAAATAATATTAACACAGTTTAGTTCATCAGAATTATTTATTAAGTGGATGTTGAAATAAAAGGGGGTCGGAGAACCCATATGGGTATTTTGCAACACCACTATAAATATAGTTCAGCCTCTCTCTCCATGAGATGATTAATTCATTTTTCATGGAATGAAAAATTATATCCTCTCTCTCCTCCCACTAACTAGAGAGAGAAGAAGTTAATTCAAGAGCATGTATCAAGATTTTTCTTAAGCATCGAAGGGATCTTGATGCGGTGATTGTTGGGACATCGAAGACATTTTTGGATCGCTACTCTTGAACCCAGAATTCAAATATTGACATTCATGTAGATTTCAAAAGCACGTGTGGACGATCTAGAGGGATACTGCTATATATTCTTCAAGAGATGATTTCTAGCGATGAGTTGTAGTCGACTATGGATTCAGATTTGAAATAGATATGTTTTCAGTTTATTTTTGTGCACTTTAAAATTTATGCGAGATCCTCAGACCTTACCGGGGCTTAGATCATTGACGTCGACACGTCCTTTCAACCTTTCGATGAAAATTTTTAAAATCTCCAACCCACCAGCTTCCGCTACGGGCCTCGGGACCTTTCAATGGTATTAAAGCGATCACGCATATTTTATGATCCAAATAAAATTAATTTTCATAAAATTATGTAGAGGGTTCAGAATTGGTCACAATGGTTCAAACTGTGTGTCGATTTGATGTTGATTTACTGAGTAATTTTCATTTTAAATTTTTAGATTTGATAGAATTTTCGGTTTGATATCAGGTATTAGATTTTAATTCATACGAAAAAAACCGATCAAATTTTGATAGGTTTTGGTTAATTGGAATTAGCTCCAATAATGTACAAATTATAATTTGACGAATTAAATATTTTTCATTATAATTTTATTATTATAATAATTATTGTATTATTATTATAATAAGGTCATAAAAATAAATTATTATTTTATTATAATAATTATATTATTATTATTATTTAATTTTAAAGGATAATTTTAGCCATTGGAAAACCAAAAGAGGAGACTTGGAAAATATTTTTTGGGGAGACCTTGACTCAAATAAAAAATAGGAGATGACTTTAAAAAAATGGGCAAAGATTACATGACCTTTAAAAGAGGAGAAGACTTTAAAAGAAAAACAAAAAAGAAAAATAAAAAACTAAGTGGGGTATAGCGCATGAAGAAACCCAAAAAAATGATTTTTTTTATAAAAAGGGGAATAATAGGGGTTCTGTATGGACCCCCTTCACCTTCTTCCTTGGTACACAAGGTCGTCGCCCACCCTGCAACCCGGCTCCCAAAAGGGCGTCGTCCCCTTCCCTGCTTGCCGCCCAGCCAACAACTCGGCTCCCGTAGGAGATGACCTCCACCATCTCGTAGCATAGTGAGTTGTCGCCCTCCACTCACCGTGCTGCCCTGGGCGCCCTCCTCCCACACTGCGGCCCTCCTAGCCAGATCCCATTAGAGCCCTCGGCAAATGCCTCACCAAGCCACTGTACCAGTGTGCCATCCTCCTCCCAGCGTCGCTATGCTCCCGCTCGGGATCACCGCCAGATCGACCCACCCCCCGTCTCACGCCCCTCTTGCTCATGGAAGAACTCAATCTAACGGCGCCTTCCAGCCTCCCAAAGTGGTGTGACACAACCCTCTCCCACCTTTGTTGCCCTGCATTGGCCTCCGGCCTCCCGCAGTAGTGTGGCACAGCTGCTACCTACCTCGCGGCACCTGATAGACCGCGACACTGCCAACACGTCTCGACACTGCTTCCTTATACTAGGATTGTAGATGAACGTGAGTGTGCATTGTTGTCCAAGAACAGAATGGTAATTCCAGACAAATTCTGCAATAACTTGCTTGCCTCAAAATTGGCCCGGGCAGATCTGCCCGACCAAGTTTGGGTCTGGGCAAACCTACCTGGCCCAGATAAGCCAATCACGAGCTTTGTCCGACCCATTACGAGTCTGTGCATGTTCAGCGCGACCCGCGATGGGTCAAAGTAGATTTTCGAGGCCCAGATCATAATTAAATTAATATAATTAATTAATTTAATTTTCTGAATTAAATTAAATTTATTTATTTATTAATAATGGTTTAAAATTAAAATTAATCAAAATTAATTAATTTAAATAATTTGATTTTAGTATCTAAATTAAATTAATTAAAATAAATTAATTTAATTTGAGTATCTAAACTAAATTAAATAAAATTAGTTTTCATTAATTATTTTAATACCTGGGATATAAATTAATTTAATTTTTCAATGTAATTAAATTAATTAGTTAATTTAATTTCGGCATAAATATTAAATTAATTAGTGGACCGATGAATAATTAAATTATATGAATATATTAATTTATTTAATTTAATTATATAACTCTCGTACTTAATTAATGCATTTAATTTTATCGCGCTTTATTTTACCCGTATTCTGGTCTTGAGCACCGACCCTTGTATGTCTGCATTTAATTATATATTTAATTAATTTTTTATCTGTGTGCAATGATTGTAATTAATTAAATAGACATTTTTTCATCATCTTTCTTTTCGGTTAAGATGTATAAGGGCCTCCGTGCCAAAATTTACACGATGTATATTTTTATCCCCAGTCCCCCTCACATGTGCGTGAGTATTTTTGTAATATGGATGAAGACAATGAACGATGTGGACCCTACTAAGATGAGGCAGTGTGCGTTAACCAGTACGGTGCAAGATGACATGTGGATCCCGCCAAGACTAGGTAGTACTCCAAGACGTGACATGAACCCTTCCAAGACTAGCCGATACTTCGAAAGAGAAGCGATCATGCAAGACAGAGGCTAGATGCACTATGATTCAAGCTTCTACTTAGGTATGATACCCTTAGGTCGTTTAGATGCTCAATACCAGTCAGATAGTAGTTTACCTTTATACATTTATTTATTATTTTATACATTTTAGAACAGCATGAAAATACCTAAAATAATAAATAATTAAATCTATAAATAAGCGACGTATGTTTTTCTATTAATGTTCAGTTTTGAGCATGAAAATATAGATAAACATGATTAATAAAAATGGATTACATTCATCGAGAGAAAAAAAAACCCTCAAAGTAATATTAGGTTTCCACAACCTTCCATCATTCAAGTTTGAACAAAATTGGGTTTTGGGGGTGTCGGTCATGCCATAGAAGAGGGTGCCTCTAACTATTGGGGATTTCTTATTAGGGTGGTGGGTTGACATAACTAAAATAAGATCAAAGAAGTTACCATATCCAGCTTGTTGTAATTTTAGAGGCAAGCATTGAGTAAATCAAGTTAATATTTTTGAATTTGGGACATCACTCAATTGATCAAGGAACTGCGAGTTAATGCGGTTGGCCAGCCAGAAGCCTACCTTGAACTCTTCGAGTAGTGGCGTAGCCATATCTTGTATAATATGAGGGGGTTTCAGGGATCCTTTCCACTAGAATACTCAAATTATAGAGTATTCTAATTCTAGTACAGAGGGTTCCTAGAATTCAATAAATTAGTGGGCTACATTTAATGATTAAATTAATCGGTAATGTCACATTCAATAACCAACATAAAAAGTAATAATCTACTAAAGTTAGTTTGTAGAGAATGGAAAGTAATACCACAAGTGAAAACTATGATAAATATTGGACCAAGTTAATGTCTAAACTAGAACGAATTTTTAAAATGTAGTATAGGTGCTCGCGCATAATATTACTATATCAGAAATTCAAGGTGTTAGTGTCCCAACCTGTTAAGCCATATCAGGAAGCGAGAGTATAAAATTTCTTATAGAAGACTCATGAATCAATCATATGATGGTTCTGTCATAATGAAATCATCAACATATGATGTTATTTTTATTTTATACATCATGACTTGGATGATGATTACATGTAGTCTCGTCTCCAAGAAGTTTCCAAGGAGAATGCTAAGCAAGATTTCAATGTGATGATAGCACTCAATTTTTTTAAAGTGAAAGACAGTTCACAATATTTCATGTCATACCATTCTTATACCTTTTACATGAATTTATTCTAGTTTTATTTAAGGATACAAACAAACTCTATAGATTAAGTGCTACATTACCTTTAAGGTAACATTCTCCAAGTAATATGAATATGAAAGATAGCAACATATTTTTCTCTTATGGAGAATATATTTAAAGACAAGTATAAAAGGCCTATGGAAAGTTATGTCAAAGGAACCTTCATCATTTCCTTCAAAGAAAATAGGTAGGTTATTTAATAGGAGGTTATTTGAATCACATATTAGAAATAAATCTATAGAAATTTAAAAATGCAATGAACTGAAATACTAGAAGCAAGTACCCACTTCTTGTTTTGGTATATTCATCAGTAAATATTAATGTTTTTAAAATACTTCTTGGGTATTGAATAACATATTCCAATAACATATGTGTATTTAAATACAGTAACCATGTATGTATAGAAACATTAAATGAAGTAAGGTGTCTTCTCCAAGCAGCTGAGAAAAGGTGATTCCTAAGTCACTTATGAGAAACACATAACTTCTAATTGCCAAGTGAATCATTCAAATAGAACAGGTTGTTGAGTATAACAAAAAAATTATCTCACATTACCTTTTGGTCATAATGAGACATTATTCTATGTTTAGTAATTAATGTTTTTTATGGTGTAACATAATCAACAAATATTTCATATATACTTGAATCAAAGGCAATACATGATGAATATAAAATGTAATACTTACCTAGTTGTGGCGATATAATTCTTTGTCAAGTAAAAAAAAATCAAACGTCAAGAATATACCTTGTATGGTATTTATGCTTTGTATAGCTAAATACTTTTATATTATCGACATCTTTAGTTTAGACAAAGAATCCTTTAGAAATTAAGGTATTCCACAAAGCCTCTAGGGCTAGTTCAACGAGAGAGTGTGAACTATTGCAACAGAAATCTAGAGGTAAAGATACTTCCTAAAATTCCTTTAAGTTATTAAGGAATGTAATAGTGAAGTATATAAATGGTCAGAAGATATGAGTTTCTTCAGATTGAAATGTTGAAGAATATCTTGAATAAGAATTCATCGATCATAATAATGTATCATGGAGTAATTCCTAAATGAATGTTACCTTATCAACATCAGGATATTGATGTTCATAAGGAGGATCGGTGATGAGTCTTATATGTTAACATTGATAAAAAAAAATATAGCATGGATCAATTCATAAATGCACAATTTATACATCATAGTTATGATGTATGGATTATTAATGTTGCAAGTTGCAGAAACATCCATCATATTTCAAGATGTGCTTTTAAAATAAAGGCATAAACCCATAACCAATATTCCAACTAAAATGAAAAAAATGATATCATATGATTCATAGTATGATGATCATATATTATGTCAGAAGACATGTGTTAAACTTGAAAATCATTTGTTAAGATAAAAACAAACATGCATTAAGTTAAACATATGGTGCATCTAAGTTATTATCCTAATAGATACTTAGGATATTACCTAAATCCCTAACATAGAAAATTTTTAGTCAAGTATTAGACAACTTTTCTAGATAAGGGTGAATATATCTACTTGATATAGTGGGAGAAATATTGACTTGAGTTTAGTCAATGCTCGAGATGCACAAATGGTTGGCATGGGAATAAGTTCCTTAGGTGTACGTGGAACAAGAATGCTTCAGATACATGTACTGCATAGTAAGAATAAAACAATTGTGATGGTTTTTATATTCACCATGGCCGGCGATAAGTTATTAATTAAGAATAATAAATCCTAAAATTATGTAGTATATGGAAATAAGCTAATATTTACAAGAAAAATTAAAATTTAGTAACGAATTACATGTATCAAATTACAAAGGGGATTATTAATTGAATACTACGATGGGTATTAATATGAGTTGATACATGGTTGGTACAAGAGAAGTACCAATAAGGATTGATTGGTTATACCAAATCGGTATGCCTCAATCCATTATAATTTTACTTGTCATAGATAACTTCTAAGATAATTAAATTGGCTATTGGATGTCAAAATCAACTTTCATGGAAGGTGTATATATGACACAACTAGAAAGTGATGTTGATGCCCTTAAATACAAATGTAGGTTTCAAGTTACTAAAATCCACATTTGTGTTTAAGGAAAAAACAGGATCTTAGATCATTCATTAGAAATGAATATTTTCCTTGTGTATACCAGAGTTTAGTGGGAGTTCTAATGTTTTACAATAAAGATATGTTTCGTAACAAATGGAAAACAGATTTTGTCCTTATAGTTAGACAAGACCAAAATAAAAATTAATCTCTAGTGATTGACTTAAAGTAAAAACATATGTTCTAGGGAACTGGATCTATCAAAGTAGATCCAACGGTTTCTTGGACCTAGTCAATCATACGTAAAGTGAAACTATATTGAAAAATATTATTTGGAACAATTCATGTTCATAATTGTTGTCAATTTCATGTGCCGTAATCTCTTCAGGTTGACATGTTTAGTACATAGGAAGAGATTAAAGTTGTGAACTGAGTACCATACACTTCAGTGAGGGATCAATCACATATTTCGTGATATTTACAAGAATTTATATTTCCATAATATACTTTAGAGTAGGAAAATATCAATTATATCCATGAGAACTACAAGTGATGTAGTCAAAACTATCATCTTGTACTTCGGCGAGTACAACTGATATGTACCTGGTATATGGAGAAAAAGGTATACTAGTTTTTTTTGACACAAACTATAAATCCTTAGATCAATTTGATCTAGTATCGCAGTTATGCTAAGGTGATGATGGATTCAAGATCATAAAATCCATTGGTAGCCATACCTACAAATACTAAGTATGTTGCATCTTCTAAGGCAGCTAAGAGCAATTATTAATTGCAACAATTTCTTCCAATTATTGGAATCAAACCTAATAAGTAAATTATTATCATAATTTAAATTATTATATTCTTACTATCCAAGATGTCAAGTTATGACAAAGGAAAAAAGGGATATACTTGGGGATACCATCTCTTGATAAGTTTTACTCAAAGAGATGAGGTTGTATATAGCATATATGCCATGTGGAGAAAACGAGGCATAACTAGGAGTTAAATCCATTACTCGGCAGAAGCATGATATTTATCATGTGATTTGATAACAAGTTTGATTAGCAAGTTGATTCTAGTGCAAGTGGGAGTGTTGATATAGTGGGTTCCCTAGACCCAACTATGTAGTACTTTTGATTACCATATCATGTGTACAATTTTTTATACATGATTTTATCATACAATTATAGTGTATACTTTTCTATGTCCACTATTGAAATGGTAATTTCCAAATATTAATTGTTGTGTCTATAGGTTATAGCAGATCCCAAGCTATAATGAGAACCTCAAGATACAATGAAATTAATATTAAATATATGTTCTATGGTCTAGATAAATCTTACAGACTAGAAATAGTAGATTTTTGACTATCAGGTGATGGGGGATCGTAAATATTGAGACTTATTCTTATTAAGTTCACACTTGATGATCTCTAGTAGTGATATCATGAGGACAGACCCACCAATAGAAACACCAGATTTTTTGGGTGTCATTAGTCATTCCTATCTACTAACATGTGTATTGGTCTCCTCACTTGAGACCATTACCAATGTGTATCTTTTGATTGTGTACATTGATGCAAGGCAAAAACCATGGTATTGAAATCGTGGCAAGGTATCTTATGTTTGGTGTGACGTTGGTGTTATGACATTGGATTAATGGTCAAGAAATGATTTTTCCCTTCCAAGTTTAGGAAGTTGTAACTCTTAGGCCTGGTTGATCCAGATAGTGATACCTTTATAAGTCTTTGGCCAAAGAAGTTGAAAGAAAAATCCATCTAGTTAGATCAAAAAATAATAAATCAATAAAAAGAATGATAACACAAGTGTGCATCCTACTTTATGAGATATTTAATGAAAAAGAGATTATAGTACACAGTCAGTGTTCGTAGGATGGTAGAATTTTCTATGACTATCCTTGTCTCTTTAGGGGCCGTGATGGGTTGCAAGAATCCACTCATGGTCTCTGGATTTTATTCACTGCTATTAGGATAAAGGCCTAGAGGGTCACACACAATAGCGTATTCAAGAATCCACCCTATTCAGATGAATAGGTATATATGGACATAGTGGGCCCCACCACGGGGTCCGAGTGTTTTCCAAGTTATTGATCACCGATAATTAAATAAATTAATTATTATTCAAGTTATGAATAATTATTATTTAATTTATTTAATTTTTTTAAAAGTTTAGTAAATATATAAATATATTAATCGAATGAATATTATTTTAATATTCAAAGTTCATTTAATATTAAGAGGGATAGAGAGTCGAGTTAAATGGACCAGTTTTATCATGTAATATATTTTATATATATTATAAGTATGTGATAAAATAATAAATAATATGAACGTAGTTTAGTTCGTCATAATTATTTATTATGTGGATGTTGAAATAAACAGGGGTCGGGGAACCCAACCGGGTATTTTGGAATACCACTAAAAATATAGGTGAGGCTATCTCTCCATGCGATGATTCATTCATTTTTCATGTAATAAAAAATGAGATACTCTCTCTCCTCTCGCTACCTATAGATATAAGCAGTTGATTCAAGAGCATGGATCAATATCTTTCTCAAGCATTGAAGGGATCTTGATGCGTTGATCGTCGGGACGTCGAAGACATTGTCGGATCGCCACTCAAGAACCCAGAATTCAACGATCGACGTTCCATTGGATTTTTGAAGCACATGTGGAAAATATAGAGGGATCCTAATATGGATCCTTCAAGTGATGATCGCCGATGACGTGTTATAGTCAATCGTGACTTCAGATTTGAAATGGGTAAGTTTTCAGTTTATTTTTTTTCTCTTTATAATTTATGTGAGATCCTCGGACCTTACCAGGGCTCGAATCGTCGGTGTCGACAAGTCTCATCGACCAGTCGATGAAAAAATTTAAAATCTCTAGCCCATTGGCTTCTGTTGAAGACCTCAAAACCTTTTAGTAATGTATTTTGGTTATTCACACACATATAATTTGCATACAGTTTCCTATGCACTACTATAGGTGTAATGTGTATAGGTTGTAATGGCTTGAGGACCCTTACTCGATGTATGGGATATAATGTCTTGAGTTTTAATACCTAACATATGATACACGTTATGCGAGATGTGGTGGATTCCAGAAACTACCTGGTTACTTTTTGTTACATGGACATGGTGGTTCTATTGCATGAGGTGCATGTTGTGGTGCTACGCCCAAGTGTCTGTGGGAAAGCCTTTTTTGAGAGAGATTCTTAGTATATGCGACGTTTGGTAAAACTGGAAAACCAGTGGGGAAGTAGTAGCGCGGTACCCTTGATATTTTTTATTATATTATATACTCTTGTATGTGATACTTGGTGAGAGTATCCATGGCGATGCTAGGAACACAGTATACCTATTTATCTAAAGAGTTATTTTCACTTGTTGTTCATTGTGCTTTACCATGATTTCATTAGTTTTTCATGCGAGGCTTCTAGGAGGATCCTACTGAGTATACTGTTATACTCACCCTACGTATATATAAACTATTTTTGAGGTCACATGGAGAAGGTTAGAGATCAGGCTTCTTACTACTAGCTTCAGGTTGCATGAGCTGTTTGGGCTTCGTGGTCACTGTTGTTTTTACTTTCCTTTGGTACTTGTACTTTTCTATTTCAGTTTTAGTAGTTTTTCATGACATTACATATGTGTACATGGGATTTATTTTATATTTTAGTCTGAGTTGGAGTTTGTTGGTTTATGTCATATCTCTCTCTTCCGCATGTGTTATATTAGAGGGTAATGCCTCCCATTTGTGTGTTTTCTATACCCTCAGTGCTAGTGGCCAACCCGGGGCCTACTGGAGGTGGGACTCGGGGGGTCACTATCTCCATTATCACATTGCCAACCCATGATGGGTACACATTGTGGGGAGGGGGTCATGACAAAGTGGTATCAAAGGTTTGGTTAAGAAATAGGATGGAGTTAAGTGTTAGTCACAAGTGAGGTTTCATGGGTTGGTAGGAAAACAGTGTCAGTTAAGTTTAGGAAGTCATGTAAACAATAGAGATCAGATGATACATAGGAGTTTAGTGCCCCATGTGATCTGATGGATGGAACTTTAAGTTTACAGTGACTACTAAATGAGGTGATACTGGTTATAGGGTTGAGACCTAGGAAAGGATCATCCATCATTCTTCTCTGTTCCTATTTTTGAATGGGTAGACCTTGGGATAGGTTAACCTAAAATGAAAAAAAAGAAAACAATTAATTAATTAATATCGAGTCTTCCATATTCTAGGTTTGTGAGATCTAACTATCTTTTATTTTGAAGGTATGCCTCTAGGTCTACATCTTCATCAGGTTTTCACAGAAGATGTCCATCCAACTCTGCTAGCAGATCGTTGTAGGGTAGAGGTTGGCAATGACGACACTTGGAGGAGGACACTCTAAGAGTTTCAATGCCATAGTCTGTAGAATTATGAAGGGTCTGTTTTAAATTAAATCATGGAATATTGGTTGGAGGAGGTTGAGATAACCTTTAGTTCGATCCGTTCTTAGAAAGAGCATTGTGTGTCCTTGGTTGTGACGATGTTGTGTGGGGAAAAAATGAAATGGTGGTTCTTGTTTCTTGAGGACCGTGAGGATTTGGTGATATCATGGGAGGAGTTCTGAGACAAGTTTAGAGTCGAGTTCCTTTCTTCGACTATGAAGGCATCTAGTCTCTTGGAACTACTTACCATTTGATAGAGGAGATCTAGTGTGCAAGAGTTTATAATCTATTCTAAGAAACTTTTATGATATAATTTGGACATGTTTCTAGATGAGGAGGCTAGGGAGAGGTATTTTGAGGAGGCTTAACATCTAGAGATCTAGTGCCAGGTCACTCTATTTATACTGAAGACATATCTTGAGGTACTGGAAAGGGAAGAGGTCGTCGAGAGGACATTGGCCAGAACCAGATCATCATGAGAGGAGATTATTCATGATTCCTCATGAAATAGAGTTGTGGTCTGGGTTACCAATTTTTAGGGAAGAAGAGTTTTTTTTCTGGGGGTAGGTCCCAGCCCTCAGCATATCATTTCTTCGGGGGAGGTAGTTCTCAGGCATGTTCCAAGGGATCATGAGCTTGGTTTTTTATGGAGGATAATTCCATCAGCAATGAGAGTTCCTGGCCTTTCAGATCAGTCATCATGCACCAGGTACTCTGATCCAGTTTCCTCCATTGAAGAAGTTCTAGCCAAGGCAGTATCACTAGGTTGCACCATCTTTGGATTAGCAGAGAAGATGGGGAAGGCATAGGATGGCCTTGGGATACTCCCCATCCTTAGAGAGAAGAGTTCGATTGTGTTGGTGGTTTTCATTAGGGTTAGAGAGGCCTTGGAGGAGGTCATGTTCAACTTCATGCTTTAGAATTGTCAGCGCCAGGTGATCCAGACATTGTTCGATGTATCCTTTACTTGTTTTCTACTTGGGTGTATGCCTTGTTTGATTTAAGAGCGATGTTCTCCTTCATCTCACCTTCCCTTTTCCATTATTTGGGACTTGAGGTAGAGAGGCTTACAGTTCCCCTGCTGTCATGACCCGTCCCTCAGGGCCCATGTCGTGACTACCCCAAGCCCGCCTTCCATGGCTAGGGGCTGGTGACTAGCACCGAAGGCGTATTCCCAAAAATTGGTAAGGCATTTCCTTTATGACCTGTAAACACACACAACCAATCACACATCAAGATACGAACTCAAGTAAACTGAATAGTAAACAGTGTAAGTATAGTAAGTAAAAGGGGCCAGAAAACAAGCCCAACTAGAAATTACAAGAAACTGAAAGTACAAGTAAAATGGAATTGCTCCTGTGATCACCCGCCAAGGATCCTACCTGAAGGGTAGGTGTATCTCTCAAATTGTCATCTTTGTGGTACACCTCGTCTAAGGTCCACATCCGAGCTACCTCCAGTCCTGGTACTCTTGTCCTCAGTCAGCATTGTCCGTCGTCTACACCAAATACAATGAGGTGCGGGCATAACCTGTGCAGGGGTGATCATAACGATACTCATTAGGGACCCCGAGACCCTCAAGGTCACACAAAATCTACAAAGGATAAACCAAAAAGAAAAAAATCAACTGAAAAACCTACTTAGGTATATTCCCATACATATACTTAAGTTATTAGTATAACCATCTCAATCATGAGGAAAAAAAGATTCCAACCCGAAATCCCAAAGATCAACAGTTTCACAATGGATGGAATACCACAAAGGTAAGTACCACACAGTTACGAACTCATTTCATACCAGGTATAACTTAAGTACAAAAGCACAAATGATTAGTCATAAAGTTAGATCATCTTATTCTGTCAAGAGGCTATGTTGATGACCCACATAGGATCACTCATTTCTGACTCACAGAGGATCCCTAGGTGCTGACCCACACAGGATCGCTCGGTGCTGACCCACACAGGATCGCTCGGTGCTGACCCACACAGGATCGCTCGGTGCTGACCCACATAGGATCGCTAGGTGCTGACCCACACATGATCTCTTGGTGTTGACCCACACACGATATCTCGGTGCTGACTGACATAGGATTTCTTGGTACTAACTCAGAAAATTTTTCTCGGTACTGACATGCAGAGGATCACTCGGTGCTGACCCACACAGGATTGCTATTCTTTCTTCACATCACAACCAGCTACTGGGTTCCCGCACTAAGCTTTCTCGTCTCAGGGAGGGTTTTCTCATCAATCCACAGGTTGATACTCCAACTTCCACAAAGTCCCATGAAGAAGTATCCCAAAGTCCCGCCACGTCTTAGGGGTCTCAACACAACAAACGGTGCATCAATCGGACGCCCAGTCTGTAAGTTATTAGCCTTTTAGTCTCGAGGGACTGGTTGGATTCATGCTCGATCCAACCAATCTTTATCCAAATCTCAATTGGAGTCTACCAAAAATATCGTCTCACTCCAGGGTTTCTAGCGCCACAGACGGTTTGTCAAATGGACATCTGGTGCCAAAGTTATGGCCGAAAGAGCATAAACGGGTCGAAGTGGGTCCAACTCTGGTTCGACCCAGGCAGACCAACTTAGCCTAGCCCACGCTAGGCAGCCTGGACTGGGCGGTGCGGGGCCTCGGGGTCCACAGTGCGGTGGAGGCTAATGGGCGGCACAGACAGCGGGGGCCATGGAGGTCGCGGGCAGTGCAGAGCCGTGAAGGCTGCGGAGCAGAAGAGGTCACGGGGGCCGCGGAGCAGCGGAGGCCGCATAAGCTGCGGAGCAGCGAATAACATGGGGCCGTAGAGCGGTTGAGGCCATGGAGTGGCACAAGACAGTTCGGAGGCTGCGGTCCGACGGGACGGCCGTGGTGCGGTGGGGTGGTCATGGTGCGACATTATCCCACGGCTGGCCGGATGGCCAACTGTCCTATCTGTGCGGCGTGGTTGCGTATTGCACCTTCGCCGGCGGCTGGTTCATCTAACTGCTCTTCGTTCTTCGCCGTGGAACAAGGTCTCCTTCTTCCATCATGAAGAACACACCATTCATGAAGAATGGCAGAGGGGTTGGGCCATGTTTGTTTGGCCCGCACCCTCCGCGTTAGAGCGGTAGTAAGCGGATCAAGGAGGATTATTCAATGTGAGGGTAAAAAATAACATTGATCAATTTAAAACACACCCCTACCTCGAAGGTTTGTTGTTTTATTGAGAGAGAGAAGTCGAAGATGTTGACGTTCGTCGCGCCCGCCACATTCCATCGATCCCAAGCTCGTTTTTCAGATAAACGCTCTTAGATGGAGGTAGTTCTTCTTTGTTGAAGATGACAATTGTTGGAGGATTTCATGAGGAAGGAGTCGAATATGCTGGAGAATGTTAGTGTTCTTCATTTGGAGAAGCGTTCTTCGTGGAAGAAGTTCTTCGTTGGGGAAGTGTAATCCTCCCAAAAGCTATCACCTTCTCCTTTTCCAAAAACTTTCCCCTAATTCCCACCAAAAATGAAATAGCCAACATAATAGAATATGTTATCTAATTAGTTTGTTGGCATAATTTCAAATTGGTTTAATTAATTAATTGATGAGTTGGTATAATTAATCAAAGGGGTGGCATAATTAAAGTGGGGGAATTTCAAGAGGCTTCCCTACATTTAAGAGAGGGTTTAATGGTATCTCCCATTATGAGGGTTCAGGTGGTCCCCACCTTTAGGAATTAAAATTGGGGGTTAGTTCAGGTGGTCTCCACCTCTTAACATTCACATGGGAGGTTTAGTCTTGGGCATTCCACACCACCATAACCCATGTTGATGGGGTTTCTAAAATAAAAATGTTAGACATTTTTATTTTATTTAATTCTTTCATGAAAAGCACAAAATTTTACCTTTCACTCTCGACCCATCGTGGTCAAGGTGATGGTCTCCTTAATTTAATAATGGTGCTTTGAGTTCAACGGTGACCTCAGATTTCAATTCTGAGAACCAATGTTAATGTTACAAAAATCGTCTTGCACGTTTACTGAACGTACCTGAAAAAAAGTTCAAAAATTCATTCCGGGAACATCGGGCCTTGGAATCACGCGCCGTCAATTTTCACTAACTCTTAAAATTCCCATATAAATAAAAAAACATAAATGGAATTTTCAGGACTTTACATTCTCCCCACCTCAGGGTTTTGTGTCCCCGTAATCCAAAACACAAACTAATTAAACAAGTGGAGGTACTGAGCACGAATCTATGCCTCTCGCTCCCATGTGCTCTCCTGGAGGTTCCCGTTCTTCTGGCGAATGTGCACCATAGGTATCGACCACCCAAGAAGGACTTGGTCTTTTCAATCCCCATTCTATTTTGGAACCTCCGTAAAAGTCACCCCATCATCGACGTCCATCTCGTCGTGGTTGATGATATGAGAAGGGTCATGCACGTATCTCCTTAGCTGGGATACATGGAAGACGTCGTGAACCTGGTACAACTGAGGTGGAAGAGTTAAGCAGTAAGACACCTCGCCAACTTTTTATGGGACCTGGAAGGGTCCAATGATCCTCAAATATAACTTTCCACCTTGGCCAAATCTCTTCAAACCTCGTCAGGGTGAGACCCGTAGAAAGACGTGGTCACCATCCTCGAACTCTAGGGGTCTCCGTATCCTATCGGCATAGGAATTCTTCCTACTCTGTGCAGTCTTCATCTGCTCCTGGATGATCTGCACTTTCTCTGTGGTAGCCCGTACCATCTATGGTCCCACTAGTTCTGACTCCCCTGGGTCAGTCCAGCACAAAGGTGATCCGCAATTTCGCCCATACAATTCCTCAAAAGGTGTCATCCCAATGGTGGAGTGAGAATTGTTGTTGTATGAAAACTCCACCAAAGGAAAGTGATCCTCCCAGCTGTAACTGAAGTCAAGGACACAAGCACGTAGTATGTCCTCAAGGGTCTGAATGGTCCGCTCAGTCTGTCCATTCGTCTAAGGATAGAAGGTAGTGCTGAAACGAAGCTGCATCCCGAAAGCCTCCTGGAATCCCTTCCATAGCCAGAAAGTGAAATTTGTATCACAGTCAGAGACAATCATCGAGGGTACTCCTTGTAGATGCACAATCTCTTGCACATAGAGATGTCCCAATCTCTCTTCTAAACCCTTCTCTCTGATCGGTAGGAAGTGGGCCGACTTGATGACTCAGTCAATGATCACCCAAATAGAGCCATGACCCCTGGATGTATGTGGAAGTCTTATCACGAAGTCCATGGATATCTCATCCCACTTCCACTCTACGACCTCCAAAGGCTGAACCAAACCTACTGATACCTGATGCTTCGCCTTCACTTGCTGACAAGTGAGGCACCGAGAGACAAAACCTGCAACTATTTTCCTCATTCTCAGCCACCAGTGCTCTCATCGGAGTTCCTGGTACATCTTCGCCACTCCTGGATGTACCGTTAGAGGGGATGTTTGGAAATCCATCATCACTTCTTCCTTAAGTGACACTGGTTTCATGGTGTGACCTCTAAAGAGGATGACATGCTCCCCACCTTCATAAAATCCATAAAGGTTTCTGACCTGTGGATATATGAGCACTTCAAACCTTGTAGTCATCATCCCCACGCTATGCCTCTCTGACTCGTTGAAGAAGTGGGGGAGTGACTGTAAGAGACTGAAGAAAAGCTGTTTCATCCCGTTCCACAAAGGATATCTACAAATTGGCCAGCTGATCTGTCTCTTCACCTAGTAGCTGTATACCAGACCTCCTGCTGAGTGCATCTGCTACAATGTTCCCCTTCCCAGAAGTATAAACTATCTCGATGTCATAGTCCTGTAGAAACTCAATCCAACGTTGTTGTCTCAGGTTCAAGTCTTTCTGTGAGAAGATATACATGAGACTCTTATCTTCTAAATAGACTGCAAAATGCTCTCCCATAAAGTAATGTCACCACATCTTCAAGGTGAATACCACTACTGCTAACTCTAGGTCATGGGTATAGTAGTTCTTCTCATGTTGTCTCAGATTCCGAGAACCATATTCAATCACTACTTGCTCATGCATCACGATACATACGAGCCCAGTCCCTGATGCATCGCAGGAGACTACGCACCCTACACCCTCCTCCAGAATCCTCAAGATGGGGGTACTAGTCAGTCTCTTCCTCAGCTCATGAAAACTCCACTGGAATCTCTCTGGCTGCACGAAGGGTTTCCCCTTCTTTGTCAACACTAATAGTGGTTCTGCAACTCTGGATAAATCTGGCACAAATATATGGTAGTATCCAGTCAAACCCAGGAAACTCTGTACCTCTGTCACACTCTTGGGTGGTTCGCAAGCTAGTACTGCCTCAATCATTACTGGTTCTACTGCAACTCCAGCCTTCGAGATGACATGTCCTAGAAAGTTAACCTCTCAGATCCAGAACTGGCACTTCGGGAGATTAATATAAATCTGGTGATCTCATAGTGTGTCCAGTTCTACCTGTAAATGATATGAATTCTCCTCCTCAGTAGTCGAGTAGATTAGAATGTTGTCGATGGAGACTAATACAAGGTGATCAAGGTATGGCTGAATGATCATGTTCATGAGTCCCATGAACACTGCTGGAGCATTAGTCATGCAGAATGGCATAAACAAGAACTCATAATGGTCATACTGACATCTGAATGTTGTCTTCTGCACATCCACATCTCGTACTCTGAGCTGGTGATAGATTGATCTGAGGTCTATCTTTGAGAACCACTGTGCTCCCTTCAGCAGATCAAAGAGGTCTTCAATCCTCGGGAGTGGGTACTTGTTCTTCACGGTCACCTGATTAGAGAACCGATATTCAACACAAATCCTCAAGATCCCATTCGCCTTCTTGGCAAACAAAATTGGGGTTGTCCATGGAGAAACACCAGGCCGAATGAACCCTTTCCCCTGTAATTCCTCCAGCTATACCCGTAGCTCACAAAGCTCCGCAGGGAGCCATCTGATACGCTAGTGTAGATATCAGTGTCGTCTCGGGGTACAATTCAATGTAAAAGTCCACCTCTCTGTGAGGAGGTAGAACTAAAACATCATCAGGGAAGACATCTGCATACAGGTCCACCACTAAAGGATAACTCGGACTCTCCACATCAACTGCTCTAAGGGCAATTCTAGCTAACTGATGAGTGATCGGCTGCACTCTCTTCCAGTTAAGACCATCCTATGCTACAAAGGATCACTTCTCGCCGGTGAAGGTAAACTTGGTCCCATCCATGCAGACACACCGCACTTTGCACCTAATACATTCAATCTAAGCATGGACTGTAGATAACCATCCCATACCCAATATGACATCATAAGGCCTCGACGCCGCTACTAGGAGATCCCAGTCAAAGCTCTCACCACCTAGAGTAAGCTCGCACTGTCGGCACCAGTGCGTAATTGTTGAATCCTCTCCTGTAGGAGTCTCTAGCCATAAGGATCGAGCCAACGACTCCATCAGAATCTCCTAGCTTCAAATGAGGCAGTGTAAATAAAAGAATGACTGGAACTAGTGTCTATAAGTACTGCAGCTAAGGTGGAGTAGACACATATCGTACCTCGTATCATTTTTGGAGTTCCATGGTCATAGACCTCAGCTACCTGGAGCTGAGCTCTCCCCTATCCACTGTTGTACCTCTCGTACCCCTCGTGGTTTAATTTTCATGATCACAATCACCCTTTTATTTATCTAATCCTCTTTCAAGTGTTTTTGGATGATAGGAATCATTTCAGGTGGCCAAGGAATTAGGCCAAGAAAGCAAGAAGCAAAACTGGACTGAAATTCAGTCCACCGGCCAACCGGTGGCTTCACCACCGGCCGACCGATGGACCCTGGGCAAAAGGCAGAGCCACTGCCTCAGCACCGGCCAACCGGTGGCCTCAGCACCGGCCAGCCGGTGGCATCCTGACAGAAGGCTGAGCCACTGCCTCATCATCGGCCAACCGGTGGCCTCAGCACCGGCCAGCCGGTGGAACCTGAGCTCGAGTCCTCCTCCTTTTTGCACACACCGGCAAACCGGTGGCTCAGCACCGGTCAGCCGGTGGAGCCAGTCAAACTAGCCGTTGGGCTTTTGACCAGCCTGTCCACTTGGCCTCCAACGGCTCCGAAAGCCTTTCCAACGGCTCCAAAGGCCTCTAACTGCCATATGAGGGTTCCCCCCTCTATAAATAAAGGACCTTGAAGCCCCAGAAACTAAAGGAAGCCCACGGACACATTTTTGATCATTTGGCGAACCTCCGGCGCATTCCTTCCAAGGGAACCCCACTTGCTCCAACACACTTCCACATCCAAGGAGCTCCATCAAAGAAGCTTGGGAGCGCCCTTCATCAGCTCCATCAATCCATTGGCGCCCAAGTCTTCCCCATTACGGTTTTTCTTGCTTTATTTATTTTTGAGCTTAAATTTGGGTTTGTGCCTACAAACCCCTCTTTCTCTCATCTCCCTTTCATTTGGGTTTTCACACCACCTTTATGGTGTGAAGAGGTTAGTCAAGCCTTCCCTTTAAAAGGTTTGAGTTTTAGGTGAGCTAGCCTTCACCCGTAAAAAGGCTACTGGGTTCTTGCTCAACCAAAAAAAGCAAGCTGTAATAGGTTCTAGACTAACCTTAAAGTCTAGTGGGTTTCTTGCTAAAACCATTGAAAAGCAAGCGGTTGAATCTCTCAACGGTTGAGTTGGGAGCGGAGACGTAGGCCGGGTTTTTGGCCTAACTCCGTTATCAATTTTGTGTCTTGCCTCATTTATTTCTGCTGCATTCTTTTACTTTGATTTTAATTTGCTAATTAATTTTTAAAAGGCAATTCACCCCCCCCCCCTCTTGCCATCACTCCTTTCTTTCTCCGCCCAACAATTGGTATCAGAGGAAAATTTGTGTAATACCCTAACTGGTTACAAATTCAAAGATCCATTGTGATGACTTCAACCTCTTTCACCCCCGAAGGCTATTCATTGGGTCGTGCTCCATTTTTTGATGGAACCGACTATACTTATTGGAAAACCCGCATGATCGCTTTTCTTAGAAGAATTGGCTATCCCATTTATAAAATTGTCATGCAAGGTTACACTCTTTCCTCTCCCGATGAATCCAAATGGACTCAAGACGATATTAGAAAATTCGAGCTTGATGGCAAAGCCATGAACGCTCTTCATTGCGGCCTTGATCGTAATGAGTTCAATCGAGTTTCCACATGCACCTCCTCACATGAAATCAGGAAACTTTTGGAGGTTACCCATGAGGGGACCAACAAAGTCAAGGATACTCGATTGGACATGTACCGTCAAGATTTTGAGTCATTTAACATGCATCCATCTGAAAATATTACTGAAATGTTTACACGTTTTACTGATGTTTGCAATGGGAGAAAGTCCCTTGGTGATGATGTTTCTACAGAAACAATGGTCAAGAAGATCCTATGGATCCTACCAAGCTCATGGGCTCCGAAGGTAACGGCAATCCAAGAAGCAAAGGACATAAATAATATGCCGGTCGAAGAGCTCATCGGATCCCTCATGACTTATGAGATCACCATGAGGAGGCAAGCTAAAAAAGAAGGCAAACCGATCAAAACTCCAAAGAACATCGCCTTCAAAGTTCAACAAGAAGAAATCTCCTCCTCCTCATCATCGTCTTCCTCTTCAAGCGGCGATTCCGAAATGGAGAACCTTGCCCGCAAGATGCACAAATTCATGAAGAAGCACAAGAAGAAGAAATCCCGCAAGGCCCGCAAGGCTCAATCCAATGAAAAATCCGAGCCCAAGGTAACATGTTACGGGTGTGGCGAGAAAGGCCATTACAAGACCGATTGCCCACTCAACAAGAAAAAGGCCAAGAAAAAGGAAAAGAAGAAGGCATTCAAGGCCACATGGAGTGACAGCTCATCCTCCTCCTCCTCCTCCTCCTCGAGTGACAACGGTAACAAATGCCTAATGGCATTTCATGAGGTAACATCTTCCGACTCCTCATCCTCTATTTCTTCAAATTCTTTCAATCACATGTCTTATGAGGATCTCCAACATGAAAGAGATCAATTGGAGGAAGGTTTTCATGAACTTTCTTCCAAATTTGTTGCTTTAAAAAAGAATTTCAAAAAACTCTCTTCCGAAAAAGAACAACTTCTCAAAGAGAAGGAAGAGTTGACCCTCAAAATCCAAAACCGTCCCGATGTTGATTCCATGGAATCGACAATCAAAGATCTAAGGGAGACTCTAGCCAAGTTCACCCAAGGGGAACAAAATTTGAACAATTTGCTAGGTTCCCAAGGCATATCTAGGACCACCCAAGGGCTTGGATATTCTAAGAAAGCTTCTCCTCCCATGCTCCAACTATTTTTGTAAGGGGGAGCTCCCAATTTAAATTTTGCAATTATTGTAAATAACCCGGGCACTTAATCTATGAGTGCAATTGCAAAAATGCCCGGTATGGTAGGCCCAAAACTATTTTCTTCAATGATGAATTTTATAGTAGAAGACCCACCACAAGACAAGTATGGATTGAAAAATCCCTCTTAGCGAGTCTCACCGGACCGAAATTTGTCTCGGTTTCAAACACCTCTCCTCGGTGATTTGTTGTTTTATTTAGGGGGAGTTAGGCTTGTTTAAGCATTTTCGTTTTATTCAAAACTTTCTATTCAACTTTCAATTTCAACACTTGGTATTCATTTTTTCATTTCAAAACTTTCAATTCAAACTGTTATTCAATTTTTCATTCAAAATTTTTTATTTCAAAATTTTCGATTCAAAACTTTCAATTCAAATTTCTAAAATTTCAATTGGTTTAAAATCTCTTGATCCCTCAATCAAGTTTTATGCCCCGTGCTATTTTGATAATCACAAAGGGGGAGAAACTCTTGGTTGATTGGGGGAGAAATCTTTCTCTCATGCATTGCTTGTTTTCAATTTATCTTTTAAAGCATGCCTTTCATTTCATTTTTACATTAATTGTTTTGGTGATTGTGATCATCAAAATAGGGGGAGATTGTTGTACCTCTCGTACCCCTCGGGGTTTAATTTTCATGATCACAATCACCCTTTTATTTATCTAATCCTCTTTCAAGTGTTTTTGGATTATAGGAATCATTTCAGGTGGCCAAGGAATTAGGCCAAGAAAGCAAGAAGCAAAACTGGACTGAAATTCAGTCCACCGGCCAACCGGTGGCTTCACCACCGGCCGACCGATGGACCCTGGGCAAAAGGCAGAGCCACTGCCTCAGCACCGGCCAACCGGTGGCCTCATCACCGGCGAGCCGGTGGCATCCTGACAGAAGGCTGAGCCACTGCCTCATCACCGGCCAACCGGTGGCCTCAGCACCGGCCAGCCGGTGGCACCCAGCCCAAATAGTGGAAGCTACTGCCTCACCACCTGCCAACCAGTGGCTTCACCACCGGCCAGCCAGTGGAACCTGAGCTCGAGTCCTCCTCCTTTTTGCACACACCGGCCAACCGGTGGCTCAGCACCGGTCAGCCGGTGGAGCCAGTCAAACTAGCCGTTGGGCTTTTGACCAGCCTGTCCACTTGGCCTCCAACGGCTCCGAAAGCCTCTCCAACGGCTCCAAAGGCCTCTAACGGCCATATGAGGGTTCCCCCTCTATAAATAAAGGACCTTGAAGCCCCGGAAACTGAAGGAATCCCACAGACACATTTTTGATCATTTGGCGAACCTCCGGCGCATTCCTTCCAAGGGAACCCCACTTGCTCCAACACACTTCCACATCCAAGGAGCTCCATCAAAGAAGCTTGGGAGCGCCCTTCATCAGCTCCATCAATCCATTGGCGCCCAAGTATTCCCCATTACGGTTTTTCTTGCTTTATTTATTTTTGAGCTTAAATTTGGGTTTGTGCCTACAAACCCCTCTTTCTCTCATCTCCCTTTCAATTGTGTTTTCACACCACCTTTAAGGTGTGAAGAGGTTAGTCAAGCCTTCCCTTTAAAAGGCTTGAGTTTTAGGTGAGCTAGCCTTCACCCGTAAAAAGTCTAGTGGGTTCTTGCTCAACCAACAAAAGCAAGCTGTAATAGGTTCTAGACTAACCTTAAAGTCTAGTGGGTTTCTTGCTAAAACCATTGAAAAGCAAGCGGTTGAATCTCTCAACGGTTGAGTTGGGAGCAGAGACGTAGGCCGGGTTTTTGGCCGAACTCCGTTATCAATTTTGTGTCTTGCCTCATTTATTTCCGCTGCATTCTTTTACTTTGATTTTAATTTGCTAATTAATTTTTAAAAGGCAATTCACCCCCCCTCTTTCCATAACTCCTTTCTTTCTCCGCCCAACATCCACCTCCTCCCTATGGTCGGGGTAGACCACCTGGTGGTGGTGTTGGTAAAACCTCGAATCGTCGCCCACTGCCAGCTACATGACCCGCTCCTCTGCCACGTCCATCTGCTCCATGAGGACCTCCTCGGTTGAAACTTTGTCTCTGCCTAGGTGGTCCTTCGATCATCTTCTGATCATCCGTACGGTGTTTCGGACAGTCACGAGCCATGTGACCCTGCACGCCGCATGCATAACACTTCCCGCTCCTGGCATGACTGGCTCTGCCTCGAGTGCCCCACACAACCAACCGTAAATCCTGCATTCGTCCACCTATAGCTCCGGTCCTCTGGGACATCTGCGACATCTATCTACTTCCAGCTACAGAATACTCTGCTACGTGACAACTAGTGGTGGGTCTCACTATTGGTGACTATTCAGCAAAGAAACTCTCAACTAAGAGGGCTCTCTATAACACCCCCGCCTGCATCGGGATGCTAAGAGAAATAACTGAAGCCCTGATCTCCTGCCTGGATCCCTGATCAAAATTCCAGGCCCTGAAGAATGGGTCATGCACCATATCAGTGGATTAGCATGAGAGGTCAGTGAACTTCACTAAGTACTAAGCCACAGTCATGCTTCTCTACTGTAAATGAATTAGCTCATGTATGTTCACTGCGCGAAGAGTCGCTGGAACAAACTCTGCCCGAAACAGGCTCTTGAAGTCTTCCCAGAGAAGTGTCACCTCGTTGTGAACCTGGAGAATCAAGCTCCACCCTCTGCCTGCCGCTGCCTGTAAATTATTTGTGGAAAGGATCACCATGAGATCAGCTGGTGTCCCTACCAGTCAAAATACTCTCACCACGACCTCCAGCCAATCCTCAGCCGCCTATGGGTCCATCTCTCCCCTGAAACTGAGTGGCTTCTGACGCTAGAACTCATGCAATGAACTCAAGCGGCATGCACCCTCTAGTGATAGGGCTGGTGGCATCGGTGTCCCAACATGTGATGGTACCGCTAGTGGATGAGGGCCCTACACCGAGGCCTCGTCGCTTAGTGGGCTATCAGTGAGAACAATACATGAAACCCTAGTTGTTTGTCTACATGGAGGCATCCTAAAATGAAAAAAGTGTGCCACACTAAATAAGTTATACCTGGTGAGATGACTCTAATGATCACAAAGAAAACTTTTTAAAACAGTCACGTAATTAGTGTTTTCATGCACTGAGTTAGAAATCATAAGTTAGGGTCTGGGTGTATAGATACATCGACCACCGCACCAACACTAGATTCCCTAAACTGATATTAACACTATTTCCATTAAAAAGAAAGAGAAGAGTCCTATGTTCTATGGTAGACCTTCCTCTGATACCAAATTTTCACGACCCGTCCCCTGAGGCCCGTGTCATGACTACCCCAAGCCCGCCTTCCATAAGCTAGGGGCTGGTGACTAGCACCGACGGCATATTTCCTAAAAATAGGAAGGCATTGCATTTATGACCTATAAA
Source organism: Viscum album (assembly GCA_963277665.1). Classification (NCBI taxonomy): domain Eukaryota; kingdom Viridiplantae; phylum Streptophyta; class Magnoliopsida; order Santalales; family Viscaceae; genus Viscum; species Viscum album. Next base: position 1,737,988,808 of record OY728135.1, on the reverse strand, counting down.
CACATTTAACCAAGCACACAGTAAGATACAAACCCAAGTAAACTGAATAGTAAACAGAGTGATTATAGTAAGTAAAAAGGGCCAGAATACAAGCCCAATTAGAAAGTACAAGAAACTGAAAGTACAAGTAAAATGGAACAGCTCCTGTAATCACCTACCAAGGATCCTACCTGAAGGGTAGGTACAACTCTTGAATGGTCATCTATGTGTTACGCCTTGTCTAAGGTCCACCTCCGAACTACCTCTAGTCCTGGTACTCTCGTCCACAGTCAGTGTTGTCTGTAATCTTCAACAAACACAATGAGGTGTGGGAATAACCCATACAGGGGTGAGTATAACGATGCTGAGTAGGGACCCCGAGACCCTCAAGGTCTCACAAAATACACAAAGTATAAACCAAAAATCATGAAATCAACTGACAACCCTACTTAGGTATATGCCCATACATATACCTAAGTTATTAGTATACACATATCAATCATGAGGAAAACACAGAGTCCAACCCAAAACCCCAAATCTCAACTATTCCACAAAGGAAGGAATACCATGAAGGTATGTACCACAAAGGTACAAACTCAGCTCACACCAAGTATAACTTAAGAACAAAAGTACAAATGATTAGTCGTAAAGTTAGATCATCTTATTCTATCAAGAGGCTCTACTTATGACCCACACAGGATCGCTCGGTGTTGACCCACAGAGGATTGCTAGGTGATGACCCACACTGGGTCTCTTGGTACCGACCCACATAGGGTTGCTCTGTGCTGACCCACACAGGATTGGTCTTTGTTGACGCACACAGGATCACAAGGTGCTGAACCACATAGGATCGGTCAGTGTTGACCCACACAAGGTCGCTCAGTGCTGACCGACACAAGATCTCTCAGTACTAACCCAGATTGGATCTCTTGGTGCTAACCCACACAGAATCACTTGGTGTTGACTCGTAAAGGATCACTATTCATTCTTCACATCACATCCAGCTACTGGGTTCCCGCACAAAGCTTGACCATCTCAGGGAGGGTCTGCTCCTCAAGCCACTGGTTGATACCCCAAATTCAACGAATTCCCATGAATAAGTAATCCAATGTACTTCCACATCTTATGGGTCTCAACGCAACAGACGGTGTGTCAATCGGTCGCCTGGTCTGAAAGTTATTAGTCTTTTAGTCCTGAGGTCCCGATTAGATTTGTGCTCAATTCAGCACGACCATAACCCAACTATATCCAAATCTATAGTGGGTTATACCAATGTTACTATCTCTCTCCATGGTTTATGGCACCATAGACGGTTCTTCAAACGGATGTATGGTGCCAAAGTTATGGTCTAAAGAGCGTAAATGGGTCGAAGTGGGTGCGGGTCCGGTCCGACCCGGTCGACCCGGCCTGACCCACTTGGTCCAGCCCCACCCACGCTGGGCAGCCCAGCCTGGCGGCCCAACTTGGATAGCTTAGGGCTTCAATGGCCATGGGGCGGCAGAGGCCGCGGGGGCCGTGGATGCCGCTGGTTGCACGGAGCGGTGGAGGCCGTGGGGCAGCGCGAGGTGGTACGGAGGCTGTTGTCTGGCAGGACGGTCATGGTGTAGTGGGGTTACCATGGTGCGATGGTCCACCATGGCTGGCCGGATGGCCATCCATCCTCTCCGCATGGCGCGGTCGCACTTTATGCCTTCGCCAGCGGTCGGTTTGGCTAGCTTCTCATTGTTAGTCACCGTGGAAAAAATATGCCTTCTTCCATAATGAATAACACACCATTCATGAAGAACGGTGGAGGGTTTGGGCCAATTTTGTTTGGCCTTCACCCTCCGCATTAGAGTGGTAGCAAGCGGCTCAAGGGGGATGATTCAATGTGAGGGGAAAATTAACATCGATCAATTTTAAACACACCCCTACCTCGAAGGTTTGTTGTTGTGTTGCAAGAGAGAAGTTGAAGATGTCGACGTTTGTCATGCCCACTACACACCTCTGATCCCGAGCTCGTTCGTTGGATAAATGCTCTTCGATGGAGGCGGTTCATCATTGTTGAATATTTCCACCATTGGAGGATGTCACGAGGAAGGAGTTTAAGATGTTGGAGAATGTTGGTGTTCTTTGTTTGGAGAAGCGTTCTTCATGGAAGAATTTCTTCGTTGGAGAAGTGTAATCCTCCCAAAATCTCTCCCCTTCTCCTTTTCCAAATACATTCCCCCAATCCCCACCAAAAATGAAATAGCCATCATAATAGAATATGTTTTCTAATTAGTTTGTTGGCATAATTTCAAATTGGATTAATTAATTAATTCATGAGTTGGTATAATTAATCAAAGGGGGTGGTGTAATTGAAGTGGGGGAAGTTCAAGAGGCTTCCCCACATTTAAGAGGGAGTTTAAGGGTTTCTCCCATTATGAGGGTTCGGGTGGTCCCCACCTTTAGGAATTCAAATTGGGGGTTAGTTTAGGTGGTCCCCGCCTCTTAACATTCACATGGGAGGTTTAGGCTTGGGTGGTCCCCACCACCATAACCCATGTTGAGGGGGTTTCTAAAATAATAATTTTAGAAATTTTTATTTTATTTAATTCTTTCATGAAAAGAACAAAATTTTACCTTTCACTCTTGACCCACTGTGGTTGACGTGATGGTCTCTTTAAGTGAATACCAGTGCTGTGAGTTCAACAGTGCCCTCGGATTTCAATTCTGAGCACCGATTTAAATGTTACAAAAACCCGTTCACACTTTTACTGAACGATCCCGAAAAAAGTTCATAAATTCATTCAGGGAAAACCACGCCTTGGAATCACGCGCCGTCAATTTTCATGGACTCATAAAATTCCCATATAATTAAAAAAATACATGGAATTTTTGGGTATTTACACCTAGTGTTGACTACCCTAGTTGGAGGTCGAGATGACTTGTTTGAAGTATGTAGAGATTGTGAGCTAGTGTTAGGGTAGCACTACTCTTGGGGAGATTACCTATGTTTATATATATAATCATATTATGTCATCATCAACATGGTTTGGTTATATTAGTATCAAGATATCGTGGATTGATTCAGGAGGTAGGTGGTGTTCTTCGATGCTAATGGAGAGCCAACATTGTTTTTTAGTGAGGGAGACCCTCAAATAGGTCAGAGGTGTGTTCTGACCTTATCATACATAATGGATGAGATGACACTATGTTATTTAGAGGTTAATCAATTGGCAATTTCCAGGTTCAAAGAAGAGTACCCTGATGTCTTTATAGAAGAGGTTGTAGCATTTTCTCCTTGATGAGAGATCGATTTTGGGATCACGATATAGCTAGGAGAGTCTCCTATATCTATGTCTTCATATAGGATGGCCCCTTCTCTGTTATAAGAACTATGTGTACATCTTGATTGTTTGTTATGGTGTGGTTTTGTTTGCCCAAGTGTGTCACTATGGGGTGCACCCGTTTTTTTCGTGAAGAAGGCTGACGACAGTTTGTGGTTGTATATCAATTATCGTCACTTAAACAAAGAGACAGTGATGAATTGATATCCTCTTTAGTGTATTGATGATTTATTCAATCAACTGAATGGTGCAAGTTGGTTCTCGAAGATCGAATTGTGGTTACGATATCATCAGATGTATGTGAAGGATGAAAATATCCCAAATACTTCTTTTCGTTGTCATCATGGGAATTACTAGTTCATTTTAACGTCGTTTGGTGTAAAGAATTCTACAGCTATGTTTGTGGGGTTGATGAATTTTGTGTTCCATGAGTTCCGAGATAAGTTCAGGGTGGTTTTCATCAATGACATCCTTGTGTACTCCGGATCTGAGGAGGAGAATGCGGAGCATCTGCACATCATTTTGGGTGTTCTTTATCAACATCAGTTAATTGGGAAGTTGTCAAAGTGTGAGTTTTGGGCTCGAGAAGTTTATTTATTCGAGAATGTGGTGTATCAATAGGGAGTATCCATGGATTCATTAAAGATAGAAGCATTTTTTTTCTTGGGAAGCCTCTAAGATAGTGGCAGAGGTGTGAAGTTTCCTTGGTCTCATAGGCTACTACAAGTGGGTTGTAACCGATTTCTCTCAAGTTGCAACTCCTCTGACAACATTGACTAGTAAGGATTAGGTTTTTGTGTGGACTGATCCGTGTCAGGCATCTTTTGAGTATATTAAGGATAAGTTGTTAAGTGCTCTAGTTCATTATCTGGAAGTAGAGGGAGTTTAGTTTGATGTTTTCTACGATGCTTCGCATTTGGGGTTAGGCTGTGTTCTGATGCAGCAGAGATCAGTCATTTCTTATGGGTATTACCAGTTTCATCTCAATGAATTTATCTATTACACCCATGATCTTGAGTTGGCAGAACCTGTTTTTTCTCTGAAGTTATGGAGACATTAAATCATTAAAGAGATCTTTGTGGTTTTCACCAATCATAAGAGCCTGAGGTATGTTTTCTCCTAGAATGACTTGAACTTGAGACATCATTGGTGGATAGAGTTCTTATAGGAATATGGATTTCAAATATCGTATACACCTAGAAATGGTAGTGTTGTAGCAGATACATTTATTAGGAAGCCATGTAGTGATATAGTGTATGAATATGGTGATTATTAGAGAGTGATGGAGAAACTTTCAGCATTACATATCAATATGGGAGAAGTTGGGGTTAGAGGTTTTCTTTTTTAGATGATGGTGCAGTCATCTCTGGTGAAGCAGGTGGAAGATTCCTAGATGGGGGATCTAGAGGTGGAGGTCTGGAGAGACCGATTTGTTTGTGGCAAGGCCCCTGATGGTTGGTCTAAGGATGAGCAACACTGAATGTTATATCAGGGAAGGATTTTTGTTCCTTTTGAGATGTGTGAGATAGTTCTTAGAGGGTTCCCTATTTCACCTTTAACGGTGCACCCTGGCATGACAAAGATGTATTGATCCTTAAAGAGTCAGTTTTGGTGGTTTGGGCTAAGGCATGAAGTTTTGGAGTATGTGTCTTGATGATTGGTCTTCCAAAAGTGAAGTTCGAGCATCGTGTCCGTGGTGGTTTACCCCATCCATTAGATTTTCCTTAGTGGAAGTGGGAATATATCTCAATGGATTTTTTTTCTGGTTTACCTCAATCTCAGGGAGGACATGACTCTATATGGGTGTTGGTGTATCATTTGATGAAATCAACGCACTTCATAGTGATGCTGGACTAGGGTCGTAGAGTAAGCAATTCTCAGGCCAGAACTAGTACAGAATACAACAGATATGGTTCATGATATTTTTGAGAGGATGAAGGAAGCATAGGATTTTCATAAATCATTTTCCGATCAAAGTAAGAGACCTTTAGAGTTTTATTTTGGGGATCACGAGTTTCTGAAGGTGTCTCCCTATCATGGGAAGTGAATGTTTGGTCATGGGAGTAAGATTTCTCACTTGTTTTTTGGTCCTTTTGTGGTGTTGGCTCATGTTGGAGTAATGGCGTATCGTGTAGCTCTCCCCCCACAGATGAGCAGGGTAAATAATGTTTTTCATGTGTCGCAGATCTATAGTTATCTTCATAATAACTCTCACATAATCAATTTGGGTGAGATCAATGTTGACGATGATGAAACCTTTAAAGAGAGGCCTATGTAGATTTGGGACCATAAAGAGAATGTGTTGCAGGGGCATTATATTCCCTTGGTTCATGTCTTGTGGAGAAACAGTGGCGTGAAAGAGAGTACACGAGAACTTGAGTCATAGATACATGCTTAGTACCCCGAGTTTTTTATGTTCAAATCATTTCATGTAACGATGTTTATTTATGATTAGAGTCCTTTCATGTTTATGAGATGGATTTATTTTATTTATTTTTGTGTATTTCACTCTTTGAGAGGTATCTCAAAGGGTGGTTGTTCAGACCCCTTTTTCTGGTTCTTATCTAGGTTGGTTTTAGATTCTTGAGGATGAGAATATTTTGAGAGGTATCTGATGTAATGGACCAGACCTATCCGGTCCATTACTTTGTTGAAATATAGTGTTTTAGGTGTTTTGGGACGTCAAGGTGACTTATCCCCAACACTTTTCCAAATTTCCAAACTGTTTCATGAAACAGTGTCACGAAACAGTGTCACTTACTTGGCCAAATTACCAAACTGTTTCTTGAAATGGTGTCACGAAACAATGTCACTTGTTTTTCCAAATTTCCAAAATGTTTCATGAAATAGTTTATCAAAACAGTGTCACTTACTTTTCCTAATTTACAAACTGTTTCATAAAATTGATTCATGGAAACGGTAGCAGAGAAACTACTTCACAGAAATGGTAGGACAAAATTTGTTTCACAAAAATGGTAGTACCGAAACTGTTTCATAGAAACAGTAGCATAGAAACTGTTTCATAGAAATGGTAGCACAAAAACTTTTTCACAGAAATGGTACCACAGAAACAGTGGCACAAAAATGGTGTCATATAAACGGTGGCTCAGAAATGGTGGCACAGAAATGGTGGCACAAAAATGGTGTCACAGAAACGGTGGTACAAAAATGGTGGCACATAAATGGTGGCATAGAAACTGTTTCACGGAAATGGTGGCACCAAAACTATGTCACCAAAACTATGTCCTGAATAGAGTATGAAGATATGTTTTGTTTCCTTTTTCAAATTTCCAGATTTTTCTAGATTTCCCAATTTATCCCATTTAACGTTTTATGTGATGAAAAATGAATTAAAATCCTTGTTTTATGTGATTAAAGTCTGATTCAAATCCCATCACTCCTATATTAATTTTCCTATTTTTCGGGATTCCTTTACTTTGTCAAATTGTGTGATTTAATGCTATCCTCTTTTAATGTAAAATATAGTGTATCTTAAATCACTGCTCCGTTAAATCTTCTAAAGGGACAATATATCTTCCTCCCTTGTTCTTACTCCTTGTTCACTAGTGCGAGATGCTCAATCCTTTCCTCCTTCCCATATGATTGGTGTGATAAAACCTTAATCCTTGGATTTTTTCCCCATAACGTTTCTTCTTACTTCATGCGCACCCCCTGTTTTGGTGAAACCAAGCAGTATCGATCAATATTCAGTATAAGGTAGGATTTATCATCATTTTTCTGGGTTCCTCTCCTTATTTTTCCCCTTTTGATGTTATGGCATGTGATATCTATGTTTCTAATGTAGTTTTCTTCAGTGTTGGATGGTGTGGTGTTGTCTCTACATCCTCAGGTGGATGCAGTCCTTTAGGAGAGGTGATCAGGATATATTTTGTTGGATTTCTCTCATGATAAGAGAATTGAAAATATTTTGAGGTAGGGGATTCATGGTTTCTCTATCCTTTTACATGAAACTAAAGAGTTAGAATGTTTTATCCCACTGGATCACCATGGAGTTGACATAATAAATATTTTAACCCGATAAATAAATTGGTATCGATCGTATGTTATTTCCTCTTGTTTTTGCTAGATAGTATGATATCTATGCTTTGCTTGTTTTCATGTCCTTCTTGATGAAATTGGTAAACAATGTATATACTGAATTAGTTGATAATTATTTGGCTAAAGATAAAGAGTTATGTAAATGAATTTGGTTGATATTGTTATATTTGATGTTAATCAAATTGATGCAGTAATCATTTTTAATTATTCATGATAGATATGATAGATTTATAGTTAGGTTTCCTATAGTTTGAACCTACTAATAATGAACTGGTTAATTCAAGATGGATTAAATAACTAGTTTTTTTATAAAATATAATTTCTGGTAGGGTTTTGAGTTACCCTCTTGTTTGTAAGGATGAGTGCCTTGTGCTTTAAAGCCACAAGTTCTCATTATGTTTGAAGGGAAGAGCCAAGTTGATATGATGTTTGTTTCCAACTTCTTGTGTTTTTATGTGATCTTGGATGGCTATTGTGATATGTGGGGGTAGGGAGGCCCATTTTTTGTGGCAATAGTTGATGCCTAGAGTGGGAAGATGCATCGGTTTATGCATGTGTGTGTTAGGGAGGACACCAGAGATGGTGAAATGGGTTGGATGTGAATGATTGGATGCTTGCAGAATCTTGTTCGTTGTTTATCTATTTTACTTTCCCCACTACTCAAGGTAGCTGGTCTTACTTACCCTCCTTCCAAAAGGGGTGAAGACGTGCAAGGTATGACACATGCTTTCTACATTTAGCTTCTCAAGGGAGGATGGGTCTACACTCCTTCTATAGGTGTCAAATACTTGATGGGTAGTTCATATACTCACCGTGCTGATGCCCTTGTGTTTGGTATCTTAGAATGTTTTTCTCGAATGCCTGGGAATTTGAGAAAGTAACAATGTTGTTAATAAATTATTGAATAAATGATGTTAACGAATGGGGTTGGAGCTTGTTGGGACGTAATGGCGAGGTTGTAATTTAAAGGAAATGTGGATCTTGGTTGGAATGTTAATAAAATGTAATGTGTAATTGATTGTGGTTAATTAATGTTTAAGGAACTAATTAACGTAAAGTCAAAATAATAAAATTGGAATGATGTAATATAATAAATCTCTTTAAATGGTTGTTTGCTTATAGGATACCTTTTCTTAATAGTGGTAGTCGGGAGTCTTAGACATGTTATATTCAGTTGAGTCTAAGACTAGGTTATGCTCATAGTCTGGTTGTGAGAAATTGTATATTTTCTATTTTTTGTGTTTCTATACACTACTCCACCCCCATCTATTAGTGAAACTGACACCCATGGATTCTGATCCCTGGGGGTATTTTTTTCAACATATTGGTGGGAGGATGGACGGCTAACTACCCCTTTTGGCCCCACTCTCTTTTTTTGGTAGTTACTAGTGCTAGTAGACACAACAATTAGTTTTCTTCGTATATGTATGTAGAGGTTTGTAATGTCTTTTGGTTATTCACACACATATATTCTCCATATAGTTTCTTATGGACTACTATAGGTGTAAGGTGTATAGTCTATGATGGCTTGAGGACCCTTACTTGGTGTATGGGCTATAATGAAGTGAGGTTTAATACCCGACATATGATAAACATTATGTGAGTTGTGGTTGCTCTCAAAAACTACCTGATTACTTTGGTTATGTGGACATGGTGGTTATATTGCACAAGGTGCATGTTGTGGGGCTATGACCAGGTGTTGTGGTTAAAACTTTTGGAGAGATATTTTGAGGATGTGTGACGTTGGAGAAAAGTGGAAAACCAGTGGAGAATTAATAGAAGGGTACCCTTGATAATATTTTCTATGTTATATAATATTCTATGAGATACTTTGTGAGAGTATCCATGGTGAGGGTGGAAACTTAGTATATACTATTGTAAATATGGCATTTATCATCCCTAGAAAATGGCATTAACATCGCTAGAAAAACACAGTTAATTGAGGCGAAGATAAAGGGGGGATCCCTTTTATCAGTGCTCAGAAAAGCGCTGATAGAGGCCCCTTTTATCAGTGCTAAAAAAAGTGCTCATAAATGGGGTCTTTAATTAGCGCTAAAAAAATAACTAATAAAAGTTAAAATTAGAAAAATATATATATATTTTCTGCATATCAGGGGTGGGGATTCAACATCCCTTGAAGCCCCCTTCAACAGTGCCCCCCACCCCCCAGCCGTATCCAGCACTCCCCAGCCACCCCACTAGCCTTTAACAGTGGCCCCAGGCCCTTTAACTATTCTAAAAATTATTCCCCACCAGCGTGCGCGACCTACCTCCCCCAGGATTTGAACTCGGGACCTATTGCATGCCGCCTAAGCCTTTACCACTCCACCAAATCGCTTTTTTCATCATTTATTAATATATTTTTATATATATATATATATAGTTATATTTACTCATATATTAATATATATATATATATTAACATATATATATATATTAATATATATATATATATAGTTATCTTAATATATATATATATATTGAGTTATATTAATATATATATCTGTATATTAATATATATATATATCCATATATTAATATATATATATCCTTATATTAATATATATATCTGTATATTAATGTTATATATATAGTTATATTTATATATTAATATATTTATTCTTATATTAATATATATTTATAAGATCGGTTTTGAATTCATTTATAAAATATGTTTTTTAAGCGTGTTTATAAAAAAATAAATACATATATACAACACACACACACACAGACAGATATATATATATTATGTATATTGATATGTATAATTATTCATATATATGTATATATATATACAAATATTATATATTAATATGTATATATATATATTTAGAATATATAGATAATATATACCCGCTTGTCAATACTGACGCACACAAATATAAATATATATATATATATATATGTATGTTTGTGTGTATACATATTATATAGGTATATAAATATTCATATATTTGTATTTTAAATAAAATGGATATTAGTTTCTTATTTAGATAAGGATTATATATTTGTCAATATATTTTATATGTAAATATGTTTAATTATTTATTTATAAAATTAAATTTTTATGTGCGAATATATAAAATATATATATATATATTGTTATATATTTGATTATAAATAACAGTACATTATAAAAAATGATAAAATTTCAAATCCATAATATGAATATGAATATAATCCCTTGAAATAAAAATTCATTTCCCACTGAAAAAGGGAAAAAATACCCCCTTAAATGAGTCTGGAATTCCATCGAATGTTAAAAAATTTGGGTATTCGGACTAAAAACACAGTTTTGAAGGCCTTATAGAACTTTTTTGGCTTTGAAAAATGAGGTTTAAAGTTTTCTTGGGTACCTAGCAGGTAGATCTCGTCGCAGGCTTCGATCTGATATGTTGTAGATCTCAAACGGACATCCGGATCAAAAGTTATGGTCATTTGAAGTTTGAGTTATATTTTCAACTTATTTTAGATCTTTTATTAATTTTTTTGATTATTTTATCTTCAAATGATTATTAAATGATTATTAGTCAGTGATAATTAAAACATTATTAATTATTATTATTATTTTAAAAAATTAAATCCATTTTAACTAAATTTCTTATATATTAAATTTAATAGTCTATTTAAACTTATCTAAAACATATTTAAAAAATATATATTATATTAATATCAATATAAATATACATATATATCAATATATTATTTTTCATTATTTATTTTGAAATATACACTTTATCTGCTCTAGGAAAAAAATCACTGATAAAATCCCTCTATCAGCGCTAGTAAAAAAGTGCTGATAAAGGGGTACCTTTATCAGCACTAAAAAAAGAACTGATAAAGGGTCACTTTTAACAACGCTTTTTTAGCACTATTAAAAGTTCCCTTTATCGGTACTTTTTTTAGAACTACTAAAGGGTGGAGTTGCGGAAACCCAGTTTTGTGGTAGTGATACCTTTTTAGCTAACGAGTTAGTTTCACTTGTTGTTCACTGTGCTTTAGCATGATTTCATTACTTTTTCAAGAGAGGATCCGAGGAGGATCCTACTAAGTATACTATTATAATCACCTTATGTATATATAATTTTTTTTTCAGGTCAATTGAAGAAGGTTGGAGATCAGGCTGCTTACTACTATCTTGGGGTTGCAGGAGCTGTTCAGGCTTCATGGTCACTGCTATTTTTACTTTCCTTTGGTACTTTCAGTTTTATGGTTCAGTTGTAGTAGTTTTTCATTAAATTACATATGAGTACATGGTATTTCTTTTATATTGTAGTTTGAGTTTGAATTGGTTGGTGTCAGTTTTATCTCTCTCTTTTGCATGTGTTCTCTTAGAGGGTAATGCCTCTCATTTGTGTGTTTATTATACCCTTAGTGTTAGTCGCCAACTCAGGGACTATTGAAGGTAGGACTCAAGGGGTCACTATCTCCCTTCTCATATTGTTGACCTAGTAAGGGTACCCCTTGTGGGGATGAGGTTGTGAAAAACACTACTCTTGATTTATTCAAAATGAATCCCTAAATAACACTTAAAATTAGCAAATTCTAGCTTAGAAACAACTTTAGACTTTATCTTTCCAACTGTATCCAGTATTGATCTCTTGAAAGCATCAAATTACTTTTTGGAAACAAAATTTTCTCTAAGATCCTGTAACTATTTTCTTGCACATTCCATCTCTTGATGAAGATTAACACTCTCTTCTTGAGACTTATTAAAATTAATTACAAGCTCCTCGCCTTGATTAGTCAAGGAATCATATGTCCCTTCATCTGGATGTTGTGACTGATCAACTGCCAGAATTGCTAATGATCTTGAAAGATACTTTTCCACAGACTTCCCCAATGGATTTTTAATTGTTTTTTACTTGAATAATAAAAACTATCAAGAAGTTCTATTTTACCTTTAGAAACATATGATGGTATCTAATCCATATGATCAAAAATAGAGGAAACTAGATTCTCAATAATTTTAGAAGCCTCATTATGTGATCTGATAAATTGTTGCTCTTTCTGAATAGCTGTCTCTTCTTCCTGAATAACTGATAAAACAACACTCTGAAGATCTCTTATATAGCTTTCAACCTATTTTTATTCCTCAAGAAAAGTTTCTTACAAATATACTAACTTGGTATCCTCACCTAAAGACAACACTAGTTCTTCAATAGGTGGATCTACTCTCTTCCGTGGATTTACAACCAATTATTCTTGTACAACCTCTTCATCCTCTTCTTCTTCAATAAATCTTAATCTTATTTGGGTTATTTTGGAAATTACTTCACCTCAGGTTTCACCAATACCATCATTCCCAATTTCACTTTGCTCCCCCTAAGCAAAATATCTCGATCTTTGTTGGTCATCTACACCAATTAGCATAAGTTTTCCTTTTACTATACTCTAGTAAAAACCTAGATTCCTCAAATTTCCCACATTGATTTTGTTGTTGTAATAAAATTTGATTGGATAATCTATTATATTAATCATTCATTTCTTAAACAAAATTTGAGTGATTATCATTATATAAGGATAAAAAGTCATCCTAGCATATTTATGACAGTATTAATGGAAATATCAGAATATATACCTTGGAAAATTCAGCTTTATTTCACTTAAAAACAGAAACATGATATACATATCGGGATATAGAATCTTCTCTCTCTCATCCATCCTTGGAGAAATTCCTGTTTGAATAAACATAATATAGATTTTCTGGTCTTCCTCGAGCTCCTTGAAAAAAAATTTCATAATATTTGTTGAACCAAATAGAAAATAAATAATATCTTTAGACTTATATTCCTTATAACTGATAGATCACAGATCGAAATGAAAAACTCCCTCATGAGGAAAATTCATGATTTGAGAAATTTCAGTTGATGAAACGGAAAAGTCATTATCTTTTATTCTTATGAACATTGTATCTTTAGAATCTCCAAAACTAATCTAAACACTATTATAGAAAAATTTCAGTTCTAACTCATAAAGTAACTCTGATTTTTCCTCATTGAACATAGATTTCAATCTTTTAAAAGCTATCACGTGCTTCAGGAGAATATTTTTCTAATATAGCCATTTGAAATAAACAACTTTTCCTTGCAGAATCTTTCTTCTAGAAACTCTTTGATGCTTTAGGTCACTGAGTTCACCTTCTTCAGTTCTCTTAGTTTCTGTCATTTATGAGAAAAAAAATCTCTATGGTTTTCAGGTTCTAGGGTTTTGAAAGAAAATAGAGGTAAACAAAGGTAGATGAAGGAAAACTAAGGTTTTGGTATTCGAAAAGAGTTTGAGAAACAAAAAGGTTAGGTATTTGAAATGTTTTTGATAGTGCCTTGTTTCCCATGTCATTATGTAAGATAATTATGAAATTTTTTTAAAACATGCGGTGCAAATAAATTTAAGATAAAATAAATTAACTAAAATATATAGTAGGAAAAAATATTAAAACAAATCAAATTTAAAGTAATCAAAAAATAAATTTAACATAAATAAATATGAATGAATAAATAAATAATAATAAAATATAATAAAATAAAATAAACATTTAAAATTAAAGGATTAAAAATATTAACAATTATTTAAAAATTAAATAATCCTCACTCCATCATAAAAAAATCAAAACTTACAGTGGGAAGTGCTTTAGTAAAAATATCATCTAGTAGATATTTAGTATTTACAAATTCTAATGATATATCCATTTTAAGAACATGATCTCTTAGAATATGATGCCTAATATCAATATGATTAGTTCTTGAATGACTTATTGGATTTTTTGAAATATTTAGTGAACTTTTATTATCACATAAAATAGGTGTACTAATAAAATTTAATCCAAAGTCCATTAGTGTTTTTTTCATCCAAAATAATTGTGCAAAACAACTGCCTGCAAATACATATACCACCTTGGCTATTGAAAGTGAAACTATGTGTTGTTTCTTAATTGACCATGATAATAAAGATTTTCCTAAAAAGTGACAGGTTCCTGAAGTATTTTTTCTATCTAATCTACAACCTCCAAAATCAGCATCTTAATATGATATTAAATTAAAATCAAAAGTTTTTTGATAAAGAAGAGATTCAAAAATAGTTCCTTTTAAATATCTAAAAATCCTTTTAACAGCATTAAGATGAGATTATTTAGGATTTGATTGAAATATAGCACATAAACATACTAAAAACATAATATCAGGTCTAATAGTATTATAATATAATAAACTACCAATCGTACCTCTATATAAATTTGTGTCCACTGGTTTTCCAGTTTCATCCAAATCAAGTTTTATATTAGTACACATGACAGTTTTATATGTCTTGTTTTTATCAAGACCAAAAATTTTCAATAAATCAGAAATATATTTACTTTGGTTTAAAATATTTCAATAATATTTTGGATAAATTTTAAGTCCTAAAAATAAGTTCAATTCTACCATCATACTCATTTCAAATTCTTTTTTCATAAGTTCTGAAAAATCATTACAAATTTTTTCATCGTTTGAACCAAATATAATATCATCAATATATTTTTAAACTAATAATGTATTAGAACAAATGGTTTTCTTTAAAAGAGTTGGATATTCCAATCCAACAGTAAATCCATTTTTGAAAATAAAAGAACTTAATCTTTCATACCACGTTCTAGGTGCTTGTTTAAGGCCCTAAATAGATTTAGTAAGTTTAAAAATAGAATCATGTTTTTGAGAATATTTAAAACCAGGAGGTTGTTCAACATAAAGTTACTCCATTAAATATAAATTTAAAAAGACAAATTTTAACATCCATCTAATATAATTTAAAGTTCATATGAGATTCATAAGCTAAAAGGATTCTAATTTATTCTAATCGAGCTACAGGGGAAAATATTTCATCATTATCTATACCTTCTTCCTCATTATAACCTTAAGAAAAAAATCTATCTTTGTTTCTAGTTATAATCTCTTGATACTCTTGTTTTTTCTAAAGACCCATTTAGTTCCTATAACTGGATAATTTGATGGTCTTTCAACTAATTTACAAAGTTTATTCCTTTCAAAATGGTTTAGATCATCTTGAATTTCTAACATCTAACTCTCATCTTCTAAGTCTTCTTCAAAATATTTAGGATCTATTTGATATATAATGGTAGATAATTCAACTAAGTTTCATTTATTTCTTCTAGTTCTTATTCCTATGTCTAGGTCTCCTAAAACAGTTTCTAAAGGATGATTGTTTAGTGTTCTATAATATCTAAATAAAACACTTTCAGGTTCATTAGTATCATGTTCTTCTTAACTAGACTAAATTTTATTTATATTATTTTCAAAATCATTTTTCAGGTTTTCAAGTATCTTTTTATCAGAATAGTTAGTAATTTTATCAGTTTGATCTTCTTCTTTAATAAAAGGGTTAGTTTCTTCAAACTTCACATGAAATGATTATTAAAAAATCCTTGAATTTTTATTAAACACTCTAAATTATTTAGAGGTAACATAATATCCTAAAAATATTCCTTCATCATCTTTTGGATCTAACATACCAAGATTATCCTTGGTGTTCAGGATATAAACCTTGCATCCAAAAACATTAAAGTACTTTACTTTAGGTTTTCTATTATTCCAAAGTTCATAAGGTGTACTTTTTAAAATATACCAAATTAAAACTCTATTAATTATATTACATATTTTTCATATGGATTCATCCCATATGTAAGTAGGTAGACTATATTCATTCAGCATAGTCCTAGAAATTTCATGAATAGTTCTATTTCTACTTTTAACAATTCCATTTTTTGAGCTATTCTTGGTGCAGAGGTGTGTTTAATACCCAGATTTGAACAAATGGAATTGAATTCTTGATTCTAAAATTATCTACCATGATCACTTCTCAATGAAATTTTTTTAAAACCTTTTTCATTTTGAAAATTTTTTAAAAAAACTTTCAAAAAATAGTAAAATCATCACTTTTGAATTTTAGAAAATAGATCCAAGTAAATCTTGAATAATAATCAACTAAAACATATATATATATATATATATATAAATATAATTTTTCATCCAAACGTTCGACTCTTGATGGTCCAAATAGATCCATGTGGATAATTTCTAGAGGTTTTGATATAGAAATTTTGTTAATATATTTGAAGAAATATTTGTGTTTCTTTCCAATTTGGCATGCATCAAAAAAAATTTCACCATAAAATTTAAGACTAGGTAAATAATGAACTAACAATTTCTTAGATAATTTATGTAAAGAATAAATATTACAATTAACAAGACTCCTATTCCATATCCAAGACTCATTTATCTTATCAGTTAAATAATTCACTTTCTGTTTACACAAGGAATTTAAATAAAAGTATAAACAATATTTGTTCTAGGTTCTCTAAAAGTAAGAATTTTATCTGTAAATATTAATCAGGAATTGTTAGTAAAATCAACATAATATCCATCATCACAGAGTTTATAGATACTTATCAGGTTATGCTTCATCCCTTGTACATATAAGACTTTGTTGATTGAGACTGTTTTTGGATCTCCAATAGTTCCAAGTCCAATTATTTTTCCTTTGGAATTATTACCAAAGGCGACTAGACCTCCAACTATTTGAGTCAGTGTATTAATTTTTTATGGGTTTCTACTCATATTCATAGAGCATCCACTATCCATATACCATATATATTTTCTTTTTCTATGACATGTTTCCTGAAAATGCAATTTAATCAAGTGTTTGTTTTGGTACACATATTCTCTTGGGTCCGACGGTGTTAGCTAGAAGAGATTTGGTTATCCATATCTGCATTGTTTTTTCATAACTCATATCATTTACTTTAGATAAACTTTTTTAAATAAATGATTTTTTAATTCCACTTATTTCAAGATTTCTCAAATAATTTTTTTGTTATATGTCCTTCTGTTCCACAAAAATGATAAGTAACCGTTTTTGAGTTGGGAACAAAATAATTCTTATATAGTTTAGATTTTTTACCCGTACTTCCTATACTAAATATTTTCTTTCTAATTACATTTTTACCATGAATTTCATTTATAATATTTTCTCCTTTTGTAAATAAGAGAGAATCACTTTTATAAGTTTCTCCTTCATCTTTTAATGATTTAATCTTATTTTCAGGATCAGCATAGGTTGTGGTAGATGAGTTAAAATTTTCAGTTAAATATTGATGTTGTTTAAGTAATGAATCTATTTATCCTAAAATATAAATTTTAATATTCTTTAAAGATTTTTGTTTCTTTCATAAGGAGTCATATTTTCCTTCTAGAATTTTACAGTAGGCAGTCAATTTATTAATTGAATAATCTGAATTAGAATTAGAATTATAATTAAATGAATAATAGGTTTGTACCAT
Source organism: Viscum album (assembly GCA_963277665.1). NCBI lineage: Eukaryota > Viridiplantae > Streptophyta > Magnoliopsida > Santalales > Viscaceae > Viscum > Viscum album. Next base: position 1,737,971,129 of record OY728135.1, on the reverse strand, counting down.
ATCTTCTTCTTACATGAAGAATATATTTTCTTTCAGATTTGATTATTCCTTTTTTGAATCATATTTTGATGAGATGATGGAGTCTTCAAAAAGACTCAAAGTATCCTTCATTTCTCTTTTTCCTTTATGTTCATAATCTGCATTTTTATGATATGTCTTTTATGTCTATCTCTTTTCACCTTTTCGTTGAGAATAATCAAGTCTTATATGACCTAATTTCATACATTCATAGTATCTGACTTCTCTTGAGTATTTATCATCCCTCATGAATGGTTTTCTTAATATTCTCTTCTTCTTATAAAACATGCTACACTTTCTCCCTAATTGAGCATGTTCTATTTTAGAATTAGAGGTATCTGAATTCTTTTCTTTATGACTTTTGGATTTATTCTTTTTATTTTCTTCTGAGATGTTACCTTTAGAGCAGTATTATCCTTTTTTCACTAAGAATTTATGATCTTCAGCTTCATATTGCATTTCAACTTCATACATCATCAGTGTCCCAATTAATTCTCCCATTGTAGGGTTTTTGACAGGTTATTGTTATCGAATTTCAACTGATATACCATTCCATTTGGTAGGCAGTACTCTCAATACTTTCAAACCTTGATCTAACTGTTTGATAAGATCACCTAAGGCTGTAATATTATTTATAATCTATGTGTAAGCATTCCATTCATCTAAGTGATACTCTATTCATTAAACATTCTGAATGTATCAAATTTCAGCTCCGTTGTTTCATATCTCAAATGTCTTACATTATATGTTCCTTCATAGGTAACTGCAATTGTTTTACACATTTCATAAGTAGTTGGAAATTGTGATACATGGTTGAATTCATTTGGTCTAAGACCATAGATAATAGCATTCATAGCTTTATAATTCGTGTCATGCTCAGCCTTCGTAGTAGCAGTACAATTGTAGGATTTTTAGGAATTATATAAGGATAAATAATCTTAATGTGGACTTTGAATCCTAGATTCTTTAAATAGATAATCATCTGTGATTTTTGGTATCTGTAGTTTTCACCATTGAATAAGGAGCACGAACCAATGACATTCCTTCTCTCTGATTAGTCATTTCAATCATTGTATAAACCTTATACTTTTATCTTATTATATATTTTTCCAAAATCTCTCCTATGATACCAATTTTTATGTCGGAATATATAAATACACACAAGAGGATGGTGAATTGTGTCTTTTCAAAATCTTTCAGAATTCTGCCTTTTGATGTCGACTGATGATTATGTGGATAATCAATGTCTATCTTATATATGAAAGTATGAGTATAAGATAAAATAGAAATACAGAACATGGTTTTCATAGTGGTTCGTGGCATAAAGATCCCCTAGTCCACTCCACCAATTACTCTCTATATGAGTTTTGTGAATTTCACTAGTCAGGTCCTCATATCATAAGACCAATCCACAACTAAGTGCATCCAATTGATACCTTTACAAATAAGGCTAAAAAAGATTCTTCTGGTTCTTTAACAGAGAACCAAAAAACTATAGATTAGATCTATAAGATAATACTCCACCACAACTGAGTATGATTAGTTTTAACTCTCAATAAAAAGATATATATTAAAAGGGTTCTAGTTTAACTTCATAGTTGAAATAACAAATGACAATAGATAGATCTTTTTCTTCTTCAGAAAAGAGTTTCCTCATGAAAGAGTAGTTTTGAAGTGATCTAGTTGTAATTGATCTTTAAATAAAATAGTAATGAATAACATCAATATACTTATAGAAAATACTAGATTCAGAACACATATATCTCCACTATAGCCTCTTCTATAAAAATTAGACTATGATCAATTGTTGGAGTAGATCTTTAAAATATATTCATAAGAATGCAGTTTCAATACCAAAATATTTGTTACAATATATGGCTCAATATATTTATCAATATATATATTCATCTTTGAATCATACACACATATATAAAAAAAATATAGCAATATAATAAATAAATTAGGGAGCCAAATTTTCAATTTCAGATCTTTGAAAATTTCCTGATAAATCATAAGAATTAAAATTTCTAAGACAACTCAAAGTAGTTGTAACTTACCTTAATAATAGGAGATACTTTCTATACTTAATTTGATTATTTTAATCAATAATAACAAGATTTTAATCATTCGGAAATGATCTTTAAATAGGCCTGATATTCTACAAAGAACGTTGCACAAAATTTTGATAAAATCATAAATTCAAATCTTCAATGAAGAAAAGTCAAACATACGGTTCCTTCAAAAAATGACAAAATACCAAACTTAGGGTTCAACTACGTAGCGTCCATTTTTTGAACGTAAGGTTGACAACATAAGGTTGATCATAAAAGTAAGGTTGATGATCTATACATTTTCTTCTCAAACGTAAGGTTCCATATTTAAATAGGGTTCTTTAACCATACTTTTCCCTTTTTCAAATGTAATGTTTCAACCAAACATACAGTTCTTTATCTATACATAAGGTTCTAAATCCATATGTTTCTATCAATGTAAGGTTTATTAACCATACGCACTGATATTTCAACATAAGGTTTTTTACAAATACAGAGTTTGTTCCTTACGTTACAATCTTCAACATATGGTATGAACAGTGTTTTCAGAACACACTTAAGAGTGCTTCAAACACTTTGATGAATATTCCATGTGAATAATAAGCTTGAATATAATTCCAAAATACAGAATATAAAGAATCATAATTTTCTGAAATACACTTAAAGTAATATTATTAGTAAAACAACAAGGGTATTTTTGAGCATTAAAATCAATAAGATTTATAGATTATTGTTGAGACAATACATGACCAACACCTTTATTATATTTATTATAGTTTTATTAAGTTTTTTATGGAATTTTTTATGAGTTATAGGATTCAATTTCTTCTTTCTGGGAGTGTTTGTTTCATTAATTTCATGGTCAGTTTAATTGTGTATAATCATGAAAGAACTTTCCAAATAGAAGAAAAACTATAGAAATAGAATGAGGTGGTATTAATTAATTTCCATAAATTTAAATGTTCCCATATATAATTTTATTTTGTATACATGGATGATTCATTAGAGAAAACTTTGATGAAATATTATTATATTATTTTTGTGGTTTTTATAAACATTACAAATTTCCATCGTTTTATTTAATAATATGATTATATACACGTTACAGAACATTAAATAAGTTTTAACACGCATATTATAATATTTTTAACCATAAAAATGATTTTACAACTATCCATGAAGGTGTTAAAGAAAAATGAAAACTCGTCATCGACCTAAGAGGTGAGTCGACACCTTAGAGGTGATGTTTTCATTTTTAGAACAAAAAGAGAGGAGAAGAGGGTTAATGGTGGATATTCCAATAACCTAATAATATTATATTATATATATGTAACTGGAGTTATCATGTAAATTTTTAAATTGTAGGTGAGGTAATGATAAGAAAAGAAATGAGATTAAAATAGAAATAGGGAAGCTTTTAACTCTTCAGTTACATCTCCTTGAGAACCTCCTTAAGGGTCTTGGAAAATATATTTTTCGTGAGAAAATAATGAACATAACCTAGGTAATAGGATTGGGAGATTAGTTGGTCATAATATAAATTTCCTCAATGACTTATAAGGTGGGAGGAGAAGAGGTGGTGAGGGGTGATATTTATAGTGGGAGGATAGGGGAGGTTTTTATTATTTTATTCATTTGATTATTATTTTGGAACAAGGATATCAATAGTGTTAATTATTGTGAATAATTATAGTAAAAGGTGGATTTATGTTATAAATAATGGGTTATTACCACCTCCATACATCATAATTGACTCAAAAATTCATTTATTTGAAAAAAATGTTAAATACTGTGTATTTTTGTATTTCGCTGTTCACTAAAAATTAAACTATTGTAGAAAAATCCAAAAAAATATACCAAACCATTTTTAACATATAGAATTAAAAAATTTAATTCATTTTATGAAAATAATTTTCTAAATATTGGAAATTTAATTTTTAAATAAAATCATCACTTACTGAAAAAATACTGATTTTAATATTAAAATTGAATTTAGGATACTTTAAAAAATTAATTAATGTCTCATAATATTATCTTATAATAATAAGAAAAAAATATATTATTTTTTGAATCTATTTTATGAAAATTTATTATCTTTTAAATAACTCTATTAATGATAAAATTGAAAATAAACAGTGTTTCACAAAAATAACAACACTTAATTTATCATTTTTAAAAAAATTTATTTACATATTCTAAGATATAAATATATCAAATTTTCATTAATAAGAAACCAAAATTGTATTTATAATTTCATAGGTTGGGTTACTATTTTATTGGTCAGATTAATATTCCCAATGGTCATATTACTATTCCAATGGTCAATTTATTATTCCTTTTGTATATGTTCCTTAATTTATAGAAATTAATCTTATATCATTCATTATTTATTTATAATGTTTTTATTGTGTTCTCTATGTTATTTTATGTTATTTATATTATATGAAATAATTATAAGAAGGAAATTTCCACTGATAAAATAGTGTTTCATTTCATTACCTATTTCCAATCCTTTAAATTTAATTCATTTATTTCTAAAGTGATTTTAATGTATGTTTCCATTATTTTAAAAATGCGATTTAATAAAAAAATTGTTTTAATCTTTGGAAATGTGTTTCTTATTTTTTCCTTATTTTACATATACTTCCTATACTTTCATTCATATTAATGGATTCTTTCAACCTTATATTGAAATTTACCTAATTATAAATGTTTAATTTGTTTTTTAAATGAATCATATCATAAAAATGGTAATTCAAAAAAATGTATTTGAACTCGACATTATAAAAGTCTATAGGGATTTTTTTATTATCATGGAATTCTTGAGAGGGTTTCCAATCTTGTTCCTTTTTTAATGTAATTGACATACTTATACATATTTGTATATATATATATATATGGGTTCAACCATTACACATATTCACTCATGGAAGGTGTAATATATTCATAAGTCTAAAGGGTACTTTTATATATAACAATATGTATATTTTTTAAATGTTAAATGTGGCTTTGGAAAAAATATTTGGCTAAAAGTGTTTTCTTAATTTTAAGAGGCCCAATTGGAAATTTGAATTGATTTATGGGAATGAAAACCCCCTCTTAATTAATTCCCCATAAATTTTAAATGATATTTATATGTGTGATAAATGTGTAAAATGTGATGGGTTCCTAGTATAGGGGATGGTACTTTGTTATGTGACATGGAAAGGGGTTGTGCTTAATGTGGGAGTTTGGATGTGTGATGGTGAATTACATATTTTTTTTGAATATTTAATCATATATATTTATATACTATATTGAAAAAAACTCCAGACTATTTATACATCATGGTAAGACTTGGTGGTTAGGTGGGATCCTTATGTATGCATGCTACACTAGTTTAGTATCACACTTTGACTAGTGGTCATGAGATAGACTCACTCTAGATATGGGATATTCCCCTCAACTGAGACTAGTGATGGTGAAGTTAAGCATTATGGTGACTTTTAATAGAAATTTGGTACCGGTAGTTATTGATGATGTTAATTTGTATAGATTTTTCTTAGGTAGTCTCAACTAGTACCATAGATATAATGGCACATTTTTTACATGTAAACTATTTCCCCCTATTTTCCAATATTTATATAAGGTGATATCACTTCTTTGTTTTACATAGTGGGGATCTAGTTTTTTAATTGGTATCATGTTAATGGATTTACAGAAATGACTTTAATTATTTGGAAACTGTTTTATAAATTTTATGGAAAGTAGTTTTTCATAAAATAGATTCTTATTACCTATTTTCAATGAGAATGGAAAAACATAATTTTATATGTGTTATTCTCAAACTAGCAGGATTCCAAGTAAAGAAATATGAAATTGTTTATCATTGGTAATACTTATTAAGAATCTTTTTCCTCACACCTAAATTAACATTTTTACTTTTAGGTTCCATCAAGTTCTGGATCGCTAATGGAGCTAGCGTGGTTCTATGATTGGTGGTGACCCATGGAGCCATACTACGGTATGTTTAGTCATTATAGTTTTTATTTTTTTCCACTATCATTTTTTCCTATTATTTTTTATTATATATATATATATTATAGGATAAACCATTCTCAATTGAGTTATATTTTATGCTTGACAGTAGTTGTTAGCCCTTGATGATTGGGAGTTCCTCTTGTGGCTTGTTGTAGGCCAGCTCAGGTGACCAGTTCTAGGTTAATCCTTATAGGTTCATGAAATACTATATAATTTTTGGAAATCAAGAAAAGAAGAGTTTAAGTGATCACCTAGAGAAAATTTAATTGTTTAATGAATATGTAGGGAAATATGTTATAACACCCCAGTTTTTAAAAAAAGAAAACTATAATAAATAGAATATTTGACACACAACATCAAACTTAAATGACCTATGATATATTTAACATTTATAACCTAACCATTAAATTGGTTGGTATAAATATAATTAACTACTTTATGATATATATATATATATATCTAACTCAATATTAATTATTGATAAAGTTTTAGTAAATAAATAAATTAGTTTTTATTAATGTATTTTTCTTTTTCAAAAATATGTTTTCTTCAATAATGATTTGTTTATTTTTCATGGAAAGCATATTATAACTAATTTCTAGAAATTTTTGAATATTTTTTTGATAAACTAAACTTCATTTTCATAGTTTGAATATAAAAATTTACTTTGGGTGAAATTTTGGTATTTTTATGAAAATATTTGTTTCTCGGTGAATAGTGAAAATACCAATATATTTGTAAAAAATTATTTTCATGTTAATAACTATAGTTATTTAATATTACCATTATGTTTTTAATATGGTTTAATGTAAGATAATCAATATTTATTTATATTTAATCCACATAATTTTTTTTGAATCATCTTTATTATAATGACCAAATCTTGACGTATATGGATAGTATGTTACTTTTATATAATAGTTAATACATTAAACAAATATATTCCCAAATAAAATATTATTTTAGTGCCTTTGAAAACTTAGAACACATTCTTATAATTTGGATAAATATCTTCATCATCTCCCAAAAAGATCTTCCCCTTTAGTTTTCCTACCTAAAGCCTTTCTTTATATCCTAGGGAAAAGAAAAAAAATGAGAAGGGCGGGCTCATATGATCATTAAGGGTAAATAAGGTAAATTTAAAACAAAACATGATCATAATAATGTAAAAACATGAACATAACTTTTGAAAATCATACCATGTATAACATATATCAAAATATTGAGTCATGAAAAAAATCTCGGAAGGTTATATGACATAAATCATAAAGGAGCACAATTCATGAGAAAATAACATTATCATAAAACATGGAATTATGGAAAACACATTAGAATAGAAAATAATTTCCATATTATCTACAACTTTTTTCCAAGACCATAATAGTGTAAAAAATCCTTTACTGAACCGAGTTCATTCCTTGTTCCAACCTTGTATTACTGAACCAGGTTTAATTAACATTTCATCCATGTATTAGTGAACTAATATCATTTCACATTCCAATAATATCTATATCACGAGATATAAATCTTTATCCAACGCATTGGAGGTATATATATGTCCCACCCATTTCATAATAAATTATTCTTACGTGTGGAACAAAAACATAAATCATTCATCATAGCATAACCTATGAAATAAAATGGGGTTTTTAAACATCATTTCATAATAATATAATCCTTGTAAAAAAAATGGATTTCATTAATAGCATTACATCATAAACATAATAATACCATAAGAATAATAGGGATATTATACTTGAATCATAACCCTATTAAATAATTCCATCTTATATGGAAAATAATTTTGATAGAATAATTGAAAATAATTCTTGAGGAATATATCATTTCTTCTTCAAAAACATTTTCATTCCTCTAAATTTCATGAAATTTTAAAATAAAATAATTTATTTGAAGATAAACATGAAATATTTTAATGGAAGATTTGTAGAAATAAGGTGTTATGAAAACATAAAAAATCACTCATTTAGTATAAGTTAAAAAAACATTTTTCTCATACTTTTGTTGAATAAGTCAAAATGTACCTCGTATCAAAAATGACAAAAGATTCTTTTCATATCATTTAATAAAAATTAACCAATGGGTAAAATTTAATTTCAAACATTGATGAATAATATAAATAATATTTTGGAATACCAATTAAAAAAATATGGACATGGATGGTAATTATACCCCAGTAAATATGTATGTAAAAACAATCTCAGATAACAATGAGATTGCGAAATTATCCCTTACCTTAGATCCGGGTTCCATCATACATGTATGAACCTCCTATATACAGGTTTATGTAATTTCATTAACATATTATAGAATCATATTCATTTTTATGATATCAAATGTGATCATATTATTACCCATTTGTTAATAACATTATTACTCATCCTTCGGGTATTAACTACTTTATTTTCTTATGCATGTTTTGTCATAAAAGTTTCTATTTCTAATATTAGGATATAGTTATATCATTTATAGAATTATATTAATATAATATATATCATATTTATTCATTATAAATAGTTATATAATCATGCTTTAATGAATATTAGGTAGAATGAATCACCTCGCATCATGGAGATGACAGGTCGTACGTACGCACGAGCGACGATATCATTCCCATAATTATGGAATGGTATTGAAATGGATGGTATATATATTTATAAAAATAAAAATCCTGTTATAATAATCATATATATTTATTATTTCCATTATTATACCCATACATGTAATGTGTTGGTGAAAACATATTACACCATGATGTGGAGACAGTAAGTCGTACGTACGCACACGTGGTGATTTCATTTTTCATATGATGAATAGAAGGTGAAATATAATTTTTAAATAATCATAATAATATCTTAGAATATAGTTTATATTGTATTTATTACTTTATAATGGATACAAATCATAAAGAGAAAGTATAAGAAGAAATAAGTTTGAATGAATCGATAGAGGAGATTACCTCTTCTTCGACGAGCTCCCTCAAGATCTCCTCTTAAAGGCACTAGAGTTGGCCTTTTTAGAATACTATAACCTCTAGAATGTAAATAATGAAGTTAATAAGGTTTGTGGGTGGGGTTTATCTGAGTTTTAAGGCTCAAAGTTAATTGAATTTGTGAGGGAGGATGTGCCCTTTTATAATTGAGATGAGGGGCACATTTGGAATCTAAAAAAATATTAACTTATAATAAAATAAAAATACATAAAAAAACCTCAAAAATTTAATATTTTATAAGATTAAATGAGATTAGGTTGTAATATAATCAATAAATAAATATTATACAAGTTTTAATGTTAATTTAAATCTTCTCCATTTAAATAACACTTAGTTATTATATTTTTTTAAAGGTGGGTTCTGGTCAAAAGACCAGAACATAGAGATTTATTCAAAAAGAGAAAGTCACAAACAAGTTACAACAGACGGAAGGAGGGAAATTTTCTAGAGTCCTTAATAAAATAAGGGATTAACTCTGGTGGGAGTTCATTCATCCAAGTGATCTCATGAGAGACTCCCATGTTGGCAAGCCCATCCGTGATCATGTTAGCCTCTTGATAGGTATGCGTGGAAATAAAGTTGATGTCATTGAGTGTAGCAAGGCAATCCATCCATCTGGGGGTGAGAGGCCATGCCAGATAGACGTCACCCTTCCAGATGGCTTGCACAATGGTAGTGGAATCGCTCTCTATCTAGATATTCTTCCAATTGAAGAGCTTTGCATAGGAGACAACATGAATGGTAGCAAGTATTTCGACCTCTAGCGCAGAAGCAGTTCCGCAGCTTCCAAAGAAACATCTTATGATCCAGTCCTGATGGTCTCTGAAAATTCCCCTGAATCCAGTAAGACCAGGATTACCCTTTGAAGCTCTGGCCACATTTACCTTAATCCAACCAGGAGAAGGTGCCTTCCAGAAAAGTTCAAAAGTGTAACAAGGATTCGAGAAAATACCTTTGACGCCAATTCGGCGAAGTGTTTCAAAAGCTATGACAGAATTGTCACAATAATCCTTTTGGATCATAGCCGCTTCCTGCATAACTAGCAGAATCCTAATTTTTCCTGCATTAATATTAAAGGAATTATTGATGAAAAAAAATCATTTCTACCATACCATAATATATGCATAAGCTCCGCAATAGCCGTAAGGAAGAGATTCTTGATTTTGGACGATCTTGGGAATTTCAACGTTATTTTTAGTTGAGAGAGAATAAATGTATCTAAAAGCCATCTGCATCCAAAAAGGTCAAAAATGTAATGCCAATGGGCCATATCAGTATCACAAGATAGAAAAAGATGATTGATGTCCTCATGATGTTGGTTGCATAATAAAAATTTAGAGTAGAGATTAAAGCTGTATGATTGCATGCAAACATCAGTTGGAATTTTTTGATGTGCAATACGCCACATAAGAGTATGTCGAGAAGGCTTAATCCAGGCTTTTTTGAAGATAGAAATCCAATGAAAATTTTCTTCCTCATTAGAGAATTTATGGCGATAATAATTTTTAGAGTCTAACAGGCCATTATGAGAAGGTTCTCAAATAAGAATATCCTCATTGGAGGTGAAATAATAATTATCCACAATCCCCTTGATATGATTCGGAAGTTGAGAATCAGGGGAATCGATCATCTCCCTAATAGAGAAATTTAAAGTATTGGGGGAAAAAGTATTAGGCATATCGGAAACGAGAGGGTAGCCAGTCCAGTTATCAAACCAGAAATTTAAAGAAGAATTTTTACTAACAAGCCATCTAGAATTCTCCATGATAGAGTGAAAAGAAGCTTTGTTCGATGGCCAGATAGAGGAAGTCATATAATTAGAAGAGCCAGACTTAAGTTTATCAAGGAAGCAGTTTTTGAGGAATCTCATGGAAAGAGAGTTATTATGAATGAGGGACGATGTGAGTTTGTCCTGAAGGGCCTCATTAAAAATTTTAATATTCTTAATACCGATTCCTCCATTTTCAATAGGTTTACAGCATGAGGCCTAAGAAACCGTAACCAATTTCTTTTCTAGAGTACTTCCACTCCAGATGAAATTTCTGATAGCTTTATTCAGTCTTTTTATCAGCCCCAAAGGCCATTTTTAGACCATCATGGAGTAGATGAGCTTAGAGACAATTGTGGATTTATCAAGGAAAATTCATCCATCCATTGAAAGGGATTTACCTTTCCAAGAAGAAAATTTCTTCAGAGTTTGATCAACGATGCTAAGAAAATAACAAGCTTTGGGTCGACCCCAGAAAAGGGTAACACCAAGATAGGTAAAAGGAAGGGATCCTTCCTTTACCCCTAAAACATTGGTGATATGAGTTTTCCTATTAGAGGGGAAATTTTCACCAAAGTAAATGAATGATTTTTTCCAGTTAATGCATTGGCCAGAAATCTCCTCATAGTGAGAAATGATGGATCTGAGGTTATTGACATTTCTTTTGTCTCCCTGAAGGAAAAGAATAATATCATCGGCATAGAGCAGGTGAGAGGGAGCATGAAGATTTCTAGAAGCAATGATAGGTTTGAGTCTGCCTCCCTCAACATTGAGGGAGAGCAGTCTACTAAGATAATATTCGGTGATAGAAAAAATGATAGCAGAAAGTGGATCTCATTGCCTAACACCTTTGGAGCATTTGAAATATCCCCTAGGTGAGCCATTATTAAGAACATATATGTTTGCAGAGTTGAAGATGATTTTAATTTTATTGATAAAGGAGTCATTGAAGCCAAAACTGGAGAGGACCTTAAAAATGAAAGTCCAGTCAATCATATCAAAAGCCTTAGTGATGTCCAGCTTAAGAGAAATATTCCCACCTCTAGTATTTCTATTCAATAAATTAGTGGATTCAGAGGCGAGGAAAATACAATCTTGTATAGATCTACCTTTAATGAAACCAAACTGGTTCCAGGAGACAATTTTGTTGCTAATATTAGAGAGCATATTAACAAGAATCTTAGTAATAATTTTAAAAATAGAATTTAAGATGGAAATGTGACAGAAGAGGTGAATTTCATCCGCATTATCAACTTTAGGGATTAACGTGAGGAACTGAGAGTTGGGAGCCTGTGGAAGAACACATTTTTCAAAGAAAGATTTAACTAAATTACAGATATCATTTTGAAGGACATCCCAATGTTTTTGATAAAAACCATTGTTGAAACCATCGGGGCCCATGGCACTATCTGGGTTAAGACCAAAGATAGTTTCCTTGATCTTAGAATCAAGAGGGATGTAATTAAGAAAACAGTTATCCTCAGAAGTAACCATACAAGGAATAATGTTTGGAAGGATATATTTGTTAATTCTAGGACCATTGAAGATGTCAGTAAAGTAGGAGACAACATAATTCACAATATTTTCCTCAGACTCAATGATATTACCATCAACTCTTAAGCAAGAGAGAGTCTTACAATTTTGACACTATTCAATTTATTGATTTTTAAAAATATTGATATATGATTTTACCCTTGAAAAAAATATTTTATTATATCCCAATGGTTTCAAGGTCATCTATAAAATTAATTGGATATATTAATTATCCCAAATTATTTTTATTTTAATATTTTTAATGACATTAATTTTATATTTCCATTAATAAAATAATTACTACATCATTTTTGTGTAATTATTTAATATACTTATTTGTTGAATAAAAATTAAAAATAAAATACCATGATGAATTAAAAATTTCTATCTTTCATAGTAATACTTATAGTCAAATATATCTTTTATAAAATCCTACATTAAAAATGATATATATACTAAAACATGAATGTGGAAACTTAAATATCACTTTAAATAAAATATTATAAATGTCATAATATTTTCTATATGGCTCCAAATGTTTATAACTCGAACATTGTATGATTATGGTAGAGATATATTTGAAAATAATACTTTTTCAGGTTTTTTTATCTTTTAATGGTTATTATAATTTTAATAAAAATTATTTTATTGATTTCTTATCAATTAAATAATTTCTGCATTATCAATGTATAAGAATTTAAGGTCATTATATATTTCCTAAAAATTACAAATAAAATACCATGATTACGAAAAAATTATATTTCAAATGATTATTTACATTAAAACTTATATTCTATATAAAATTATTTTAAATACGATATAGTTATCAAAATTTGAGTAAGACATATTTATCTTTTCTTAAAATAAAATATATTAAATGTACTAACATCATCCAAGTGGCTTTTAAAGGATACCATTTCAATCCAAGGATGATTTGGGTTGATAAAAAATAATCTAATGATATTATAAAAATTGTTAGGATAAGTTTATAATATTATTTTTATCCTTAATTACTTGATTTACCCTTTTACCGTATTAATAAAATGAGTTTTTAAAAGTTAAAACATTGCAAAAGATTGAAATCTTTTTACATCTGAATTCAATTTAAAATTAATGCCAATAACCTAAATTATATTAAATTATAAAAATATAATCTATTTATATTTGAAAACCATTATGTAATATAAATTTAACATATAAATTATTTTGAAAAAAAATGTTGTCTTCAATTAACATTTAGTATATTTGTATTATTCATCAAAACATGAAAGTTATCATAAAAAATAAAAAAATAAACCAAAGTAAATTTTTATATACCTATTTAAAAGAAGAAGATTATTTTGTTAAATAGAATATATAAAATATTCAAAAATATATTTAAAATGGGCGGCCCATCAAAAGACGGTAAAACTGTATTTTCTGAAAAATAATTCTTTTATCCAAAAAATTGCATTTGTTCTTATATCATATATAGAAAATATGTAAGATAAATTTTAAACATTAGATTAAATATATTATATATTTATTTCATTAATGAAATCCATCATGATTTATTTCATTATTTTATAAATTCACTTATTTTCATTTAAATAGTTTTTCAGAAAAACATTTCCTTTTATTTAAAAAGTGTTTTATTTTAATTTATAATTAATTGCTCATCAAAGAATTAATTATATGTGTGTCTGTGACTATGAATCATATGTTCGCAATTCATTTAATACTATTCATATCTACAATTATAATGGCTAGGTTATAAGGTAACATAATAATATTTAGTTCATTTAAACTCGGTCTTCTGTGAAATGAATTCTATCAAAATAACTCGAAATTATGTGTAATAATATCCAAGAATAGTATTGAGTATACCATAAGCTAAGATAGTGTTTCTTGTAGCGCAAGATTATCTAGGCTTATCACACTACATAAGACATCAAATAATTAAAAAACATAAATAAAAAAAATAAAAAAAATAAAAAATATATCTCATAAAAATCTTGAGGTGTTGTATTATAACACCCCTTAAAATGTACTTTGCCCTTAAAATTTATCTGGATTATAAAAGGTTTAATACTTGAAAGGTTCTTTCACATAAACTCACATCAGAAAATGAATAATAAAAGTTCCTTTAAAAAAGGAATGTGAGAAACATAATGGTTACCCAAAGTCACTCATAAATGGGTTTCCACATAGAAGAACACATGACGAAAGTGAAAACATGGATATGGAAGATAAATCTAACTATCATGTTCTGATATATAGTGATAGAGAAAAAGGATAAGAGAAAGTTAACAATCACAAATACAAAAATCTATGAGGATTTAATGGGCCATTTGATTCATCAAAAACAAAGGTACCAGGATAACATTTTTGGTTTTAAGATCATTTCCCTAGAGATGAAGAATGAGAATAAATAATTACTTGATTATGTATAATATCATCCATTCCTTGTACATCAATCAATTTCCACTTCATCTCTTATTATAATAAATGAAGTTGAATTTTTCCTTCCTAAAGTGTTAGAAGATCATGCTATTAATATATATGATGATAGGTCATTCCATATGTCTAACAAAAGGTTAGAACCAATTATCAAATATACATAAGTACACCTATTGTGAGAAAAAACTTTAATAGAACAAACTTCATATGAAGTTTAAATTATAATTTCTATAAAGGGATAACCTTACAATCCTTCAAAAAAACTAAAATCCTAAACTTTAGAAAGAGGTGAACTAAATAGGATTAAAATGTATCTCTCATATCTCATAAGGCAGTTCTTGGCTGTCGCATTCCAATAATGTGAATACTTTATTCATGTATTCTCTTGAAACATGGTAATGACCTAATTTACCACATATCTTTATTGAAAACATGCATCTTTCCTTATTCTTAAGTCCAAAAAATCTATAAACATTATCCATGATAGTATAAAACAATTTTCAATCAATCCTTAATCAAATCTAAGGAAATCATTACCATCCAATTATTTATAACCAACATATCTTTATCAAAATATCATTATCTCATCATCATGCTCATATTAAGGGTTATCCTTCCTTTAATCATGTATTTTCCAAAAATATCAACTTATTACCTCAATAACTTTTTATGGTTACCAGTACCATTCAGTAAATTTTTTTTAATCCTTAGGGAAAACTATATAGGACCAATATATATATGTTTCATTATTCAATAATACCATAAATTTACTTCCATAACATTATTCTTGAATTCTAATACATAGACGTGCAATCATTCCAATATCTTCTTAAACCATTAACCAAGTTTCATCCTTTTATTCATTAACACTTATTTGATCTCATATATCATTCATAATCTCTTTATCATAAAAAATATAACAATCATTCGTATGACCTTGTCGATTCGCTTCATGATCTTTCTCCCTTGGGAATAGATTTTCATAATGCTCATACATTCCACATTTAAAATATTTAACTGTCGTTGATGCCTTAGCAATACCATTTTCTTTATCCATTGTGTTAATTGGATATTTTCATTTGCAATTACATGTTTTGTGTCCTTATTTTCTACACCTAAATCATCTTTCAATTCCTTTGAAATGTTATCTTTAATACCTATTCCCACATGATTTACCAGAGGAAAATTGAACTTTCTTTCCACTGTGGTCACTATGAAACTCCATATTTCTCATTTTATGTGGGTCATGAAACTCACCAATGTTTATATTATTGATCATATTATAATATTTTTGATTATGCATAATAACTATGATTCACCTTCCACGTCCCATTTAATTTGATTTCTCATGTGGAATATCATCCCATTTTCCATCACATTTTCCTTTAACATGAATCATCATGTTTACACCCATTTTCTAAAACCCAAAAAGAAGAGTGTGAGAAGCAAAAACCATAATGGAAAAACCTAATAATTAAGGGAAATTACTTTCATCTATAACATCTTAGGTTTAATCCTATGTTATCCATAATCATTAAAAACATTCTAGGATTGTAACCTATATTTATACATATCCTTAGGGAACTCCCTAGACATATCCTTAGTAATATTTATAGGGATCTTAATAAAGTTTTCATATCCTAGTATTCAAATTTTAACTAAACCTTCACTCTGATACCAACTCTAATGAACCATACTTTACATACATAGATATTACTTGAAAATTAAATAATATTCATTAAAAAGTATAACAAAACTATGAAAGGACCGTATAGTATTAGTGTCTTTAGAAACTGAGAAACATAAACAACTTGTTCATAAGACATCTACATTTTCTCCCTCTTATTACATCATAACTAGACCCCTTTTTACATATCTTTACTTAATACCCTTCTTCATTACTTTTGGAAAATGAACATGTAAAAGGGTGAGCTCAGATGCTCAGTAATGGTAAACAAGTTAAATATCAAATAGAACAAGACCATAAGAATATAAAAACATGAACATAACTTTTGAAAATCATACCATGTATATCATATATCAACATGTTGAGTCATGAAATAAATCTTGGCAGTTCATAAGGCATAAATCAAAAATGAACACAAGTCATGAGAAAATAACATTGGAAAAAAAATGGAATTGTGGAAAACACGTATGCATAGAAAATAATTTCCATATTAGCCAAGGCTCTTTTCCAAGACCATAATAGTATACAAAGTCATTTACTAAACCAATTTCACTCCTTATTCTAGCAATGTATTACGGAATCGGTTTTACTTACCATTCCAACCCTGTATTACTAAACTTATATCATTTCCCATTACAGTCTTTTCTATCTCATGATATATAAATCTTTACACAATTCATATGAGGGAGATATATGTACCACAAATATCATAGTGAAATAATTCTTATGTGTGCCACAAAAACATAAATAATTCATCATGGAATAACCTAAGTAATAAAATTGGTTTCTTAAACATCATTTCATCATTACATAATCCATGTAAAACAAATAGATCTAATAAATAGAATTACATAATAAACATAATAATACCATAGGAATAATAGGTATATTATATTTGAAGTATAACCCTATTAAATAATTCCATCTTATATGGAAAATAATTTTGATAGAATACTTGAAATTATTTCTCAAAGAAAATATCCTTTCTTCTTCAAAAACATTTTCTTTCCTCAAAATTCCCTATAATTTTAAAAGAAAAAAATTTCTTTGAAAATAATGTTGAATTATTTTAATGGAATATTCATGAAAATAAGGCATTATGAAAACATAAAAATCCATTCACATCATATTAGTTAAAATAAAACATTCTTCACATACTTTTTCATATAAGTCAAAAGTACCTCGTATCGAAAATGATAAAAGATTCCTTTCATACCATTTAATAAAAATTCCCCAATGGGTAAAATTGACATTAAAACATTGACAATGAATATAAATAATATTTTGGAATACATATTTAAGAAACATGGACATGTTTGATAAATAAACCATAGTAAATACTTATGTATAAACAATCTTTGGTAATAATGAGTTTGCCAAATTATCCGTTACCATATGTATGGAATCCTTAATATGTATCTAAACCTCCTCTATAATGGTTTAAATAATGTAATTTACATTTTACAAAATCATATTAAATTTTATGATATTATAAGTGATCATATTATTACTCATTTATTAATAACATTATTACTCGTCCTTTGGATATTAACAGCTTTATTTTCTTACACATGTTTTGTCAGATAAGTTCCTGTTCCTATTATTAGGTTATAGTTATATCATTTACAGAATTATATTAACATAATATATATCATATTTATTTATTCTAAATAGTTATATAATCATGCATTAATTAGTATCATGTATAATGAATCACATCACATCATGGAGATGGTGGGTCGTACGTACGCATGAGTGACAATATCATTCAATTAATTATGAATTGGTATGGAAACAGATGGTATATATATTGTTCCAAAATAAAAATCTTTTTATAATAATCACATATTTTTATTATTTCCATCATTATACCCATCCATTTATGGTGGTGTAGAAAAACAAATTACACCACGATGTGGAGATGGTAAGTCGTACATACGCACACATGGTGATTTTGTTTTTCATAGGATGAATAAAAGGTGGAATATGGTTGTTCCATAATCATAATAAAATCTCAAAATATATATTTGATACTATATTTATTACTTTATAATGGATATAACTCATGAAGAAGTTGTACAAGAAGAAATATGTTTGAAAGAATCGGTATAAAAGATTACCTCTTCCTCAATGAGATCCCTCGAGATCTCCTCTTAAAGGCACTAGATTTGGCCTTTTGAGAAGACCATAACCTATAGAATGTAATTGATGATGTTTATAAGAGAAATGGGTATGGTTTATCCATTATTTAAGGCTGAAAGTTATGTAAAGTTGTGAGGGAGGATGTTCCATTTAATAATTGAGGTGAGGGGCATATTTGGAATCTCCAAAAATATTAATTTATAATAAAATAAAAAACCATCTAAAAAACTCCAAAATGTTCTAGTATCAAAGATGAGATGATATGAGGTTGTAATCTCATAAACCAATAAATTTTGGAAAAGTTTTTCTATAAATTTAAATCTAATCCTTTTAATTAACACTAATTTATTCTTATAATGGTTCGAACCTCTCTGGTCCATTCCTCTGCAGAAATCTAGTGTTTGAGGTGTTCTGGGAGGTCAAGGTGACTTATCCCCAACACTTTTCCCAATTTCCAATTCAGTTAATAGTTCCACTGATGAGACTGGTGTGGAAAGTTCCACTGGTGTGAACAGTTCCACCATTGAGACCAGTATGAAAAGTTCCAGCGATAGGCTTATGTGAACAGTTCCAACGGTAGCCTTGTGAATAGTTCCAATGGTAAGCTTATGAGAATATTTCAAACGGTAGCCTTGTGAACAGTTCCAATGGTAGGATTATATGAATAGTTCCAATAGTATCCTTGTGAACAGTTCCAATGGTAGGATTATGTGAATAGTTCCAACAGTAGCCTTGTGAACAGTTCTAATGGTAGGATTATGTGAACAGTTCCAATAGCAGGCTTATGTGAACAGTTCCAATAGTAGCCTTGTAAATAGTTACAATGGTAGCCTCTATTTCCTTTTCTAAATTTCGAGTTCATGAACATTGTTTCTAGAATGGTGAGTTTCCAACGGTAGCCTCTATTTCCTTTTCCAAATTTCGAGTTCATGAATAGTGTTTCCAGAATTGTGAGGTTTCAATGGTAGCCTGTATTTCCTTTGTCAAATTTCGAGTTCATGAATAGTGTTTCCATAACGGTGAGGTTCTAACAGTAGCCTCTATTTCCTTTTCCATATTTTGAGTTAAAAAATAGTGTTTCCAGAACGGTGAGGTTCCAACGGTAGCATCAATTTTCCTTTTCCAAATTTCAAATTCATGAATAGTGTTTCCAGAATGGTGAGGTTCCAATGGTAGCCTCAATTTCCAGTGCCAAATTTCGATTTCATGAACAGCGTTTCCAGAATGGTGAGGTTCCAATGGTGACCTCTATTTCCTTTTCCAAATTTCAAGTTCATAAACAGTGTTTCTAGAACTGTGAGGTTCCAATAGTAGCCTCTATTTCCTTTTCCAAATTTCAATCTCATGAACAGTGTTTCCAGAACGGTGAGGTTCCAATGGTAGCCTCTATTTACTTTTTCAAATTTTAAGTTTATGAATAGTATTTTTTGAATAATTAGGTTCCAACAGTAGCCTCTATTTCCTTTTCAAAATTTCTAGTTTGGTATACAATGTTTCTAGCTTCCTATAGTTTCTCCTATTTGATGTTTCCTTTGACATAAAATACATTTAAATCCTTTTTTTACGAACTCTATAGCTGATCCAAAGTCCATAACTCCTATATTAATTTTTTTGATGCTCAAGATTCTTTTACTTTGTCAAACTATGTGGTTTAATGTGATCCACTTTTAATGGAAAATCCCATGTATCTTAAACCACTACTCTGTTAAGTATTATAAAGGGATGATATGTATTCCATCCTAGTTCTTCCTCCTTGTTCTATGGTGTGAGACACTGGAACCCTTCATTTCCATCCCGTAGGAGTTGTGCGATCAAACTTTTCTCCTTGGATTGGTTCCCCTCTGTTTTTGATGAAACCAAGCAGTATCGATCATTCGTTGATATAAGGTATGATCTATCTCTATCCTTTTGGGTTCATCTCCTTCTGTTTCTCCTTCCCCTTTTATAGAATGTTATCTCCATGTTCCTAATGGACTTTTCTTGGGTTTTGACCAGTATGGTGGTGTCTTTGCATCCTCGGATTGATATAGTTGTCATGGGGGGAGGAGATTGTAACCTTTTGTGTGGCTCGTTCTCATATAAAGAATGTTAAGAACCGTTTGAGGTAGGGGATTCATTTCTTCTATATTATTTTACGTGAAATTGTAGAGTTATCATGTTTTAGCTCACTAGATCACAATGGAATTGACATATTAAATATTTTAATTGTATAAATAAATTGATATCGATTATATATTATTGCCTCTTATTTTGCAAGATAGTTTGGTATCTATGTTTTCTTTGTTAGATTTGCATTCTTGATGTAAATTGTTAATGATTGTAAAGATGGAATTAATTGATAATTGTTTGGATAAAGATATGGAGGCATGTAAATGAATCTTGTTGTTATTGTAATTTGATGTTAATTAAATTGATGTAGTAAGCATGTTTAATCAATTTTTGATATCTTAATTTTTAGGTTTCCTGATGTTGGAACCTACAAATAATAAATTGGTTAATTCAAGATGGATTAATGAATTGGTTGTTTGATACTAGATAATTCCTTGTAGGTTTCTAAGTTACCCTATTTCTTGTTTAAGGGCCAAGGTCCCAGATGATATGATGTTTTTTTACTGTTTCTTGTGTTGTGAGGTGAGCCTAGAAGGATGTTGTGATATGTGGGGTAGGGAGGCCTATTGATTGTGGCCTTAGTAGATGCCTAGAGTGGCGAGATTAATCGGTTTATGCATGTGGGTGTTGGTGAGGACAAAGGAGATGATGTAATGGGTTGGATGTGAATGTTTTGATTATTGTTGTTTCTTATTGGTTGTTTATCTGCTTTATTTCCCCCACTACTCCAGGCTACTGGTCTTACTTATCCTTCTACTAAAAGGGGTGAAGACGTGCAGGGTATGCCATGTGCTTTCTGTGTTTATCTTCTCAAGGAAGGATGGGTCTTCGCGCTTGTTGTAGGTGGAAAAAACTTGATGGGTAGTTCGACTACTCACCATGTTGATCCCCTTGTGTCTAGTATCTTAGAATATTTTTTCTAGAATTACTAAGAATATGGGAAAGTAATAATGTTGTTAATTAATGATTGAATAAATGACGTAAACCCATGGGGTTATAGTTTACTTTGGGTGTGATGTTATTGAAATATAATGTGAAATTTTGTTAATAGTTAATTAATGTCAAATAATTAATGAACGTAAAGTGAAACTAATAAAAAGGGAATGAAGGAATGTAAACAATGCTCTTTAAATGGTTTTGTGATTATAGGATACCTTGTCATAGAAGTTGAAGTCGGGAGTTTGAGAGACGTTAGCCGCAGTTTATTCTAAGACTAGGTTATTCCCATACTGTAGTTGTGAGATATAGTATATTATGTACTTTTTGTGTTTCTATACACTAATCTACCCCGTCAGTTAGGGAAACTGACACCCCAGGGATTCTAAGCCTTGGGGGTATTTTAGCCAACATCCTAGTGGGAGGATTGAGGGATGACTACCCCCTTTGGCCCCGCTATCTTCTCCTGGTAGTTACTTGTGCTGGTACGCACAACTGTTAGTTTTTCCCATATATGTGTGTAGAGGGTTGTAATGGATTGTGGTTATTCACACACATGTATTCTGGATATATTTTCCTACGGAATACTATAGGTGTAACTTGTATGGGCTGTGATGGCTTGAGGATCCTTACTTGGTGTGTTGGCTGTAATGGATTGAGGTATAATGCCTGATGTATGATACATGTTATGTGATTTATGGTGGCTCATAGAAACTACCTCGTTACTTTACTTACATGGACGTGGTGGTTTTTTGCACGAGTTGGATGTTTTAGTGCTTCACCTAGGTGTCTGCAGGCAAGCCTTTTTGGAGAGAGATGCTTAAGACATGTGATGTTGGGGAAAAGTGGAAAACTAATGGGGAAGTAGTAGTGGGGTAACCTTGATATTATTTATTATATTATATACTCTTGTATGAGATAATTGGTGAGAGTATCCATGGTGAGGATGGGAACTTAGTATACTTATTTGGGTGATTAATTAGTTTCACTTGTTGTTCACTGTGCTTTAGCATGCTCTCTTTACTTTTTCACGAGAGGTAATAGGGAGGATCCTACTAAGTATACTATTATACTCACACTATGTATATATAAACTGTTTTTAGGTCACTTGGAGTAGGTTGAAGATTCAGCTGGTTTCTACTATCTTGGGGTTGTAGGAGCTGTTCGGGATTGTGGTTGCTGCTGTATTTACTTTCCTTTGGTACTTGCAGTTTTCCCCTTTCAGTTGTAGTAGTTTTTCATGACATTACATATGTGCACTTGGGTATTATTTATTCTTTATTCTGAGTTGGATTTGGTTGGTGTCTATCTTTTCTCTCTCTTTCTCATGTGTTCTATTAGAGGTTAATGCCTCCAATTTGTGTGTTTACTATACCCTTAGTTCTATTCGCCAAACCTAGGCCTACTGGAGGCAGGACTCGGGGGGTCATTATCTCCCTTCTCGCATTACTGGCCTAGAAGGGGTACACCTTGTAGGGAGGGGTTCATGACAAAGTGGTATTAGAGGTCTGTTTGAGGGATAGGATGTAGATTGGTGTTAGGGATAAGTGAGGTTGCATGGGTTGGTAGGGAAATAGTGTCAGTCGTGTTTTGAATGTGATGTAAACACTGGAGACCGGATGAGACATAATAGTTTAGCCCCCCTGTGATATGATGCACAGATCTTTAAGTTTACAATGGCTACTAAATGAGGTGATACTAGTTTTAGGGTAGAGACCTAGGAAAGGATCATGCATCATTCTTCTTTATGCCAATGTTTTAATGGCTAGACCTTGTGATAGGATGACCTAAAATGAATAAAAGAAAAAAAATAATTAATTAATTTTGAGTCTTCTGTATTCCAGGTTTAGGAGCTCTAACTATTTGTTATTTTATATGTGTGGCTCCAAGTCGACGTCCTCATCAGGATCATATAGAAGAAGTCCATCAAGCTATGTCAGCAGATCGTCACAGGGTAGAGGTTGACGATGATGACAATTAGAGGAGGATGCTTCAAGAGTTTCAGCACCATAGTCTGGAGAAGTACGAGGGATCCATTTCAGAGGCAGTGACGGAAGATAGGTTGGAGGATGTCGAGATAGGCTCCTGTCTGATCTGTGCTCGGGAAGAGTACTGGGTGTCCTTGGTTGTGACGATGTTGTGTGGAGCAGAAATTCAGTGGTGGTTCCTGTTCCTCAGGGATCGTGAGGAGTCAGTGATCTCATGGGAGGAGTTCTGAGATAAGTTTAGAGTCGAGTTTCTTTCTTCAACCACGAAGGCGTCTAGTAACCAGGAGCTCCTTACCCTTCGATAGGGGATCTCTATTGTGAGAGAGTTTGGAATCTGTTTTAGGAAACTTTTATAGTATGATTCGGACCTGGTTCAATATAAAGAGGTCAGGTCAAGTCATTTCAAGGAGGATTTTCATCCAAATATCCAATTCCAGGTCACCCCATTTATGTTGAAGACATATCTTGAGGTGATGGTGAAGGAAGAGGTCATCAAGAGGAATTTGGATAGAACTGGATCGTTATGAGAGGGGAGTCATCATGATTCCTCATGAAGCAGAGTTGTGGTTTGGGGTTCCCGGTTTTCAGGTCAGAAGAGTTTTCATTCGGACAGGGGTAGGTCCCAGCCCTCCGCATCTCATTTCTCTGGGGGAAGAAGCTATCAGGACAATTCCAATGGATTAGGTGCTTCTTTTTTTGGTGGTGGTTGATTTCATCAGCAACGAGAGTTCCCGAACTTTCATAGTAGTCATCGTTCACCAAGTGTTCCACTCCAGGTTCCTCCATTTAGGCAGTTCCATCCGAGGCAGTAGTAGTAGGTTGCACCAGCTTAGGATCTGTAGAGGGTAGATGGGGCAGGTAGAGGATAGCCCCGTGATACTCCCCTTCCTCAGAGAGTAGAGTTCAGTCATGGTGGTGGTAATCATCAGGGTCAGAGAGGCCGTAGATGAGGTTGTGGTAAGCTTCATGGTTTAGCATTTTTATCTCCAGGAGAGCCAAACATTTTTCAAGGTACTATATGCTTGTTTTCTACCTTGGTGTATACCTTGTTTGATTTAGGAGTGCCACACTCCTTCATATCACATACCCTTGTACATGCTTTGAGACTTTAGGTAGAGAGGCTTCCAGTTCCTTTGGCATTGACTACACCAGTTAGAGGTTGAGATGAATTGTTTGAAGTATGTAGATACTATGAGCTAGTGTTGGGGAAGCAATGATATTGGGGGGATTTACTATGTTTATGGATACAACCATATGATGTAATCCTATTCATGGATTAGTTGTATTCAGTGCAATCTATCATTGGTTGCTTCAATAGTTAAGTTGTGTTCTTCGATGTGGATGGAGCGCCAGTGCTGTTTGTTGGTGAGCAAGAACCTTAGATGGGTCAGAGGCATGTTCTGTCCTTATCATCCATGATGGATGATCTAAAGATGAGTTCTTAAGAGGTTCAATAGTTGGCATTTCCTAGGGTCATAAAAGAGTACCCTGATGTCTTTATAGAAGAGGTTGTAGCATTACCCCCTCGACGAGAGATCAAGTTTGGGATCGAGCTACAACCAGGTGCATCTCCTATCTCTATGTATCCATATAGGATGGAACCTTTTGAGTTATGAGAGATACATATACAGTTTGATGGTTTGTTATAGTGTAGTTTTGTTCGGTCGAGTGTGTCACCGTGGGGTCCACCAATTTTGTTTATGAAGAAGGATGAAGGCAGTTTATGGTTTTGTATCGATTAAACAAAGTGACAATAAAGAATCACTATCCTCTTCTGGAAATTTATGATTTATTCGATCAACTAAATGGTGAAAGATGGTTTTCAAAGATCGAAATGCAGTTAGGATATCGTCAGATGCATGTAAAGGATGAGGATATCTTAAAGACTGCTTTCCATTGTCATCATGGGAATTATGAGTTCACTGTAATGTCATTCGGTGTGACTAATGCTTCAGCTGTGTTCATGGGATTGATGAACATGGTGGTCCGTGAGTTCCTGGATAAATTTATGGTGGTTTTAATTGACGACATCATTGTGTACTTCATGTCTTAGAAGGATCATGCAGAGCATCTACATGCCGTTTTAGGAGTTCTTCGGCAACATCAGTTGTTCAGGACATTTTCAAAGTGTGAGTTTTGGGCTTGAGAAGTCCATTTATTAGGGAATGTTGTGTCCTAACCAAGAGTAGTTGTGGATCCATCAAATATATAATCATTTGTGTCTTGGGAATCCCCCAAGATAGTGGCAGAGGTGTGAAGTTTCCTTGGTCTTGCAGGCTACTACAAGATGTTCGTAGCTAATTTCTCTTCGGTTTCAAATCCTTTGACATCATTGACCAGGAAGGATCAGTCATTCATGTGGAGTGATCAATTTCATGTAGCTTTTGAGCATCTTAAGGTGAAGTTAGTAAGTGCTCCAGTTCTTTTTCTTCCAGTAGAGGGAGTTCAGTTTAATGTTTTCTACAATACTCCACATCTAGGGTTTGGATGTGTTCTGATGCAATAGAGAATAGTTGTTTCTTAAGGGTCTTGGTAGTTGCGTCTCCATGAACGTAACTATGCCACCCATGATCTTGAGTTGACAGGTTTGGTATTTTCTAGGAATTTCTAGAGACATTACCTTATTGGCGAGCGCTTTTTGGTTTTCACTAATCATAATATCCTAAGGTATTTTTTCTCCCAACATGACTTAACCTTTAGATAGAATTGGTGGATAGAGTTATTATAGGAATACAACTTTGAAATATCATATACCCCTGGAAAGGGTAATATTGTAGCTGATACGCTGAGTAAGAAGTCAAGTAGTGATGCAGTGCATGAATCTGGTGATTCTTGGAGAGTTATGGAAAAACTTTTGGCATTACATCTTGATATAGGAGATGTTGTGGGAAGGGGTTGCCTTTTTCATATGATGGTGCAGTCATCTCTGGTGCATCAGGTGGAAGAGTCCCAGTTGGGGATCTTGAGGTTGAGGTCTAGAGAGACCGAGTTGTTTGTGGTGAGGACCCTAATGGTTGGTCTACGTATGAACAACACTGAGGGTTGTATCACCGAAGGATATTTGTTCCTTTGGTCATGTGCGAGATAGTTCTCAAAGAGTTCCATAGTTCACCTTTAGTGGTGTATCCTGGCGTGACAAAGATGTATCTGTCCCTGAGGATTTAGTTTTGGTGGCCTGGGTTGAAGCATGCAGTTGCGGAGTTTGTGTCTCGATGTTTGGTCTCCCAGAAGGTGATGGTCGAACACTGTGTTCCCGGTGGTCTACTCCATCTGTTAGATGTTCCTCAATAGAAGTGGGAGTACATCTCAATGTACATTGTTACTATTTTACCTCGAGATTAGGGATTACATGATTCTATTTGGGTGGTATTTGATCATTTAACAAAATCATTCTACTTCATAGCGATCAAGGAGTCAAGTTCAGTGGACATTTTGTCGAGGCAGTATCTAGAGGAGGAGGTGAGATTTCATGGAGTCCCAGGGATGATCATTTATAATTGGGATCCTTGTTTTACCTCAAGGGTGTGGAGAGGTATCCAATATGATTTTGGTTCTCATCTATGCCTTAGCACTTATTTTCATCTGCAAACAGACGATCAGACAAAGTGAACCATCCAGATTCTTGAAGACATGTTGCGATCTTGTGTCCCAGATTTTTTAGGTTTGTGGATGAGGAACTTACCCATAGTGGAGTTCTATTAAAATAATAGTTTTCACTCCACCATTGGTATGAAACCATTTTAAGCCTTGTATGTCCGACCTTTCCATTCTTTGTTGTGCTAGACTGGGGTCGGAGAGTCAACAATTCTCGGACCGGAACTAGTGCAAAATACAATAGAGATGGTTCAGGTGATTTGTGAGAGGATGAAGACAGTGCAGGATCTTCAGAAATCATATTCCAATCAAAGGAGGAGACCCTTGGAATTTGATGTTGGGGATCAAGTGTTTCTAAAGGTGACTCCACATCGTGATCAGTGAAGGTTCTATTACTGGAGTAAGATTTCTCCCCAGTTTGTTGGCCCTTTTGAGGGTTTGGCTCGTGTTGGATTTGTGGCGTATTAGATTGAACTTCCCCTATAGATGATCTAGATACATGATGTTTTTCATATGTCACATATCCATAGTTATCTTCATGACGAATCTCACATCTACGATTAGAGAAAGATCGATGTTGACGATGACGCGACCTTCAGGGACCGACCGGTAGAGATCCAAGACTGCAAAGAGAAGGTGTTACGCGAGCATTCTATCCCCTTGGTTCATGTCTTGTGGTGACATGGTGGAATGGATGAGAGTACCAGGGAATGTGAGTCACAGATACATTCTCAGTACCCGGATTTGTTTGATGTTTAACTCTTTTCATGTTAAAAAAATGTTTTCTTTGGGGTAGTAGACCTTTTGTGTTTATGAGATAGCTTTATTTGGTTTCTTCTTATGGAATACTCTCTTTTGAGAGGTATCTTGATGGGTGGTTTTTTAAACCCCGTTTCTGTTTCCCTTTAGGTGGGTTTTTAATTCTCAAGGATGAGAATGTTTTAAGAGGTATCTGATGTATTGGCTCAGACCTCTCTAGTCCATTCCTCTACAAAAATATGGTGTTTGATGTGTTCTAGGAGGTCAAGGTGACTTATCCCCAACACTTTTCCAAATTTCCAATTTAGTGAATAGTTCCACCGATGATACCGATGTGAACATTTCCACTGGTGAAACCAGTGTGAACAGTTCCACCGGTGAGACCAGTGTGAACAGTTCCACCATTGAGACCGGTGTGAATAGTTCCAATGGTAGGCTTATGAGAACAGTTCCAAATGTATCCTTTTGAACTATTCCAATGGCTGCTTATGTGAATAGTACCTATGGTAGCCATGTGAATAGTTCCAATGGTAGGCTTATGTGAACAGTTCCATTGGTATCCTTGCGAATAGTTCCAATGGTAGGCTTATGTGAATAGTTCCAACGGTAGCCCTGTGAACAGTTCCAATGGTAGGCTTATGTGAATAGTTCCAACGGTAGCCTTGTAAATAGTTCCAATGGTGGGTTTATGTGAACAGTTCCAATAGTAGGCTTATGTGGACATTTCCAACATCATCCTTATCTACAGTTCCAATGATAGCCTCTATTTCCTTTGCTAAATTTTGATTTCATGAACATTGTTTCTACAACGGCGAGCATCCAATGGTAGCCTCTATTTCCTTTTCCAAATTTAGAGTTCAGGAATAGTGTTTCCAGAATGGTGAGGTTCCAATGGTAGCCTCTATTTCCATTTCCAAATTTTAAGTCCATGAATAGTGTTTCCATAACGGTGAGGTTCCAACGTTATCCTCTATTTCCTTTACCAAATTTTGAGTTCATGAAAAGTGTTTCCAGAACGGCGAGGTTCTAACGGTATCCTCTATTTCCTTTTCCAAATTTTGAGTTCATGAAGAGTGTTTCCAGAATAGTGAGATTCTAATGGTACCCTCTATTTCCTTTTCCAAATTTCGATTTCATGAACAGTATTTCCATAACGGTTATCTTCCAACAATAGCCTCTATTTACTTTCCCAAATTTCAAGTTCATGAACATTGTTTTCAGAATAGTGAGGTTCTAATGGTAGCCTCTATTTCCTTTGTCAAATTTTGAGTTCATGAATAGTGTTTCCAGAATGGTGAGGTTCCAATGGTAGCCTCTATTTCCTTTACCAAATTTCTTGTTTGGTGTAAAGTGTTTTCAACTTCCTATAGTTTCTCCCCTTTTACATTTCCTTTGACATAAAATTCATTTAAAGCCTTGTTATAAGGACTTTATGGCTGATTCAATGGCCACAACTCCTATATTAATTTTCTTGAGGCTCAATATGCTTTTACTTGGTCAAACTGTGTGGTTTAATGTGATCCACTTTTAATGGAAAATCAATCGTATCTTAAACTGTTTCTCCATTAAATCTTCTAAAGGGATGAGATATCTTCCTTCCTAGTTCTTCCTCCTTATTCTCTAGTGCGAGACACTGAAAACTTTCATTTCCTTCTCGTATGAGTTGTGCGATAAAACTTTCCTCCTTGGATTGGTTCCCTTCTATTTTTTATGCAACCAAACAGTACTGATCAATCTTTATTATAAGGTATAATCTATCGCCATTCTTTTGAGTTTATATCCTCTTGTTTCTCCTTACCCTTTTAGGGAATGTTATCTCCATGTTTCTAATGGACTTTTCTTTGGTGTTTACCAGTGTGGTGGTGTCTTTACATCCTCGAATGGATAGAGTTTTCATGGGGGGTGGAGATAGTAACCCATTGTGTGGTTTGTTCTTGTATAAAGAATTTCAAGAACCGTTTGTGGTAAGGGATTCATTGCTTCTCTGTTATTTTATGTGAAACTATATAGATATCATGTTTTAGACCACTAGATGACAATGGAATTGACATATTAAATATTTGATCCAAATAAATAAATTGATATCGATCATTTGTTATTGCCTCTTGTGTTTCTAGATTGTGTGATATCTATGCTTGATTTTTTAGTTTTACTTTCTTGATGGAAATTGGTAATGAGCATAAAGCTATAATTAATTGATAATTGTTTGGATAAAGATAAAGAGGCATGTAAATGAATTTGGTTGTTGTTGTTGCAATTTTATGTTAATAAAATTGTTACAGTAAGCATGTTTAATTAATTTGTGATAGTTTAATGTTTAGGTTTCATGAAGTTGGAAACTATGAATAATAAATAGTTTAATTAAATATGGATTAATGAAATGGTTGTTTGATACTAGATAATTCCTTGTAGGGTTCCGAGTTACCCTCTTTCTTGTTTAAGGGACAAGATCTCAGTTGATATGATGTTTTTTTTCATGTTTCTTGTGTTGTGATGTGAGCCTAGAAGGATGTTGTGATATGTAGGGCAGGGATGCCTATTGATTGTGGTAGCAGTTGATGCCTGGAGTGGCGAGATGAATCAGTTTATGCATGTGGGTGTCAGGGAGGACACTGGAGGTGATGGAAAGTGTTGGATGTGAATGTTTGGATGATTGCTGTTTCTTGTTGGTTATTTATCTACTTTACTTTCCCCACTGCTCAAGGTAGTTGGTCTTACATACCCTTCTTCCAAAACGGGATAAGACACACAGGGTATGTCACATGATTTTCGTGGTTAACTCCTCAAGGGAGGATGGTTCTACGCTTATGTTATAGGTGGAAAAGACTCGACGGGTATTTCACCTACTCACCGTGTTGAGACCCTTGGGTTTAGTAGATTAGAATGTTTTTTTCTAGAATTACTAAGAATATTGGAAAGTAAAAAAGTTGTTAATAAATTATTTAATAAATGATGTTAACCCATGGGGTTACAATGGACTTTGGGTGTGATGATATTGAAATATAATGTGAAATTTTGTTAATAGTTAATTAATGTTAAATAATTAATGAATGTAAAGAGAAACTAATAAAAAGGGAATGATGGAATGTAAAAAATTCTCTTTAAATGGTTGTGTGCTTATGGATACCTTATCTTAGAATGTCCATTGGGAATCTGAGAGACGTTAGCTGTAGTTGAGTCTGAGACAATGTTATTCCCATAGTGTGGTTATGAGTTATAGTATATTCTTTACTTTTTGTGTTTCTATATGCTACTCCACCCCGTCAGTTTGGGAAACTAACACCATGGGGATTATGTTCCCTAGGGGGTGTTTTCCCCAACATTCCATTCGGAGGTATGATGGCTGGCTACCCCCTTTGGATCTACTCTCTTCTCTTGGTAGTTACTTGTGCTGGTAGGCATAGCGATTATTTTTCCCCATATATGTGTGTAGAGGGTTGCAATGTCTTGTGGTTATTCACACACATGTATTCTAGATATAGTTTCTAATGGAATACTATAGGTGTAATGTGTATGGGATGTGATGGCTTGAGGATCCTTAATCGGTGTGTGGGTTGTAATGGCTTGAGGTATAATTCCTGACGTATGACACACGTTATGTGAGCTGTGGTAGCTCCCAAAAACTACCCGGTTACTTTTCTTAAGTGGACATGGTGGTTTTCTTGCATGAGTTGCATGTTGTTGTGATTCTCACAGGTGTCTACAGGTAATACTTTTTGGAGAGAGATGCTTAGGACATGTGACATTGGGGAAAAGCGGCAAACCGGTGGGGAAGTACTAGCGGGGTACCCTTGTTATTCATTATTATATTATATATTCTTGTATGCGATACTTGGTGAGAGTAGCCATGTTGAGGCTAGGAACTTAGTATACCAATTTAGGTAATGAGTTAGTTACACTTGTTTTTCACTATGGTTTAGCATGATTTCTTTACTTTTGCATGAGAGGATCTAGGGAGGATCCAACTGAGTATACTGTTATACTCACCCTATGTATATATAAACTGTTTTTAGGTCATTTGGAGTAGGTTGGAGATCTAGCTGGTTTCTACTAGCTTGGAGTTGCAGGAGCTATTTGAGATTGTGGTTGCTACTATTTTTTCTTTCCATTGGTACTTGCAGTTTTCCCCTTTCATTCGTAGTAGTTTTGCATGACATTACATATGTGCACTTGGGTTTTATTTTATACTTCAGTCTGAGTTGGAGTTGGTTGGTGTATATTTTATCTCTCTTTCACATGAGTTCTATTAGAGGGTAATGCCTCCCATTTGGGTGTTTACTATACCCTCGGTGCTAGTCGCCAACCCAGATCCTACTGGAGGTGGGATTCGGGGGTCATTATTTCCTTTATCACATTACTATGCCTAGAGGTGTACACCTTGTGGGGAGGGGGTCGTGACAATTTTATTTAATTTTTAACTAAGGTAAAAAATATTTCAATTTTAAAAGGGTGCAATATTTAATTACCTGATGTAAATTAGACCATAAATGAATAATTTAGAAAATTTTACACCATATCATTATTTTTTGATATTTTTTTGAAAATGTTTTATTATTTTTAAATAATTTAATTATACATTATCTTGATAAACAATCAATGGTGTCAATTTTGATGCTATTTAATTGATTGTTTTTTAAAAATATATAGATAGGATGTTATCCTCGAAAAAAATATTTTATTATATACCTAAGGGATCAAGTTCATCTAGAAAATTCATTGGATATATTAATTGTCCCAAATTATATTTATTTTAATATTTTAAATAACATCAAATTGATATTTCCATTAATAAAATGATTACTACATCAATTTTGTTTAATTATTTAATATACTTATTTTTTGAATAAAAATTAAACATAAAATATCTTGATGATGAAAAATATTTTGGATTTAATAATAATACTTATAGTTGAATATATCTTCTATAAAATCCTACATTAAAAATTTTATATATATTAAAACATGAATGTGACAAATTAAACATCACTTTAAATAAAATATTATAAGTGTCATAATCTTTTACATATGGCTCAAAATGGTCAATAATTCGACCCATATATGATTATGATTGAGATATATTCGAACAATAAGATTTTTTCAAGTGTTTTTTAATGGTTATTATCATTTTAATAAAAATAATTTTTTTAAATTTTCATCAATTAAATAATTTTTTCATTATAAATGTATAAGACTTTAAGGTCATTATTTATTTCCTAAAAAGTACAAATAAATTACCACGATAATGAAAAAAAATTATCTTTAAAATGAATATTTGTAGTTAAAATTATATTCTGTATAACTTTATATTAAAAATGATATAGTTATTAAAATTTAAGTAAGTCATATTTAACTTTTCTTAAAATAAAATATATTAAATATCCTAATATCATCCAAGTGTCTTCCAAAGGATACCATTTTAACCCAAGGATTATTTTGGTAAAAAAACTCATCTAACGATATTAGTAAAAGTGTTAGGTTAATTTTAAAATATTATTTTTATCCTTATTTACCCAATTTACCCTTTTACCGTATTAATAAAAATTACTTAAGTTACTATTCATAATTCTCAATAATAAAAGAAATATATTTACATAATTTGGTGATAATTATTCTAAATATGTAATCCATTTTTAAAAATTGAAAACACATAAGTTGTAGTAATTAATTTAAAATAAATATCATTGTCAAAAGTAGAAAACAAGTTATTAAAAGTTAAAACATTGAAAAATATTGAAATATTTTTACATATGTATTCAAAATAAAATTAATTTTAATGACCTATATTGTATTAAATGATAAAAATATAATCTATTTATATTTTAAAACCATTAAATAATATCTAGAAAACATATAATATGAATTTTAAACATTATATTGAATATATTACATAAATATTTCATTAATAAAATCCACCAAGGGTGATTTTATTATTTTATAAATTCACTTATTTGTAATTATATTGTTTTTTATAAAAACATTTCCTTTTATTTAATGAATGTTTTATTTTCATTTATAATTAATATTTCAACAAATAATTAATTATATATATGCATGTGTGTAAATCATAATTTCATAATTTAGTTAATATTGTTCACATCCACCATTATAATGGATTGGTTTTAAGGTAACATAGTAATATTTAGTTTTTCACTTAAACTCGGTCTTGTGTGAAATTAATTCTATCAAAAGAACTTGAAATTGTGTGTAACACAACCAAAGCATAGTATTGCGTATACAACAAGCTATAACGGTGTTGTGTGTAGCATAGATCTTATCTCGGTGTAGCGTACAACACAAGACATAAAATAATTTTAAGAAAACATAAATAAATAAATAAATAAAATAAAAAATATATTTAATAAAAATCTCAAGATGTTACATTTTTATTATATTTTAGTATAAGGTTTTATTTGGGTTTAAAAATAAAATTTTTCTAAAAACCATTTTAACATGAATATTGTTTCTGCTTATTTATTAATTAAAACAACACCTAATGAGAAATTATATAAATTAATTGCGTATATTATATTTCAATACATATTAATGGGTATTATTACAATGATTATTAATAAACATAAATTTTATATAAAATCAGCTTTTCAGGAAAAAATACTCTTCTTAAAAACCCAAGTTATCATCGCGTCTGCAGGTTTTATTAATCTAAATTTACATTTTGTAATAATTTCAACATAATTATTGACCATAATGAATAGTGAATGCAGTAAAAATTAATTTCCACAGTTAAGGTAAATGGGTTTACTGCGGGGTTAAACTAAAAATTGAAGTGTCAAAATGACCTTAAAACTTGTATAAAACTATTATAAGGCCATATTTTGATCTTATCATATCTAAGTCTCAATATTAATCTATACTAAACCTTTTCTAATGTGAAAAACATGGATAAAACTTTTTATTTTAAAAAAATACAAGTGGGCTGCTCACCTCACTTATAAAATGCCACCCACTCTACTTTCTTCTTCACACCCTAAAACCCTTTTAGCAAAACCAAAAAAAATATATTCCAAAATTGCATTCCATAATCCTAAATGACTTGGTTTGGTCATAAATCCATTGAAGTGATACTTTACGTGTAGTTCTTAAGAGGTCATCCGAGAAGTGGTAAAATTCTTAACTATGTGTAATTTATGAATATCTTTTTCCTCCTCTTTAAAACAATATTTTACTATGATAATATAATATAAATAGTGTATCCAATATAATGATATTTTTTCATATCAATTAAATAACCTAAATACACCTCTGATTCCATCAAATGGGATATGAAATCATTATTTATGGGTACGACGGTCCACCACCTCACGAATCGATGTCATTCGTTTTTCATCATCTCATCCCACATATTGTTTTAATGAAGGATATAAAGTATATATATATGTGTGTGATATTTTTAAAATATTTTTACTTATTTTTTTATGATATTTTATATACCTTCTTACTTTCCATTCTACTAGGATTTGATAATGTAACTCATGTTTATGGCATACTTCCTCATTGTGAAGCAATGTGATTCATTTTTCACTAACGATTTACATGGAAGGAAATAATTGTAAATATAATTAATATATGTGATATAAATGAAAAAAATGATTCTCATGAAATATTTATCATTGAAATAATATAATATATCATTTTATATCTTAAATAGAAAAATAATAACATCGTTCGAGTACGTGTGGACTACCACATCCACAAAGTGATATGATTCCTTTTTTACTCACCACACCACAATAATGATATATATATATTATATAATAAATTATATTATGATCATTATATAAGGATAAAATAATATATACCATATTTCAATAATGATCATTTAAGAATAAAAACATTACTCAGGTGTAAGTACATCCTATCATCTCCATGATCATAATGAAGATCATTTTTCATAACTATTTTTCTTGATTAGTTTTAAAATTATATTTGATGAATAAATATGAAAAATATTTCATGATTATTATTCTGTATATTTTTTATTAATATCCTCTCTTACCTCATTCAACACACTGAATCTCTTTTGAAACAATTATCCAAACATCCTCGAAACACCTGATATGAACATAACAGACTAAGTATTCAATATGACATTATAATGAAATAAAATAAATGATTTAATTATATTTTGTCAAAATTTTAATATTTTCTTGAGAAATTAAACATTTTATGTATGCCTATTATACATGAGTTAAAGGATATACAAGGAATTTTTTTACTTGAGGTAAGGGTGTTTCATCTCATTTTTATTTATATGATAAATTTTTCATATTCACAACTTATTTTTATTTTGTGGTGCATATACATTCCATTTCTCATGTAATATCACGAATAATTCATAAATTATGTATTTTTAATTTAATTTTTTCTTATAGAGGGATTTTACTTAAATGTTACCAAGTGGTAAAGGGATTCTTAACTTAATTTTATTTCATTGGGTTATATCTCTTTTCTACTAACATTTTTATGTCATGACTATGTATGAATTGATATCTAAATTAGTTTATTATGTATTTAAACTTATTTTTATTTTTATTTACATTTATTACACATAATTATTCCACTTTTCAATTCTAATTAAATGATATAATCATTCTAAGGGTTATTCATTTAAAATTCACTTCTGTGGGGATAAAGGATAACATTTTGGACCTAACTCATTTTATGATGTTTATATACATACCCTTTTACATTTAATATCATAACTCAATTTATGTTCATGATATTTAACATATTATGTGATATTATTATTTCTTGTGGATTGTGATTGACGATTTATAAAAGTTACAAAGACTTTTTATTATAACATCCATTATTTTCAAGATGGTTTATGTCAGAGGTTATTTTTGAGGAAAATATATGATCGCATTTTCATGGACCATATCCCTTGCATAACCATTTTTTATGAATGTGTTTAACATGTCTGTTTTTCATTACGTTCCTTGTTGTTTGAAGAAATATAAGTTAAGTCATTTATAAGTGATATTTATTGTGACTCTTCTTTTAGATTAGAAACCTTTATATTCGATATCCATGTTCTATAAAATTCTTAAAAAAATATATTTTGGAAAAAATAAATCTTTTCCATAAGACATTTCCATTATATGTTTCCATTTTTTTCAAGGAAGTTTATTTTCACAATACTTTATGATTTTTTTAAAAAATATTTAAAAAATGGATATTTTCAAAATAAACTTATATGAATGATATTTTAATAGTATTTATATTCATCAATATCAACAACCATTAATTATACTTATGATCCAATGGTGATATGTTGTAATGATACCATCGTCATTGTTTCTCTGGATGGAATATAATTTTTTTCATAGAGAATGTTATGGAACTTGTTTCTTTTCTATGGGTTAATCAAATTTCATAGAGATTTTCATGGAACCCGTTTTTTTCCAATGAAATAATTAGTTTTTTCTGATATTTCCCTGGAACCCATTTCTTTTCCATGATTTAATCATTTTATTAACGGAAACATAATTTTTCTCCATGATTTATTGATGAAATTAATGCTCTATGTAATTTATTCATGATATAATTATTGGAAATTTTTTATATTTACAGTTGGTTCTATTATAAACCAAGAAAGGGGGGATTCATTATAAACCATGTATGGGTGATTATGTTATTAAAAACTGACATGCAGTTTCTTTATAATCCATGGATGAGTAGTTGTGTTATAGCCCTCAAATGCATTGGGTATTCCAGTGATGAAAGTTGACCATATTAGTTATTCCATTTATAAGAAGTGATGTGAATATAATGTCCTATGTACAAATATTTTTTATCTATTATTTATATGGGTTTATAATGTTTCTTATGATAAATATTGATATCACATAGTTCATGATTATTGATTCTGAGGACGCTTTCCTTTGTTAATTCCTTCTACCATGTTTTTCAATTTTTATGATCTAGGTATTTATGGGTATGAATATTCTTATGTTATACTCATTCACCTTGATTATAAAATCATGTCCTTATTCTCTTTTTATGATCCCTGTGGAAATGTAATTGTTAAAACTTACATTTACACTTACTGATCATTTGAGCTCACCCGTCTTATATTCATTTCCCCTAAGTTTAAAATATTTATGTTGAATGAAGTATGTCTAGAAGGATACCAGATGGATGATGATGATGTTCTAATATGGAATATGAAAATATTTTTCTAGTGGGATATGATTTTCATTATTATGAACCATTTGTTTATGAATCCATGATGTTAATAGTTTTTCATAATTATATAAAACTATAAACCACAAATTTCTTTGATAATTTAAGTGATATAATATTTTCCTATTGAATTTGTATGTTTTGGATAGTGAATATTGGGTTATTTTCATCAATAATAAATATGTAAATTTAAAGTTTATATTTTCAATTCTAGATCTGGTAGTGCATGTTCGGGGTGGTTATAGTTGGAATTAGAGAAAAGGTTTAGATAACTTTTGAGATTAGTATGATTTCATGTGAGGTTATATTAATAGTTATAGATACCATATTAGGTCTATTATATTAAGTATGATCATATTTTCAATTTCCTTGAAACCGCATTTAGGTTTTATGTGATGATATCATAAAGTGACTAATAATGGTTTAGGAGATATTTAAATAATATGAATTATATATAAATAATTGGTTTAACATGATGTATAAATTTAAATATTTTAGAGATATGATTTAAGGTATTGATGACCTTTAGGGTATATATGATCTTGGATATTGAGATAATTATGGGAACATAGGTTTAATATTATAGATAACCATGGGATCAAAAAGTGATTTTAGGACATAGTGATTAATGTTATTTCAAAAAGAGATTTCTATATTATTATTCTTGTAAGATTAAATGTATGAGATAAACATTTAGGTTAAAATAATAATTAACATTATTATTATTTAGGTTATTGGTTTATATGTCTATTTATTTTTGTAATTATTTTTTTTGACATTTGGTATTACTGTTTAATTTTTGAGATTAATGTATTATTTCATCGTATGTTGGTTTACTCATTTTGGAAAAACAATCTTACTATGGGCTAATTATTTTGGTTTCGGTTAATGTAAAAATACAAATGGAATAGCCCAATTATCCCTTTTATGGTTTAAATGTTTATTTTAGTACATTAAAAATGAAAAATTCATCTTGATTACTCATATTTTAGAGATGAAGATGAGATACAGTTGGAAATTGAAAAATGGATGAAATAACATTAATAAAGAAATTATATTTCCTTATATTCTTAATCTAGATGGTAAAATAATTTCTCAACCCTAGGAAAAGGATATTGAAACATAATTTTTTCCTACTAAAATTATTTATAATGATATTTATGAACTTATTATCACCTCTGTGGTTTATGGTTTTTTGATGTCAAATTTATATTGATAATTTTTTTTCTTGTGATCAATGATCTCAATCAATCTATATCATGTATTAGACAATAATCTCTTCAAAAATTTCCAAATATTTACTTCCCATTGATGTTCTCATATTTGGAAAACTATTATGTGTTATTCTAAATGGCCATTTTACTTCTCTGTGTCTCTTATCAAGTATATATTTTATTAATTCATTTTATGATGTGGGTTTCCAAAAAAAAGTTATTTTTGAATGTCTAACCTTTGAATACCAAGTTAAAATTAAAATTTAGTGGAAAATATTTATTAATGGGTGGAGGATGTAACACCCCGATATTTTTTAAATGAAAATGGTGTTTGATTTCATATTTGACAATCAACACTAAGAATAAACATCCTACGATATATAAAAATATTATAACCTATCCATTAAAATGAAGGGTATGAATATCATTAACTATATCGTGAAATATATATATATATATTTATATATATTTCCTACTCAATATAAATTACTTTTAATTTTTTTAACAATCAATCAATTTTTTGTAATGTAATTTTTTTCTTAAAAAATATGTTTCCTTCAAAAATGATTTTTATTACTTTTCATGAAAAATTGTTTTAATTAATTTTTGAAAATTTTAGAATTTTTTAAAAAATTTAATTCCAATTTTAAAATCATATTTTCAAATTTAATTTGGATGAAATTTTGGTATTTTTTAAACTATATTGGTTTTTTATTGAATAGTGAAAATAGTGATTTAAACAAATCAATAAATTTAGTAATGTAAAAGCCTAATTATTTTTTTAATAATATTTCAAGAAATATAAGTATTAATTTGTTCTATCAAATAAAATTAATACATTTTGAATCAACTTTATATTTTATTTTAGTATAAGGTTGTTTGTGGGTTTAAAAATCATATTTTCTAAAAACTGTTTTATAGTGTATAATATTTATCCATTTAAATTAATTTAAAAAACCATTATTGGGGAGTTTTAAAATTAACTGTGTATAGTATATATAATTTAAGATTAATTAGGATTTATTCAATTATTATTATTAATCACAAAGTTAATATAAAATCCTATTTTTTCTAGAATAAAATGTTTCTTAAAAACCTACTTTGTCATCGCCAAGGAGGGTTTCATATTAAATTTAAGTTTTTCTATTTTATGAATTTAATTTGGTTAAATGGATTCCATATTTCTATTATTAATAATTTAAATTTTCAAATATAGTAAACTAAAAAATTTACCATAATTAATAGTGAAAATAGTAAATTATAATTACCACTATTAAAGAAAAATTGGGTTTATCGAGGGTCACACTAAAAACATAAAGGTAAAAATGGCCAAAAACAATTCTAAAAATTATTTTCTCTTCATATTGTTCTATTATCATGCCTAGGTATCAATATTACTCCATTCTGAACCATTTATGAATTTTAGAAACTCGGTTACGCCATTCTTTTTTGAAAAATTACAAGTGTGTCACTCACCTCACATATAAAAGACCACCCTCTATTATCTATTTTTCACACCTTAAAAAAAAAATTTTAGGTTGTAATATACAAATATACATATGTGAGAGAGTTAATTGTGTCTTTTAAAATTCTTTTACAATTCTGCCTCTTGATGTCGACTGATGATTGTGTAGGTAATCAGTGTTTATGTTCTGTACAAAATTATGAACAGTGGATAAAAATAGAAATATAGAACATGGTTTTGTATAGTGGTTCGAGGCATAAATATCTCTTAGTCCACTCCACAAATTACTCTCTTTGTTAGTTTGATAAATTTCACGATTTAGGTCCTCATATCATAGGACCAATCCACAACTGAGTGTAGGAAGTTGTCACCTTTACAAATAACACTAAAAATAGATCCTTTTGGTTCTATAAATGATAACTGATAATCCAAATATTATATTGAAAAGATGATACACCACTACAACTGAGTACGATTAGTATAAAATATCAATAAAAATATATTGATTAAAAATGGTTCCGGTTGAACTTTACAATTGAACAATAATTGACGGAAGATGGATCTTCTTCTTGAAAAAAATATTTTCTTCAAGAAAGTGTAGTTCGGAAGTGATCCAGTTGCAATAGATCTTTTAAATAAAAATATAAACTAATAGTAGCAGAAGACTTGTAGAAAATACTAAATTTAGAATATGTATATATCAACTGTATCTTTTTCTGTTGAAAAATGGAGTTTGATCGATTATTGATGTAGACCTGTAATAGATATTCACAGGAATGAAGTTTCAATCATGAATATGTGTCACAATATATGGATAAATATATATCTCAATATATATTATTCTTGGAATCATACACACACATATATATATATATAGAACAAATACACTGATAGAATAAGTAAAGTAGAGAGCC
Organism: Viscum album; assembly: GCA_963277665.1. Classification (NCBI taxonomy): domain Eukaryota; kingdom Viridiplantae; phylum Streptophyta; class Magnoliopsida; order Santalales; family Viscaceae; genus Viscum; species Viscum album. Next base: position 1,737,929,279 of record OY728135.1, on the reverse strand, counting down.
TGTCTTTTAATTCCAGATCCAAGAAAATCACCCGATAAATCATAAAAATTCAAATTCTTGTGGTAGGTTAGAGTAGTTGTAACATCCCTTAAGAATAAGATAGAATTTATCCACTTATTATGATTATTTGAATAAATCATCATAAACTTTGAATCATTATAAAAAATGATCTTTAAGTCAGCCTGATATTATGTAATGATCGTTGCATGAAACTCTGATAAAAACATAAATTCAAATCTTCGATGATGAAAAGTCAAATTTAAGATTCCTTTATAAAATGAAAGAAAATCCAAACATAGAGTTCAAATATGTAGTTTTAAATATAAAAATGTAAGTTTTAAAATGTAAGGTTGATCACAAAAGTAAGGTTGATGATCCATACATTTGCTTCTCAAACGTAAGGTTCCATACTTGCGTAAAGTTATTTTTAACCATAATTTTTCTCTTTGTCAAATGTATGGTTTCATCCAAACATAAGGTTGTTTATCCATACATTTCTGTCAACATATGGTTGATTAACCATATGTATTGATCTTTTAGCATAAGGTATAATACAAATTTAGGGTTTTCTATTTACCTTACGTCCTTCAATGTATGGTATGAACAGTGTTTCTAGAATATGGTTAGGATCATTCTGAACACATTGATGAATATTCCACATTAATAATAAGCTTGAATATAATTCCAAAATAAGGAATATAGAGAATATTAATTTCCTGAAATACACTTAAAGTAATATCATTAGTAAAACAAATAATGGTGTTTATAAGCATAAAAATAAATAAGATTTATAGAGTATTATTGAGACAATACATTCCCAAAAATCTCCCACTTTTTGATGATCACAAAACCTGTAAAATTAATAAAATAATTTAGAATTTCACAAACAATTGAAAAAAAATTAATTCGAATTTCGATTTTACAAGCTTATTTTAATAAAAAAAATTGAGAAGAAATGTTGTGTTTATCCAAATATCTCCCCCTTTTGGTGAGATCAAAAAGAAATTTCAAAAAATGAATAAAACATGATTAATTTTTCATAAATCTATAAGTGAATGATATAATAATCTCTTCAAATAAATAAGACTTGATTTTTTTCTTATATAAATAAACATAAAATAATATGAAATAACGTACAAAAAAATAACAAAAAAGAGATTTTATTGATAAAAAATTATATAAATACAATAATCAATTTGATTGGGAAACAAGTTTAGTCAACTAAAATGGTTTGGATACATAATATTGGCTATGAGTTGGATCAATTAAGGTTTAAAGGTTTTTGAGTGACTTTAAAAATATATTGCAACTATGTCATATGTAACTGAAACTTCTTCATTAGAATCTCCCCCATTTACATAATTAAAATTCTGAAATCTTGACTAATATTCAAATTCTCAATGAAGTTGACTTTAAAAAATTCATGTAAACTCTCCTCTTAATTCATAAACTGGTCGAACTTTTTTGTGAATTTGTTCAATAGAAATCTGATACCTGGTTCATTCTATGTCAGTTAGTCAACTAGAAATTTCTGATTGTCCAACAGAACTGAATGAGGGGCACTATTACATGGAAGATTTTGAAGATGATCATTCATATCTACCATTACAGAGGTGATTGCCTGAAATCATCGAATCAAATCTGGATTGGTAGTATGAGCAGAGGTAGATGTACTAGTTTGACCAACAATACTTTTTATTTATTCAAATTAACTCCCCAAATATCACTTTAGATTAGGAAATTATGACTAAGAGACAACCTCAAACTTTATCTTTCCAACATCATTCAGTATCTCTCTCTTAAAAGTATCAAATTCCTTCTTGGAAAAAGAATTTTCATTAAGATCATATAAATTTTTCTTTGCAACGTCCATCTCTTTTTAAAGATTAAAATTCTCTTCCTGAGACTTATTAAACATTATTACAATCTCCTCAACCTAATTTGATATGGAATCATATTTCCCTTCATCTAGATGTTATGACTATCCAAATGCCACAATTTATAGAGATATTGAAGGAAATTTTTTTATAGACTTCTCCACTGGTTTTTCAATTGATTTTTCACTTGAACAAGATAAACTATCGAGAAATTCTATTTTTTCTTCAGTTACAGATTTATGTCTTTCTTCCACATGATCAAAAATAGAGGAAAGTAAATTCTCAACAATTTAATTTTCCATATTTTTAGTTCTAATCAACTATTTTTCAACTTTAATACTTGGTTCTTCCTCCTAGAAAACAGGTAAATCAATATTTTGAAAATATATTATCTTTGTTTCAAACTATTGATCTATCTAAAGGAATGTTTCATCTAAATTTACTGACCTTTTAGCCTCACCTTAACCTAACATTGGTTCTACAATAGGTGGATCTACTCTTTTTCATGGTTTTACAGCCAATTATTCTTGCACAATCACTTATTCATCTTCTTATAATTATTCAAAAAGAATAAATTTTATTTGGGTTTGTTTGTAAGGTCCTTCACCTTGGGTTTCACAAATTCCTTCATTCCCATGTTCACTTTTCTCCCCTTGAGAAAAGGATCATGATCTTTTCTGGTCATCTTCACTAACTGGAAAGATTTATCCTTTGATTGTACTCCAATAAAAGTCTAATTTACTCAATGTTCCCTCATTGAGTACATTATTGTGTTGACATTTGTTTCAAGAATATATTAAACGAATCATTACTTTATTAAATACAATTTGAGAGATGACTTTATATAAAGATAAAAAATCTTCCTAGCATCTGAAATATATGAACATATACCCTGGAAAATTCATCTTTATTTCACTCATAAATAGAAACATGATATACATGCCTGGATATAGAATATTTTCTATCTCATCCATTCTAGGAGCAATTACAATTTGAATAAACATAACTAATATTTTTTGGTCTGCCTCGAGATCCTTGAGAAACATTTCTTAAATGTTTATTGAACCAAATAGAAAATATATAATGTTTTTAGACTTATGTTCCTTATCTCTGAAAGACCATATATTGAAATTAAACACTCCCTCATGAGTAAATTTTAAGATTTTAGAAATTTTAGTCAAAGAAACTAAAAATTCCTTATCTTCTATTCTTTTAAAAATAGTATCTTCAAAATCACCAAATGTAAGTTGAACACTATTATAGAAATATTTTACTTCTACCTCATAAAGGAATTATGAGTTCACCTCATTGAAAACATGTTCCATTTCTTGAAAAGATAGCACTTGCTTCAGGAGTAGATTTGTCTGATAGATCCATTCAAAATCAACTACTTTTACTTATAGAATATTTCTTCCAGAAATTTTCTGATGCTTTAGGTCACTAGCTTCACCTTATTCGGTTCTCTTAGTTTTCATCATTTCTGGGAAATTAAATCTCTAAGGTTTTTTGTTTTTTGGGGTTTTGAAAGAAAACAGAGGTAAACGAATGTAAATGAAGGTATGTGAGGGTTTTAGTATTTAAAAAGTGTTTAAAAGTAAAAAAGTTTTGGTATTCGAAATATTTCTGACAGTCCCTTGTTTCATGTGTCATTATGTAAGATAATCAATAATTTTTTTGAAAACACGCAGCATGAATAAATTTAATATTAAAATAAATTAACTAGAATGTACAATGAAAAAAATATTAAAACAAATCATATTTAAAGTAACCAGTAAATAATATTAACCTAAATAAAATAGAATAAATAAATATTTAAAATAAAATAAATATTTGAAATTAAAAATATTAAAAATATTTACATTATTAAAATTTAAAATAACCTAACTCCCCTTAATAAAATAAAAAACATGCAGTGGGAAGCAGTTTAGTAAAGATATCAGCTAGTTAATATTCAGTATTCGAAAATTCTAAAGATATATTCTTTTTAAGAACATGATCTATAAGAAAATGATGCCTAATATCAATATTCTTAGTTGTTGAATGACTTATTACATTTTTTGAAATATTTATAGAACTTGAATTATCACATAAAATCGGTGTACTATTAAAATTTAATCCAAATTCCATCATTGTGATTTTCTATCTATATATTTCTATTATCATGCCTTGGTATCAATTTTACTCCATTTTGGACCATTTAAGAATTTTAAAAACATGGTTATGTAATTCTTTTTAAAAAAATTACAAGTGTGTCACTCACCTCACATAAAAAGACCACCCTCTCTTCTCAATTTTTCACATCTTAAAACAATTTTGTTAGGTTGGAATATAAAAATATACACAAGAGGTGGTGTATTGTGTCTTTAAAAAAAATACAATTCTTCCTCTTGATGTCGATTGATGATTATGTAGGTAATTTGTGTTTATCTTCTATATGAAATTAGGAGCAGTGGATAAAAACATAAATATAGAACACTATTGTTTATAGTGGTTCGGGGCATAAAGATCCCCTAGTACACTTCACTAATTACCCTCTCTATGAGTTTGGTGAATTTCACTAGTCAGGTCCTCATATCATAAGACCAATGCACAACAGATTGCAGGCAGTTGAGACATTTACAAATAATACTAAAAATAGAGCCTTTTGGTTCTATATCAGAGAATTGATAATCCACAGCTTAGATCAAAAAAAGGATACTACACCACAATTGAGTATGAGCAGTTAAAACTCTTAATAAAAATATATTTATTAAAAAGGTTTCAATTGAACTTTACGGTTGAACAATAACTGATGATAGATGGATCTTCTTCTTTAGAAAAATATTTTTTCAAGAAAGAGTATTATTGAAGTGATTCGGTTGAAAAAGATCTTTAAAATAAAAACAACAATGAATAGTAGAAATAGACTTACAATAAATACTAAAATTTTAATACGTATATCTCTACTATAGCCTTTTCTATAGAAAAACAGAGTCTGCTCGATTATTACAGTAGATCTATGAAATATCTTCATAAGAATATAGTTTCAATCGTGAATATGTGTCTTAATATATGGCTCAACATATATCTCAATACATATTTTTCTTTGAATCATACAGAAATATATATAGAACAAATACACCAATAGAATAAGTAAATCATAGAGTCAATATTTTAATTCCAGATCCATGAAAATATCTTAATAAATTGTAAGAATTAAAATTCTTGAGACAACTTAGCTTAGTTGTAACTTCCTTTATTAATAGGAGAGAATTTATCCATGTATTATGATTCTTTGAATCAATCATAAAAAACTTTGAATCATTGGAAAACAAGCTTTAAATTGTTGGGATATTTTGTAAAGATCGTTGCACGAAACTCTGATAAACATGTAAATTCAAATCTCCAATGATGAAAAGTCAAACATAACATTCTTTCGTAAAATGAAAAAATACCAAATGTAGGGTTCAAATACGTAGCATTCAATATTTGAATGTAATTTTGACAATATAAGTTTTATCAAAAAAGTAAGGTTGATGATCCATATGTTTGCTTCTCAAACGTAAGGTTCCATATTTACATAGGGTTATTTAACCATACTTTTTCTATTTTTTAAAATGTAAGGTTTCATCCAATTTTAAGGTTCTTTATCTATGAGTTTCTTCCAATTTTGGGTGGATTAACAATACGCGTTGATCTTTTAGAATAAGGTATAGTAAAAATTTAGGGTTTGTTCATTACGTTATGTTCTTCGATGTACGGTATGAACACTGTTTCTAGAATAAGGTTAAGAGTGTTCTGAACACTTTGACGAATATTACACACTAATAATAAGCTTGAATATAATTCAAAAATAAGAAATATAAGAAATATTAATTTCCTAAAATACACTTAATGTAATATCATTAGTAAAAAAACAAGGGTATTTGTGAGCATCAAAATCAATAAACTTTATAGAGTATTGTTGAGACAATACATGCCTAAATTTTTTTGGATCAGCCAATACATGGCCAAATAAAATCCCAAAATATATACCATCATACTAGAATATTTTTTGTGGTCATAAATACATTATATGATTACATTAGGTATAATCATAAAATATGTGGTCCGAGAAGAGATAAAATTCATACCTATGTAATTTTAATTTATTTCCACTTCCAACTCATTTAAATCATCTTAAAATATGATAATATTATAATTATATTATATAATTATAGATAATTATATTATTTTAATAACATAAATACATCTTATATTCTATAAAATTGGATACAAAGTCTCCATTCATGTGTACGGCGGACTACCGCCTCACGAATCAATGTCATTCATTTTCCATCGTCACCTCTCATGGATTTGTTATGTTGATGGATTTAAAGTATAATTATATATATATATTTATATTATTTGTTATATATTTATACTTATGGAGTTATCGTATCACACATACAATCTTACTTTCCTTTTTATGGGCGATACGATTACATCGCTCTTGTATATGGTGGACTAACACCTCACGAAGTGATGTGATTTGTTTTTATCTGATGCTTTTAGTGGAAGGTAATAATTATAATGTTATTGAATATATGTGATATAAATGAAATAATAATTACACTAATGACATATGTATCATTCTTAAGATATAATATACCATTTTATTTATTGCACTAAAAAATGATAACGTCATTCGGGTATCAATAGACAAACGTATCCATGAAGAGAAGTGATTCATTTTTTTCATCACCATATCACAATAATAAAATATATATAAGTAAATTTAAATAAATAATATTTTATACATGATATTATTATCATTTTGTAAATTTAATATAATACATACCTTTATTCTATAATTTTTATGAAAAATAGAAACGTTACACATGATTATGTATGACCAACCATCTCCATGTTCGAAACATAGTTAGTTTTTCATATAAAAAATCATGATTTGTTTTAAAAGTATAATTGTTGAAAAAATACTATAATTATTTTCTGATTAATATTTTAGATATGATGAAATGTTGATTCCTTTGACCATGGTCAATGCACCAAAGCTATTTTAAAATGATGAACCAAATGTCCTCAAGACACTAGAGGTGGAAGATACTAATTATGTATTTAAATATGTCATTATAAATATTTAAATTAAATTATTTATCATTAGGGTTATAAACCATTAAATTTTTACAAGTTAATCAAATTTTTAATTTAATATTATTATACATGAGTTAAAGGACATAAAAGGAATGTTTGGACTTGATATAAGAGTTTCTCATCTCGCTTTTATTTCGACGTGACATAGGCCATATTTAGTAATTTTTTTTATTTTTTGGTTCATATTTAATAAATATTTCATGTGATATCATTAATCCTACATACATCATGGTATTTTAGGTTTCTATTTTAATTGATACATCTAAAGTGACTTTACTTGAATGTTACAAAGTAGTAAAGGGCTTCAAAACTGAGTTTCCTTTTGAAACATTATAAATCTTTTCCATTAAATTTGTAATTATAAAATTATGATTGAATTTATATATAATTTTTTTATTATGTATTTAAACTTTTTTTATTTTTATTTTCATTTATTATACATAATCACTCTAGTTATTAATTTTAAATTCAATGATATGATCTTTGTAAGGGTTATTCATCCCAAATTCCCTTCCTTTGAATCATATGCTAATATTATGAAACTAACCCCTTTGATAAGGTTTATATACATCCCCTTTGATATGTAATATAGTTAATATATTTATGTTCATGCTATTTACATTATCATTTAAATTTTTCTTTCATGGGTCTTACAATTGAGGAGTTGCCAATGTGGAAAGGCATCATGTTCTAATCTCCATTATTTTTAGGATTATTTATGTTCAAGTTTATTTTAGAGGAATACATATGTTATGATTTTTTTGGATAAAATTTCATTCATATAAACAAGTTTTTAATATTTTTACCATGTTTTATTTTCATTTCCTTCCTAATTTACTGATGAAATATCAAGTAAGTCATTTGTAAGTTATATTGATCTTGTACCTTATTTTAGATCAAGTATCATTATATTGTATATCCAAGTTTTTCAAAAATGATTTAAAAAATTTTATTTTCAAAAAAGCATGTTTCCCTAAACCCATTTTATAAGATCTTATATCTTATTTTAATAGGATTTAAAAATTAAATTTCTTAACATTTTACAAATGGGACACGTTGACTCCCTTTTCAAAATGTTTTCAAAAGATTATTTATTTTTAACATTTAAATCATGAATTGATTTTCCAACCATCATTTTCTATGAGCCTTCTATTATATGTTCCCATAATTTTTTTAATGAAATGTAATTTCACAATATTTTCTGAATTATTACTTTTTGAAATTTACTTTCAAAATTAATTTTTTTATAAGAAAAATAATAGTCGTTTAATTGTATTTCCATTCATCAGTGTCAATAAACCTTATTGATGTATATGTTATAATGGATATATTTTCTAATTATACTATCCTCATTATATATTTAGATGGATTATGATTTTTTAAAGATATTTTTATTGAACCCATTTCTTTTCAATGAGTTAATGAGTTTTCAATGAGATGTTTTTTGGAACACCTTTCTTTTCCATGGGTTAATCATGTTTTAAATAAAATTTTATGGAACCCATTTCATTTCCATGGGTTAATCATTTTATTAAAGGAATTATTTTTATTTTTATGAGTTCATGATGAAATTAATTCTGTTTTTTATATATTCATGATTTTACTCTTGTAAATTTTTTGGGATCAAGGATGGATCATTTATAAATCAAGGATGGGTGGTTCAATTAGAAACCAATGATTTTTTGTTACATTATTTACCAAGGATGGGTGGTTCCATTATAAACCAATGATGGGTGGGTCTATTATATCCCCTCAATGCATTTGATACTCTAGATATGGATGTTGGCCATATTGGTTATTCTATTTTTAATCAGTCGTGTGAAGATAATGTTTAAAGAAACCAATATGTTTTATCTATTATTATTATGGGTTTATAACTGTTAATATTATCACGATTGATATCATAAGGATAAATATTTCTTATTGTCATGAATCTTGAGTTTCTTAAACCCTTATATCATGTTTTCATGTTTGATGAACAATATATCGATGGGTATTTATATTATTATGCAATAATTATGTACTTTGATTATCTCAGCACACCCTTATTCACTTCTTATGATACGTAATGATATTCAATTATTAATGATTATGTTTACCCATACTGTTCATTTTACATCACCCTTCTTATGTTTCATTTTACCCATGAAATAAATATTAACATTTGATTGAATTATTTCTAGAATGGTATCATATGGATGATGATGATGACCTAACATGAATATGAAAAGTAGGGTATAGTGGTATATGATGTTCATATTTATGAACCAATTGTTTATGAGTCCATGATGTTAAAATTTTATCCTAATTATATAAATCTCTAAACATATATGGTCCTTGAGTATTCATGGGATACAATATTTTCAATTTTAGGTTATATGTTTTGAATATCAAAAATTTGGTCACCGTTATCAGTATCAATGGTTTAAATTTAAATTTTATGTTCTCAATGTCAGGTCCAGGAGTGAGGGTTCAATGCTATTATAAAATAAATTTCCATCATGAAAATTATTTGGAATGAAACATCCATAAAAATTCAAGAACGTGATGGGAGTTTTTTAAATGTGTATACATGTGGTTTATTTATATAATGAATGTATAGAAAGTAATGAAATTTCCATTATCCAATGAATAAAAATTAAATATATGGGGAATTATTCAAACCAGTTCTCCAATAATCGAGTGAACATTCCATAGAAGAATACAAGGTGAGAAGGACATGAATATTGAATCACTATAGACAAATTAGAATTTCCTAGTGATTTTTTAAAGATATACTTATCATCCAGTTTAGTATTGAAAAAAAATTATTTGATTCATGTATTACACACTCGTTTATAATTGATGAATTTTATTAGGGTATCATGTCACCACCTCAACATTTAGGTTTTAAGTTGGTAGTGAAAACTCTTAATGGTAAGGTGATCACTTATCATGTATATTCCCCCTCCCCTATTGAAGTTTCTGAGAATGTGTTTTTAGAAAATATTTTTATTATTATTCTAGTATAATTTTATGTAATTTTGGACATGGATTAGATCTATCCCTAGAGTAATCATTTCAATTTTCAAGGAAGGGAAGTTGTATTCTATATTCTGAATAAACCTATGACAATTTATTGGTTTCAAGATGAACCTGAACTCTAAATGGAAATTAATTCCATTATATGGGTTTTATTACTTCTTCATGGGGGTTATTTATCTTATATGGATGAAAAAAAACTCAATAATGATGATATATTATATTTTTTGTGTGTTTTATGATGTATTTCAATAAAAATATTAGTGTTACACAAAATCTTGACATTGAGATTTGAATAGAACTCATACTCGATGTTACGCATATTTCAAAAATTCAACATAGAATGGCCCTGGTTGAGTTGTATGATTTGAAGAAGTAACTCTTGGATACTAAATATAAGGGATTTATTTTTACTATTTATTCAGCTTAGGTTTCACCTTTTCTTTTTGTAATAAATAAATACGAAACAATGAGACTATGTATTGATTATAGATAACTTTTAATGGTCATTATTTAGATTAACTATTGTATTCCACATATTGATGACTCATTCGATAAATTATGAGGTGTTAATTATTTTTCCAAGATTGATCTTCATTTTGGATATAATCAGCTAAGGGAAAATAAGGATGATATACCCAAGAGGGGCTTACATACAGGGCATGGTCATTAGGAATATATTTTAATTCAATTTGAAATTACCAATTCTCTTAATATCATTATGGATTCAATGAATAAAATCTTTTGAAATTACCTAGATCAATGTTTCATAGTATTTATAGATTATATTATTATATATTATAAAATCTAGAAATATCATGAAGAAAATTTATGAATTATGGTGAAGACCCTAGGGAAGGAGACTTTGTATGCCGAATTTACCAATTATTAATTTTTTATTAAGAAATTTTCATTTTTGGGTAATATATTATCAAGTTAGGGTATATCGGTGGATCCTTCAATGGAAAATCTTATTGAGAAATTTGCTAGAAAACCTATAGTGATGGAGATCCAGAGTTTTTATGGGTTTTTGGGATATTACTGATTAATTATGAGATATTTCTCATGAAAATCTAATATACCTAATAAGTTGACATGGAAGGGTATTAAGTTCTTATAGACTAATGATTTTGGGGAGAATTTCAAAGAACGGAATAGAAGGATGCTCAAAGTACATGTGATTACACTACTCTATAGTGTAAATGTTTTGTGATATAAAGTGATTCTTCAATCAAGGGATAGGGATTCATCCTTTTGTAGAATGACTTGGTGAAATCATATGCCACTCGCAAATTGAAAAATCATGAGCAGAATTACCAAATCACGAGTTAGAGAAAAAAGATATAATTTTGGTATTGATGATATTGTGGCATTATTTTTATAGTGAAATTTGATATATATATATATATATATTGATAAAAAAATCTTGATTTATATATATTTACAAATAAAGAGTTAAATATGCACTAGAGAATATTGTTGGATTTGATAAATGATTACGACTACTGAATATATTACCACATTAGGAATACTTACAAGGTGGATGATTCTCTTTGTAACAAAGTCCATTCTAGTATTTCTATGATGATAAATGAAAGAGATCAAATATTTATGTATTTACAGATGCTAAATTTTTAAATCTTAAGGAAAATAAAAAATCTACATCTTTCCAGGATAAATGTTCAACCATCAACCCGTGAGAGGATTGAGATGGTGTAAAATAGATATATGGAATTATAAATGATTGTGAGTAATATTCCCTTGTTCAACCATGATCATACTAAAATGAAAAGTTTTTGGAACTATTTTTGTGTCCCATCAATACAATAGTTTATGAAGGAGATATTTGATGAATATCATAGTTCATTATTCTCAATTCACCCTGAATGTAAGAAGGTGTATATATATCTAAATGAATTCTTATGGTGGGATAAAATAAAAAATATATTTCCGAGTATGTATCCTAATTCTTGGTGGGTCAGCAAGTTAAGGCTTTAACGAAGAAGATTGAAGGGATGTTACAACCATTACCCATACTATAATGTAAATAGGAAAACATTACCATTGATTTAATCATTAGAAAGGAAAAAAATAAATGGATAATTTTATTTGGGTTGTAGTAAACCACCATATGAAATCAGTATATTTTATCACTATTTGAGAAGATTTCACCATTTAAGAGCTTACTCATTTATATATTAATAATGTCATGAGATTTCATGGTGTACCACTCTCAACTATATTTGGTTGGGATCTGAAGTCTAAATTAATGTTCTTGAGAATCCTTCAACAGGATATGAAAAAAGTTTTGAGTTTCTATAATTATTATCATCCTGAGACAAATTTTCAGTCTGAGTTGACCATTAAAACTCTATAAGACATGTTGAGAGATTTCTATTAGGATTTCAAAATGTTGGTGGTATCAACACATTTGGTAAAATTTTCATGCAACATAATACTTCATTCGATCATTAAGAAAGATCATTATGAGGCTCTCTAAGAAGGAAGTGTAGAGCTCCATCATATTATAATGAATCTAGAGAAATAAACCTATTTGTACATGATATAGTTGAGGAAATGATAGAGAAGTATACATCAATTCATATACACAGTAGTGTATCTTAGAGTAGAAAAAAAATTTATGATAACAATCATAGATGATATAAAAAGTTTTACATTTTTGAAAAGATATTCAAATGAATATCTTCATGAAATAAGTTTATGAGATTTGTAAAGAAGGGAAAGTTGAGCCTTCGATGTATCGATCCCTTTGAAATTCATGATTATATCTTGATGGTAGATTATCCTTTGGAGCTTCCACCAAATATCTCTCAAGATCATGATGCCTTTTATGCATCTCTCCTAATTAAGAGAATACATGATCCTTAAAATGTACTAAACTAATAGGTCATACTGCTATATCAATATTTGTCTTATTATTAATGACCTATGGAGATTCCAGATCATAGAGGGAATGTTTCACAATACAAGACCAATCATCTAGTAAATGTTTTTTAGAGAAAATAAAAAATTGTGGAAGCTATGTGGGAACCTTAGGATGTGGTGAGGAAGAATTATCCCCATTTTTTTATTAGATTAATGGAATTTAGAGGTTGAAATATATATAAGGGGTTTAGAACATAAGAGCCCAAGATTTTATGATATATTTCTTTTGAAATAAAATTAACTTGATATCATTATTTAAAGGAACCTCCCAGCTTAAAAGAAACATGAAAAGATACTGAAATATAATTATGTTATTATTACTTAATTCTTGAAATAATCATGTCAGTATTATCCTATCTTTAATTTTTGGGAACATTTATATAATTGTAATTTTTTGTTGAATAGTTAAAATAATGATTTTTAATAAATTTTTATCTAGCATATTCAATGATTCCTTTTGATTTTTATTATTTTTAAAATTCAATTAGTTTATTTTTGTTAAAAATAATTTATTTTTTACCTCTTCGATTAACAGTACTTGATCTTGGTATAAAAATAGTTTTGCCCTTAAAATGGCATTATTATAAAAAATGTTTTTCAGATTTTTTTGTTTTATTTTTAAATAATGAATATCTTCTACCTACAAATAATGGATTTGATAAAATGTTTTCCATATTTGGAATCATGAATTCACTATTTATTAAATAGCCATCTATTAGTTTTAGGAATTATGAATATAAATTGTGGTAACATTTATCACCTCATAATAGGATAAATCATATAATTAAGGTTAAAAATATAATTATAGGTAATTAAAAGTATATAAAAATAATAAAATAATATCAATGTATGAGTTTATTTCATCCATAATTATTAAAATAATATCAATGTATCAGTTTATTTCATCGATAATTATTAAAATAATTTAAATAGGTCTTTATGTTGTCATTTTTCATTTATTTTGAACTTTATAATACTTATGTAAAGGATAAAGTAAAAAAATGTCACTCTCTTGAATTTAATATATATAATATTTTTTAAAATAGATAATGATAACTTATATTATATTATAAAATTTTATTTAAAATTTTAATTATTTTTTTATATCCTTATAATTTATTTTTTATTTTTAGTAATAAAATAATTACCTTAAATTCATATGCAACATCGTCCTAGAGTTTGTGAAAGAAGTAAAAAATTAAAGTAAATGATTTTAAAAACAATAAAATGTGTTTTAGTGATTTATAATATAAAATTAATTTTATAGATAAATATGTTTATATTTGACCAATCCATGAAAAATTCCCTTATATACTACCCTAACCACAAAACAGTGGTTATGGAGTTCATAAAATACCATTCCAAAGGTCCTAAAGAACATAACTAAAGGAAAATTATTGAATAACATGTAATCATATTTATTAACTCTTTAAAGTTTATTTCTTCTTTAAATTCCTCAAAATATGTTTTATCTATCATAAAATAACAACAATAGTATCACCATTATATTAAGATGTATATATGATTATTTTACAACCATATTCTATCCCTTTTTCTTCCTAAAAATGCAAAATCATTGCTAGTGCATATGTACAGTTTATTGTCTTCTTATAATTGTGTATTTTTTTACAAAACTTTATTTGGATAGTTATAAATATGGAAATAATGGATATATATTATATTTATAAAATAATTATTATTCTGAATTTATAATATCATAGCAACATTTTTACCTTCCAATAATCCTTTGGAAAATGATAGCGTCACACATGTGTATGTGTGCACTACTCTCTCCACAAAGCTATGTGATCTATTTTTTAGTTTCACAAAACAAGGATAGTAATAAATATATTATTATATAAGATATAAATGATATAAATTAAATTTTTTAATGGTGAATTTTTATTTAATTTTCTTTAAATCTATATTTTAAAATATTGTTTATGTGTACATACGAACTACCATGTCATGACCCGTCCCAATGGGGCCCGCTCCGTGACTCCCCAAGCCCGCCTCCAATAGGCCAGGGGCTAGAAACTAGAACCGAGTAGGCATATTACTAACATGGGAGGCATTTACTAAGAACTTGTACACACTCACCCATCTCCAATCCCACAAATACTGAAATGTAAAAACCACTAAGGAACAAAATGCATGCATTCAACTAAACCAAACCAACAGAGTAAAATGGAAAGTAAAGTACTGAAAGTAAATTGGGCTAGAATACAAGCCCAGCAAAAACAAGAGTCTGAAAGCTGCAAAGTCCAACCTGTAAACACAAAGAGGTGCTAGGACTACTACTCGTAGCTGTAGGAACGTCTCGACCTATAGGGAACTCTGAAAGCTCGGTCCTATCCCGGTCCACCCTGGACTCTGTCAAAATGTTGCTCATCTACACAAGACACGACAGATGCGGTCAAAGCCTGTGTTGGGGTGAGTATAACAATACTCAGTAGAGGACCCCAAAAAACACAAATCAATACACAAAGGAAAGGCACAGTCATCTCTACACAGCATATGTCTACTGAACATATAATAGGAGAAATCAATCCAGATATACTCAAAACCCAGACCCGTAGTCTAAAGACAGGTCACACAACCGCACACCCCCGCTAGGGATTCAATTCGAAGATCCCAAGAATCACTCATTCCGGGATAATTCACTCCACGAGTCTAATAGCTCTGATGGCATCCGTCCGAGAAGTATAGTTTGTCAGGAAAGGTCATGAGAGATAAAAACACTCATTACGGGAGAACACAGTCCTGAGTGGGAGAGATCGTGATATATAGATACACTCATTATAGAAGAACACAGTCCTGAGTGTGAAATATTACGATACACAGATGAGGATCACTACCAGGGCCATGGCGGATACCTTTACTCATCCAGATTCACCAGCTAAGTAGAGGATCAACGCCCGGTGAAGATGGACACATCGATTCCTAACTTTACCTAGGGTTAGTAATGGATATAGGATCTCGCTTCAGGCCTCTCGGAGAGATGCCTAACTCTATCACAGAAAGTTATGCTGAAGGGATCATACTCCAGTAGAAGGAAATGATGTCTGAACTTCATGTGAATGAGAATAATGGTCACTGACCCAAATGAAACATGTCTAAGATATGGTGGACAAGAGGAAGAAGCAATTTTCTAAAAATTACACCAAATGTAGGAAAGTCACATGTCGTGTCTTCTAACCCCGGGTACATCCCATGTACAACGAACCATGTCATAAGGTTGGTCTTGTAGAAAAAGTCAATACATGGTGTTTGGTAAGGAGTACACATCGTGTCCGAGTGACTGGGGTCGGCTCCGTGTACGCTGGCCATGTGCCCGTACGCAGCCTCAACCAATGTTTTCCAACCTGTGTAAATGGTACACGGGGTGACCCGCATTACTTTTCTCTCCTGGCCATGTGGTGGAGTACACAATAATGTACTCCATCCTATGTTCGTGTATCCCCTAGATACACGCTGAGTCCTGCGTAGTTGCCTCTATCATGCATCGTAGGGTCTACACGCCATGTTCTGAAGCCATGTAGTCCATCCCATGTCCGTGAATTTCCCAAAATACATGCTGAGCATCGGAAAAGTTCCAACACGCCGTGTGACCGGGGTTACACGTTGTGTGATACATATATGACCCCCAAAACCCTATTTTCTGCCGCTGGTACAACATAGCGTGTTCTTCAGAAGTACACGCCGTGTATTCTGGAATTTTACAGAATCACCGACTTCCACCATCACACCTTTCGTGCTACCCCGTTCATTGATCTAGTCATCTGATCTCTATGAAACTCACTTTTTTTGGTTTCCCCAACACCAAGAATCTGATTTTGTTTTTTTCAGTCCTCCGATCGTTCCTAAAAACACGTAATGATCCACCCGCGTGAAGAATGCTCACAGAATGGTCTTTCCTAATCCGGTGTGATTTGTCATCCACTATTGTCGTTGCACCTCTGCTAGGTCATCGTGATGTCCGATCTTCAATTTGGGATCATTGCGTCACAAAAAGAATTCACAATAATCCTTTGTTCCACGCCCTGCGAAAAACATGAAGAATGCACAAAAAGAAATGGGAAGGAAATCCAAAAAAATAAATTGAGGAACGAACCTCTGTCTTCGTTCATCATGGCGTTGATCTGCTTCCGTTAGTAGGATCAAACAGAGAAGGATCAAAACAATCAATAATAATCATGGATTAATCCCCAAAAATATCCCAATAAAAACCCTCCCGCTAGAACGCACGATCTGCGGATCAACCTGTTCGTGGGTTGGTCCGCGTTCGATGTTTAATCTAAGAACGGGAAAAAGGAATTGAAATAACAACCCCTATCTCAAGAAGGAATCAGACACTGATGAAGGGGTCATGCTTCCGTTGTCACTGGGATCCTTCAACTTCATTGGTGCAGCGATTCATAGCTTTAATCTGGTGTCGTTCATTTCCAAGAGTTATCTCCAAAGCTTCATGGATTCTCTAGAGATTTTATCCACCTTTTCAAATGAGCAACAACCTATTAACCTATTAAAAAGAGGAAACACGTTTCGGAAATCCATCATGTTGTGGTATTAATGAGTCAACGTTGCTGTTTTAGAGTGATTATGGCATAAAATTAATTAATGAAACAACAGCCCCATCGCTGCGCTACAACGGGTGTTTCCAAATAAAATAAAATAAAATTTGCGAATTTATTTTATTTTATTTTACTAAAAACTTCCAAAAATTAACCTTTTCCCTTGACCCATTCCAGTCGAGGTTAGAATGATTCTCAGGTAAAGTCAGCGTCCCGGACATAACAGTGCCCTAAAATTTTTAATCCGGGAAACCGTTTGGAAACTGGCACAACCGTGCACATATGCTGACTCACTTAACATAAAAAAAGTTCAAACCACCATTATGGGATCACCGAGCCTCAGAATGATGTGTCGTCTCTGTGCCTGGTCTCGTAATAATTTCACATAATATTTAAAAATAAAACACGGAAAATCTAAAACATTACATTCTACCCACCTTGGGGCTTTGTGTCCCCGAAAATCCAAAATAAAGACTCATAAAAAAGATGTGGGTATTGGGCACGGATCTAAGCCTCCCACTCCCATGTTCCCTCCTGAAGATTCTCATGCTACCACCGAACGCGCACCAAAGGAATTGATCACCCACGAAGGATCCTCTCCTTCCAATCCTCGATCTCCACAAGGTACTCAGTAAAGGTTTCCCCATCCTCGATTTCCATCTCGCCCAAGTCGATGACGTGCGATGGGTCATGCATATACCACCTCAGCTACGACACGTGAAATACATCATGTACTTGATAAAAATACGATGGTAGAGCTGGGCGGTACGCCACCTTGCCGACTCTGCATAGTATCTGAAAAGGTCTGATGAACCTCGGAGATAAATTATCGCCCATCCAAATCTCCGCAATCCTCGACGAGGTGAGACCTGAAGAAAGATCTGGTCTCCCTCCTCGAACTCCAGAGGTCTCTGTCATCTGTCAGCATAAGACTTCTGTCGGCTCTATGCAATTGTCATCTGCTCCCAGATGACCTGCACATTCTCGGTGGTAGCTCGCACCAACTTTGGACCCATGAGTGCTAACTCTCCGGGGTCGGTCCAGCAAAACGGTGACCAGAAGGGTCTCCCATACAAGGCCTCAAACGGAGCCATACCAATGGTGGAGTGGTATCTATTATTATAGGAAAACTCCCCCAGTGGTAGGTGGTCCTCCCAAATGAGACCAAACTCTAAGATACATGCCCACAACATATCCTGCAGAACATGAATAGTCCACTCCATCTGACCATCGGTCTGGGGATGGAACGTCGTGCTTAAGCGTAGCTAAGTCCCAAAAGCCTCCTACAATCCCTTCCACATCCAGGATGTGAAGCATGTATATTGATTTGAGACTATTGTGAAAGGTACTCCATGAAGACAAACTATCTCCTGCACGTAGAGCCATCCCAATCTCTCTACGGAACACTGCTCCCAGATAGCTTGGAAGTGGACAGACTTGGTGAGTCAATCAACAATCACCCAGATGGAATCATTCCCATTGGACGTTCGTGGTAAGCCTGTCACGAATTCCATCGATATTCCATCCCACTTCTACTCTGGAACCTCCAGGGGTGAGCTAATCCCGCTGGAACCTAGTGCTCATCTTTCAACTACTGGCATGTAAGGCATCGAGAAAGGAACTCCGCTACTGCCTTCTTCATGTCTGACCACCAGAACTGTCATCAGAGATCCCGGTACATCTTTGTCACTCCAGGATATACCACTAAGGGAGATGTATGAAACTCCCTTAGGACCTTTTCTTGCAACACCACTGGTACAACAATGCATCCTCTAAAAAGAATTATGTGCTCCCCACCTTGCGAATATCCATCGGAAGAATTTCATGTGGATAACTGAGCACATAAAGCCTCATAGTCGACATCCCCAAGATACGCCTCCCTAAATCATTGTAAGATTGGATGGTTGAAAACCATTGAATATAGGTAAGTTTTATCCTCTCCATCCATGAAGGATAAATGCAACACGGCTAACTGCTTTGTCACCTCACTCAACAACTATGATCTCGAACTTCTGCTAAGAGCATATTCTACCTTGTTCCCCTTCCCATGAGTATAGTTGATCTCAAAATCATAGTCCTAGAGGAACTCTAGCCAATTCCTCTGCCTCAGATTCAGATCCTTCTGCAAAAATATGTACTTGAGACTCTTGTGGTCAGAGTAGACGATAAACCACTCTCCCATTAGGTAGTATCGCCACATCTTCAACATGAATACAACCACTGCCAACTGAAGATCATGGGTTGCATAGTAGTACTCATGTGGCCTAAGATGGAATGAACAATAAGAAATCACTATCTGTCTTTGCATCAGGACACAAACAAGCCCAGTCCCAGATGCGTCGCAGAAAACTATGTACTCGACACCCTCCTCCGGTAATCTCAAAATTGGGGATCTCGTCAAACTCTGTCTCAACTGCTCAAAACACTGCTGGCACTTCTCCATCCACAAGATGGCTTGTCCCTTCCTGGTAAAGGCTATCATCAGTGATGATATCCAGGATAAATCAAGAATGAATCTCTGATAATATCCTGCCAACCCTAAGAAGTTTCGTGCCTCCATCATGCTCTGAGGTGGCTCCCATGATAACAATGCCTCCACCTTGGCTGGGTCTACAGCTACTTCATCTGCTGATATGACATGTCCCAGAAAGTGGACCTCCTAAATCCAGAACTGGCACTTCGAGAGATTCCCATAAATCTGGTTCTCTCAGAGTACGTCTAGAACCATCCATAGGTGTCCCGTGTGCTCCTCCTCTGACGCTGAGTACACAAAGATGTCATCGATGAAGACCACTACGAACCAGTCCAAGTACGGCTGGAAGATCTGGTTCATCAGTCCCATGAATTCTAAGGGGGCATTTTTCATGCCAAAAGGCATCACCAAGTACTCTCATTGTGACTATAGCGGCATATGAATGTTGTATTCGCTATATCCTTGTCCTGTACTCATAACTGGTGATATCCTAATAGAAGGTCAACCTTCGAGAACCATTGTGCCCCTCTTATCTGATTGAAGAGGTCATTGATTATCGGTAGTGGATACTTGTTCTTTACCATTACCTAATTCATGTTTCAGTAATCCATGCACAACCACAAACTCCTGTATGCCTTCTTGGCAATCAAGACTGGGGCTGTCCAGGGTGAAACGCTGGGTCTCATGAAACACTTAATCAAAAAAACCTCCAACTGCACCCTCAGCTCGCGAAGCTCTGCAGGATCCATCTGATATGCTGATGAAGAAATCTGTGTCGTCCTAGGGTGTAAGTCGATGCAGAAGTAGATTTCACGGTGGGGAGGTAGTCCCGAAACATCTTCAAGAATGATTTCTTCGTACTCCGCCACTACTTCTGGGAATTGGGAGCTCATCACATCGACTACTCCGAGGGAAAGTCTAGTCAACTCATGAGTGACTGGATGCACCCTCCTATGCATGGGATCATTCTGTGCTTCCTGGGTCTCGTTTTCTTTGATAAAAGAAAACCTCGTCCCATCCCTGCATACACACCACACTCTTCTCCTAAAACAGTCAATCTGGGCATGGATCGAAGATAACCAATCTATACCGAGAATAACGTCGTAAGGCCTTGATGCTACCACCAAGAGGTTGAAACTGAAACTCTTGCCTCTAAGGGTAAGATCACACTGTTTGCAAAGGTGTGTGATCATCGAGTCTCATCCCGTAGGTGTCTCTAAGAATAAGGATCAAGTCAACAGCTCTACCAGAATCTCAAGGTTTCGCACAAGACATGTGGAGATGAAGGAATGACTGGAACATGTGTCTATAAGTACGAAAGCTAAGGTAGAGAAGACAGAGATCGTACCTTGGATCATCCCTGGAGCCCCTAGGTCATACGCCTTGACCCCATACAGGTGTCCCCTGTAACACCCCAAGCTTCTACGGTACGTTTCCCTTCGAATAATGCGATAGCGTGTGTTGTACGCAACCTCGAGTTCTAACACACACCACAACTAATTAAACTAGCCGTTGTAAATAGTAATACCTACTTTTTGAAATCATATATATTTTATATTTCAAAATGGACTTCATTTTTGGATTCGGAATATCGAAATTATCCTAGGGTGAAATTTTGGTACTTTTCGGATAACTTTTATATTTTGATGAATAGTGAAAATTACTAAATTTTAATTAAAAACAACTTTTTTAATCAAAATAATTAATAGTGATAAATTATGAATTTGAGTGGTTTTAAAGTATATTTAGAATATATTTTTACCATTTAATATAATGTTGGTCATTGGACATAATTTTACAATTAAACCGAACATAAACAAGTGTCAATCTTTTGATAGTTATTATCTCTTAAAAACACGCTTTTTGTTTTGACAGCGGGAATTAATTTTAAATTAATTTCTGCCACTTCTGTGTTTTGAATTTAGGAAAATGGATTCCATATTTGGAATCAGGATGTTCAAATTGTGTAAATAGGTAACTTTTATTTTTACACATTTTGAATAATTACTGCGGTAAATATTTTATTTACCATGGTTAAAGGGTAAATCCGGTAAATAAGGGTTAAAAAAATAATATTATAATAATACTAAATTACCCTAAAACGTGTCTTAACCCTATTGGTTGATACATGGTCGACCCTGGGCATCTTTGTGTCAATTTTGGGGCCCCATGGATCCACTTGTAAGTGATAATGACACTTTATTTTAATTAAGTCAAAATGAATACAAAAATGACACAAGCATATATCTTTTAGCAAAACAATTGTTACATAGGGTTATATAAGTTGGATTTTAGATTATAAATATTCATTATAAAGATAAAAAGATTTCCTACATAATGATATTTTATTTATAATTTTTAGACATTAAATAAGTTATTTTATTTATGACACAATGATGATGCAGTAATTACTATAATAGTGAAAAATTAAAATAATTGATATTATAAATACCCAAACAAATATAATATGAAACTTTTAATGAATTAAACTAATTTTCTAGGATAATATGATATATTAGGATTGATTTAATTGACTTTTTTCGAAGTAATCAATCTGTTATGAGTTTCACAAAAATCAACTATTGAATAGTGTCAAAATTGACATAAAAGAGTTCTTAAAACAAATATTATATTATTAATTGATATTAAATTCCTAAAAATCTAAAGTTCGGCCAAGAGACTTATATTATGATAGGTTAATCATTAATGGACCACTTGGGGGTCGATTGGATGTATATAGTAAGTTTATTAACCATATAATATTAAAATACAAAGAGACATTGTAAAAGTGAAACTAATTAACTTAGAGTTAATACTTAAAGATAAGGTTAATATAAGTACCCAAACCTGTCTAAATTATATTGGTTGAGTTGTTTTCGACCTATCCCCACCTCAGCCTTTGAATAGTCAACTTTGGAGCCTTTGGAAACCGAATATGAATTTATTATAAATTAATACTTCTAGCTTTTCCAAAGGTGCCCCTCACCCCTCTTATAAAAGGGAACTCCTCCTTCTCATTTCTTCACACCATCAAAGCCTTTTGGTTCGGCCAAACTCTGCCCAAATACTCTCCCAACATCCCTCACTACAACCTAGAGGCCTTAGTTTGATCAGAAAGCCAACCTAAGGAGCCCTTTTGATCAAATCAAAAGGAAGAACCCGAAGAAGAGGTAATGATTTCACCACCCTTTTCTAGGTTCATTTCTTCTTCCACTTCTTCTTCCTTTGTTCTTACCATTCTGAAATAATAACTCCAGTATCTCACATATACTGTGATGTTATTATAAATATGGTACAATCATATTCATTATTCTATCCACCCTTTGAATAACATGTCACCATACGTGCGTACGTACGGCTTACCGTCTCCACGTCGTGGTGTAATTGTTATTCAATATAATATTATTTGGATGGGTATAATAATGATGTGTAACTCATGTAAATAATAAATATAACATGTTAATGATTCTGTATATATGATATACCATCCATTTATATGTTATTTTAATATCAAAAGAATGATATTGTCGCTCGTGCGTACGTACGGACTACCGTCTCCACGAACGCGATGAGATTCATTCTCCATCGTATCCATTCAAGTATAATTATCATTTGATGATTTTAAAAATGATGTTTAAGGACTGTATATCATTATGGATATGAATAAGATACAACAACCATGGCTTATGTAACAAAACATATAAAAGAAAATGAGTAAGTTAACTCCAGAAACGACGATAATTCTAAGATATTATTAACAAATCAATGTTAAAAGATCATATATGATATCATATTAATATATATGATTCTTGTATAATTTAATAACAACTATTTCACCATTATACAGGAGGTTAACCTACCCCAACGAAGGAAAAGTACAAGGTAAGGGTTATTTCACAATCTCTTCTTTATCCGAGGTTGTTTATACGTAATAATCTACTGGGATCTCGTTATCATCCACATCCATGTTTCTTCAAAATGTATTTCAAAACATTTTTACTATTTTCAAGAATATGGGTTAAAGTCATTTATACCCTTGTTTGACTTTTTATAAGAGGTTTATAAAGGAATCTTTCCGTCGTTTTCAAAACAAGGTCCTTTTTAACCTTTTCGACAGAATTGAGGTAAGAATGTTTTTTTTAACTTATACGGCGGGTGCGGTTATTTTCTGCCGTTATAAAATCGTCGAAGCTTTCCATACAAGCTTATAAGAATATTTTCAAAGAAAATGTTTTATTTTATATGGATCTTAAATGATTTCAAAATAAAAGGAGATACTTCTTTAAAAAGAATTTTTATTTCATCTATGTCAACATCCTTTGATGGATTTTAAGATTATTTGAAGTTGATTTATTATGATACAAAACTTCTATATTGTATTGAAGGTTTTGTGATATGTTTGACTGTGGATGTGCTATTTTTATACCATTCATAGTTTATGGTGAAATTATTGACATTTCGTATGCTAGTTTTAATACGAATGTTTATGTTATGTTTAAACCTTTTCATATGGGAATGCATTGGACTTAATAAGTGACGGGTGGAGCCCGCTATAGCTCCTCGATGCATCGGTAGGTCTCATGAGACAAACTAGTGTCTTGGAACAAGGCTTTGACAAAATCTTATTTGTAGTCTTGGCACGAGGCCTTGGCTATGTGGTTATGATAGTCTGGCATTATGCATTCCAACATTATGAAAGTGGTTATTGATATTGCATGTGATTATTCGATTAGTAGAATATCCATGTGAATAAGTAAATGGCATTATTTCATTTTTATTTTTGCCATACTATGTTGAAGTTCAATTTTAAAAGGATTTTGTTTTAGTAATTCATTGCCTTAAATGTTTATGCTTATTATGAATGTTCCGCTATATTGTTATCCGTACTGGGCATTTGAGCTCACCCCTTTTCTATGTTTTATTTTTCCCAGGTAGTGAAGAAGTAAATTATGAATGACTTGCAGGGATATTATGAGGGGTTAATAGTGTGGATATGAAGACTTTGTTGTTGTAGTAGTTTTTCACTTTGAAATGTAATGTAAAACTTTATGATTATATCTAGTGTTTCCAAGGCTACTAAACCAATCGGTCTTTCGAGATTTGATCTTTCTTGTGATCATGCCAATGTTACGAAGTAATGCACCGACTCTGGGTAGCTAGGGTCGGGGCGTTACAGTTGGTATCAGAGGAAGTTTAGTACAAACCTTGGAAGCTAGATTTAGATAAACTCTGATTAGAGCACGTAGACCTAAGATGAACTTTGAGGATTAGTATAGAAGAACTTCCTAGAATTTTGGTATTGTAGAGATTTTGTGAGTTTTCCGAGCAATACATCCCTATCTGGATACGAGCAGGTAGAGGCGGCTCTGGAACAGATGTACCTAGGGGTAAAACCCGAAAACACCGCTTTGAGATAGACTCGAACGGGAACTGGTGCACGACAACGGGCCTTGCTGCACTCTTGGTTACGACACTCCCGGGGGATATGCTTAGGATAACTCTCACTTTCTTTACAAATCATTATGAAGGGTTTATGAGTATATACTTCCTCAAAGAAAACATATTTATGATTATGGATTATATCCATAGATAGTTCAATTTATGTTTAGTGTTTTATAAGTATGAGATTATGTATTTTGATGCATAAACTGATCTAGTTTATGCCATTTTTTTTAGAAATGGCGCCTAGTGGAAGAAATGGAAACCGTATCAATGCACGCACTCCATGTAGGGATTTCCCTCCTGCTCAAGATAATTATAGTGGGGCTGGTGATGCAACTGGTGCCGATCAGCTAATCACCGTACTGGGACAACTTACTCAGGTTATGAATAATAACCTTACCCGTATGGAGCACCCTGATCCGCAGCGTGGAGGATCAATGTTAGATCGATTCATGAGGCAACAACCACCAACGTTCAATGGGAGTACAAATCCCTTAGTAGCTGAGCAATGGATATTTTCCCTAGAGAAAATATTTCAGGCTTTGGGGAGCAGTGAAAGGGAAAAAGTTATCATGGCAGTTTACCGCCTCACTGGAGATGCTGATCAATGGTGGTCATTGATTCAGAACATGAAGGAAGATGATGAAGTATCAAATATGGAATGGAGGGAGTTCAAAGATCTGTTTTTAGAAAAATACTTCCCTCGCGACCATCGAGCAGATATGGAAAGACAATTTCTGAGTCTGAGACAAAAGGAGGATGAGAATGTCACAAAGTATGAGGCTAACTTTACAAGGTTAGCGAGGTACGCTGGTGATTATATTCGCAACCCAAGAAGTAAGATTGATCGTTTCTTTGATGGGTTAAAACCATTTCTCCGTCGAGCATTAGTCTCACAATCCTTTTCATCGTACGAAGACATTGTCTCATGTGCTATCAAGACCGAAAAGGAATTCTCTAAGTCTTATGACTTTAAAGCAAAGAAAGAGAAGAAGAGACCTACTGATCAATCTGGGAATGGAAATAAGGGGAAGAAGGGAAAGGTTGAATATCCATCTTGTGGTAAGTGCGGGAAGAAACACCCCGGTGCTTGCCTGAAGGGAATGGGAGTCTGTTACAAGTGTGGTGAAAAAGGCCACCAAGCTCATGATTGCAAGGGGAAGAAGGAAGCTACCAATGTTCAGTGCTACAATTGCAGGGAGATGGGGCATTATGCAAATGCATGTCCTAAGCGTCAGGAGAACTTACCTCAGAAAAGGCCAAGGGATCAAGGCGAGGCTTATGCTATCACTACTGCTGAGGTAGAAGCTCTGAAAGACGTGGTGGCAGGTAATTTAATGGTTTCCTCAAGTTTAGCAAATGCATTATTTGATTCTGGATCATCGCATTGTTTCATATCTTCCCAGTTTGCTAAGAAAATTAGATATTTCCAATTTGATTTAATAAGGGAGTTGTCAGTTAAAACTCCTAAGGGAAGTATCGTTGCAACAAAGTTTTGTGAATCAGTCCCCATTAGAGCACATAAATTTTCTTTATCTGCTGATCTCATCATCATACCTATGATCGAGTTTGATATAATCCTCGGTATGGACTGGCTTTCGGACTATGATGCGATGATTTATTGTAAGAAGAAAGAGGTTACGATTCTTGATGATAATGATAAGGAACACCTTATTTTTAGAGCAGAATCGTCACCACCTAATTCTTATTTAGATCCACCCTCAATAGCTCAACTAAATTCAATTATTGGGGAGGAAGAGAATGAAAGAACTGCGGGTGAGGAAAGGAATGTTCAAATAGAGGATGTACCTGTTGTGAAAGAATTTGTAGATGTATTTCCAGAAGATTTACCTGGACATCCTCCAGAACGAGAAGTTGAGTTTTCTATTGATTTGATTCCTGGATCAAGGCCTATATCGAAGACCCCTTATAGAATGGCCACTGTAGAGCTAGTCGAACTAAAGAAACAACTAGAGGAATTGAGTAATAAGGGATTTATTCGCCCTAGTATTTCTCCATGGGGAGCCCCTGTTCTTTTTGTTAAAAAGAAAGATGGATCTATGAGGTTATGTATCGACTACAGGGAGATCAATGCTATAACAATAAAGAACAAGTATCCCATACCTCGTATTGATGATTTATTTGACCAACTGCATGGAGCTCAATACTTTTCAAAGATTGAACTTCGATCTGGATACCATCAGTTGTGTGTGAAGAAGGAAGACATTCCGAAAACAGCATTTCGAACCAGGTATGGGCATTACGAGTTTACTGTAATGCCGTTTGGATTGACTAATGCACCATCTGTATTCATGGATCTGATGAATAGAGTTTTCAAGGAGTATCTCGATGAATTTGTGGTAGTATTTATTGATGATATATTGGTATACTCCAAAACCTACGAAGATCATGAAAATCACTTGCGCATTATCTTGAAGACTCTGAGGAGGCATGAATTATATGGGAAGTTTAGCAAGTGTGAATTCTGGCTTCAGGAGATTTCTTTTCTTGGCCATATTGTCTCTAAAGATGGAATCTCTGTTGATCCTTCTAAGACCAAGGCAATCCAAGAATGGCCAGCACCTACGAGTATAACTGAGGTACGTAGTTTTATTGGCTTGGCAGGTTATTATCGACGTTTCATCCAGAATTTTGCCCGATTGGCTAACCCATTAACGAAGCTCACACGTAAAGGGGTTAAATTTGTTTGGACAAAAGAGTGTGAAGAATGTTTCGAAGAACTGAAGAGAAGATTAGTCAATGCTCCTATATTGACTCTACCATCGGGGAATGATGGGTTCGTTATTTATAGTGATGCATCGAAGAAAGGACTTGGCTGTGTCCTTATGCAGAATGATAGAGTTATTGCCTATGCATCACGACAGTTGAAAATTCATGAACAAAACTATCTTACTCATGATCTTGAGTTAGCAGCTGTGATCTTTGCTTTGAAGATATGGAGGCACTACCTCTATGGTGAAAAATGTGAGATTTATACTGATCACAAGAGTTTGAAGTATATTTTCTCACAAAAAGAACTCAACATGAGGCAAAGGAGATGGCTTGAATTACTCAAGGATTATGATTGCACGATACACTACCACCCGGGGAAAGCAAACAAAGTAGCAGATGCTTTGAGCAGAAAAGACCATGGAGTTCTGAACATGATGAGAATTGAAAGGGATCCAATTTTCATGGATCTAGAGAAGATGGACATGGGAATAACCAGGGAAGGTGAAACATCAATGCTTTTTCAAATGGTTGCCAAACCATCTTTACTAGAAAGGATTAAGAGTTCTCAGACCAATGATGAAGAATTCCAAAAGAAGATTAAAGCTGTGAATGATGGGAGATTGAGAGACTTTGTGTATGAAGATGGAATTTTGAAATTCGGGAAGAGACTTTGTGTTCCCGATATACCTGATCTAAAAAGGGAATTGCTGGATGATGCTCATAGTTCCAATTTCTCTATACACCCTGGGAGCACCAAAATGTATAGAGATTTGAAGGAACATTTTTGGTGGGACAACATGAAGAGGGAGATTGCTGATTTTGTGTCAAGATGTATGGTTTGTCAACAAGTGAAAGCTGGAAGGCAACAGCCTGGAGGAGTCATGCAACCTCTTCCCATACCGGAGTGGAAATGGGACAATGTTACGATGGACTTTGTCATGGGGCTACCGAAGACTCCTAGAAGGAACGATGCAATATGGGTTATTGTTGATCGTCTTACCAAGTCAGCACATTTTCTTGCTATAAGAGAAGATCTACCCCTGGAACGTCTAGCAAGACTATACATTAATGAAGTTGTGAGACTTCATGGAGTACCCCTATCAATTGTTTCTGATCGTGATCCCCATTTTACTTCAAGATTCTGGAAAAGTCTTCAGAAATCCCTGGATACTGAACTTCATTTGAGCACTGCTTACCACCCTCAGACAGACGGACAATCAGAACGGACTATTCAGACCTTAGAAGACATGTTGAGATCTTGCTCACTTGATTTTCAGGGTATGTGGGATCAATATTTACCACTAGTAGAATTTTCCTATAACAATAGCTTCCATTCAAGTATTCAGATGGCACCATATGAAGCGTTATACGGAAAGAGATGTCGTACACCAACCTGTTGGGATGACGTAGGTGAAAGAAAACTTGTAGGCCCAGAACTGGTGGAGGAAACGGTGGAAAAGGTGAAGGTAATCCAAAATCACATTAAAGCAGCTCAAAGTAGGCAGAAGAGCTATGCCGATAATCGAAGGAAGGATTTGGAATTTCAAGTCGGTGATCATGTTTTCCTGAAGGTATCTCTGTGGAAGGGAGTCATACGTTTTGGTAAGAAAGGTAAATTGAGTCCCAGGTACATCGGACCTTTCGAAATTCTAGAACGAATTGGGGTTGTAGCTTACCGATTGGCAATGCCGCCAAGTCTCTCCAAAGTTCACGATGTGTTCCACGTATCTCTGTTGAGGAAATACATGCCTGACCCAATGCATGTACTCACCTATGAGGAATTAGAACTGGAACCCGATCTTTCCTATTGCGAAGAGCCCATCAAGATTCTTGATACGAGAGAACAAGTGCTGAGAAACCGGACGACGCGTCTGGTAAAAGTTTTGTGGAGGAATCATAAGATGGAAGGGGCAACGTGGGAACCCGAGGAACATATGATGAAGAACCACCCGAGTCTTTTTATGCAGTAATACCCTAGAAATTGCGAGGACGCAATTATTTGAAGGAGGGGAGAATGTAACACCCCAAGCTTCTACGGTACGTTTCCCTTCGAATAATGCGATAGCGTGTGTTGTACGCAACCTCGAGTTCTAACACACACCACAACTAATTAAACTAGCCGTTGTAAATAGTAATACCTACTTTTTGAAATCATATATATTTTATATTTCAAAATGGACTTCATTTTTGGATTCGGAATATCGAAATTATCCTAGGTTGAAATTTTGGTACATTTCGGATAACTTTTATATTTTGATGAATAGTGAAAATTACTAAATTTTAATTAAAAACAACTTTTTTAATCAAAATAAATAATAGTGATAAATTTTGAATTTGAGTGGTTTTAAATTATATTTAGAATATATTTTTACCATTTAATATAATGTTGGTCATTGGACATAATTTTACAATTAAACCGAACATAAACAAGTGTCAATCTTTTGATAGTTATTATCTCTTAAAAACACGCTTTTTGTTTTGACAGCGGGAATTAATTTTAAATTAATTTCTGCCACTTCTGTGTTTTGAATTTAGGAAAATGGATTCCATATTTGGAATCAGGATGTTCAAATTGTGTAAATAGGTAACTTTTATTTTTACACATTTTGAATAATTACTGCGGTAAATATTTTATTTACCATGGTTAAAGGGTAAATCCGGTAAATAAGGGTTAAAAAAATAATATTATAATAATACTAAAATACCCTAAAACGTGTCTTAACCCTATTGGTTGATACATGGTCGACCCTGGGCATCTTTGTGTCAATTTTGGGACCCCATGGATCCACTTGTAAGTGATAATGACACTTTATTTTAATTAAGTCAAAATGAATACAAAAATGACACAAGCATATATCTTTTAGAAAAACAATTGTTACATAGGGTTATATAAGTTGGATTTTAGATTATAAATATTCATTAGAAAGATAAAAAGATTTCCTACATAATGATAGTTTATTTATAATTTTTAGACATTAAATAATTTACTTTATTTATGACACAATGATGATGCAGTAATTACTATAATAGTGAAAAATTAAAATAATTAATATTATAAATACCCAAACAAATATAATATGAAACTTTTAATGAATTAAACTAATTTTCTAGGATAATATGATATATTAGGATTGATTTAATTGAATTTGTTCGAAGTAATCAATCTGTTATGAGTTTCAAAAAAATCAACTATTGAATAGTGTCAAAATTGACATAAAAGAGTTCTTAAAACAAATATTATATTATTAATTGATATTAAATTCCAAAAAATCTAAGGTTCGGCCAAGAGACTTATATTATGATAGGTTAATCATTAATGGACCACTTGGGGGTCGATTGGATGTATATAGTAAGTTTATTAACCATATAATATAAAAATACAAAGAGACATTGTAAAAGTGAAACTAATTAACTTAGAGTTAATACTTAAATATAAGGTTAATATAAGTACCCAAACCTGTCTAAATTCTATTGGTTGAGTTGTTTTAGACCTATCACCACCTCATCATTTGAATAGTCAACTTTGGAGCATTTGTAAACCGAATATGAATTTATTATAAATTAATACTTCTAGCTTTTCCAAAGGTGCCCCTCACCCCTCTTATAAAAGGGCACTCCTCCTTCTCATTTCTTCACACCATCAAAGCCTTTTGGTTCGGCCAAACTCTGCCCAAATACTCTCCCAACATCCCTCACTACAACCTAGAGGCCTTAGTTTGATCAGAAAGCCAACCTAAGGAGCCCTTTTGATCAAATCAAAAGGAAGAATCCGAAGAAGAGGTAATGATTTCACCACCCTTTTCTAAGTTCATTTCTTCTTCCACTTCTTCTTCCTTTGTTCTTACCATTCTGAAATAATAACTCCAGTATCTCACATATACTGTGATGTTATTATAAATATGGTACAATCATATTCAGTATTCTATCCACCCTTTGAATAACATGTCACCATACGTGCGTACGTACGGCTTACCGTCTCCACGTCGTGGTGTAATTGTTATTCAATATAATATTATTTGGATGGGTATAATAATGATGTGTAACTCATGTAAATAATAAATATAACAAGTTAATGATTCTGTATATATGATATAACATCCATTTATATATTATTTTAATATCAAAAGAATGATATTGTCGCTCGTGCGTACGTACGGACTACCGTCTCCACGAACGCGATGAGATTCATTCTCCATCGTATCCATTCAAGTATAATTATCATTTGATGATTTAAAAATGATGTTTAAGGACTGTATATCATTCTGGATATGAATAAGATACAACAACCATGGCTTATGTAACAAAACATATAAAAGAAAATGAGTAAGTTAACTCCAGAAACGACGATAATTCTAAGATATTATTAACAAATCAATGTTAAAAGATCATATATGATATCATATTAATATATATGATTCTTGTATAATTTAATAACAACTATTTCACCATTATACAGGAGGTTAACCTACCCCAACCAAGGAAAAGTACAAGGTAAGGGTTATTTCACAATCTCTTCTTTATCCGAGGTTGTTTATACGTAATAATCTACTGGGATCTCGTTATCATCCACATCCATGTTTCTTCAAAATGTATTTCAAAACATTTTTACTATTTACAAGAATATGGGTTAAAGTCATTTATACCCTTGTTTGACTTTTTATAAGAGGTTTATAAAGGAATCTTTCCGTCGTTTTCAAAACAAGGTCCTTTTTAACCTTTTCGATAGAATTGAGGTAAGAATGTTTTTTTTAACTTATACGGCGGGTGCGGTTATTTTCCGCCGTTATAAAATCGTCGAAGCTTTCCATACAAGCTTATAAGAATATTTTCAAAGAAAATGTTTTATTTTATATGGATCTTAAATGATTTCAAAATAAAAGGAGATACTTCTTTAAAAAGAATTTTGATTTCATCTATGTCAACATCCTTTGATGGATTTTAAGATTATTTGAAGTTGATTTATTATGATACAAAACTTCTATATTGTATTGAAGGTTTTGTGATATGTTTGACTGTGGATGTGCTATTTTTATACCATTCATAGTTTATGGTGAAATTATTGACATTTCGTATGCTAGTTTTAATACGAATGTTTATGTTATGTTTAAACCTTTTCATATGGGAATGCATTGGACTTAATAAGTGACGGGTGGAGCCGCTATAGCTCCTCGATGCATCGGTAGGTCTCATGAGACAAACTAGTGTCTTGGCACAAGGCCTTGACAAAATCTTATTTGTAGTCTTGGCACGAGGCCTTGGCTATGTGGTTATGATAGTCTGGCATTATGCATTCCAACATTATGAAAGTGGTTATTGATATTGCATGTGATTATTCGATTAGTAGAATATCCATGTGAATAAGTAAATGGCATTATTTCATTTTTATTTTTGCCATACTATGTTGAAGTTCAATTTTAAAAGGCTTTTGTTTTAGTAATTCATTGCCTTAAATGTTTATGCTTATTATGAATGTTCCGCTATATTGTTATCCTTACTGGGCATTTGAGCTCACCCCTTTTCTATGTTTTATTTTTCCCAGGTAGTGAAGAAGTAAATTATGAATGACTTGCAGGGATATTATGAGGGGTTAATAGTGTGGATATGAAGACTTTGTTGTTGTAGTAGTTTTTCACTTTTAAATGTAATGTAAAACTTTATGATTATATCTAGTGTTTCCAAGGCTACTAAACCAATCGGTCTTTCGAGATTTGATCTTTCTTGTGATCATGCCAATGTTACGAAGTAATGCACCGACTCTGGGTAGCTGGGGTCGGGGCGTTACATCCCCTCCCCTGTCCCCCAGCTCACTACGCCATGTGCGGACCTCTTGGTGGTGGTGGTGGAAGTAAGTCGAAGCGTATTCCACCACCGGCAGCTCTCCCTACTCCTATGTCACATCCACAGCCTGGAGGGTCTGTCTGATCCACTCTCTGCCTCTGCCTCAGTGGTCCGTCCACCGCTTCCCTATCATAAGCTCGACAGGTCGGACAATCCCTAGCGAGATGTCCCCTTCTGTCGCATGAGTAGCAACACTTCTCCCTAGGATGAATGGATCCATCCTGAGAGCCCTAGACTATCTAATCCCTATCTTGGGTCCTCCTCTGACATCTCCCACGTCCTAATCCCTGTGTCTGTCATTGGCTCCCCGCTTCCGAGGTCTCTGGACCTGTCTTCCTACTGCTGACTGTCGCCAGCTGTCTCTGCTCTCCCAAGAAGCTCTCGATCACCAAGTCCCACTCAAGAACTCGAGCATAAGTCAAAATTCATATAGGCACAACACTAGCTCGGATTTCCCATCGTAGACCTTGCTCGAAGGTCCGATCTCTGAAGTACGGATCCCTGACCATATCCATCGAGTACCTGGTGAGTTTGGTCAACCTCGATGAATAGTCAACTACCATCATACTGCCCCACTGGAGCTGAAGAATCACCTATATGCGTACTGATCTCAACGTAACTGGAGAGAACTCCTCCCTAAAGAGTCGCTCAAACTTCATCCATGAAAGAGTCTCCTCGTCATGAATCTGTGTGGTCAGACTCCACCATCGTCCCTCCGAACCCTGATGAAGGCTCACTCCTAGGATCATAATCTGGTCTTCTGGTGTCCTCACTAGACAGAATATTCTAGTCACGACCTCAAGCCGGTCCTCAGCTGCCTAAGGATTGGTCTCACCTCGGAACCTGAGGGGTATCTTTCTCTGGAATTCATGGATCACGCTCAGCCTACGCTCCTTGTCGGTCGGTATTGTGCGTAACACGGGATTCTCTACTGGTGGTGGTATAGCAGGTGCACCACCTGGTGGAAACGCCTAGAGAACTGGTCCCTGTATCGAAGCCTCGTCATTGAGGGGGTCATCCTTGTGATCGTGCTACTGAATCCTAGCGGGTATGCGTCTCAGTGGAATCTTGTAAGGAAACAAGATGTACATGGTCAATGAGTATATCTAGATAGCTGACACAAGGACATAGAAAACACAACCCATTTCTATATGATACATGTACCATTATTTTATTTCCCCAAAACTACTGTTTTCATGTACCAAGTCGAAAAGCAGGTTATCAGAGTCCTGGTGTATGGATACGTCGGCTGCCCGCACCAACACTGGAGTCTCTGGCCTGAAAGTTGAGCTTGAAACACTTAACATTGTTTCACCAAACCAATCTCACAGAATCTTGGTCCAAAGGTAGAACTGACCACCTCTGATACCACTCTGTCACGACTTGTCCCAATGGGATCCGCACCGCGACTCCCCAAGCCCACCTCCTATAGGCCAGGGGATGGAGACTAGCACCGAGTAGCCATATTACTAACATGGGAGGCATTTCCTAAGAACTTGTACACACACACCCGTATCCAAGACCACAAATGCTGACATGTAAAAACCACTAAGGAACAAAATTCATGCATAAAACTAAACCAAACCAATAGAGTACGAAAGAAAGTAAACTGCTGAATGTAAATTGGGCCAAAATACAAGCCCACCAAAAACAAGAGTCTGAAAACTGCAAAGACCAACCTGTAAACACAAAGAGGTACTGGGACTACTGCTCGTAGCCGTAGGAATGCATCGGCCTGTAGGGAACTCAGAAAGCTTGGTCCTATCCCGGTCCACCCTGGACTCTGTGAAAAAGATGCTCGTTAGCACAAGACACGACATGTGCGGGAAAATCCCGTGCAGGGGTGAGTATAACAATACTCAGTAGAGGACCCCAAAAAACACAAAGAAATACACAAAGGAATGGCATAGTCTACTGTAGAGACCCGAAACATGACGTACATTGACATTACATTACATTTGCGGAATACTTAGTACATAACAAAAACACACACACAAGGACCGTAATAGTTTAGTGTCTTTGGAAACTCGGAGTATAATCTTCTAATCTCGGTGAAAGATCTTCAACATATCCCATAAAGATCTTCCTTTTTATTATACCTAAAACCTTTCTTTATATCCCGGGGAAAAGAAAACATAAAAGGGTGAGATCAAATTCTCAGTAAGGGTAAACAAAAGAAATATCAATCACATCATATACATAAGCACATAAATTTTGGAAATATTAACCTGTAAAAGAGATCATAATTTCATAACATGGGATAAATCATGGCAGTGAAATGTAATCACAATAATCATAACGTAAAACATTAAACTTTATGTCATGCACACATAATCATAGAGAATCATTTCATGTTAGTCAAGACTCATTTCCAAGACAATCTTAGTGGAAAAAGTCTCTTTCTGAATGGAGTCACCCTCGTTCCAGTCCTGTTTCACTGAACAGGTATAACCTACCATTCCAGCCATGTCTATATCATGAGATATAAAATCTTTACCCAATGCATTGGAGGGAGATATAGGTCCCACCCATCTCATAATGATACCATTCTTATGTGTGCCACAAAATCATAAACCATACATCATTGCATAACCCATGTAATAAAAATGGGAATCTTAAACATCTTGACATCATAAAACAATTCATATACGATAAATGAATTCATAAAAATAATTCCATCACAACATAATCAAATCAATGTAATAATAGGGACAAAAACAGAACCCTTTATTATCTTATATGGAAAATAATTTTGATAAAACACTAGAACTTCATTCTTGAGGAAAATATCCTTTCTACTTCAAAAACATTTTTCCTTTCTTAACATGTCATACATTTTTAAACTAAAATAAGTTGATTAAAAATACACTTTAAAACTTTTAAAGGACGCTTCTTGGAAATAATTTTTTAAAAAACCATTCATGTCGTATAAGTTAAAAACATTCTTCTCGTACTTTTTTCGAAAAAGTCAAAAAGTACCTCGTACGAAAAAACGACAAAAGATTCCTTTCATATCTTTTACTAAAAACTCACCGAAGGGTAAATTTGGATTTAAAAAAATGTAGGTGGATGGAAATAAAATTACATATTGAAGAAACATGGATTTTTATGATAAAATACACCCCAGTAAATTTCAAAGTATAAACAATCTCGGATAAAAATTGAGATTGTGATATTTCCCTTACCTTAGGTCCGATTTGCTTCGTAAGTGTCCGAAACTCCTGTATAATGATTTATATAATGTCATTGACTTATTCCACAATCATACTCATTGTTATTATATCATATATGGTTCACTTATGGCTTTATATTACCCGTTCTTTTGAAAATTCCATGTTAAAGAGAGTTTTGGGTAAAATCGTTTCATTTGTCATCCGTGTTTTGACTGGTAATTATTCATATGATTACTTAGATCATGATTACTTAATTACAGAATATAAAACATGATTTATATATAATATATATTCAGAATATATATATATATATAATATATCAGTAAATGGAAAGAAATACACCGTTCATGGAGACGGTAGACCGTACGTACGCATGAACGCTGTTTTCTATTCCTTATTGAGTTGAATGGAATTAAGTAGATGACATACATATATATACAAATAAATCCAGAATCATTATTATGTCATATATTTCATGATTACTTATTATATATACTTTATAATAATTCATGAATGGTTAAAGTGGAGAATGAATCTCATCGCGTCGTGGAGACGGTAGTCCGTACGTACTCACGAGCGATGGTATCATTCTCATGATCGTGTGACTGTATTGTATACTAATTTAAAATCAATACCACTTTAAAATAATAATATATAGATATTATTTACACCATTATACCCATCTAAGTAAGGTGGTGGTGGACAATAGATTTCACCACGGCGTGGAGACAGTATTCCGTAAGTATGCACTCGCGGTGATTTCGTTTTCCGTAGGATGGATAGATGATGAATTAGGATTGTTTCATACTTATAATAAAATATTAGTATATGAGTGATACTGATGTTATTACTTCATAATGACACAACCTAAGAAGAAGAAGTGGAAGAAGAAATAAAGGTGAAAGAATTGGTAACGGAAATTACCTCTTCTTTGAAGCGCCTATTTGAGACCTCCTCTTAGGGAACTAAAATTGGTCTTTGAGGAAGACCAGAACCTCTAAGATGTTTCTAGGGAAGTGGAGAAGAGAATTTGGCAGGGGTTGGACGACCTTGATGGCTCAAAGTTGTGTGAGGAAGAGAGGGAGGAGGTGCCCTTTTATAAGGGAGGAGAGGGGCACCTTTGGAATAACTAAAAATATTATTTTATTATAAAGTCATGTTCAGTTTTAAATAGCACCAAATTGATTTATTTCAAGGATAAGGTGGGTATGGGTCGAAATGCTCTCATCCAATAGAATTTAGACAAGTTTAGGTTCCTATTTTAACCTTATCATTTAGATTTAACATTAAGTTAAATAATTTTACTTTTACCGTGTCTTCTTGTGTTCTTACACTATAAGGTTAATAAACATACTATATCAAGCCAAACGAACCCCAAGTTGTTTATTATTAATATATATAACCTTTTTTAAGTCATTTGGCTGAACATTAGATTTTTAGGAATAAAATAACAATTAATAATATAATATTTTTTTTAAAAAACTATTTTATGTCAATTTTGACACTATTTAGTAATTGATTTTTTTGAAACTCCTAACAGAATGATAAGTTCGAAAAACGTTAATTACATCAATACTAACATGTCATATTAACCTATAAAATTAGTGTAATTCATAAAATGTCTCAAATTAGATCTATTTGGGTATTTATAACATCAATTATGTCAATATTTCATTAATAAGATAATTACTGCATCATCTTTGTGTCATAAATAAATTAAATTATTTGATGTCTAAAAATTACAAATAAAATAACATTATGTAGGAAATATTTTTCGATTTATAAGGAATATTTACAATCAAATTTATCTTATGTATAACCCTATATTAAAAATGTTTTAGTAAATAAACTTTGATTTTAACTATTTTAACTCTTCTTTGAATTAAATAATAATAAATGTCCTAATCTAATCCAAGTGGGCCTAAATGGTAATATTTTATTCCTCAGCTTGTTTTTGGTCGAATTAAACTTATCCAATAGAATTAGGACATGTGTTAGGGTAATAATAATATCATTTTTACCCTTAATTACCCTATTTACTTTTAATCGTGGTAAATAAAAGTAAAAAGTTACTATTCACCAAAAATTATTTTCATCTCATTGAACCACATTTTACTTACTAACATCAGCTGCGTCTCTCGGATTTTTGAAATTCCACTCACAGAAGCGGTAAAATTAAGTTTTATGAAAAATTCAGTTTTTTTTAACTACCACTTAGTGGTTTCACTATTCATCAAAAATTGAATGTTTTCAGAAAAATACCAAAAATTAGGCCTAAGCTATATTTGATATTATGAACTCAAAAATGATTTCTATTTTACCAAATTCAAAACATATCAGTTGCATTAATTAATTTAAAAATTAATTTCCGTCGTCAAAACAAAAGGCGTGTTTTTAAGAGATAATAACTATCAAAAGATTGACACTTGTTTATAACTGGTTTAAATGTGAAATTACATCCATTGACCAAAATTGTATTAAATTGTAAAAATATATTCTAAATATACTTTAAAACCACTCAAATTAATAATTTATCACTATTAATTATTTCGATTGAAAAAGTTGTTTTTAATTAAAATTTAGTAATTTTCACTATTCATCAGAATATGAAAGTTATCTAAAAAGTACCAAAATTTCACCCTAAGCTAATTTCGATATTCCGAATCCAAAAAAGAAGTCCATTTTTAAAAATAAAATTTACTAAATTTCAAAAAGTGGTTATTACTATTCATAACGGCTAGTTTTAATAATATTTTAATAGCATATCGTTGTTTAGTGAAACTCGGTATTGCATACTACACACGCTATCAAGGAAGGTCGCGATTG
Organism: Viscum album; assembly: GCA_963277665.1. NCBI lineage: Eukaryota > Viridiplantae > Streptophyta > Magnoliopsida > Santalales > Viscaceae > Viscum > Viscum album. The sequence continues at coordinate 1,737,889,243 of OY728135.1, read as the reverse complement.
CGTGTAATGAAAGGCATGTCAAGGATGTGTGTTATGAAAGCTCCTTTTGGTGTAGCGTAAAACACAAGACATTAATGAAATTAAAAAGAATATTTTTCATAAAATCACGGGGTGTTACATTCTACCCCCCTTAAAATGAATTTCGCCCTTGAAATTCATCGGAGTTATAAATGGTTTACTATTATAAAGCATATTTAATCGAAAACCACATCGTAAAAAGGAATACGAAAACCAATCTTTAAAAACAAAAGTATGAAACGTAACGGTTACCCAAATAAAATAATCACTGGGTTTCCACATAGGTGAAAATATGGATATGGAAGAGAAATCTAACCATCATGTTCTGATGGAGAGTGGTAGAGAACATGGCTATGGAAAAGCCAACAATCACAAATCCATAAATTTGTGAGGATCTAAGGTACCATCTGATTAATCAGATATAAGAGCACTAGGACAACATTTTTGGTTTTCAAGATCGTTTCCCTAAAATTAAAGAATTTGAATTAGAATAAATACTTACTTTATTTTGGTACAATCTCACTGTTGTTCGTGTCATGAATAATTTCCACTTCATCTATTAGATAAATGAAGTTGAATTTGTTGTTCGTGAAGTGTTAGCAGATCATGTGATAGAATGAAGGGTCATTACATCTGTCTCAAACAAAAGGTTAGAAAAAGTTATTAAATATACATAAGTCATTCTATAGTGAGATTAATCATATATGGTTCTTAAAATGGACTTATAATTCATATATCATACTGCTTAATATAATAAAACTAGTTTCTACTAAACTGGGACTTCCTATAGGCCAGTGGTAGGCGATAAAGGCCAGTCGCACTTCGGTTGTGGGTTCGATTCCCACAGCCTTGTCCGACGCGATGGGCTGTCGCCCGTCCTACAGGTTGTCCTTTTTCTAAATCTATATTACTATAACATCCCATCAATAATACTAACTTATGTCCAACATAATCCATTCCAATATTTAGGCTTATCCATAATACGTCCGTCCACTCTCAGAGATTTAATACCATCATTAATCCCCATATATCATAAGATATATCTTGTTGGTCACATTCCAAACATTCAAAGGCCTTAATCTTGTACTCTCTTGAATACCCATTGAACCATAGTGAAAACTTGAATGCAGTTAAAAGTTAACACTTTCCATATACCAAAATCCTCAAAATTCTATATACTCAAACCATGATATCACTTAGTCCTTATATCAATCATGAGCTCATGAATACTGTTAAACATTTCAGTTTCTCATTTTCCCTTCATTATGCGCTTATCATCTTATTTCCAAAAATATCTCAATCACTTTGAATACCACATTAGACCAATACATAAATATTCCAATACTCCATGATACAACATTATTTTGGAATCCCATTACATAAACACTTAATCATTCCACCACATCGTTTTCATATTCAACATCGCCAATAGTGATCGCATGTGACTTCCCTTTGTCCTTTTCCTTTAGTGGTTGCTCATGTCGATCATCACTAACCCTTGGATTAGGGTATTTATTAGCATAATGCCCCATTTCCTTTCACTTGAAGCATTGAAGTGCTGGTGGTGCGTTCTCTGCAGTGTTTTCTTTATTCACATCATTAGAAACCCTTTTTCCATTACTTCGACACTCAGCTGCTCGATTACCTTCTTTTCCACACTTAAAACATTTTCTAGTCCCTTTAAGAAAATCTCCCCCATGCTTCTTTCCACACTTTGTGCATAAGGAAACATTCATCTTCTTTTCACCATTATTCTGAAATTTCACCTTGAACTCCATCTTTCGTTTCTTGTCAAAACCATGATATGGATATGTAACACCAACTTCCATTTCTACCTTGATATCACAACACACAATTTCTTCATAGCTACTGAAGTCTCTTATAGCTAATTCCCTTCGAAGACTTGGTTTTAAGCCACTGAAAAATCGATCAACTTTACTTTCAGGTTGGATGATAATGCCAGATGCATACCTTGCAAGTCTTGTAAAATTCACTTCGTATATACCAACAGATTCATCATCTTTCTGCTTCAGCTCAAGAAACTCCTTTTCTATCTTTGTTCTAAGAATACGAGGGAATTACTTACTGAAAAACATGTTCTTGAACTCATCCCATTCCATGGACTCAATTTCATCTCTTGGCCTCGTATTCTTGATAAGATTCCACCATTGATCAGCTTCACCTTCCAAATGATATACTGCTAAGATGACTTTATCATGTTCAGAACAGTGAAGAACTGAAAATATCTTTTCAGTGGTACTGATACATTGTTCAGCAACAAGTGGATCGGAAGACCCACTGAAAGAAGGTGGGCGTTGCCTCATGAAGGACTCAATAGAATATTGTTCCCTTCTCTACTCATTTGGAAGTCCAGAATGATTCATAGCTTGTGTAAGTATAGCAATAAGATTTTGCACTCCATCTCCCATAACATTTGTTTGTTCAGGAGGGCATTCATTGCATTGTCCATTGCATTGATCATCACGGTTCCTTCGGGTTCCAGCCATCATCTAAAACCCAAAAAGAATAGTGTGAGAGGAAAAAATCATGCTAGGGAAAACAACATAATAAAGGGGGAGTACCTTCAATATCTAACATCTTAGGTTTAATTCTATGATCATTAGAATATTTCTAGTACTATAACCTATACGTATACTTAATCATAGGGACATCCCTAGGCTTAGACATACCTTAGAAATATCTCTAGGGATCTCACTAACGTTTTCGCATCCTAGTTTCAAAAGGTTGACTAAACGTTTCCTCTGATACCAACTGTAGAGACCCAAAGCTTGACATACATTAACATTACATTACATTTGCGGAATACTTAGTACATAACAAAAACACACACATAAGGACCGTAATAGTTTAGTGTCTTTGGAAACTCGGAATATAATCCTCTAATCCTGCTGAAAGATCTTCAACATCTCCCATAAAGATCTTCCTTTTTATTATACCTAAAACCTTTCTTTATATCCTGGCGAAAAAAAAACATAAAAGGGTGAGCTCAAATGCTCAGTAAGGGTAAAAAAATGAAATATCAATCACATCATATACATAAGCACATAACTTTTGGAAATCTTAACCTGTAAAAGAGATCATAATTTCATAACATGGGATAAATCATGGCAGTGAAATGTAATCACAATAATCATAACTTAAAACCTTAAACTTTGTGTCATGCACACATAATCATAGAGAATCTTTTCTTGTTAGTCAAGACTCATTGCCAAGACTATCTTAGTGGACAAAGTCCATTTCTGAACCGAGTCACCCTCGTTCCAGTCCTGTTTCACTGAACCGGTATAACCTACCATTCCAGCCATGTCTATCTCATGAGATATAAAATCTTTACCCAATGCATTGGAGGGAGATATAGGTCCCACCCATCTCATAATGATACCATTCTTATGTGTTCCACAAAATCATAAACCATTCATCATTGCATAACCCATGTAATAAAAATGGGAATCTTAAACATCATGACATCATAAAACAATTCATATATGATAAAGGAATTCATAAAAATAATTCCATCACAACATAATCAAGTCAATGTAATAATAGGGACAACAACAGAACCCTTTATTATCTTATATGGAAAATAATTTTGACAAAACACTTGAACTTCATTCTTGAGGAAAATATCCTTTCTACTTCAAAAACATTTTTCCTTTCTTAACATGTCATACAATTTTAAACTAAAATAAGTTGATTAAAAATAAACTTGAAAACTTGTAAAGGAAGCTTCTTGGAAATAATTTTTTAAAAATACATTCATTCCGTATAAGTTAAAAACATTCTTCTCGTACTTTTGTCGAAAAAGTCAAAAAGTACCTCGTACGAAAAACGACAAATGATTCCTTTCATATCATTTACTAAAAACTCACCGAAGGAAAAATTTGGATTTAAAAAATTGTAGGTGGATGGAAATAAAATTACATATTGAAGAAACATGGATTTGGATGATAAAATACACCCCAGTAAATTTCATATTATAAAAAATCTCGGATAAAAATTGAGATTGTGATATTTCCCTTACCTTATGTCTGATATGCTTCGTAAGTGTCCGAGCCTCCTGTATAATGATTTAAATAATGTCATTGAAATATTCTATAATCATAATCATTGTTATTATATCATATATGGTTCACTTGTGGCTTTATATTACCCCTTCTTTTGTAAATTCCATGTTAAAGAGCATTTTGGGTAAAATCGTTTCATTTGTCATCCGTGTTTTGACTTGTAATTATTCATATGATTACATAGATCATGATTACTTAATTCCAGAATATAAAACATGATTTATATATAATATACATTCAGAATATATATATATATATAATAGATCAGTAAATGGAAAGAAATACACCGTTCATGGAGATGGTAGACCGTACGTACACATGAACGTTGTTTTCTATTATTTATTGAGTTGAATGGAATTAAGTAGGTGACATACATATATATACACATAAATACAAAATCATTATTATGTCATATATTTCATTATTACTTATTATATATACTTTATAATCATTCATGAATGGTTAAAGTGAAGAATGAATCTCATCGCGCCGTGGAGACGGTAGTCCGTACGTACGCACGAGCGATGATATCGTTCACATGATCGTGGGAATGTATTGTATACTATTTCAGAATCAATATCACTTTAAAATAATAATATATAATTATTATTTACACAATTATTCCCATCCAAGTAATGTGTTGGTGGAAAATAGATTTCACCACGGCGTGGAGACGGTATTCCGTACGTACGCACGCGCAGTGATTTCATTTTCCGTAGGATGGATAGATGGTGAATTAGGATTGTTTCATACTTATAATAACATATCAGTATATGAGTGATACTGATGTTATTACTTCATAATGAAAAAACCTAAGAAGAAGAAGTGGAAGAAGAAATAAAGGTGAAAGAATTGGTAACGGAAATTACCTCTTCTTTGAAGCGCCTCTTTGAGTCCTCCTCTTAGGGCACTAAAATTGGTCTTTGAGGAAGACCAGAACCTCTAGTATGTTTCTAGGGAAGTGGAGAAGAGAATTTGGCAGGGGTTGGACGAGCTTGAAGGCTCAAAGTTGTGTGAGGAAGAGAGGGAGGAGGTGCCCTTTTATAATGGAGGAGAGGGGCACCTTTGGAATAACTAAAAATATTATTTTATTATAAAGTCATGTTCGGTTTTAAATAGCTCCAAATTAATTTATTTCAATGCTAAGGTGGGGATGGGTCGAAATCCTCTCATCCAATATAATTTAGACAAGTTTAGGTTCCTATTTTAACCTTATCATTTAGATTTAACATTAAGTTAAATAATTTTACTTTTACCGTGTCTTCTTGTGTTCTTACACTATAAGGTTAATAAACTTACTATATCAAGCCAAACGAACCCCAAGTTGTTTATAATTAATATATATATCCTTATCTATGTCATTTGGAAGAACATTAGATATTTAGGAATTAAATAACAATTAATAATATAATATTTGTTTTTAAAAACTATTTTATGTCAATTTTGACACTATTTAGTAATTGATTTTTGTGAAAATCCTAACAGAATGATATGTTCAAACAAAGTTAATTAAATCAATACTAACAAGTCATATTAACCTATAAAATTAGTTTAATTCATAAAAAGTATCAAATTAGATCTATTTGGGTATTTATAACATCAATTATGTCAATATTTCATTAATAAGATAATTACTGCATCGTTTTTGTGTCATAAATAAATTAAATTATTTGATGTCTAAAAATTACAAATAAAATACCATTATGTTGGAAATATTTTTATATTTATAATTAATATTTAAAATCGAATTTAGCTTCTGTATAACCCTATATTAAAAATGTTTTAGTAAATAAACTTTGATTTTAACTCTTTTATCTCTTCTTTGAATTAAATAATAATAAATGTCATAATCTAATCCCTGTGGGCCTAAATGGTCATATTTTATTCCTAAGATTGTTTTCGGTTGAATTACACTTATTCAATTGAATTAGGACATGTGTTAGTGTAATAATAATATCATTTTTACCCTTAATTACCCGATTTACTTTTAAGCGTGGTAAATAAAAGAAAAAATTTACTATTCACCAAAAATTATTTTCATCTCATTGAACCACATTTTACTTACTGACATCAACCGTGTCTCTCGGATTTCTGAAATTCCACTCACAGAAGCGGTAAAATTATGTTTTATGAAAAATTCAGTTTTTTTAACTACCACTTAGTGGTTTCACTATTCATCAAAAATTGAAAGTTTTCAGAAAAATACCAAAATTTAGGCCTAAAATATTTGATATTATGAACTCAAAAATGATTTCTATTTTACCAAATTCAAAACATATCGATTTCATTAATTAATTTAAAAATTAATTCCCGTCGTCAAAACAAAAGGCTTGTTTTTAAGAGATAATAACTATCAGAAGATTGACACTTGTTTATAACTGGTTTAAATGTGAAATTTCATCCAATGACCAACATTGTATTAAATTGTAAAAATATATTCTAAATATACATTAAAACCACTCAAATTAATAATTTATCACTATTAATTATTTCGATTGAAAAAGTTGTTTTTAATTAAAATTTAGTAATTTTCACTATTCATCAGAATATGAAAGTTATCCGAAAAGTACCAAAATTTCACCCTAAGCTAATTTCGATATTCCGAATCCATAAATGAAGTCAATTTTGAAAAATAAAATTTACAAAATTTCAAAAAGTGGTTATTACTATTCATAACGGCTAGTTTTAATAATATTTTAATAGCATATCGTTGTTTAGTGAGAATCGGTATTACGTACTACACACGCTATCAAGGAAGGTCGCAATTGCGTGTAATGAAAGGCAAGTCAATGATGTGTGTTGTGCAAGATCTTTTTGGTGTAGCATACAACACAAGACATTAATGAAATTAAAAAGAATATTTTTCATAAAATCTCGGGGTGTTACATCTGCTCTACACAGTATATGTCTATTGAACATATAATAGGATAAAAAATCCAGATATACTCAAAACCCAGACCCGTAGTCTAGAGACAAGTCACACAACCACACACCCCCACTAGGGATTCAGTTTGAAGATCCCACGAAGCACTCATTCCGGGATAATTCACTCCACGATTCTAATAGCTCTGATGACATCCGTCCGAGAAGTACAGTTTGTTGGGAAAGGTCACAAGAGATAAAAAAACACTCATTATGGGAGAACACACTCCTGAGTGGGAGAGATCACGATAGATAGATACACTCATTACAGGAGAACTTACTTCTGAGTGGGAAAGATCACGATACACAGATAAGGACCACTACTAGGGTGATGGCGGATACTGCTACTCATCCGGATTCACCAGCTAGGTAGAGGATCAACGGTCGGTGGAGTTGGACACGTCGATGCCTGACTCTACCTAGGGTCAGGAATGGATAGAGGATCTCACTCTGGGCCTCTCGGAGGGATGTATGACTCTATCACAGAAAGTCCTACTGAAGGGATCATACTCCTATAGAAGGAAATGATGCCTAACCTTCAGGGGAACGAGAAGAAGGGGCACTGACCCAAATAAAACATGTCCATGATACGGTGTACAAGAGGACCACGCCATTTTCCAAAAAGTACACAGCATGTAGAAAATTCACACGTTGTGTCTTCTGACCCCGGGTACTGCCCGTGTCATAAGGCTGGTCGTGTAGAAAAAGTCAGTAAACAATGTGTGGTATGAAGTACACACCGTGTCCGAGTGACTGGGGTCGGCTCGGTGTACGATGGCCATTTGCCCGTATACAGCCTCAACCCATGTGTGCCAACCTGTGTAAACGATACATGGGGTGACCTACATTACTGGCCTCGCCTGGCCGTGTGGTGGAGTACATGGTGGTGTACTCCATCCCGTGTCCGTGTATCCTCTAGATACACACCGAGTCTTGCGTAGTTGCCTCTGCCATGCCGCGTAGGGTCTACACGATGTGTTTCGAAGCCGTGTATCCCATCCCATGTCCGTGTATTTCCCAAAATAAACGCGAGCTTCAGGAAAGGTCCAAAACGCCGTGTGATACCTATCTGACCTCCAAAACCCTAGCTGTCGCCGCTGGTATTACACAGAGTGTTCTTCGGAAGCACACTCCGTGTATTCCGGAATTTTCCAGAATCACCGAAATTTGTCTTCGCGTCTTCCGTGTTGCCCCGTTCATCGATCTGATCGTCTGATCGCTATGAAACTCACAGGTTTTGGTCGCCACGACACCATGAAGCTGATTATGTCGTTTTTGGGCCTCCGATCGGTTTGGAAAACACATAATGATCCACCCACGGGAAGAACGCTCGAAGAATGGTCTTTCCCAATCCAATCTGATTTGTCATCCGTTATCGTCGTATCACCTCCTCTATGTCGTCGTGACGTCAGATATTCAATTTAGGATCGTTGCGTCACAAAATGAATGCACAACGATCTGTTATTCCTTGCCCCGCAAAGAACGCGATGAACACACGAAAATAAATTGGAAGGAAATCCAAACAAAGAAATCGAGGAACGAACCTCCACCGTCGTTTGTCACACCATTGATCTACTCCCGTAAGTAGGATCAAATGGAGCAGGATCAAAACAATAAACAATAATCATAGATTAATCCCCCAAAACATCCCAATAAAAACCATCCCTCTAGAACGCACGATCCCTGGATCAACCTGTTTGTGGGTTGTTCTGCGTTCGATGTTTAATCCAAAAATGGGAAAAAGGAATTGAAATAACAACCCCTACCTCAAGAAGGGATCGGTCGCTGACGAAGGGGTCATGCTTCCGTCGTCGCTGGGATCTTTCAACTTCGTTGGCGCATCGATTCACAGCTTTGATCCATCTTCGTTCGTCATCGAGAGTTCTCTCCAAATCTCCACCGATTCTCCAGAGATTCTCTCCACCTTTGCTAACAAGCAACATTCGATTAACCCGTTAAAAAGAGGAAATGAGTTTCAAAAACCCATCACGTTGTGGTATTAATGAGTCATCATTGCTGTTTCAAAGTGAGTATGGCATGACATTAATTAACGAAACAACTGCCCCATCGCTGCACTGCATCAGATGTTTCCAAATTAAATAAAATAAAATTTGTGAATTTATTTTATTTTATTTTACTAAAAACGTCCGAAAATTAAATTTTTCCCTCAACCCACACCTATTGAGGTTAGACTTGTTCATAGATAAAGTTGTCGTCCTGTACGCAATAGTGCCCTCATATTTTTAATTCGGGCATCCGTTTGGAAACAGCCACAACCGCGCACATATGTCGGCTCACTTAACTTACAAGAAGATCAAACCACAATTTCGGGATCACCGGGCCTCGGATTGATGTGTCTTCTATGTGCCTAGTTTCGTAATAATTCCATATAGTATTTAAAAATAAAACCTGGAAAATCCGAGACATTAAATACCATCTCCATGAACGGTGTAACAAATATATATATATATATATATATAAATTTTATGGATGACTCTAAATATCTTTATATTAATTATATGTGATAATTTTATTATAAAAAAAATTGTGGAGACCATGTAACAATGATCATGATGTGAGGACTGAAGATACCAATCCAAAAAATACATGAACAATGAAGTAGTTAACATCCAAAATAATGATAATTATAATATTTTATTAACAAACATGTGATAAAATATCATAAATAGATCATATATGATATTATAGTTATGTATATGAGTATGTTATATAAATATATAATTCTAAATTTTTTATACATGACGTTAAATCACATATGAGGAATTTTGAACTTTAGGTAAGGTATTTCATCTCAATTACCACACCATAAAGACATATTTTTCATTATAATCCTATTCACTTTTATTGAGAAACTACAATTCTCATTTATGTATATAACATCAATATATATTTATTCATCATGCTTAATGATTCAATTCATATTACACTTTCAATGAGTTACAATTTAAATGTCACTAATAAGAAAATAATTAATTTTACTATCTTGTTTTGGGGATTGATTACATTTTTCATTGAAGAAATCGTGTAATATATCATTTTTAAAATCCATATATTTTCTTATACTATATAAATTTCAGGAGTTTCTTTATTTTTTCCATTGTTTCCTATCATTTTCACTTGAATCAAGCAGTGAATTGTTTAAAATAAATGATAACGATATTTTTATTTTTAATCATGTATATTTTTCTTCTATGTCCATATATTTCCAAATTTTTAACTAAATTCCACTTTATGTACAGAAGTTTATTATTAAGTAAATTCTATGTTATCCTTGACTTTTTACATGGGTTGAAATGAATAAATCTATCAATTTCCTAAAATATTCAGTCTCAACTTTCTTTACAAAAAAGATAAAAGAAATGTTTTTTTAATATATATGCCGTTAATGTACATTCCAACCACAATAACCGTTTTACGGTCCTTACTTTTTTCTAAATGATTTCAATAATTTTAAAATGAAAAATCTGTTATCACTAACATATTTCATATGTTTCACTCCAATTATTTTCTACAATTTAAAACAGTTGATATTACTAAATATACTTTTCAAACGAATTGATGGTCACCTTGTATCACTTATTAAATTTTATGTCATTAAATTTCTCTTGAGATATTCAATATTTTATGATCATTTTACATTAGACATTACATATCACTTAAATATCCATATTCATTGTATCATGGAGATCGATTTTTAAAACTGGTTTCCATTTTTATATTTAGTGTTTTACTATGAATTATATTTGATTGACTGGGGAAATATTGATATTTTGTATTAATTTCTCAATACTGAAAATTGGTGATAAGTAATATTTTTAAGAATTAAATTTATCATTAAATAAATGAAGAATGAATTGGATATGAAATTATTGTTGGGCATTGTAGTAATTTGTATCTTTATTCATTGATAGGTCTCATGGGAAAAAATTTGTCTAGCCTTATTAAATGCTTTTATGATATATCCTAACCGACTGATTAAATTTTCTTGAACGAAGTTCTTGAAGGTAAAGATATCGAGGTGTTTGGGATCATCACATCTAATATTCGACATTTCCCATATGGATAATTTAGTTATTATTATCTATGAGATTACTATATTGATATTGTCAATGGATTCATTTCTTGTGTTGGTTATTAATTAAATATCATGTGTTTTCATTTATTTACATTTCAATTTTGATTATTATATATATATATATTAATAATCATAGATTTTGATTTATGTAACCCTTATGGGGCATCTCAGCTCACCCTTTATTTTGTTTTTCATTTCCCCAAGAAAGAATAAGAATATTAAGAATAATAGTAAGGATGAAAGAATGATTCTTATGCTGTGAATTTCATATTTCCAATATAATTTGAGAATCATATATTTATCTATTTCTAAGTATAAAATTCAATTTCATATCTAAAACCTCAAAATCTTATATATACTTATATATAGAGCATTTTGTTTTCAGGATCAGAATTCAGGTTCTGAATTCTATGAATTCAGACTCCGAACTTTCTGAGTTCAGACTCCGATGTTTATGAATTCAGACTCCGAATTTTCTGAGTTCAGACTCTGAATTTTCTGAGTTCAGACTCCAAACTTTCTGAATTCAGACTCCAGACTCTCTGAATTCAGACTCTGAACTCTGAATTCAGACTCCAAACTTTTTGAGTTCAGACTCCAAACTTTCTGAATTCAAACTCCGAACATTCTTACTTCAGACTTCAAATTCTCTGAATTCAGACTTTGATCTTTTCGAGTTCAGAATCCGAATTCTTATGAATTCATACTCCAAATTTCCTTGAAATTCAGACTCCATAGTTCTATAGAATCCAGGTTCCGAATTCTTTTGAAGACAGAATCCGAATATTCATGTATTATAGACACCAAATGGTTTTTGATTAGACTTGGAACTTTATTTTCCTTAGACTCAGGAAACATAGATTTGATTAAAGAAACATTATTTTTCATACCTCTGTTATAAGTATAAAATGATGTCATGCATTCTGTTATTTACTAACCATTTTTTGAGTGACACATATACAGGTCTTTCTGAGAGTCATGAAAAAATATGACTGTTGGAGGAGGGAGCCGGCCGTAGAAGATGTGCCTATAAATTGGAGTTCATTTGAACGAGCTCAGAACTTTTGGACAATTGATGAACCATTCTACCAATCAAGAGATTACATGCTAGAGAGAGCGGCTCTTTCAACTCTCATTGCTTTATGCAGATTTCGTGAATAACTTGTTCGGGTGTGAACAACGTTTTTGGACATGCTTCGTGAAGACTCTGATCGTACTGATCATGGGCTTCCGGGTTTGGAAGACAAAGGTTCTGATTTCCTTCTAAATCGAGGGCTTCCGGGAATAGGAAGAAAGATACCGATCTTTGGATTGAGATCTTACCCTGGTGTGGGTAAGATAGACTTCTTTTGAAAGTATAAATCATGAAACCTTTATCCAAGGTTGTTGGATACCCTACTCGTTGGGTTAAAAGATTTCATACTTGTTACTTGTATTGTTTCATGTTTGTTTTCCACTATATTTTGATTGATAAGGAAAGTATAACTATTTTATACTTTCTTGTACAAGTATACTCTAATTAGTGATATTCTATATGCTTTATGGTAGAATATTTTTTCGTAGTAAACTTTTCTTAAGTTTCATTTCCAGAACCACATTTCCGGAATTTCATTTTTGGAACTTCATTTCTAAAATCAAGGAAGTTTTAGAACTTAGAGGTCTTGTGAATTTACTTTGTTTAACTTTTTTAAACATAGAAGGTTTTAAACAACATTAAAGGTTACAAAAGAATTTTTTTAAAGTATAAAATTCACCCCCTCTTATATTTTGAGCATCTACATTCATCATTTTGATCCTACAATTGGTATCAGAGGAGGTATCTGAATTACTTATATTCACATATAAGTTTTCTTGCTCAAAGTTTTCATTATTCTATATTTTCCTTTCTTAGGATGTTTTCATCATTATTTACGAACTTTTATTACTAACTAGTTTGTGTGGAAATATTTGTTTCATTGAGATGGTAGGAATGAATGTTGGTTCAACTGACAATTTTAATCCTACTAGACCGCCTATATTTAATGGGAATAACTATGAATATTGGAGAGATTGTATGAAGTCTTTTTTCATTAATACTAGAGTGGACAACTTTGTTATGATTACTAGAGATTACAAGATTCCTGATAAGGAAGTCATAACTTTTACTAATCAAGAGAAGTCAGAATATTAACTAAACTATAAGGTACGTAATACTTTGTCATGTTCCATGACCATGAATATATATAGCCATATTTCTTCATGTGAAGCTACAAATTGTATTTGGAAGAAACTTGAAGTAACTCATTTTGGAACTTCAAAAGTTATTGAAAATAGAAGAGCAATGCTTAGAGTTTAGTACCGTGGTTTTTTCATTCCTTATGGAGAACCTATATGTAAGGTACAACAGAGATTCATGACTATTGTCAACAGCTTACAATCCATGGGTGAAAAAGGTTTGGATGATGAGGCACTTGTGGACAAGATTATATACATTATGTCTAATGAGTGGTAATCAAAGAGAATAGATATTGATGAGAATAGGAAAGTCTCACGGATTACTCTTGATGAGATTTTTGGAACTCTTATTCAATATGAGACTAGAATGAAGAGATGTGCTGACAATGTTAAAAAGAAGAATGTGAATGGAAGTGTTTCTTTTACAACTACTTCTAATCATATGAAATCCAAGACTCCTGAGAGATTTACAAGATCTAAATCGAAGAAGGTCACTGTTTTATCTGGATCAAGTGAAAGTAAATATTCTGAGAAAGAACTAGCTAATCTTGCTCGAAGGATGAACAAGATAGTTGGGAAGAAAGACTTTCAGTATAGATATAAGAAGAAAGAAAGAAAAAATATGAAAATGGAGAGGTGACATGCTATGAATGTAGAATAACTGGTCATATCAGACCTGGTTGTCCCTTACTTAAGAAAAGTGAAAATAAGGACAGGAATTATGAGAAAAACAAGAAGTCTTTTTGAAAGATGATTAGGGAAAACAGGTGGTTGTTGGTACACCTAGTAGAGCAGTGGTGAAGAAGAAAGAAATGGATGCTTCATCGAAGAGGAAAACCACGGATATAGAAATAGAATCCTCACCAAGAAAAATATCTGATTCAGAATCATCCTCTCTAGGACATGATTTTGTAGTCCAGTCCTTAAAAAATCTTGTTGGAACTATCCCTCTATTTCCAAGCATGGACTCCAGATTCCAGATGCTTCATCATACCTTAAATCAAAAAATCGGATTCAGTATCCGTGGTGATGGATAAGTGTGTCAAACGTGAGGCTGATTTCAAAACTTTTTTCATAAACTATGAAGCCCACAAAAGATCTTGTAAGAAGATGACTAGATGGTCAAAGAAAATAGTGTAAGACATGAGAATTATTGATGAGTTTCAAGAAAATGTCAAGGATACATTTGAAACTAAAGATAGTAAGTTCAAATATCTCACCAAGTCTTTTGAAGAAAAACTATCTCTTGAAGAAAATACTCAGAAGCAAGAAGTGAAATATCTGAATGGGAAATTATTTTTAGTATCTCAGAGTTGGAAAAGAGAAAGACATCTCAGGATTGAGATAAAAGAGAAGGTTGCTAAACAGGAAGAAGTATTGAAGGCTCAGATAGAGGTTCTAAAGCCTCACAAATAAAAAATCAAAGCCTTAGAGAAGAAAACAGAAGATCATGATCAACTTCTCAAATGTGCAGAGAAGGATCACAGGGAACTCAAAAATATGAAGACTATTGTGAAGAAGTTGAAGCCAAAGGAGAAGGAAGGACAATTTCATTCTAAATCCAATCTTTTTTTGTGTTTTCATTGTTGTACATATTCTTCCAATCTTAATGAAATCTTTTGGATATTCTTTATTTTTGGTTGTCTAGTACTAAAATTTCAGGTACCATATTTCATTTTCCATTTCCTGAATTTATTTTTGAAAATCACAAAGGGGGAGAAAAGAATGTCAACAAATAATACTTTGTAAAGTAGAAATTTATATAAGGGGGAGTTCATCTAAGGGGGTGTTTTCATCATGAAGATTTCTGTATGCATGAAAATGGAAAATCTCATCCCGGAAATTCAGAATATGATCCTTAGGGTTTCCAAGGCCTAAGGGGGAGTTAGTCGTATTCACTTTGATAAATAAGTAAAAGAAGATGAGTTTTATTTACATGTTTATAAAATTTCTAATTCCTTATATTCTTTTTTGTAAGGATGTTTGTGCTTTCCCAAAAGGGGGATATTGTTGAGTCAATAAGGTTTCCTTATGAATTTTCCATTCATTTATGTTTTGAAAATCACAAAAACTATATCATATGGAAAATTTCATTTTCCATAAGTTTAATCTTGATAAGGAAAATTTTCCTTCCCCAAGGAAATTTATCCTTACCATGCATTTTCATTGTTCATATTTTAGTCTTTTTAAATATAAATCTTTTTATTTCTAAGTATAAAATTCAGTTTCATATCTAAAACCTTGGAATCTTATATATAATTAGATATAGAGAATTCTGTTTTCAGGATCTGAATTTAGGTTCTGAATTCTCTGAATTCAGACTTAGAACTTTTTGTGTTCAGACTCTGAATTCTCTGAATTCAGACTCCGAACTTTCTGAGTTCAGGCTCTGATCTTTCTAATTTTAGACTCCGAATTCTTTGAATTCAGACTTTGAACATTCCAAGTTTAGACTTTGATCTTTCTAAATTCAGACTCCAAACTTTCTGAGTTCAAACACCAAATTCTCTGAATTTAGACTCCAAACTTTTTGAGTTTAGACTCCAAACTTTCTGAATTCAGACTCTAAACATTCTGAGTTTTGACTCCAAATTCTCTGAATTCATACTCCAAAATTTTTGAGTTCAGAATCCGAATTCTTATGAATTCAGACTCTAAATTTCCTTGAAATTCAGACTCTGGAATTCTATAAAATTCAGGTTCTGAATTCTTTTGAAGACAAAATCTGAATATTCATGCATTATAGACACCGAATGGTTTTTTATTAGACTTCGAACTTTATTTTCTTTAGACTCTAGAAACTTATATTTGATTAAATGAACTTTCTTTTTCTTACCTCTGTTATAAGTATAAAACAATGTCGTGCATTCTGTTATTTACTAACCGTTGTTTGAGTGACACGTATACAGGTCCCTTTGAGATTCATGCAAAAACATGACCGTTGGAGGAGGGAGCTGACCGTTGAAGATGTGCCTATAAATAGAATCTCATTTGAACGAGCTTAGAACTTTTGGACAATTGATGAACTGTTCTACCAATCTAGATATTACATTCTAGAGAGATATGCTCTTTCAACTCTCAGTTCTTTGTGCAGATGTCATGAACAACTTGTTCAGGTGTGAACAACTTGTTCAGAATTGCTTCGTGCAGACTCCGATCGTGCTGATCGTGGGCTTCTGGGTTTGGAAGACAGAGGTTCTGATTTCCTTCTAAATCTAGGGCTTGCGGGGATAGAAAGATAGGTACTGATCTTCGTATTGAGGGCTTACCTTGGTGTGGGTAAGACAAACTTTCTTTAAAGTATAAATCAGGAAACCTTTATCCAAGGTTGTTGGATACCCTACTCGTTGGGTTAAAAGGTTTCATACTTGTTACTTGTATTGTTTCAAGTTCTTTTTCCACTGTATTTTGATTGATAAAGAAAGTATAACTATCATATACTTTCTTGTACAAGTATACTCTGATTAGTGATATTATATACACTTTAAGGTAGATTCTTTTTTGTTGTAAACTTTTCTTAAGTTTCATTTCCAGAACCACATTTCCAGAATTTCATTTTCAGAACTACATTTCAAGACTCAAGCAAGTTTGTAGAACTTAGAGGGCTTGTGAATTTACTTTTTTTAACTTTGTTAAACATTAAAGGTTTGATCCAACATTAAAGGTTCTGAAGGAATTTTTAAAGTATACAATTCACCCCCTCTTGTATTTTGAGCATCTACATCATTATTTCGATACTACAATTAGTATCAGCGATCTTACAAATCTTAGGCAAGGTCTTAGATCATTCAAACCAGGTGACTCTTCTTGGATTGTTTGAGGTGATTTCAATGTGATCCTGGACAATTCTGAGAAGGAAGGTGGTAATCAATATCCAATGAAAGGAAATATTTCTCCTCATTCATGGATAAAATAGGAATCATAAACTTGGGGTATGAAGGCAATAGATTCACCAGCTTTAATAATCAAAACGTCTCTAACCTCTCCTGGTGCCGCTTGGATAAGCGTCTTTCCAACATCCACACCATCCCCTCTTTACCCACAGTCATGGTGACACATATGGTCAAATATTTATATGAACACCCTCTAATTATTGTTTCATTACATTGGAATGGAGATCATAATGGGATCATCTTTTTCTCCAAAAGATGGACTACCTTTTGAGGATATCATCAGGTTGCGAGAGAGTCTTGAAATAAACCGGATCAAGGTAGCGATTGGCTTTGTTTTCACAAAAAAACTAATTAAATTGATATGGGATCTATTACAGTGGACAAATAGGCAACATACCAGTGTTAATAATATTTCATTACTAAAAATTGAAATTGATCAATTGGAGGCTCCCTATGAAGAATCTTGGGAGTGATGAGTTATCCGATTTGCTTATCTATAAAATGAGCATCCATATAGAGCATCTTCTGGAGAAAGAATGTGTAGATCAAGATAAATCTAAAGAAGTATGGCTGTAAGATGGAAGTAGGAACATGACCTGCTTTCATGCATGAATCAAAGAGAATGATATGACAACTCAACTTAATATTCTCATGGAAAATGGGTCTATTTCTAATGACATAGAGGTGGTTGGAGGTATGGATAAATATTTATTTTTCTCTATTTTGGATGATCCTAATTCTAATATCAAGGGAGTATACCTGATAGGTCATACAGAGTTACTTGATAACATTCCCTATGTGGTTTCTAAGAATGAAAACAAAATTATTGGATCCTTATCAGTTGAGGAGGAAATCTAGGTGGTTTTTCATTCTCTTAACCAGGAAAGCTTCCCAGACACTGATGAATTTCATGGTTCCTTTTATGTGGCATCTTGGAATATGGTTAAGGAATGAATTATTCTGGAGATTCAATACTTCTTTCTAAGGGGACACCTTCATAGAGTTTCTTATGATACTTCCATTGTTCAAATTTTAATTGTCAAAGATACCTCTTTTTTGATCCAATATAGACCAAACAATATGTGAAACTTACCTTATATGGTTCTTGACAGTGTGTTTAACAGAATAATTTCCCAATTTATTCCATATTGGATTTTTAGAGAGCAACATATTCACCATCGATCCATTCAAGGAGAAATCAACATTGCTCAGGACATGGTTTCTGATATCAATAAGTTAACTTATGGTTCTAACATTTCAATCACAATTGACATGGAAAAATCATATGATATAGTTGAATGGAATTTTATCTTAAAGGTCCTTATAGGCATGGGATTCTCTACTTGTAATTACGATTTACTCTTTATAGGCTTGAGCTCCTCATAGTTTTCAATTTTATTCTTGGGTAGGAGATATGGCTTCATTAAATCCATTCTTGGTCTAAGACAAGGGGAACCATTATCTCTTAACACATTCATTTTGGCATGGGATTCTCTAAGATTAACAATTAACAAGAACCAATCGAAGGGAATTATCACTCCTTATAGATGTAGGTCTCGCTCGCATGGGGTATCCCATATAATGTTTTCAGATGATATGAATCTATTTGAAAATTGTAACAAGAGGTCCATAAGATATATTATTAAAACCTTGGATGAATACTATAAATGTATTGGGCCAAAAATCAATCGCCTGAAAAGTAGTATTTATATATTAAGAAATTTCTCAAATAAAAGGATCCACACCATTGAAGAAATTTTGGGTATTCAAAGAAGGAATTTTTCCATAGAATACATGTGGGAAACCATCAATTTGGGGAACCTTTTTATTCATCACTATGATAAAGTGGTGTATAAGATTGTGAATCATATTATTAATTAGAAGAACATATTTCTCTCATTTAGGGGAAGGATCACATTATTCAATTGTGTTTTATCCTCAGTCGCTATGCATATCCTCTCAGTTATCACTGTTCCAAAATATTTTATCAAGGATATTGAATACCTCTTGTTCTATTTTATCTAGGATGCCCAATCAGAGTAGAGGATCAATTGATCATATTAGAATAGAATTGAAAAGCCTTAAATAGTGGGTGGTATCCACCTAAGATGTATGAAGGAGATGATGGATAGCATGCATGAAATACTTTCTTGGGAAAACATCGAAGGAATGTCCCTTTGAGCTTCCTTTGATGAATATAAATATAGAAGATATCCACATTCTTTTGGAAATCCTTCAGTTTTGTGGAAAACGATCAAAAACCACATGCAGACTCAACAATACCACATTTAGTGGATCACAAGACATGGATATAGAAACTTCTAGGATGATAATTGGGTTGGTTCAAGGCTGGTTTTTCCAGGTTTCCCAACACTTAACTTTACCATCTAGCAAGAATGCTCTTTTCCTACTTTCATCCAGTCCATCCTCGGGGAAGAACAACGGATGGTTTTCAACCTTATTTCCTTAACACCTAAACATGATATATGCATCTTCTTTGGATCCTCTTATGGGGATTTCAGGACAAAATAATACCACATTCTAGTTAATGTACATGAATCCAAAGATATTTTGGGTAGTCATCCTTAGTGCTAGGTGGTTTCGGTGAAATTCAATTTTCTTATATGCCATGTTTGTAACCAAGCACTTCCCAGAGATGACGTTATTCAATTCAAAAGAGTTCAAATGGCTTCCAAATGATATTTCTATACCAATATAGAAGAAGAATCAATTTCCCACTTATTTGTTTTATATACGAATGGGTGGATCTTATCCGACATTCACTCAGTGTCTTCATGAGAGTGTCGTCAAATGCCTCCAGTAGTAGTGAATTCTTAGTACACTGGATTCAGGGTATAGAGAATAACCTCTATGAATCAAAGGTGAGAGTCATCATCTTAGCTACAGGCTACTGGTGCTTATGGAATTAGAGGAATACATCCCTCTTAGAAGGAATTAGGAGCTCGAGTTTGGCTCTAGTCACGAGGACCAAATTTTTTGTGGCGGTGTTATCAAACACTAGGACCATTCCTAATCCCTCATACCACTCATGTCCAATCGGAGTAATAATTCTTGTGTTATCAGTTCCCCTCCCCATGGCTATTGGATCTCATTACATCCCTCAACTAAAGGTTTCAATCTAAATGTTGATGTCTCTTATTCATCAGTGGATATGCACATTGGAAGTTTAGTCTAGGATAACATTGATTATGTGGTGTTTTCTTTCACTACTTCTTTTGAGATAAGACACTCACTCAGAGTGGAGGCTTATGCATTGATATATGGCCAAGAGATATGAAAATCGAACAATATCAACATGGAAGTCACTAAGACAGACTATTTGGTCCTTCATGCATCTGTTAAGAAAGAGATTTCCATTCAGTGGGTTATTATCTATCATATTATGAAATGTATGCAACACATCACTGACTAGGTGAAGATCCTATACACATGGCTTCAAGGTAATCAGGCTGAAGATAACCTAGATTCAAGATTATATTATGTTCACCCTTTCTGATCTTTTACCAGCTTAGGATCCCTTTCCAATGATTGTTATTATATTGTGAGTCATGATTCTCTTGTCCTCCACTTTTATAGAGCCCCTTAATTTGTTTCAGCTTCTTGTGTGCTCTACTAGATTTTTTACAGTTTTCATTACTAAAATTTATTTTCCTATGTGTGTATTATTTTCTTTATAATATTCATCTTATATATCATTTCTCATTTTAGTTTAATGTTTTGTGTAGAGATTTTTTTTCCAAACATAGTATTTATTTTGATAAAAAATATATTACAAAATAACTATACATTACATTCTCCCCCATATAAATAAAATTTCCCCTCAAAAATTTAGACGTCACATTCTAGTGAAAATATCTATGGGTATCCAAATTAGAGAAATGACTGGATTTAGAATTTCTAACTCAGGAAATATATCTTTTTCATCACAATTGGATTACCCATAATATTTATTTTTTTCATCAGACCATTTTAGCCAAGTCTATATTATTCTGTATCACGACCCATCTTATATAATTTTCTTTAATATGGTATTCTGAATCATACTTAAATTGATAGATTATCATAGAATTATATGATATATTATTTCTTAGTTCCTACAAATAATTTTTCCTCTATATAAAGAGAGAAAATCCTTTTTTAACATACCATTAAAGACATATAAAGGAAGTGTAATATGATTTTCAAAAGTTATTTTCAAATAGACATCCACTTTTGATTCAATAAAAATACAACTAAATGTTTTTTCTGATAATCCTATGTCAAATTATTAGGGTGGTTATTTGATACTCTTAAAGAACACCCAATATTTATTAGTGTGTATAAACATGAATCTAATAAAAGATTTAAAAATTTGGGGTGGAGGATTAGGTTAACTTTTACAACTTAAATTTTATTTTCCACATCACTATTAGAATTTACGTAGGTATTAATTTATTATATTGGTATAGGAGGATACTAGGTTTCAAAATATTTTTTAGACATTGGATTAGTACATTGATATTCATATTTCCTAAACTAATTATATTTTATGAATTGTCTATTCTTCTAATACATTTAATTTAGTATCTTCTTCACCCCTACTCAATAGTCATGAGATAGATGACCAATCCTTCTAGATGTGAAACACTTTATTGTTCATTTGATACATTCACATGCATTATTCATTATATATTCCATATTCATTTTAATTGAATCTTCATTCCTCTTAGGACATTACACCCAAAACATCTATAAAACTTCATGGAGAGTCATGGATATTTTTGTGGTTTTTGTTGTTAATCATAACACATAATTGTTGAGTACGAATGATAATTTTGTTTTTAATACTAGATTCAATCCCATTTGGTTTCTCATTGGGAGAATCCCCACAACATTCGTTTCTCCTATTGTTAATTTGGTTCCACTGGGATTCATCCATTACATTACATAATAAAAGGGTGAGGTTTGATACTACATAAAAACAATAATTTTAAAGGATGAGTGAAATCCTAGAATGAATAAATCATAAATTTCTTGTTTAACCTATAATATAAATCACTATGTTTTAATATAGGTTATCCATAATTATTATTTTTATTAGTTCTATAGCCTAAATTTTCATATCCCTCATAATGGTTTATAAAGAGTATCTGAATTACCAAATCATATCCACCATGATTATTTAGTCAGGTGTACTGTATTAAGACCACTCATCATGAACCATGTGATGATCTTGTTAATAATTAACCTTATTTCTGGTTTATTACCCATAAATTCACCTATGGCATAGACACATCCATCTGTCAGTCACCATCCAAGGATGTAATTTATAGGAAACCATATAATCTCTAAATTTTCAAAGCATGAAGTTAAAATCCAACAAATGAAATCATCCCTATTGTTTCACTAACTTCCCTCATCCCAAACCCTAAAAGTAATTAAACTAATCCTAAAAAATAAGTAAACCCAATTTTGACACCAAATAAGGCACCCCAGACCCTCACCCTCAGATTTGGTGATATATACACTTTATTTTAACATTGTATATGATATATAATAGGCTAGATATATATTGATTTTACATTATTTTATTATGTAAAACATTAAATCTCAAAAATAGTAACACAATAACAAAAAAATAATGTTTAGTGTCTTTCTAGATCATCTATATATGTAACTTATTTTACATTACTTGTGAAAATTTCCCAATAATAGAACCACACTAGAATCCATGCTAGACTCCTCATTAGAGATATGTATAATTATATCCTAAGGAATGGAAACATAAGGAAGTGGTGAGATAAAGTTTTTAGTAAGGGTAAAAAATCAATAAATCATCTATAGATTAATCATAACAATATGAGAGAAATGATCATAGGAGAAATAACTTATTTAATAGAACAAGGAATAATAAGAATTATCCACATGGAATAATAGAATGACATGTAGTCTCAAATGATAAAATATATTGCAAGAATAGTTTTTTAGATACAAGAAACAATAAACATGAGCCACAATAATATATCATAAGCATATAACATTGAAACTTCATATATATGAAAAAATAGGAAACCATAACCTAGTTAATTAGGCATTCATTGTTGATTATAATAATATAGTGGGTTTGGAATAATAACTCATGTATTATCTTACTCTTGGTAGGATAACCCATGTACTCACTTGGGCATTGGATACTACCCCTGAAAAATTTTGGTATTAGGATACAACCCATGTACTATCTTGGGGTTGGGATGATAACCATGTACAATCATCCACTTGGGCTACTACCCATACACCCTATTGATGTTGGGACAATAACTCATGAACCCTTTTAATATCATGATATATAAAACTTCTTATAATCTATTTAATGTAAATATTGAACCCCACCTTTCAATAATTATCATACACTCATTTTTGTGCCATGATAGAATGAAAGCATTCAAATATCAAATATCAAATAATTAACTTGTTGAAAAGTGATAGGTTTTGTGAAAGATTTTGTAGAATATTTCATTATCCATCCATAGAAAGATGGTGTATGGTGGTATAAATACATATCAATAGTGTAACATAATGAGTATTAAGGATCATGATATAGATGAAAAATACATTTTCAAGATCATTGGGTAAATCACAATGAAAAATTAAAGAAAATACCCCACTCTATTTTAATATTATTATGAATTATGATTATTTGGAAAACCATTTTCAAATATGGAATTCAAGATTCATTTAAAATATTGGTTATACTGGGGAATGAATGTGTTCCCATGAAGAAACCTTAAAAGGCATATTAGAAATAAAACTAACATTATTTTAAAATGTTGAAGTTAAGGGACACCAACAAAATTTATTTTTAAAAATATGTAGTGAATACTTTTGAATGATTTTACATTTCAAAAACATCCTTTATAATGGGGCCTTGAAAAATAGATAATGTAATAAAAACATTATATTATTTTTTTGAAAACATTTTATTATAAAAATAATCATCAATACTGAAGCCTTATAATAGATATAATGGTTTCAAAAGGATAATTTTTTTTTTCAAAACATTAAATTTTAAAAATATTCATCAATAGTATATCCTTTAAAAGTTATAATGGGTTTCAAAAGGAAATTTAAAGAGAAAGATAATATTTTTGATTATGAATGGATTGGAAACCATTTTTAATACCTCTATTTAAAAGAAAAATGGTAAATTAAGTAATAAAATATCCTTTCAAAGGTGGTAATGGTATATATGAAGGAAACATGAGAGATAACAAATAATTAAGTAAAAAAAAAATTAAACTGTTGTAAAGGGTAAATATGAACACATAATCAAAATAATCATTAAATACAATAGGAGTTATTTATAAAAATGCCTCAGTTTTATACTAAATAATTTAATGGAGGATGATTTGAATAAAAAAATATAGTCCCGCTTAATGATATTGAGAATGTTCAATATAATTTTTTACAGTGTATGAAACAAATAATTGAAGCACGATTTTCAATATGAAATAGTATAACTCAAATAGATGGGGATACAGTTAACAAAATCCTTACAACTTCATTAATTTTTTAATTGACAAACCATGAATGGTATAACATAACCTAGATTTGTAAATCCAAAAAATTTCATAATGAAAATGATAAAAATACATATATGAGGAATATATAAACCAAAAAAAAATAAAAAAATTGTGAATTTGAAATAAATCTTAGAGAATGAAAATTTATATAAGAATCTGTTATGGATAAAGAAATGTTTTAATAAAAACCCATTCAAATAAAGAGAATGAAATTTATTTTAAATCCTATTATTAAATGAAAATTCATGACATTATGAATCCAATAGATAGAATACGCACCATTTAAATGATAATAAGTATATAAAATAAAACATCTCTTTAATAAATGAAACTTATATGAAACACTCTTACCTTAAATTCGTCTTAACAGAACGTGCTATGATCTCCTGTATAACAAAAATAATGATCACTATAATATTTTCGATAAACGTATTCATAACTATATTTTATTATTAGCTTAATTTATAATAATTTATTAAAAATATATTAGTTAGTTATATTTGATTTTCATAATTAGATGTTACTATATTCGATTTTTTCTTTAGAGTTATTTTTGTACTAGAGATGTAAACTAATTTTTATAGATTAAATATTCATTATTCCTAGAAAATTATAGGTACTAAAATTTAGTTTTATAATTATTTATAATTTTAAAATTTCATTTCATATTGTTTTTAATTATGAATCTCAACGATGAAGCTGTTGATGGGATTATTTTGATAATATATAACAAACATAATGCTAGTAAAATGTTGATGAGGAGCTTTCCTTCAATAGGTGGCATCAATATCAGTGGTCTCAAGAGGTATTTATTGAGGATATCAAATGATTCTTGGTAGTCATTGGACCATCGATATATGAACCCCTTCTTCATAAACTTGGTGAAGGGAAAACACTTACCTGTTAAATTGGATATGAATCACCAGATATAGACCAAGTTTCCTTGGATTCCTCTTAGTTCTTTCAAGTTTTGAGGAGGCAACATGCAAAGGATATCCTTAGTCTAATTGGGATCAACTTCGATGCTCTGATGGCATATAAAAAAATTGAGAAATTTCCCCGAGGTTTCCCTGAAAGAACATTTCAAGGGGTTTATCTTCAAATTATGTTTCTGAATCTTGATAAATATGGTCTCTGGATCAGCCAAGTGATCAGAACATTGTATGGACTTAATCACCAAATCATCCACATAATATTCATGAATTTATCCAAGATGGGTTTGAAAATGTGGTGCATATCACATTGATATATCGCACCAACATTCTTCAAGACAAAGTGAATTACCCTATAGAAAAATATTCCTTGATGGGATCTAAAAGATGTATATTTCTTGTCTTTTAGGTCCTTCAAGATTTGGTTATACCCAGAGTATCCATCCATGAAGGAGAGAGCTTCATAGACAGCAGTTACCTTAATCAAAAGTTATATGATTGGAACTAGAAAATCATACTTTGGAAAATACTGGGTGAGATCTTTGAAATCAATGAAAACTCTAATTTTACCATTTTTATTTTTCATTAGGTAAATATTATCCATCCATTTAGGGTATTTCACTTCCCTGGTAAAATTAGCTTTGTTAATCTTGTTGACTTCAGCCTCAATTTTGGAGGCATGAGTTCAGTGCGTTCTTCTTGTTTCCTATTTAAATCCCTAATGGTCTTATGGAAAACCCAAATGATGGGTGGACACATCAGGGTTAAGGCATGAAATTTACATATTGTTCCCTGAAAACACATCTCTATGTTTCATTATAAATTATGTATACACATATTTCTATTTAGAAGTCATGGCTGCACTAATTAGAGTTGGTCATGGACCTTCTTTTGTACCTAGATTTATTTCTCCAAAATCACCCACAGTAGTGGAGACACCTTCCTCAAATGAAGGAGGGGAATCCCTATGATATTCCTCTTATTCCTATTCCTCACATGTCTCTTCTTCTATTTATACTTGAAGGGTAACTGATGAAGAAAGCAACTCAGAGTTAGAGGAGGAGTCAGTATTTGGACATCCTTAAGACGAAGAAACCATTTCTGACCCTAGTGATGATAAAGGGTCTTCTAGGAGCATTGACGTGAAAATTATGGGCTGGGAATCAGTATCCTTGTCTTTTTTCGTTAACATGATGTCTTTTTCGAACCTAAATGATGAAGTAGAGACTTTCTAAAGTTCAAGGGATGGAATAAAGCCACCTACACTTAGGCTTCCACCATTTTTGGTAAGTCAATAATTTCTCCCATGTTGTGAGGATCAATTTCCACAACTGATATTATGGAATTCACTGAATGAGTGCTTGGATTTGGGTATACCCTTTCAATTTGATTGATAAGTAGCACATAATCAGCACTAAGATGCTTGAACGAGTTGGATGAGATATTTTCAAGATCATTTAGATCATTGATTATTGTTATATCTTTTCCCATGGAAATATTACCTTTTGTGTGATAGAACTATACATCAATATACTAAGATTCACATGTTTTTAATGGTGACTTATTACCATGAAATGTCCCAATTTTTTTATTTAAGCATTAATCAAGAAAATGGTGGTATGATGAAGGAATGACCACATGATGATGTAACCAAGGCCTTCTGAGAATAATGTTGAAATATGTGTCCTATTAAAAAACCCTGAAATATGAATTAGATACAAGATAACCAAATATAGTTTTGAGTGTAATCTTGCCTATAGGTTCTTGTTCATTCTTTTCATAACCTTGCAACATCAGAATGGGGGGAGATAAATCATATTTAGTGAGACCCAACTGATGAAGTGTACAGAGTTGAATGAGGTTAACTTCTGAGCCATTATCAACGATATCTCTTCAAATGTATGTATCATTAACCTCCCTAGATAAATACAACTGTTTGGTATGTCCATGTACAACATCATCCTCAACTTGTTCTCTGAAAGATATAACTGCATGAAATTTTGTAGGATCATTCTCTATACAGTAGAACTCAGCAGCAACAAACTTGGTTTTAAACTCTTAAGGACTTAACAAAGCCTCAATAACTGCTTCCCGAAGATCTTTT
The DNA here is from genome assembly GCA_963277665.1 of Viscum album. Taxonomy (NCBI): domain Eukaryota; kingdom Viridiplantae; phylum Streptophyta; class Magnoliopsida; order Santalales; family Viscaceae; genus Viscum; species Viscum album. Next base: position 1,737,861,399 of record OY728135.1, on the reverse strand, counting down.
AACAGATTCAGAGCATCTAGGATTGATAACATGGTTGGTACTTGGGATAGTTTCTTCAAAACATAATACTTATAGTCTAAAGGCTTGTTTTTCTAGTATAGAGATATGGTTTTTTAGGTACCTTATAAGTTGACGCTCTTGATGTAGATTGACCATTTTTTGGGACAAAATATGGAAACACTTCTACTCTTTGCTGATTTGGTTGACTAGATCTAACCACCTGCTAGGAAAATGGTTGTATAGCCTTTAATCGGTCTTCCAAGATGATCATGTCATTACTGATCCTATCATGTGTGGGAGAATTCCCTTGTTTTGGAGGAACCTACTGAAGGGATCTCCCAGACGTTTTTTTTCATAAACAGTTCGAGTAGGGGTGTAATTAAAATAATGGCTTCTAGTATACCCATTTATTACTCTCTATCATCGATCTTGATGACTTATCCCCATAATTCCCCAATCAAGTACCAGAAATTCCGGTTTATAGTTAGAATCATAATTTTCATAGGGGCCCATTAAGTGGATAATGTTAATGAAAACAAAGATAAACTTATCATCTGATGAACATTCTTCCTAATGGGTTGGTTTTTGTAGTTCTGTTTGGCGGGGCAATGCTCATTCTTTTGAAACAGATGGCATGAAATCAGAAAAATTCTAGTACAACATTGGCCTTAACATGAGCTCATCTTCTTCAGAATGCTCTTTACCTTTCAAATCATGTTGATTCCTTAAGGACTGGCCTTTGGAGGAATGATCTTTTGAACAAGATGGATTGGTTTAAATGAAAATGGTAGAAAGCAAAGTTGGTTGTTTCAACTGTATTCATAGAATGGCATGATTTTGATCGATAATTTTCCTGACAATCCAATCATCAAATTTCTACTCACTCTTGATTTTGACTTTCAACCATTTGTCTTCTTCCTCTGGATAAATAATAGTAACACATGCTACCTGGGCTGATAAAATTTTTAGTTTCACTTGTCCATAGTGAACCATATTTTTCAAGAGATCTTTGAAAAGAAAAATATCCGAGATGGGGTGTCCCAACATTTGATGAAAGGAAAAATAGTTTGGGAGGTCTTCATCTCTTTATTTATTAGGTTTCTTGGTCCATGTAAACTAAAATAAGTTATCTTCCAAAGATGAAATGAAGTAGCCAGGGACTTGATCATTTCAAAAAGAGTAGACCTTTTTCATCTATTCAAACCATCTTTTCCTTTGATCTTTTTGATCATCTTGATGTGGTGGTATTTGATGCCGATGCTTGGGAGGTGGATCCCTATGGTATGATGATGAATTTGAAGTGGAAATAGGTACATGTGATTTCGTGAGTGTAACTGCTGCAACTGTTACCTTTCCCATTCACCTTCCCAGAACTGATAGGATTACTCAAGATTTGGATCTAGTCTCTATTATGAAGTTTTTCACTTGTTGATAAATTGAGTCCAAGTCTATGAACCCTCCTATGTATTTCACATGGATTATTGGTGTGCATAACTCATCACAGAGATTTTCCACATAGATTGGAAACAACTCTTCTTGGGGGAGTGGTATATTCAAGGAGTATGTTAATCCTTTCCACCAAGAAATTAAATATGAAACTATTTCATTCTCCCTTTATTTTCAATTTTTAAGATAAAAAACTATTGTCTTCTGTAGGTTTGAGTTGAATTGGAAAAATATTTTTTGACGGAGTTCTTACCATCCCAGAATTGATCGAGACTGCAAAATTGTGTACCAAACAGGGCTAGCTCCTGAAGTGATTACAAAAAACATCAGAGTTTTACTTATTATTATTATTGATGGGTCCTAATATTATAATAATAATAAAAAATTAAATGCATTAAGTGCTAATCTGGATCTCCAGAACCATTAAATATTGGAAATGTGGTATTCACAAAGTTTGGTGGGGAAGGGATCAGATCTACCCATTCAAGCTAAACCTTATTATTATGGTTGCATCAGTGTGATCCATCCTTCCATAGATTATAATCATGTTGTGATTGATTAAATGGTATTAATTAGCATTTGATGAATATCTGGATGAGTTGGGACCTTCATAGGTACAACAACTGGAGACTGAACTAGTGTGGCAACTGGAAAGACCACTGATGGTGGTGCTACTGGTATTTGTCTTGGATAACCCATGGGGACAAGAATATAAGGATGTGATTGAACCTATTCATTCTATGTACCTAATGGAATTAATTCATTATCTATAACCATTAGTTGAAACAAACACTCCTTGTTGAGGAGCTCCAACTGGAAGTGCAAGCCGATGATCTGCTTGCAGAGCATGTCTTGTAGGAATATTGCTTCAGATTAACTCTATATTGAGTCTTCTCAATTCATTCATTTCCTCATCATGATGTAAAATTGTTTCTTCAAGATAAATAGATTTACTTTCTCAAGGGGGAATATGAAACATGTTTTGACATTTACCTTTCTCACTGTTAGGTGCCTTTTGAAAAGGTGGAAGTAGATTATTTGAGGGAACACCTTGATTCTAGAAAATTCATTGATTACATACACCCCTTCACTTGATTCGGTATAGACCATATGAAGAACATGAACCTCATCCTATAATTTCCCTAAATTGGAATCTTTTTCTGGAGGATCTTTCATAATGGAATTAATGATATTTACGGACACATAATGCATTGATGGAATTCTATTAGTATCTTTGTGAAATTGCCTTCTTCTTAGTACTCCATGATACTTTGTTCTCATATTTATTGGTTCCCCAAGAACTATTTGATGGAAAATGATCCAAAGAGAATCCTTGAATAGTTTATTTGAGCATTTAATTTGGGAATTATTTCCTAATCAAGAGAAAATTGACCTTCACAAGGGAGGCGATTGTGGATGTGAAAAAATCCCCCAACTCTGCAGGCTAGGGCTATTCTTATTCTTTTTCTTCAAATATTCATGCTCTGTTTGTTGACTCTGAAGGATGGGTTAAAAAATCCCCAACCCTACAAGTTGGGGTGGTTCCTAAACTTCTATGGCTGATATTAGTGCAGCTTTTCTTTTGATTTTAGGAATTCTAGTCCGAACTTTGGCTGGGTTCATTATCTGACACCCACTCAAGCCACCTGTTTTGGAAGACCATTATTCTATTTCATACATTTGTGTGATCATATGTATGACATCCTCTAAGAAGGAATCTTACTCGATGTTCTCAGATGCTTGATATAGAATCATCTCAACATCTTGCTCTCTTTGGGCCCAACATTGGTGAAAACTGATCGAGAAATCTTCATGCTGAGTATTTATAGAATTTGTTTGTTATAGCCAGCCCATGAAAATAACATTACATGACACCACTTTTAGTGTTATTTTCTAATTTTGGAGCACAGTGAAATGAAATTCTTCATGTGCATACCATCCTCTGATATGAACTCTAGATGGAGTTTTTGTGATGAATTTTCACAACCTCCTTAATGCATTGAGGCATGCACATTGAAGGTCCTCCTATTGCTTCTCTATCATTGGATGTTGGGGAACATTGAGTGATTCTAAGTCAATTTGATACTGAAACCCTTTTATTACCTTAAAATGACTTTGATATCCATCATATGGTAATATTTTGATTTTTAGATGACATAGAGTCTTCTATATGTTGAGGTGGATATCATGAATGTAATCTTATGAAATAATTTCTAGAATGTTATATTGAGAGGTTTCCAAAGGCCAAAACATGACCGGTATTTCACCCTTATCCAGTTTTTTATCATATTGAACATATCCTCTTCATCATTTTCTAGAGGTTTTTCAACTTGGTCTGACCAGAGTAGATGCTTCTCAATTTATTTACTCTAATAAATGATATTATATGGTGTTTCCTCTACTATATTAGAAGGAAAATGACATAAGGGAGGTTTGGAGAATGATCAATTCCTTGGGATATCTTCGGGATGAGAAATTATTTCACCTTCCAGTAATAAGGCATCATATATGAATGGACTTATATTTGAACGTGCCACAACATATAAGGTCTTTCTCATCAATACATTTTCTATTCGAGAATTTTATTTACAATGCGTAACATTAATATGGAGAGAACTTTCATAGCGAATTCCGTCATAAGGAGGACCACCATGATGGATTATAGTAAGGGATAAATCCTCTTTCTCCTTAGTCTTCTGGCCACACAGAGGGTTTTTGTGGCTCTCATCCAGAGATAGGTTCTCTAGATTGACCAAATCGTCACAAAGCAATCCTTCATGATGATGTTTAAGATGAGGAATTTCAGAATTACTGAAAATAATACCATAATTTGGTAATGGGAGGGTAAGATCTTGAGTTTCAATAGATAAATTTCTGAGGGTCTCAAGAACTTCAACATTAAGAGGATCCAGATCACAGATCGACTCTTGATTCTCCAACTATTCTTGTTTAGACATATTCTAAGACACGCTCTTAAATGTAATTGGGGACAATTGTTTGGAAAAGTGGTTATAATGAGTATGTTTATGTGCCTTATTTGGAGTTTACATCAGAATATGATGATAATATCCAATTGTAATGAGTGTATGTGCCTGATCTGGCTGACTGTATGATATGGGGGAGTATTCCCCATAACCCCCTAGATTGGAACTGAGGTGTGTATATGCTATGGTATATCATGTTGATGAGATATCCTAGGTGTGGGTATAGAATTATGTGCTCTTCCCTCTGGTACCGATGAAGCTTCTATTATGATATTCTGGAAAGCTTCTAGGATATGAGAAAGAATTTTTGTTTTTACATTCACTATTGCCAAAATGTGTTTGGTGAGTTCAGTGGCCAGAATGAAAATATACATCCATTTATTATTCTTATTAGGGGTATGCACCTGCTCATGTCCTCGATTTTCTATCAGTGTATACTAAAAGTACTCATGTATGGGGGTAGTGAGTTGATTCTACCCAAATTTGTCATCGGAGCATTCTTAATAACTTCTATGATTACAGCTAAATGAGATCGTTGGAAGGCCTGATAGAAGTTAACAGGTGTATGTTTCTACTGGTTGTTTTCCGACATGTATGATCAACATAGTTCTTTCAATGCTAACAGATGAGATAGCTGATAGGCTTGGCGAGTGCAGTTAGGTGTATGTCCCTTCTTACAAGTTTCCACCACATTTGGTTGACGGGCTTCCTTGAATGATGCCAGACGAGTTTGATGATTGGATGATAGATTTTAAGCAGGTGTATATGCCCACTCATGGTAATCCACTGTCTTTGAATAACAGGATTGGTTGGGTGCCACCAGGTGAGTCTTCCATATGGAAGAATTGAGGAATATGGGTGTATGTACCCATTCACTATTTTCCACCAAACTGGGTTGATGGACTTCTCCAAAGGGGGGAACGGTAGGAATCTACTCCCTATTGGCTGGATGTTGTCCCCAATGGGTCGTCTTGTGTGCCTAGGTCTGAGGGTCTAGGATCAGATGGTCGAAGACAACAACCTCATCATGTTGGGGGTTAGCTACCACGTGACATTGGTGGCGTTGATTGTTGGCAGGAGCCATATAGAAAGGACCCCTGTGTCTTCAGGACAAGACCATGGGTGGCCTCTTGGTTTACCTCCCTAGAATATGGAAGGGATTTATGATTACGCTCTTGGGATAAACAACTGAAATGGTTGAACATGGTGGTTGGAGCCTTCTGCTTCTGAACCACCAATCATCATTGACCAGACGACCAATGGTTATTCTTTATTTGGAGGGCCTATCAGACTGCCTCCAAGGTTGGGATAATACCACATTGATGGTATTATCAGACCAATGTATTGGAGACCTAGCATTGAAGATGATGAGTTAGTGATGACATTCATTGAGTAGATGAGGATCCAACTTGAGCAGCAGTCGGGGCATTCATGGGTGTAAAATTGATGGAATCCATTTGGAATGAAGTGAGTTCCTGAGAGAGAGAAAAGTTCCTATATATATAAAAAATACAAACAATGAACTCCAATAAAGAAACATCTTTTAGATGAACATATGAATGATATATTTCCTTTTCTGGCCCTATTTTATCAGTTGATAGGGGCATAACAGATGGGTAACACTTTTATCTTAGTTAATAATTCACATTGGGTTCACCATTTTATCATTTCCTCTAGAACGTGTGGTCTGGTTAAGAATCAATACTTCTAGATGGTTTCCATCAGATTTATTTATTGAACACGAAACACCCAATGGTTCTTTATCCAAATGTACTTTCTTTCCAAAGGCATGTGTTCATTAGGTTTTTTACCTATGATACTTAAGAACTCACATTGGTCGAGAGGATGGGAGGTCAGGCTGATCACACCCTTTTTGGGGGGAATTATTTCCTACTCCATAACTTTTTATATATTTAAGACATGTTCAATAATCCTTATTAATTTACCAAGCATAATTTAAGTTTCCCTTGATATTTGAAAAAAAATATTATCATGTATGGAATTCAAAATCACCCACATGTATTCGAAGATCTTCATTAATAGAGATATAAATATGTATTCTAGGCTCTCCATCAATGGTAACCTCTCATATACTACTTAGAGATTCATTAGCTGTTGTTATAATGATTCTGGTATTTAATCCACAAAGTGGGGCACTCTGGAATTTATAGTCATCCAGGTAGAAAAAAGTTATTTTGATGTTGGAATCATACCCATAAACGGGATACCTACATATAATCATGAAAGGAATCATAAACCTCATAGTTCAGTGTCGATTAATGGGAAACATCATACCCTTTAAGGTCTTATGATAAGGACCTAACCGTACAGTTTAATTTCTAGTGGTAAGAATATCTAAAAAGAAGGTTCCTAGTCAAAGATTGGTGTGGGACTTATGACTAGGCATCCCAAGGAACCTAGAAAGGATGTGAGTTTGAAATTTATATTAGACCCTACTGGTAATACGGCCCAGGAAGAATATGGTTGATTTGGGAGTGTTGTCTTTGAACCTATAAGAGGATTCCTCAATATCCCACATGGATGGGAATCAAATACCACATTGTTTGGTACATCTTTTAGGGGGTATGTCCCTTTGAGGGAAATAGGTTGGTGGATTACTCCTAAAAAGGATTACCATGTAAAACTGTCCACAAGAAATTTCTTAACTCATGAATATTCAAAGGGTAATTATTTGGTACTTATTCCTAAGGAGGATTCCCAAATTAATAGAATTAGAGTTGGACTCCTAAGGAGGATTTCCATTGAGCTCGGACTCTGGGTGAAGGCTTCCTATGTATCCCAATTATGATGGGAACCTAAGTTCTAATAGTTCAAAAGGTTAGGTGGAACATGTAGACGTGATATCATCACTAATATATAATACCACATAAGTCATGGTCAGTGTGAGAAACAAGAATATTTGAAAGATTCATAAAACCACAAACATTATCCTCCACTAATGGAATAGGCCAAGCCTTTAGAGAAAGAATCCAGTGTGACAGTGGATAAGGGAACATAGCAATAAACCTTTCAATGTGGAATGAATGTTATGTTCAGCAGGTTCGACCTGAAATGCTAGGGGATTAATATAGGAGAGATTCCCTAGAATTGGTACTATATTGGAAGGAGGATATCATTACCAATATCAAAATTAAATGAAAGCATGAACCATATCTTCTCTACTAGGGAGCTTAGGTTCTGAGTCTTAGAGACAAGTAGGGGGGATATTGACCAAACCCTAATATTCAAAACTATGAACTTTCCTACATTTTATCTGGGGTAATGTTCCATGTGACTATAGATATACAAACCTACAGACAAACCACAGATCCTAACTCCCATATAAGAAAAATGCGAGAAACCACTAACTATAAAAATATAAAACCAAATAAGAGACTTGCTAATGTGTCTTTGCCAAAGGTTTGGTAAGTCATGAGGTTTTGGTGGATGTTTCAACTTGATCCCTTTCGGACAAGGGGTCTATGGAATGAGAGGTCCTTCCAGGGGTGGATTAGAAGAGGCCTTCAGATATGGATCACATAGGTGGTCCACGTAGGTCTTCTGCATAGGTATACCATGTAGGTGTGCCATGTTGGTGTACCGTTAAGGTCCTAGGAGGGACTGAAAAACACTTAAAATAGGAAGTATAAGCCTATAAGAGGTTGATATTCCTTGGGAAATGGACAAGGGACAACGAAACTTGGGAAAGGATTTAACTTAAGAACCTTGGGTGTCCCTTAATGTCCTTGGAAGCATCCTCCTTAGGTCCTTTCTTGAGGAAGGGACCATGCATAGATGAATTCTTCCTATGGAAGGAGGGTCCTTAATCAGATGTTTTATATTTAAAACTCTAAAAGGATATTGATCTTAACTATCCCATTTAATTATAACTTCTATCATGTTTTTAGAAAGCTACCTAAGAAAATTTTAGGGACTTGGGTGAAAGAGCTACGCAATGGGAGATTTAGGAGTTCTAACTTTTTTAGGTAGAAAAAATGGGGACCCCAAGGGTTCTATTTATAGGAAAAAAGGGGGCTGGTCGAAAGGAGGTTGCTTTCATAGGTCTTTGGTGTAGCTATAAAGCATAGGTCCCCCATGCAGGGGTGTAGAAATTATACTACCATGTAGGTCCTCAGTAGAGGTCATCAGCACAGGTCATCAGCATAGGGGGCTACTCATTGGGCTGCATGGGTAGGACCTGAAATGGCTTCTTTATTCATAGGTGTTCCGTGTAAATCCCTTGAACAATATTTATTTACCTTATATAACTTTATTTGATAATTTCAAATATCCAAAGTTATTTTTCATAATCATTTTTTCCTTCTTAAAGAGTTTCAACAGTCTCATTACTTTTCTGAAAGGGTATATGCCTATTTATAGGCATTTCCTTCGATTTCAAAACATTTCGACCACACCATCACCATTTCATGATGCTCCCTCTTTTCCACCATGATGATAACTTTTTCACAAATCTCCATGTAAATTTATTATTCATGATGCTTGTTTTTATCATAGAGCTTCCATAAAAACCTTTGTTCTTCCACGATGCTCCACTCCTGATGCTCCTCACCTTCGACGTTTGCAATGCTTGTCACTGTCGTGTATCCTTCATGAAACATCCTTCGTGAATCCCATCTTCTCAAAACTGATTCATTTTCCATATTTTTATATGGACTACAAGGAAATCCACATTTTTCATTGCTATCCAAACCCCAAAATTTTGGACCCCAAAAATTTGGCAAACACTAGGAAACAACGTCACTTTATGTACCGAATTTTCTATACTACTTCCTAGGGAATATATTCCTCTCTCTTGGATCTTTGTCAACATTATTCGTCAACAAACTCTTTGGATCTCCCCAACTGATCATGGAAACCCGCTTTGTCAACAAACACAATCAATCAAAAAATAGTACAATGTTACCATGAGGGATTTTCCCACAACATATTTAGTGTTTATAAATGTTATTAATAACATATAAAACATTTTTTATTTTTAAAATAACATATAAATTCTTAACTTAACATCCATTAAAAAATGATAACATCATTCATGTGTACGACTAACTACTATGTCGTGAGGCGACGTGATTCATTTTTCTTACCAGATTTCATGGATGATATATGTAATTGTATTCAGAAAATAATATGATATTTATGATTTAATTATTATTATGTAAAGATAAAATAGTACATAACTTTATTTCATAAACATCATTGAAAAATATAAATGTTACTCAGGTGTAAGTGCGACCTACCGTCTCCATGATTATAATGTTGTTAATTTTTCATAAGAATATTTCATAGATTGTTATAGAAGTATAATTAATGTATAAAATTATATTTATAACATTAATATTATTATAGATATGATATAATAGTGAAATATTTTACCATGGTCAACATAATGATTCCTTTTTGAAAATATGAATTGAGTGTCCTCAAAGTACCCGAGGTGGATAGAAATCAATAAGTAATCAAATATGTAATTAAATTAAATGAAGTAATAGTGTAAGTATAATGGTTTAAACCAAGAAATGGTTCTTAAGAAAAAAATAATTGATATAATTTTATTATATTGGTGATAAATAACAAACATGAAAAGTCTGGACTTCAGGTAAGATATTTCTCATCTCACTTTTACTTCAATGAGACATATGACATAATAAACACTTATTTATTTTGTGTCATTGATGTTATTAATATTTTCACGACTTATTATATTCCCCCTTTACTTATTTTATATGAAATGTGCATAATTTGTGTGAAATATTAATGTTTTAATATTAAGTATAATATTTGAGCATTTTTAGAAGTAGTCAAATTGAGTCAGTTTAATGTTTTAATTATAACTATCACTATACTGATCCAAATTGTGTGGTTCTTGTTTTGTAGGATTCTCCTTTCAATATACAACATTTCATTAGAAGGAACCAGGATCCAATTCTGCCATTTGAAGGGTCATATGGTCCTCACAAACAAGACCAAAGAATCTGTGAAGAAACTGGACTATTCATGAAGATTGATTTACTGGGCTCCATCCAGAAGTTCAAAAACCTTAAATCTCCACCATAATTCGGGGGACACTACATTTCATCTTGGATAAAAATTTCATGGCCCAAATCCAAGTACAAGGGGCCCAAATGAATCTTTGAAGTCCAGCCCACCATTCTGGACGAGAATGAAAATCAGTATAGTATGCATGACATATCTCCTGATGTAATCATCCAAGAGAGCTGAGATTTTGCAGTGTGAAAGAGGGGATGTAGGCGGCCGACTTTGTTGAAGAAACCATTCGGATTTGAAGGCATCTTAATATTAAAAAACCCTTTCACATTATGGACTTCAAAAAGACTGGATTGAAATGGACAGTTTAAGTTTGTTTATTCAACCGGCATAACTTTTTATCCTTACGTCCAAATGACTCCAAATTTTAAGAGTAGTCGCCCAACATTATTGCGTAAAACTTTTAAGAAGAAGATATTCGAAGATTCGGCTGTCTGAATTGTCAAATTGGCGATGCAAGTGGAGGGACAGATTGGGAATGCAAACAGTCCACTCCTTGGGCTATAAATACTCTTCCCTTCTCTCCTTGAGAGGGGTTGGCATTTCAGAAGAGAGGAGATCACATTGGCACGACAAAAGCTTTGACAAAGGCTTGGGAGGACCTGCCATACTCAAGTTTTCACTTGAGAGACCTTTCCTCCTCTCTTTCTTTTCACTTACTTTTGTGTTCTTCATTTTTGTAATCTTGTAATTCTCTTTCTTTGTAATTCTGTTTTAATGCAAGTTACTTCTTCAATATCTCTTATTCTCTTCCACCTTATGTATTTTAATATTAATGTTCTTAAAATAGTTTAAATTCAGTTCAATCCCCTTCCCTTCTTAAGCTTCCTCATTCAATCGAAATTCCATTTTTGATTCTTAAATTATTTCGTGTGTGTGTTCAGCACACTACTCTTATCTTGCCCCTTTCTTTTTCTTCTCTTTATAATTCATCACCATAAACATATATTACCAGATTATTAATCACCCAAATGGCTGAGTAAATCTCTCATTGGGGTGAGTTATAATTTAGGCATGTTAAGTGATTGAGAGCTTCTGCTCGATGAATATTCTTTGAATTAACATTGTGTATGTTGGACTTAACATGTCATGGATTAATGACTTGTTTTGTTTAACATGTGGTTTCCATGGATTATTGGAACCATAAATACACAACCATAAATAAGATCTGATTGAGATTATAACCTTAAGTTAAGTTAAGTCTTGGTTTAAAGCCTTAACACTTAAGAATTCTAATCAACATCATCTTGTGACATGGGTGTTAATTTAAATGCAATATAAAGCAAAGCTCGAGGATATCACAAGCTTAACTAACCTAATGATGAACTCACCCCAATATTTATCAATTTGGTAAATCAAACATCATCCATAAATCATTTCAATTAAGCTCTGCAAACAAACCCCCCTAATCAAAATACAATCAACTAAAAACAATCGACTATTACGAAGTACCATCACCGAGGATTCGACCCGAGTGCTGCTATACACATTAGCAGAGCACCAGAACTTTGAACGGTCGATAGGCGACAATCGGCCGCACTTTCAAATGGCGCCGTTGCCGGGGATGGTGCTTTAAGTAGTCATTAGTTTCGGGTTATTGTAAAAAAAACCCAAAAAAATACAAAAGTTTAAAAAAAATGAAAAAAAAACACAAAGAAAAACCCGTCTTCCTCTTAAAAATCATAAACTAAAAAAAATAAAAAGAAAAACCCGTCTTCCACTTTCTTCCAAAATCTCTCTGAATGCCCCGTAGCCTTCCAAACAATCCCTCAGATTTGTTTGACCCTGAAATTGATAGAACTCTTCGTCGAATTAGGAGGACCATTAGGGATAACCAAATCACCCAAGAACCAATCATTGCCCTACCAATTGAATTAGATATGGACAATCCTAGGGAACAAACATTGAAAGAACTTACTGCCCCTGATATGAATTACCAACCTCTTGGTATTCAATATCCAAACATAGAGGCTGACTTCGAACTCAAGTCGGGTTTGATTCATCTTCTCCCTCATTTTCACGGGCTAGCCGGTGAGGATCCTCATATTCACCTCAAAGAGTTCCAAGTGGTCTGCTCAACCATGAAACCTCAAGGGGTTTCTGAAGAACAAATCAAGCTTAGAGCTTTCCCCTTTTCCCTAGCAGATTCTGCCAAGTCTTGGCTCTACTACCTCCCACCTGGTTCCATAAACTCATGGGTTGACATGAAGAGACTTTTCCTTGAGAAGTTCTTTCCCGCTTCCCGAACAGCTTCTATCCGAAAGGAAATAAGCGGCATCCGTCAATTCCCTAATGAATCACTCCATGAGTATTGGGAGAGGTTCAAAAAGCTTGTGGAAACTTGTCCACACCATCAAATCCCTGACCAACTCCTGATCCAATACTTCTATGAGGGGTTATTGGCTATGGAGCGAACTCTCATTGATGCCGCAAGTGGCGGTGCTCTTGTTGACAAAACTCCTGCAGCTGCACGAGAACTCATAAGCAACATGGCTGCAAACACGCAGCAATTCCATACTCGAGCACATGCTCAAGTGAAACAAGCCCAAGATAATCAATCCATAGAGCCCAACAAGATGACTGAGTGGATGAGTGAACTTACAGGTCTTGTGCGTCAACTAGCGGTGGCTACCAAAGCCCCAACCTCATCTTCTCCACAGTCACTATTCCCTGGACCTATCAAGAATTGTGGAATATGCAACTCTCCATCTCATCCGACTGACACATGTCCACAACTTCAAGATGATCCATCTGATTCATCTAGTCCAATGGAGCTCAATGCGGCATATGCTCAGCGAAACTTCAACCCTCAACAATCAGGTCAGTTTGTTAGAAACTTCAACCAACCCCACTCTGAGCCCTTCTCTTCTACCTTTAACCCACCTCTGAGGTATGGTAATCCCATTTCTCATCCTCCTCAATTCCCTCCTCAAAATCCAAACCAGTTCCAATATGGTCAAAGTGGTGGTATCCATCAACCTTATCCTTTTGTTCCTCAACCCCAAAGGAACAATCCTCCTCCTGGATTCCACTATCCTAACGAGCCTTCCCAATTCCCCACCCAATACAATCGCTTTCCCAAGAACCAAAATCAAGGCCAACCCAATTTGGGACAAGCCTCTTCTTCTAAACAACCATGGGAAAGTGCTGTAGAGGATCTTGCTTCCTTCACCCGTTCTAGCCTAAAGAACATTGAAACCCAAATAGGTCAACTTGCATCCCACCTTAGCCAGCAACAACCATCCAATTCATCCCAACTCCCAGCTCAACCATTACCCAACCCCAAGGGTAATGTAAGTGCAATTGCACTTAGATCAGGAAAGAAACTTGCTATGCCTCAAGATAAATCCTCAAACCCCCCTTTCGATGTTGATCTAGAAAATGAAAAGAACAAAAAGCTGGAAAAGGAACTTGAATCCACTCCTTCACCTTCTTCCATTCCACTTAGGAACCCAATTCCTTTTCCTCAAGCCATCTCCAAGCCTAAGAAGTCCTTTGAACCTGATCCTGAAATGCTTGACATGTTTAGACGTGTTGAAGTGAACATCCCCCTCTTAGATGCCATCAAACAAATCCCTAAGTATGCCAAGTTTCTTAAGGAATTGTGCACCCATAAGAGGCAACTTAGGAACATTGAAAATGTTTCAACTCAACAGTCCATTCCCATGAAGTGCAAAGATCCAGGGACCTTCACGGTTCCATGTCAAATAGGGAGTTCCAACTTTAATGATGCACTCATAGACCTAGGAGCCTCAATTAATGTCATGCCCAAATCCATTTTCTCCAACCTTGGTCTAGGTCCCTTGCACCCAACGGGTATTGTCATTCAATTAGCCAATCGAAGCACTGCCAGTCCTGAGGGGATAATTGAGGATGTTCTTGTTCGGGTCAATGATCTTATCTTCCCAGCTGATTTCTATGTCCTTGACATGGAAGGTGAGACGACCTCTTCTCGATCTCCCCTAATTCTAGGAAGACCATTCCTCATGACTGTGAGAACCAAGATTGATGTCCACTCAGGCATCTTATCCATGGAATTCGGTGACCAACTGGTCAAGTTCAACATTTTCCAAGCCATGCGATACCCATCTGAGGATCACTCTGCATTCTCAATCCATGCTTTTGAGGACACTTCTAAGATTCAATCGAACCCCAATCCACCATGTTCTTCATGTTCTAATGATAAAGGATCTTGTGAAATATGCACCATGATTAACAAAGTCATAAATGGTGAAGTTGATGTGGACCTCTCATTCATAGACTCCATCAATCTAGAGGAACTTGAAAACTCTCTTGAATCCCACATCAACTCTGATCTCTACTGCTCCACCTTGGACAGTGTTGAGGAAAATGATCCAAACCCATCTAGAATCCCTTCTCATACTCCTAACTTGTCTAGCTCTCCAATCAAGGCTGAAACTGATCTAAAACCACTTCCTTCACACCTCAAGTATGCATTCCTTTTCCATGATCCCTCCTACCCTGTCATTATCTCTGCTTCACTTTCTGAAACTGAGGAGTCCCAACTTGTTCAAGTGTTAGAGGAAAACAAAAATGCCTTAGGTTGGACCCTAGAGGATATTCCAGGAATCAACCCTGCCCTTTGCATGCATCACATCCATCTAGAGGAATCATCCAAACCAATTAGGCAACCTCAAAGAAGACTCAATCCACTCATACTTGAGGTAGTTAGGGAAGAGATTACCAAGCTTCTTCAAGCTGGTAT
This sequence comes from Viscum album, assembly GCA_963277665.1. Lineage (NCBI taxonomy): Eukaryota > Viridiplantae > Streptophyta > Magnoliopsida > Santalales > Viscaceae > Viscum > Viscum album. The sequence continues at coordinate 1,737,846,177 of OY728135.1, read as the reverse complement.
TATCTACCCAATTTCTGATAGTGAATGGGTTAGTCCAATTCAAGTTGTTCCTAAGAAGGGCGGGATAACAGTTGTCACAAATGAACATGGAGAAGTGGTCACAACTCGGGTGAAAAACAAATGGCGTGTGTGCATCGATTATCGCAAATTGAATGCTGAAACACGAAAAGATCACTACCCACTTCCTTTCCTTGACCAAATGCTTGAGAGATTGGCCGGAAAGTCACACTATTGCTTTCTTGATGGTTACACCGGCTACTTCCAAATTCCAATCGCACCTCAAGACCAAGAAAAGACCACATTCACTTGCCCCTTTGGAACCTATGCCTATAGGCGAATGCCTTTTGGCCTTTTTAATGCTCCTGCAACATTCCAGCGGTGTATGATGAGTATCTTTTCTGAATTCATTGAGAATTTCATGGAGGTATTCATGGATGACTTTACCATTTATGGCGAGTCATTTGAATCTTGCTTACATTCACTCTCTTTGGTCCTTCAAAAGTGTGTCAAGTGCAACCTTGTGCTGAATTTTGAAAAATGTCACTTCATGGTTTCAAATGGGATTGTTCTAGGGCACATCATTTCTCAAGAGGGTATCCAAGTTGATCCAGCCAAAATTGAGGTGATCCAATCACTTCCTGAACCCAAATCAGTTCGAGACATTCGGTCCTTCCTTGGTCATGCTGGTTTCTATCGGCGATTCATTCAGAACTTCAGCAAGATTTCCCTCCCACTCACTCGTTTACTTCAAAATGATGTCACATTCAATTTTGACGAGGCTTGCAAGAGAGCCTTCATTGAACTCAAATCTGCTCTCACATCTGCTCCAATAATCCAACCCCCAGATTGGTCCTTACCATTTGAATTGATGTGTGATGCTTCTGATAGGGCCATTGGGGCTGTTCTTGGTCAAAGAAGAGAAAACATTCCTCATGTCATCTTTTATGCCTCAAAAACATTGGATGAAACTCAATCACACTACACTGTGACTGAAAAAGAACTTTTAGCTGTGGTTTTTGCCTTGGATAAATTCCGGCCCTATCTCTTAGGTGCCAAAATCATCATCTTCACGGACCACTCAGCATTAAAGTTCTTACTTAAGAAAAGTGATTCCAAACCAAGGCTAATAAGATGGATTTTAATGCTCCAAGAGTTTGACCTTGTGATAAAAGATAAACCTGGAAAAGAAAACCCTGTGGCTGACCACCTGAGTAGAATTTCTAATTCTTCTCATTCTGAAATAATTGATCCTGAATTTCCAACTGAACACCTCTCATCTCTTACTCCAAAGTTACCATGGTATGCCCCAATTGTCAATTACTTGGTTTCTGGTGTTTTCCCTGAATATTTTTCAAAAGAACAAAAAGAAAAGATGAAAAGTGATTCAAAGAATTATTTTTGGGAAGATAATAAACTTTGGAAAACTGGGGCTGACATGGTAATTAGGAGATGTGTTGATGAAACTGAACAATCCTCCATCTTGGAATTCTGCCACTCAATGCCTGGAGGTGGCCACTTTGGACCACAAAGGACTTCTCGAAAGGTCCTAGATTATGGATTCTTTTGGCCTTCACTCTTCAAGGACTCACACGAGTTCTGTCAATCATGTCCCACTTGCCAAAAGTTTGGCACAATTTCTAAAAGAAACGAAATGCCTCAAAAGCCATTAATCTTCTGTGAGATTTTTGATGTTTGGGGCATCGATTTCATGGGACCTTTTCCCCCTTCCAATGGATTATCCTACATTCTCCTTGCTGTCGACTATGTTTCTAGGTGGGTCGAGGCCAAACCCACTAGGAAAGACGATGCTCAGACTGTGAGTGAGTTCCTCAAAACCCATATCTTCCATCGATTCGGAACACCACGTGCTTTGATAAGTGACTTAGGAACTCATTTCTGTAATAGAACCATGGAGTCACTTTTGAAAAAGAATGGGGTTGTACATAAAACATCCACTGCATATCACCCTCAAACAAATGGAATGGCTGAACTTTCTAATAGAGAAGTGAAAAGAGTGCTTGAAAGAATTGTTAAGCCCACAAGAAAAGACTGGCCCGATAAACTTGGTGAAGCACTTTGGGCCTATCGAACAGCCTATAAGACACCCATTGGGATGTCTCCATTTAGGCTAGTCTTTGGTAAAGCCTGTCATTTACCAGTTGAAATCCAACATAAGTCATTTTGGGCTGTCAAAACATGTAATTTTGATTGTGAAAAATCTGGTGAAGAAAGATTTTTGCAGTTGACTGAATTGGAGGAGCTTCGACTCGATTCGTATGAGAACTCCATTCTCTACAAAGAAAAGGCAAAGTCACTCCATGACAAGTACATTCTTCGAAAGGTATTTCATGAAGGTGAAAAGGTAATGCTCTTCAATTCTCGATTTCGACTTCACCCAGGTAAGCTCAATTCTCGTTGGGATGGACCTTTTATTATTACTAATGTTTACCCATTTGGTGCAGTGAAAGTCGAAGACCCTTCTTCAAAAAGAACATTCACGGTAAATGGACACCGGTTAAAGCATCACCATGAGAGGCCATTCACTTCAGGTTCCACATCGACTTCCATTGACCCACCACTAGATGGAAATGGCGACCCACCAAATCCAAACCAGGGGGCACCTCTTTCCCTTTAACTCTCTCTCTATCTCTTCCTCTCTCTACCTCTTTCTTCTTCTTCCTCCCTCTTTCATTTTGTTACCACTTTATTCATCAAACCCTTTCTTTTTATCTTTCTTGTGTGGGTGTGTATTTTTAAAAAAAAAAACCTTAAAAACAAAAAAAAAACAAAAAACACAATTACATAAAAAAATTACAAAAAAAGAGTCATGCTTACTCACCATCTAGTTTTGAAATTTTGTCCAACCATTTTGGGGAGTCAAAAGGATTGTTTTAAACTCAAATATATTGAATTTTTATCTCAAACTTGGGTAAACAATTTTGTGTCAATAACAAACATTTTGAATGAACAATTTTTGGTGGAAAATGATTCTCCCCTACCGTGAGGAATAACATTAGCCTTCATGCCAAGGTCATCTTTGGCCATATTTTTCATTGTGTGTCTTCACCACTGATTGTGAGTCTTGAGTTTGTGGACCTTCGAGCTGAATTTCCATCTTTTGTGTGCATTAATATGATAGAGGCATTTTCTAAGCCACATGAGAATCAGAATAGCCAAATAGCCTCCCGTTACCCTTACATTGATCCTACTTTTGAAAGCCCCTTTGAGCCTATGAAAACCTTTCTTTTGATAGCCACATTACAAGCCTAATACCTTGTCCCACCCAACATCTTCATGGATTTTCATTGTACAATTTATTGAAATTTAAGTGTGGGGGGAATGGACTTCATTTTTGGGCGTACTTTCATTGATTTCCAATGTGTCATCATATGCTTGAGGGCAAGCATCCATTCAAGTGTGGGGGAGATGTTGTAATTCTGTGAGCTTTTGGGTGTATATGTGTAATTGTCATTTGTACAAAAGTCCTTGAAAAGTGTTCAAAAAAAATGAAAAAAATTTATATTAAAAAAAATGAAAAAAAAGGAATGGGTTGTGTCTTGGGTGGGTCAAAAATCATTCATCCTCAACCTTTGATCGTGTTATAACTACTAAAATTAGTTCCATGAGAAGATAAAACATGGGTTGGGAGATGACTGTGAGACTTGTTTCAAGCACAACTTTCGAAAAAAAAAAGCCAAAAAAAAAAAAAGAAAGAAAAAAGAAAAAAAAAAAGAACACTTGAATCATCTTGTATTGTGTCATTATTTGAAGTCTTCCATGTTGTACATATTCCATCATCTCACCCTATTCCATTTTCTATCTCCATCACTTTTCATTCATCACACATTCATGCCCTTGTAAATATGTGTTTCTATTTCCTTTCAAATCAAATTTCAAAAAAATGTGCATTGATTTTTCCATTTTGGTGTTTTTATCCCATCTTTTCCTTTGGACATTATATACCTACCGTCCCATAGCCACTGAAAAAACCCTTAAAAGACCTCTTGATTCTTGTACACATTAGATTTGGGAATGGAAGCTGAGAGCTCTTACAAACTCTTGATTTTCACTTTTTGTTGGTGAATGAGTGAACCTCCTAAAATACATTTTTATCATCTTGAGAGGAGTAAGTTTTGAGTGCCTACATTTTCCAATTCAAACCTTGAACATGAAAAAATGAATTGTTTCTGATGCATTATTGTGAACCAAATTTTTGATGGAATTCAATATGGATGAGTGAAATATTCTAAACCTCCCCTGATTGGAGAAAACAAAATTTTAATATTTGTTGGTGAGTGAAAATGATTTTGTCATGTTTTTATATTTGTTGCACATGAGGACACGTGCAAATCTAAGTGTGGGGGAGTTGATGTTATTAATATTTTCACGACTTATTATATTCCCCCTTTACTTATTTTATATGAAATGTGCATAATTTGTGTGAAATATTAATGTTTTAATATTAAGTATAATATTTGAGCATTTTTAGAAGTAGTCAAATTGAGTCAGTTTAATGTTTTAATTATAACTATCACTATACTGATCCAAATTGTGTGGTTCTTGTTTTGTAGGATTCTCCTTTCAATATACAACATTTCATTAGAAGGAACCAGGATCCAATTCTGCCATTTGAAGGGTCATATGGTCCTCACAAACAAGACCAAAGAATCTATGAAGAAACTGGACTATTCATGAAGATTGATTTACTGGGCTCCATCCAGAAGTTCAAAAACCTTAACACTCCACCATAATTCGGGGGACACTACATTTCATCTTGGATAAAAATTTCATGGCCCAAATCCAAGTACAAGGGGCCCAAATGAATCTTTGAAGTCCAGCCCACCATTCTGGCCGAGAATGAAAATCAGTATAGTATGAATGACATATCTCCTGATGTAATCATCCAAGAGAGCTGAGATTTTGCAGTGTGAAAGAGGGGATGTAGGCGGCCGACTTTGTTGAAGAAACCATTCGGATTTGAAGGCATCTTAATATTCAAAAACCCTTTCACATTATGGACTTCAAAAAGACTGGATTGAAATGGACAGTTTAAGTTTGTTTATTCAACCGGCATAACGTTTTATCCTTACGTCCAAATGACTCCAAATTTTAAGAGTAGTCGCCCAACATTATTGCCTAAAACTTTGAAGAAGAAGATATTCGAAGATTCGGCTGTCTGAATTGTCAAATTGGCGATGCAAGTGGAGGGACAGATTGGGAATGCAAACAGTCCACTCCTTGGGCTATAAATACTCTTCCCTTCTCTCCTTGAGAGGGGTTGGCATTTCAGAAGAGAGGAGATCACATTGGCACGACAAAAGCTTTGCCAAAGGCTTGGGAGGACCTGCCATACTCAAGTTTTCACTTGAGAGACCTTTCCTCCTCTCCTTCTTTTCACTTACTTTTGTGTTCTTCATTTTTGTAATCTTGTAATTCTCTTTCTTTGTAATTCTATTTTAATGCAAGTTACTTCTTCAATATCTCTTATTCTCTTCCACCTTCTGTATTTTAATATTAATGTTCTTAAAATAGTTTAAATTCAGTTCAATCCCCTTCCCTTCTTAAGCTTCCTCATTCAATCGAAATTCCATTTTTGATTCTTAAATTATTTCGTGTGTGTGTTCAGCACACTACTCTTATCTTGTCCCTTTCTTTTTCTTCTCTTTATAATTCATCACCATAAACATATATTACCAGATTATTAATCACCCAAATGGCTGAGTAAATCTCTCATTGGGGTGAGTTATAATTTAGTCATGTTAAGTGATTGAGAGCTTCTGCTCGATGAATATTCTTTGAATTAACATTGTGTATGTTGGACTTAACATGTCATGGATTAATGACTTGTTTTGTTTAACATGTGGTTTCCATGGATTATTGGAACCATAAATACACAACCATAAATAAGATCTGATTGAGATTATAACCTTAAGTTAAGTTAAGTCTTGGTTTAAAGCCTTAACACTTAAGAATTCTAATCAACATCATCTTGTGACATGGGTGTTAATTTAAATGCAATATAAAGCAAAGCTCGAGGATATCACAAGCTTAACTAACCTAATGATGAACTCACCCCAATCTTTATCAATTTGGTAAATCAAACATCATCCATAAATCATTTCAATTAAGCTCTGCAAACAAACCCCCCTAATCAAAATACAATCAACTAAAAACAAACGACTACTACAAAGTATCATCGCCGAGGATTCGACCCGAGTGCTACTATACACATTAGCAGAGCACCGGAACCTTGAACGGTCGATAGGCGACAATCCGCCGCACTTTCAGTCATATATATACTAAATCATTTAATGTAATAATATTAATCTATTTACATTCATTTTATTTAATTTTTTCTTTGATCTTACATATTTAATGGGGTTTATGATTCAATAGTTACAAAAGTGGTAAGTGTTAATTTGACAATATCATCATTATTTGAGATTGATTGTTTTTATGTATATCTTAAATTTTTTATATTTATATATTAAACCCAATATATTTTATTATTATATAGTTTTTCATGATCCATCCATGTAATAGTCCCATTTCCCTCTCTTTAGTACATAAAATGATTGATTTTTTTAAGAAAAACTACCTTTATTCATATCTTCGGTCAAAAATAATTTTCCTTTTATATCCATGTTTTATAAAATTAATTTCAATATTTTTTTAACATTATCCAAGAAAATCATTAAAGATACTTTTAACCAATTTTTTTTCAAAATTTCTTGAAAGGAATATTCATGCAATTTTCCAAATCAGGTATTTTTTAACCTTTTTACAACAGTGTTAAGGGAATAATTTTTAACTTTCACTACATGTAAAGAATTTCCCTATATAATGAACACTAAATTCATTGAAGTTTAATTTATAAGATACAATGGTTCTTTATAAAGAAAAATTTTTAAATAATATTTTCGAATTTTTTTAGATTTTGATGACATGATTTCAAGGTGAAAAAAGGTATTTTTATCATTAAATATTCCATATAAACTTTAAATTAAATTTTCATTAATGAAAAAATATTTTTTATTTTTTATTACTTTGAAATTATTTATATCTGTATATAAAATATTTTTATATATATTATTCTACCTTATATTCATGGTTTAATTAATGAAATATGTTCATCTCTCAAATTCATTCATTATAAAATTTTCCTTGATTTTGATATGAAACATGATTATGAAACTCATTTCATTTCATGGGTAATTATTATGTTTATGAATTATGATTTATCTTCATTTATTATACATATAATAATGAACATGTAATTGTAATATCCTAGGTTTCCCAATGAGGTATGGATCTTTTTAATTTCAGTTTAATCCCTTTGTTTTGGACTAATGTGAATTCCTAATGAGGTCACGAGAGTTCCGTGAGTGTCTAGGAAATATTTGGATCATGGAGGAAATTGTTTTGGAGGAAATATTTAGACCATATAGTTACTTGAAAATGTAAAACCCCGGACAAACATTTTGAAGAAACTGTGCGGGGGATTTCATAGTGATGAAGAGGGCACATAGTTATCCCTAACATTTATTCCTAGAATGCATTCCCATTTGGGAAACCTGTAAATTTTCAAAGTTTGTTCCATGATTTCCCAAACAATTATCATAAACTATGTGAAGGGGGTCCTTGGAATGTGAAGGGAACATGGTTGGAACATCATTTGAATAACATTTTTATCAAACCATGCGACCCAATTAAAAATTGGAAAATGTCTATTTTCCCCTAGATCATCAATAACATAAACCCATTTCTTATTTTATTTATCCAGTGGATCTCCCTTCTCTCATTGATATCCTTTCTCATGACTAAAATATTATTTGGTGCTGATTAATTTTTTACCTCTAATTTTACTTCCAATTCTCTATTTCGATAGTCAACAATAAGCGATTCACTCATTATACTCATTTCATAATTTTCCTTTCTATCGACGATACTATTTTGTTACAGGGTCTTATTCCTTATTTTTATGGAATTTGTATATTATCACTTTCTCTTTCTATTTTGGTAGAGCTAGATGATTATACAAGATGACTATTCTACCACTGACTACAGGTAGGTGGTCTATACAATTTCCCATAATGTATAGTTGTTTTATATATTTTTTCATTGTATCGCGCGTTGAACCTTACAGTGTTTCTCCTAAAATTAATTAACTACCTTGATTAAATTGTTGGAACATTTTTGGGTTACCCACCTAGTACCATATGATGGTTGGAGGTTGTCAACCTTAGCCCGGACCTCCTCTGTGGTGCATTTATGTTTCTTCCTAGGTTATACCACCCCATTGGGTGTGTGTGAGAGATATACATCATATAGGGAGCCATAATAAATTAAATGAGATATTATGGTGGTGTTTATGACTCCATTACATAGTAATACTTGTTTTTGAAATGGTAAAACAGTTTAAAATATAAATTATGGAATGATTTGGATGAAATCATTGGTTTTGATTTGATTAATTCAATAGTTTATGAATGATAAAAGAATTTATAAATGGTTTGGATGCCTCAGGTATATATACTCCATAGATCTAGCCCATGAGTGTCTAACATATGATTATATTGAATCCCATAGACATTTCTACTCCATGGATTTGAGATTATAATAAATTTCATGGACATTTGGTCTCCATAGATTCAATATTATATTGGATTCTATGGATATTTCTACTCAATGTATTTGTATTACATGGGATGACTTGGAAAATAATACTCAATGGATCTTGTTGTTGGTTATGACACTTGATTACATGACATAGGCTGTTGAGGATGTCGAGAAAATTTCTTCTTCTTGGATCTGGTCCTTGTGGTTAGACATGTGATAACTCAGCAAATGATACAATGTATTTTTTATCAATATTTATAGTTTACCACTATTGTGGGTGATTGATTATATTTTATTGAATGGAAAGTATTAAAATTCCTTTACTTTTCACCTAACTATTATATATTTCACACTACTTCATATATTACACATAATGAATTTTTTATATACGTGAGTTTTATCTCACACCCTATTCTTGTTTCCATTTAGTATGCAGATAGACTTCATGGATTCAAGTAGGGATACTAGAAAACAAATGTGTTACAATTCATGATTCATTATACTAAAGATAAGATGAGAACAAGATTGAGATATGGTCATAATTCTAACTAGAGATAGTTTTTTTTCGGTTTTTATTACTTTTGATACATGTACATTATTAGATTCATGTTGTCATGTATTTCCTGAAATTCTTTATAGGGGAAGACCATTTTTTTTTGTATATGATACTACCTTGTCCTAGTTTATTATTACTATCATCTAGATTTATCTTCTACTATTCAGTTATTTGATATGCTTTGGTTATCGATTGTTCTTATTAAACCTTTGTTCTACATTATGATTATATGAGTATAGTATCCCCTGTATACCACCATAGACCCTTAATACTAGTTATAATCCAATTTCATTTAGGGAGGAACACATGAGTCCATGTGACCCATGAGCTCAGGGAACTGTTATGTGGCTCCCAAGTCAAGATGTTACATAGTGGAATGAGGTCCAATTTCTTTTATTTTGTCTTATTAATTAGGAATATAATATAGTAGATTAGAAAAGTGTCAGAATTTGGTAATGATCTGTTGTAAGAGTAGCTAACCCATGTATATGTAAATGAAAAAAATGTCTATGAAGGGATATGATTTTCGAGTTTTCCATATTACATTCCATTTTACTCCACCTTTGGGCGATGCATATCATATGTTATGTTATTATTGATATTATTGATGATTTTATTTTATCATTTTTTCTAATGATATGATGTCGTAACATCTCATGCATCATTTTAGGAACCTTATAGGATTAATATTCATTGAATATTCCATTCTATATATGGGGTATTTCTTGACCACATGACATTTATTATGTGTTCCTTATGTTAAAAAAATATTATTTCTTGAAATTTATTATAGGATATTGAGAAACATAATTGATATTTAAACTTCATGTTGTAACCTGAATATTTTTTCCTGCATAGGCTAAAATAAACACCTTATGAAGTCAATTATAGAATGTTTAGTCATGGACCATTGGTTGCATGGGATGGAACATGTTATGGTAGGGATTAAATGAATTCTGCACTACAATTTATAAGGTGTATGGGCCCTTATAAATTTGAAATGATGATTTGTAAAACTCAAAAAAATTAATTTAAGTGTTATATAAATGAGAATGTAAATAAATAAAAATGGATTATAAAATTAATAGTTTTCATTAAATAGGTATTTAAATTTAAATTTAAATGATATTTTCCTCTTTAAATTACAATTGTCACTATGTATACCGAAAATCATGACTTATAATAAAGAACTTGAACCAAACCTATATTTAGTAGTGGGAATAAAGAAGTGCCTTGGGTTTTCATTATGATTGTTCCTTTTAACAAGTCTTGGATTTAGGAGTAGGAAGAGGGGTGTGGCTTATTTATAGGAAGGATTGTACCTATCATATGTGTATTCTTGTGATCTGCGTGTTCCTAAAATCTTTTCTGAGGAACGTGTTATAAATTTGTAGAGATATTCCACCACAAAGGCCTCCACTCATGCACCAAGAGTGTGTAAATGACCTTGATCTAAAGGTGTTGGTCCCTTGACCACCAGTAGATCCTATATTTGTTCTACATGCAGCACCTCATGTTGTTGTTGTTGATATGGGTGATGATTCTCAGTTCCAAGAGAGTTTATATCTCTTTATCCATACCATTATGAAGCCCCATATCCCACCTTATATATGTAAGATATGATGTGTGTGTTACAGTATAATCATTGACCAATTTTTTCTAGGGATAGAAGTGCATAAGTTTTTGACATATGGTGTGAGATGTTTTTGTCAATTTTTGAGCGTTTGGAGACTCTTTTAGAGTGGATAGTCAATCTAATGAAATATATGCTTCAGATATCCAATAGGCACTGGTGGGTTATTTTGAACCAAGATGATAGGCTTCAAGATATGGTTTAGAGGGATTTCCAATCTACCTTCTATTAATAATTATTTCCTTATACATTAAGAGTGTAACGAGTGAGTAAATTTATGATTCGGGATTAGGGTGTGACATCTGTTATGGAGTACTCACCCCACTTTACAGAGCTTCAGATATTTGGGATAATTTATCTTTGTAATGAACCATATAGGGTGAGACTCTTTGAAGAAGGTCTCAAGAATTTCATTCTATCATAGATAAACATATTTCAGTTCACTACAATATCTGAGATAGTGAATCAGGCATTGATTACAAAACATAATTTGAGAGAAGAAGAAGGCTCATAGCAATTAAGTGAAAATTCGTAACCTAGTGGTTTAGTGTTGGGGAGAGGTTGCAGGAAGCACTATTTTGAGACTCTAATAAGGGGAACACTAGCCAGGGTGTGAGTGCTGGTAGTTCTATTTGCTGTCAACAATGTGAAAGGTGGGGACACATGAGGAGCTAGTGTGGTAGAGACCAAGTCTAGTTTCTTTCATATTGTGTGATGGGATATATAAAATGGTTATTCATAACCATTCCTCCAGTGGTCATCTATAGGGTTTATTCTCCGAATCAAGGTTTGGGAGAGGGATTTATAGCTTTAAGTCAGGCTAGGATCTTGAGTACTATCAGTCATTCAGGTAGAAAAGGTGGTTGTGTCCAGGGCACACAGACACCAGTTTCACCTTTACAGTTGAGTGGGCTTGATCAGGGTATTCAGGACATTTTTTAGGGTCACCATTCATGATAGATATATGTATTGCAGCCTATACTAGAGGAACACAGTGTTAGGACATCTACAATGAGAGGTACAAACTTAGCTGCTTCTAATTTAGTATCTTCCATTTTTTATATAGATGATTCACATTCATTATTATTTGTACTAGTTGTGGAGATCCTTGGGATATATGTTTAGTTTTCTTATGCAGTTATGAAACTTAACACTCTATTGGGGGTCATATCTGGGATTGTACACTAGTGCAGAGAGTGAACCTATGATATATGTGTGCTTCGCTTCCTATGGGACCTCTTTTTCATTGAGTTGAATAGATTTGAAGTCATTATCAATATGGAATGGTTGGTTATCTTTATTTCTTATGTTGACCACTATCACCTAAGGGTGACATTCACATCACCATAGGGTTGTGTTTTTTTTCACAAGGTTGAATGAAATGTCCATAAAAGCTGAGCTAGACCATATCATCTTAAGATGAGTGGGATGACAACATAGAATACTAGTATATATATAGATGAATAGGGAATAATATAGATTTAATTCCCATTAGTAGTATATTGTGTCATTATTGTCTTCCCAGAAAACATTTCTAGTCTACCACCTAAGAGATAGGTTGAGTTATCTATTGAGCTAGTTCCAGGAGCTGAACCAGTATCCATTCATCCTTATATGATATCAACTATTGAGCTACATGATCTCAATATAACATTAGATTATATGTATGAAAAGGGGTTTGTATGACCCGATACATATCTATAGGGTTTTTTGGTCCCTATTGTGAAAATAGTAGATAGAACCCTAATTCTATGTGTATATTATCGAAAATCTAATTAGTTGATGATTATGAATTGACATCATTTTCCTTGGATAGATTATCTCCATGACCAGCTCTATGGAGCTTAGGTGTTCTCAAAGATTGAACTTTATTGGGTTATCACAAGGCATGTGTTCAACATATATAAATACCTTGTACAAATTTTCATGGAAGTTATGGTCTATATGAGAATCTCATTATTCTGTTCAGTCTCATAAAGACACCAAATGTTTTGATGGACTTGATGACTCAGGTTTTCCATAAGTATATAGACAGTTTAATGGTTGTTTTGTGGATGAAATCTTAGTGTATTCTCAAAATCGACAAAATCAGTCTAAACACATTAACAAAATTTACAATATTATGATAGAACATAAATTATATTCCAAGATCATATAATGTTAGTTCTGGATAGATAAATACAATTTTTTGTCACAACTCCTTAGAGACATGAGTATTTTTAGACTCATAAAAAATGAATGTTGTGGTTACTTAAGAACATCCAAAGGATGTATTTGAAATTAGTAGATTCATGGAATTATATGGTTATTAAAATATCTTTATAAAAGAATTTATATTATTAAATGGGCCTCTTATTGGATTGAATAATGAGTGTGTAATGTTTATATGGTCAGACGCCTATGATACAACCTTTCAAGAGATGAAAGAGTGACTGAATTCCATGACAATCCTGATTCTTCTAGATCCAATCAAAAGATATGTTGTATACTATGATGCATTGGGAATCGGGTTGAGACCTATATTGATTCAAGGAGATATATTTGTAGAATATGGGTCCTTCCATTTGGGATTTCATGAGAGGAATTACAATATGCACAATCTCAATATGGAATTTGTGGTTCATGACTTGAGTTGTTAGAGGAATTCCTTTCCTGGAGAGTGATTTTTGGTATTCACATACCAAAAAAGATTCATGTATATATTTAAAAAGCATGACCTGAACCTTCAGTCGAGAAGGTGGTATGAGTATCACCATTTTTTGGATTTTAGGATAGCCTATATATTGGGTAATGGAAATGTTATAGCATATGATCTGAGCTAGAAGACTCAGACACACGAAGTTTAGGAGTCCAGAATCTAGAAGAATCTTGTGGCCTTATTTTCAATGATTCACTTGGAGGTGAAGTATATTCTTGGCCAAACGTTTCTCTCATACCATGACATGACTGCCTCTATTTTGTATATAGTGAGGATGATACAATGTTTAGATTATTATGGTCCATCCCTAAGAGATTGTGTGGCTGGTGAGGACCCACCTTCTGGTTGTACTGTTGGTGAGAATGGTATTCAATACATACATGGTCGCGGTTGGGTTCCAATAGCCATACGTGAGGAGTCTATGGAATAGTTTCATGCCTCATCTTCGACAATATACCCCCATGTAACCATGATGTATCAGTATTTACACAATTATTGGTGTAAGAGTATCAAAATAGAGGCAATTGGATTTTTCATTAGGTGTTACAAATCTCAGTAGGTGAAGGTAGAACACCAATGACCTACTAGGATTTTACAATAGATAACAATTCCCAAGTGGAAATGAGATGATATTATGAATGATTTTGTGACCAGGTTACTATGGTCACATTGACGTAGTTATGTTGTATGGGTTTTTATGGAAATTCTCTTGAGCTTCTCCCATTTCCTACCCATCAAGGATACCTTCTCAGCAGATGATATTGGGAAACTTTATATCCGTGAGATTGTGAACCTTTATAGTGTTCAAAAAACTGTTATATCATATTGGGATTCCCAGTTTACATCTCAGATTTATAAATTCTTGTAGAGGGAATTTGTTACACAAGTGATTTTGAGAATGACATCCTACCCTCATACTGATGGCTAGTCATAGTGCATGATACAATATCTAGAAGACATGATTAGTGCATGTTTACTTGATTTTGGTTGTTCTTGGGAGGGGCATATACCCCTAGTTTTGGTTTTCTATAATAATAGATATTATGTGAAATTAAATATGGATCCTTATAAGTATTTTTACAGTAGGACATTCTGATCACATTTTTACTGGTTAGTGTCTAGAGAGGTAACACTATGTAGACCGTGTCTCGTGATAGAGACATTAGAGAATGTCTAATTGTTTAGAAATAATAATTATAATAAATACTCTAGACTGAAATCCTATTCCAATATCCATAAATGAACTAAATAGTTTGAGGTCTGGGATCATGTATTTTTATATATATCACCAAGAATAGGTAATATACATATTCTGAAACAAGTGAATATTTCACCCAAATATGTTGGGCCATTCGAGATTATAGAGAGTCGAGATGTTATCATATCCGTTAAAGTAACCTCAGAGGTATTGAGGCATTCATGATCACTTCAATTTATATTATATAAATTGTTATTACTCAGAACCATCTCATACTCCACAACCAGATCATGTTGAGTTATAGTAAGATGTGACCAAATAGGAGTATTCTATATGTATTGTTGATCGGAGCATGAAGCCTCTATGAGGCTTGCCATTAAATCTAGTACATGTACTATGGAATTGTGTATATGTATAAGATAATACATGGGAGAGGGAGTTTTAAGTACATGTTCATTGGATGGTGATTTTATTGGATGATGCTTCATTACCCTCATAAAAGAAACTCAGGGATGAGTTTCCTTAATAGGGGGAAATTACAAGATCCATGATTTTTCCTTGAGGAATGAATATTTTCAATTTTATTTTAGTCTCCTTATTTCGTCATAATGTTAATACCTAATGATATTATGGGAGTTTCAACAGTGTTTGGGGATTATTTCAATATTAGAGTCTCAATTGGAAGTAGCTAGGCCACACTATTAGTAGAAACCATGTACCCCAAGCCGCATGGTTTGATGAAACCATGTAGGAATTTTCATATTGAGGAAGTGGGAGAACTATTATCCCTAACCATGTATCCCAGGATGGATTCATTTGTGGAACACATTCATTTTTTTATAAGTGGAAAATTACAAGATCAGTGTATGCTTTCCCAAACTATGCTCATGAACCATTCGAGCATGGTCCTTAGAAAGTTAACAACACACAGTTAGACCATGGTTTGATCAACCGTGTAACAAAAACATGCAACCTAGTTGAATAATGTGAAATATATATTTCCCCTGAACTTTTTAATAACCTAAAACCCATTCCGATATCATTTCTATAGTGGATCTCCCTTATCCCATTGAGGTCCAATCTCGAGCCTAACATAGGATTTGGTTCCAATTCTTTTTCCAACCTCTGATTCAACATCTGATTGTCTTGTTGGATAACCTCAAGGAGGTTCTTCACTCCTTAGGCCTATTTCACCATTTTCCTTAATATCAATAGTTATATTTTTCTATAGTTTCCTATGCCTTATTTTTAAGGTGTTCATCCATAATTTTTTTTCTTCCAATCTGGGTTGATCTAAGAGATGATACTAGATGAGTGTTTTTCCACAAACATGAGGTAGGTGGTGTATACCTTTTCCTAAAATGTCTAGTAATTTTTTTAGTTAATTTTCATTATGCCACATGTTAGACCATCTTGAATTTCAGTTAGAATATATTAACATCCTTGATTAAATTTTTAGATCCCTGTTAGGTTTCCCACCTTGTATGATGTAATGGTTGGAGGTATAAAATCAAAACCCATACCACCCATGAGGGGTGTTTATGTATCTTCCTAGGCTATACCACTCCATTGGGTGAGTTTGAGATCTCTCCATCTTAGTGGGATCCACAAGTAATTAAATGAGATGTTGGGAGAGGGTTTATGACTCCTTTACATGTGTTTACATGTTTTAAAAATGGTTAAATAGTTTTAATGGAATTTTTGGAATTTTTTGGATGAACTCATGGGTTTTGATTTGATTAATAGAATGGGTTATAAATGATACAAAATTTGGTAAATTATTTTGATGTCATGGACTTTTCTACTACATGGATCTATCCCATGAGGGTCTTCCCTAGGATTATATTGAATGCAATGGACATTTATAATACATATATTCAAGATTATATTGAAATTGATGGACAGTTTTACTCTATGGATTCCATATTATTTTGTATTCCAAGGAATTTTCTACTCCATGGAACCAAATTACTTAGGATACTGGGAAATTATTACTCTTTGGATCTAAAAATTGGGGTTTACACCTGATTACATAGAATAGACCAATTAGGATGTTGAGGAAATTTATACTACTTGGATCTAGACCTTGTGGTCTAACACATGATAACTCAGTAGGGGCCATAATGAATTTTTATTATTATTTAAAGTTGAATCCTATTATTGATGCATTATTGATGTTGATGGACTGGAAAATATAATAATTTCTTTACTTTTCACATTACTATTATATATTTAACACTAATGATGTATATATTTAATAGACTAAATTTGTCATTGAAACCATCGGTGGTGGGATAAAGAGTGTTATACCACACCATATTTGGTATTCCATTGGGTAATCAGAAACAATTCATGGATACAGGTTGGTACCTGAGCAATATCAAGCTTTACAATGCTTTATTGATTATTCTTAGGAGAAGGGGAAAACATGACTGAGTTACGATTATGATAGTAGCTGGAGATAGTTCCATTTTGGAATTTTTATACATTTGATACATATATTATATTGGATGGAAGATTCCTTATATTGGTTTCCAATTTGTATAGATACATATAATACATCATTTTATATATGATACTACCATGGATTAGATTATTATCACTATAATATGTATTTATCTTTTGTTGTTCAGTTATTTGATTTGATTATATTATCGATTGTTGTGATTACACTTTTGTGCTACATTATGATTATGAGGGTATAATTTACCCACTATAACACATCAGACCCTCTCTGATAGTTGGAATCCTATGGTATATGGAGAGGAACTCTTGATCCCATGTAGCCCACTCACTTTGGGAACCATTTATTTCCACTTGGGTCAGGATGTTATAGATATGATGGTTGTTAAGATATTGTGCTCTATTTCATTACATAAAGATTTAGTCTCATGAGGTGTCATGTATGGGATTAGGGAGTAATCACAATCTATTATGGGCCATTTTCCACCATGTGATATTGTCTTGTAAGTTATGCTTAACTCATGTTTATGTCATGTGAAATATTTCTAAAATATTTACTATGATTTCATGATCTTATGATACCATGTTATTTATGTAATTATCCTATTTTATTACTCTTCATCATTCTAATTTATGATATCATGTTATATTTACAATGATGTCATATTCTATCCTTATCATGTTTATTCCTTTACTAGTATTTTTATCTCACTAATTTCTTTTGCATATTTCCCAGGTTATCCTATATATTTTTAGGAGCTCAAATAGATTTCGGAGATCATTAAGGATATTGAAATAAATATGTTTTAATTTTTACTAATGTTGATCTATTATTATCCTATTCTCCAAAGGCAGTAGGACTCATTATCATTAAGTTGTAATTACTGGTTAGTTATGTAAAAAATCATGTATTAATATCCATACATGTCTTGGGTCACTATTTTTGGCATTAGATAATGGCATAATTATTTTGGATATTAAGAATATAATAATTTATTAAGAATCTTAGTGATAAGTATAATGAAAAGGGTAAGAATAAAAAATATCATAGAATTATGGTGAATCATAGAGTGATTAGGTTTCAAGATTTTATATCCTAGCCTAGATACTACAAGTGGACATGGATATGGAACATTTTTACCTAAGGGTGGTAACTCTGAAAATGGACCCTTAGGATTGAATCAATCATCACTAGATGCATGTAAATTGGCCTTTCTTCACAAATAGTTTGAAACTACTGGGGGATATTAATTGTAAGTTAATAATCTCTATACAAACCATTAAGAATGACTATATAAAACGTTTAGGTTAAAAAATCTAATTAGAAACCTTACCATGGATAACATAGATTGGAACAAACAAAATATCAATTTATGCTATACATATCATTTATAAGTTATTAGTTCAAGGTTTATAATATGACACTTTTGTATAATAATTCATTCCCATCTTGGTTGTTTTATTATTTTAGTTAATAAAGATAATTATGATAAACTATTTTCAAAAAAATGTGATGTGAAAGGTAATAATTTTCCAAGTTGGATTTCTAATATAATGGGAATAAAATTTAGACATATTGTGATAAAAAATGAGATATATTGAATTATTAATGACAACTAGAACATTGTTGAATTAAAAAAATCAAATATAATAAGTTTGGAATCTTGTGGATGTTCAAGTGTTAAATACGATAAAGAAATAAAGATTTAATATCCTATACATCACAAATGTGGGAAGATAAACCATGGAAGATTCCTTAAAATAAATGGAAGATTCATTATTTGTTGAAAAGGAATGCACAAAGTAGCTAATAGAAAAATAAAAATGAAGTGTTTAGTTAATAATATGAAGGGAAGAAATTTTCAACCTAAGGAACCACAAAGAGTTAAATGTCATGGATGGGGGGAAATTGTTCATTATCTGAGTCAATTACCTAATCAAAATATTAATTACTATGTCTAATGACACAACCTTAAACATTACATATTATAGTGTTTTTAACTATAATTCACATTCAAGGATTATTTTAGTTTAGAGTTTTAATGAATAAGGAAAAACTATTAAAAATTAAACACCTACATTAAAAGTTGACACATACAGTTAGAATCTATTTTTTACCAAACAAAGGTATTTAGAATAAATCATGGTTTCTATGTATGAGAAATCATCGTAGTTTTTTCGTTGAACTCATCCCTGTCCCTAACATCACTTAAACCTTGGAAAAAAACATTTTAAAATGTGGTATGTGCACAAAATGCTTAGTAAGGGACATGAAAAGAAATAAATAAACTATTAGTCCCCGAATACATACAAACTAATGAAAACATTTTCATAAATATATAATTTTCACCCATAAAACATAAGTTCTTTTTCTTACCACATGAAATAATAATATTTATGTAAAAATTCATAGAAATCATAATTCATAAAGATAACTTGTGGAATCATTTACATATGACTCATAAATTTATAATAGCTCTCATGACTACATAGGGAGTAACCTTCATTGTTACATTTGGAATACCCACCATAGTATATTCCATTAATTTCTTAGGAGAAACCCTACTAGTTAACTTCGTCACATTACCCAATTCATTGGAGAGCTATAATGGGCTCACCCAAACTCATTTTATCATGAAGAAACCCATACTATTAATTAATTCACAAGAATAATAAAATAATCATAACACATCAAACTTGTCTAAAATAACAATAACTTTTCCACTTTGAAATCACTTTTAATTTTTACGAACCCACACACTCATAAATGAAAACACTTTATTTGAATATAAAATTTTAAACTAAATAAATAAAGCATAAAAACATTAAACATACATGAAATCAATAAATTATGTTCATGTTTATATGTTAAAAAACATTCCTTTTGATTTTTTTTAAAAATAGTTAAAGGTGTAACTTTAAAAGAGGTTTTCAAAAGAAAGTCCCTTACATAAAACCTAAAAAAGAACAATTTTTTAAAACATTTGAGAAAAATTATAAAATTATAATTCTAAAATATTAATGCCTATATAAATATTTTTTTTAAAACCATTTTTAGAACATGTACAAAATATATAATGGTTTTCAAGAATAAAAGTTTAAAACATTTAAAATGGTAGTTTAGTTAAACATTTATTTAAAATGAACATATCATTGATGTGATGATTAATAAAATGAATATATTTTGTGTATATAATATAAATGAACATAACACAAGAGTAAATAAAACATAATATATTCAAAATTCATTTCAAAAAATATCTTAGCATCACCTAGTCAAGAATTAGAAGTTTAATCCATAGAATGGAAATTGGGATAATAATTCCCTTACAAAATTTTAATCAGTCGAATCATATTCTATCGAAAAGGGTTACATTTAAAAAAACATTAAAAATCACGATAATAATGAATTTCATGATATAACGAATGGGGAGTTATATTCACCTCAAAAAATAATATAGGTGAATAACATTAAAATATGCCTCACTAAAAGAAAATTGAGATAAAGTCAATTACCTTGAGTTTGACTCATCACGTACAATCCTTATCTCATTGAATAATAAATATATAATAATTATTTCTAATAATGTTAAATTTTTTAGTTTTTATTAATCCTTTTATATTACTTATTATCAGGTTATAACACATACTTAATTATTTATGTTCATGTTAGATGTTTTGTTGATATTTAATACTTGATCCCAAAATAAATTTCCAATGATGTCAATAGTCAAAGTGGTCATAAGTCCATCATCTCAATAATAATATTCCTAACATAATAATAATAATTATATAAAAAATATACTTTTAAATCATTCCATTAAATATGGATATGAAAAATTAACTATGTTATAATCATAGAGATTGTAAGTCGTACAAATGCATGAGTAACATTTTCATTTTTCAATGATCATTATGGAAAAAAGGTAAGTATCATTTTTTATTTCAATAATTATAATAATATAATTAATATAATATTAATAATTAAAATATACTTATATATATCATCCTTGTGATGTGGTGATGAAAAATGTATCACATCACTTCGTAGAGATGATATTTCACACGTACACATGAACGACGTTATCATTT
Source organism: Viscum album (assembly GCA_963277665.1). NCBI lineage: Eukaryota > Viridiplantae > Streptophyta > Magnoliopsida > Santalales > Viscaceae > Viscum > Viscum album. The sequence continues at coordinate 1,737,824,918 of OY728135.1, read as the reverse complement.
TTCTATACATGGAAAGGTAAGAACAAAAATGATATATTATAATTTAATTATTGTAAATAGTTCATTAATTTCATATATAAACTATAATTACATCATTATAACCCATATTGAGAGACGTTTAAAGAAAATAAATTCCATCAATTCGTGAGGCAGTAGTCCACAATATACACGAATGATAAATTCTTTTCTCATTTGATGGAAGTGGATATGGATTGTGGTGATAATATTAAAATAATAAAATCTAATTATATTTTGGATACTATAGATATTATTTCATAATGTTTGAATAATATTTTAAAGAGTTGTATAAAAAAACAAAACAGAAACACTTGATTAAAAAAACACATTTTTTAGACAATTTCCTTTTCTTAACAACTGAAGACCATTATGGATGGTGTTATGTGTAAAATAAGAGCTCTATGACGTGGTTAGGGATTCTAAGAATGTATATTGGTATATCTTTTTCTAATAAAAATTGGTTTTTAAGTGCTAATAAAAGAGAAGAATGGGTTTCTTTTTATAAGAGAGGGGAGGGGCACTCATGGAAGTTAAAAAGGTATTAAATTAATATAAATTAATTTTATATTAAAAATGGATAAAAATGATTTATTTATAATATAATATGATTACTGGTATTAATAAATTCATAAAATGAAAATTATATATATGTTTTTTCTATTTTTTTAATCTGTATCCTTTAGATTTACTCATTATTTATCCTCTTTAACTATTACCATGATAAATGCATTTTTACTATTTAAGGCTTCATATAGTCAGAAATAATTCAAAAAATAACCAAAAAATTATTCATTGATTAAATTTTAATCATTATCTCAATAATTTGGTAGGATTTTAGGGTTTTATTAATTTTATATCATTTAATAAAATATGATCTATTTCAAAATATCATTAATTTCAATTTTGACAGTTTCATTATGTGACTTTTTAAAAATAACATAAAAGAAAGATAAATTCGAACCAATTATTTTAAAAAATCATTAAAATTTAAAATTAATATATAAATTTTTGGACGGAATTAATTTTTTCATATTATATTTATTTTAATATTTCTAATATAATTTATTTTTTATTTCTTTTAATAAAATAATTTTTGCATCATCATTGTGAAATCCTTTAAGGTAATTATTTATTTCCTAAATATTAAAAATTAAATTTGATAATGAATATAATCATTTTATATTTCCAAATATTATATATATTATAAGATACATTCTTTATAATCTTATATTAAATATGTTAATGTTATTAAAATATAAGTATGACATCTTTGACTTTTCTTTAAAATAAAATACAATAAAGGGATTAAAGTCATCCATGTGGCTCCAAGATATGTTAAAAATGTACCAAGGAGGATTTAGGTAAAATATCACCAATATAATAAAATTAGGAATGTTTTATGGTAGTTTTCTAATATTAATAATAATATTTTTACCCTTAACCGTGGAAATAAAAATTACCAAAGTTACTATTCATATTGTCCAAAAAAGGGACCTATTTACTAAATTTAAAACCTATTAATCTCAATATGAAATCAATGTTTAAAATTTCATATCCCGACCCGCCTTCACCAGAAGGAGGGAAGGGTCAGCAGATTGCCAGGACCTTCCATCTTTAAGTTGAAGGAGACATAATAACCCCCGAAACCCGCCTTCAATATATCTCGGAGTGGCGACTAGCACCAAGGGTATGGAAATTTCACACAAATGGAAGGCATTACCCTTTTTATTTTATAGGATCGAGAGATAATAAGAAGAAAACCCAACAACACCAAGGTAAAAAGAAAAGTAAAGCCAACAGTAAACCATTCCCACATGCATGTTTCAAAAGTAAAAGCCACAAAGTGAAAAAGGAGTCTACAAGGGTAAGTACCAAAGAAAGAAAAACGACAACTGCAACTGCTCCAAGGATCCGAGCTAGTATGGTCCCGCACGATCCCCGAAGTCCTCCTGGAAACCTGAAAGAAATTTTATATATGTAGGGTGAGCATACAAGTACACTCAGTAGGGAAAACCAAAGACTCTCGTGCACAAGTGAGGGAACGTACTAAAGTCCCATGAGAAAAAGAGTAAACAAAACAACTAACAAGGTAAACTATCCACCCAAGCCTCACAAAGGTACACCCCCCCCTATAACGCAAGTCATGTAATATATATATAATAAGATCACATCGATGTTTGGGTACCCCACGCCACTTCCCCACTGGTTATTGAGACATCCTACGCATCGAACAAATCCCGCCATTCTCACCGCAGTCCCACTGCCACACCCGCCCGCACACACTTGGGCCACAACTACCACATGCAGTCCCACTGTCGAATCCCGCCCACAAACACCTGGGCCAAAAATATCACATGTACCCACGCCTGCAAACACCTAGGCCAGAACAACCACCACCACGCCCGAAGACACCTGGGCTAGAAAAAAAATCCACTGCCACACCCGAAGACACCTAGGCCTCATCCCGAAGACACATGGGAAACCACCTGAAGCACACACCTGGCCAACCACCACACTACCCCACCCGAAGGTTCTTTGGCTAATAATGGACCTCAGGCCATCATAGCCTGCCCGAAGATACTTGGGCTATCCGGGAAAGGGAGCAGAAAAGGAGCTAATAACCAGCCACTAAGAATATTGTTGAGAAAACACCCTCCCCCATGAAATGGGGGTGTTCAACACTAAGTGCTCAACTTGGGCGGGGCACGAATAAGAAACACCAAGATACAAGTATATATATATATAGGTAACAAGCACTCACCCAAATCTAGGTTTTTCTTCAGACAACCTACAGATCACAACAACACTCATGTCCGAGTCACGACTCTCGCCAACAAACCCATTTGTCCCATTCTTATTTCACATTCAGTGTTAATGTTTAGATAATTTCATGCACTATTGGGAAAATAACACCATAACCATAACCAAGGAAAAGAGTCCAGTCAATCGTCAATTTAAACATTCTCTTCACCAACAGAGGATCCCACCCGAGTTTGTGATATAGACAAGTAACCACCGGGTCTTAAAACTCATAAACACTGAATCCAAATCAACAGGGGATCCCATCCCCAATTTTATAACCACTGAAAGCATAAAAGAATAGGGGATCCCATCCCCTCCAATATCTCCAGCAATCGACTCGTAAGAGAAAACCACAAAAACACTGCCACCAACACTAAGCAAGTCCAAGCCTGTATTTTCATATTTAAAAGATTTTACACGTTCCATGATTTCAATTCCATTTTGACCGGGGTTAGCACAGAAGGGATTGATCCTGGTGCTTTTAGTTTATTCAGCTGGGTATATGTGATTAACCAATTTACGTTTTACAGTAGGAGTTCAAAACCACAAAGAAGCCACTTAAAACATCACCAGGGTTCGTTAATGCACACACAACGACCACCAACGGGCTCGATTTCAGAATGTGTAAGCCAACACAACTCAAAGAGATGATCATAGAAGAAACATCATCAAAATATAAGACATCATCAAAGATCCCAGCCCCCCTCCTTTCTTTATAGAACCTGTTCATTATCTTTTTTTAGGTCTGGTTTATCCAATTCTACAGAACAAAAGGACACCCACCCCACATGATACACAAAAGTGAGAGACGACGAAATTGCCTACTTTTTTGATCGAAGATCGACGCTTAGGCCGGGCGTGGAACTTTACGAATAACGATGTGGCGCGCCCGATGCACCAGAAGTTGTTTGTGAAAATCCGCGATCGAGGAAAAAGAAACCTCAACTAACCCTTAGTTTATAACAGCTGGGGACGGTTGAGGTGAAAACGCGAAATCGCGTAAGGCGCGGGGGTCGTGGGTTGACCACGTGGCTCCACTCGTCATTAAAGGGGGTCAGGTGGTTTAAACTGACTCATGAATTGATTAAGAATTTAATTAATAGACTTATGCGCATTACGGGTCTTTAAAACACACTTAAATGAGTCAGAATAGGGTTTAAAACCCTATTTGCCCAAAAAGGAGCACTACTGGAAACAACTCGACAAGGCCGGGTGACGCCAATCGGTCTCACCGATTCAACGATCGGTCACGCCGATTGGTCTCACTGAGATGCCACTCCTTTAGGACCCATATTTTGGCAAAGGGAAGGACCAAGAGAGTCTAGGTCATCACATCAGATACCTCTCAAACTATTCTCGTCCCCTGAGAATTTAAACAATCCAGAAGGAAAGGGCGGGTCCGAACAACCACCCTGAAAGATACCTCTCAAGATTGAACCTCATCGTTAACTAAGAACACCTTCCTGTCATGAACCAAGCAACATATCAGGTCAAACTGGCCAGGCATGTGAGGGTTGGGGAGTCTCCTTCCCCATGTCAAGATATTATCCACTTTGGGCGGTACTGACTCTCCCGCACGAGTTTAATCGCATCCACATTAATGCGTCTTGATTAGGGGTCGGGTTCTCTCCTCTCCCATAGTCAGGGCTTTTCACACACAATCAGAGGAAGAAAACTAGTACATTTCATTTCCAAAAGAAAAAAGGTTCTACCACAATAGGCACAACAAGGAACAAAACTTAAAATAACTCTAGGTACTGGGTACGCATCTATGCATCCCTCTCCCACGTAGTCTCCTCAAGCCCACCATGTCTCCACAACACACGAACCAAGGGAATGGTTCACCCGCGAAGAACCTTTTCTTTTGCGATCCTCGATCATCACTAGTCTCTCCACAAAAGTCACGTCGTCCTCGATGTCCATATCACCCCAATAAAGGATGTCTGAATCATCGTGCAGATACCGATGGAGCTGGGACACATGGAAGACACCATGTATCCTCAGTAGCGGCGGTGGCAACACTAGCTGGTAAGCCACCTCACCGACCCGCCGCAACACTTCTAAGGTTCCAATGAACCTGGGGGAAAGTTTACTCCCCTTGCTGAACCTCCGCTGCCCACGCCGAGGGGAGACCTTCATGAACACGTGGTCCCCAACCTCAAACTCCAAGGGCCTCCTCCTGGTATCAGCATACGACTTTTGTCGGTCCTGGGCCGCCTTCATCATTTCCCGTATGAGCTGAAGCTTATCTGTTGTGTTCTGCACCATCTCCAGGCCAAGGATGCCTGCCTCTCCTACTTCATCCCAACACATAGGTGAACGACATGGCCTCCCGTACAAGGATTCAAACGGGGCTCTACCAATGGTAGAGTGATTGCTATTATTGTAAGCGAACTCTACCAGGGGAAAGTGTCGCACCCACGATCCTCCTGAGTCCAGAACACATGCTCGTAGCATATCCTCCATGGTCTGGATGGTGCACTCTGTTTTTCTATCTGTCTGGGGATGGAAAGCAGTTCTAAAGCGTAACTAGGTGCCAAATGCATGTTGAAATCCTCTCCAAACTCGCGAGGTAAACTGTGCGTCCCTATCCAAGACTATAGACCTCGAAACTCCATGCAACTACACCACCTCATCCACGAACTTTAGTTCCAAAGCGTCCACAGTACTCAACTCCCTGATCGCCAGAAAGTGAGCCGATTTCGTCAACCTGTCCACTACCACCCAGATGGCGTCGTACCCCCCATGGACCTTGGGTAGTCCTGTGACGAAATCCATCGAGATGTCATCCCACTTCCACTCGGGGACATCTAGAGGCTACAGTAGGCCGCCTGGAACTCGGTGTTAAGCCTTCACTTGCTGACACACCAAGCACTTGGTCACAAACTCTGCCACTGCTCGCTTAACTTCGGGCCACCAAAACTGCCTCTTCAGTCCCTGGTACATCTTGGAAACTCCTGGGTGTACTGCCAGGGGTGAGTTGTGGAACTCACTGAGAACCTTGCCACGCACCGCCTCTGGAACGAACAACCTTCCCTAAAAAAGAATTCGGTTCTGACCATCCTCTATCCATACTTCCGGAGCATTCCCCTGGTCAACTCGGTCACGCATCACTTCGCACTCTGGTTCTCCCCACTGAGACTCCTCCACTTGCTGAAACAGAGATGACTGCACTTTCATCTGATAAAGGCAGCCTCTACCGCTATCCATCTTCGCATCCATGTGTAAGGTAGACAACTCTTCCATTGCCTTCCAGGCATCCTCCAACTCTTGGACATCATCCTTATGCGTCTTCCTACTCAAGTCATCGACCACTACATTGCCCTTTCCCTAAGTATAAGAGATCTCAAAGTCGTAATCCTGGAGGAACTCCACCCATCTCTGCTATCGCAAGTTTACGTCCCGCTGGGAGAAGATATACCACAAGATTTTGTGATCTGTGAAGACCACAAAGCGTTCCCCGATGAGGTAGTGCCGCCATAACTTTAGTGAAAAAATGGCCGCTACAAGTTCCAAGTCATCGGTGGCGTAATTACTCTCATGGGGGCATAGCTGCCTGGACCCATAAGAGATCACCCCTTGTTGCTTCATCAACACGCATCCCAGGCCCTGTACTGAAGCATCAGAGAACAGCTAATAGGCCACCCCTTCTTCTGGTAATATCAGCACTGGGGCACTAACCAACTTCTCTTTCAGATAGCTGAAGGCTGACTCACACTGCTCACTCCACCCGAAAACCTGGTCCTTCATGGTAAGGGTTGTCAAAGGGGCTGCTACTCGGGAGAAGTTTGGTACAAATCTCCGGTAGTAACCTGCCAGCCCGAGGAAACTTCGGACTTCCGCCACATTCTTGGGTGCTTCCCAAGAAACAACTGCCTCAACCTTTGATGGGTCGACCGCTACCCCCTGCTCAGACACTACGTGCCCGATGAAGTCCACCTCTCATGTCCAGAACTTTCATTTTGACAAATTCCCATAGAGTTGGTGCTATCGAAGGACCTCCAAAACTATCCTCAGGTGCTCTACATAGTCCTCTTGTGACCTCAAATAGATCATGATATCGTCGCTGAACACAACCGCAAACCGATCCAAGTACCCCCGGAAGATGGAGTTCATAATCCCCATGAACACAGCTGGGGCGTTCGTAACACCGAAGGGCGTGACTACGAACTCGAAGTGTCTGTACCTGCTCCTGAACGCTGTCTTTGAGATGTCACTATCTTTCACCCTCATCTGGTGGTACCCAGACCGCAGGTCGATCTTCGACAACCATCCTGCCCCTTTCAGCTGGTCAAAAAAATCATCTATTCTCGGAAGAGGGTAGTGATTCTTGTTCATTACCTGATTCGACCTCCTGTAGTCTATGCACAAAATGAGTACACTATCTACCTTCTTTGCGAACAGGACTGGAGCGCCCCATAGTGATGCGCTCAGACGAACATAACCCCTCTTCATCAGATCGTCAATCTGTATCTGCAACTCCCGTAGCTCTGATGGTGCCATCCGGTAAGGAGCCATCGAGATTAGACGAGCGCCGGGCTGCAGGTCTATCCCAAACTCGATATCGCGCAAAGGGGGTAGAGTCGTCACCTCCTCAGGGAAGACCTCCATAAACTCACGGACGATCTTTGGCACTTCCACCATTTCAGCATCTACTGATTCCACTGTTATCTCATCCAACAAGGAGAGGAGGGGTTCCTCTCACCTGTTTCCCTTCTGACTGCTCCGCTCGCCGGTGATGGTAACACGCCGGCCGTCCGAGTCCGAGAACACTACCCTTCTTCGGAAACAGTCGATGACGGCACACACAGAGAATAGCCAATCGATGCCTAGGATGACATCGTATGGATGAATCTGTAGTAGAAGAAGATACTTAACCGACTGATGTGGTCATATCATCAGTCTACATCCCCGACAAACAAACAACAAGTTGGTCTAACCTCCGAATGGTGTGCTCAACACCAGGGGCACTGGAAGTCTCTATGTATCTAATCCCATGGAACATGCTAGACTGGGTGAAACAAATGAGTGCGAAGCTTCGGTATCGAACAAGCTATAAGAAAGAGTGATAAATAGACTGATCATACCTCGAACAACCTCTGGCCCTGTTGGAACTGCTGCCTCTGTGGTGTGAAACTGTCCATGCCCAGCTCCCCTGACCCTCGTCTGTCGGCCACCTCCCTGACAATTCCCTGGTCGAGGTCCCTGTGGAGCGCCCTGAGATCGGCCTCCTCCTCCGATGTCTGCCCTCGGAGGAGCGGGAGCTCGCTGTCCCTACTGCTGCTGCTAGAAAGGTCTTGCTAGAAGCTGCTACTCGGGCAGGTGCCGGGGCTGTCCACCACCTCCGTGCTGCACCTAGTCCGGGCAATGACTTCAAAGATTCCCAGGGCTCCCACAGATGAAGCACCGCGGTCCTATGCCCGAAGAAAAGGGGCGAGGACCAGGAAATCAAAACTGAAACTGCTGCGGCCTGCTCCCTGCAGGTTGGAACCTAGAGGGTCCTGACGCTGGAGGCCTGGTGCTGACAGCCTTCCCCTTCGATGGTCCCAGCTTGATCCCCTCTCGGGATACACCTCCTAGAGCGTGCATCCTCTCCACCACTTCGGCCTTCTTCTGGACCTCCAAGTACGTTGGAAGCGTAAATGGGGTGACAACATAATGGAGGGAGGGTCGGAGCGCCTCCTCCAAACGTCTTGTCCGAGACTCCTTGTCGGGAAAGAGGCCTGGAGAAAAATGTAGGAGGTCCTTGAACTTGATCCCTAGCTCCCTCACCGACATACTCCCCTGCTGGAGGGAGAGTAGTTCCTACCTCTTTTCTGCCTTCATCGTCGAGGGGAGGAATTCCGCCCGGAACTCCCTCTCGATATTATCCCAAGTCACCTCAGACTCTCTCCTCTCCCCTGGGTAAAGCGTCCACCACTGACGCACCGATCCCCGCATCTGGCTGATGGCCAGAGGTACCCAGTACTCGGCCGGGGCCCGAATCAGGCCGAAAGCTATAACTAGCTCCTCTAGCCAGCCTTCCGTCTTCATGTCGGAGGTGCTGCCCTCATACTTCTCGAGGGCCTGTCGCTGGAAGGCCCGAAGAGTCTTCTTCCACTGGTCATCCTCTTCTTTTTGATTAGCTCTCTGCCAATCAGCCAAAGTAGTCTCCGGGGCCTCGATCGCCGGCACCACACGTGGTCTCCTTCCAGGTGCCATAGCTGCAAGGTAAACAAGGAATGCCTAAACCCAAGTAGTGCAAAATATTGTTCTTAATACTTATTAAAATTTTAATTTATTATTAATTCCCAAAACATCCCAGAAACACAAGAACACAAGTCATTATGATGCATGTAACTTTCCTAGGGTCTCTACCCTACAATCAGCGTGGCCTCACTTGGTCGATCGGTAGGTCCAGGGTCCTTGCATCGGATCACAGGGGGCCCTAAAAATCCCGTGTCCTAGCTGGTCTTCCCTAGCCTAATTCACGCACCAAGGTCACCCAAAACTGTTGCCTTACAATCCCATGCAATCCTCACTATGCCTAACTCTTGGCTCCATCCTATCTCTCAACCATCACCTTTGATACCATTCTGTCATGAACCGCCTTCACTAGGAGGGAAGGGTCAGCAGATTGCCAGGCCCTTCATTCTTTATGTTGAAGGAGAGATAATGACCCCCGAAACCCGCCTTCAATAGATCCCAGAGTGGAGAATAGCACCAAGGGAATGGAAATTTCACACAAATGGAAGGCATTACCCTTTTTATTTTATAGGATCGAAACATAAGAAGAAGAAAACCCAACAACACGAATGTAAAATAGAAAAGTAATGCCAATAGTAAACCATTCCCACATGCATGTTTCAAAATTAAAAGCCACAAAGTGTAAAGGGTGTCTACAAGGGTAAGTACCAAAGAATGAAAAAAGACAACTGCAACTGCACCAAGGATCCGAGCTAGTATGGTCCCGCACGATCCCCGAAGTCCTCCTGGAAACCTTAAATCAATTTTATATACGTAGGGTGAGCATACAAGTACTCTCATTAAGAAAAACCAAAGTCTCTCATGCACAAGTGGGGAAACGTACTAATGTACCATGAGAAAAAGAGTAAACCAAACACCTAACAAGGTAAACTATCCACCCAAGCCTCACCAAGGTACACCCCCCAAATAACGCAAGTCAAGTAATATATATATAATAAGATCACATCGATGTTTGGGTACCCCGCGCCACTTCCCCACTGGTTATTGAGACATCCTACGCATCGAACCAATCCTGCCATTCTCACCGCAGTCCCACTGCCACACCTGCCCGCACACATCTGGGCCACAACTACCACACGCAGTCCCACGACCAAATCCCACCCAAAAACACCTGGGACACAGCTATCACATGTAACCACGACTACAAAAACCTAGGCCAGAACAACCACCACCACGCCCGAAGGCACCTGGGCTAGAAAAAAAATCCACTGCCACGCCCGAAGACACCTGGGCCTCATCCCAAAGACACTTGGGAAACCACCTGCCGCACACACCTGGACAATCACCACACTACCCCGCCCGAAGGTTCTTGGGCTAATTATGGACCTCAGGCCATCACAGCCAGCCCGAAGATACTTGGGCTATCCAGGAAAGGGAGCAGAAAAGGAGCTAATAACCATCCACTAAGAATAGTGTTGGGAAAAACACCATCCCCCATGAAATGGGGGTCTTCGGCACTAAGTGATCAACTTGGGTGGGGAGCGAATGAGAAACACAAAGCTACAAGTATATATATATATAGGTAAAAATAACTCACCCAAATCTAGGATTTTCTTCAGAAAACCTACAGATCACAACATCACTCAAGTCCGAGTCACGACTCTCGCCAACAAACCCATTTTTCCCATTCTTATTTCACATTCAGTGTTAATGTTCAGATAAGTTCATGCACTACTGGGAAACTAACACCATAACTATAACCAAGGAAAAGAGACCACTCAATCATCAATTTAAACATTCTATTAACCATCAGAGGATCCCACCCGAGTTTGTGATATAGACAAGTAACCACCGGGTCATAAAACTCATAAACACCGAAGCCACATCAACAAGGGATCCCATCCCCAGTTTCATAACCACAGAAAGCATAAAATAACAGGGGATCCCATCCCCTACCACATCTCCAGCAATTGACTCGTAAGAGAAAACCACCAAAACACTGCCACCAACAATAAGCAAGGCCAAGCCTGTATTTTCAGATTTAGAAGATTTTACACGTTCCATGATTTCAATTCCATTTTGATTGGGGTAAGCACAGAAGGGATTGATCCAGGTGCTTTCAGTTTATTCAGCTGAGTATGAATGATTAACCAATTTACGTTTTATAGCAGGAGTTCACAACCACAAATAATCCACTTAAAACTTCACCAGGGTTCGTTAATGCACACACAACGACCACCAACGACCTCGATTTCAGAATGCGTAAGCTAGCACAACTCAGAGAGATGATCATAGAAGAAACAACATCAAAATACAATACAACATCAACGATCACAGCCCCCCTCCATTATTTATAGAACCCGCTCATTATTCTTATTTAGGTCTTGTTTATCCAATTCTACGGAACAAAAGGACACCCACCCCGCATGATACACAAAAGCAAGAGACGATGAAATTCCCTACTTGTTTGATCGACGATCGACGCTTAGGTCGGGTGCGGAACATTACAGATAACGATGCGGCGCGCCCGATGCACTAGAAGCTGCTTTTGAAAATCCGCGATCGAGGAAAAAGAAACCATGACTAACCCTTAGTTTATAAGAGCCGGGGACGGTTGAGGTGAAAATGCGAAATCGCGTAAGGCGTGGGGGTCGTGGGTTGACCACGCGGCTCCACTCGTCATTAAAGGGGGTCGGGTGGTTTAAACCGACTCATGAATTGATTAAGCATTTATTTAAAACTCTTATGCGCGTTACTGGTCTTTAAAACACGCTTAAACGAGTCAGAATAGGGTTTAAAACCCTATTTGCGCAAAACAGAGCGCTACTGGAAACAACTCGACAAAGTTGGGTGACGCCGATCGGTCTCACCGATCGGTCAGGCCGATCGGTCTCACCGATCCGTCTCACCAATCGGTCGCGCCGATTCACCGATGGGTCGTTCCGATCGGTCTCACCGATCGGTCTCACCAATCGGTCTCACTGATCGGTCGCACGAGGTCGCACCGATTGGTCTCACCGAGACGCCACTCCTTTAGGACCTGGATTTTGGAAAAGGGAAGGACCAAGAGTGTCTGGGTCATCACATTTCAAAACATGCAATTGCAAAAAATCAATTTAAAATTAGTCTCGTTGACGGGGTGACAAAACTGGTTATTAACATGAAAACCATCAAAATATTGAAATGTTTTTATATCGAATTCAATACAAAATTGATTCAAATGACCTAAGTTAGATTAAATGATATATAATTAATATAATCATACTTAAAAATAAATCAAATATATAATTTTAAAATATAAATTATTTACATGAGAAAGTTGTTTTCAATTAAAATTTAGTATTTTTTTAGTAATCATCAAAACATGAAATATATCATAAAAATACCAAACAATCGACCAAATTAAATTTTGATATTAATAATTTAGAGAATATGTTTTTTTTCATATAAAATTTATGAAATTTTCAATAGCTAGATTAAAAAAAAGTGTTCCTTTAAAAGGTGGGAAAACAATCTATTTAGAAATAAACATCTTTCATGAGTAAAATTTAATTTGTTCTTATATCATGTCTAAAAAAATATGATTAATTTTAAAAATTATATTGAATATATTATATATAAATTTCATTTATATAATCCAAAAAGTGTTATTTTATTATTTTATAAACACATTTGTTTTCTTTTAAATAGTTTATTCAAAAAAACATTTTCTTTTATATTAAAAATGTTTTTATTTTCATATATAATTAATTGGTCACCAAAGAACTAATTATATATAAATTTGTAAACCGTATTGTCATAATTTATTAAAACCTATTAATACCCACAATTTTAATGTCTAGGTTATAACTTCAACCTTTAAATAATAATATTTAATTGTTCATTTAAGCTCGATGTGGAATATCATATACACTATCAAACATAGTGTTTATTTCTTAAAATAATGTGATGTTACATTTTATATATTTAATAAATTAAATCATCACAATTTGAAAATGGGATTGGAAATCATGGTTTGACTATATATTACCTTTATTGAAACATCACATCAAAAAAAAGATTAATAAAACATTCACTTTAAAATAAATAAATGGAAGTATGAAGGATACGTGAGATAACTTATAATAGGATTACATATAGGAAAATATAGACATAGAAGAGAAAAAACACTATCATGTTCTAATAGAGACTGATAGAGAACATGCTTATGAGAATTTTAACAATCCTTAAACCATAAATATGCGATTGGTTAAATGGTTATTAATTTAAAAGTAAGAAAAGTAAATGGATAATTTTTTAATATCTTTTTTTATAGAGTTGAGGAATTATATTAATAACTCAACTAAGAACATAACAAAACATACTTAATTTAAAAGTATAGTTTCATCCTTTAATCAATTTCCACTATACACTCAACTTTTATTCCAAATGTTGAGTATGAAACTTGAATTTTATAGGCCCAACACTACTGGAAAATGGGATATTTGTGATAGGATCCCATCGCAAATAGGCTTTAGGGACGGGACCCTGTCACAAATAGCCCATTGTAGAAAACAACGTCGCAAATATTATTTTTTGTGATGGGCCCATCGCAAAAAAAGTATTTGAGATTGGAAAGGTCCCCGTCGCAAATAACCCTCCGATTATATACATTATATATAAATATTTTTTTTGGCGACAACCCATCTCAAATAGTATTTGCGATGGGAAACTGCCCCGTCGCAACTAAGCCTTCGGTTATATACATTACATATATAAACCTTTTGCGACGGGCATGTCGCAAATATTATTAATAAAAATTTATATTTAGATTATTTGTGATGGGCTCCCATTGAAAAAGGTCCAGTCATAAATACTAATTTTTGGCAACACAATTTTTAGTGGATTGACTGCTTCTCTTTTGTCTGCATTCTCATTTACCTGAAAATTTCTCCCACTAAAATTATAATGAAGAATCTTGTCATAAGTACACATATTCATTACCGTGCATACGAGAATGTATAATCATACCTCTGAGTAGATTCTTCATTGTGATTTCTGTGTGAGAAACTTGCATGTAAATGAGCCATCAGACAAAAGATCCCCTTTTTGTCGATGAATCATCTTTTTGCAATTGTCACTACCTGAACACATTATAAAAAATGTGGTCCTATGAATGCATATTCAAACTCTTGCATATGTAGAAGCATACTTTTCATAATGTTTTGATTCGGTGAAAGTTGAAAGGAGATGAGTCATTGATTAAAAGGAGTGTCATCAATCCACTGGAAATTATTCCATGTTATTACAAGTTATTACTTATACAATTTATTGATATTTTTTCCTATTTCTTGCTATTTTTTACTATGGATTCCTATTGATTCCTATTGATTCATATTGATTCCCATTGATTCTTATTGATTCCTATTGATTCCTAATTATTACTAATTATTATTAAATATTACTAATTATTACTAATTATTACTAATTATTACTAATTATTACTAATTATTACTAAATATTACTAATTATTACCAATTAGTACTAATTATTACCAATTATTACTAATTATTACCAATTAGTAATAATTATTACTAATTATTACTGATTATTACTAATTATTACTAATTATTACTATTTATTACTAATTATTACTAATTATTACTAATTATTACTAATTATTCCTATTTATTTCTCTTTATTCCTAATTATTACTATTTATTCCTATTTATTCCTATTTATTCCTATTTATTACAATTTATTCCTAATTATTACTATTTATTTCTTTTTATTACTAATTATTCCTAATTACTCTTATTTATTCATAATTATTCCTATTTATTCCCATATATTCCTAATTATTATTAATTATTAGTAATTATTTCTAATTATTTCTAATTATTTCAAATTATTTCAAATTATTTCAAATTATTCCTAATTATTCCTAATTATTCATAATTATTCCTAATTATTCCTAATTATCACTAATTATTACTAATTATTACAAATTATTACAAATTATTACTAATTATTACTAATTATTAATAATTGTTACTAATTATTTCTAATTATTTCTAATTATTTCTAATCATTCTTATTTATTTTTAATTATTACAAATTATTCCTATTAATTCCTATTTATTACTAATTATTTATAATTATTACTAATTATTACTATTTCTTCATATTTACTACTATTTCTTACTATTTGTTACTATTTGTTACTATTTGTTACTATTTCTTCCTATTTGTTACTATTTGTTACAAATTATTACTATTTTTACTATTTATTTGTAATTATTACTAATTATTACTAATTTTTACTATTGTTTACTATTGATTACTATTGATTACTATTGATTACTATTTATTCCTATTTATTCATATTTATTCCTAATTATTCATAATTATTCCTATTTATTACTATTTATTCTTATTTATTACTATTTATTCATATTTATTCCTAATTATTCCTATTTATTCATATTTATTGCTATTTATTCATATTTATTCCTATTTATTGTTAATTATTACTATTTATTCCAATGTATTCCTAATTATTACCATTTATTCTTAATTATTTCTATTTATTCCTAATTACACCTATTTATTCCTATTTATTCCTAATTAGTACTATTTATTACTATTTATTCCTAATTACTACTATTTATTACTAATTACTACTGTTTATTACTAATTACTACTATTTATTACTAATTACTACTATTTATTACTAATTATTACTATTTATTGATAATTAATACTAATTATTACTATTTATTACTAATTACTCCCATTTATTTCTATTTATTACTAATTATTACTATTTATTTCTAATTATTCCCAATTATTACAATTTATTCCTAATTATTACTATTTATTCCTAATTATTACTATTTATTCATAATTATTACTAATTATTACTAATTATTACTATTTATTCCTATTTATTTCTATTTATTACTAAAATACTGTTAACAAAACAATTTAAATCTAATTTAATTACAACTAATCAACAATAAATAAAATTAACATAAAAAATTAAATAAATACTAAACCAAATAAAATATAAATACCTTTAAACTTGATCTCCGATTGATGTAAGCACCTTCACAACTTCTCCGTAATAAAAATTAACTAAGAGAAATTTTTACTCTAAAATTCTAGTTTAGAGGGAGAAAGGAAGTGAGAAATGAGATGAAGAGAAAGAAAAACGAAGGGGGTATATATAGGTTAGATTAGTTGCGACGAGATTTGTTGCGGCGGTAAGCCCATCACAAATAACATTACCCGAATTTATTGTTGTCGGTAGTTAAAAGGGTATTTGCAACGGGGCCCGTCGCAAAAGGTGACCTGCCGACACAAATTTTGCGACGGGACAACATCCCGTCACAAAAAGTCATTTACCGCCGCCGTTTTTTGTGGCGGGACCCATCGAAAATACCATTTGACCGACACACTATTTGCGACGGGGGGATCCCCCCATCGTAAATAACCTTCCCGTGATTTGGCGCACATCCCGCATGAAAGCGTGCATTACCTTTTGCGACAGGACCCCAAATCCCGTCGCAAATAACATGTTATTTGCGACGAGACGAACCCCCCATCGCAAATAACCCCTAGGATGGACTATTTGCGATGAGAACTAATCCCTTCACAAATACCTCATCGCAAAAAACTGTTTTTCCCGTAGTGAAAATCACTAGAATCAACTTCAAGAGTCTCAAATAATCCACAAAAGATAAAATATCTACTCATCATGTCTTGAATCATTAACCAAAACCATAATTTTTAGGATAAGATAAGATAATTATTTAACATGAATAAACCATTATGAGAAGAAAAACTACTTCAATATCCCAAATTAAACAATGACTCCCAAAGTTCAAATTAGATCATTCCATAAAATATTATCATTAAAATCCCTAAAAAATAATCACAATATGTTTTAACATCAAAGGTTATCTCAAAATTTTCATTTTTCATCCAAAAAATGTAATAACCCATAACTAACTCAAAAATTGAATGTCTCAAAAAATACTATTAGTCACCTTAAAATTTTATTACATAAACCCTAAAAACTTTTTCTAAGATAATGAACTTATTATCAACCTTAAAATTATAAACCGTTGATGTTATCCCAAAATCTAAATAAAACATCATAATCTCCAAAGTTTTCTAAACAATCCCTTGATACCAACTATAAGGAATCGACCTTAAACATTACATATTATAGTGTTTTTGAAATATAATTCTCATTTGTGGATCTTTTCAATTTAGTGTTTTAGATAATTAGTAAAAATCTTCCTAAATAAACCCATAAATTAAATGTGGAATCTTATACTTAGTATCTATTTTTCCACAAAAGATCTCTAAAATAAAACATGGATTCAATTTATGAAATACCTTTATAGTTTTCTCTATGATATTATAATTTTCCCTACACTCCCTTAAACCCTTTGAAAATCATTTTAAAACATGGTATAAGAACAAAAAAACTCATTAAGGTACATAATAAGAAATAAATAAAATATTAGTTCATGAATACTTATAAACCCATGAAAACTTTTTCACAAAGTTATAATTTTATCCCCTAAAACATAAGATCTTTATATTTCCTGACGAAATCCTAAGTTTTCTATAAAAATACATAGAAAAAAATCATAAATTTATCTTGTGGGATCATTTATATATTACTGTTATATTTAATGTATCTCTCATTACTATATAGGGAGAAACCTTCACTGTAACATTTGGAATATTCGTAGCAGTATATTAACTTAATCTCTTTGGAGAAACTCTATTGGTTAACTCTTTCTCATCACCCAATGCATTAAAGAGAAATAAAGATATCATACTCTTTAATTTTATCACAGATTCACATGTATTGTTAAACAAATCCCAAGCACCACCACATATGAATAGCACATAAATATTTCATCAAAGAAATATTTCCACATTGAAATCACTTTTCATTTTTACAGATTTGTGAACCCATAAATGAAAAAAATTTATTTGAAAATAAAATTATAACATATAAAGGAATCATATAAACATTAAAGATTCATGAGAGTGAGAAATTATATTCATTCCGTATATGTTAAAAAAATTCCTTTTGGATTTTGTAAAAATGGATGAAAGTGTAACTTTAAAATTAGTTTTTAAAAGAAAGTCCCTTAAATAAAACCAAAAAAAGATCTCTTTTTGAAAACATTTGAAATAATTATAAAATTCACATTTTAAAATATTCATGTACATATATACAAATTCATAAAAACCATTTTGAATACATGGATATGAAGTAGAATTATTTTGAAGAATAAATCATTAAACATTTAAAATGGGTTTTTCTTTAAAGGGTCCCTTAAAATGATCTTATCATTGAAGTGAGAATTAATAAAATGAATCAATTATGTGTATTTTCTATAAATACAAATAAAAAAGTGTAAATACAAAATAAAATATGAAAAATTCATGTCAAAAATAATCTTAGCATGACATAATAAAGATGTAGAAGATTATCCAAAAAATGTAAATTGGGTTAAGAATTTCCTTACTACTTTGTAATTAGTCAAAATGCATGCCACATGAAATAGTATCATTTTAAAAAACATTATATATCATGATAACATATACATTATTGATATGAAATTTCAATATAGAGTTATATAAACCTCATAAAAAAATATAGGTGCATAGCATCAAAATGTGCCTCAATGAAAGAAAATTGAGATGAAGTTCCTTAACATGACCCTAAATCATCACGTACAATATTTATCATCCTGAATAATAAAACAAGGATAATTATTTAAATTCTTGAAATCCTTTTTAATGCTCATTAGTCCTTTTATGTCTCTTATTTTCATGTCATTACCGTTACATAATTATTTATGTTCATGTCATATGTTTTGTCGATATTCAGTACTTGAGTCCAAAATGAATTTGGTATGATGTAAATAGTAAAATTGGTTATAAGTATAACACCCCAAGCTTTCACAGTATGTTTCTCTTTTAATAATACAATAGCTTGTGATGTACGCAACCTAATGTTCTAGCACACCATGACCAATAAAACTAGCCATTTAAAAAGTAGTTATGAATAGTAATTACTACTTTTTGAAATTTTTTAAATTTTATTATTCAAAATGGATTTCATTTTTGGATTTGAAATATCCAAATTAGCTTAAGGTGATTTTTTGGTATTTTTCTGAAAACTTTCAATTTTTGATGAATAGTGAAAAGCACTACGTTATTGTTTAAAATCGAATGTTTATTTAACTTTTTATTATTTTTATGTAAATTTATTTTAAATTAAAAGTAGATACATAATACCTATATTAGTTCATTATAATTAAATTGAATCATTTTATAATAAGATTAGATATATAAAAATTTATCGAACTTGTGAACATCTTTTACCCACCTTCTAGGCACATTTACAAATTTGCATAAAAGGTAAATTTACTACTTTTGTGAATTTTATTTCCAAAATCCTACATATATTGTTTTCATCATCAATTAAAATTTGGTTCAATAGCATGAAAATAATTTTTGGTGAATATTAACTTTTGAATTTTATTTTCCACAGTTAAAAGTAAATAGGGAAATTAAAGGTAGAAATAATATTTTAATTAGCACAAAACATGTCTTAATTATATTTGATAAGTGTATTTTTACCAACATAAGCCTTAGGAAAAAATATGATCCTTTTTGATCAAATTGGATTATATTAGGAAATTTATTATATTTTATTTAAAGATGAGTTAAAAGTGTTAAATTCAAATTTTAATAACTAAAACATTTTTAATATAGGGTAATACATAATATAAATTCGACTATAAATATTCATTAGAAATATAAAAATATTTCCTACATAATTGTGTTTTATGTAGAATTTTTAGACAATAAATAATAAAATTTACCTGTGACACAATGATGATGCAGTAATTACCTTATTAATGAATGATTAAAATAATTGATATTATAAATATTAAAATAAATTTAAATTGAATCTTTTGATGACATCCACGAATTTTCTAGATGAATATGAAATTTTAGGATTGATCCAATTTATTTTTTAAGTAATCAAGTTTTTATGACTTTCACAAAAACCAAATAATAAATAGTGTCAAAATTAACATAAATGAGTTTTTAAAATAAATACTATTTTATTAAATGATATAATATTCCTAAAAATATAATATTTTTCAAATGGAATTATATAATTTTAGATATGTCATTAATTAACCACCTTAGTTTCTCTTGGAATTTTATAGTAACTATATTAACCATGTATTATAAATATAAAAGAAGGCATGGTAGAAGTTAAACTATTTAACTAAGTGTTAAATAAAAAAGATAAGGTTAATATGGTGACCTAAAAATTTATAACACCTATTGGTTAAGAGTATTTAGACCCATACCCACCTTATCCTGTAAATAAATCCATTTTGAGCTATTAGAAACCAAAAATGATTTTATAATAAACTAATATTTCATACTCTTCCAAAAATTCCCCACACCTCTCTTATAAAAGTGTACTTCCCCTATCTAAAATTCACACCTAGAAATCCATTTGGCTCGGCTAACAGCTACTAAAATATCTTACCAACTACCCTCACTTGAACCTATAGGGATTACATTGACCATAAATCCATACTAAGGAGTCCTCTTGTTCAAATCAAAAGAAAGACCCCGAAGAAGTGGTAATTATTTCATAACCTCTTTCAAACTTCTTTTCTTCTTCAACTTCCTATTTCTTTGTTGTTTCCATAATAAAATAATATAAATAGTACCTAATACATACTTAGATGTTATTATAAATACGGAATAACCATATTCATTATTCTATCTATCCTATGAATGAAAAATTCACCGTATGCGCATACGTAGGACTTACCATCTCCACATCGTGGTATAGTTTGATATTCAACCCTTCATTATTTGGATGGGTATAATAATGAGTATAATTGATGGAAATAATTAATATAACATGTTATTTATTTTGTATATATAATTTACCAATCAATTAAATAATATATCACCATCAATAGAATGATATTGTCGCTCGTGTGTACGTACGGCTTACCGTCTACACGACGTGATGATATTTCGTTCCCTATAGTAACCATTCTAGAATAATTTTTATTTGATGATTAAAAATAATGTTCAAAAACTTAATATAATTCTGAATATGAATCAAATACATCCTATCCCTAACAAACATTACTTATGTAATAAAACATCTAAAGGAAAATGAATCATTTAACACATGAAACAATGCTAAAATTGTAATATTATAAACAAAGTAATATTATAGGATCATATATGATATCATATTTATGTATGTGGTTATTTTATAATTTAATGAAAATTATTTAACCATTATACAGAAGGTTAATGTACCCTCGGCTAAGGAAAATTACAAGGTAAGGGTTAGTTTTACAATCTCTTTATTATCTGAGGTTGTTTATACGTAAGTATCTACTGTGACATATTTATCATCCACATACATGTTTCTTAGAAATGTATTTCAAAACATTTTTAATACTTCCTAGACTATGGGTTAAAGAAATTTATATCCTTTTTTTACTTTTTATAAAATGTTTTGAAAGGAATATTTTCGTCATTTTCCAAACTAGGTACTTTATGACCTTTTCAACAAATTATGGAAATATTGTTTTTTTAACTTATATGATGAGTGAATCTATTTTATTCCATTATAAAACCTTTGAGGATTACCTTACAATATTATATAAATATTTTCAAAATAAATGTTTTCTTTTATAACTTTTATACTTTTAAATGATTTTAAAGTAGAAAGATATATTTCTATAAATAATTTTTGAATTGATTTAATCTATGTGAACATATGTTATTGGATTTTATGATTAATTGAATTTGATTTATTATGATACAATATTACATATTTTATTGATATTTTTATGATATGTTTGACTGTGGATGTGGTATTTTTATATCATTCATAGTTTATGGTTAATGTATAAACATTTCGTTTGTTAGTTTATTACGAATGTTTATGTTATGTTTCAGAATTTTTATATAAGGAATGTATTAGATGTAGTTAGTGACGGGCGGGGCCTGATATATCCCCTCGATGCATCGATAGGTATCGTGAGACAAACTAGTGTCTTGTGACAAGGACTTGATAATATTTTTATTTAAGGTCTTGGCATGAGGCCTTGAATTTTTTGTTATGAAATACGACATTATGACTTCTATCATTATGAGATTAGCTATTGATATTACATGTGATTATTCAACTAGTAGAATAACCATGTGAATAAGTAAATAGAATTATTTGATTTATCTATTCCACATTATGTTGAATTTTATGTTTAAAAGGCTTGTGTTTTAGTCTTATACATTTCCTTATATGTTTATTCTTATTTATGATAGTTTTCTGCTATATTGTTATCCTTACTGAGGATCTGATCTCACCCCTTTATTATGACAACCCTTCTTTTTATTACAACTTAAACATGCTTTATTACATAAAACTTCAATTGATACAACAAAGAAGATCGAGAGGTTTAGTGTCTTTGGGGCTTAGGATCATTACATAAAAACTTTAAACTTGAAATACAACATCCTTATTGAAAACTTCCTTTACATGACCACTACATTCTTTCGTACTTAGCATTGCATGGGATAACCTGAGGACATGCATAAGAAAAGGGTGAGCTATAAAGCCCAGTAAGGGAGTAAACAATGAATAACATGAGGAGTACAATACATGCTAGGCGATAGGAATATCAATAGAGCATAAGAGAGACATGAACATAAAGGCATGATAAAGCATGATAATCATAACATGGAAATGTGGCAACAACACTTAACATTGAATTAGCATGAGCCAAGGCTCATTGCACATGGAGCATGAGTAAACCCTCATTGCACTTGAAGCACGAGTAAACCCTCATTGCACTTGAATTAGCATGAGTCAACACTCATTGCACATGGCGTATCATGATACTATACTTTACCCAATGCATTGGAGCGCTATAAAGGGCGCACCCTCCTTAAACATTTCATTTCATGCATAAGTGTTCCACATGGATCATAAAAAAAGGATTCATAAAACATAATCATTTCTTCCACGATAAAGGAATGTGGAAATCATACATGGATCTTTACAATCAATATGTATATGTAAATAAAGGTGAATACCCTTGATGGAGAAATGAGCATGGTATTCATTACACAAAGACATTGGCTTAGAAAATCGGTGCGATTTCGGCAGCGTAACAGCGTGACATAAGAATTCATAAAAAAGGTTGATGAGAGAGAAAGGGGTTCCTCATCATATTTACATGTAATGGACAGTAAGGAGGTCATATATATACATGTCCCAACAATTGAAATTGAATTTGAATTCATGATACAAAAGTATTGCTTGAATGTAAAAGATGAGAGAGAAGTTCCTTTTGGAATTTCGGCATAGTAACGGGTGTACATGGGAGGCATTTAATGAGAGAGAAAGGGGTTCTCCCATCATTAAAACAGTAATAGGGCAGTATGGGGGAGGTGCGAAACCATACCCCAACATTCATAATTGAAATTAAAAGGGCAATACAACTTAAAGAAAATTGACAAAAAAAGAGAACGGAAGAAGACCCCTTACTTGGAAGTGTGCTTCCAAAGGCTAGAGAGAGGCTTGTGAGAGGATTCTTGGGAGCTTGGGGCACCTTGGGAGGATTCTAGAGAGAGTAGGGCAGAGGTTGGACGAACTTCAAGGGCTTTGAGTGAGGAGGAAGTGGGAGATTGGGTGGGTTTATATAGGAAAGGTGAGAAAATTCTTTATTATTTAGGTTTGGGACCCCTTATATTAAAATAATCCAAACCACAAACCATCCCATGGTATTTTCCCATGGTTTCTGGAAAAGGAAAGAGGAAAAAAATATTTTACAAGTCCAAGGTCCGAACTTATTAAAAAATTAGGGTTGCTTATGTGGAGGTGAGTCACACTCCCATTGAAATTAATTTAAAAAGGCAAAGTGTTGAATAAGTCTTGAGGGCTCCATTAATGCTTTGAAAAGTAAGTCAAACAAACCCAAAACCTCATTATTTTAATGATAAAACACATATTGGTCGAACATAAGGATTATGGTATTTTATTACATCACCATTGGGTCATTATGATGTCATAAAACACATTATATATTTAAATGGTATTTAATTTTTACCCAAAAATTTGACTGTCTCAGAAAATTATGAAAAATTCACCGTTGGATAATTTCGACGTACTGATTCCAAAAATAATATTTATTTTATCTAAATAATTTTCTAAATATGTGAATTTTCACTTTTAAAATAAAAACCGACATTTATAAAAAAATCACGGGTTTTGATAGAAATGGATTTCAAACCTTAATAAAATTTTTAATTGCATTCATAAAATTATAAGATCATTTATACTTAATAAAAAATTAATTTAATATTAATAATAATATTTTATTAAAATATTATTTATTTCAAAAAAATCCTTTAATTTAATGAAATATAATTCTTAATTAAATAATAACTAAAAACACCGTTTGTACTTTAAAAACTAATTACAATGTATCAAAAATGACTAGAAATTATATTCATTATTATATAAAAAATTAATGTACATGAACATGGTGCTACTTATTTGTTACATAACCCCTTAAAATAGCCACATAAGACCTAAGGGTAAGATGTGCGATGGTGACAGACTCTTGGGGTTGCTCGGATAACATCACTCGAGTGGTAATCTCTATCAAGTTCCATTTTTCCCGTAGACGATCACGTTCGAGCTTGACTTGATGAAGCTCAGCTTGGGATTGGTCAAGGGCAAAGCCCAAAGACGCCACCTCTTTTCCGAGATCCAACAAATGGGCTTCGTAAGGGGAAATTCTACTGGATGAGGCCATCGCTTCCTTTGTCTGAGTAGAAAATTGGTTCGTTAAAGCCTTATATTTAAACTACCCAGATGATCACTATTCAGCGGCTATAAAAGTAACGGTCACAAATCTTAACATTAAACTAAAGAAGTTGACATCTTATAAAAACATTTTTTTTTCATAAAGAAACATTTAACTGGATCAAGATGGATTTTCCATTAATGAAATTTTGGGTCGTTACAACATTCCCCCCTTAAGAAATTTCGCCCTCGAACTATTCCTTTTCCCACACTAAAACAAATGTGGGTAACTTAGCTTCATCATATCCTCTGACTCCCTTGTTGCTTCTTCAAACTTGTGGTTTCTCCACAACACCTTGACGAGGGGCATTGTCTTATTTCGTAGAACTTTTTCTCTACGATCTAAGATCTTCACTGGTTGCTCCTCATAAGAAAGATCGTCTTCTAATTGTACCACCTCGGAAGAGAGTACATGTGAAGGGTCTGGTATGTACTTCCTTAAGAGGGATACATGGATGACATCATGCACCTTGGCCATAGTAGGTGGAAGTGCTAGTTGATAGGCCACAGCCCCAACATGATCAAGAATCTCAAAGGGGCCGATGTACCTTAGACTTAACTTCCCTTTCTTTCCAAACCTCATGACCTTCTTCCACGGAGATATGTGTAAAAACACCATGTCTCCGACTTTAAACTCAAGGTCTCGTCGACAATTATCTGCATAACTCTTCTGTCGACTTTGGGCTACCTTGATATGCTGCTGAATGGTTTTCACCTTCTCCACCATTTCTTCGACCATTTCTGGTCCAAACAGCTTATGTTCACCGACCTCATCCCAACATGCCGGTGTTCTACACCTTTTCCCATACAGGGCTTCATATGGTGCCATTTGGATGCTCGAGTGGAAACTATTATTATAAGAGAACTCAACTAGAGGAAGATGTTGATCCCATCCTCCTTTAAAGTCCATTGAGCACGCTCTCAACATATCCTCAAGTGTTTGGATAGTCCGCTCGGATTGGCCATCAGATTGAGGATGATAGGCCGTACTGAAGTTCAGTTCAGTATTCAGAGCATTTTGAAGACTCTTCCAAAACATAGAGGTAAATCTTGGATCTCGGTCAGACACAATAGATAGTGGTACTCCAGGCAACCGTACCACTTCCCTGATACATATCCGTGCCAGTTGATACAAAGAGAAATCCTCTCGAATAGCAATGAAGTGTGCAGTCTTTGTAAGACGATCCACAATAACCCAGATTGCATTGTTGCTTTTGGATGTCCTTGGAAGTCCAGTGATGAAGTCCATGGAGATGTTCTCCCATTTCCATTCTGGTATGGGCAATGTTTGCATCATCCCCTTAGACTTCTGCCTCTCTGCCTTCACTTGCTGACACACCAGGCACTTTGATGTATATTCGGCGATCTCCTTCTTTATATTATCCCACCAAAAGTTTTCTCGGAGATCTCGATACATCTTTGTGCTCCCTAGGTGAATAGAGAAATTTAAATTATGTGCATCATCCAAAAGATCCTTCTTCAGCTCCGAACATGATGGAACACATAGTCTTTTCCCAAACCGCACAATTCCTTCTTCATTAACATTAAACTTTGAGGATTTTCCCTTTTTGATAGCTTCCACTTTTTCTTGGATTCCTGCATCATCCTTTTGAGCATCCTTTAACCTTTCCAAAAGAGATGGTTGAGAAATCATTTGTGAAAGGATTGATGATGTTCCCTTCTTTATGATTCCCACGTCCATCTTCATCAAGTCTAAGAAGATTGGATCCTTCTCAATTCTCATCATTGATAGAATAGCTGGATCCTTTCTACTTAGGGCATCTTCCACCTTGTTCGCTTTCCCAGGGTTGTAATGTATTGAACAGTCATAATCCTTGATGAGCTCTATCCATCTTCTATGGCGCATATTAAGCTCTTTCTGTGTGAATATATATTTAAGACTCTTGTGGTCAGTATATATCTCACATTTCTCTCCATAGAGATAATGCCGCCAGATTTTCAAGGCAAAGATCACCGCCACCAACTCCAGATCATGCGTTGGATAGTTTCGCTCATGGATTTTCAACTGCCTTGAGGCATAGGATATCACTTTATCATTCTGCATCAGCACACATCCTAAGCCCTTCTTCGAAGCATCACTGAATACCACAAAAAGCTCCCCAATTGTGGGTAAAGTGAGAACGGGTGCAGTGATAAGCCTCCTTTTCAAATCCTTGAATCTTTCTTCGCATTCATCACTCCAAGCTATCTTTACTCCCTTTCGAGTTAGCTTGGTAAGAGGGTTGGACAATCGTGAGAAATTTATCACAAATCGTCGATAATATCCAGCTAACCCCAAGAAGCTACGGATATCAGTTTCCGATGTTGACCACAGCCATCCCTCAATTGCATCTGTTTTGGAGGGGTCCACAGATATCCCATTGCTTGTGATGATATGACCCAAGAATGAGACTTCCTTCAACCAAAACTCACACTTGCTGTACTTTTCATAGAGCTTCTCCTTGCGCAAAGTCTCTAGTACAGTTTTTAAATGCTCCTCATGGTCCTCCTTGGTTTTGGAGTATATTAGAATATCATCTATAAAGACTACCACAAATTTGTCTAGGTAATCAGTAAAGACTCTTTTCATCAATTCCATGAATATTGCTGGAGCATTGGTGAGTCCGAAAGGCATTACTATGAATTCATAGTGCCCGTACCTTGTACGAAAAGCAGTCTTGGGGATATCTTCCATCTTCACCCTTACTTGATAATATACCGACCGCAAGTCGACCTTGGAGAATTATTGTGCTCCACGCAGCTGATCAAACAAGTCATTGATTCTTGGGAGAGGATACTTGTTATTTATCGTGATTTTGTTAAGTTCACGATAATTGATGCAAAGCCGCATTGACCCATCCTTCTTCTTGACGAAGAGGACTGGTGCACCCCATGGTGATGCACTTGGGCGTATAAACCCTTTTTCCAGATTCTCCTGTAATTGTTTCTTCAGCTCTTCAAGCTCAACAACAGCCTTTCTATATGGAGTCTTGGATATCGGTAGTGCCCCAGGTATAAGTTCAATTGAGAACTCAACATCTCTTCTTGGAGGAAGACCGGGAAGTTCCTCGGGAAATACTTCTGCGAATTCCCTCACAATAGGCATTTCTTCAAGGGTGGTTTCTTCCTTGGACTCAATCATCTGAGCCAGATATGCGTGCTCATAAGGCAGTAATATCCATGCTTGAGATGATGGAGCTAAAGGAGATTCATCTTCCTCCTGACACTTGTAAATAATCGGGGGTCTATTCTCCAAATGGAGTGTGATTTCCCTCTCCCGACAATTTATGTTGGCTCTATATAAGGAAAGACAATCCATGCCAAGAATTGCATCAAATTCCACCAAAGGTAGTATGACGAGGTTCGCCGGGAAATTCAATCAACAGATTATAACAGGGGAGGACTTATAATCATGGGATGCAATGATTGCCCCATTTTCCGTACTCACCGACATCTTTACTTCCATGATTTGTGGTGGTGTAGGGATTGTTCTACTAAACTTTTGAGATATAAAAGAATGCGTAGAACCTGAATCAAAAAGTACGTTTGCTATTCTTGAATGAATAACTAGCGTACCTGTCACCACTTCGTTGTCGTGGTTCACTTCGGCAGAAGTGATGGCAAAAGCTCTTCCTTGCTGTCTTGGAGGTTGTTGATTGCCTCTGATAACCCTTGGATTAGGGCACTGATTCGCAAAATGACCCGGTTCTTTGCATTTGAAGCATTGAACAACGCGTTGAGGTTCAAACGGAGCGTTCCTCTCCTCTGTCGCAGACGCGGGTCCTTCTTGCTGACAGTTAACAGCTAGGTTCCCTTCTCTTCCACACTTGAAGCATTTTCTTGTCCCCCTAAGGCAATTTCCAGGGTGCTTCTTTTCAACACTTTTGGCAAGTGGGGTGCTAGAATTTCTTAGCACCGTTGGATTTATCCATCGGACCACCAGCATTGAAGTCCACCTTCCGCTTCTTGTCCCCATGATACCCCTGTGATTCTCCGATCTCCATTTCAACCTTGAGGGCACATCGGACAATTTCCTCATAGCTGTCGAAGTCACGGATCGCTAATGCTTTCCGCAAGATAGGCTTCAGCCCATCAAAGAAGCAGTCAACCTTGCATTCGGGGGTAACGGAAAAGCCGGAAGCGTATCGTGCAAGCCTTGTGAAGTTTTCCTCGTACGCTCCCACAGATTCCTCATCTTTCTGCTTGAGGGAAAGGAAGTCCCTTTCCATCTTAAGATGGAGGGTGCATGGAAAATATTTATCGAAAAACATCTTCCGGAATACCTTCCATTCCAAAGCCTCGATCTCCTCCTCAGGCTTCATATTTTTGATCAACATCCACCATTGATCAGCTTCACCCTCCATACGATAAGCCGCCAGGAGAACCTTCTCTTTTTCAGAGCATTGGAGGATGGAGAATATCTTTTCAATGGAGTTGATCCATTGTTCAGAAATCGTGGGATCAGATGATCCACTAAAAGTAGGAGGCCTTTGTCTCATGAAGCTTTCAATAGCGACTTGTTCTTTCTTAGGGGGGTTTGAACGTTCTTCTTGACCAGTGTTTCTATTCAAAACTTGAGTTAGCTGAGAGAGAAGCATGACAAAGTTCGCGATTCCCGCTCCCATTGGATTGGGCATCTCATAAGTACAATCATCACACTGATCTTCACAACGGTTGTTATCCCGAGTTCTCCTATTACCGGCCATTGGCTGGAATAAAAGGAAAGTTAGGGGAAACACATAAAGGGTAATCCAAAGACAAAAGTTGATGACTTATAAATAAACTTTAATCTCTTTAACTCATGAGTCTATAGGATTCAATCTAGGATTTTCACGATCTTCCTTCTAACATATATCCTTAGGGGAATTTTTCCCTTAATAAGGGTTCATACTAAGATTGTGAATTTATCAAAACATATCCCCCGGGAGTGTCGTAACCAAGAGTGCAGCAAGGCCCGTTGTCGTGCACCAGTTCCCGTTCGAGTCTAGCTCAAAGCGGTGTTTTCGGGTTTTACCCCTAGGATACATCTGTGCCAGAGCCGCCTCTACCTGCTCATATCCATATAGGGATGTATTTGTTTGAAAAACCACTTACTTAGTATTTACCAAAACTTAGGGATGTTTTTATTATGATTAGTCTTGTATCTAAGGCTTTACTAGGGTTTCCTAATCCCAAAAATAACGAAACCTATCCTCTGATACCAACTATGACAACCCTGCTTTTTATTACAACATAAACATGCTTTATTACATAAAACTTCACTTGATACAACAAAGAAGATCAAGAGGTTTAGTGTATTTGGGGCTTAGGATCATTACATAAAAACTTTAAACTTGAAATACAACATCCTTATTGAAAACTTCCTTTGCATGACCACTACATTCCTTCGTACTTAGCATTGCATGGGATAACCTGAGGACATGCATAAGAAAAGGGTGAGCTATAAAGCCCAGTAAGGGAGTAAACAATGAATAAAATGAGGAGTACAATACATGCTAGGTGATAGGCATATCAATAGAGCATAAGAGATACATGAACATAAAGGCATGATAAAGCATGATAATCATAACATGGAAATGTGGCAACAACACTTAACATTGAATTAGCATGAGCCAAGGCTCATTGCACATGGAGCATGAGTAAACCCTCATTGCACTTGAACCACGAGTAAACCCTCGTTGCACTGGAATTAGCATGAGTCAACACTCATTGCACATGACGTATCATGATACTATACTTTACCCAATGCATTGGAGCGCTATAAAGGGCGCACCCTCCTTAAACATTTCATTTCATGCATAAGTGTGCCACATGGATCATAAAACAAGGATTCATAAAACATAATCATTTCATCCACGATAAAAGAATGTGGAAATAATACATGGAACTTTACAATAAATATTTATATGTGCATAAAGGTGAATACCCTTGATGGAGAAATGGGCATGGTATTCACTACACAAAGACATTGGCTTAGAAAATCGGTGCGATTTCGGCAGCGTAACGGCGTGACATAAGAATTCATAAAAAAGGTTGATGAGAGAGAAAGGGGTTCCTCATCATATTTACATGTAATGGACAGTAAGGAGGTCATATATATACATGTCCCAACAATTGAAATGGAATTTGAATTCATGATACAAAAGTATTGCTTGAATGTAAAAGAAGAGAGAGAAGTTTCTTTCGGAATTTCGGCATAGTAATGGGTGTACATGGGAGGCATTTAATTAGAGAGAAAGGGGTTCTCCCATCATTCAAACAGAAATAGGGAAGTATGGGGGAGGTGCGAGACCATACCCCAACATTCATAATTGAAATTAAAAGGACAATACAACTTAAAGAAAATTGACAAAAAAAGTGAAAGGAAGAAAACCCCTTACTTGGAAGTGTGCTTCCAAAGGCTAGAGAGAGGCTTGTGAGAGGCTTCTTGGGAGCTTGGGGAACCGTGGGAGGATTCTAGAGAGAGTAGGGCAGAGGTTGGACGAACTTCAAGGGCTTTGAGTGAGGAGGAAGTGGGATCTTGGGTGGGTTTATATAGGAAAGCTGAGAGAATTCTTTATTATTTAGGTTTGGGACCCCTTATATTAAAATAATCCAAACCACAAACCATCCCATGGTATTTGCCCATGGTTTCTGGAAAAGGAAAGAGGAAACAATATTTTACATGTCCAAGGTCCGAACTTATGAAAAAATTAGGGTTGCTTATGTGGAGGTGAGTCACACTCCCATGGAAATTAATTTAAAAAGGCAAAGTGTTGAATAAGTCTTGAGGGCTCCATTAATGCTTTGAAAAGTAAGTCAAACAAACCCAAAACCTCATTATTTTAATGATAAAACACATATTGGCCGAACATAAGGATTATGGTATTTTATTACATCACCATTGGGTCATTATGATGTCATAAAACACATTATATATTTAAATGGTATTTAATTTTTACCCAAAAATTTGACTGTCTCAGAAAATTATGAAAAATTCACCGTTGGATAATTTCGACGTCCTGATTCCAAAAATAATATTTATTTTATCTAAATAATTTTCTAAATATGTGAATTTTCACTTTTAAAATAAAAACCGACATTTATAAAAAAAATCACGGGTTTTGACAGAAATGGCTTTCAAACCTTAATAAAATTTTTAATTGCATTCATAAAATTATAAGATCATTTATACTTAATAAAAAATTAATTTAATATTAATAATAATATTATATTAAAATATTATTTAATTCAAAAAAAATCCTTTAATTTAATGAAATATAATTTTTAATTAAATAATAACTAAAAACACCGTTTGTACTTTAAAAACTAATTACAATGTATCAAAAATGACTAGAAATTATATTCATTGTTATATAAAAAATTAATGTACATGAACATGGTGCTACTTATTTGTTACATAACCCCTTAAAATAGCTGCATAAGACCTAAGGGTAAGGTGTGCGATGGTGACAGACTCTTGGGGTTGCTCGGATAACATCGCTCGAGTGGTAATCTCTATCAACTTCCATTTTTCCCGTAGACGATCATGTTCGAGCTTGACTTGATGAAGCTCAGCATGGGCTTGGTCAAGGGAAAAGCCCAAAGACGCCACCTCTTTTCCGAGCTCCGACAAATGGGCTTCGTAAGGGGTAATTCTACTGGATGAGGCCATCGCTTCCTTTGTCTGAGTAGAAAATTGGTTCGTTAAAGCCTTATATTTAAACAACCCAGATGATCACTGTTCAGCGGCTATAAAAGTAACGGTCACAAATCTTAACGTTAAACTAAAGAAGTTGACATCTTATAAAAACATTTTTTTTCATAAAGAAACATTTAACTGGATCAAGAGGGATTTTCCATTAATGAAATTTTGGGTTGTTACATTTATTATATTTTATTTTTCTCAGGATGTGAAGAAGTATATAATGACTAGCCTGCAGGGATAGGATAAACAACAAGAGTGTGTTAAATGGAGACACAATGACGCCTTTTCATTTCCTAAAGTAATGTTAAACTTATGTATGCATCTAGTAATTCCAAGGATAACAAACTGATCGATATTTCAGGACATGATATCTTGTAATCATGAAAATGTTATGTAATACTGCACTGACTCTGGGTAACTGGGGTTGGGGAGTTACAGTTTGTATCATAGGGAGGTTTAGTACAAACCTTGGAAACTAGACTTAGAAAAAAATATGATTGGGGAAAATTAACCTATGATAGACTTTGAGGATTAGTATAAAAGAACATCCAAATATTTTGGTAATGTGGATATTATGTGGGTTTTCTAAGAAATACATTTCTATCTGGATGCTACAAGTGAATGTGGTTTAGGAACAAATCTACCTATGAGTGAAAACTCTGATGAGGAGTTTTAGGCTTGACCTGTGGTATCATGGTACACGATAATGGGCCTTACTACGCACCTTGTTTGACACTCTCGGGGGATATGATTTGGATAATTCACATTTTCTTTAAAAACCATTATGAAGGATTTATGTGTAAATACTTCCCAAAAAAACATTTTTTTGATTATGGATTATATGCATTAATTGTTCAATTTATGTTAGGTATTTTAAAAGTGTGGAATTATGCATTGTGATTCATAAACTAATCTAGTGTATGCCATTATTTATAAATGGAGACTAGTGGAAGGAATGTAAACTATATAAATGAAAATAATCTATATAGGGATTTCCCTCATATTAAAGATAATTATAGTAGAGCTAGTGATGCAACTGGGGCTGAAAAACTTATAACCATAATGGGAAAACACACTCAGGTTATGAATAATAACCTTACCTATATGGAGCACCCTCATCCACAACACAGAGGATCAATGTTAGACCACTTAATGAGGAAAAAACCACCAAAATTCAATTGTAATAAAAATCCATTTATAGCTGAGAAATGGATAAGTTCTTTGGATAAAATATTTTATGCTTTGGGGAGTAGCGAATGTGAAAAAAATTTCATTGTAGTTTATCGCCTCTCAGGATATGTAGATCAATGATGGTGATTAATTGAAAACACAAAGGAGGATAGAGAATTATCAAATGTGGAATCACTACTGGAAAAATACCCTATACCAACGGTTTGGAACCGTTGGTATAGGCCTCCAAACCGTTGGTATAGCCTATACCAACAGTTCGGAGAATCGTTGGCAAGAATGCTGTGAGGATAGGTCTATACAAACAGTTTTGGGAAAACCATTGGTATAGAACTATACCAATGGTTTTCAAAACCATTGGTATAAGTAATATGAAAATCTATACCAATGGTTCCATAAAACTGTTGGTATATGTAATTAAAAAAACAATCATTCAGTTGTTTTTGATCCCAACAACTCTCGTTTGTGATTGGGCGACCTAACCACTAACTTAACATACTTTTGTGAACATAATTTCATAAATATATATATGTATTATCATAAGTATTTTAAATTTTGATTTATTTAATGTCCTACGAATATTACATTAAAAATACATGTACCTATACCAATGGTTTTGAGAACCGTTGGTATAGGTTCTTTGATTTTGGGACCTATACCAACGGTTTTTGACAAATAGTTGGTACCAACGGTTTTCCCAAAACCGTTGGTATAGGTCCAAATTAGTGTAATATACCAACGGTTTTCCCAAAACCATTGGTATAGCTCCAAATTAGTGACTTATACTAATGGTTTTGGGAAAACCTTTGGTATAAGTCCATATAAGTGACCTATACCAACAGTTTTGGCCAAACCGTTGGTATATGTCCAAATTAGTGAACTATATCAACGGTTTTCCCAATAAAGTTGGTATAGATCATATTTACAATAGTGAATAGAGAGAGTTTAAAGATATTTTATTATAAAAATACTTCCCTCATGAACATTGAGAAGATATGTAAAGGAAATTTCTGAGTCTGAGGAAAAAAAGAATGAGAATGTCTCA
Source organism: Viscum album (assembly GCA_963277665.1). Lineage (NCBI taxonomy): Eukaryota > Viridiplantae > Streptophyta > Magnoliopsida > Santalales > Viscaceae > Viscum > Viscum album. The sequence continues at coordinate 1,737,790,046 of OY728135.1, read as the reverse complement.
AAGTATGAGGCAAACTTTACAATGTTAGCAAGGTATGTTGTAGATTATATACGTAACAAAAGAAGTAAGATTGATCTATTATTTAATGGGTTAAAACCACTTCTCCATTGAGTATTAGTCTTACAATCCTTCTTGTCAAAAAAGATATATTCTCGTGTTCTATAAATGAAGAAAATGAATTCTATAAGTCTTATGACTTTAAAGTGAAGCAAGAGAATAAGAGATATGCTGAACACTCTAGAAATGGAAATAAGGGGATGAAAGGAAAATTTTAATATCCATCCTATAGTAAGTGTGGGAAGAAACACCTTGGTACATTCCTAAAAGGGATTTGAGTTTATTACAAGTGCAGAGAAAAAGGCCACAACGATCGTGATTATAAGGGGAAGAAAGAGGCTATCGATATTCAATGCTACAATTATAAAGAAATGGGGCATTATGAAAATGAATGCCCTAAGCTTCAAGTAAACCTAAAATAGAAAAGTCCAAGGGAGAAAGTGCAATATTATGCGATCATAACTAATGAGGGTGAAGCTCTGAATGACGTAGTAGATGGTACTTTAATTGTTTCCTCAAAATTAGCCAATGATTTATTTGATTTTGGATCATCGCATTCTTTCATATCTTCCTAGTTTTCCAATATAAATAGATATTTAAAATTTGATGTAATATGGGTGTTTTTTTTCAAAACTCCTAAGGGAAGTATCACAGCTGTAATGTTTTGTTAATTAGTTACCATTATAGCATATAGACGTGCTTTATCTTATGATATTATTTTCATATCAATGATTTAATTTGATATAATCCTCGGTATAGATTGGATTTCAGACCATGATGCAAAAATTTACAATAAAAATAATGAGGTTACAATTTTTAACTATGATAAGGAATCCACTATCTTTAGAGCTGAATCATCACAATCTGATTCTCATTTAGATTTACCCCCAGTAGATCAACTAAATTAACTTATTAGGGATGAAGGGAATAAAATAACTATGGGTGAGGAAAGGAATGTTTAAATAGAGTATGTACCTATTGTTCAAGAATATTTTGATGTGTTTCCAGAGGATTTACCTAGAAATCCTCCAGAATGAGAAATTAAGTTTTCCATTGACTTAATTAATAGTTCAAGGACCATATCAAAGAACCCTTTTAGAATGACCACTGTGGAATTAGAGGAACTAAAGAAACAACTTTATTAATTGAGTAATAAAGGATTTATTGACCTAGTGTTTCTCCAAGGGGATCCCCTATTCTTTTTGTTAAGAAAAAAATCTGTATCTATGAGGCTGTGTATTGACCATAGGGAGATCGATGCTATAAATATTAAAAAAATTATCCCATTCCTCTCATTGATGATTTATTTTATCAAATTCATGGAGATCAATATGTTTCAAAGATTTAACTTTGATCTGGATACCATCTATTGTCCATGAAGAAAGAAGACATTCCAAAGACAACATTTCAAACCAGGAATAGGTATTATGAGTTTACAATAATGCCTTTTGGACTGTCTAATTCACCCTATGTTTTCATGGATATAATGAATAGAGTATTCAAGGAATATCTTGATGAATTTTTAGTGGTATCTATTGGTGATATCTTGGTATACTCTAAAAACTATGAAGATCATGAAGTTTACTTGCACACTATTCTAGAGAATCTTAGAAGTAATGAATTATAAGGGAAGTTCAACATGTGTGAATTCTAGCTTTAAGAGATTTCTTTTCTTGGCCATATTGTCTCTAAGGATGGAATCTCTGTTGATCCTTCAATGAAAAGGAAAATCCAAGAATTTCCAGCACTGAAGAGTATAAATGAGGTATGTAGTTGTATTAGTTTAGCAGGTTATCATAGGTGTTTCATCCAAAATTTTGACTGATTGGGTAAACCATTAATTAAGCTCACATGTAAAGTGGTTAAATTTGTTTGTACAAAAGAGTGTGAATAATGTTTTAAATAATTGAAGAGAAGATTATTCAATGGTACTATCTTTACTCTACCATCAGGAAATGATGGGTTTGTTATTTATAGTGATGTTTAAAATAAAGGACTTTTTTTTACACTTATGCATAATGATAGAGTTATTTTTTATCCATAACAGTAGCTAAAAATTCATGAACAAAACTATCCTACTCATGATCTTGAGTTAGAAGCTTCAATATTTTCTCTGACGATATGGAGACACTATCTCTATGGTGAACAATGTGAGATATATACTGATCACAAGAGTTTAAAGTATATTTTCTCATAGAAATTACTCAACATGAGGTATAGGAAATGGATAGAACTACTCAAGGATTACAATTTCATAATACACTACCAGTCGGGGAAGACAAATAAGGTGGTAGATGCCTTGAGCATAAACGATCATAGTATTCAAAATGATATGCGAGTTGAAAAGGATCCAATGTTCATAGATCTAGTAAAGATGCATATGGGAATAAACATGGAAGGTGAAACATAAAAACTTTTTCAAATGATTTCCAAACCATCTTTACTAAAAATGATAAAAAGTTACCAGACTAATGACGAAGAGTTTCAAAGGAAAATTGAAGCTATGAATGATGGTAGATTGATTGACTTCATATATGAAGACAGAATTTCGAATTTTGGGAAGAGGCTTTGTGTTCCCGATATACCTGATCTAAAAAGGGATTTGTTGGATGATTCTCAAAGATACAATTTTCCTATACACCCTTATGGCACTAAGATGTATAGAGATTTGAAGAAACATTCTTTGAAAGAAAACATGAAGACGAAGATTTCTGATTATGTGTTAAGATGTATCGTTTTTCCATAGGTGAATGATGGAAGATAACATCCTATAGGAGTCAAAAAACCTCTTCCCATACCTAAGTGGAAATGGGATGATATTATGATGGAATTTATCTTGGGTCTACCAAAGTCTCTTAGAAGGAATGATGGAATATGGGTCATTTTTGATCGTATTACCAAGTCGGCACATTTTATTGTTATAAGAAAAGATTTACCATTTGAACGTTTAGAAAGACTATATATTAATGATGATTTAAGACTTCATGGTGTACCCTAATCAATTGTTTCTAATTGCGATCCCCATTTTACATCAAGATTCTAGAAAAGTCTTTAGGAATACCTAGATACCGAACTTCGATTAAGCACTTCCTACCACCCTAAAACTAATAGATAATTAGAACAGACTATTCAAACCTTATAAGACATGTCGAGATCTTGCTCACTCGACTTTGAAGGCATGTGGGATTAGTATTTACCTTTGGTATAACATTCCTATAATAATAGATTCTAATCAAGTATTCGTATGACACCATATGAAGTGTTACATCGAAAGAGATGTCACACACCAACTTGTTGGGATGATATTGGTGAAAGAAAACTCGTAGGCCCAAAACTTGTTGAGGAAAAAATGGAAAATTTAAAGATTATCCAAACCCACATCAAATCAACTCAAAGAAAGAAAAAGAGATATGCCGATAACCGAAGGAAGGATTTGGAATTTTAAGTAGGTGATAATGTTTTCTTGAAGGTATTTCCATGGAAGGGTGTTATACAATTCATTAATAAGTGTAAATTAACTCCCAGGTACATCAAATCTTTTGAAATTCTAGAATGAATTAGAGTTGTAGCTTACCATTTGACAATGCCACCATGTCTCTCCAAAGTTCATGACGTGTTCCTTGTATCACTGTTGAGAAAATACATTCTTGAACCAATGCATGTACTCACATTTGAAGAAAGATAACTTGAACTGGATCTATGTTATTTTGAAGAGCCTATTAAGATTCTTTATACCAGAGAACAAGTTTTACGGAACCGAATGACTCATCTAGTAAAATTTCTTTGGAGAAACCATAAAATGAGAGAGGCAATATGGGAACCTGAGGAACTTATGATGAAGAACCACCAAAATATTTTTATGCATTAATAATATAAAAATTTCTAGGATGAAATTATTTAAGGGAGGGAATAATGTAACACCCCAATCTTCCAAAAAACATTTCTATTTGAATAATATAATAGCTTGCACTGTATGAAACCCCGAGTTCTAGCACACCACGAATAATAAAACAAGCTATTTAAAAAGAAATTATGAATAATAATACCCACTTTTTTAAATTTTTTAAACTTTATTTTTCAAAATGGACATCATTTTTGGATTTGAAGTATCAAAATTAACTTAGGCTGATTTTTTGGTATTTTTCTGAAAACTTTTAATTTTTGATAAATAGTGAAAAACACCACGTTATTGTTTAAACCCGACATTTTATTTAAATAATTATTATTTTTATATAATTTTATTTTAAAGTAAAAATAGATACATAATACTTATATTAGTCCAATGTAATTATTTTAAGTAATTTTATAATAAGATTAGATATATAAAATTTTATTGAACTTTTTAACTTATTTTACCCACCTTCTAGACACATTTGAAAATTTGAATAATATGTAATTTTACCACTTCTGTGAATTGAATTTCCAAAATCCAACAGGAAAAGTTTTTATCATTAAGTAAATTGTGGTTCAACATGATGGAAATAATTTTTGGTGAATTGTAACTTTTGAATTTTATTTAATACGGTTAAAAGTAAATTGGGTAATTAAAGGTAAAAATAATATTATAATTACCCCAACACGTGTCAGAAAAATATTGGATAAGTATATTTCGACCAAAATAATCCTTATGACAAAAATATGATCCTTTTTGTTCCACTTGGATTAGATTAGGACATTTATTATATTTTATTTAAAGAAGAATTAAAAGTGTTAAATTCAAATTTTAATAACAAAACCATTTTTAATATAGGGTTATACATAAGATAAATTAGAATATAAATATTCATTAGAAATATAAAAATATTTCATACATCATGGTATTTTATTTATAATTTGTAGACATCAAATAATTAAATTTATGTATGACCCAACGATGATGCAGTAATTACCTTATTAATGAATGATTAAAATAATTGATATTATAAATATTAAAATAAATGAAAATTGAAACTTTTGATGACATCCAAGAAATCTATTGGCACATATGTCATGTTAGGGTTTATTCAATGTATTTTTTTCTAAGTAACAAAGTCTTTATGACTTTCACAAAAACCAAATACTAAATAGTGTCAAAATTGACATAAATGAGTTTTTAAAACAAATACTATATTATTAAATGATATAATATTCCTAAAAATCTAATATTAGGACAAAGAAGATAGATAATGTTACATATGTTATTAATTAACCACTTTATGTTCTCTTGTAATTTTATAGTAACTATATTAACCATGTAGTATAAAATACAAGAAGTTATGGTAAAAGTTAAACTATTTAACAAATAGTAAAATCTATAAGATAAGGTTAATATGGTGACCTAAACTTGTCTAAAACCAATTGGTTGAGAGGATTTAGACCCATACCCAAATTATACTATAAATAAATACATTTGGAGCTGTTTGAAACCGAAAATGATTTTATAATAAATTAATATTTCAAGCTCTTCCTAAATTACCCCTCGCATCTCTTATAAAAGGGTACTTCCCCTTCTCTCAAATTCATAACTCCAAAAAAATTTGTCTCAACAAAACCCTGATCAAATATCATCTAAACTACCGTTACATCAACCTAGTGGCCTTAATTTTATCATAAATCCATCCTAAGGATCCATTCCGTTCAAATCAAAAGGAAGCACCCGAAGAAGAGGTAATTATTTCATCACCTCTTTCAAAGTTGTTTTCTTATTCTTCTTATACTTCCTCTTTATTTATTGATTCCATAGTAAAATAATAAATCCAGTACCTTATACATACTTATATGTTATTATTAATATATTACAACCATATTCATTACTCTATCTATCCTATGAATGAAAAAGTCACCATACATGCGTACGTTTGACTTACCGTCTCCACGATGTGGTGTAGTTTGTTATTCAACACTTTATTATTTGAGTGGGTATAATAATGAGTATAATTGATTTAAATAGAAAATATAACATGTTAGTGATTATGTAAATATAATATACCATCCAATTACATATGATTTCACCATCAATAGAATGATATTGTCGCTCGTGCGTACATACGACTTACTATCTCCACAACGCGATGAGATTTCATTCCCCATCATAACCATTGAAGAATAATTTTCATTTGATGATTAAAAATAATGTTTCAGAACATAATATCATTATGAATATGAATCAAATATATCCTATCAATAACAAACATGACTTATGTAACAAAACATATAAAGGAAAACCAATCAGTTAACACCTAAAACAATGATAAAATTGTAACATTATTAACAAATCAGTATTATAGGATAATATATGATATAATTTTTATGTATGTGGTTCTTGTATAATTTATTAAAAAATATTTACACATTATACATGAGTTTAACATACCCTAAAATAAAGAAAAGTACAAGGTAATGGTTAATTTTACAATCTCTTTATAATCTGAGATTGTTTATATGTAAGTATTTACTGGGAATTATTTATCATCAACATCTATGTTTCTTATAAATGTATTTCAAAACATTTTTAATCATTCCTAGAGTATGGGTTAAATTCATTTATACCCTTTTTTTTAATTTTTATAATTTTTTTGAAAGGAATATTTCAGTCATTTTCCAAACAAGGTATTTAGGATGTTTTCGACAAATTAAGGAAAGAATGTTTTTTAACTTACACGGCAGGTGGAACTATTTTCCACCATTGTAACACCTTCAAAGATTACCTTAAAATCTTATATGAATATTTTCAAAATAAAAGTTTTCTTTTATAATTATGTGACTTTTAAATTATTTCAAAGTAGAAAGAGATATTTCTCTCAAATATTTTTCGTATTGATTTTATCTATGTCAACATCTATTGTTGGATTTTATGTTTAATTGAAGTTGATTTATTATGATAAAATATTCTATATTGTTTTTGATAGTTTTATGAAAAGTTTGATTGAGGATGTTCTATTTTTATTTAATTTATGGTTTAATGTTAAATTATTAACATTTGTTATGTTAATTTAATACGAATGTAGTATGTGATGAGAGGGGACTGCTATAGCCCCTCAATGCATCAGTAAGTATCATGAGAAAAACTATGCCTTGGAACAAGGCCTTCATAAAATTTTTATTTAGGGTCTTGTCACAAGGACTTGACTTTGTGGTTAATATTTCTGACATTATGCATTCTATCATTAGGAGATTAGCTATTGATATTACATATGACTATTCTACTAGTAGAATATCCATGTGAATAAGTAAATAGAATTATTTGATTTTTTTTTTCTATATTATACTGATGTTTATGTTTAAAAGGATTGTGTTTTAGTCTTATAGATTTCCTTAAAAGTTTTTTCTTATTTATGACAATTTCTACTATATTGTTATCCTTAATGATCATCTATGATCACCCCTTTATTATGTTTTATTTTTCCCAGGATTCAAATAAGTATATTATGACTGACCTACAGGGATAGGCTAAGTAATATGAGTGTTTTCAATAAAGGCAAAATGTTGATTTTTCATTTCATAATTTAATGTGATAATTATGTATGTATCTAGTACTTCCAATGCTACTAAACTGATCGGTCTTTCGGGACATGATCTCTTGTGATCATGCCAATTTTATATAATAATGCATCGACTCTAGGTAACTGGGTTCAAGGAATTACAGTAAGTACATTATATCCCAAATTATATTAATTATATAATATTTATTTTTATTCATCAATTATACTTTTAAATAAATCCAATAAATTTGGATATGAAAAATGAACTATGTTACAATCATGTAGATGGTAAGTCGTACATACACATGAGTAACATTTCCATTTTTCAATGATCATTATAGAAAAAAAGTATGTATAATTTTATCTTTATAGAATTATCATAATGTAATTTGTTGGTCGGAGTGGTTTACTCAAGAGGGGGGTGAATTGAGTACCAATTAAAATTTCTATATTTAAAAGCAGTGTCTTAAAGACCCCCAAATAAAATAATAAATTAAACTGTAGTGAATTTATATTAATGTAGAGATTCTGTTAGGTTCTCAAGGGATTGATTAATTCCCAGGTAATCAACACAGGAGTGTGTGATTATCTTTTGAAACTAACTTACTAATCTACACTTAACATAAACACTTGCTAATTTAATTATCAAAGTAAATTTAAAAACAGTATTGGTTTTAAAGTGATTAGCAGCGGAATAAAACTTTGAAATAGATGGCACAACAATGTAACCAAGAGGTTCAGTCTCAAGCCGAGACTTAGTCCTCTCAAAAGTTTATATAAAAATGATCCACACCCTGGATCGGGGTTCAACAGTTTACAACTGTCCAGGTCCAAGACCTCTACCACTGTTCTTCGTGGGAAACAGTACAACAGTAACCAGCTGTCCAGGTCACACACGACCTCTACCACAGTTCTTCGTGGGAAAGAAAGAATGAAAGAGTTTTTTAAGGATTTACAGATCCTTCAGTTTGAGTACAGGAGACAGTGTATGTGTTAGATATAGCAGATAACACACACTGCTCGAAATGAATGGTAATAAATCACAGAACAAAAGATGTAGAGTTTAGAGATGGTTCTGGTGATTTCAGTATAGCTCTGGACTCCTTTGGATTCGATTAGAAGTGAGTCTGAGTCCTCTTCTTGTTTCTGTTGAGAAACAGAGTGTCGTATGCTCCAGGTTCACAGGTGGTGAGAATGTAGTCGATGAAGTCTTCTTGTAAGCACAGAACACTCCTCGAGTATGCTTGATTGTCTATGAGCTTCTCTGTGTTCCTCTTGTGCTTGTGTCGCTTTTGGTATAATGGATGCACCACACTTTTCTGGTTCGCTTCTTGTTTTTTTTTCACACGTTCGCATGCCTTTCTGGTATGTAGTCTTCTCGTATTTATCTCCCATCAGGGGACAGAAAAGATTTCTTTTCAGCAGGTACGAGGTACGGGTTCCTGACATCCGACAACCTTTATCAGGTATTTGACAAATCATTAAAATGTACATGATATGACCGTTAGATAGATTAAATATAGGAAATAAAGAAATTCAAACAGTGAGTTGAGTGATCGGTAGGTAATCAGCATCGGTAGCTTGAACATCGGTGGCTTGAACATCGGTAGCTTAATGTCATTAGTTGCTTTGACTCTATCGGTGGCTCTATGCGTTGGTTGGTACATGCATCGGTAGCTCCATGCGTCGGTAGGTACATGCATCGGTAGCTCCATGCGTCGGTAGGTACATGCATCGGTAGCTCCATGCGTCGGTGGCTGCGAGTCTATCGGTAGCTTCGTCCATCGGTGACTTATTCCATCGGTAGCTATTTATACTTACACCGGTAGCTCTACGTTTGTATCGGTAGCTGTATTTATAAGTACATCGGTAACTCTGTGTTAAGTCTATCGGTAGCTGTCTGTCGGTAGACTAAGTCTATCGGTAGACTGGTTACCGGTAGCTCTTTATCAGTAGCTATAGACAGATTACTTATCTGTTTTATGCAGAACACATCTGATTGTGTTAGAAACAATTTATAACTTGTATGAACATGGATAAATGATGATTAAAATATTCCAAAGACTTATTTTAAAAAGGTGTTATTGGTTTGATCATAGATTTAATAGAATTAAAGTATAGATCAACAATACTTAACAATATCATAGAGAATGAAGACATAATTGGGATTTTCAACACAAATAAATACATGATTGAGATTATCAAAACAGGTGAGGTCAACAATCTCCCCCTTTTTGATAATCACAATTTATGATATTGGCATTTAACATAGTGAAAATATAATAGTAAAGAGTATAATATTGAAAATAATTAAGGTACTATATAGACATAAGGTATCAGAGGTAAAAAAATAAGAAGGTACTATATAGACATAAGGTATCAGAGATAAAAATGGAAACAAAACAAAGGATAATGTGTTTCCCCTTATGCCTTATTTTTCTCCATTGAAAATATTTCTCATTTTGTTCTCCTCCTTATTCTCGCATAAAAAGTTTCTCCCCCTCTCTTATTGTTCTCCCCCTTTGTGATAATCAAAAAGTGGGAAAGCATATATATAGATATATATATAGGAGAGAAATAAAACAAAGAGAAGTAAAAAGTGGTCTGTATTATAGTTAGTCAAAAAGTACAACAAAAACAGATTACAAAGGAATTCCTATCAAAAAGCTTGGCCACTGGTTCACTCCGCATCTGCAATGTGAGATTTTCCTTTAGGATCAGAAGGATGCTCGGGTGGTGAGGATTCAGGTGAAGGTTTGGGAATGCCAGAAAAGATCAAAGGAGGATGGGCCACTGACACAGAGTCAGGCTTGTAAGTTGAAGATTTTTGGGTAATCATTGGTTTGAGGCTTTGAATGGCTTGAGCAGGAGTCAGCTGGACTGAGGGAGCAGCTGAGGCAGAAGCAGGCAAAGCAGGAGGGATGATGACTGGTCTAGCATCAACATGCAAGAAGGGCAGCAACAGATTTCTAAAATCCATAATAATTCCTCCTCCTCTTTCCATAGCAGAGAGGAAATCATCTTTGTTCTCCATGAATTTCTCTAAGGCAGGAGTCAGTTCTCTCAGCTTGCTCACTTGTTCTTTGAAAGCTTGGGTGACTGGAGGGAGCTTCATGTGCTCCAACATTAGCTTGAAGTGGTGTTCGAGTTGATGCTTGGTGAAAATCTTGGAGAAGTAGTAGTCCACTTTGCTTTTTATGGTTTCTTGAGAGGCAGAGGCTTCTCTCATAAAATCTTGAACTATCTTCATGATTTCTCTGGCAGAATCCCTTGTAGAAAGCACCACTCGGCTTAACTCTGATGAGTCCCCAGAGCCACTGGTAGGAATAGAACCAATCTCCTCCTTCAATATTTCTCGAACTGAGTTCATATCAACTGATGGTTTGGATGTGAGAGGGCCAAGAGAGAAGGAAACAGTTTCTTTAAAACTCTTTGAGAAACCACTGATTAGGCTTTGAACTTGAGAGTCTTGTAATTGAACATGATCCTTCACTGAGGTTTTGAAACTTTCAAACACTGAGACAAACTGGCTGACTACACTCTTCACATAGGCTAGATCCTTGTCAGCTTGAGACTTGGAGCTCATATAGGAATCCAAAGCAACCACTGATGTCTTGAGAGCTTCCAGATCAGCTTCGATTCTTGAAGACTGAGTCTGGCATTCTTTCACTTCTTCCATAAGCTCAGACATAAAGGAAGATAAATTACAAGCCAGAGATAGCTCGAAGGATCTCTCTAGCACTTTCATTTCTTCATAAAAGCTTTCCTTCATCTCAGCAACTGAAGCACTGAATGATTCTTTTATCTCATCCTTCATGGATTCAAGATCTGATTTGGAGACAGAATCACTTGAGACAACTGCAGCAGATCCCCTTGCTGAGGCCAAATTAACTACAGAAGTAGTCATTATTGAATTAATTGAGGATGCAAGAGAGGTTTCCATTAGCTTCACTTCTTCAACAAAACTGGATTTGAGGTCCTCTTTCAGCTTAGTCAAATCATGAAATCTGACCACATCGTCTGGCAACAACTCAGCAGCAAGATCATAATTGGTCTTTGGTCTATCCACAGACATCTCATTGTCAGAATCTGGATAATCTAATCCACAGACTATAAACCCTGGGTCTTCTACCTAGTCTCCAATCTCAACAGCTACTGTAACATTCCCAAGCACAGACCGATGCTCCCCCTCAATGGGTGTATTCTCATGTATCACAACAGCCTTTTCTGCTGGCCGTTCTTCATCAGAATCTTCTACCACAAGTTCTACAGGTGTAGCATTTAGAAGATCTTCTGATACAGGTACAACTTCTTCTCTATCTCTTTCTTCTTCAGCAGCAGGTATAGCTGAGTTTCCAATTAAGGGACTCATACTTGACCTACCAGAAGCAGGCGATTCAACTGCATTCTCCTTTTCCTCTTCTTCTTGGTGAGGTACAGACTGGTCTTCCTTATAAGTAGGCAAAACTTCCTCTACTTTTCCTTTCCTAGAATAAAACCAGTTCTGCAACAGGACTTGGGGGCAAGTCTGGATCTCCTCCAACATCCATAGGAGTTTCTTCTTCTTCTTCTTCTTCTATTTCATCACTATAAGCAGGTTCCTCTTCATCAGGTCTTAGACTCGGATCTCTCATATCCTTTGGTCTTGAGGGATAATCCACAGGATTAAACCTATCATAGATTTTCTGATCATCACTGACCCATTCTCCCTTCCATGGGTTCCAGTTAATTTTCATATACTTGCAAACAGTCGAGGTGATGCAGAAATTGTTCTTGACTACAACTGTCTCATCCTGAGACTCAGCTATTTCTTTCACTTTTATCATCACTGAAATCAGCTTGGCAAAGAAAAAAGCATTGGTCTTTGACTTTGGTCTAATCATGTCTTCCATTTGAAGCATCAACAATCTGCACAGATTGACTTTTACACCATGTCTTAGCAAATGAAGAAGATAGATATCTTGATATCTCAGATTTGCAAAATCTCCTCTCCTCGGTATCAACACATGCTGAACAAATTTGAAAAGCAGTCGATTCTCTCCATCCATTTCAGCAGCTACCACTTGCCTTTGATTTCCATTCCCAGTCAGCTCTTGTAAGGCGGTCTCATAATCAAAAATGTCACTACTAGGTGGCATTGCTCTTGATACATACCCAGAGACACCTTCATGTGGTACTTTTAAACTCTTAGCCCACTCTACTGAAGAAAAAGACATCTCTTTTCCATTTACAAAAGAGCTTACCCGATTCTCATTCTCAGACTTCTCAAAGGTTACAAACTCATAGAACTGCTTTACCAATTTCGGGTAGTATGGGCCATTGTTATTCGAGAAACAATCCACCCATTTCTGGTCTTCCAGAATCTCGAGCACTAAGGATTTGCTAGGCAGTAGCCATTCCACGCACAGTTCCTTCTCGATTACTATATCTCTATTCTGCAAGTGAGGATTCACTGGTCGCCTTCCCGATCTAGTTTTGACTTCACTAACACTGGATTTATGCTGTGTCTTCTGCTTCTTAGCATTTGGTTCTGCACTTTCATCTCTGACGATAGGAAGCTTGGTTTTTGCCATCGCGGGTTTAGGGTTCTTGGTCGATTTGGATGCTAAGGTTCGAAGGTGAGAGATTTTGAGCTCGGTGAGGTAAGAAGTGGCTTAGACTTAGTTTTATCATTTAGGAATTCCAAATAAACGATTAAAATAGAGTAATAAAATAAAATAAAACGATTCGTATTCTTGGCGGAAGACAGAAGTTTTAAACTTTGCATCGGTGTGAGTTAATCATCGGTGAGAAAAACAAATCGGTGAGCGTTGTACATCGGTGAGAATTTCTACGTCGGTGAGAAACTTATATCGGTGGGAATTTTCACATCAGTGAGAATTTCACATCAGTGAGGATTTCACATCAGTGAGGATTTCACATCAGTGAGAATTTCACATCGGTGAGAATTTTCACATCGGTGAGAATGTTCACATCGGTGAGAATTTTCACATCGGTGAGAATGTTCACATCGGTGAGAATTTCACATCAGTGAGAATTTTCACACCGGTTGTGATTAAACATTCCCAGTTCATGTCTTATGAAACTTAGCCTATCCGAACTTAAAGGTTTAGTGAAAATATCAGCCAATTGATGTTCAGTGCCAATAAATTCAAGAGAAATATCACCTTTTTGATAGTGATCTCTTAGGAAATGGTGTCTTACATCTATGTGTTTGGTTCTAGAGTGAGATACAGGATTCATAGAGATGTTTATTGCACTGGTGTTATCACAGTTGATTGAAACATGTTTAAAAACGTATCCATAGTCCAAAAGAGTGTGTTTCATCCACAGAATTTGTGCACAGCAACTACCAGCAGCTATATATTCTGCTTCAGCAGTAGATAATGCAACCGAGTTCTGTTTCTTACTACACCAGGAAACTAAGGATTTTCCAAGCAAATGACATGTTCCTGATGTGCTTTTTCTATCTAGCTTACAACCAGCAAAGTCAGCATCTGAATAACTCATTAACTCAAAGGATTGTCCTTTTGGGTAAAACAAACCTAAGTTAACCGTGTGTTTGAGATATTTAAAAATTCTTTTAACAGCAAGCAAATGAGATTCTTTTAGGTTAGCTTGAAATCTAGCACACATACACACACTAAACATAATATCAGGTCGACTAGCAGTAAGATAAAGTAAACTACCAATCATACCTCTGTAATTTGTTTGATCAACTGGTTTCCCAGTTTCATCTGTGTCCAATATACAGGTAGTACTCATAGGAGTTTCACTTTCCTTGATACTATCCAGACCAAAACGTTTTAAAAGATCCTTTTTATATTTACTTTGATTCAAAATAATACCATTTTCATTTTGAAATACTTGAAATCCAAGAAAGTACTTAAGCTCTCCCATTAAGCTCATTTCAAATTCATTTTGCATACTTTTTGAAAAATCAGTACATAAAGAGTGTTTAGAAGATCCAAAAATAATATCATCAACATATATTTGTACAACTAAAACATCTTTAGAAATTCTTTTAATGAAAAGAGTTGGATCAGCAATCCCTTTAGTAAAACCTTTTGAAATAAGGAAATTGCTAAGTCTATCATACCAAGCTCTTGGTGCTTGTTTTAAACCATACAAAGCTTTAGAAAGTTTAAAAACTTGATTTGGAAAATGGGGGTTAGCAAATCCAGGTGGTTGTTCTACAAAGACATCTTCAATTATAAAACCATTTAGAAATGCACTTTTTACATCCATTTGATATAACTTGAAATCCAGATGTGCAGCATATGCAAGTAAGATCCTAATGGCTTCTAGTCTAGCTACAGGTGCAAAAGTTTCCTCATAGTCTATGCCTTCTTCTTGACTATATCCTTGTGCAACTAGTCTAGCTTTATTTCTAACTATATTTCCAGATTCATCTACTTTATTTCTAAAAACCCATTTTGTGCCTATTGTCAAAGTGTCCTTGGGTCTGTCAACTAATTCCCAGACTTTGTTTCTTTCAAACTGATTTAATTCTTCCTGCATAGCTATTACCCAGAATTGATCATTGATAGCATCATTGATATTTTTGGGTTCCAGCTGTGAAAGAAAGGCTTGATGTTCAACCTGGTTTCTTAGAGAAGCTCTAGTTTGTGTTCCTCTATCCAGATTACCAACAACAGCTTCTAAAGGATGATTCTTTAGAATCCTCGTTGATCTAGTAAAGGTTGGACTAGAAATTTCAGGTTCATCTATAGGTTCGGGTTCAACAGAAGCAGATTCTGGAGAAAGTCCAGAACTGGATATTTTTATAACAGGTTCTTTAGATTTATCATTAAGGTCCAGAATAGATAAGTCTTCTTCAAGATTTTCAAGAGAGGTTTTAGGCTCATGTGGATCAGTTTCATCAAACTTGATGTGAACAGATTATTCCACACATTTGGTTTTCTTATTGAATACTCTATAGGCTTTACTTGAAATAGAGTAACCCAGAAAAATTCCTTCATCACTTTTGGAAGCAAACTTTTCCAGATTATCTTTAGTATTCAGAATAAATACTTTGCAACCAAAAACTTTAAAGTAATTAACCTTAGGCTTTCTATTGTTCCACAATTCATAAGGGGTTTTCTTAAGAACAGGTCTAATCAAGACTCTATTAATAACATAACAAGCTGTATTTACAGCTTCAGCCCAAAAATAAATAGGCAGGTCATATTCATTGAGCATGGTTCTAGCAATTTCTTGAAGAGTTCGGTTTCTTCTTTCTACTACACCATTCTGTTGGGGTGTTCTAGGGGCAGAGAAGTTATGAGTATAGCCATTGTGTGAGCAATAAGATTCAAAATCTTGATTTTCAAACTCACGACCATGATCACTTCTCAGGGTCTTAATCTTGAGTCCACTAAGATTTTCTACAGACTTGGAGTATTTAACAAAGTAAGAACAAGCTTCACTTTTGTGAGCTAGAAAATATACCCAAGTATATCTAGAAAAGTCATCTACAAGAACATAAACATAGTGCTTCCCATTTAAACTAGAAACTCTTGATGGTCCAAACAAATCCATGTGAACCAGTTCAAGTGGTTGAGAAGTTGAAACTTCTTTCTTTGATTTAAAAGAAACTTTGTGTTGTTTTCCCTTTTGACAGGGGTTACACACTCTATCATTTGGGAATTCTAACTTAGGTAGGTCTCTAACTAGGTTTTTCCTAGAAAGTTTTCTAAGTGAGTGAATGTTGCAATGTCCTAATCTTCTGTGCCATAGCCAAGATTCTTTATGAAAAGCATTCAAACAATTAATATTCTGCTTAGCTAAAGAATTCAGATTAACAGCATAAACATTTTCATTTCTTAAGGCAGAAAATACCAAAACATTCTTAGAATCAAAAACTTTGCAAGAATCATTTTCAAATTTAACATGAAAACCATCATCACATAACTGAGAAATACTTAATAAATTGTATTTAAGGCCATCAACAAATAAAACTTTAGAAATCTAAATTGAATCAGTGTTACCAATCTAGCCTAGGCCGATGATTTTCCCTTTTGAGTTATCACCAAAGGTGACAAAGCCTCCATCAACTTTTATTAAACTCTTGAAACAAGAGAAGTCTCCTGACATATGTCTTGAACATCCACTGTCCAAATACCACGTCTCTTTACAGGAGCTCTTTAAGCAAGTTCCCTACAAAACAGATTTAGATGGGAGATGATTTTGGTACCCAGATTTTCTTGGGTCCAGACAGGTTAGCCAATAACACTTTAGGTACCCATATTTGTCTAATGGGTCTCATATAATTTGTAGAATTGACATGCTTTGAACGATAAACTTTATTAGATCCATAGCTATGTATATAACTGGTTGAAGCATATGAAGTTCCAGAATTACCTTCATTCTGTCCAGATTTAGAAATGAATCTAGTTTTAGAAATTTTCCTTTGTCCAGGTTGGTATCCTATACCAGTAGTGTATTTAGGTGCTACTTGCTTTCCTAGCATCTGTGTTAGAGCATTCTTGCCATTGGTGAACTTCTCTAAGTCTTTTCTAAGTTGCTCATTTGACAGTTTCAGTTCTGTATTTTCTTTTAACAGTTGAGCATTTTTCTCTCTTTCAATAGTAAGTTCGGTTTTAACTGTAGTGGTGAGAGCATGCTGTTTCTTTAATGACTTGTATTTATCCTTAAGTTCATTACATGTCTCTTCCAGCATATCACAGTATTCAAACAGTTCAGATTTAGACATGTTATCACCTTCAGAATCATCTCCAGAATAATATGACTTTGAAGCAGGAGTTTCAGCAGTTACCTCAGAAGTGTTTGCCATAAATCACATGTTGGCTCGATTCCTTTCAGAGTCTGAAGATTCAGCTTCACTTGTGCTGTCTTCTGAAGCACTCCAAGTAGCCTTCATAACTTTCTTAAACTTATTGTCCTTATATTCATATTTCTTTTTATATTTCAGCTTTGGACAGTCGGCTTTAATGTGTCCTTTTCTCTTGCACTCATAGCAGACAACATCATCTGACTTTTCATTCTTCTTCCAGTCCTTTTTCCATTTGCCTTGGTGATCATACTTACCCTTATAATTTGTTTTCCTGAAGAACTTCTTTTTCCTATAAAATTTCTTAAATCTTCTAGCAATGTGAGCCATCTCAGCATCACTGTCAGAATCACTTCCACTGTCTTCATAGCTTGAACTTTCAACTACAGCTTGAAGCTTTTCCTTGTCCTTATTCTTTGAGGTTGAGGATTTGAAAGCAACAGACTTTATTGCAGGTTCATTGTCTTCCTCTTTGTTCACTTTAAGCTCTTCTTCATACATCATCAGCTTGCCAATTAGTTCCTTGACAGGTAGAGCAGCTATGTCACATGATTCTCTGATTGAGACAGACGTGCCTCTCTATCTATCAGGTAGACATCTCAAAATTCTCATAATTTGTTCCTTCGATGAGACATCCTTTCCCAGCGAGATCATTGTATTGACAATTTCGTTGAACCTGAGATACATGTCAGAAATGGGTTCGTCAGGCTTCATTTTAAAATTATCATACTTGATAGTATAAGTGTTCAATCTCATTTCTTTAACATTAGTTGTTCCTTCATGAGAAACAGCTAGGGTATCCCAAATTTCATATGCAGTTTTACATGCAGAAATTCTATTAAACTCTTCATCTCCTAGAGCACAGTACAAGGAATTCATAGCTTTACAGTTGTTATTGTAGGCAGTCTTTGTAGGTTCATCCCAAGTAGATCTAGCAGTAGTAGGAATTTTGTATTCTGATTCAATAGCAGTCCAAATATCAAAACCTATGCTTTCTAGATGGATTTTCATTTTCAGCTTCCACTGAGCATAATTAGTTCCATTGAAGAAAGGTGGCCGGTTAGTAGCAGCACCCTCAAGTCTATTGTCCATGATGAGAAAATTTTAAAGAGATAAAAATTTAGAAATAACAGAAATTTTAAGAACTTTAAAATACAACTAAAATCACAGTTCAAAAGCAGAGTACTTTTAGAAAGTATTTTCAACCTTTGATACCAAGTGTTGGTCGGAGTGGTTTACTCAAGAGGGGGGTGAATTGAGTACCAATTAAAATTTCTATATTTAAAAGCAGTGTCTTAAAGACCCCCAAATAAAATAATAAATTAAACTGTAGTGAATTTATATTAATGTAGAGATTCTGTTAGGTTCTCAAGGGATTGATTAATTCCCAGGTAATCAACACAGGAGTGTGTGATTATCTTTTGAAACTAACTTACTAATCTACACTTAACATAAACACTTGCTAATTTAATTATCAAAGTAACTTTAAAAACAGTATTGGTTTTAAAGTGATTAGCAGCGGAATAAAAATTTGAAATAGATGGCACAACAATGTAACCAAGAGGTTCAGTCTCAAGCCGAGACTTAGTCCTCTCAAAAGTTTATATAAAAATGATCCACACCCTGGATCGGGGTTCAACAGTTTACAACTGTCCAGGTCCAAGACCTCTACCACTGTTCTTCGTGGGAAACAGTACAACAGCAACCAGCTGTCCAGGTCACACACGACCTCTACCACAGTTCTTCGTGGGAAAGAAAGAATGAAAGAGTTTTGTAAGGATTTACAGATCCTTCAGTTTGAGTACAGGAGACAGTTTATGTGTTAGATATAGCAGATAACACACACTGCTCGAAATGAATGGTAATAAATCACAGAACAAAAGATGTAGAGTTTAGAGATGGTTCTGGTGATTTCAGTATAGCTCTGGACTCCTTTGGATTCGATTAGAAGTGAGTCTGAGTCCTCTTCTTGTTTCTGTTGAGAAACAGAGTGTCGTATGCTCCAGGTTCACAGGTGGTGAGAATGTAGTCAATGAAGTCTTCTTGTAAGCACAGAACACTCCTCGAGTATGCTTGATTGTCTATGAGCTTCTCTGTGTTCCTCTTGTGCTTGTTTCGCTTTTGGTATAATGGAAGCACCACACTTTTCTGGTTCGCTTCTTGTTTTTTTTTCACACGTTCGCATGCCTTTCTGGTATGTAGTCTTCTCGTATTTATCTCCCATCAGGGGACAGAAAAGATTTCTTTTCAGCAGGTACGAGGTACGGGTTCCTGACATCCGACAACCTTTATCAGGTATTTGACAAATCATTAAAATGTTCATGATATGACCGTTAGATAGATTAAATATAGGAAATAAAGAAATTCAAACAGTGAGTTGAGTGATCGGTAGGTAATCAGCATCGGTAGCTTGAACATCGGTGGCTTGAACATCGGTAGCTTAATGTCATTAGTTGCTTTGACTCTATCGGTGGCTCTATGCGTCGGTTGGTACATGCATCGGTAGCTCCATGCGTCGGTAGGTACATGCATCGGTAGCTCCATGCGTCGGTAGGTACATGCATCGTTAGCTCCATGCGTCGGTGGCTGCGAGTCTATCGGTAGCTTCGTCCATCGGTGACTTATTCCATCGGTAGCTATTTATACTTACACCGGTAGCTCTACGTTTGTATCGGTAGCTGTATTTATAAGTACATCGGTAACTCTGTGTTAAGTCTATCGGTAGCTGTCTGTCGGTAGACTAAGTCTATCGGTAGACTGGTTACCGGTAGCTCTTTATCAGTAGCTATAGACAGAATACTTATCTGTTTTATGCAGAACACATCTGATTGTGTTAGAAACAATTTATAACTTGTATGAACATGGATAAATGATGATTAACATATTCCAAATACTTATTTTAAAAAGGTGTTATTGGTTTGATCATAGATTTAAAAGAATTAAAGTATAGATCAACAATACTTAACAATATCATAGAGAATGAAGAAATAATTGGGATTTTCAACACAAATAAATACATGATTGAGATTATCAAAACAGGTGAGGTCAACATAATTAATATAAAATTAATCATTTAAATATAGTTATATATATATCATCCATGTGAGGTGGTGATTAAAAATTAATCACATCACTTTGTGGATGTTTCACACGTACGCTTGAATGACATTACTATTTTTCTATACATAGAATGGTAAGAACAAATTGATATATTATATTTTAATAATGATATATATGTAATAAATATCATATATAAACTTCTATTACACCATTATAACTATTCTTGATAGAGGGTGATGGAAAAAATTTCATTAGTTCGTGAGGGGGGTAGTCCACCATACACATGAATGATAACTTCTTTTCCCATTTGATTGAAGTGGAGATGGATTTATATGAGCATATTAACATAATAATATCTCTCTATATTTATGATACTATGTATGCTATTTAATTACAGTTTAGTAATATTTTATGAAGTTGGAAGAATAAAAAATATAGAAAAAATTTATTTAAAATAATACCTTTTATTCAGAAAATCTCCATTGATTAACACCTTAAGACTAAAGAGGGTGGTTTTATTCCAAAAATAAGATCTATATAATGCGGGGAGTGATTATTTTAAGGTATTCGAGTAGATTGTTTTGGATTCAAATAGGTTTTTATGTGTGAAGAAAAGAGAATAAGAGGTTTCCATTTACAAGACAGGGGAGGGGTAATCTTGGAATTTCTCAAAACATTAAAAAAATATAAATTAATTTTATATTAAAAATGGACCCAAAATTATTTATTTATAATAAAAGGTGACTATGGGTGGATGTAATTACATAAAATGAACATTACATTAGTTTTTACTTTTTTTTAATCCTTATCATTTAGATTTAACCATTATTTAACCCCTCTAACTACAACCTTGAAAACATGTGTTTTTAATTATTAAGGTTTAATATAGTAAATATAAATCAAAAAAAGAACCATAAACAGATCATTTAATAATTTTTCAATATTATCATATTAATTTGGAAGTTTTTTTATATATTTATGAATTTTATATCATATAATAAAATAATATTTATTTTAAATTGTCATTAATTTAAATTTTAACCCTATTCATTACTTTGCATTTTAAAAATATTATAACAAGATAAATTCAAAAAAATATTCTAAAAAATCACTAACATGTCATTTTAAACTATAAAATTCTTGTATAAAATTAATTAATTCATATTATATTTATTTTAATATTTTTAATATCCTTTATTTGATATTTTTATTAATTAATTAATTAATACATCATCATTATGTAATCCTTTAAGGAAATTATATGTTTCTGAAAAAAAATTAATTTTAATGATGAATATAAAAATTTTATATTTACATATAATATTTAAAGCTGGATATATCTTCGATATAACCCTATAATAAAAATGTTATAGTTATTAAAACATAATTATGACATCTTTGACTTTTCATTAAAATAAACTACTATAAAGGGTATAAAGTCCTCAAAGTAGCTCCAAGAGATCATTAAATTGGACCAAGGAAAGTTTTCCTAAACAATAAATAATAAAATAAAATTAGGAAATTTTTTAGCATAGTTTTATAATATTTATAATACTATTTTTACACTTAATTAACTGATTTACCCTTTACCGTGGTAATAAAAATTACCAAAGTTGTTATTCATATTATAAAAAAATAAAAAGGAAACTATATGATAATTTTTTACATTTTTATTCCTAATATAGAATGAATTTATCAAAATTCAAAATAAATAATAGTATTTATTTAAATTAGTCTCACTAACGGGGTGAGAAAATGAGTTTTTAAAGAGAAAACGTTCAAAATAGCGATATGTTTTTATATAAAAATCAAATGTAAAATTTATTAAAATGACATATATTATATTAAATGATATAAAATTTATCTAATTATACAATAAAAACAATCAAAAATATAATTTTTTGGATTAAATTATTTCGATAAAAAAATATTTTCAATTATAATTCAATATGTTTCAGTCTTCATCAAAATATCAAACTTTTTAGAAAAATAAAAAAAATTGAATCAAAATAAGTTTTGATATTACTATTTAAATGAATACATTTAGCTTTTAAAATTTAATTTATAAATACATCAAAATTATATTAAAAACATGTACAACCTAAAAAAATGGAAAAACACTCTTTTTAGAAAAATACATCATTTATGCCTAAAGTTGGATTTATTCTTATATCATGTCTAGAAAACACATGTGAAGAATGATAAAGATTATATTAAATATATTATATATAAAATTAATTAATATAATCTAACTAGTGTGACTTGATTAATTTATAAACACAATTGTTTTCATTTAAATAGTTTTTTCAGAAAAACATTTTTTTTTTCATATATAATTAAATTTTAAACATAGAATTAATTATATATAAATTTTAAACCATATTTTGATAATTTATTTAATACTATTCATACCAAAAATTCTAATGTATCGGTTATAATGGTGACATTTAAATAATAATATTTAGTTTTTTGTTTATGCTCGATGTGGTGTATCATGTAGGCTATCGAATATAGTGTTTCTTTCTTAAAAAATCGGGATGATACATTATACCACCAATAATTAATTCCACTCTCACAATTTGAACTCATGCATGGAAATCATAGTTTAACTATTCAAATTACCTTTAATTAAATACAACATCTGTAAAAGGATTAATAAAACTTCCACTTTAAAAGAAAGAAAGAGAAGTATGAAGTTCACTAGAGATAACACATAATAGGATTACATGTAGGAAAATATGGACATGGAAGAGGAAAAAAACTATCAATTTATAATGTAGAGTGATATAAAACATGGTAATGATAATGTTAATAATTACAAAACCATAAATATTTGATGGGTTAAAATTGTTGAACCTCTCTCTCTTGGATTTTAATGATCACAGTCACTCTCATCGTGATCTAATATTGTTTCAAGTGTTTTTGTTAATAGACATGATTTCAGGAGCAAGAAGTGGCAAAGGAGGAAAAATGGACTGTTTTCATGTCCACCGGCCAACCGGTGGCCTCAGCACCGACCAGCCGGTGCTGCCTGGGCAGAAGGGACAGCTACTGCCTCCTCACCGGCCAACCGGTGGCCTCAGCACCGGCCAGCCGGTGGAGGCTGGACAGAAGGATCTTCCCTCTGTCAAGACCACCGGCCAACCAGTGTCCTACCACCAGTCAGCCGGTGGAACTCCATCAAATAATGAGACCTACTGTCTCACCACCGGCCAGCCGGTGGCCTCCTCACCGGCCAGCCGGTGGCCTCCTCACCGGCCAGCCGGTGGAACTCCTTCAAATAGTGAGACCTACTGTCTCACCACCGGCCAGCCGGTGGCCTTCTCACCGGCCAGCCGGTGGCTCCTGGACAGAAGCACTCTCCACCTTCCAAGGCACCGGCCAACCGGTGGACAAGCACCGGTCAGCCGGTAAGCAAAGTCAAACTAGCCGTTGGAGCTTGACCAGACTTGTCTACTTGATCCCCAACGGCTCCGAAAGCCCTCCAACGGCCATATTGAAGTATTTGGGAGTATTTCTCCTATAAATAGACGTCCATGGATTCCGGGAAGACCACTGATCATATACCGAAGCATACCAAAGCTATTTTGATCATTTGAGGCTCGTACGACAATTCTCAAAGGCTACTTGAGATCCAATTTCCATCCTTGAAGCTTGGGCTGCCTCTACATCAACTACACTCACCTCTTGGCACTCAAGGCTTCCTCTAGTTTGTTCTAAATTATTTACTTCAATTGTTTAGTTCTTAATTGGGTTTGTATTAAAACAAACCACCCTTTTTCTTCCTTCTTTCAATTTGGGTTTCTTGCTACAACCATAATAAAAAAGCAAGCTGTAAGAAGGTGATCTAGCCTACCTTAAAACGGCTAGTGGGTTTATTTCTATAACCATTAAAAAGCAAGCGGTCGTATAAATCTCCCAACGGTTGAGTTGGGAGCGGAGACGTAGGCTTGAGTTTAAAGCCGAACTCCGTTATCAATTGTGTCTTGCCATTTTTCTTTCCGCTGCATTTAAATTTGTTTTAAATTGTTAATTATTTTTAAAAAGGCAATTCACCCCCCCTATTGCCATCACCTCCGACCCAACATTTGGCATCAAAGGGAGCGTTTGTGTAATACCTTAACCGGTTACAAACGAAAAATCCATAGTGATGGCTTCTTTCTCACAAGCACCCGAAGGGTATTCCATGACTCGGGCTCCATACTTCGATGGAACCGATTACACATATTTGAAAACACGAATGATTACTTTTCTTAGAAGCATTGGCTATCCTATATATAGAATTTTTATGCAAGGCTAAACTCTTTATAGTAAGGATGAATCTAAATGGACCCCTGAAGACATTGCCAATTTTGAGCTTGATGGAAAAGCCATGAATGCTCTTCATTGTGGGTTAGACCGTAATGAGTTTAATCGTATTTCTACTTGCACCAACTCACACGAAATTTGGAAACTTTTGGAAGTGACCCATGAGGGCACTAACAAAGTCAAAGACACTAGGTTAGATATGTATCATCAAGACTTTGAGAGTTTCACAATGCACCCACACGAGTCAATCACCGAAATGTTTACTCGTTTTACTGATGTTTGCAATGGGAGAAAGTCCCTTGGTGATGATGTTTCAGCAGAAACAATGGTCAAGAAAATTCTTTGGGTCCTACCAAGCTCTTGGGCACCAAAGGTGACAGCAATCTAAGAAGCGAAAGATGTCAAGAAGATGCCGATTGAAGAACTCATAGGGTCACTCATGACATATGAGATTACCATGAAGAGGCAAGCCGATAAAGAAGGAAAAATCTTCAAGGAGAAAAAGAACATAGCTTTCAAGGCAAAGGAAGAAAGCTCCTCCGAAGATAGTGAATCCGAGATGGCTCAACTAGCAAGGAAAATGAGCAAGTTCATGAAGAAAAAGAAGAAATTTCAAAAGGCACGAAAGGAAGAGCCAAAGGCGGAGAAAGAAATCACTTGCTTTGAATGTGGAAAGAAAGGCCTCATCAAACCGGAGTGCCCCATTTTCAAGAAAAGGTTAAAAGAAAAGAAAAACAAGAAGGCCTTCAAAGCATCAACATGGAGTGCAAGTGATGACTCCATGTCTTCAAGCGACTCAAGCGATGAAGGTGGAAAATGCCTAATGGCATTTGATGAGGTATCCTCTTCTCACTCTTCTTCTCACTCTTCTTCATCATCTTCTTCTTTTGATAATGATATGTCTTATGAAGAACTCCAAAATGCAAGAGATCAATTAGAGGAAGGTTTTCACGAACTTACCTCTAAATTTTTGACCTTGAAAAAGAAAAACAAAACTCTTATTTCTGAAAAAGACAAACTTCTCAAAGAGAATGAGGAGCTTGCCCTTAAAGTCAAAAATATTCCAAATGTAGATTCTTAAAATTCTACCATTTAGGATTTGAAGGAATCTCTTGCCATGTTCACCCAAGGTGAATAAAACTTAGCTAAATTGCTAGGTTCTCAGTGTTCGGCTAGAACCACACATGGACTTGGCTATAACAAGCAATCCACTTTTTCTAGGGCACCCACTACTTTTGTAAGGGGAAGCTCTCAATACAAATTTTGTAATTATTGTAAAAAGACCGGTCACATGATTTATGAATGTGATTGTAAAAATGCTAGGTATGGAAGACCCAAATCCATTACCTACTCGGATGAGTATCATAGAAGGAATCCCTCTAGAACATTATGGGTTAAAAAGTCTCTTTTAGCTAATCTTTCCGGACCCAAACTTATATGGGTACCAAAATCTCTTCTTTCTTGATTTTGTAGGATAAATGCCAAAAGAGTAGGACCTCTAAAGGCTCGTGGTATCTCGACAGCGGTTGCTCAAGGCACATGAGTGGCGATCCCTCCGAGTTCAACTCACTTGAAGAATTCGATGGAGGATATGTCACCTTTGGTGATAACTCAAAAAGCAAGATCGTCGGAATTGGTACCATTGGTTTTGGTAGCTCCTCTTTTATTAAAGATGTTTTATTAGTTAAAGGTTTAAAGCATAATTTAATTAGCATTAGTCAACTTTGTGATAGTGGTTTTTCAGTCAATTTTCAAAATGATTTATGCAATGTGTTTTATTTTCAAAACAAGTTGATATTTTCTGCTTCCCGTTTTCAAAATGTTTACATTATTGATTTAAAATCTCTTGCTAGCCAAAAAGTTAAATGTTTAAGTGCTCTTGACAATGAGTCCTGGCTTTGGCATAGAAGATTGGGGCATTGTAGCTCTCATTCACTTCTAAAGCTTAATAAGAACAAGCTCATTCGTGACCTTCCTAAACTTAAATTTAAGAAAGATTTGATTTGTGAGCCATGCCAACTTGGTAAGCAACACAAGCCTTCTTTCAAATTTAAGAAGGAAGTGTCCACCTCAAAATCTCTTGAACTCCTTCATCTTGATCTTTTTGGTCCTACTCCCGTAGCAAGCTTAGGTGGAAAATCCTATACCTTAGTTACTGTTGATGTCTTTTCTCGTTTTACTTGGGTTTTCTTTTTAGCCCATAAGAATGATGCTTGTAAAACCTTTTTGAAATTCTCTAGGAAAGTAGAAAACGAAAAAGGATATAAAATCATATCTCTTCGTAGTGATCATGGTGGTGAATTCGAGAACAAAGAATTCGATGAATTGTCTTCCTCTCAAGGATACAATCACACCTTCTCTGCCCCTAGGACTCCTCAACAAAATGGAGTGGTTGAAAGGAGAAACCGAACTCTCCAAGAAATCGCTCGAACCCTCCTTAGTGAATTCGACCTCCCTCAATATTTTTGGGCCGAGGCGGTAAACACTGCTTGTTATACTATTAATAGAGTCCTTGTAAGACCCCTTCTTAAGAAAACCCCCTATGAGCTTTGGAAAGGCAAATTGCCCAAAGTTGGTTATTTTAAAGTGTTTGGGTGTAAATGCTTTATCCTTAACACAAAAGATAACCTAGGGAAATTTGATGCCAAATCCGATGAAGGTATTTTTCTTGGGTACTCCAACTCAAGCAAAGCCTATCGTGTCTTCAATAAACGTTCAAAAACCATCGAAGAATCATCTCATGTCAAATTTGATGAAACTATTCCAAAACCTCACCCGGTCATTGAGGATGTTGAAGATAAGCTTGATAAGCTTCATTTGAATGATTCCTCTTCTCCTCCCAAGGAGGATGACCATCAAGAACCCTCTTCACCTTCTTCGCCTTCCACCTTGCCTAAGGTTTGGAAACCTTCTAGAGACCATCCTTTAGAAAATGTCATAGGTGACCTTCAAGCCGGTACTCGAACTAGAAGATCTATCCTCAATGAAGTTGAACATCAATCCTTCATTTCTCACCTAGAACCTCAAACCGTTAATGATGCCATTAATGATGAGAATTGGGTTCTTGCAATGCAAGAGGAACTAAATCAATTCTCTCGAAATAATGTTTGGACTCTTTGTGAAAGACCCAATGATCATCCAATTATTGGCACTAAATGGATTTTTAGGAACAAACTTGATGATCAAGGAAACATAACCCAGAACAAGGCTCGCCTAGTAGCTAAGGGCTATAATCAAGAAGAATGAATCGATTATGGTGAAACCTTTGCCCCCGTTGCTAGGTTAGAATCCATTAGGATCTTGTTGGCATTCGCCGCCCACTTAAATTTTAAGCTTTTTCAAATGGATGTTAAAAGTGCTTTTTTAAATGGTTTTATTTCTGAAAAAATCTTTGTTGAACAACCTCCTGGTTTTGAAGATCCAAAATTTCCAAATCATGTTTTTAAGTTATCCAAGGCTCTTTATGGCTTAAAGCAAGCCCCTCGGGCTTGGTATGAGCGGTTAACAAAATTTCTTTTAGAAAATGATTTTAAAATGGGTCAAGCCGATTGTACCCTCTTTTTAAAACACACTTCAAAAGATCTTTTAATAGTCCAAATTTATGTTGATGATGTTATCTTTGGTTCTACCAAAGAATCTCTTTGTACTGCTTTTTCAGATTTAATGAGAAAAGAATTTGAAATGAGTTTTATGGGAGAATTGAAATTTTTTCTTGGTTTTCAAATCTTTCAAAATTCAAAAGGTATTTCTCTAAGCCAAAGCAAATACACAAACGAGCTTCTAAGTCGTTTTGGTATGGATAAAGTAAAGGAAATTAGTACACCCATGAGTACTTCATGTAAGCTTATGTTAGACGAAGCCGGGAAACCGGTGGATAACAAGCTTTATAGGAGTATGATCGGGAGTCTACTTTACCTAACTGCGACCCGTCCTGACATCATGTTTAGTGTTTGCCTTTGTGCTCGTTTTCAAGCCAATCCTAAAGAATCCCATCTTAAATCGGTCAAAAGAATTTTTAAGTATTTAAAAGGATCCAAAAATCTTGGTTTATTTTATCCCTCAAATACTTATTTTGAACTATCTTCTTATTCGGATGCTGATTTTGGCGGATGTCAATTAGATCGTAAGAGTACTAGTGGAACCTGTCATCTGCTATGAAAGTCCCTTGTTTCATGGAGTAGCAAAAAGCAAAATTGTGTTGCTCTTTCTACTGCCGAGGCCGAGTATGTAGCCGCTGGCAATTGTTGTGCCCAAATTATTTGGATGCAACACACTCTCTTGGATTATGGTCTTTCCTATGATCATGTCCCTATTCGGTGTGACAACACTAGTGCCATTAGTATCTATAAGAATCCAATACAACATTCTAGGACAAAGCACATAGACTTATGGCATCATTTCCTTTGTGACCATTTTCAAAAAGGAGATATCACTTTGGACTTCATTTCCACTAATTTTCAGTTAGCTGATATCTTTACCAAACCGCTCCTGGTTGAACGTTTTGAATTTATTAAGGGGGAGTTAGGCATGATTCGTCAATGAGCACTATTAAATATTTGACTCAATTTGGCTTGATTATATTTCTCTTTAAGATATTTAAACTCTTTCTTTTTTATTTTATTTTAATTTTTTTTTACGATTTTCAATATCACTGGTTAACCGGTGGTGTCGGGTTTTGCTATATGGGCCGGCCGGAGGAAGGGTTAAAATTAAACCCTTCTCTCTTTTTTTCTCTATTCTTTATCTCCTTCTCGTGCGCCTCATCTAGCCAGCCTCTCCCTCCATGCCCTAACCTCCTCCTTGCTCTCTCAAGCTCCCTCTTCTCTCAATCTCTCTCTTTTTTCTTCCTTTTGCCAATCATGGGTCTTCGCTCTACACGCAAAGGCAAGGGAATCACTCAAGAAGCTCCTCCTCCTCCTTCAATCCCTCAACTCCCGGACATTTGGCATGACAAAGTCATTTTGCCGGGTAGAGTAATTGACTATCCTTGGCTTTCTTCTGCTCGTCTCGAGCTTTTTTCAATTATTGAGTATCAACATTGGCATTCATTTTTTGAGCCACCCGAAAAGGATGTCATTTATCCTCTTCTTGTCAAAGAGTTCTATGCTCATTTGACGTGGTCCGTTTATGATGACATTGATACCATCTCCTCCACTGCTCTTGGGCAACCCATCACTATCACTTCTTTGGAGATTGCCTGGATGCTCGGGGTTCCTCATGTTGGACCCCATGCTTTTGCTCAGGGGGAGTTTCCTCGGGACCGTGAGTTTGATATAGCCGTAGCCCTTGAGCATCTCACAGGGCAGCCCTCAAATCCCATTGTCAAGCTCTCCCAGATCTCTCCTAATCATCGTATTATTGAGCGCCTCATTCAAACTTCCCTTGCGCCCCGTATCGGGGATCATGATAATGTCAAATTCATTGATATTTATCTTCTCTCTTTTATCACCAGAGGCATTCACTTCAATTTGGTCCGGTTTCTGTTCCGGGCCATGACTTATGTGGCTGAGCACCCGCGCCGGTCCAAAACTCTACCCTACGGACGCCTCTTGACTAAAATCTTTTCCTTTCTTGATGTGCCTCTTCATGCTACTTCCTTCGAGCAGCCGACGAAGGATATCATAGTGAATTTTATGATGGTGCAACGAATGAACATCCGTTGGCACCCTTGGCGTCAGGAATGGATTGTCGACAAGGACGGTCTTCTCAAGGCCTACTCTCCTCAGACACATTCCCATCCTCCTGCCAATGCCATGCCTCCTGCTATTTCCACTGCCTATCCTCTTTCAGACAGTGAGGATAGTGATGATGATGAAGAGGAAGGAAGTGGTGACAGCAAAGGTGAGGCTGATTCTGCTGCTGATGAGGAGGCTGGAGAGGGTGATGATGCACCTGAGCCTGCTGAGGCTGTTCCCCCTCCTGCTGATGCTGGTGGCTTGCCGGTGACGGCTGATCAGTTCCTACGCTTCCAGGATCAGATTGAGACTCGACTGGACTTGAAGTTTTCTTACTTCAGTTCTCAGTTTGATCAGCTCCACTCTCGGATTGATTCTCTCGATCGTCGCTTCGAGGCGGTCCAGGCTCCTCCGGCTCCTCCGACCTTCAGGCGTCGCCGTCACTCTCGGCCCTCTAGGAGTGAATAGAGCTGTTCCTCTTTTTTTGGCTTGTATTTGTATTTTTATTTTGAACTACCTATGTATCGTTTCATCTTTTATGGAATTCAAGTTATCTTATCTATCCATCCTTTTTGTCATTACTTATTAGTATTTTTCTTTCCTACTTTTCCTCCTATTTTGATAATCCCAAAGGGGGAGAATATCTCTCTATTACATTCTTAGTTACTTATTTCATTAAGTGCTCTTTTTAAAACAAGTTCAATTTTAATTTATTACTTTCATCAAAATCTATTTTTAAATGGTTATGTTTTTTATTTCAGTTGTTTCTTTTAAATGACCTATGGTTACAATTTCAAAATGAACCATTCTCTTTATTTCAATCCCTTCAAGATTAATATTTTTCAATACATAATACACCATTGAAATTCTTGTATTAAAATGATCACTAAAATTTTCCATGTCAAAGTTTCTTATTTCTTTTTCACTTGGCTTATCCTTTTTAAAAGCTTTCTCTTTTGTGATTGTGATCATCAAAATAGGGGGAGATTGTTGTACCTCTCTCTCTTAGATTTTAATGATCACAATCACTCTCATCGTGATCTAATATTGTTTCAAGTGTTTTTGTTAATAGACATGATTTCAGGAGCAAGAAGTGGCAAAGGAGGAAAAGTGGACTGTTTTCATGTCCACCGGCCAACCGGTGGCCTCAGCACCGGCCAGCCGGTGCTGCCTGGGCAGAAGGGACAGCTACTGCCTCCTCACCGGCCAACCGGTGGCCTCAGCACCGGCCAGCCGGTGGAGGCTGGACAGAAGGATCTTCCCTCTGTCAAGACCACCGGCCAACCGGTGTCCTACCACCGGTCAGCCGGTGGAACTCCATCAAATAATGAGACCTACTGTCTCACCACCGGCCAGTCGGTGGCCTCCTCACCGGCCAGCCGGTGGAACTCCTTCAAATAGTGAGACCTACTGTCTCACCACCGGCCAGCCGGTGGCCTTCTCACCGGCCAGCCGGTGGCTCCTGGGCAGAAGCACTCTCCACCTTCCAAGGCACCGGCCAGCCGGTGGACAAGCACCGGTCAGCCGGTAAGCAAAGTCAAACTAGCCGTTGGAGCTTGACCAGACTTGTCTACTTGATCCCCAACGGCTCCGAAAGCCCTCCAACGGCCATATTGAAGTATTTGGGAGTATTTCTCCTATAAATAGACGTCCATGGATGCTGGGAAGACCACTGATCATATACCGAAGCATACCAAAGCTATTTTGATCATTTGAGGCTCCTACGACAATTCTCAAAGGCTACTTGAGATCCAATTGCCATCCTTGAAGCTTGGGCTGCCTCTACATCAACTACACTCACCTCTTGGCGCTCAAGGCTTCCTCTAGTTTGTTCTAAATTATTTACTTCAATTGTTTAGTTCTTAATTGGGTTTGTATTAAAACAAACCACCCTTTTTCTTCCTTATTTCAATTTGGGTTTCTTGCTACAACCATAATAAAAAAGCAAGCTGTAAGAAGGTAGTCTAGCCTACCTTAAAACGGCTAGTGGGTTTCTTGCTATAACCATTAAAAAGAAAGCGGTCGTATAAATCTCCCAACGGTTGAGTTGGGAGCGGAGACGTAGGCTTGAGTTTAAAGCCGAACTCCGTTATCAATTGTGTCTTGCCATTTTTCTTTCCGCTGCATTTAAATTTGTTTTAAATTGTTAATTATTTTTAAAAAGGCAATTCACCCCCCCTCTTGCCCTCACCTCCGACCCAACAAAAATGTTATTTATTTCTTAGTCAAAAAAGTAAACAAAAAACGTTTTTTAAGATACTTTTCATAGATTTAAGTGAATATATTACTAAATGGACTAGAAATATAAGTAAATATACTTACTTGAAAAGTATATTTTTATACATTAATTAATTTCCACCATAAAATAATATTTTACTTCAAATAATGAGTACAAAAGATGAATTTTTCATACCTGAAGCACTAGAATTAGCTTATAAAGACTCAAATAATCCAAAAATGATTTACTCTCTATTTCTTCTATCATGAAACATTAACCAAAAACAAAATGGTTAGGATAATGTAAGATAATTATTTAAAATAAATAATCCTTTATATGATGAAAAACTACTTAAATATATAAAATTCAATAGTGACACCCAAAGTTCAACATAGATCACCCCATAAACAATTATCCTTAAAATTACTCAAAAATAATCGTAATATGTTTTAACCTCAAAGGTTATCTCATAAATTTCATTTTGTATCTAAAAAATTCAATAAACCACAATAATCTCAAAAAATGGATGTATCCAAAAATACCATTAGTCACCTTAAAATTTCATAACCTAAAGAAAAAAAGGGTTTTCTAAGACATTTATCTTACGATAAACCTTAAAATCATGAACTCATGATGTTATCCCTAACCCATATGAAAAAATCTTAATATCCAATCTTTTATAAACCATCCATTGATACAAACTAAAAAGAGCCATCATTAAATATTATATAATCTAGTGTTTCAGATCTTTAATTCACATTCTAGGATCTTTTTAGTTTAGAGTTTTAGAGAATTTGAAAAAACTATAAAAAATTAAACCCATAAATTATAACTAAACACTTATAATAAGTTTCCATTTTACACCAAACAAATTTCTTTAAAATAAAACATAGATTATATTTATGAGAAGTCTTTATAATTTTATCATTGATTTCATCATATCCCTTACTCTCTCTTAAGCCTTGTGAAATTTTTTTAAAAAAATAGTACGAGAAAAAAATACTAGTATGAAAAAAACGAAATAAAGAAATTGTTTGTCCAGGAATACTTAAAACCCCAAAAAACATTTTCACAATGTTATAAATTTTAACCATAATACACAAGCTATTTACCTTAACTAAAAAAATCATATGTTAACTATAAAAATCCATAGAAAACATAAATCATAATGGTAACTTGTGAAATCATTTCTATATCACAATTAAATTTGGTGTATATCTCATGGATATATAGGGAGTAACATTTGTTGTTAAATTTGGAATACCCACCATAGTATATTCACTTAATCTCTTAGAAGAAACCCTATCGGTTAACTCTATCTCATTACACAATGAATTGGATATATATAATGGTCTCACCCACCCTCAATTTATAAAAAAACAATCTATACACTTAAATACTTTCCAAGAACCATAACACAAGCATAACACATAAATCATGAATAAATGAAAAATAACTTTTCCACTTTGAAATAAATTTTCATTTTTATAGTGTAACACACTCATAAATAAAAACACTTTATTTGAAAATAAAATTTTATATTGTAAAGGAATCATTAAATAATTATATACACATGAAATCATGAAATTACTTGCATTATTTATATGTTAAAAATCAATAATTTTGAATTTTGTTAAAATTGTTGAAAGAGTAACATTAATAGTGGTTTTAAAAATAAAGTCCCTTACATAAAACCTAAAAAGATACATTTTTGATGTTTTTTGAGAGAAATTATAAAAAAAATTTAAAAATATTAATGTGAATATAAATAAATTCCTAAAAACAATTTTGAAGACATGGACATTAAAGAAAATTGTTTTGAAGAATAAATCTTTAAAACATATGAAATGGTGTTTTAGTTGAAGAGTCCCTTCCAAATATTATATCATTGAAGTTAGAATTAATAAAATGAATCAATTATGTGTATAGACTATAAATAAATATAAAAAAGTATAACTACAACATAAGATATTAAAATTTTATTTCACACATAATCTTAGCTTGAAATAATCAAGAAGTAAAAGTATAACAAAAATAATTGAAATTGAGTTAAGAGATCCCCTAATAATTTTTAATCAGTCAAATCATATGTTGTGTGAAAGAGTAAAATTTAAAAAAACATTACATATCATGAGAATAAATAAATTCATGATATAAAATTTCAATGGAGAGTTATGTACACCTCATAAAAGAATATAGGTGCATAACATCAAAATATGCCTCAACGAATGAAAATTGGGATGAAGTCACATACATTGAGTCTGACTCATCACATACAACATTTACCCTCCGAAATAATTGACACAAGATAATTATTTACTATAATTATAATCTTTTTAAAGTTTATTATTCCTTTTAAATAACTTATTATCATGTTATAACAGTTAAATAACTGTTTAAGTTCATATCAGACATTTTTTCGATATTCGGTACTTGTGTCCAAAATGAATTTGGTGTGATATAAATAGTCAAAGTAGTCTGAATTTAATCATATAAAGAATAATATCAATGAATTAAAAATATTTATTATAAATCAATTATAATATTAAACCTATCCATTAAATAAGGACATGATGAATGAAACATGTTAAAATCATGGAGACGGTAAGCCGTACGTACGCATGAGTACCATTTCCATTATTCACTGATCATTATGGAAAAAGGTAATTATATTGTTATTTTTTATAGAATGATAATACTATAATTAATATTATATTAATAATTTTAATATACTTTTATATATCATACATGTTATTTGGTGATGAAAAACGAATCACATCACTTCTTGGATGTGATATTTCACATGTACGCACGAACAACATTATCATTTTTCTATGCATAGAAATTTAAGGAAAAAATGATATATAATATTTTTATAATTATAAATATATAATTAATATAATATATAGACATTAATTCTATCATTATATTCATTCTTGAGAGATGGTGATGGAAAATGAAGTTCATTTGTTCGTGTGGTGGTAATCCTCCTTACACACAAACAATAACTTATTTTCCCATTTTATTTAAGTTGAGTTGGATTTAAGTGATTATATTAACATAAAAAATATCATTATATTTATTATACTTTAGATATTATTTCATCCTTTATTAAGAATATTTAAATGCGTTGGAAGAAGAAACAAAACAGAAACAATTAATTAAAAATAATATATATTTTAGATAGTCTCATTTTCTTAACACCTTAAGAACACTAAGGGTGGAGTTATGCCTAAAATTATAGTTCTATAATATGGAGAGGGATTATATTAAGGGGTTTGGAAAGATAGTTTTGGATCCAAATAGATTTATAAGTTTGATGAAAAAGGGAAGAAGATGTGGCCTTTTATAAGAGAGGAGAGGGGCACTCTTAGGCATTGTAGCAGCCGAGAATATTCCCCCGTTTGGGCCTTTAGGCCACTGATTTGGTCCCTAAGTATTTTAAGGCATTTGGGCCACCCAGGACTTTCATTCAATAAGTCCTTCGGGCCACATCAAGGCCTTCGGGGCACCTTAAGTAAAGATGAAAACCAGACAACCTACAAGGAACAAGATTTAGAAAGAGGATGAGTAAGGAGCTTTCACTATAGGAGAAACTAAACGGATTGTAAGAATGAGAGGGTATGGCACCTTCCATTGGGAAAATCCTATTAATGTATGGGAAATCCTATCTGAACAGCCATGTGAAGGTGGAGAGGTGATTTCACGATGAAGATGCTGGGGAGGAGCAGTTCCAAGTAGTTAGTTTGGTTTGTATGTAATGTTTGAAGCCTATGGGCAATGAATTCCTCTAAGGCCTAAAGTCCATGTAATAATTATTTATACAGTCCTTGTAATAATTCCACCTCACCCCTTGAAAGGTGGATTATCAAAAAACAATAAAAAATGAAGGCCTTTGGGCCATTGGAGGATAACATGTATTTTTTATTTTTACGGGTTAATATAGTTACGTAAAATGAAAAAATAAAATTAAATAGAGAAATGAAGAAATATTATACCTTATCTCAACAATTTTACATAATTCTAGTTCTTTAGTAATATTATATCATTTAATAATATATTATTTATTTTAAGATATAAACTAATGTCAAATTTGACAGTATTCATTATATGAATTTTTAGAATATCATAACAATAAGATAAAAATGAAAAAAATTATATAATATATCACTAACATGTAAAATTAATCTTAAAAATTCATGTATAACAATAATTATTTAATATTATATTTATTTTTATATTTTTCATATCATTTATTTGATATTTCCATTAAACAATTACAATATCATAATTGTGTAATCCTTTAAGGTAATTATTTATTTCCTAAAAATTAAAAATAAATTTCCATAATGTATATAAATATTTTATTTTCAAAAGTATTATTTATAGTCTATTATTTATTCTAGATATCACAATATTAAATATGTTATAGTTATTAAAACTTATGTATGACATCTTTGACTATTCTTTAATATAAAATACTATAAAGGGAATAAATTCAGCTAGGTGGCTCCTAGAGATCGTAAAATAGTCTGAATAATGATTTTTATCAACATTAAACCATAAAATAAAATTAGTACAATTGTTAGGGTAGATTTATTATATATTTAATATCAGTTTTACCCTTAATTACCCGATTTATCCTTACTCATGGAAAAAAATTACAAATGTTACTATTTATATTTTACACAAATAAAAGGTATATGTTATCTAAATTTTTACCTTAAGATAAGAAATCTTTAATCCATTTTTGAAAAATTAAAAAAAAATATTATTTAGAAATTTATTTAAAATTAACCCCATTGACGGGTTGAGAAAACGAGTTATTAAAATTAAAGTGTTTAAAAGATTGAAATGTTTTTTTTATAAAATTTCAATATGAAATTGATTCAAATTTCATAAACTATATTGAATGATTGAAAATTTATCTTATTACACATTAAATTGAAAAAAATTATAATTTATCTCAATAAATTATTTATATTAAAAATATATTTTAAAATAAAATTCAATAGTTTTCAATATTCATCAAACATGCAACTTATCAGAAAAATAACAAATATTCAACAAAGGTAAATTTTGATATTCATATTTCAAATTAGATGATTATTTTTTCAAAAATAATTTATAAAAATTTTAAAAAACTGTATTTAAAACAAGTTCTCCATCAAATGGTGGAAAAACTACATTTTTAGAAAAATACATCTTTTATGCGTAAAATAGGATTTGTTGTTATATCATATATAGAAAGAACATAGGATGAATTTTAAACATTATATTTAATATATCATATTTAAATTTCCTTAATATAATCCATAAATTTTTAGTTATTTATTTTATAAACAAAGTTTTTGGCATTTAAATATTTTTTCAAAAAAAACATTTCCTTTTATTTTAAAGATGGTTTTATTTTAATTTATAATTAATTGGTCACCGAATAATTTATTATATATATATTTTAAGCCATATTTTTATAATTAAATTAATTTTAATCACACCCAAATTTCTAATAGCTAGTTTATAATGGTTAACTTTAAATAATAATATTTAGTGGTTTGTTTATTCTCGATGTGGCATATCATACATGATATTGGACATAGTGTTTATTTCGTAATATCATGAGATGTTACACTAAGGTCCAATGTTATAAAAAAAATTGAAGTGTAATAATTTACTTGTATAATCGTTGGATCTCCATAACCATGCTATTGAATTATTTTTACCAATAGTGTTGTAGTTATTTGATTCATTAAATATATAAAGATTATTCTATAGTAGTTTTTATTTATATATTTTAAAGGATATGTTGAATAGTAATATAGAACTACAAAGTTGAATTAATGGTAAGGTGATATTTTATATAAAAATACAATATTGAAGAAAATATAATATTTTTTATATGATTTATGTTGTAGTATATATTTTTAATTAATAATATTTAATTTTATGCGGATGAATAAGTTGTATAGAACATTTTTTAGGTTAAAAATGTATTTGATGATTAATGTTAATTTTCAGACGTTCATAATATTTTTAAGACCATTATATGAATTATAAAAAGTTATGTATTAGTTAGTTTGAAATTGTTTTTACTTAAATGATTTTATGGACAAACAATATGTTGATTTTTTGAAGAAAATTATATGATAAAATCATTTTTAATTTTTACAATTTTGAGTTGATTAATGATATTTTGTGAAATGATTCATTGTGTTAATGTATATTTAAATCTTAGGTATAAGTTTTTTTTGAATGATTTATTGTTTTTGAAGAATATAATTAAATTTTTTAATGTTGAGGTTATTTGGGAAGTATGGTTATTTATTTGTGAAATATTACTTGTTGAACCATTTGTGGACATTATGATGTAAAATTTACTATTTATTCATATGAATTTTTATAAAAAAATTTCCATGTGGTAACTATTTCAATTTTTTTTTCATATTTATGGATAGTAGGAACTAATAATTATATTTTTAAGGATATTATGATCCATTAAAATTTAATATTAGTTCTTTAGTATTAGATAATTTATATTGGAAAATCATTTATTAGAGTATGAGATGAAGTCAAAATTGATCGAAGAACAACCAAAAATAATTAATAGTATGAAATAGAATGATATAAAGTAATTTTATATCTTTATTTTGATATCATAGATGGTAAAATATTTACAATATTCTAGAAAATGAAATTTAAATGAAAATTTTATCCTATTACCATCATTTTTGATGAATTTATGGATTTTAAAACCATCATAGATTTTGGTTTTTATGGCCCTTAAATTTTGCATGATCAATAATAGTCTTGGGATTAATGTTATATATCAATATCTATCATCTTTTGGGCATTATAAATTTCTTCCATTCCCATTTATTCATATCCAAATAATTTCTTCTTATATGGAAACCTTGTTATGTGTTATTATAGATGACATTAATACTTCCCTTTATATCATATCAAGAGGATGGTTTATTAACCCTTTATATGATATGGGATTTCAATAATGGTAATTTTTAATGTAAAAAATTTGATTTCTGAGTTTATGTTATAATTCTGATGGAGAAATTTATTCAAAAGGAGAGAATGTAAAACTTTGATATTTTAATGGAAGAGCATAATGTTTGATAAAATATAGGACACACACCACCAATAACAAATGACTCATAAAATATATTATCATTATAACCTTACTATTAAATTAGTAGGTATGAATAGTAATAACTACTTATGATATAAATATATATATAAATTTCATAATAAATATAAATTTATTATAAAATTATTCATAAATATGATTTGAATAAGTAATAAATATATTTTATTCTAGAAAAAAATATGTTTTCTTCAAAAATTATTTTTATTGAGTTTTATAAGAAAATGTTATAATTTATTTATGGAACAATTAATAATATTAATTTATAAAATCAATATAATTTTTAAATAATCATATATAATTTAACTTAGTGTGAAATTTTGGTATTTTTTTAAAGATTTGATTTCTCTATTAATATTAAAATTATCGATTGTTGAAATACCATCATTTATTTTCCTTAACTAATGTAATTAACAACTTCCATTATATTTTCTATTTCATAATAAATTAAAATTAAAACCATTTAATTTAAAATAATATAATTATTTTCATTTGAATCAATAATTTTTATGATTTTTAGGAGTTTATTTTTATCCTTAAAAACAGGGTTTTCTACAAACTGTTCATAAATTAATAAAGTTTATCCATTTTAATTTTTTAAATTCATACTACCTAGAAAAAAAATTTATATTAAAATAATATATTTTACATATATTTACATTATTTATAACTCATATAACTATAATTAATAGTCATAATTCTAATATAATATATCTTATTACTTGGAAAATTCATTTTTGGAAAAACCATATTTAGACACGTTTTGTGACTTTAATTTTAAATATAATTCTATCACTTATGTGATTTGATTAAAAAAATGTATTAACGATTTATATTCATAATAATTTATATATGTTAGTTGGGAAAATATAATTTTGGTCATAATGAATAGTAAAAATAGTAATAAAACTTGTTACTGTGGTGAAAAATTAAAATGGTAAAAGTTAGTAACATTAAAAGTAAATGAAATAACAAGATTAAAAAATTACCATTCAAATGGTGGGGGTATTGACCGAACATATCACCCATACAATCCATTATTTATCAATTTTTGAGTCACTTGTATTCATAGTGACTTCCAATTAATGAATAGTTTTGAGTATTTAAAAAAATGTCACCCCTCATCAATTATAAAATAGCACCCCTTTCCTCACTTCTTCACACCTCTCAAGATATTTTCATATAGAATACCTAAAAAATATCTCCCCAATAGGCTTACATTGTTATAGACCTTATTTTATTCTCAAAATACCATCATTATGGCTGTTAATTAGATATCTAAAGGAGGATCTTCTATGAAAAGGTATTCATCTTCACCGAGATCCTTTTTACATATTCTTTTTCCACTATAAAATATGTTTTAAAACTTAAACTCTATATAACCATTACATACAATATAATAATATTTTGTTATGTTTATTTCATAACATTTATCCATCTCCTCTTAAATCAAATGGAAAATGAAACCATCATTCATGTGTATGGTAGACTACGACCTCACGATCTGATTTAATTCATTTTCCATAATTACCAATCATGGATATTAATTTTGATGTATTAAATTTTTAAATATGATATTCATTATAAAATAATCATTTTTTAAAATTAACATATCATATACCTTCTTACCATAACATCTATTGAAAAATGATAGTATCGTTCTTGTATATGATATACTACTTCCACACAAAGGCAAGTGATTTGTTTTTATTATCGCATCACATACATGGTATATATAATAATATTTAAAGAAACAATATGATATTTATGATACAATTATATTTATGTAATTATTTAATAAAACTTACTTTCTTTTCATCAATATTATTGAAAATTGAAACTTTACTCATATATATGTATGGTCTACCATCTCCGTGATTTTATTGTATATCATTTTTCATAA
The DNA here is from genome assembly GCA_963277665.1 of Viscum album. Taxonomy (NCBI): domain Eukaryota; kingdom Viridiplantae; phylum Streptophyta; class Magnoliopsida; order Santalales; family Viscaceae; genus Viscum; species Viscum album. The sequence continues at coordinate 1,737,748,416 of OY728135.1, read as the reverse complement.
CCCTATATCATGGCCTATTTAAAAATTTAAATCAATTAAAAAAAATAATTATGTAATTATTATTATTATTATGGATATGATGGAATAATTAACACTTTGACCATGGTCAACATATTGATGCTGCTTCGAAATTATTAACAGAGCAAAATGAAAACACCCAACGTGGGTATAACAAAATAAGTAATTAAATATGTCATAAAATTAAATGATGTTAATGGTTAAATAATAATTTATTAGACCTAGAAAATGTTATTTGGAAAACAAATATTAGACACATGTTTCTCTTATAGGAGATAAATAACATACATTATAATTACGGAGTCGGCGTAAGTGAATTCACATATAACATTTAATTCTATCATACAAATGCCTTATTCCCAACTTATTTCATTTTTAAGATGTATATAAATACCTGATGAATTTTATATCATGAAAATTTGTATCTTCAAGGTACTTAAAATTTTTATTTTATATTACATATTTCATTGGGATTATTATTTAAAATTTCCTAATGCGAGAATTGTTCATTTTGTAATCTAATCATAATTAGAGATTGATTATGTTTATGTATCCCTTGGAGGAATTTGTTTTGATATTTATAATTTAAAACCAATCTGTTTTATTTTAATATATTATCAATTACATATTCATTAAATATTATCATTTTATACTCCTTTTGTCATAAAATGATTGAAATTTTTTTTAGTGAAGATGCCTTTATTTATCTATTTGGTCAAAAATCCTTTTTCTCCAACTTCCATGTTTTATAAAAACATTTTCAATATTTTTTTACAAAATCTAAACAATTTATTAAAATATTTATTTCAAATGTTTTAATTTATAATTTTTTTTAAAGTAATATTCTTTTCATTTTTTGGATGAGGTAATCTTTAACCTTTTCACAACATGTGAGAGAAATATATTTTTGACATATATGGAATGTATGGAATTACCCACTTCTATGTCCACTAAATTCTTTGAAGCTTAATTTATCAGTGTTGAAGATTATTTTTCAATAAAATGTTTCTTCTAATATTTTGAAATTATTTTATTTTTAATGAACGTATTTAAATGTGAAAATGATGTTTTCATCAAGAAATATTACATGTATTCTTTTAATGACATTTTAATCAATAGTGTAAACCATTGATGTTACAGATTTATAATAAATTATTTATATATGTTATTTAAATATATACCAAAATTACTCTCCCTTACATTGATGGGGTAGTAGATTTCTTATGTTCATATATCAAATTCAATTATTATGATATTTTATTTTATTACGATATGATATAGTATTATGAAATCCATTTCTTTCCATGGGTAATTATTCTATTTAATGATTATGATTTATTTTTCCTTTGTAGTACACATAATAATGAACATGATATATTCGGTGTTCCTAGATATCACTCCAATTCACTCGGAGAGAATTTAGTTTCATGAGGTTTCATGTACGGTATTAAGGATAAAACCTAATCTATTATCAAACAATGCCCACCATGTGATATTGTGTAGGTAGTTTCCCCTAACTCATGTTTATATATAATTATATATTTCTTCCATATATCATTTTATGAAATGAACTTATGATACCATGTTCATTATGTTATTCTCTAATGTGATTACTCTTCATCGTATTCTTTATGATATCATGTTATACTTTTGACTCACAATTTATGCTTCCTTATCATGTTTATAACCTTATTGGAATTGTTATCTCACCCATTTCTTTTATGTATTACCTTGGTTATTCTATTATGTATTAGGAGGTCAAATTTATTTAGGATCTGATAATGGATAATATAAAAAATATTGATTATTTCAGTTTCATATTGATGTATTATGAACTTATTCATCTGAATTCACTAGTCCTCATGATATCTGTATTGTAATTATTCGATATTAGTGTTAAAAAATCATTAAAAAATATGTGTAAAAGGATTGTGTCACTATTGATTATGGATATTGATATTAGGAAACAAACTAAAAATAAAGTGACAAATCTATGTGATATGTCTTCTTTTATTTCATAGAAAATACATAATAGTGTTTTCAAAGATATGGTAGTCTCATTTGGGTTCATTAAGAAAAGTACATTTTAAATCAATTCATAAGTAACATGGTATGAAATCATATAAAACCCCTTGCAGATCAAAAATTTATTATTCATAATTTTATTTTCATGAATAATGTATATTACTAATGATAGATTTCTAGAAATAATTCATAAATTGATCCTCAAGGATATAGCTAAGAAGAAGGAATCGACTACTGTGAAATATTTTCCCTAGTTTCTATATTAAAATCAATTATAATTATACTTAATATATAACCCACATGTTATTTATGATTTACTAGATATATTTGAATAGTATTTTCCTAAATGGTTTTATTTTTTAAAATTTATTTGTAATATCGATGTCAAGATTTTGGAATTAGAAGAAAATAATATATTCTATTATTATTAAAAAATAATGTATGAACTATAGAACCCCCCAAGAAAAAAATGAATGGTATTAATTGTTTCTGTAATAAAATCACTTTGATAAAAGAATATGGGATCCTAATTAATTTATTAATATATTTTCAAAGGATATTATGATTTTGAATATATATACTGATGATATAATGAATGGATCATATATTCATTCCATTATAATGTGTTTTATAAATTGATAACCAATTAATTTGATATGAGATTCATGGGTAAAGTCAAATTATTTCTTGATTCTCATATTTTTCAAAAGGATTGTGGATTTTCCATCACAAAATGTATGTTCTATAAGGAAATTATAAAGATATTTTGTTTATGATTAACTAAATACATTAAAACACTGTTAAATAGTGGATATACGTTGGTTAAATTATATTAGAATGTTAGTATACCAAAAGGCATATAAAATATGATTTTAATCCTCTTATATATGACTATAAATAAGCCTAAATCAACATTAAATGTACTCATGTGTGATGGATTTCAATCTAACCAAAAGTAATCACATATGAATTTTTGTAAGAAGAGAGCACCAGGTATCACAAGTGGTGTTTGGTGTCCTTGAAAAGTGGTAAAATATCCCTTGTAATACTTCATTAATAAGGGTTCAAAATTTTGATGCTCTGCAAATGGGATAATATCTAGAAGACGCCATGATATAGGGTGGAATTCATAAAAAAATCAAGAAAATATGGTGCACAATAGACCAAGAAATAGGGAATGGGTAGAAGTATGCATCAAAGAGGATAACCACAATGTGGTGCTTAGTATGGTGATGTTGGGAGGAAATTTACATTATAGTTCTCAAGTGGTATATAAAAGTACAAGATACCATGTCTTAGTAAGGCTAGATAAAAAAAGAGAGACCGGTGGGTGGAATTTTTAGGGTATTTCAGTGTAACTTAGAGTCTTATACCATTGTTTTATAGGACAAACCATATAGATTATTGAAAATCCAATGCATTATTCCGTTAAGCCACTATACCATCAGGAAATTGTAAGGGTTCCCTAAAAACCAATTATAAAAAAGTTTATAGTATAAATATCAATTAAAAATGGTATTTTTTTGGAAATATCACAAAGGAATTATGAATATTAATTTTTTTAATCTTTTTTGAACATCATTTGCGTTGTTATATTATATAGAATATAAATTTTGAGGAAATAAAATTTATAGAATGAGACAATTATAAATTTATAATTTCTTAAATTTATTTTAATTTCAATTAGTTCAATGATATAATATCGATTTAAATTTTCTATAATAAAATCCAAATTAATTTATACTAAAAGTTATTATACTTAGAGGTTTTGTATAAGAGAGTCGTTTCCTAACATTGGAATTTCATTCAGATAATTCCTATAATGGGTGAAAAATCATAAACAATTTTTATTTAATATAATATTATAGATTATTTGAGGGCCAATAATATTGAACTAAGACACCATTTCATTAGGGATAATTTTTAATAGGTTGACACAGGGCTATATTTTTTTTCTAAAAATCTATTAGTTGTTATTCTAAGAAAAACCTACATTTAAGTAAATTTTTTTGAGTCAATGTACCTACATGTAAGTAAATTTTATTGAGTCAATGTAAAAATTTTAATGATGGATATATGATGAAACATCAACTAAGAAACAATAAATTAAAACATTTTCATTTTTAATTTATTTTGGAGTGTTCTAGATTTCAATCCTATTGATATGATATCATTGTAACTATTAGATCTTAATAATATGAAAATAAAATAACGTTATATGCAAAAGAGTCAATTTTTGTCAATTTTATAGGCAATGTTTCATAAGATATAAATGCGGAGACATTTCATGGATACTTTATATGTAATGATTTTACATGGTGATAGACCATGGATGTTGTGTGTTTCAACTCATATAATATTTTTTATGATCACTGAAGGAATTATACTACGATGAGGCATTATGGTTGTTATCACTTCCATTATAGACTACACTTCACTTGACTACTGCAATCTAGCATAGACTAAATTTTTTAATATATATATATATATATAAATTTCTAATTATATATATGGTGTGTTGATATACGTTGTTAGTTTATTAATTTTAATAAATGAAAATGTATAGATGTATATATAACATGTAATAAAATTTTATGTACATATTGCTTTGGATTACATCCCATAAGGAATTATATCATCATAGTTGTCATGTTATGGGCTTATTTTCAAATTAAAAAAATGATATCACATCGATGAATTATCCAAAAGATATAATCATATAATAAAATGGGTTGATTTAAATTTTCAATGTCAAACCATTGATTTTTTTCTAAAAACAATTCACTCCTTTTGACTATTTTACTATTCAAATGTGATATATTATTTTTCATGAAAATATCTCATTCATGTTATAAACAAACTTTTTAGGTTCATTAGAGACTATGGTTGTGATTTTATTAATCCTTATTTATTTCATTTCATTATTTTTTAAATTTCATTGAAATAAATAAGTATATCAAGACCAAAGATCACAAATAAAAAATACAGTGGGATTTATTGTCTTATATAAAAGGAAAATTAAAAGAAAATGTAAAGATCATTTTATCTAAGAAGAAGATATTATCAATGACATAATCACCAACCCAATAAAAATTTTCTAAAGTTTGTGTTATTTTTTGAGTGTATTGAAAATGAAATTATAGACATATAATGATTTGAAAGATATTGGTTAAGAATAGTGATGTGATTTTTAATTTATTTTAATAGATATTTTATGATTTCATAACTGCTACAATATCTTTAAATGAATTAATAATTAGTTGGTGTTTGATATATAATTCAATGAGTTCTATAATTTTTTTTGATATACGATAACATATATCAAGAAATATATAGTAAATGATATTGATAAAATTTTCATCTTAATCAAAATAACATATATATTCAATATGTATCATATTTTTAGCTATAGTTTATTTTAAATTTTCTTTGTATATGATAATGAATTCATGATTGATTATATTTATAATGTTCATACATATAATAATTACAAAAATACTAGTTAACTATGATATTGATATAGTGAAAAATAAAATACCTATAAAATTCTATATTTTTAGGAATTCAATCATGTTCACCTTCATGATTTTAAGGATGATTGAAGATATCGATAAATAGAAATTGAATGAAAATGGATAATTTTTATTGCCATGTTCATTTATTAGATCATACAAAAATTACATAATCATGTAGATAAGTAAAAAGAAAAACTATTTAGGAGGAACACTATGTTTGTAAAGTCTAATTATAGAGAAATCATATATCATTAGATTCTTGGTCATATAAATGTATTAATAATATCTCTTAATGTTTTCCAACTACACATTAAGGAAAACGAATGCATTAGTTTCTCATAGGAAATCCAAATGGGAGATTATTATTTGATCAATAAATTCATAAATTTAATTTTAAGACATTTATAATAAAATGTAACCATTGGTTCAAAAATATTTTAGTTCAAAGACATATTTTGATAATAAATTTGAAGAACTCAATGTTTCTCTTAAGGAAGAGACAACACTATTTAAGGATTATAATATCATTTCCTTTTCAAATAATAGATATTATCTTATTCATATGAAGAAGATATTGTATAATATATTATATATAAATGAATTTAATATAGAGGCCCAATTCAATAAATTTTGAAAAATAATGATGACAATTAATGAAATTATGAATTTTATAAATTACAATTATTATGAATAACAAAAAAACTACTAATATTATTTTTTTAACCAGTATTGAATTACAATTATACCCTATATGAATCTTATTACTAAAAAAGAAGTATTAACATATCTAACTGAAGAATAATCGATGAACAGACAACCATCTCAAAAGGCTAAGACCTTTAAACCATATCAATAGAGACCAACTAAAATGGATCAGATCACTATGAGTGTAAAATGTATTGGTGATTCGATTAAGGATATAGCTGAGAAGGAGATAAATAATGTTACCTGGGTGAAGAAATAAAATAATGAAAAAGTTATTATTTAATCTACAGAGAGATCAACTAGAATTAGATCTGTACATAGGATGAAGTTATCTATTCAAAAGAAGAAGATTATAGTGGAAATGATTAATTATGATGATAAGTATGAGCATTAAAATACATTAAAAATTTATATATACACTATATAGAACTATATATATAGCCTATAAGAATATATGAAAATTTTCATAGAATCAGTGATCACTTTACCTCTGATTAGAAAATAAATTCTCACTGTCAATCACATTAAAATGAAAGTAACTTAATTGGAAGAGAAAAATAATAAATTATTTCAATGTGTCTCTTGAGAAATAAAATGAGTACATTATATAGATAGTTAATGTATTTGTTAAGGTAGATACAAAATTTTTACATCCAATTGAATAATAAGACATATGTATTGATGCGTATGAATTTTATATTTATTATTATAATCCAGATTATATAAAAGAGGTATCAATTTGAAATGATCAGAATTAAAATATTTTCAAGGTATATGAATTATTTTAATAATAAAAATCAATAAATTAGGAAATATGTATTATTTATGAATGAACTATTTATAATAAAGTTTTTGAAAAATATGGATTATCTCTTATTTACTTTTAAATCATTTTAAATTTTATTAAATTAATATTTTCCACATTTACTATATTTATTCTAAAAATAATTACCAATGTGTGATTAAGGTTATAAATATATCTTTTTCTTAGTAATACCATATTTGGGAGGATTTATATAATAGATATCAAATTATTTTAAGGGTGATTTCTCATGTTTGGGGAGTAAATTCTTTATCTTATTATTTCTTCATAACTCTCTTTTATATTATGTTTTTGAAAATTTTCTCTAATAAATTTATATGATGAATATTTTCTATAAATATATTTAATATTCATTTAATTGTGTTATACATAGCTAAAAAATAACGAATATTAGCACTATTATCCAGTAATACATTTCTTTGTATAACCCATAATTGGTATTTATGATATTGTTTTATTAAAAAACTATACTAAACTTCGATTAAGATTTAGGTTGAGAATGTGATATTTTTTGATCATATTGAGAGATTTTAAAAGACCCAATATTTAATGTGTCTAATCATTACTTGGAATTGGTAAAAAAATTTCACTATTCTAATAGAACCTATTTAAATAACCCTTGGTTTCAATTCCATATTATTATTTTTATCTTAATTTGAATTAAGTGGAAATACATAGATCATTTATTCATGATTAAATAATTTTGTTAATGAAAATATATTGATGGGAACCCTAATACATTATTATTGATATAAAATAATTTCATAAGATAAACATTCTTGATTTAGAGACACTAAAAAGATAATAATTTACTAAGGATTGTCCCTACACTATTTCGACTAAGTACTATTTTTGTTACTTTGAATTTATTTTAATTTCATTTTAGAAATAAAACTTCAAAGAATTAACAATGGATTTAAAATGGGAACAAAAAAACCCACAAAATATTATTCTATTAAGTTAATTCATATAATAAACATTCACCATTTCTCAATAGTTTTTTTATCATGGAAGAAAACACATAGAAAATATGTTATTTATATTTAACATGAGTGAGTGTTATCAAGAGAATGCTATATGAAATTCAAAAATTATAACTATATTAAAGTATTATGTTTATATTTCTAATTGTTATATACATATATTGAATAATAATATTGTATCATAACAAAAAAATAAATTCATTATAAAGACAATACAATATCATTTGTGGATGTAGATAGTGGTTACGAATAATTTTTTATTATGTTTCATATTTAAAAAAATTACAAGATTACACTATTTTACAAAATTTAAACATGAAAAGATAACTAGAACAAACACATAATTTAGTTATTTTAAATATATAAACCACTATAATTTGTAAAATTGATGATATTTTTGAATCTTCATGTTTTGGAAATCAAATAAAGAAACCATTACAAGATATATATATAACATAAAGATGATGGAGTTCAGTCCAACACTATTATTATAATAAAATATACAATAATGATTCAATATTTTTATAATATAGTCAAATCATTTAATATTACTAGTTTGAGTGTGCTAAAATATTCATCAAGATTCATTATGAATTTCATGTTCTTGAATTTTGTATTGTAATTGTTTTTATATTTTCCCTATAAATTATTTATATTATACAGTTTATTTTCTTATAAAAGTAGTTCTTAAATAAAATTTTTATACCTTTATAAAAGGTATGAATATTTATTTAGTTATGTTATTAAATTAAATAGTTGGGAGACCAGATTATCCCTCCTATAGAAAATAGATTTATTAAAGTGGTTCTGAATCTTATTTAATAATAACTATATATTATAGTGATTTATACCTATTCAATTGTTAAAGTTATTGTGAATGGTGGATTGATTTTTTTTTTCTAAACCAATATAAAAAAAATGAGTTGGTTCTTTGTAATATATTAAGTTAAACATAATTACAATCAATTCAGACCAGTATTGACCATTATCCATGATATTATTTGGTAAAAAATAATATATTCCAAAGTAGTGAATGAATACCCTTAGTGATAGTATCTATCATTTGGAATATTGAAGGAATACTTTGTTGGTTACACTCGATATTTCTGTTAGAATTATAGGTGTCTGGCCAGGTTGAATCATGATAAAATAGTATTATATAACAGTTTATGACAAATAGTAGATTAAAAATTAGGGATTATTTCATTATATTCTTAAGTTATATATATTATTGAAACCTAGTATGTGATGGAGGTCAGGGAAATTGGAAATTGGTGTATATTTTCCTTAAAATTCTATGGAAGGACATTAATCACTTTTAAATCATTACCAGAGAAAGGTGTATTGAATAACGGGTAATTAAATAGGCATTGATTCACCAATAATATACTATCAATTTATCATTATTTAATATCTTCTGCAATTTATTATTTATATAACTGTAGTGATATATGTTGCTAACATTAATTTTGGGGTGTGAATTATTAGTTAATGAATTTCTTAATTTTTATTATATTCGATTAACAATGTCATGGGAATCTAAAGTGGGAATTTATGACTATTTAATATAAATAAAGAATGTGTTTTCTATGTACATGTGAGTACGATTTTTTTCTAACTATTTTATTACTATCATTATTTTGGTAACATCATTTGAAATAGAAATCATATTCATAATAATGATTTAACTTTTGTTATTATTTTATGATATGATAGTGTGTTATATTTTTAAAAACATATATTGGACATAAATAATCATTATCTTTGTTACATTATTATTTAGATTTAATAAATTATTTATTTATCATGTGTCTACATAATGGTATGGAGAAATAATTGAAGGGTGGTGTTCCAATAAGATCGATGTCTTATATGGATCTAAATGTAATTTCATAGTGTGTTTATAATTTATAACTATTATCACAGTGATACAAAGAAACCCATAACTTCAAAATTATTTAAAATACCAATAAATATTAGTTTATAAATTATATATTTCAAATTCATTAACGTGAGTTAATTATTTTATGTTTGCATTTACATCCTTTTTAGTGGTTGGTTGTGAATTATTAAGGGTTTTAAGGATCTATAGTGTTTTTTATTGTGTGATTGTATCTATGAAATTTATACAGAGTATTTACTATTTGGTAATAATTTAAGGAAGTCTAGTAGTTTCTACTTTGAGTAGGGTAAGATAGTAAAAATGATATATTTATGGAGTATTTAAATATTATTTTGATATAAGTATATAATGTAAAATATTGTGTAAGTATCTTTATATTTGGGTATTAGTGAAATGATTTGATATGGGTTTAAATCCCTTAATAATTAATGATTTTGATGGGTTTTTATGGGTTTTCCTCAGTAAATGGTCTAAATATATGTATATATATTTTTAGTGTTGACTTTGATGACAAAAATATCACTATTTTATTTATGAGACATGATTTAAGAGTATAACATAATGTAATTTATGATATAATTATGATTAATGGATTGGATATTTTTTGAATAGATTAGAGATTAGAATATTTCTATGAGATTTATTTTTCTTTTCTATGTATTACATAACATTTATAAAGTTTGATATCATTTGAGAAAAATGAGAACATGATATTTAGGAGGGAGAACAATTTGTGAAGATGATTAAAAAAACACTTGAACTTTGATAGAATATTTCTCATGGAAAAGTAAATCATTTGATATGTATTTTATATGAGAACAATTAATTTTAGGAATGTGTGTTGGAACTACAGTCATAGGTGATAGATTAATAATCTATATTGTTTTGGACCTTATTCATATAAAATAAAGCGTTGTTTTGATTTGAATATAAATATTGTTGGTCTTGTTGAGGGAAAAAGAATTTAATAGATTTCAATTGTGATATATTGGATTTTGTGGGATTAAATTCATTTTAAATATATATGTTTTTTATCTTTTAGGATGAATATATTTATACAGAATTAATCATATAAAATATTCAGTCAAATGATATAAAAAATTAATTTTAAATACACCATTTAATATAAAATATGCATATAACTTGGGGTTTAAATTTGGAAGAAAGTACATTGATCATATTGAGAGATGTATTATAGTGAAAAGTAATTAGATACATAATCAGGGAGTTATTAAAAACTAAAAAAATCATTTTTTAACAAATAATATTTTTCATAGAGAACTATGTGGGCTATAGAAACTGTTTAACTTAGAATTAAGTTATATAAAAGTAACAAGATGTAAATTAAAAAAAACATAAAAAAACCAAATTTTGACCCTCACAAACCCATTATATGATTTGGATAAATATTAAGAATATTGTTTCATGATTTCAATGGATATTAACGTCAATAAAGATGTTTATAAATATTATTTAGTGGATTGAAACTTGGATTAAAGGTATGTAAAATCAAAAGATCTATTTATATTGAAGGTTCGATGGAATATAATATATTTCTATCTATATTAAGGATTTTATGTGTTAATTATTCAAATGGTTGGAGCACTAAATTTTATTTTAATGAATAGGGAACTACGGATTTTAATTATGAAATATATAAATAATATTTGATAAGGAATTTTTAATTTTGATGAGGTATGGATATTAAAATTACTATTTATTATGTTTAGTGAATTTATATAACCTTGTTGATAATGTTGAGGTAAATATTTAATTATAATATGTTATTATTTATATAGAATATGATTTATTAAAAACATCTGAAATAATGTTTTCAATAGTGATCTATAAAATTAGATGTTCTCTAAATTTCCAAATCTATGAAATTGAATTATATAATTAATGAGATTAATGTATGTAAATTAATTTTGAGGAATGTGTAGAAAAGTGTGTGGTTTTAATGTTTGGATAATGGTATTAACTTATTAAAATTTATTTTTTTGGGAAAAATGATAATACTAAATTGTATGTATAATATATTAAATGATAAGAAAGAAATATTTTGTTTTAATATATCACCACATTTTGATAGCCCATTTCCCATATTATAATTATTTAGATTCCATTTTTTCATTTTATTATCATATATTTGGGTTTTTTCATTTCATTTCCACATTTTAATAGCCCATTTTTTTCCCATCATTGTTATTTTTTGGTTTCCCCTTTTCATTTTTGGGATTACAGGACAATATTTTACACTCTTCTTATCACCACCCCTGGTGATAAGATACTTTTTCTTTTCTATTGGATCTAAATTTTCGTTTTTGTTTGGTTACCTCATTAGATCACTGAAGTATATATAATTATTTAATTAGTGTTTTCAATTTGATCCTTTATTAATGTTGTTGTAAAGGGTATCTAGTCTATAATTCATGGCTCAATCTAGTCCCTTTATTTCCCCTCATCATTAATGTTGTATTATTAGGGGTGTTCTAAATTGGTCATTAACCATTATGATACTTATTATAGTTACCTCTATGGTTTCTCCCTACTATCCTTTACAAATATAAATGTTTAGATATATTCATGGGGGGATTAGTTATTGTATGCATGCCATCAATTTAACTTTGGTTATGCTATTGGGAACAACAGTGTAATGGTGATAGTCAGAGATAGTTGGTGGTTTCAATTTTAAGTGTTTTATATGGTTAGTGGTGTGGTTATTCTTCAATTTTAATGTTTATTTCTTATATATTCAATTTTTATCCTCTATGGTTAATACTCCCATACTTTGTCTTGGTTTTTTTACAAACATTTTCTTGAAAGATGAACTTTTACTCATTCATTTCATTTCCACTCTTTTTTACCTATTACAGCATTATAATTGGATGAGTTTACATACTCTTTTTCTAGAATCATATATTCTTAGAGGTGGTGAGGATATCCCCTATTAAGGCTTTTCTACTTTATCTATGTGGTGGATTTTTAGTTAGTGTTTCTCTCACCCATGATGTTGAAAATATTTCAACATGGAAAGCTATGAGAGCATCATTGAAAGAGGATGTTGTGGAGGTCTATATAAAGGATAAAAATTATTATTGGAAGGCATCCCTCTTAATGCTAGAGATAGAATATATCATTTCGTTGGTGATATGGTTTCACCTATCATGATTGAAGCTACTATTTTATAATCTTTAGTGAAGGATTTTTTATAATTTTTTATAATTATCTTTGATGACTTCACTATATAGGTGGAACTAAGTTTATATAATTGTGACCAATAGTGTACTCCTTCTATTTGATGACATTGCATTCCTTTGTGTTCAGAGGTTGATAGTTTTATGCCTTATTTTCTATGTTGTATTATGGTTTCCTAGTGAAGTGATTTGTTTAAGATGTGAATATTTTAATTATCTCTATAAAACATGGCTTAAAATATATGGATATTACATTACATTAGATAAATATTATACACATTAAAATTGTACAGGCATAGGGACCTTGATGACTATATTTCAGGCATACATTTTAGAGCGTTTTAGTAAAATTATTTCTGTATTATATTGATTATTATTTCAAAATGATGTACAATTTTATGTGTTTTGTGATTTTTGTAAGAAACAAAAAATTTATGAAAAAGGATTGAAAAGAGAAGAAATTGAGATAATAAAGAAACCTAAAGATTCTTCACTTTTCTCGCGATGCGACACTATATTTTGGAGGATAAAATAGAGATACAAAACTAGAGAAATACATTTACACATCATGATTTCATAATTAGAAGAAACCACCATTAGGAAATGTCATGATGTCAATATATTTTGTGAAGTAATTACATTTCATGTATACAAATACACTTTGTGAAAGTTCATGAAAAATAAAATTTGAAAACCAACTACTAACATGGATTACACATCATGTAAAAATTTAAACATCATGACACTATCAGGAATATGAAAAATAGATACCCATTTATGATGGGTTTGATGTTTCATCTTATAAATAAACTCCCTTGGCCACAATTTTTAGTGAATTTGGATAAATAATCTTAAATATATTTCTACAAGAGATGTCCACCATTGAAGGGCTTTTCTTCACCACATTTTTATAGGATTTTGTTAATTTTCTTCTGGACCCTGTCATGGATAACACAAGAGGGGGATTTATTTGTGTCATTGCATGTGTGATGAATGAGAATTGATTATATGAGTTATTTTATTATTGATTAAACTTTTTATTGGGATTTCACATATTTTCATAATTTTAACATCCTTCTTGACTCTTCTTGCATGCCCATTGTGAGTGGTATTATGAATTGGATTTCATTTCATTATTTATTTGAGAATGATCATTGCTTGGGTTTATTGTATACTATTTTTTAATTTGTGGTCTAGGGTTAAGGATTCCAAAATACCCCTTGGGTTTGTATTTTTCATATGTTTAAATTAGGATTCAGGTTACCTGTCCATTTCAATCTGAGTTAACTGACCATGAGAAAAGTAGAGTTTTGGATGGAGAGTGTTTACCATGACCAATGCACTAACTATGACCTGATTACAATTATTACAATATCATTAATTGATTATTTTATACCTTGTAAACCCATGAACTTGGATTTATTAATTCCAACCACCTATTTTATATTTTCTTCTCTCACTTTCTCCACCAATCACATGCTCCATAGTTTTGATTTATTTTCTTCATGTCATAATTAGATTATGTAAACTTAATTTAATTAATATTTTCTCCAACCATGTCTCTATAGGTTCAACCTTGAACTTTAATATCCTATACGAACATATATTTTATTGGTTTGTTTATTTTGTGTTTCAAATTTATCGGTTCAGTAAACCTATGGGAATTAATGATGCCCATAGGCTATCAAACAGTAATAGATTAATGTCTTTAGAATCTTAGAACACAATATTCTTACTTTGTGAATGATCTTCAATATTTCCCACAAATATCTTCCCATTTAGTACTCCTAATTAAAACCATTATTTCAAATGTCATTAAAGTAAACATAATAATGGGTGATCTTATATTCTTAGTAAGGGTAACTAAAGAAGATACATAGTAGATTATGTGTATAGTAGTATGAGAAAATGAGCACAAAATTGAAAGCTCAAACCCTACATATCAAAGATCATAATAATAAGTCATGGAATAAAGATTGGAACTTCACATTATATGAATAAAAAATAAATCGATTAGCCTAATACATGAGAGTATAATATAGGCCTAAGACATATATTTTTTTGGCATACACATAAGCATAGGAAAATATATTTCATGGCTACATACTATGAACTTCAAAAAAAATTAGGCATGGGATAATAAAATGTAACACCCTGAGATTTTATGAGATGGAATTTTTTTACTTTAGTTTATGTATTATGTTGTATGATACACCAAGATTAACTTGATCTATACACAACACCGTGTTGTCTTGTAGTATACACAACACTATACTTGACATGAGTTACACACAAGTTCAAGTTCATTTGATATAATTCATTTCACACAACACTGAGTATATATTTTTTTCAATGTACAATTATACGTAACACGAAAGTAATATTTCACAAAATAAAACACTCACTTGGCTTGTATTACATGCAAGAGTGACCTTTCTTGACAGGTTGCGTTGTACGCAATACTGAGTTTCACTAAACAACGATATATTATTAAAATATTATATAAACTAGAAATTATGAATAGTATTAACCAAAATTTTAATTTTATATAACATTAAAATTCATCTTATGTATTTTCTATAACAATATATAAGAACAAATTCAATTGTTTTAGCATAAAAGAGTATTTAAAAAATGAAGTTTTGCCGCCTTTTGATGGAGCACCGACTTAAAATCTATTTTTAAAACATTAATATATTCTTTTTTAAAAAATAAACATCTTCTTTGGATGCTGGACATAAATATTTACTCTGGTTGAATTTTTTGTATTTTTCTGATAAAATTCATATTTTAATGAATAGTAAACAAATACAGCATTTTAATTCAAAACTGCCTATTCATATAATTTATTTATATATTTATATTATATTTTTAATTGGTTTTAAAGTGTAATTTGACTATTTTTTATCATTTATTCCAATTTTGGTCATTTTATTTAATTTAAAATTTAAATTGGACATAATCACATGTCAATATTTTTATAATTTTCACTTCTTAAAAATCGGCTTTCTATTTTTGAAAATGGGAATTAATTTTAAATTAATTTATTTTAATTATACATATTCATTTTTTAAAAATTGATTCAATATTTAGAATCAGAGGGTCCAAATTATGTAAATAGTTCCCTTTTATCATTTCATAATATGAATAGTGACTACGATAATTTTTATTTACCATAGTTAAAGGTAAAACTAGTAAATTAGTGTAACCAATAATATGATAAAGACAATAAAATTATCCTAAAACATGAAAAAATCATATTGGATAAATAAAATTCTACCCTTAACATATTGTTTTTGAAACATAGTCATGTAATGGCCACTTTACAATGAAAATGACATAGATATTAATATAACCAATGAAAGTGACAAAATATGAAACACACATTTCATATAAGTATAACAATTTTAATATAGGGATAACTAGGTGATATATTCAAAAATAAATAGCACATGGAAATATAAAAGAGTTAAATACATCATAGTAATTTTTTTTTAAATTTTATTAAATAAATACCTTAAATTATTATACTTTAATTATGTAAAAATTAATTAATTGATGAGAAATCAATAAAAAAATATTACTAAAATCTTAATAACCATAAAAGTCCCAAACACATGAAAAAATATTATTGGTCGATTATATCTCGTCCATAATCATCCAAGGGTAAAGATACTGACCATTTGGAGCCATATTTAATAGATTATGATATTTATATTATTTTATTTAAAGTAATGTTAAAGTTTTCACATTCATACTCTAATGCGTATAACATTTTTAATGATTATTTTTGTAGATGATAAATTATAATATTTATATTATAATGAAATATATTAAATATATATTCATATTAGTATTTTATTTTTAATTATTACTCAACAAATAAGTATTTTAAATAATTACAAAAAATCATAGTGGGAATTAATTTATTAATGGTGATATCATATAAATGTTATTATCAATATTAAAATAAATATATTTTGGGATAATCAAAATATCCAATTAATTTTATAGATAAACTGGACCTCATAAGAAAGTAATAAAATTGTTTTTTGAAGTTTACATGATATAATTATTTTTTTGAAAATCAATAAATTGAATAGTGTCAAAATTGACACTATTGATTATTGATCAAAATACTGTTTTATTAAATTATTTAAAAAAACGATAACATTTTTAAAAATAAATAATAATTATTATATTTTCCAAAAAGTTATTAATTATTTATTTATGATCTAATTTACAACAAATAAGTAAATATTTTACCCTTTTAATATTGAAATATTTGTTACCCTAGTTAAAATGAAATAGAATAACTAAGTGTTAAATTGAAAAGATAAGGTTTCAATGGAAATTGAAACTTGTATAAAATTTAATGGTTGATTATAGTACAACCATATATCATATAAAATTCTATATTGGGAAATTTTGAAGGTTTATCAGTGGGGTTTTATTTTATTATAAATTAATATTTTTGAGGTCTCCAAAAGTGCCCCTCACCTCAATTATAAAAGGGAACCTGCTACCTAATTTCTACACAACTAATTAAGCCTTAAAGTTCATAAATACCCATCCAATTTATCTTATAAACTTACCTAGTTACATTATATAGGTCCTAGTATTCTTAAAAGACCAACTCTAGATCAATTAATAGGAGATCTAAAGAGAGCACGTTAAAGAAGATGCAATATTCTCTACCAATTCTTTCATATTTCTTTCTACTTATACTCCTACTTAATGATTTGTTTTATTAAATAATAATAACTCCAATATAACTTATATACTGAGATGTTATTATAATTATGGAACAACCATATTTAACCTTTTATCCATCCAAATAAATAAAAAATCACTACGTGTGCATACTTATGACTTATCGTCTCCACACCATTGTGGAATCTGTTTTTCACCACCAACGTACTTAGATGGGTTTAGAAATGGATATAATAACTTTATATAATTATTATAAATTTATAGTGATTCTGAAATATATCACACAATGAAAATAAATAACATTCAACAATTAGGGGAATGATATTGTTGCTCATGCGTACGTATGACCCACCATCTCCACGATGGGATGTGATTCATTCTACTTGATAACCACTCAAGAATGATTATATAAATGTAAATAATGAATAAATATGGTATTTATTTTGTTAATATAATTATATAATTATATAAGGATAACCTATCAAGGATAACCCAAACTTATTCAACAAAACATTCATACAATCATAAAGTAGTTAAAACCCAAATAATGAGTAACAATGAATTGTTACAAACAAACTAAGGAGAATATAAAAATATATGATGACCATGATTCTTGAATAAGTTAATAACATTATCTAAATAATTATACATGCGGTTAAGACTCATAGGAATCATATCGTACCTAGGTTAAGGGATAATTTTGCAATCTCATTTTTATATGAGATAGTTTATACATAAGTATTTATCGACGATATATTTATCATCCATGTCCATGTTTTCTAAAAATGTTTTCATAAAATTTTTACTACTATTATATGTATGTTTAAATTCATTTTAACCCATTTTTTACTCTTACTACAGGTAATGATGGAATCCTTATTTTGTTTACCATATGAGGAACTTTTTGACTTTTTCAATAAAAGTACAAGGAGAATGTTTTTTTAACTTATATGGCATGAATGTATTTTTTTACATATTATGAAAAAATTATTTAAATGAAGCTTCATCAACCGGATTTCAAGTTTATTTTCAAATAAATTAATTTCTTCAAAAATTTTGTGGAATTTTTAGAAAATAAAACATTTTTTAAGAAGAAAGGATATTTTCATCAAGAATTAAGTTCAAGAGTTTTATCAAAATTATTTTCCATCCAAGATGATGCTATTTAAATAAGGGTATGTTTCTGTCCATATTATTACTATGATTTGATTTTTTTGATAATGGAATGATATTTTATATGGATTATGTTATAATGGAATGATGTTAAAGAAACCCATTTTATTTCTCGGGATATACTATGATGAATGGTTTATGTTTTTGTGGTACATGTAAGAATGATTAAATTATGATATGGGTGAGACATATATATCCCTAGAATTAATTGGGTAAAGATTTATATCTAATGATATATACACGAATAGAATGAAAAGTAAATCCAGTTCAGTAATACAGGGATGGAACTATAAGTAAATTCTGTTCAGTAATACATGGATGGAAGAACAAGTAAACCCAATTCAGTAATGGACTCTGTCCAGTATGATGGTCTTGACAGGAATGACTTGGATACTATGAAAATAATATTATGTTCTTATTTATTTACCACAATTCCATATGTTATTCCAATTAAATTTTATTATGGCCAATGTTTATTTATGATCTATGCCTTACGTACTGTCAAGATTTATTTAATGACTCAAGATCTTGATATTTAAACTTTATGCTCATGTTTTTATAGTTTGTTTTATATTCTCAATGTTTACCCTTAATGATAATTTGATCTCACCATTTTTATGTTTCATTTTCCCTTAGATATAAATAAAGGTTTTAGGTAGGAAAAAGGCGAAGATCTTTATGGGAGATATTAAAGTTCCATCAATAAGTTCAATGATTTTGTTCTATGTTTCCAAAGACACAAAAATAGTATAGTATTTGGGCATCTAATTGTGTAATTTATTAAGTATTCCACAAAAGTAATGTAATATACATGTATGTAAAGCTTGGATAATTAGATAAACCATGTATATTCTTTGATCTTTGGCTAACAAACCATGTACCCTCTTATTTTTGGACTCAGAATACAAACTATATACCCTAATGTTTTCATGTTTGGGCTACAACTCGTGCATCCTATTGTTTTCAAATGTGGTCTACAACTCAAGTAGACTCATGTTTCAGTCTTAGAATAAAAACCATATACTCTATTATTTTAGGGAATGTGATAAAACCTGTGTACCATTTTTTATATTGGGCTACAATAGATGTACCCTCTTTTTTGGGTTTGGGGTGCAACCCATACACCCTCTTGTTTTTAGGATTGGGCTACATCCCATGAACCCTATTATTTTAAGTCTTGGGATACAAACCACATAACCTATTGTTTTTAGCCTTGGGATACAAATATTTTAAACTCTCATTTTCGGGCATAGACTAAAACCCATATACTTACTAAGTTCATATTCCATTTATCATTACCTAATGCATTGGAGGGAGAAATTGGTCCCAACCATAATGTAATGAAAACCAAATTTATGTGTTCCATTAGATAATTAAAAATTCATCATATCATATCCAACTAATTTAAATGGATATTATAAACATTTCATAATATGATAACCCATTGAAAAGACACAGGTTTCATAATCATAGAATATCCCATGAAGAGAAGCAGATTTAATATGAATTTTATCATGGTACACCATGTGAAACAGATATGGGTTTTATAAAAAAAATTCCATCTTAAAAATAAGTCATTAAAATAAATAATAATTACTGTTTTCATGGATCACATCCTTAGTATATCATAAACTATATCATATGATGTCAGATTTGATGAGTAATCACTACTGAAAAAACAGCCTATACGCACGGTTCCAAACCGTGGGTATAGCCCCCAAAACCGTGGGTATAGGCTATACCCACAGTTTTGGAAACCGTGGGCTAGAACGTCATTGGTATAGGTCCCCAACCTATACCCAAAGTTTTCTAAAACCATGGGTATAGGTTTTATGCCACCCTTTCAACAAAACATACCCAATTTCCATGGGGTCAAAGGATTTTACCCACAGTTTCAAAACCATGGGTATAGATCCTAAAACAATGCATGCGGCGGGTTTCGATCCCGTAACCTCTTCACTACAAACACCGCATCTAACCACTACCCTAACACCAACTATGTTTATATATATTTATATTTAGTTAAATATAGTTATATAAACCGTGGGTATAGAGGGAAGAACAGTGGGTATAGGACTCCCGCCAAAAAAATTCCTTCCCGCGGAAATTGTATTTTCCCCGAGCACACACGGGAGACATATACCCACGGTTTTTCATAACCGTGGGTATAGGTATTTTATCCCATACCTATACCCATGGTTTTGGGGGAAACTGTGGGGATAGGTACCCTTATACCCATGGTTTTCCAAAACCGTGGGTATATGTGACTTTTAAGGACCAATCCCCACAGTTTTGGAAAACTATGGGGATAGACCCCCCTATACCCACGGTTTTGGAGAACCGTGGGTATAGGTCTTAAAAATTGACCTATGCCCACGGTTTTCCAAAACCGTTGATATAGGGGTACCTATCCCCACAGTTTTGGGGAAAACCATGGGGATAGGTCCATTTTCATGTAGTGATGGATTTTGATAGATCACTTAAATTATATCCTTTCTATAAAAATTACAATTTAAAACATAAAAAATGTTCTAAGTAATTTTCATTTAAAAAAACTTTTAAAACTTTAAAAAAAATCATAAAAACCATTTAAAAAATTTATTGAGGAAAATATCCATTCCACTTTGAAAAATTATTTTTAAAACATAAAACACATTTAAAACCTTTTTCTTTGAGAGTATTTTTGAAAAAATATAAAGGATTAATTAAAAACCATTGCAATAAATTTATAAATAATAAGTCATTTTCAAAGTAATTTTCCTTTAAAATTAAAACAAAATATCAATTATTATTTTTTTAAATGATTATGGTGAGAATTATTTGGAAAATACACAAATTTATGAACGAGGAGAGAAATAAAGTCATTATTTTTAAAAACATTTTATTTATTTTAAAAAGTAATAATGAGTGGATAAATAGTACCATTAAATGAATATATCATTAATAATCATATCATTATAAATTTCATGAGTTTTTTTGAGATATTTATCATAATATTTCATCAATTGAATAACAACCATAAATAATCCTGATAAATGATGATATTGTAGCAAGAAACTCTTGCCAGTTCGTTAATAGTGAATCATAATACCTATGATATATTAACATTAAATGAAGATTAATATACAATTAAAATTCATATATTCATGATATAAAATATTAAATGGTAAGTATATACCCCTCGTAAAAGAATTTTCGCGCATAACATAACATGTGTATTAAAAAAGAAAAATTGAGGCAAAATTCCCTTACCGATTTGGTAATTATTGTATTATAAACACCATGAAGTAGAGACACTAAAATTGATAAAATAATACCAATAAATTTTAGTATAATAATCATAAAATAAAATCATGTGTAGTATATAGACCATATAGAATAAATTGATGGTGCATATAACATGTGCCCCACAAAAGTAAAAAGTGATACAGAAATCCCTTACTACATGAGTAGCTTTTGAATCATGAGATTCGTGAATGAAAAACCACAATTTTAACTTTTAACATAATTAAATAAATTAAATTCATGATATAAAATTTAATAAGGAATTATATATACCACACTACAATAATAAGTGATGAATATAGCATATATCACATAGAAATAAAAGTGAGATGAGAAAACCCTGACCTTAAGTATTAAATTTATCTGTACACATTAAAACCTATAGTATAATAAATATAAGTTTATTATAAATCTAAAAAATAACCCTATTATTATTTATCATACCATGTATTATTTGATTATGACTTTATATTACCTGTTTATTTACAATTTCATGTTAAAGTTATGTTTTGATTAATAATCACTTTGTTTTTCTTATTTGTTTTGACTTGTTATTATTGATCCTAATTCTTAGATAATGTTTTTATTATTTAATAAATTTAAATAATAATATATATATATTATATATATTAACTATATATATATTTATAATAATATATAAAATATATAAATATGAAATGAAATGCACTGTTCATGGAGACGATAGGCCGTATATATGCATGAATGATGTTTCTATTTTCTTGTTGTATTCTAAAATAATGAAAATTAAATGATGTATATATATATATATATTATAATAAAATTATAATTATTAAGTAATAAATATTATATAATTTTAATAAACCCATCCTTAATACATTCCTTGTAATGTGTGAACGAATCACATCGCTTTGAGGAGGTGGTAGTGAACACGTCCACAAACAATGTTATCATATTCCTAAATAATGGAAAGAGTGTAGGTTTGTGTTATATAATTATTATAGAATAAAATTGAAATAATTAATATAATATATATCATATAAAAATTTTAATTCCATTATTATTAATAACCATTATATGAGGTAATGGAAGAATGAACGTCATCGGTTCGTGAGGCGGTAGTTCGCTGTACACACGAGCGATGGTTGTATATCCCATTTGATAGAAGTGTGTATAGGTTTAGTCAGAAACCGTAAAATAAAAACCTATTATTATATTTATGATATTTAGATTAATATATATTCGTTGAATAATAATAATTCAATGGGTGGAGAAGAAATAAAACAAAAGTGGTCGTTAACGAATGTTACCTCTCATTCGGGTAACTCCTTTTGGGTTTTCACCAAAGGGATCCCATGGTTAGATTTCATCTAAAATTGAGACTTCTAGGATGGGCGAATGTATTTTGGGAGACTATTTTTTCCTGTTTTGGATGATCCAAATGGACTTAGAGGTGTGTAGAAGTGAGGTTGATGATTGCCTTTATATAGCATAAGAGGAGTGACATTCTGGTAAATACAAAAAGGTAAAGACTATTCAGATGTATCCCTTACATAAAATACTTAAAAAAATGATCCATTTTTGATAAAATTTAGTATATTATCTATATATTTCAATAAAATAGATTTTTGAAAAGTTTCTAGATCATTTTTCCCTTAATATTAATGTTTAACCACTAAGTAAACTGAATTTTATTGTAATTATTGTAATTATTTTTAACAATTTTCAAAAATATTTTTTGGTCAAAAATTAAGTTGAACATATTAAAAATTATATCTTATGATTATTAAAAATATGGAATCTATTTTTTAAAATTCCAATCATATAAGTGGAATAAAATAATTTACGATAATCCCATAGATGGGACAAAACAACATGGTTTTAAAGTGAAAATGATTAATAGTTTGAAATGTTTTATATGTAATTTTAATGTGAAATTTATTTCAATTACATAAATTGTATAAATATATTTATAATTTATTTATGTGTACTTTAAAACCAATTTATAATATAATATAACTATATATATAAATTAGAAGAAAATACAGTTTTTAATTAAAATTCAATATATTTCACTATTAATCACAAAAATTAATTTCATTATAAAATACAAAACATTTAACCAATTTAAATATTTAAGTTAATATTTAAAAAAATAATTTTATTTTTTCAAATAAAATTAATAAAATTATAAAAAAGTAGGTGATAAAATTGCCTTTTATAATAATAAAGCTATTTATGCCTAAAAATGGATTTGTTTTTATTTTATGCCTATATATATTATTGGATGAATGTAAAAAAATTTGGTTGGATTTATTATATATAAATTTCATTAATATCTCTCAGTAATTGTGATTAATTAAATTTTTTATGATAAAATTCTTCTGTGGGAATAAAAATAGTTCTTTTTCATAAAAAGGCTTCCTTTATATTCAATTGGTTTTTATTTTAATTTATAATTAATATTTAACCAAATAATTAATTTTATAAAAACATTTAAACCGTAGATTCCTAATTTAGCTATTATTATTAATATATTTTATTCCAATTGCTAGGTGATTTCTATACCAATATTTTAATTATAATATTTTATTTCTATAAAACTTGGTCTTGTGTTTAACGAAAGAAATCGAAGGAACTTGGAAGTATGTGCAACGCATGACAAAAATAGTGTTACATATACCGAAAGATAAAATTAGTGTTTCTTATAGTTAATAATTAATTCAGTGTTTCATATAAAGAAATAATTACTTGGTGTAGCGTGAAATGCTAGACATCAAATAAATTTATTCTAATCGAAAAAAATTAATTCATAAAAGCCAAGGTTGTTACATTATACCATCATAAAATGAAATTTTCCCTCAATATTATTCTAGTTCATCAAAATATTAGTACTAGAGAGTTCCTTTCATAGAAACCCACATTTTTTAAAATTAATACCTTGTCTTGATTTTAAAAAATAAAAGTGTGAATAATAATGGTTATAAAATGTAACACATAACAGGTTTTCGATATATGATAACCTAGTTAATGATTTGGACAGAAGAAAAGAATAAATAATTACAGACAATAATATATATCACTAATCACAAGAAATTGGATGTTCCATAGAATGTTAAAAAGCAAAATACCATTGATATGTGATTATCTAAGGGACTATTTTATTCATCGAAAATAAAAATACTAAGATATTTTTTTGGGTTTCAAGATCCTTTTCCTATAGAAAAATAACATTCATAAGAATATATACATACTTTATTTCCAAAAAATTTCACCATTTTTTTATTCCATGAACAATTTACACTTTGTCTCTTACTCCCAATAATGAAGGTGGATTTTTCATTCCTAAAGCACTAACATATCATGAGATCCGAAAATAGAAAAATAAGTCATTCCATTTTCCTTTTATAATTATTATAGTTAAATGGTTATAATAGGTTATCCAATATGCATAAATAATCATATTCATAGATAATACATTAATCTCTAAACCCTCAACCTATTTTTTACATAAACCTTTCCATAAAAGGATAAACTTATAACCCTTACAAAGGAAGAAAATAAATAAAAAATTCTAATGAAGGTCGATAAATTTATCGAAAATTATCTTTACATCGATCCCACATATATCATAAAGCATATCATGGTTTTCACATACCAAACATGTTAGTACCTTTATTATGTATTATCTTAAAACATGGTAATAACCCTAATTACCAAAAATACTTTATGAAAACATTAATTCTTCCTTATTCCAAAGTTTATTTGATATATTACTTAAATATTAAAATTATAAAAACATCAAAAATAATAACATTAGTTTCTTTTAAAAAAAATCCATTAATAGTTTTAAGGTCATCAACACAATCCCATTAACTTGATCCACATCAGTCATATCTTTATCCAAGCTAATGATAATTTTTTCAACATCGGGAACACATTAAGGGTTACATTACCTTAATAAAAATATCACATTTACATTAAAAAACATATAAATGTCATCATCCCCATTGAATATATTATTTAAAATACTTTATATAAAACATATACTTCATGAATCTTATAACCTAATTATTTAATTCCAATACATATACACATCAATCATCCAGATTTATTCTTAACCCATTACTTAGGATTAATCATTAAATTCCTTAATATCAATTTCCTAGAATATGAAATTCTAATCATGTACTAAGTTTCGTTAACATATATTTAATCTTAAGTATTATGTTTAATGTAAAAAATACTGTTAGAAAATTCCATACGATTCACATATCATTCAAAATCTCTTTATCTTCAATAGAATAACCAATAATCGTACCACCTTCCTATTTCTATTCATAAAATTTCCTATTATTAAATTGATTTTCATAATACCAATACTTTCCACATCTAAAAAAATAAATGTTAAACAAGTCCCTTTTGGTTACTATCATTGATTAAAACTATAAAGAATAGTACGAGCAACACTTATCAAATAAAACAACCACATACTCCTCAAAATCATGTGTTGGGTGTATAAATCATATAACCTAATTATTTAATATATTAAACATTAGGTTTATCCTAGTTTATTCATATTAATATTCTATATAAATCATTCATGATGGTTGGTAAAGTGTTTTTGAATTCACGAATGATATCCCATGCGAGTGTTAAACCATGTTCACAGCAAGGCCCATTGTCGTGCACCAATTTCCCATTAGAGTCTACATCAATATGGTGTTTTAATTTTTGTTACTCTTATGTACATCTATTCTATAGACACATCCACTTTTATTATTGATATAGGGATTTATTTAAAGGAAAATTATATAACCATCGTACAAAATATAGGTTCATAACATATCATATGTCTCAATGAATGAAAATTGAGAAAAAAATTCACTTACTGATTAGGTAATTTTTTAATTGTAAATCCCATAAAAGATAGATACTCAAATAGATATGAAATAAAATAAGTTGGATTAGATTCATCATAAAATATAATCATGGGAAATATATACACAAAATAAAATAATGAGGTTGTGTATATAGATTTTTTCTCACAAAAGTAAAAAGTGAGATGAAAATCCCTTACTGCTCGAGTAGATTTTGATTAATGAGATCCATGATAGAATAAAATAAATTGAAACTTTAAATATCATTAAATAAATTAAATTCATGATATAACATATCATAAGTTAGTATATGCACCACACAATAATAATAATTGGGGAATATTTCATATATCTCAAAGAAATAAAAGTGAGATGATAAAACACTTACCTTAAGTCCTGAAAATATAAGTTTATTATAGAACTACCAAATTACCATATTAGTATATATAATACCATATATGATTTTATTATTGTAACATACTAACCGGGATAACCACTAAAATGGAGGAAAAACTGATGAATCTCATGGCCTCAAGTGTGCCTCCTCGTATGCCAGAGGCTGCCAGCTAGCAGTAAGGGTATATTGATGGTATAGTGGGGAGACTATACCCTCTAGATTAGAGTCATAGAGTGGTATAATAATATTAAAAAAATAGTAGTGGAAGAAGTAATAATAATGAAACAATAATAGTGGAAGAATAATATAATATCTAAATAAAAATAGTCAATGAAAATTTAAAACAATTCATGTATGATAGATGATTCTACAAATAAAATTAGTATGAATTAAAAAATCAGTATAATGTAATAGAAGAAAACATTACAAAAACTAGATCCACAAGTATCCCTAGATTCTTCTTGATCCTGTGCTCCTAACTCCCAGGCACAATCTATATAGCATAAGTACTGAATCCAAAGACTTACGAGCCAGAAGATCTACTGAAGTTCCAAACGGTGCATAAGTAGGGTGGGAGATATAAATCTTAGTAGGACAACACCCATGATGTCTAGACCAAATCCATTTCATTCAATTATTAACAAAATATAGTGTTCCACACAATATGAATACAGAGTGATAACAAAATTAAAGAATAGAAACTTGGTTCAAGTTCCTAAATGGACACACATCGCTTACCAACTACTTCAACCTAATATAGATATCTATGTCTTTAGGTAGATCCTTATACATCAGGAAGGATCACCCAAATTATTGTAATATTCTCCTTCCAAGGATGAATCACTCATAATATACCATAGATATAAACCTCTTCCCTTAGTCTAACAAAAACATCTCCCTTAAGAATAACGAGAATATCTTCCTTAGGCTATAAAAAATGTCTCCCCCAAACATAACTAGGATTTGACCCTTAGGATAACCAAAACATCACCCTCATGAATAACAGGAATCTCACCCTTAGGAATTATGTGACTATGCATCTATCCCTTATACATAATATATAATCATATACTCTACCCTCATTCATTTAGTACTAGTGAACCTAGACCTCAGGTGGTAAGAAAGCAGGAACCAAGACCTCAGGAATCAACACTATTCATGAGTCCTCATATATCCCATATAATCATACACTCTACCATTAGGAATCAATTACCTGTGTGCCTTTCCCTCAAATAGTACAAAAGAACATTCACCAAGCCCTCAGGTGTCCACATTAAATACGATTTGTATCCATAAAAACTCAACATACCAATCAAGCCCTCAGGTATCAATCACATTGTTATCACATAAAATCAATAAATAAGTAATAAAAATCAAAATTCTAGTATCAAACATAACATATTTATCATCACAAGACAAAATGATCAATTTATAAAATTACAAAATATTAAACCAAATCATTTCATTAATACATGGTTTTAATCATCATCAAAATTATATCAAACATGTTTAATTAATCATTCGACCCTAAGGTCTTTAATATATTAATTTACCATATTAGCCAAAGTGATTCTATCATAAGAAATCACACAATTTATTATTATTCCAAATCAAAGTTGAAGCCAACAATCAAACAATTTATCCAAATTTATTACAGGAATTTAAAGTAAATAGACCAAGTATTAATAATGTTCAAGGATGAAACACCAATTTGGTGGCTGAAAGTCTAAGTCTCCACACCTATAGACACAAGGAGATCCAAGGGATTGTTTAAAATGAACAATTAGAATTTAATATGAATTATTAAATTTATCTGGTCATGATAGAAAAATTATGTTGTGATCGAACATATCACAAATACTATAAATAATTGTATCATATAAAAATAGTATTTAGTTTAGACCATCCCATCCATTCCTTTAAAGGCATGAAACTTCCATGAAGGTTGTCATTTAATATATTCAAGTGATATCACTGAAACATTTTCATAAACCAATGCTTATTTAATCATAAGAAAAGGAATTATAACTCCACCCTAATAAGTCCCATTTAAGTTAATTAAATTAAAAAAATTAATGAAGGAAAGACATCATGTGAATTTATTCTATTAAATTCATTCATTTTAATCAAACTAGTCAAGACAATTCATTTATCATGGTTCATGTAGTACCTAGAATGTACCATGGGAAAACAAGGAAAATTACCACATGTAATTCCATTTTTATAAAGAAATCTATGTCTTTAGGAAGATATGGGTACATTAATAAATTATATTGGATTTGCCAAGATATGGACTTATAAGGTAAATTGGTTACATGAACATTTATAATGAAAAAGGGGAAGCTCATTTCATAACTTCAACAAAGTTCGAAACTCAACATTCTATATACCAAACCATAACTTCATTGAATTAAAGGAGAACTAAGGCAATAAGGTTGTCATGAAATAAACTTCTAATCATTAATTTTTATCTTGAATATAGTTTTCCCCCTTTATAGGATCTTTATTATTAAATCATGACATTGTTTATAAAATAATTCATTTGATAAATTACGAATCATATCCTATTTACCAAATGAAATAATTTTCAAAAAACTAACATACATGGAAAATCATTAATTAAATGTGTGGAGGTAATTAATTAATGAAAAAATATATTTAATGGAAAAGGGATGTGACCCTACCTCAAAAGAAGACCCAACCAAGCTAAATACATTGACACTTGAAATTTAAACTCTAAGCTGCTTCACACTTGCACACACATACATTACTATACATATACCCATTAATCCAATGTACATATTCCCATATCTATGAGGTAATATGTACAAAAAAGATATTGTAACGTCTCAAATTTTCTATATACTATTTTTAGATATTATATGGATTGATTTTGAGACCAGGTGCTAAGATGACGTATGATTCCAAGGCCCGGTGTTCCCAGAAAAATTGTTTGAAAATATTAACATATTTATTATAAAGCATGAAAATTTATCTTGAAAAAGTGTAATAACTCTTAAATAGGGGTTTATATAAAAAATCCATGGGCACTATTGAGTTCAAAATAGTTTTTTTAACTTGGACATGACCTAACTTTAGTTGGTGCAGATCTTTGTGAAAAAGCTATCGCAGACATCAAAGAAATAAAATGATTTATTAATAATTATTTTTGATATAGAGACTTGTACTATTCATTAAATGAATCCTTATGTAAGAATTCCAGGTATAGCCATATAACCCGAGAACTTTTGATGGATCATTGGAGAAATCTCTGAGAACCCTTTTCGATAAACGATGACAAATCAAGGATTGACGAACGACGACGATGTAATAACTGTTATTTGTTAACGATCGATCCAAACTTAATGTAGGAAGTTTTTTTAATTTGGTTTAATTCCCTGTTCTTGATTTCCATGATGAAAGCAGACTAATCCAAGAACAGATTAACTTGCGGATCGATCATGTTTGCGGGATGGATTATTTTGTGGGATTATCGAGAGTTGATTCTTGAGATTTTTTGGGATTTATTTTACCAATTATAATAGTAAAATACCAACATAGAAATGAAAATAGATCTAGGTACATTCCTATTGATTTTATTGTGCTTTTATCCCTACATTCTTCGTATTTTTTGCCGTTGGAACCCTGCAATTTCAGAGTCGACGTTTCTGGGTGGTTCTGAACTTGATCGGACCCCCAAATTTGATATTAACTGACAACCAAGGACATATATTTTTATATAGGGACCTAATAAGCTTGTATCTCGGACCTTTTTGGTTTTCAGGCATTGGAGGAGGTGTGGTGGTCCACAGAAGGGACCACCGGTGCAGGGATCAGTGATCAAAGACCGACGGTGGCACATGACGGCGGATCACGTGCGGATGTCGGAGTCACGGGTGACCGGGAACGATGACAGTGTTGGTGGATGCTGAGGTGGTGATAGAAAATTTATAGAGATGATGATGAATGTGGAGTAGGCCAAGCATTGTAGGTTGGGTCAGAAATGTGGGTTGGGTCAAGCTGGTTGGCTGAGCTAGATGAGGTGGACCTAGGGTGGAATCAGGTCCGATCCAGGGCCTCTAAGGTGGAGCTTGGTTGAGGGCAACCATGGTAGTTGAATGTAAAGTGAAGTCTACAATGCAGTGCAGTGTATCATGCTGGGTGATTGACCACAGAGGTTGGTGGAACTACCATGGTTGTAGGTCCACAGGCCCCCAATAGGTTTGTGGGCAATTTCTTTCAAATGCTAATAACTTCTAAATGGAGCTTCCAATCGATGATCCATCTATAGAGTTGAGACCCTAATATTGTGATAATATTTGTTGTGACAAATAGTGGATTTTATGTTTAGACAAATATAGTTTGATATAATTCCCATAGTCATTTAATCAAGGGTTTAGTGTGGTATTATATCAACATCACTAGATTGAAATCCCTTTTAGAGGAAGAGTATCATATAGAGTTATGGAATCCCTATGTGAGACTAGAGTGTGACCCTATATCACCCATAGTGGATTTTTTGGAATTATTGTAACCTCTATGAGTAGGGATTTGATCCTCATTTTAGCGGGCCACATCTCTAGGATTTTTTGAATCATTAGAATATGATCCCCTTTATAGTGGGATGATCTATATTGGGTTCATGGAATCCCCCAGTAGTTTTGGGTTTGATTCCCTATCTGTGTATCATAGTATTCCTTAACTAATGCATTATCTTTGTTAAGGGACTAAATTAGATAGACCTCTTCATCGAGTGTCTCTAGTTACATCATGTCTTGAGGAGTGAGTTCACCCAGAACAAGCTTGCTTCGAGTAGAATCTTGTGGCTGGCTCTTGGTTATGACCGCTTGGTGGTATGATATCATTCCTGAGTATATCTAGGTTTATTAATATATATGTTATACATCGATATATATTTTATTGAGCTGAATATTCTTGGTGCTTCATGTTTAGTGTTTTTGGGGTGTCCAACTGAGTATTTTTATAATCACCCCTACACGGGGTTTTCCCACACTTATTATATCATTTTCAGATGGTGGGCCTTTTGATGGTGTTCTAGGAGGGCGAGGAGTGGGTGGAGCATTGCTAGAGCTGGGCAGACTAAGGTGTTTACCAGGAGTGTACCTTTGACTTAGTCCTCTCCTTTGGATTAGGTTGTACTCTTTATAGTTTTAGTTATTCTTAGGTTATATACTCTTTATGGTGGGCTGGTATTTGGACATGTCTACTTTAAAATACTTTAAATTTTGTACTCTGTCATGGGATCTTAGATTTTTGTGTGAATTATTTTAGTTGTTTTATATATTAGAATTTTGTGGCTTGAAGATGAATTCTTGTGTACATTTACTTTTGGATAATGCCTCTCATTTGTGGGATATGACCACTCAGTGCTAGTTACTATCCCCTGACCTATTGGAGGTGGGCTTGAGGTAGTCACGACATGGGCCCCTCAGGGACAGGTCATGGCATATTGGTATCAGAATAGTCCTTTATTATTCTATACTAAGAGTCTATGATATTGGTTTGGGGAAACAATGTTAAGTTTTTGGAGTTAGAATTTTAGACCAAGGACTCTAGGTCTTGTGCTATGGATGATGTATCCATACACTAAGAATCTTATTACATACTTTTTGACTCAGTACATGAAAAAATTGATTGTAGTAAAAACAATGGAAGATGTATCATAAAAGAATGGTTGTGTATTCCATGTCCTTCTTTAGTCATCTCTCTAGATATACTCTGTTGAACATGGTATATCTTGTTTTATTTTAGTATGCCTCCACATAGACTTCTAGCCAAGATTGCACCACATGATCATGAGGATAATACACCTAGTGAAGAGGCATCAGTACTAGGGCTTGTATCGGATATAGCACCTCTAGGTGGTTTAATGGATATACCACCACCCATTCAGTAACAACTACTACCATCACTGCCATATGAGGATGTGTGTAGGATGAGTGTGTTTCAGGAGTTTCAGTGGTTGTGAAATCCCAGGCTTCGGGGTGATCCATACCCCTTGATGGACGAGGGATGGATAGAGGTTTTCACTCATGTTTTCCGCCTTGTGAGGATGCCTGCCGACCGAATGATAGTCCATTACATGAGTATTCATCAGGGCTCTATGGTGAAATGGTGGAGCATGGTGACTCAGTCACAAGAAGAGACAACTTTATCCAAGAAAAACTTCAAGAACCTCTTCAAAGATGAGTTATATCGGACCACATTACGATCGATATGCATATAAGAGATTATACACTTGTAGTAGGGTAGTATGATCATGGAAGGGTATTCAGTGAAGTTTAATTATCATTCATGATACTACTTAGACATGGTAGGAGACCATTTATTCAGGGATCAAATGTTCAATCATGGATTACGCTGGGACATCAAGGCATCCATGGTCTCCCTTAGCATTCCTACCTCTATTGGGGTACTAGATCATGCCATGCTGATTGAGAGTTTTCTGGAAGCAAAGACACTAGTATAGGGAGATAGCAGTGGAAAACCTACATCTGAGAGATTGATAGTAGTCAGATGAAGACAATAATTAGGATCCCAGTAGGTTAGGTGCTTTACGAGGTGATCCCAGGGTGGCTCGAATCAGCCAAGGGACATGGAATGTTACTCATGTGGTGGTCAAAGACATCTGGAAAGAGATTTCCCAACCCATCATATAAATGAATGAGAGATGGTCAAGAGACCCTTGAGGAAGAGAGAGAGATAGGAGAAGGGTGGTATGTATGGTGGTAGATGTGGAAGAGGGTTGGTATGGAGGTAGAAGGTGGTCAGAGGTTCAACCTATTACCAACCCCACCCCAAGGTGGTCCGTGCCATGCTCAAGGAGATGGTGGATATGGACATGGATAGCTATAGGTGATGGAGTCTTATGAACCCAAGGCTCTAGTGATGATATGAGGTATGATCTATGTATTTTCCACCTTAGATATAGTTTTGATAGACACATGTTCTTGTCATTCCTTTCTCTCCTTGAATCTTGTTTGATACATAGAAATTATGGGTAAACTATTGACTCGACCCTTATTCACGCGGACACATAATAGAGGAGACTCTATGACCTTGCACTGGTGCCAAAATTATATCCTCACTCTTGGAGGTGAGGATTTCAGTTGGGATCTCTTTGTAGTGATGTGGAGGCTTTACAACTTAATTCTTGGTATATACTGGTAATCTATAGTTCATGACCAGATTGACTATTTTAGGAGAAAAGTGTGGTGTGTCCATAGTGATGGAACTGGGTTTTCCTTTGTTGGAGAAAAGGAAACACAGGTATTAATGGATGGATTGACACATATAAGGGTGAATCTGATTACTCATAAGTTGGATAACATCACCCTCAGTGTAGTGAATGATATGAGTCCTCAGTTTCCTATAGTGGTGGTGGAGTATGTGGTTGTATCTCCTAAATATTTTCCATGTTTACCTCCCCATAGGGATGTGGAATTATAAATTAATCTACACCTTGATATGGAACTGATATCTACACATCCATATCAGATGGAACTTTAGAGATACATGAGCTAAGGATATAGTTGGAGGACTTACAGAGGAAGGGCTTCATGAGACCCATTGTTTCACGCTATACAACCCCAGTTTTTTCCAAGAAGGAAGACAAGATCTCGAGGTTATGTGTGGATTACCTGTACTGGTACCAGGTGACCGTGAAGAAAAAGTATCCACTACTAATGATCGACTAACTCTTTGATCAATTGAATGGGTCACGATTGTTCTCAAAGATCATCCTTAGAGATGGCTATCATCAGCTATGAGTATGGGATGAGGATATACAAAATACGACCTTAAGATATTGTTATAGTCACTATGAGTACTTCTTGATGTTGTTTATCATGATGAACGTCTCAATAGTGTTCATAAGACTCATGAACATGACCTTTACACCTTATTTAGACCAGTTCCTAGTGGTCTTCATCAATGACATCCTAGTGTACTCAATATCCAAGGAGGATCACAAGAAATAATTGAGGATGGTCCTTGAAACACTTTGAGATAAATGACTTTAAAATATTATCTCTACGTGTTATGTCTGGATTCTAGAGGTCCATTTTCTTGGACATGTAATTTTAGAGGCTGGAGTTGTAGTGGATCTAGTGAATGTTGAAGCAATGATTTATTAGGAGCCACCCAAGAGTGTTACCGAGGTGAAGAGTTTTCTTGGATTGGCAGGTTACTATCATATTATTGTACCCAACTTCCCTAGAGTGGCAGAAACCTTGAAAGCTTTGACATGAAAGGGGAAACCATTTTCATGGAAAAAAAGTTCTAGAAGATCTTTCTGGACCTGAGGTAGAGGTTGAAAAGAACCCATATTCTAAGGTTACCAAAGGAAGGTGTCGAGTACATGGTGTTCTGTGATGTGTTAGGGGATGAACTTGGTTATGTCCTAATGAATAGGCAAGAAGTGATTGCCTATGGTTCACACCAGTTGAGACTACATGAGGAGAACTATGCGACACATGATATTGAGTTAGCATTGGTAGTATTTTCATCAAAGATGTGGAGATAATAGATAATGGGAAAGTAGTTTATCATCTACTATGACCAAAAGAGTCTCCAGTATATTTTCTACCAGAAGGATCTAAAATTTAGATGGAGGAGCTGGTTAGAGTACCTCTCAGACTATGACTTTGAGATTGTCTATACTCCAGGGAAGGGGAACCTGGTGGGAGATTCTCTTAGTAGAAAATCTATTTCTTAGTTACTGAATGAGGAATCAGAGAATTTTTCCTCATTTCATTTATCCTTTATGGATAGTGATGGAGAATCTTACCTCCAATAAAAGGTTCTGACCCTCCACTCTTATAGTGAGTCAGGGAGGCACAATCATAGGATACCGATTTCTAGACCCTACCTGCTTAGATGTCCACAACGTATTCCCCTGATAGATTCTCAAAAGGTGTGGAGCACGCCATTATTTTCAGAGGGTGAACAATAGTACTAGTGGTGTTACATGAGGAATTTATAAGGGAGTTTTATAAATCCCCTATGGCGGTATATCGAGGTGTGGCGAAGATATACCAGGACCTCCGAAGTCAATTTTGGTGGACATGAATGAATAATAAAGTTGTAGTGTTTGTTTCTTGATACCTTACTTGTCATTAAGTGAAAGATGAGCACTAGGTTCCAGTGGGTTTAGATCAACCCCTTTATGTTCTAGAATTAAAGTGGGGTGTGATATCTATAGACTTTATGATGGGTTTAACACATACTTCTAGAGGACATGATTCAATATAGGAGATCGTTGATCGACTCATCATGTCATCCCACTTCCAAGCTAACCAAGATAAATTTTAAATAGAGATATTGAGACGAATATACATGCAGGAGATAGTTTGACTTCATGTAGTTCCTTTAATTATTATTTCTGATTGTGATTCTTGATTTACATCCCAATTTTGGAAGGGATTGAAGGAGGAATTTGGGACCTAGCTATGCTTGAGCACAACATTTCACCCACATAAGGACAACCAAACCGAGTAGACCATTCTAGTTCTGAATGACCTATTTCACGATTGAATGTTATATTTTTTCTATATTTTGGAGGATCACCCACCATTAGTGGAGTTTTCATAAAATAATAGCTACCATTCAACCATTGGTATGGAACCATTTGATTCCTTGTATGAGCAACCCTATAGGTCACCGCTTTGCTAGACTGACCAAGGAGAATTAGCACTCATGGGCCTGGAGTGGTTGTGACCTACTATGGAGAAGGTTTATATCATCCAGGAGAGGATTAAGACTACATAAAACCATCATAAGCCTTATGATGATAAGTGACAGAGGAACTTAGAGTTTGAGGAAGGATACCATGTCTTTCTTCTGGTTTCACCTCGATGGGGATTATAAAGATTTTTCTGAAGTGGTAAGATAAATATGAGGTTCATCACCCTTTTCAATATATTTTTTATAATTTTATAGGAGGTTTACCACTTATGTATACCTCCACAGTTAGATCAAGTACATGATGTCTTCAAATGTCATAGATGAGAAGGTACATGCATGACCCATCACACATCATCAATTGGGGTGAGATGGACATCGAGGATGGAGTGACATTTGCTGAGTATCCAGTGGGGATCGAGGATCGATAGGAGAGGATACTTCGTGGGTGATTTATTCCTTTGATGCGTGTCTAGTCGTAGCACGATAATATCTAGGAGATAACATGGGAGTTAGAGTCTTATATTCATGCTCAATACCGTAATCTATTTGTGTATCCCTTGTTTTGGCTATTTAGGGAGGTAAATCCTCATGGTGGGGAGAATTCCACAACTCAGATTTTCTATGAAGCATTTTTAAATCATATATGGATTGATTTTGAGACCAGCCACTGAGACAATGTGTGATTCTGCATCTCGGTGTTCACGGTGAATTTTTTTTGAAAAATATTTGAAAAATATTAAAATATTTATTAATTTGTGCACGTAATTTTCCTAAAAAAGTGGAATAAATCTTAAACGGGTTCCCAGATAAAAAATCCAAGGGAACTGTTAATTTCAGAATAGCAGTTTTACCCTAGGAATGACCTAACTTTAGTCAGTGTGGGTCATTTGTGAAAAATATTTCACGGATGTCAAAGGAATAAAATAATTTATTGAAAACTATTTTTAATGCTATGACTTTTCCTATATTTTAAATGTGTCCTTATTTAAGAATTCTAGGGTTAACTGCATGACCCTAGAACTTCTGAAGGATCATTGGAGAATTCTCTTGGAACCCTTTTCAACAAATGATGATGGATTACGGATCGATGAATGTTGACAATTCATTAATCATTATTCATCAACAATTTATCAAAGATCTAGGTATTATGTTTGTTTATTTGGTTAAATTACTCATTCTTGATTCCCATGATGAACGTAAACTAATCCATGAATATATTATCCCGCAATTCGATCATTTTTTTGGGATGGGTTATTTTATGGGATTATCAAGAGTTGATTATTGAGATTTTTTGGATTTCATTTACCGTTATGAAGATGATGAACCATGATAAAGGAAAAAATCGATCAAGGTTCTTCCCTCTTCATTTTATTATTCTTTACTCCCTCCGTTCTTTTATTTTCCCACCATTGAAACCCCAGAATTCCCAGTTTGACATTATCGAGTGGTTTCAAACTCGATCAAACCCCCAGATTCAAGTAGAATCAACAAACAAGGTTGTATCTGTGTATATAGGGAACTAAAGAGATCGGATCTAACACTATTTCATTTTTTTAGAATTTGAGGAGGCATGGTAGTCCATGGAAGGGAGCACCGACATGGCAGTGGTGATGCACAACAACAAAGCACAAGCGGATTATGGTGCCCTGGGATGCTAGGAATGACTACAATGGGCATGGTGGTTGTGGATACAGATTCATAGTGGAAACAAAGAATGTAGATTAGGTCGGACCAGTTAGGTTGGTTCATGCCGATGGGTCGTGCTAGACAAGGTGTACCTAGGTTAGATCCGGGCCAATTAGTGCGGAGCCCGGTTGCGGTTGAAGATTTGGTGTGGTTGTCTTTGTGGGGTAGCCAACAATGGAGGGTGATCAACTGAGAGGTGAAGTAACAGGTGGATAGACCATGGTGGTAAACCATGGAGGTTGGTGGACCTACCATGGTGGTAGGTCTGTATGCCCCCAATAGGTTTGCGAGGAGTTTTTTTTTCAAACACTCATAAATTCTAAAATGAATGTCCAATAGATGAGTCATCTATGGAATTGAGATTATAACATTGAAAACATCCTTTTAAAATTAATGGTGAGTTTTTTAGTTTAGACAAGTATAGTTTGAGAGTGTTCCCTTTTTCCTTTTCCAAAGGGTTCAGTGCGTCATTACGTCCACATCACTGGAATGTAATCCCCTATAGAGGCTGAGCCTGAAGTAGATTTATGGAATCCATCCGTGATACTAGAGTGATATCCTCTATTACCACTAGTGATATTTTTTGGAACTCGAATGACCTCCATGAGTAGGTAATTTATCCTCCATCTAGCGGGCTACATCAGAAGGGGTAATGGAATCATTGGAATATGATCCCCTATGTAGCGGGTTTATCCCGAAGTGGTTCATGGAATCCCCTATTAGTTCTAGGCATGATACCCTCTATGTGTATAATAGTATTCATTGAACAATTAATTCCCTTTGGAAGGGTCCCAGATGAGCTATACCTCTTCATCGTGGGTCCCCAATGATATCATGGCTCGAGGAGTTAGTTCTCCTAGAATGACCATGCTTCGAGCAAAATTCGGTGGTTGATAGTTGGTCATGACTACTTAGTGAAGTACTATTATTCTTGAGTATAAATGGGTTTCTTATTATACTTATTATACATTGATATATCTTCCATTGATCTGACCATACATCTATCTTTGTGTTTAGTGTTTTTGGGGTGTCCTAATATGTGTTGTTATTCCCACCCCAATATAGGTTTTACCCGCATGTGTCGTGTCTTGTGCAGACGATGACCATTTTGATGGTATCCTAGGTGGAAAATGAGTGGGTGGAGCATATATGGAGTTGGTTAGACCGAGGTGTTTACAGGGAGTATACCTTTGACTTAGTCCTCACCTTTGGAGCAAGTTAGTCTATTTATAGTTTAAGTTAGTCTTGTGTTACAGACTCTTTATGGTGGGCTTGTATTTGGCCCTGTTTACTTTCTAGTACTTTCACTATCATACAATGTTGTGGGATCCTAGATGTATGAATGAATTCTTTTAGTTGTTTAAAATTTCGATATTTTGTGTCTTGGAGATGTGTACATGTGTATAGGTACTTTAGTATAATGCCTCCCATTTGTGGGATATGCTTATATGGTGTTAGTCACCAGTCCCTGACTTATTGGAGGCGATATTGGGATAGTCATGGAATGGGACCCTCTAGGATGGGTCGCGATATATATATATATATATATATATATATATATACATACATACATAACTATATATATGAGTGAAATCCATAAAGCATCCACCAAATTCACTATAAATAAAACCAGGAACACAAAAATACCGCATCAAGGACCAACACATCAAAGGAAAAATACAAGAACCTCAAAAATTAAAAAATCCCCAATTATAAATTAAGAAACAATGAAGAATTGAGGAAAACATTACCCCAAATCAATGACGGTGGACTGATTTGATCAGAATCACTTCGTATTTGGAGGTAGTTGTCGAAATATAAACCAAGGAGTCCCAAAAAGAAATCCACACAACCTATAAGCGCATGAAAACTGAAAATAGTTCAACACTAACCCTTGGGTTTCATCCACACCTCACTGGGAACCAAAAGAGGGGAAAGCCTCCCAAGAGAGGGAGTATATTATAGCAGAGGACCTTACCTAGATGATTCTAATGAGAT
Source organism: Viscum album (assembly GCA_963277665.1). Lineage (NCBI taxonomy): Eukaryota > Viridiplantae > Streptophyta > Magnoliopsida > Santalales > Viscaceae > Viscum > Viscum album. The sequence goes on along the minus strand of OY728135.1, from coordinate 1,737,707,431 downwards.
TCATGAAGGATTATAGTGAAATAATCGAGCAGAGAGGGAGCCGAAGGAGAGGTGGTCGCATGCTAGGGGGTTCGACCAGGGTGTGCATGACACTAGATGGGGAGAGAAAGACCCTTTGGTCTCTTAAAAAAAATAAAATAATAATAATAATAATAATAATAATATTCTTAATCTTAAACATAATAAAAATAATATTATTAAAAATATTCAATATTTTTTATATACCCATTTACATTCATTTAATTTATTTTACTTTTAATTTTTCATTAATAAAATAATTTATTAAAATGAAACACACCGTAGGGTTTTCTACTGAGGGTTGCACGATTTTAGACTAACCGTGCGCCCCTTCCAGCTCCACCAAACTTGAGGTTTTGAAGCCCGATGCTCCCAAAACATGATGGAACACCTGGGTCACACCACGAGCCTTGAACCACATCCAAAAAACAACACATTGAAGTGATGAAATTCATGGAATTATGTTACAAAACTTGGTTTAAAAGATGTACCATCCAGTAAACATAAAAAATTGAAAATTCTTTGGACATTCATCTGATTCAATACATAGGTTGTTACAACCTCACCTATTTTGAATTTCTCATCCCCCAGAAGCCTTCAAGAACAATTAAAACCACACTCAACATAAATGGGTCATGCAACTTCATTTAAAATTTAAGGTCGAGTTTATAAATGCCTAATTCACCTTTATGAAATGATTAAGAATTCAACACTTAATCCATTAAGATTTGATAAAACACCCATTTTTCCAACCAAAACATTGAAAAAATTATTATTCGAGCCTATTTAACTAGAGACATGAACATTTAATCATCTATTTAAATAATTAACTAGTTGTTCTTCCCACCATAGGTATCAACCATATAAAAGGGGTACAATTCCGAACCACTACACCTCTACTGTCAGAATTTCCTTACAAAACACGTCTCAATATATTCTAGAGACAGTCCATGCATGATTTTCTTTAACATAACAAACATAATTACTTACAATGTAATATAAGGGACCCGATCATAAATAAACATTCGAATTCTAGATTGACCAAATGAAACTGGTCACACAATCTTTCCAAGAAGACACTGCCTACCTTTAAACCATACCTACCATAACCTGACAAAGTTCTTCAAGATAGTTCCTTTTGATTTTTTACTTAAAAAAAGAGAGAAAACAAGTCAAGATCCTATGGATAACTCATCTCAAAGATTCCTAGCTTAGGCATCCAGAACATTTCAAATTGAAATGAAATGATTTCCTACAAGTAATCTTGCATTTAAAACTAACACGCTCACTAAGGCCTATACCCGACATCTGGTGACGTTCTCCGATAAAAAGAATCACCTCCAAGCCTGATGAAAAGTCTGAAATAACCTTGAATTGAAATAAATAGAGTGTAAGGAACTAACCCAAGGTATTCTATACTTCATTTTTATGATTGAGATGTTGGTACAAATTAAAGACGCCCATCTTAGAACATTGACTAAGCTTAGAGAGGCATCAACCAAGCAGTAAATCCATAGGAAATGAATGGTTTACAAGTGTTCGTTCAAGGAATTCATACATAAGAATCTAAGAGTCACTCAAGACTAACCAAGACTCAATAAGAACCACATGTTCAGTGTGGAACATGGGGATACCACTTAAACAACCCAATAACTTTTAAACTATAGCGTGGCATAAGACCAATTCCCTATTAGTGTAATATGGGTGAAGTCAAGATAGGGGACTTGGTCATCTATCAAGGAAAAGTACACTAAGAATATTTTGAATATTACTAGAAGGAAAATGGCTGAACCACTACTATTCGTTACCTTAGAAGAAAATCATGTTCACCTACTGATGCAATATCATTAACCGACCATAGAGCCTTTACAACCTGAGGCATCACATGATTGTTCAATATTAACCACCAATGTCCACACACACAAAAATCATTTCTCGAAGGTTTCATACATCTCCAACCACACCAATTGGTGCTTCCAAAAAAGAACCAATATGATATAAAGTTCACAAGCCTCACATGAATTTAAGAAAGCCCGACCATTCTCTAATGGTCATATTTGGTTGTGTACATCTAACCTGGAAGGACACATATTTAATATAACTGACATGAAACACCCCACCTTAAGAGTTTCCTAATCATAAAAAAGAATAGATATACTAGCTTCTCAAAAGTGTACTAGTTCAGAACTTCCATTAATGTAAACGTTTAAATAATTGTTATGAAAACAAAAATCAAAACGACCAACATGTAAAAACACCAGTGTCTCTAAAAGACATCAAGAGAATTGGGAAGAACTTGAATTCATTACACCAATGACAATATAGTATGAATATGACACAATATTATACTCAAAATCACAATTCTGAACTGTTACATCGAACTCAACTAGTTCAATATGTCATTTAGAAACTGTATGGGTACTACATACAAAAAAACATGTTATCCTGATGTTTTAGAAGCAAGATGACACATACTAAATACTATCCATAGGATACCCACCATATGAAATCAAGTATTAGATGGTTCGTACAAGAGAATTCACCTAGTGTTGTATTTACCTATAATACCATTGACTATGATGATTACACACCAAGTGTTCCATCAATGAGGAAGAAGAGAGAGCCAAGCGACCTATGAAATAACCAAAAAAATCCCAAGGAATGTCCAACCTGATGAAACTAAGCATTAATCTATTCTCACATCGATATTAAATGCCAAGAAAATACTTTACCATCCATTTTAAAGATACATGTCCTACCAAGGTCAACAACACCCAAACAACACCAAGTGTCAGAATGTTCATGGGTTTTAACACGGTATTTAAACCCAAGGGTGCTACCTACCACACACAGCCTTGATATAAACAAAACATAGACCCTATCACTAGGTCATTCCAACTAGATTCATGTCACTAAGATCAATATCCGATCATATAAGAAAACACTGAAAATAAAATAGGGCCTATAATAAATGTTCATATTTCATTTCTACGTAAACTCAAAAAGAAATGCCCAAGGTACCCTTTCACAAGAGTTTAAAAAAAGTACACCACCTAAGGTACCATTTTAAATCGATTATATTTATTCACATTTATATCTTTAAACATATAAAATATTTAACTAACACCTCAAGTTAAAGCAAGAAAGTTTCAAAAAACTTATATTTTAAATTTTTTTACACTTCTTAACATTTAGTCATAATTTGGAAATTTATTAACAAAAATTCATTTCAATAGATAAGGAAACCTATGAGGGTCCCAAAAGAAATCCTATTTTATTATCATGAAACCCAATATTAGTTGATTAAATATTGAAAAAATAAACACCCATTAAGTTTTATCTCATAAAAATCAATCCCCATCTAACATACTTGGTACAATTGAGAATTTAAATCGGTAACTATATCATTTTACATTAAAAACAAACATATTTCACATTTTATAACCAATTATATATATATATATATAAATATTAAGGATTTTTTATTTTCATAGGTTAGCATTTCTTAGTTATAAGACACCCATACACCTTATAATTGAAAACTGAATCCCGTCGTAATCACAACCATTTAATCCAAGAAAAGAAAAATAATTATATTTATCCAATGAAAAAATTTATATATCAAAGCATGAATGTTATGACAAGCATATATCATAGAGAAACATTCTATAAACATAGAAGCATGGAATAATAATCAAGGAGAACATTCCGAAATAGAAAATAACCTATATATGTAACTACATGGCATGAAATACGAATGGCATGTGAATTATATATGTGCCTAATATGATCCATGTAATACTTCATACATTCCATATAATGCCAAGGGTATAATACTATAAATCTCATAAATCAATGAGCAGTGAAAAAATACACCATTTACTCAAGGTGAAATCAGATCAACAATAATATCGAATGGCATCAACAACAATCTTAGCCCTATCACTCGGTCATTTCCCCATGGGTGGGGTGATCAGTCCTAGACATGAATATTTAATAAGCAATGACACATTCATAGTCCCCTTTCTACCCATCCAAAATATTAAGAAAAAGAAAAATAAACCTTTGATACAATGTGGTAATGTCCTGACCTGTCTCACATCCATGATGATGCCAGGACTGGTGGGTCACATGGCCTCAAGCGCGCCTCCCTATATGCTAGAGGCTACTGACTAGAAACGAGGGTCTATTGATGGTATGGTGGAGAGACTATACCCTCTAGATCAGATTTACATAAAATTATAATAATATTAAAACAATAAACTGTAGAAAAACTAGTAATAACAAATAAAGAACAATAGTGGATGAATTATATAATATCTAAATAAAAATGGTCGACACTAATTTACAGGAATGCATGTATGAAAAATGACGCTACAAGTGAAATCCATATGAATTAAAAAAGAAATAAAATGTATCAAAAGAAAAATACCCAACAACTTGCCCCACGAGCATCCCAAGATCTGGCTCGGTCTTGTGATCTTAACTCCCAAGTAAAAGCTAAATAGAATAAGAAACGAATCCAAAGACTTGCGATCAAGAAGATATACTCAGGTTATAAATGGTTCCCGAGCAGGGTGTGAGATATAAATCTCAGCATATTTTCACCCACAATGTCTAGCCCAAATCTATTTTATGAAATTAATAATAAATGATAGTGTGACACACAATAGGAATGAAACGTTTTAACAAATTAAATAATAGAAACTTGGTATGGGTTCCTAAACAGACACCCAGTCCATACCACCTGCTTATGCCTAAGCTGGATATCTATGTCTATAGATAGATCCTTCTACATCAGGAAGGATTACCCAAATTAGTGGTAGATTCTCCTTCCAAGGATGAATCCCTCAGAGTATAACATAAAAATATGGCCTCTTCACTCAGGCTAACCAAAACCTCAAACTTAGAAATAACTAAAATCTCATCCTCAGGCTATCAAAAATATCTACCTCAGGAATAAGTAGGATTTCAAACATAGGATAACTAAAATCCCACCCTCAAGCATAACTATAATCCCACCCTCAAGCATTATGTGATTGTGAATCTATCCCTAAAGCATATGAAATAATTATATACTCTTCCCTCAGGAATTAATTACTAGTGTGCCTATCCTTCAGGTGGTACGAAAGCATAGAACAAGCCCTTAGGATTCAACACCAATCTTGAGTCCTCAGACATCCCATATAATCATATATTATTCTCTTAGGCATCATGTACATGTGAGCCATTTCCTCAGGAGATACACAAGAACATACACCAATCCCTCAAGTGTCCACATTAAACATGATTCGTATCTAGAAAAACCCAACATGCAATCAGTATCAAACCCTCCTGTATCATTCACAACAATATAACAAAAGATCAAAATCTAAGAAAGAAAAACCAAAATTCTAGTATCAAACATACCTTATTTATCATCACAAGACAAAATTATCAATTTATAGAAATTACCATATGTCAAACCAATTCATTTCATTAATCAAGGTTCATAATCATCATCATAATTATATCAAACCTATTTAATTAATCATTTTCCCCTAAGGTTGTCAATATATTGATTTACCTGATTAGCCAAAGTGATTCTATCATAAGAAATCATAGAATTTATTATTATTCCAACTCAAAATCTATACCACTACTAAAAAAATTTATCCAAATTTATTATAGGGATTTTAAGTCACTAGACCAATTATTAATAATGTATAAGGATAACATACCAATCGGGTGGCCGCATGTATGAGTCTCCATGCCTATAATCCCAAGGGGATCCAAGGGATGGTTTTAAATTAAAAATTATAATTTAATAGAAATTATTCAATTTATATAGTTGTGCCCAAATCATGACGATGTTATCAAACATATCACATATACTATAAATAATTATTTTAGAGAAAATGATTTAATTTAGACCACCCCCATTAATTCCTTCAAAGTCATCTAACCAACCAGAAAGATGCCAATGAATATATTCAAGTCATATCATTGAAACATTTTACATATACCATGCTTAATTAATCATAACTAGAGGCATGGTCATACCACCCTAATGAGTCCCATTAAAATTAATTAAATTAAAAAATATAATGAATGAAATCCATCATGTTAAGCCATTCCATTAAATTCATGCAATTATATTAAACCAGTCAAGATAATTCATTTATTAGGGTTCAAGTGGTACTTATAAGGTACTTTGGCAATATAGGGAAAATTCCCATATTACATTCCCTTTTTATAAATCATGAAAATCATTTAAGTGGAGCTTGGTCCATTAATCAATTAGATTGGTGTGTTCAAGCTATTAACTTATAGGGTACATTGGTTACATGAAAATATATAATGAAAAAGGGGTAACTCATTTCATAACTTCAATGAAGGCTAGGTATCAAAATGATACATACCTAACCATAACATTAAGGAATAAATGGAGAACCAAGTAAACAATACAGGAATGTAATAAAATTCTAATCACAAATTTTTATCTTGAAGACAACACACCTCTATTGGAGGGGTTTTATTATTAAATTAGGGAATTTTTTATAAAACAATTATTTTTTTCAATTAAGCATCATATCCAATTTACCAAAGGAAATACTTTTATAAAAACTACCATACATGGAAAATCATTAATTAAAGGTGATAAGGAAATTAATTAATGAACAATTAAATTTATGGCCAAAGGAATGAGACCCTAACTCAAGAGAATACCCATCCAAGCCAAATACTTTGGCATTAGATGTTTTAACTCAAAGATTATCTACACTTTCATGCACTTAAATTACTATATATATAGAGATATACATACATAATTCTATATATGAGTTAAAGACTTCAAGGATACAGCAAACACACTATAATTAAAACCAATAACTCTAAAACACCACGATAAGGACAAACACACACAAGGAAAACTACCAGTACCTCAAAAGTTATAAAATCCCCAATTATAAATTAATAGAAAACTAAGAACGAAGGAAAAAATTACCCTAAATTGATGTGGTGGACCAAGATAATACAAACCACTTTTAAATCGGTGTAATTTGCTAGAATACAAACCTGGGAGTCCTGAAAATCCTTCCCCACAACCTATCAATGGAAGAAAATTGAATATCGGTCAACCCCTAACCTTAGGGTTTTAGGCACAACTCAATGGGCACCAAAAGAGGGAAAACCACCCAAGAGAGGAAGGATATATGAATAGAGAACCTTACCTCAAGGAATCAAACAAGATCCATGATGAATCAAGGTGAAATCGTTGAGTAGAGAGGGATCCAGATGAGAGGAGGTCACACAAGAGGGGGTTTGGCTAGGGCGCATGCGATGCTGGAGGGGTATAGAGAGAACCCTTGGTCTCTAAAAAAATAACATAATAATAATAATAATAATAATAATATTATTATTAATATTATTATTATCAAAACATTTCATAATTTTTTATTTCCCCATTTACATTCATTTAATTTATTTTCCTTTCAATTTTAATTTAATTAAATAATTTGTTAAAAAGAAACACACCACACAGTTTTCTAATGAAGGCCGCATGATTTTAAAATAACTGTGTACCCCTTCTATCTCCTCCAAACTTGATGTTTTAGAGCCCTATGCTCCTAAAACTTGAAGGAACACCTGGGGAACCCCCAGAGACTTTAACCACATCCAAGAAAACACATTGAGTTGCTACAATTCATATAATTAAGTTCCAATGTTCGGTTTAAAAAATGTCCCATATAGTAAAAAAAATAAAAAATTATTTATATTTTCATCTGGTTAATAACATGTGTTGTTACAATTATGAATTTATATTACAAATTTATTAAAAAATTCATGTTAAAGGTATGTTTCGGGAAATAATTTCTTTATTTTCCATATATGTTTCGACTTTTTATTTTTTATCATACTTAGAAAATAGTTTAATTTTGTCAAGAATATAAAACATAATATAAATATCATATATATTTAGTATATAAGTTTATATAATAATATATAAAATATATAAATATTAAATAAAATTCACTATTGATGGAGATGGCAGGTTATACGTACACATGAACACTATTTCCATTTTCTTATCATATTTAAAAAAAATGAAAAGTAAATTATGTATATATATATATATATTCTTATAGAATTATCATTCCATAAATATTATATAAATTTAATGAACTTATCATCAATATATTTCATGTAAAGAAAGAACCAATCACATCACTTTGAGGAGACACTAATCCACACATCCACAAACAATGTTTTCATATTTTTACATAATATAAAGCACAAATGTGTGTTATATATATTAATTATAGAAGAATAAATACATCATAAATATCATATATTTATCATATAAAAATATTTTTTCTACCATTATTCCCATCCTTGAGAGGTGGTAATGGAAGAACAAATGACATCGGTTCATGAGGCGGTAGTATATCCTATACACGAGCGATGATTACATATCACATTTGATGGATGTGTGTGTCGGTGTAGGTCAAAACCATTACATATCAATGTATCCTTATATTATGTATATTTTTGTTATTTAATAACCATGTAATAAAAAAATTGAATTGGTGGAGAATAAAAAAAACAAAATATCCCATTGATGAATGTTTCCTCTTCTTCGAGTAATTGATTTTGTTTTCCACCAAATGGATTCCTTATTATTTATTATTCCAAAACAGAGTCTTAAATTATGATATTAGGTAATTTGTAAGATTATTTTCATTGGTTTTAGAAGAGAAAAAAAAATCTTTAGAGGTGTTAATATGTGAGGGGTTTGATTTTCTTTAGATAGTGGATGAGGAGTGATATTCTTGAAAATACAAAAAGGTAAACTCTATTGAGAGGCCTCCCTTATGACATTTTACTATGAATATGATCAATTTTATAAAAAAGGAAATATATGGTCAAAAAAATCCCATAAAATGATTTATTAAAATGTTCTAGGACATTTATCCTCTTATGATTAAGTTTTAACCACTAAGTAAACTCATTTATACTTTAATCGCAGTAATTAATTTTAGCCATTTTAACAATTATTTTTATTCAAAAATTAGATTGATGTTATTAAAAATTAATTTCATTATGATTAAAAATGGGAAACTAATTTTTTCAAATACAACTAAAAAAATCTACCGACTTCGAATTAAAATAATCCCACAGACAAGATGTAAAAATGATGTTTTAAAGTGAAAATGTTCAAAAGTATTAAATGTTTTTATATACAATTTCAATGTAAAATTTATTATAATTAAATAAATTGTTTTAATAGATTTCTAATAAATATAAATATACATTAAAATAAATAATTTTATAAATTCAACTATATAAATAAATTAGATGAAAATTGAGTTTTCAATTAAAAATATGTGTTTTTAATTACTCATCAAAAAATGAAACTTCTCTAAAAAAATATAATTAATTCACAAAAATAAAAATTTTATATTAAATTTTAAATAATAAAGTTTATTTTTTCAAATAATAATTATTAAAGTGTAAAAAATTAGTTTTAAATCAATTCTTCCATTAAAAGGCTATAAAACTAGATTTTTAGAATAATACAACCTTTTATACGTAAAACTGAATTTTTTCTTCTTTTATGCCTATGAATAATATTAGATTAATTTAAAAATATTTGGTTGAATTTATAATATATAAATTTTATTAATATATCTTACTCATAGTTATTAATTTAATTTATAAAGATAAATTACATTTGTAGGGATGAAAATATTTTTTCCCTAAAAAGACATACTTTATATTCTATTGATTTTTTATTTTCATATAAAATTAATTATTAACCAAATAATTCACATTATAAATGTTTTTAAACCATATTTTACTAATTTAATTAATATTATTCATATATTCCATTCTAACATCTGCGTGATAACTATTATAATATTTTAATAATAATATTGTAGTTCGATAAAACTTGATAGTTCAAATAACACAAGCTGTCAAAGGGACTCAAAATTATGTGTATCACTTTCCAAACATAGTGTTTCATATATGGTAAGGTAATATAATCATCTCATATAGTGAATGAATAAATTGGTGTTGCGTATAAATAAATAATAACTTAGTGTAACATCCAAAGATATCCATCAAAAAAATTAATTTAATCGATAAATATTAATTCATAAAAAATCATGGTGTTACATACTTAATATCACAATTTTCTCCACATCTATGGAATTTTTAGATGATGTATAAAAAATCAACATATTCTAACCATGTTCTTATTTTTTAATCTATTTTTAATCTTAATTTTGTCATATATATTTGTTTTTAGTTGTCATCCATTGTATGATTTTATTTTATATTGATAGGGTATTCATCTCAAGATTTTTCATATTCTCACTAATCACTTCAAAGATTCATTTTATGACAATTAAAAAAAAAATTCATTATATAGATGTGGTTAACTAAAATAATATTTGTATGAGTGTATTGACTGTAAGAACTCGAATCTTCATTTCAGGTATGTTTTCCATTTTTCTAGAGTTTTTGAGAAAAGAGGAGTTTATGGAAAATTTTGAAGTACATGTCGTGTAATTTATAAGTACACACCGTGTACTCCCTTGCCATGCCAGGCCGTGTGCTGGCCGTGTCCGGGCCACACACACACAGTGTGTGGGGGTGAGGTGGAGGCCGCTTAAAGCGGAGTATGAAAAAATGGAGTACAAGCCGTGTACTCAAGAAGTACACACTGTGTATTTTCTTTTCTTTTTCATTAAACACACCGGAGTCGTCCCTGACAGACAGAACACACTACTTCTCTAGGTTCTTCGTCTGAGAGCGAACCGTATGGCCGCGATTCTTCTCCGGATTCCGGTGCATTCGTTTGATCTCTTTTTCATCCACCGTCAATTGCGTTGGAACCACAATGGTGAGTTATTCCTTCTCCTAGAGTCTTGTTTTCCAATTTTGCCTATTTATCAAGATATTGTGGGTTGATAATTTTAGAAATTTTCTCAGGTCCTCGACATTCTAAGGAGAATCAATCATCGTGGTTCACATATATCATTCTCCTAGCATCGAGGTAGGTGGTTTGTTATTTTCTATAGGAAGTCATTGTATATTATGTACAATTTCCACCAATACCCTTGAATGGGGTATTGTGTGTTTCCTGTTTTTCCCTTGTTGATTGAGTTCCTTGCTGATATTTCTGTGTAGAGCTCATTGCTTATGAACAGGGTAAATTGTACTATGTTCTGGATGCTTTTCCATGCTTGTTTTCTTGTTCGAAATTTTTCAGTTTCCATGCCTAGTTGTAGGATAGTGGAACTGTTGTCCTGTTATGCTTTTGTGACTCAGAATGATAGCCAAGTTGTTCGTGAGGATTACTTGGGCCGATATGCGTGCTATTCATGTTGTTTTACACAGGGCTGAGAGAACCTAGTGTAGTGGACTATAAGGATAATGGACGTAACGGAATCTCCAGAGTGTCTTTAATTTATGATGTGAGACCACAGGGGGAATTGATGTTGAGTGCTTCCTCATAGAGTCTGTAGATCCTCGACGTGGGACATAGGGGGAATTAACGTTGAGTTGTTCCCTAGAGAGCCTTTAGTACGATATAAGACAATAGGGAGAATTGATGGTGAGTGCTTCCTTAGGGAGTCTATTCTTTAGCTGATCCAGAAGGGTGAGACTGTGTGCGCCTCCTATAGGGATTCTAGTACTTGTAGGTTGAACCTTAGGGGTTAGACTGTGAGAACTACCCATAGGTCACCTTTTTGTTCTACTTTCATGAGTGGTTGTTCTTTGTTTGTAATTATATGCTAGAAACTGTGGATTGTTACTACTGTGTATTATCCTGTTTACTACTTACTGTTTACTGCTCACTGTACTTTACCTGCCATATATTCACTGACTGTTAAGCACAAATCTTTGGGGGGTTTCCTATTGGGACTTTTTCTCACACCCTGTTTGGGTCATGCTTTTGGGCCCAAACAGATTATGTTGTTGTAGGTATATATAAGGGAAAGCTCCCTTCTAATTCAGGTTCTTGATTTCACTGGAGCTGGAGAGCATGAGACAAAGTCAAGGATTGCGATGCTGAGGAGTTACTCATCTGTTTTTCTTTTGTACTTTAATTTAGTACTATATTCAACATTGTGACCTGTTTTTCCATTTTCCTAGACATACGTGTATCATGCATCATTTATATACATTTCTGCTCCAGTTGTTTATTTATCAGTCTTCCACTGTTTACTCTTGTATGGATGTCTACTTTTTCTGCTTCTGTTGTTATTTGTTTTCTCTTCCACTGTGTACTCTTCCAATGAGGGCATAGTTTCCCCACTATCACACCCAAGGCCCTCAATGCTAGTCAGAATCCTCTGGCATTTGAGGAAATGCGCTTGAGGCCATGTAACCAACCGGTTACGGGGCGCCTCTGGGCGGATTCCAGAATCGGGACGTTACAAAGTGGTATCAGAGGAGTTTTATTTTCTCTTGATTTACTGTTTGGAGCCTTTATCCAGGGATATGATGGATTCAGTACTTAGTGTTAAGCTGTGCTCGTGAGTAGCTAACCCGTGTATAGGGTAAAGCCATACTACCTTGATTATTGAAGTATTATGGTTTTGAGATTTTACGGTTGATATGATTTCACATAGATTGATTCACATGACTTGTGTTGTTATTGTTGTTGCTATTCTGGTTTTATTTCTGTCGCAACCCGATGAGATGAGGGTATGCCATCTCATGCATTATATAGGAACCTGTTAGAAATCACATGCCATGCATTCTTGCCAGACCATCTTGGGTGAATTGACAATTTCATGTTGCTTTGATAGACTTTGTGTAGATTTTTCATACTGTTGTGATAGATGCTTGATAGAATCTATGAAATTTGATAGAAAGGGTGTTTATTTTGTACCTTGCTTAAATGAACACCAATTTTTGGTTCTTGAGGTGTTATATGCCCTCTTGAATCGGAAATTAGTGAATATTTGACATGTTTTTCCTTATATATGATTGTATTAGATGCGAAGCTTTGATTCGTGGGGAGTATGGTCCCTCACGGATCAAAATTTGGCACCTTCATGCTCGTTTTTCAGTGTTTTCTGGGCTTCGGTGCAGTTTCAGAGCTACTACCTGGAAAAATCCAGAATACACGGTGTGTACATTATATATACACGCAGTGTAGTTTTAAACCGTGTCACTGATTGTGTGAGCAGGAACACGGGTTGTGAAAAATTTCTAGGAACATGCCGTGTATGGTAGGTACACACCATGTAGTAGTGAGTGTGTACTTGGCCGTGTAACTAACAACACGGGTCGGGAAGCTCGTGTCATACACACCATGTTGTGTATGAACACTTAGTGTGGTCTTGTTCCATGTACCCAGCCGTGTCACGAACAACACGGGTCAGTCTTCACTCCTCTTATACACTCCGTGTTTGTTCGGAACACGCCGTGTAAGGGTCATCTGTGTACTTGGATGTGTCGCCAACAAAACGGGTCGGGAATATCTTCAAGTACACACCATGATTGTTTGGAACACGTCGTTTAATCTCAGCCGTGTAACCGGCCATGTAACTAACAACACGAGTCGTTAAACGTTTTCTACTACACGTCGTGTCCACTAGGAACATGTCGTGTAGTCTCAGAATAAGAAGACCGTGTGGGTTAGCCGTGAAAGGAGACACAGGAAGGGGTAAATAGTTAAGTACACGCCGTGTAGAGTTTATACATGCTGGCTAGTCACGTTTTGTAAAACTTGAGTGCTTCCTTCTCCTGTTTTTGTTTTGTACTCCTTTGTTCTCGGCCCTTGTTTTCCTGATCTAAGGTATGCTTTTGAGATTTCAGTGGTATTCCTCCAAGACGTCCTCTGGTTGTATTTCTGTTGTCAGGTAGTGATCAAACGCCAGATATGGCTGATCAGGGACTTCCTACCGATCCTCCAGTCGGGCCAGCCTTGGCACCGACTATCATACCAGTTGCAGGAGTCGATGCGCAGTTCAGGGAAGGATTTATGAGGACGATGCAGACCTTTCAGGGAGCACCGCCTCCTGCCACGACTATGGCAGACTTGATGCGGGTTTTCTAGCAGGAACATCCTTATACATTCTCGGAGGAAGGAGGACCATAGGCTATAGAGTCATGGATGGAAGTCATGCTGACTATCTTTGAGCATCTGGAGATGCCTCTTGAGAGGTGGGTCAAGATCTCTACCTATATGCTCTGAGACTCCTCCAAGAGGTGGTGCGAAGTGATCTCACTAGCAGGTCATCAGCAGGTAATGGTTTGGGAGGAGTTCTAGCGCGTGTTCTATGACTACTTCTACCCGGACACCCGGAGAGCCGATCGAGCTTGGGAGTTCACGAGTCTAGAGCAGGGTACTATTTCTGTCATAGAGTATTCCTCTCGTTTCACTGAGCTGCAGCGTTTCACACCCCTCCAAGATGGAAGTATGGTGTTCTTAACAAGGATGTTTGAGGATGGTCTTAGGTGGGAGATTCGGTCGCTGGTGAATATCTTCAAGTTGAATTCCATCACTTTCATCATCAACCAGACGATGATTGTGGAATGCAATCTGAGAGACTCCGGAGCTGCGAGCCAGGGAAGTTCTGCTTCTAGAACTAGTGTTCCTCCAGTTGACAGCAGGAAGCAACATAGGGAGTCTATGCGCAGTGATCCGAGAAGGCGAGATACATCTTCAGGTAGCCAGGCAGTATGCTACCAGTGTGGATGGGCATGGCACACGAGGCCGCAGTTCCAGAGAGACACAGTGGAGTGCCGATCTTGCGGCAAGACGGGTCACCTTCAACATTTCTGCCAGGTGTTCTCACCAGTAGCTAGTGACAGGGGTTCTTCCTTTACTCCTCGTTCAGGAGCAGCACCACTAGTTTCTCACCAGTCAGGGAACTGGAGTTCTTTTGGCCGTTCGGGCCAAGGTGGAGGTTGTGGCCGTGGCGGTTAGTCACCAGTCCTTTAGCGCCAGTAGGAAGGTTCATCTTAGAGTGGTCAGGTAGGGTCACAGGGCCGCGGGGTAGACTAGACTTTTGCAGTGGAGCAGACCTATTAGGAGAAGGATAACAGACCTTCTACTGTTCGAGGTACGATTTTAGTAGCCTCCGTTTTATCTTCAGCTCTTTTCGATACTGGTGCCATGCATAGCTTCATCTCTGTTTTTTTTGTGGAGAGCCTTAGGCTCTGTATCCTTTCTTCTACTGACTTGTTGACACTAGAAACACCTTTGGGGACAAAGAAATATAGGGTACGTCAGTTCAGAGAGTTCCATCTCAAGGTTGCAGGGTATCGTTTCTTATGATATCTCTATGTCCTAGAGATGATAGGCTATGATGTCATTTTTAGGATGGACTGGTTGGTTCCCTTACATGAAGTTGTTGAATGTTATCGCCACATGGTGAGTTTCATTTCACCATAGGGTGAATCTTTTCTTCATAGAGGTGAATGGAATGTTTAGGCGAGTCGAGCAGGACTCGAGCATCATGGGCTAGGAAGGGTGACAGCCCAAATTGCTAGTCTTTACCTCGATGACCAGGGGACTTCATAGTTGGACTTTCCTCCAGTGGTGGATCATTTCAGGGATGTCTTTCTAGAGGACTTTTCAGGTTTACCTCCAGAGCGTGAGGTGGACTTCTCTATTGAGCTCGTTCCAGGAGAGGCACCGGTGTCTATTCCTCCCTATAGGATGGCTACACCTGAGTTGCAGGAGATCAAGAAGCAGTTGGATGAGTAGCAGGAAAATGGTTTCATATGACCCGGTACTTCTCCTTGGGGTTCTCTTGTCCTGTTTGTGAAGAAGGTAGATGATACCCTTAGTCTCTACGTGGATTATCGAAAGCTAAACCAGTTGACGGTCAAGAACCAGTATCCCTTGCCTAGGATTGATGAACTCTTTGATCAGCATCGAGGAGCCTGGGTGTTCTCGAAGATCGATTTGTGGTCCGGTTATTATCAGTTTCGTGTTAGACCATCGGATATACTTCTGAAAGCTATCAGGAGCAGGTATGGTCTCTACGAGTATACAATTATGCCTTTCGATCTCACGAATGTGCTAGCAGTTTTCATGGCACTGATGAACCGAGTGTTCCATCCTTACTTGGATCCCTTCGTCGTGGTCTTTATGGATGATATCTTGGTGTACTCTCACACTCGACACGACCATGATACCTATCTTGAGATCGTTCTGAGTACACTGAGAGAGCATCATCTTTATGCTAAACTCTCGAAGTGCCACTTTTGGATGGATCATATTCACTTCTTGGGTCATGTCATCTCAGAGGCAAAAGTATCCGTGGATCCAGAGAAAGTGAGAGCTGTAGTTTTCTGGGAGCAGCCGAAGAACGTTTTTGAGGTACGGAGTTTCATAGGGCTGGATGGATACTACAGACGCTTCATTTATGACTTTTCACGCCTAGCAGCACCTTGGACAGGTCTGACCAAGAAGGGGGCAAAATTCTTAAGGTCATATTCTTGTGAGTCATCCTTTCAGGAGCTGAAAGAAGTGTTGACATCAACACCAATAATAGTCTTTATAGATCCAGGAAAGTGTTATACTATTTATTTTGATGCTTCAAGTATTGGGCTAGGCACTGTGCTTATGTAGGGATATGGAGTCGTTGCGTACGGGTCTCGGCAGTTGACGCCACATGAGAGGAACTACTCGACACACGATCTGGAGTTGGCAGCTATTGTTCATGCCTTACACTATTGGAGACATTACCTTATGGGAGAGAACTTTGTGGTTTTCAACTACCACAAGAGTCTCAAGTACATCTTCACACATCATGATCTAAATCTGAGACAGCGCATGTGGGTTGAGTATCTTCAGTATTTTTATTTCGAGAATGCCTATACACATGGAAAGGGAAACGCAGTGGCAGATGTGTTGAGCAGGAGAACTTAGATTCAGGAAGTTCAGGAGGCCAGCAGTGAGTTGTAGCTTATGGATCTGTTCTCTCAGAGGCATCTGGAGGTGGACAACAAAAAGGGACAAACATAACTATCTTCTGTAGATGTTACCTCTACACTACTTGATCAGGTAAGGATGAGGAAGCTCTCAGACTCAGAGGGCTTAGTCCCATGGGAGAGTGTTTCAGGAGAGGACCCTCTTTATGGATGGACAATGGGAATGGATGAGATCTTGCATTTCCAGGGATGCGTATGGGTGCCAGTAGACATACATGAGGAGATGATGCGACATTTTCATTCCTCAGTTTGGGCAGTTCATCCTGGAATCACTAAGATGTATCGGGATCTTCATCGTCGGTACTGGTGGCCAGGTATGAAGAGGGATGTCGCTTGTTTCATCTTGCGGTGTTCTACTTGTCATCAGGTGAAGGCGGAGCATCAACAACCAGCAGGCCTTTTACAGTAGTTACCCATTCCAGAGTTGAAATGGAACGATGTCGCGATGGACTTCGTGACCAGATTGCCGAGGTCTCTTTGAGGGAACAATGTTGTTTGGGTTGTCGTCGACCGACTTATGAAAGATTCTCACTTCTTACCGATCAAGGAGACCTTCCGTGTTGATGATCTGGGATGAATATAAATCCGTGAGATTGTACGTCTACATGGAGTTCCACACTCCATTGTTTCAGACAGGGAAGCACGCTTCACTTATCAGTTCTGGAAGGGGCTTCAGAAGGCTTTGGGTACGCAGGTACTTTTGAGTACAACATACCATCCCCAGATAGATGGCCAGTCTGAGCGTATGATCTAGGTGCTTAAAGATATGCTCCGAGCTTGCATAAAAAAATTTGGTGTTTCTTGGGAGAATCATATACCTCTAGGGGAGTTCTCCTACAACAACAGTTTTCAGGAGACTATTCATATGACACCCTACAAGGCTTTGTACGGTAGGCCATGCCGATCACCCTTATGCTAGCTGGAGGTAGGAGAGGCAGCTTTGTTGGGACCTCGTCTTGTTCAGGAGACCTCAGAAAAGATAGATTTGATTTAGAAGATGATGGATACCGCACAGTCTCAATAGAAGTCTTATGTTGATCAGCGGAGACGACCTCTGGAGTTTGAGGGTGGGGATCTGGTTTTCCTACATATCGCACCGAGGTTGGGGCACAAGAGAATTCGGAGACAAGGTAAGCTTTGAACGTGGTACGTAGGGCCGTTTGAGGTATTGGAGAGAGTTGGTCCGGTTGCCTATCGGTTGCGGTTACCTCAGAGGTATCGGGCCATGCATGACTTCTTCCATTCCTCTTAGCTCCGACATTACTTTTCAGACCCGTCTCATGTCTTTCAGCCCGATGAGGTTGATCTCGAAGCAGATTCATCATTTAAGAAGCATCCTATCCGGATTTTTGATCGCAGTACGATGGTTCTCTTCAGTTGGTCTGTTCCTCTAGTATGGGTGCTATGGCAGCACGAGCGAGTACAGGACAAGACCTTGGAAAGGGAGGCCGACGTATTATCGCAATGGCCAGAGTTGTTCGATGTTTCTTCTTATCCACCTTGTTAGGGAAATTTGGGGAAGAATTTCGTTAATGGGGGAAGTTTTTAAGAACCCAGATCTTCGTTTCTGGCATGTTTTCCCTTTTTCTGGAGTTTTTGAGAAAATATGAGTTTCTGGAAAATTTGGAAGTACTCACCGTGTACTTTCTAAGTACACACAGTGTACTCCCTTTCCGCACCAGGTCGTGTGCTGGCCGTGTCCGGGCCACACACACGGTGTGTAGGGGTGAGGTGGAGTCCTCTTAAAGAGAAGTGTGGAAAAATGGAGTACACATCATGTACTCAAGAAGTACATGCAATGTAGTTTCTTTTTTTTCATTAAACACACCGGGGTCGCGCTTGACGGACAGAACACACTACTTCTCCTGGTTCTTCGTCCGAGAGCGACCCGTATGGCCGCAATTCTTCTTCGGATTCTCGAGCCTCCGTATGATCTCGGTTTCAGCCGCCGTCAATTCCGTTAGAACCGCATCGGTGAGTTATTACTTCTCCTAGAGCCTTGTTTTCCATTTTCTTCCCTTTCTCAAGATATCATGGGTTGAGCATTTTAGATGATTTCGCAGATCTGTAATGTTCTAAGGAGAATAAATCCCCATGGTTCACATATATCGTTATCCTAGAATCGAGGTAGGTGGTTTGTGCCTTTTGTAGCAAGTCGTTGAATATTATGTGCAATTTCCACCAATACCCTTGAACGGGGTATTGGGTGTTTCCTGTTTTTCCCTTGTTGTTTTCTTGCCTTGCCGATATGCCTGTGTATAGGTCATTTCTTGTGAATAGGGTAAATTGTACTGTGTTCTGGATGATTTACAATGATTGTTTTCTTGTTCGGCTTTTCCAGTTTCCATGCCCAGTTGTAGGATAGTGGAACTGTTGTGCTGTTATACTGTTGTGCCTTAGAATGATAGCCAAGTATTTCTTGAGGTTTACTTGGGCTGTAACGCGCGCTATGCATGTTGTTTTATATAGGGCTGAGAGAACCTAGTGTAGTAGACCATAGGGAGAATGGAATTATGGGCTTCTCTAAAGTGTCTTTAATTTACGATGAGAGACCACAAAGGGAATTGACATTGAGTGCTTCCTCATAGAGTCTGTAGATCCTCGACATGGGCCACATGTGGAATTGACATTGATTGCTTCACTAGAGATCCTTTAGTACGATACCAGACTATAGGGAAAATTGACGGTGAGTGCTTCCTCGGGGAGTATATTCTTTAGCTGAACCAGAGGGGTGAGACTGTGTGTTCCTTCCAGAGGGTTGCTAGTACTTGTTGGTTGAACCTTAGGGTTAGATTGTGAGAACTACCCAAAGGTCACCTTTTTGTTCTACTTGCTTGAGTGACTGTTCTTTGTTTGTATATTATATGCTAGAAACTGTGGATTGTTACTGCTGTGTATTATCTGGTTTACTGCTTACTGTTTACTACTCATTGTACCTTACCTGCCATATATTCACTGACTGTTAGGCATAGAGCATTGGGTGGTTTCCTATTAGGACTTTGTCTCACACCCTATTTGGGTCATGCTTTTAGGCCCAAACTGATTATATTGTTGCAGGTATAGATAAGGGCAAGCACCATTCTACTTCAGGTTCCTGATTTCACTAGAGCTGGAGAGCATGAGACCAAGCCAAGGATTGCGTTGCTGAGGAGTTGCTCATCTGTTTTTATTTTGCACATTGGTTTAGTACTGTGTTCAACATTGTGACCTGTTTGACTATTTTCCTAGACATATGTGTATCATGCATCATTTATATACATTTCTACTCTAGTTTTTTATGTATCAGTCTTCTGCTGTTTACTCTTGTATGGATGTCTACTGTTTCTTCTATTGTTGTTATTTTTTTCCTCTTCCACTTTGTACTCTTCCAATGAGGGCATAGTTTCCCCACTACCACACCCAAAGCCCTCACTGCTAGTCGGTAGCCTCTGGCGTTCAGGAAATTGTACATGAGGCCATGTAACCAATTGGTTACGGGGCGCCTCTGGGTGGCTTCCAGAACTGGGATGTTACATTGACTATTGGTTATTCATGGGTATTGGTAATTTAAATAAATTTTTATATGTTACAACATTTTTTGGTGGTTATATTATATTGAAATATTGATGAAATTAATTTGTCAATAGAATTGGGGAAAATTAAAAAATGTATTATTTGATGAAAATTAAAATCCAAAGATGGAAAAAAATGCTGATATGTTTTTATAAAATATAATTTAGTCATACATTATTATTAAAAATTATATTTATGTTACAGATGGAATTATAGTTGTAAAGGGAGTACAGTTGGTGTAATTGAATATATCAACATTTTCCTTATGGTATAAATTATATTTTTTGTTTATTATATATGATAAGTAATTATTTTTTGAATTTTTATAATAAATTATTGAAAATATATGTGGAAGGTATTAAATAAAATTGGGGATACTTATAATAGTCGTCTTAATATGAATTCTTATGTAGTGATATTGGGTAACTAATAATAATTTATGTTAATTTTATATTGTGGGTGATTGTGATGGAAAGAGGGAATTGGGGTATTTAATATGGTTAATGTGTTATTATTCTTATTTTTTAGTGAATTTTGATTATATTTAATTTATGAGGAAATAATTATATATATATGTTAAGTTATATGACGATTCTGTTTATTATGTAAATATATTTAATGTTATTAAATTTTTTGATGATTTGAATTTTGGAGGGATGCACCATTCCTCAATATATAGGTGATGTGAGGGGTATGTTATTATTTAAAAAAAATACAATGTAGGTATGTGGTATTCTAATTATTGGTATTGTTTTTGTGGTTGAATTTTACCACTATATACAATTTTGTTATAATTTTATTTTCCTTATTTAATTTTTGGGATAATAATTATATTTATAGTTATATTATCATTGGAGGTGTGTATAGTCTTATTCGAAATATAGTTATTGTGGGTGAATTTATTCCATGATTAGATGTATGAAATTTGATAGGGTGAATAATGTGATGAGGTTGTGGTTATGTAATGAATGTGATATTGTTATGGTGATATGTATGATGGATGATATCAGTATTGATGGTATGATGGTTAATAACATTCACTGGCGATTTAGTTGAGTTTAATATTTTCCTTTGTTTGTTCAATATTATAATATTTTTCAAAATTATATATATATATATATATATATATATATATTTCTCTCTTGAGTGAATGACCATTCAAGGATTATGGTCAACTCCTCACTTTGCTGTCAGTGGATTGGGTGTTTGTTGACTAACTTAGAGTGAACTTCACCCCTTCTTCCCTTCATCACCTTCCAAAATAAAAGTTTTTATTCTTATACAAATTTATACTTGAGGAATATAAAACTTAATGGTTCTTCTACACTATCTAAATTTGACCTCCTTTATTGTGTACATCTTTGAACCTCCCCCTATTTCAGCATATCAAATTTTCCCTCGCACTAAGGGAGATTATTTGTCTCAGTTTTCAGTATCATATGCCTTTATTGATGTGGCCTACATATTGGTGTTTTTAATTCATGTGACATTTTTAAATACCTTTAGTTCTTACGAGTGAGTATATATTCATCAATGATTTTTTTCACCCTTAAATAATGATTTAATGCTATAATTTCGTCATAGTTACCAACATAAATTCACTATAAACTAGGGTTCTAAAAACTTCTCGTCTTTTGTGTTAGTAACAATGATGTAGTCATTGTTTCATCTTTACTCCCATTAATGATGAGGGTTTCATAATTTATTTTGTTCACACAATTCCATTGATATTGTTGGTATTTTATCCTAGGTTTCACTAATGTATTTAATCAAGGATTTATGAAATATTCATTACCATTATTCCCTTTCTAATTGTGTTTAGAACCAATTATGTGTATGATTGTTGATGTTTTTCCAATTTACTCATTTACATGGATGATATATTTTTTGTAATATCTTTAACAATAGTTGTCTAGCTCATCGTTACCTATCACTATGATTGATCCCTTATTTGTTTTACTCCCCAAATACTCACTATATTATATTTTAGTTCTCATAGTAGTTCACTCTATTGATGCTATCATGTTAGATGAAATTGGTCCATTAAATTTATAGCATATTTACATAATTTATTTATAATATTCTATTGGATGATGGAATCAATGACTAGTGGTTTTCAGTTTTTCCTTTTTGGGTTATGATGTTTCTATGGCTTGGACCTCTTAATAACCTTTATATTTACTCATCCTTATTATATTGAATCTATGATGTCTAAATTTACTCATGTTGGGAATTGTACCCTTGGGGTTATTTCCATTTATTTTTCTATAATAATAAAAAATAACATGTCATAATTTTATTATTTTATTCAAATACAAACACACCAACACCCATATAGATATATTTTTATAAATATTTATTTATTTTGGATGTATCATTATAATTCACTTGACATGGAAGAGGTTGGTTGAAGAATAAACTAGTTATACACTAATACTCACCCATTTATATGTTTTTTAATAACTATTGTATCAAGATGATATATTTACAAACCTACCATATATTGTATAAATTAAGGTATTACAACAATTAGTATGTGTTTGGAAGTACTGATATCTATTGTTGAGAATAATTTTGGGTATAGTTGTTTATGGTATGTAAAACCAGGTGGATTTATATCTTCCAATTCATGTATGTATACTTTTTTTGGCAGGAGTTTGTTTACAAAAATATTATTTTATTATTTTTTGGGATGTTTATGTCTGGTTTGGGTGTTAAATTAGTAAATTATATATTATCCCACATAAGACCTAATTCAAACCCTTTATGATGAAATGTTATGGTTATATTGGTAATGTTGGGTGTATTGATTGAATAATTCATAGAAATATTATTGTTCATGGAGTCATACGTGATGAATATTATGGAAGGGTTGTGTGGAGCATGCTAATTATTATGGATTCATTAAATCCAAAAGTAATTGGTTAATTTGATATGTATGTTAAGGATAAAGGTTGTTATCATTGATGAAATGATGATACATATGAAGAGACAATATTATTTTTTATGATTATGTTATGATTTTTTTCATCTATAAATTAGAATATACATATGGTTTTGGTTGATTCCATATAAAGAGGCGATGTATAAAAAAATAGGTTCCATTAGACAAGATCAAGGAGGTAGAACAACACCGAAATATAGAAAAGTTATTAGCATGAACATGTGGAGTGTGTCTGGGATGCCACTCCGGGGTGTGTGAGGATGTACCACCATATGGGATATTATGATGAAATGTTTCCCAAATTGGTTTTTAAATTGTGGAATATATATAGAGAGGTGATGGATCATTCTGTATTATTAATGAGTGACCATCAAGGGGAATATATGAGGTGGAAAAATATATAATGTAGAACAATTATTAAATGTAAATCATATATGAAATCATGAAAATGAATATGTATACAAATTAATATTCCTAGATATTTCTTATATTCATATGGGGTAGTTCTGCATTGAATCTGTGTAATCTACACTGCATCTATAAATATTATAAGGCACTATGTGGAATAGATTGTTCCTGATGTCTCAAGGGAATGAGGAGTAGGTATATGATGTTGAGAGTTAAGTATCATGGTCATATAATCTATATTTTACCTATTATAGACTATATCTCCATGCATGATTTATATATTGTAAATTAAATTATGGAGTATGAAGATCTGCATGCATGAGACACCGGTAATCCCTACATAATATGGTATTATTCAAGGTGTTTGAGAGGAATTATGAATATTTTACTTCAATGTTTTCCTATAGGATTAATTTTATGATATAGAGGTTTCTATATGTATTTTTTTATCTTCATAATGTGAAATTAATATAATCATGAATCCAAATAATGAGTTAGACTTCAAATTTTAGATTCTTAATTTTTATGGGGAGTTCAGCAATGTAATAGTAAGTTATAACATGTAGAGATTTAATGATACATTTTTAACAAACCCAACTCTAATATCCCAGAGATATTGTCTAGATTATTTTAATGGTTTAACATAAAAGTTATTATTTTCCAAAGTAAATTATTTTTTAGTAGTATTGATGAACTAGATACATACAAGATTTTAATTTTTATATTGGGGAAAAAAAATAAAATTTTGTAAAAGAAAAAATTTAGAATTATTGAACTCAACAAAAAAATTATTATTCATATCCTATGGAAAGGAATAAAAATAAGGGTGAAATCAAATTCCTAGTATGGTTCATGTACAAAAAAAGCTATAATTATTAAAAAAGGAATAAATAATATGGTAATGTAAATAAACAAAAACATATTTCATTTAATCAATAATGTGAGAAAGAAATGAATTTATAAATAATATCAAGGATATAATATTATGTATAATAATAACTGAATTATCAATGAAGTAAATGAATGATATTGTTTGTCATGAAATAATACTTCATGATATATTTACTACCAATTCCTTACAGAAGGACAATTTAATAAATGGGTAGGTATAAAAAACTCAATTTAATAATTTTGGCCAAGTAGTCTCTCTAATAAGAACTATCAACGCTTTGAGGTGATATCTATAGTTTTTCCCCATATGTAGCTATATTTATAATTCATTATTCATATATTTTATGATTAATTTACTTAATAATACATATTTCTTTTCAATAAATTCATGTATTTAGTAAATAACAACAAATATTTATATTTATCAAGTCAATAAATTAAATTTGTATGTAAAACACCATATGTAGAAATAATATACAGTTTAAAAAATAATAATATACATGATAGAAACATTATTTATATTAAATTTCATTGTAATTTTAAATGATAAAATAGAAGTTAATGTTTTAATAAAATGTTAATGACCACATATTTAATGATAGATAATATAAATTTTTAGATAAACTAATTTAATATGGAGAATAACATAAAAAATAAGGAAAAATTAAAAATAATAAATCTTAAAAGTATCTTTTTTAAAATCATTCAAAACATTTATAATTATCTAAAATAGTGTAAAATAGGTCATGGAGAGATGACAATTTGATAACATCATATACATTTAAAAAATAATCCTTTTGAATTTTATAGAGAAACAAAAAATGAACCTTTTGGAAAAAATAGAACTATTTGTTTTAATAATTTTAAAAATTAATAGATAACTTAAAATATACTTAATATGTTCTTTTAGTAAATAAAAATCAAAATTTTAAAAGTGGTTGGTCGAATATGTACTTGGAAAAAATATATCCTATCAAAATATAAACATGGTTGGTTTATATTTTAAAAAACTCATTATATATTTCAAGTTCCAAATAGATCAATGTTGGAATAAAACAATGAAAATCGTATATATATAATATTAGAAAATAAATGAATTTTATAAATTATTTATTAAAAACATATTGTAATAAAAATAAAATATTTCTCAAAAAAATTGATTGAAAAATAAACTCTTACCACTTTGGTAACTTATAAATTGAAACCCCTTGAAAAAGTAAAATTTAATTGAAACTTTAATCATCATTAATAAATTTATATTCATGTCAAACACATAAAGTTAGAAGTATATATAACACCAAAAAATTAAATAGGTTCATAATACCAAATATTTCTCATTGGAGTGGAAATTGAGATTAAACCCCTAACCTCACACTTACACATCATTTAATGTTATTTAACATAATTTATAATGGTTTTAAACATGATATAAATTTAACCCAAAAACATATTCAGATATATAAAACCCTCTTTTATCCTATTATAACTTCTTATAATCTATTCATTAATAGTAGTTCATTATTACTATTGTTTCAAGTGTTCAATAATTTATTTTTTTCATACATGTTTTTTAACAGATGTTGTAGTTCCTATCTATATGATATAGTTCCATAATCTCCTTAATGATATAAATTTTATGAATATCATATTCATTCATTACATTTATTTTTTATAATTCATTATTATTGTCATGGAAAATGATTCACATATCTTTGTGGAGACATTAGGCCCTATATATGCAAGATCGACATTATCATTTCATAATAAAAAGAATTAGAAGAAGTAATATATATATTAATTTTATAGAATTAATTTCATTCCATAATTATTATATATATTATATATATATATCATTGTGTTTATCCACGTGAGTCAGTGATGGAAAACAATTACCCCGTTTCATGAGGCGGTTATCCCCCATACACCCAATCGATGATTTTATTTCCCATTTAATGTAGAATGATATGGAAAAATATTTTTTTCCATAAATATAATATAATCATTATATATTACATAAATTGGTGTATTTATATTAAAAGGATTAAAAAATTACCGAAGGAGGTAAAATAAGAAGTAAAAAAAGTGTTTCATTAAAAATATTAAATTCTCGTAGAGAAAACTCATTTGGATCACTTCTTAAGGACACTAGGGATGATCTTTTTGGAAGACCAATATAGTGGACCACACTTTTCATACAATGTTATTTTATATTTTTGATGAATATTCAATAGATTACATAACTATCCATGCAAGAGTGATATAGGACTAGCGCTATTGGAATTTTAAAATCATGAAAAAATTGTCCACAAAAGATCTATATCATTTCCCACTAAATTCATTATAAGAGTATCCATTCAGATAAATATCTTACTTAGTATCTTTCATCATAACCCGAGGGAAAGGAAACATAAGAAATGATGATAATAAATGCTCAGTAATGGTAAACAAGGGAGATATCAATGATAACATTTTAATAACCAGGGTATATGGGTATGAGAGCATGAGCTTAATAATTAAAAACCATTATATGCATATCGATGATCATAATCTTGAGTCATGGAATAAATCATGGGATTTTATAATAAATATGTCTTTATGGAATCAATGTACATAATCAATGATAGTGTAACATTATCATAATACATGATCTTATGGAATACACATAATTGTATAATTCTGTGAACATTTATAAATAGAAAAGTGCCACTCATTATGTTATGGACATGAAATCAGGACCTTAGATAAACTTATGGACATGAAATTAGGACCATGAATAATTCTATCGGCTTGAAATACATGTCCACACATAAACATAAGGACATGGAATCATGTCCATCCATAATCTTATGGACATGTAAGAAAAGTCTACACATAAACATATTATTATGAAAATTATACCCAGAAATTATGGGCATGAAATATACTCTCATGATTAATATTATAAACATGAAATCTAGGTCTACACTAAATCTTATAGACATGAAAACTATGTCCATACAAGAGATTTTTTACTTTAAATTAGGTTAACTAAATCATATATACATCATGAGTTATTCATCATTTCCCAAGGCATTGGGGGGATATGAGTACCACCCATAACATAATGTAAATCATACTTATGTGTCCCACATGATCAAATAAAATTAATCATATCATAACCCATGAATGAAATGGGATTTATAAACATTTCATCATAGAATAACCCATGTAAAAGAGATGTTTTTCATAAACATCTTATCATCATTAAAATAGACCCTCGAGGTAAAGAATAAGGATGGTATTGTTCGATTATATCCATAATAACGAATATTGTATATAAAGGGTTATTGTATTAGATGAATAAAAATACCATTAAAATATCATTTAAAACATTCCCAAGGAATATATAAAATTCATTTTAAAGTCACTTATTTAATATATACTTTTTTTAAAATATTATGGTAAATAATTTCTTTGAAAATATCCATTTAATATTTTAAATGAATAATAAAATTATTGATTGGTCATGGAAAAAAAAATTATTCAGGTCATATAACTTAAAAAAATTTCTTTTACACTTTTTAAAAATTTCAAAAATAGTCTCATTCAAAAAATAAAAATAAGATTCATTTTGAACCATTTTAATATTCATTAATGTGTACAAATTGTTTTAGAAAGCATATTATAATGTAAAAAATATTATTTAAATTTTTTTTAGAAAACATGGACATGGAAGAGAATCGATTTTCAATAGTAGAAAGATATAAGGTAGATTTTTCATGAAAACATTACTTTTGTATAATGAGAACTTATTTTTAGGAAAATTAAAGAAGAAAAACTATTTAAAAGAAATAACTATAGGATAATAAAATTCAAGAGATTAATTAAATATATAATCATAAGATTTAATCATTATAAATTTAATAATTAACAACCTTGATAAAGAATTATATTGTAACATAATACCCTTACCACTTTAGAAAGTTTTGAATTTGAATACCCATGAAAGAAAGAACCATAGATGAATATGTAAATAAAAATAAAAATAATAATATAATTCATAAAATTCATTCATGTATAGTATATACACCACCCAAAAATTTAATAATATTTATTTATTTAAATCACTTTCCTGGTGACATATGCTTTGTTTTTCATGTATGTTTTAGTTCATTAGATTTGTCACTTATATTTTGACCATAGTTGAATCATATCCGTAATGTTATTAATTATATATATATATATCATATATATTCATTATATTCATGATTTTATTTTCCCATAAAAGTATAGAAAAAAATTAATTACTATGTTCATGGATATGTTAATCCATATATACACTTGAATATTGTTTTCATTTTTAGATGGATGCAATGAATACAGATAAATATTAATTAGAAATTTATAAATAATTATTATATGATATAAATAATATATTCTTAAAATATTTCCTTATTACCATTTATGTAAAATATAAATTAAAAATTAATCACATAGCTTCATGGAGGTGGTACTTTATATGTACATTTGAGTGATGTTATCATTTCCCAATAGAGTTTAACGTAAGAAGGTGTAGAAGATACTATTATTATAGAAGTATAATTATTTCATAATTATCATATAAAAACATTAAACCCATCATAATTACTATCTATGCAAGATGGAGAGTGAAAATTAATTGTATCGCTACGTGGAGATGGTAAGCCGTATGTATGACCGAATGATACAATCACTTATCATTTGATAAAAATAG
Organism: Viscum album; assembly: GCA_963277665.1. Lineage (NCBI taxonomy): Eukaryota > Viridiplantae > Streptophyta > Magnoliopsida > Santalales > Viscaceae > Viscum > Viscum album. The sequence goes on along the minus strand of OY728135.1, from coordinate 1,737,677,939 downwards.
GGTGAATAAAAATATTTTCATAATAAAAATAAAATTTTATTATATTTAGTATTTTTTTTTATTTTTTTATAAAAAATATAAATTATTTAGATGTGGTAAAAGAAGAATTAAAAATAAAGTGATCAGATGAGGTTATTAACTATTATTTGAAACAACAGGTTTAGATATCATATTAAGGGATATAGGGTTTGGATTTTGGGAAGAAAATAACTTTTTGATTATGGATAGGGGATTGGAAAATAGAACATGGCATAATTTGGTTGAACTAGAAGGGTCAATGTTGTGTTAAGTAGATAAAGGCGGAGTGTCATTTTATAATTGAGTAGAGGGGGACTCTTTAAATTTCTTAAATGATTAAAATATAATAAATTAATTTTTGATAAAATGGTTCTAAATGGAATATAAGTGGGAAATGAATGAAATGTTCGCACATATGTAACCCCTAGTACTATTTTAATATTTTTTTAATTTTTATGTAATTTAATAAAATATTATTTTTATAAAATATCATTATTTCTACTTTAGAAAAAAACATATAATTTTATTTAAAAGCCATAAATAAAATTAATTAATTTTTATATAATAATTAATCCTAAAACTAATATGACACTTTAAATTAAAAAATTAATTGAATACATTTACCCATCGAAATTAATTTACTTTTAATATTTTAATATCATATATTTTATTTTTATTAAATTGGAGAAACATTCCATCAGTGTTTCATAAGAATTTAATGTCATTATATAATTTATAAAAATTATAAAAAATTATATCATCAAAATAATTTCATTTATCTCAAAATACACACTTATATTCACAAATAAGTAACTTTTTTCTCTATACTTCCAGATAAGATATATTTAAAACTAAGATGGTGACATTTTGTAACTTTTATTAATTTAAATATTATATAGGTAATTTTGATGGAAAATTATCTATTAAACAAATAAACTAAAATCCTAATGTGATAATGGTTAAGAAAAATTCATTATATAAGAACTGGTATGAAAAATTATTACTCTATCACATAGTTTTAATTTTGATTAAGTTAATTTACTCTTTACCGTGGTGAAAATTTTTACCCTGGTTATTATTCATATTGACCCAAAATAAAAGGGTCCAATTTATAAATTTTTATATTCCAAATTTAAAATATGGAATATATTAATCAAATTTACTAATTATAAGTAAAAAATAATTATTTTGAAAAATAATTTTCTAAAATGTGATGAAATCCAATTTTTTATAATAATAACTTCTAAAGAATAATTCCTTATTTATTCTTTTTACATACTTAGGAAAATAATATATTCATTTAAAAAAAAAATAACTTTATATAAAACGTATATATATATATCATTATAATCATTAACCAATATTTATCAATTTAATTTATTATGATAAAAACACACTACATACATAAATACGATTTTCCATGAAAATGACTTTTTACGTATAAAATTGTTTTTGTACTAGATTAAAACATGAAATTGATTCCATTGAACATAAATATACCATTTAAAAAATAATGGAACTAATATTAATTTTTAAACATCTTAAAAAATATATCGTTTTATATACCAAAAAACAAAAAATAAAATTTTCAGTAAAAAAAATTTCATTATTCAAAGAAAAATCAATATTTTTAGAAAATTATTAGAAATTCATCATATGATAATATTTATATTTTAATTTAAAAAATAAAATTCAATTTATAAAATAATATTTATAATTTTTGATAAATGAAAAATAATATTTTGTCAACAAAATGTGATAAAATCAATTTTTATGAAAATGTATTATTGATAAATAATATTAATTTACTAAAACATGAGTAATTATATACTAAAAATTTATCTATAAATTTATATTTAGATGGAATTATAAGTATTTAATAATTTATTTGATCATATTTAAAGCCATGAATTTAATGTCTAGGTTAATTTTTTATATTGATAGATAATATTTTAATATAGTATTTTGGTTCATCTGAACCTGGTGATTCATGTTATATAATATGTCAAAGAAATTATATTTAATTTAAAAAATATATTTCATAAAATGTCAGGTTGTCATGTTATACCCCTTTAATAAATTTTAACCTTTCAATTTGTACTTTTTCATGGTAATCAATTTTTGTACATTTGAAAATTCCTTTATGGATACCCACAACATAAAATTGTAATTAAATAATCCTATTAAAAATAGGGATGGTAAAATATGAAGGTCATTTGCAATAACAGTTAACTTGGTTTATGAATAGGAAAAAATTAGTGATTATTGAAAATTTCTATATTGAAGATAAAAATAATTTCCATTTACTAATAGAGAGTGGTAGAGAACAAGGTTAGAATAAGTTAACAAATATATAACCATGCATTAGTGAGTGGTTAAAAGACCATTAATTTATCAAAATTAAAGTATATATGACAATTTTTTTTCTTTAATATCATTTTAATTCTAATGAGGCTTTACTTTTACATCTATACTAATAGAATAATTAATTACAGTTACTTGAAAACTATCATTCAATAAATTTCCATCATAATATAATATGTTTCTCCAAATTATGATTATTCATGATGAATTTTTCATTCATGAGAAACTAAAATTACCCTCTAATAGATAGAAAAATTGTATCAAGATATTTTTCCTATTTTTATTCATCATAAAAAAACTATTTTCAGAGGATTAAATGATTTCCAAAATGAATCAACCTTAAAATAAATCATTTAAGTCTAAAATTTTATAGAATAACAGAAAAGGATTCATATAGATCATTTAATAAATAACATTACATCATGAGTAATCTTAATAACCATAATAATAAATAATGTTTTTACCTTAAGGTGATATCATACAACTCATCCAACATTTCCAAAAAAATAAAATCTCATTCTTACAAATTATTTATTTATGTTAAATCATAAGGTAAATCTAATGGTTAAATATACCTCACTATAATAAAAATTCTCCCAAAATATCATTAATCAAAATAAGAAATTAAAATACTATTTTTAATGTCTTTATGTCACAAAAAATATCAAGAATCAAATATAGATGGTAATATCCAAGGTAATCATTAAATTTAACATAAATATATTCTAAAATGTCTCCTTTTTAAAGAATCAATTTTCTACCATCAAGATTATCTATATCCAAATATCTAATAGACTGTGACTAACTTTACATAAAATCATCTACTAACATAAAGTGTTTTTTTCCTTAATATATTATTCTTCCTAAAACCCAGAAGAAGTTTATTTTACCTCAAACTCCCATTAATTAGATCCTAAAAATGGGGTCTAAGACTTATACCACATGATCAAATTTAAACCTATAAATCCATTATGATATCCATTACTCATATTTTACCCTCTCATGAAAGTACAATCCTTATTCTCTAAATACAATCATATACTATTTCCATAAATAAAAAATTGCAATAAACATCATCTGAGATGACCAAAATCATTTTTTCACCAAATTACTAACAATTTTAAGCTCACAGATATGATCTCATCAATGTTAATCATATCTATATCCACACTAATCATTATCACTTTTATTATATATTAGAACCAATAAACTAATGTTTCAAAATCCATAATAAAATCTAATGTGGAAAAGTTCTTAGAGGATTCTGAATTCTTATATCCAAAATATCATTGATATAATTTTTTAAACCAGATACATAAAAACATAATTTATGTCCCATAAAATTATGAAAAATAATAGTTTCTTTCATGATCTAGTATTTATCTTTTAGAAAATGGAATTAACTTGGATAATTACCAGGTTCCCAATAAATATATCACTGAATTCCTTGGAAATTAATTTACATATTCCCTTTATTTTTCTATTGAAAGAATATTACCCGCCATATGTGATATTCTTCTAGGTTCTTCTTCCCACATTGTTGATAAAAAGAATATTTAACTTTCTTACCTCCATGATCCTCTCCATAATAACAAATATAAATTGAAATTTTATCTTATTTGACTATCAATGAATCATATTTATTTTCATGTTATTAATCATATATCCCGATGGCTGATTACACATAATCATTAGGTTTTTCCTTCATTTTCAAATATAATTCAGTTACTCAAAAGTATAATCATTACGTTTTCAATCACACTCATTATTAACAAGATGTCTTCAAGTTCCATCCATTGATGAAATCCAAAAAGTAATGTATAAGTATCATACTATAACAATTATAATAATATATCAAATAATAATGAAATATCATTCAATATATGTCTTAATCATACCACCTTATTACAAAAATATGAAACCATATGTATAATATAGGTTATCTATGTTCATTACTGAAACATTATAATATTATACTATACATTGACTTACCCAAAGGTTATAACTGAAATTTTAACATCCCAACTTCCAAGGAATAATTAAACATTGCTCTGATTCCAACTATAGTGACCCATACTTTTCATAAATTGATATTTCATCTTCTAGATAAATTTTAATTACATAACAAAACTATCCATGCCTAAATAATTTAGGTCTAGTGATTTTGGAAACATAGAAACCTAAACAACCAGTTTATAAAGAATAAAAATAATCTTCTTCCATGTTCATCATAACTATTTCTCTTATTAGACATATCATAATAATTATCCTTCCTCATAACCTTGAAAAAAGGATATATAATAATGGAGGAGATGATATTATCAGTAAGGTTAAATAATATAGATATCAATGATCACATATACATAACATGAGTACAGGGGAATGAGAGAATGAAGTTAAAATTTTTGAACTATATAATACATATCAAATATTATAATCTCAAGCCATGGTACAAATAATAGTAGTTTATAATATATGAATCATAAATGAATAATATTATGTAATCCATAAGGTAATAATAATTGAATAAGACATGATTTTTTGGAGTAATAATAATATTATACCCCTGTGAATAAGTAAAAATAGAAATAGGTTAACTCATTATGTTAAAAAAATGAAATAAACCCCTTAAATAAACATAGCGACATGATATCATGTCTATACATATTCTTATAGACATAAAATAAATGTTCTCACATAATCTTTTTGTCATGGAATCAGGTCCATTCATAATATTATAATCATAAAATATACAAACACACATAAAATTATAGACAAGTAAAACAAGAACACACTTAATTTTATGAACATGAAATCAGTGTACACTCTAAAACATATGGTCATGAAATAACGGTCAACACATACTCTTATGGACATGAAAACCTTGTCCACACATGAAATTAAAAACTTGTAAGCTGGTTCTCGCATATCATTTTTACCTCATGAGTTGTCTATATTTACCCAATAAATTATATAGAGATATATTTACCACCTATAAAAAAATTAAAAACATTTATATGTGTGCTGCAAGATCATAAAAAAATCATCATATCAGAATCCATGAAAAAATGGGCTTGATAAATATTTCATCATACTGTTTCCTATCAGAATAGAAACATTTTCAAATTCATATTTTCATCAAAAACATAATCCATCTAGAGAAATAATATGGATGCTATCCTAGGATAATATCCCTAGTAATTAAGAATTGATATTAGTGGTTGTTTTCTTTAATGGGTAAATATACCAATAATATATCATTAAAACATTATTAGGGAAAATATCTTTTCCATTTTGAAATAACCTATTTAAAATATTAAAAGTTTGAAAATATTATGCTGAATTTTTTTATTTTAAAATAACCATGGATAGTTTTAATATAATCATTAAAGAAATGAGTCATTGTGATGGCCGTGTTTTTTTTCATTCTGTATATGATAAAAACCAATCCTTTTATACTGTTGTACAAAGTTAAAATGTATACCATCCGTAAAATGTTAAGAATATTCGTTTAATTTTATTAATTAAATAATGGGTAAAAATTAGACTAAAAATTCATAGTAAAATATCAAAACAATTCTTGAAATCATTTTTAGAAATCATTAACATGGAGGAGAATGGGTTTACAAATGAAGAAAGAGATAAATTCAAATTTTCATTAAAATATTCATTGTGTTTTGTGAGTAATTATGGTGATAAAAATGAAATAAAAACATGTATTATAAAAAAATAGTCATTGTAGAATAAAAATCAGTAGTTTATAGATAGATATATCATATTATTCAATCATCGTAAATATAATCATAAACTATTTTGACAAAAAAAGAGATCGTAACATACAACTATTACCACTTTGGTGTGTATTTAATTTTATTCACCATGAAAGAAATAAAATTTTAAGGATAGATAAATCCTTATAAGTTTTATAATATGAATAAAAAAATTAATTCATTGGAAGTATATACAACACATAAAAGAAACAAGTGGTGAATATAGAATGTGACCCATAGAAATAAATGTGAGATGAAAATCCCTTACCTCATGTCTGAATTCCTTTGTACACAATAAAACCTATTGTATAATAAATATTGATTTATTATAAATTTATTATATAACTATAATAATATATATCACAAAATATAATATTTATTTATAACCTTTTATCTCATATTTTTTAAAAATTAATTATTAAAATCACTGTTTGAGGTGATATCTATTTCGTTCTTCGTAAATGTTTTTGTTTGGTAGTATTGCTTCTTATAATTTAATCACAGTTCAATCATATCATGAATGTTTATAATTATATAAATATAATATATATTCATTATATACATGTTTAGAGTGATCTATAAAATTATATATGGAAAAATAAATTTCACCTTTCATGGAGATGATAGGTTATACATACGCGAAAATATTGTTTTCATTTTTCAATGAATGAATTGAAATAAAGGAAAATTTTAATTCACCATTAAATAATACTTATAATATAATATATATAATAAATTTTTATAAAATATATCTTTATTACCATCCATTAAAAATATAACCTAAAAAACTCACATCACATTGTGGAGGTGGTAGTCCACACATATGAATGATCAATATTATTCTTTCCAAACGGATTTAAAGGTAGGAAAGTAGATATGATAATAAAATTTCCATAAGTATAATTTTATAATAATTATCATATATAATAATTCATCCCATATTATAACCATAATTGTATTCTGGGGATGTAAAATGAATTGTTTCACTACACAGAGATAGTAAGTCGTACGTACATAGTAGTGAAACATTCACATCCAATTTGAAAAAATAGGGTTAATAAAGATGGTTTCATAATAATGATAACATTTCAGTATATTGATATTACTTAATTTATTATTTTATCAAGATTATAAAATATTTATCTAAGGTAAATGAAGAATTGTCAAGAAATTGATCGGTAAAGGATTTCACCTGTACTATGAAACCTCTCTTAGATCTCATTTTAAGGGATCTTGGGATGGACTTTTGGGAATCGTAGAACATATATATTATACATAGGGGTGTGAAGAGGATAAAATGGTAGATTTTTGTATATCTATAAGGTATAAAGTATTGTCAATAAGTGAAAGTAGTGGTGAAAATTTATAATTGAGGGGAGGGGAACACTGGGAATTACTTCATATATTAAAATATATTAATGTCATTACAAAGAGATATGTTTTCAAATAGCCAATAAATTTTATGGTTTTTAAATATTAAACCATATCATATCCCACATGCCCTATTTTAATATTTTTTTGATTTCTATGTAATTAAATAACATTTTATTATTATAAAATATCATTTTTTTTACAAATTAGACACTATTTGTTTAATTTGACTTAAAAGAAAAAAGTAAAAAGTTTTAATTTGAATATAATATATTGACATAACACTAATATGTAATATTAATCTAAAAATTCATGGAAGACATTAAATAATGGATATTATATCATTTTTTATATTTTAAACATAATTAATTATATTGTTTTATTAATTTGTGAGAATCTTAATTGATGTTCTATAATAATTTTGAGATCATCGTATAAATAAATAATATTTAAAATAAATTTATATAATGAAAATAATTTCATTTATATCATAAAACACACCTATATTAATTCATTAAATTATTTTTTATGTGGACACATAAGAGATATTTAAAACTAAGAGAGTGACTTTTTGTAACTTTATTTGATTAAAATATTAAATAGGTCATTTTTAGGGAAAATTTTCCATTAAAAAACATATTTGAGAATAAAGTTATAAGTGTTGAATTCCCTTAATATTATTTTAAATAGGATTAAATATTATCACCTTATCTATTGGCCTCCTCTAGTTTTAATGCTCAAAAATCATTCTTCATTATGTTTTTATATTGTTACATATTTCTTAACCACATTTACATAAAATATTGAGTTCTCTTGTTAGTATTTACATCATAAGACAGGTTACCAAGATTTGGATAATTATAAGTCACAAATGACTATAAGTCACTGATACCTGGCTTAGCGGTAGCTTCTCAAAAGTTTCTCTAAGGATGTGCTACCAAACAAGTACTTACTGACAGACTACCTACGGATAGAGTACCTACTGAAAAATTTTCAGAAACTTCACCATGGAAAAGTCAATGATAAAAGTATGAGTTACTGACACATCACATTCTGACACATCACCTACTGACACATCACCTACTAAAACATCACCTACCGACGCATCAATTACTGATGCATCACCTAACGAAAGTGTGATCAATAGATAGACCAACCTACCAATAGTTTGAGACACCAACAAACTGACCTACTGATCCTGAGACACTGACATACTAACCTACTAATCCTAAGACACCATCGTTTCTTACTTTTCAATTTAAATTTAAAATTAATTTTAACAGTCATATTTATAAAACATATCATTGCTTATTATATCGGTGATATTGTTTCTCTATTGTTGACAACATTTAATGGATGTTCGAGACCAGTACGAGGTACTAGGTATGAGGTACCAGAGAACATACTGCTTGTATGATACACTGTAGAAAAATAATTTCAGGATAAAAAAGCTATCAGGCACAATCTAAGAAAATATACTAAGCCACTCATATACCCTAAACAATATAATAATTTCTCATGATGAACACTGTAGAATATTACTAAGAGACTAAAATGAATAACTTTTTTACTTCAAGAAGAATAGATCACCCCCAAGTCATACACCTCACTGTAAATTGAAGACATAATCACTCATGATACTCTGTTTTGCTTCCTATTTCCAAAATTTGACACCATCTTCACTTATTCCATCTCTACATAGTTCAAAAGTTGCAAAAAAACATCAAACATAGCCTTCTAAACCATATTTTCATCATTTTTCTCTATCTGTGTACATTATTTACATTTCGAGAAGTATGTGTGTCTATGATTTATAAACGCACATTGTCTCATGTTCTAAACTAGAAGATACATTGATATATTTACAAACACATCTTTTTACACCTTACACACCCATTAATAATAGTGGAATAGGTATATGCATGGACTGTTGTAAATTAAACTCCCATGTGAACTGTGGTAGAGGTCTGTTGACCTAAATACTTTGTATACTGTTGTTTAACCCGTTCCTAGGTATGAATCAAAATTATTCATATAAATTTCTTGGTTGAAATTGATCACCAAGTGGGGAGGACTAAGTCTCATATTGATATTGAATCTCTATTTTAATATCCTCCATGTCTTTTAAAGTTATCTTTTTACTTTTTTATCATAAAACATTACTTTACTTTGATAGTTAATATTAGATAGTGTTTATATTATAATTTAGTTTTGTAGTTTGATTTCAAAAGTTGAAATAATAATTCATATTGTTTAACAGAGAACAAATAAATCATTGAGAAATATTTCAAAAGGTCAAAACTTTTATAGATATTACACTTCGGTTAACTAGGCCATATTTTATTTTAAATTAGGGAATTTTTGAATAAGCATTTTAGATAGAAATTTTTATAGGAACTTAATTCACCCCCCTCTTGAGATTCCTAACCCAACAAAAATTTGGTATCGAAGGTTTTACTTTTCAGTTATTAATGCTTTTAAAATATTCAAATCAATTCAATTATGATTTTAGTTATGTCATAAAGATATCAATATTTCTATTAGTTTCAAATTTATTGTTCTTTAAAATATTTAAAATCTGTTTTAAATGGAAAATAGACAGGATGGATCAGATATCAACATATCCCCTACTTTAATAGCACAAACTATTCCCAGTGGAAAATTAAAATGAAAATTCATTTCAAAAGCATGGATTTTGAATTCTAGTATTCTATAGTTGATGAATATAAGATTCCTAGTACTGCTAGAAATAATTGGGATTATTCCATTAAGGCAGCCTACAATTATAATTACAAATCTATGAATGATCTATATTGTGCATTGGGTGATGAAAAATTCTATACGATTTCTCCATGTGAAACAACCTATATGATTATGGATGCTTTATTTATTTAACATGAAGGAACTACTAATGTTAAAGAAATGAGGATTCACACATATAATATTGAATACGATAATTTTAAAATGAAGATTGATGATCATATTCTTGACATGTATCTTAGGTTTATTGAGATTGTGAATACAATGATCTTACTAGGAATGACAATCACCAAAAAGGAACAAATCTTGAGGATCTTGAGATTTATTCTAGAAATATAGAGAGGGACATCAATATTAAGTAGATAATATTGTGATATAAACTCACTACCTATAAAGGTGATAATAGGAAAGCTAATGATGTACGAGGAAGACCTGAAGGTCAAAAGAGAAGAAGATGATGAACCAAAGTGAAATTTAGTGTCTTTAAAAACCACAACATCCAAACAAAAGAAGAATGTTCATGGTCATGTTGAATGATACAACGATGTTGATACATCATGTGAAAATGATGAGAAAATGGATAAACTAGCCATAAGATTCAAAAATTTCTTTTGAAATTAGTAAATGTTTAGAAATCCTAGTTATAAAGGAAAGTAAGACAACAATGGTAATTGAAAAAAGGATTGGAATAGAAATGAAAACACTATTAAAATAGAATTTTATGAGTGAAAAATAAGAGGACATTTGAAAGCTGACTATCCTAAGTAAAATTTCATGATAAAAATGAGGGAAAATATAGAAAATATAAAAAGGTAATGAAGCATACCTAGAGTGATTACGAGGATAAATCAAGTAGATCCAAATCATCACATGATGATAAGGATGATAAACCCAATATGTGTTTCAGGACAAACACAACAGAGGTAACTATAGAATCACTTATATAGAAGTATTATTATTATAGAGATGAATGTGATTCTGAAAATTTGAAAAATTAAGAAATGTTTGAATATTGTAAAGTACTTGAGGATACATGTAATTAACGTAATGATAAATATAAATCTCTTAAGAAATAACATGGTATTTCTACTACTGTGAAGTCTAAACTTACTATTGAAAAGGAAAATAACTCTCAACTACTCAATGAGAATACATAACTTAAACTATCTAATGGTTAATTAAATGAGGATCTTTAGAAATTTAAAAATTTAAAAGATACCATAGTTCAAATTATTGGAAAATAGGTTGATATAAAATATACAAATGATATTGGTTATCATCCTAGAAAAATAAATTTTATTAAGACTAATTTTGTATCCAAATATGGAAAATCCAGTTTCATGCCCATTTCTAGAAAATCTATTTAAATTTCTAGCACAAGATCATCTTATGCTACTTCAAGTTTTTCTGGAGTAAGTAAATTTTATTTTTCTAAGACATTACAAACTTTTTACAGTAAACCCATAAAGAAAATATCGGTTTTCAAAGCATTCATTACTAATATTATTAGACCCAAGAATGTATGTGTACCAAATTATTTTCTTATTTGATCTAGTTTTTTGGAGAGATATTTGAAGAGTTCATGTAAGAGATTATGGTACATGGAAAATGGGTGTTCAAGACACATTACAAGTCACTACTCTATCTTTAAGAACCTCATACAATTTGATGGTGGGAATGTCCCCTTTGGTGACAATGAAAAAGAGAAAATAATTGGTGTTCTTAAGATTGATAAGACTTATTATATTTTAATTTATGAAGTTTTTATGTTGATAGACTTAAGTATAATCTACATATAATCTCACAATTATGTGATTATGGATTTTAGGTTATATTTGAAAATTATGCTTCTAATGATTTCAATTCTAAAAATGATTTAATATTTACTAATTTTATAAATTAAAATTTTTATATTGTTAATTTAGATTCTTTAGTTTCTTAGAATATTTCTTGATTTAGTGCCTTTAATAAAGTGTCTTGGCACTATAATAGGAGACTAGGCCATTGGAAAGTTCACTCCCTTAGAAAGCTAACTAGAAATTAACTAGTCAATAATGTACCTAAACATGAGTTTCAAGTTGATAAAATCTATAAACCTTGTCAAAAAATAAAAGCAACACAAAATATCTTTCATACCAAAGAATGAAGTTTCAACTTCTCAACCTATTGAGTTGGTTCACATTGATTTTTTTAGACCTTCTATAGTTTATAGTCTAAATGGGAAGCATTATTTCTATGTTCTAGTAGATGAATTTTCTAGATATACTTGAACCTTCTTTTTATCTCACAAGAGTGAATGTTTTGCTTATTTCACCATGTATGTTAGGTTAGTAGAAAAATTCAGTGGACTTAGGATAAAAATCTAAAGAAGTGACCGTGGTTAGGAGTTTCAATATCAATAATTTGAATTCTTTTTCTAAAAAATTGGATATACTCATAACTTATTTTATCTTAGGACACCCCAATAGAATAGAGTTTTATAAAGAATAAATATAACCCTACAAGAGATATCCCAAACAATGCTTAGTTAATTTGATTTACTTTTTTATTTTTGGGAAGAATTTGTGAATAAAACTAGTTATGTAATTAATATAGTTTTAATTAAACCTATGCCAAAGAACAATACCTATGAGATATGGAATAACATTAAACCCAAGGTTAATTACATAAAAAAAATTTGATTGCAAATTCTATATCCTTAATACAAAATGTAATCTTGAAAAATGTGCATCCAAAAGTGATGAAGGAATTTTCCTAGGTTATTAAACCTCTAGAAAATACTATAGGGTCAATAATAAGAGAACCAAGGGTGTATAATAATATATACATATGATTTTTTTTGAAACAAACCCACATGAACCTAAAACCTCCCTAGAAAATATTGAGGACAATCTATCAAATCTTGACCTAAATCATAAAGTTTCTAATTCTCCTATTAAAGAAGTAGAAAAATCTAGTTTTGTAAACACATAAAATTTTAACCAAAGGGAACAAAAACCTATAGATAGACTCGATATAACTATCCCTCTTTTTTATATATTTATTAGATCCCTTAAGAACCATCCCTTAGATACCTTATTTGGAGACTTATATAAAGGGATATAGACTAGAGATTCTCTAAGGAACCAATTGGACATAAAGTATTTTTTCCACAAAATTAACCTAATTATATCAATGAATCAATCAATGATGAATTTTGGATATTGGATTTGCAAGAAAAATTAAATCTGTTAGAAATAAACAAAGGTTGGAAACTTGTTGATAGACATAAGGACATCTTTACCATAGGAACTATGTGGGCATTTATAAAAAAAGTGGATGAAGAAGGAACTATAGTAAGAAATAAGGGTATTTTAGTTGCACAAGGTTATAGTCAATAAAAAAGAATTGGCTATGAAAAAACCTTTTCACATGTTTCTAGACCTAAATCCATTCGAATAATTCTAGCTTATGCAGTACATCTGAATTTCAAACACTATCAAATGGATGTTAAAAGTGCATTACTAAATGTTTATATGGTTTAGGATAGTTTTATTGAACAATAACCCGGTTTTACAAATATTTATATTCCAAATCATTTTTTTAAATTAACAAAAGCTTTGTATGGTTTAAAATAGGCCCCAAGATATTGGTATGATAGGATCAACCATTTTCTTATTTCCAATTGTTTTATAAAAGGAACATATGATCCTACTATTTTTATAAAAATAATTTCTAAAAATGTTTTATTTGATCAAATATATGTTGATGATATTATTTTTGGATATTATAAAAACTCTTTATGTATTTATTTTTCAAAAATAATGAAAAATGAATTCGAAATGAGCTTAATTGGTGAACTCAAATTCTTTCTTGGATATCAAATATTTCAAACTATAGAGGGTATTATATTAAATCAATGTAAATATACTAAATATATTTTAAATTTTATTGGATTTTATAGGAAAAAAGTAGTGATACTCTAATGAGTACCACCTATAAATAGGATCTCGAAAAAGATGAAAAATTAGTGGATCAAACCAACTACAGAGGTATGATTGTATGCATTCTTTAATTAACTGCTATTTGAAGTGATATTATGTTTAGTGTGTGTATGTGTGTTAATTTTCATGAAAATACTTAAGAGTCTCATCTACATTCTATTAAAAGAATTTTCTAATACCTCAAATTTACTAACAACTTAGGACTGTTCTACCCTAGAGGAAATCCATTTGACTTAGTCAGTTATTCTAATGCTGATTTTAGTGGTTTAAAGTTATATAGAAAAAGCACCTCCAAAAAATCTCACTTTTTTGTCAAGTATTTATTTTCATGGTGTAGTAAAAATAAAAAATTTATTTCATTATCTAATGCTGAAGCTGAATACATAATTGCATGTAGTTGTTGTGCTATGATTTTGTAGATGAAACACGCATTACTAGATTATGGATATCAATTTAGACATTTCTCTATAAATTGTGATAACACGGGTTCTATTAACATTTCTAAGAATCTATTTTCTCATTCAAGAACAAAACATATTGATGTAATACATCACTTTTTGAGAGAAAGTTTTCAAAAAACGTGATATAACTCTTGAATTAATTTGCACAAAACATCATCTTGCGGACATTCTTAAATTCTGAGAGAATAAGTTACATAAAACCTGAGTTATGAATGATAAAATTTGAGTGATTAAATTTTAAATGACTCATCAATTATGACTCACCAATTATGAATCAATCATGATGTCTCACTAATGATGACTCACTGACAACACTCACTGATGAAGACTCACCCGATGGTGACTTACCGATAGGTCTCACCAATAAGGAGTGAAAATTTTATCCATGTATAATGCATGAGTTTTATATATATGTGGAATTTATTCTTGAAGGATCATAGCTATTTTTATCTAATATACAGTATATGAAAAAATAATATTGTTTTCATCTAGACATTGGGTAGAATTCTTAGAGGTACCCCATGAGGGTGCATGTGATGATCATCAGGGAAGTGCACTGCCACCCAGTGATATATTCAATTTTTAAGAAGATTTGAATGATCTTACTGGTAATGGATATCATATAAGGTCTATAGAAACAAAACTTGATGGTGAATATAGGTTGTTGTTTTTGTTTATTCATCAGCAGTTATGTCCTAGGAAAGGGGACTTTGCCTCTATAAAGTACCAAGATGTATATTTTATTTATCTATTAAGGAAGGGGTATAAGGTTAACCTGTGAAGATATTTGATGGTTTATATAAGTGAAATGATAAAACCCTACTAATAATGAAATTCATTGTTTCATCCCAGTATAATATTTACTATGCTGAAGGATAAGGGTTTAGTGAATGAGGTTGAAGAAATAGTTTCAATATGTGATAGTTTAAATTTCAAAAAAACTATCTATAAAAGAATGAAAATAAATTATAATCCTTGGAAGAAGATGTCGGTTGAAGACAATGAAAAAATTTGTAAGTATTTTAATCATGTTGAGCCCCCCTCAAGGTCGAGGAATATGGTTAACCTTGGTCTAGGACCAGATGAAGCTGGTGTGTATTCAGATGTGAAAGATGTAGCTAAGAAAGATCAAGGAAAGGAGTCACCAATTGATGATATAAGTGACCCTGATATACATGAAAGTATTGAAATGATGAACTTTGGTCCTAATAGCCCACCTAGGCCTCTTCCTATAAGGTAATTTCTTCTAGATGAGGATGATGATAAGGATACTGAAGAGTTAGAGAATGTTTAGTATGATATAAAATCTGATAGTGATGAGGAGTCAAATTATGAAGAAAGAAAAAGTGATAGTGAATATTAATAAAATTATGTGAAATCTGATAAAGAAGAAGTAGAAGATGAAAGTGATAAGGAAGGAAAAGTAAGTGATGAATATGATGGTGGATCAGATCATCCTGATGATGATCAAGTTCTTAATGCTAAACCTATTGATCTTATATTAGAGACTGTTGAGCATGAAATTCCTACTGATACTCTTATAGTGGAATAACAACAGAAACTAGTTTTAGAATCCCATGTTGATCATGAGTTATCCATGGTTCTAGAAGCATGATAAAGTTAATAATAAATGAAAAGTTTCAGTGGATCCAATGAAAGAGTTGGTTTATGCTAGAAGAAGATTATCTGTTGAGGGGGAGAGAGAACAAAAAAGGGTGAAAGTTGATGTCCTTTATCATCGTGATGATATAGTTGTGAATGTATGGATAAAGGATCCATGTTATGTGACTTTTTTTTGGAGTACATTGATTCAGATGACAGGATAGCTTCTCATGATCATGTTGTTGTACTTGAGCCTATAGATTATGTGACTAAGGATAACTTCAATGCATTTAAGGAAAAGTTGTTAGGTGTGTTTTTATCTATCCCTCTGCCTCAACCAGCTTCAGTGTCAATGCTTAGTGAAAGAGATGTTGCAGTGATCACATATATGATTTTTTCCGAGGTTGAGCCTTAGTTGATCTCATTGTTTGATGCAATTGTATTAGAAAAAAAATTAACTGACTGCTATGGTTTATACATTAACAGTGTAACTATTGATTATAGGACATCTATGGATATGTTGGTGAAAATATTTGAGGATGAATCTTATAGGATTTATGTGCTTTAGCCTCCATATCTTTATTTAAATCAGTTTAGATCTGATATTTGAGATATATTGTATGGTACCTCTACTTTAGATACTCTTGTTGTTAATCCTCCTGATGTTGAGATGATTAGAAATGGGATAAGAGAGGAACTTCATACTATTATGGGTGGTATAGACTATAAAATCCTAAGAAAAATTACACAGAATAGTGATCATATATATTAGATGGTATGATTTTTCACAAAATGGTCCACTAATTATCTAGAAGCGATAACTATGAAAGTATACTTCTACTTTAAGAGGATTTATACAAAACATCAACTATATTGTCATTTCAAGTAATTCATAGAAAATTTGAAGATACCTCATATTCCTCAAGAAATAAAAAATAAAGTCAAGAAGCTTCAGGATTTCACTCATACACTTCATAAGCTATTTATGAATAAGGGAGATTTTGAAAAGGCTATGGATTATGGTGGTCAGATCATTAAAGAATTCATTAATCTACTGAACCTTACATGCATAATGAAAAAATTGTAATTTTTTATCCATCATCTTTTCCTCTTTGGCCTATCATTAACCCTTCTGCTTATTCATATACACCCTTGTCACCTTAATCCATTAATCCTTCTCAAGAGTTAAGCTAAATTAGACTGGTCATTCATCGTGAGTGTACAAGACCTCCTTCCTGTTCTAGCCCGAGCCTTGGTCCTTCTATTTTTACAAGAGTTCCTCTTCCTTCCCCCAGTATCTGCACTACCACTCGAACCACTACTTCTGTATTTCTTTCTCCTACCACTGCTAGGTATGATAAGGGATAATAAGTGATATACTTTACTTTGGAGAAAAAGTAATTGGATACCTATTTGATAGGGATCAATTCTACTATTTTTGTTACCACTTGTACTATTTGACTAATAGAACATATTCTACGTTTTCATCTCATTATCTGTTCCTTTTTAATTAATTTTTTAACTTTTTGATAATCCAAAAAGGGGGAGAATGTGTATGGAATGTGTATGTGTATGGAATATATACATAATATTAAACAAAATTATAAGATTAAAAAATATTATCATATTAAAAAGAAAACATTACAAAGTGATCTTTATAATTTTTGTGTTTATCTTAAAATTTCATCTCTTATTATCTATATAAAACTTTAATAAGACCTTACTTCTGTCATTATAAACTATTTAATTCCATGGTTTCTGATCCTCAAAAAGGGGATATCATTGGCCTCCCATAGTTTTAATGCTAAAGAATCATGATTAATTAAGATTTTAATAAGTTACATATTTTTTAACCGCGTTTACATTTAATATTGACCCCTCTTGTTATAATTTACATCATAATATAAGTTACCTTGATTTGGATAAGTATAAGTCACCGATAAGTATAAGTCACTGATACCTAACCTACTGATAGCTTCTTATAATTTTTCATAAGGATGAGCAGCCTATAGAATACTTACCAAAAGAGTAACCACTGATAGAGTACCTATTGATAGATTCTCAGTAACTCTACTAAGGATGAGTCACCGACTGAAGTCTAAGTTATCAACACATCACTTACCGACACATCACCTACCGACGCATCACCTACCACCACATTTCCTAACGATACATCACCTACCAACACATCACCTATCGCAACATCACCTACCAACATAGTGATATACCAATAGTCCATCCTACCGATAGTCTAAGACATCAAAAATATGAGACATTGATAGATAGACCTTATAATCTTGAGACAAAATCATCCCTTCCTTTTCCCTTTAAATTGAAAATAAATTCTAACAATCATATTTATGAAACTTCACACTGCTTATTATATGAATAAGCATGTCTGTCTTTTATAGACACAATATAATGGATTTAAGAGACCAGTACGAGGTACTAGATAACATGCCACTTGTCTGCTACAATATATAAAGGGAATATATGGATCAAAAAGGTAGTAGGAACAATTTGATAAAATTTACCATGATGCTCATACACCCTAGAAAAATAGAATAATTTCTCATTGTGCACAATATTCAATACTTCTTAGAGCCTAAAAATAAGAACTTTTTTCTACAAGTAGAAGTTATCATCCGCCAAGTCATTCACCTCATTAGAAATAGAAGAAATAAACACTCATGAAACTTTGTTTTTCATCATGTTTACATAAGTTGGCTCCAACTTCACTTATTCCATCGCAAAGGAGTTATAAAGCTGCAAAGCACATCACACAATGCCTTCTAAACCCAATTATCATCATATTTCTCTACCCGTGAACATTATTTACATTTCGAATAGTGTGTGTGTCTCTACTTTATAAACAAACAATTTCTCCTATTCTAAATTGGATGATATATTTATATCTTTAAGAAAATTTCTTTTTTACACATCACACTTCGACACATTATAGTGGAAGAAGTCCCTACATGTCCTGTTGTAATTTTATCTCCCATGAGAACTATGGTATTTGTATGTCAACCTAGATAGTTTGTATACTATTTTTCTTCAATCTAGGGTGTGGATAAAATTTATTTATATAAATTTCTTGGTGGTTGGTGATCACCAAGTGGAGAGGACTGGGTATCAGCTTGAGATTGAACCTGTTGTTTGATTTATTTATTGTACTTTAATGTTCTATTTTTTCTATTTTATCCAAAAAAATTTACTTCAATTTGATAGTTAATCTTGGATAGTGTTAATATTAGAATTTGTTTTAGTGGGATGATTTAAAAAGATAAAATAATAATCCATATTTTTTTTAATTGAAATCTAATAAATCTTTGAGAAATATTACAAATGATAAAAAAGTTTAGAAATATTCTACTTTGGTTAACTAGCCTATATTTGATTTTAATTTCAGGAATTTTTAAATAAGCATTTTAGTGAGAAATTTTTATAGGAACTCAAATAACCCCCATCTTGAGTGTCCGACTCTAACTAACATTATCACTTGTCTTTAATCTAGATTATCCTGATTTACCTTTTACCAAGGTGAAAAATATTCCCACTATTACTATTCAAATTAAATAATAATAAAAGATTTTTTTTTCAAAATATGATCCTAAAGTTTTAAAATAGAGAATAAATTTTATAAAATTTAGTACCTCAAAGTGGTAAAAATAAATTTTAAATATTAAGTGAAAAAATTATGATGAAAATTCCATTTTCAAAAATAATATTTATAACCATAAAATAGTTTTTATTCATATCCATTGACATAAAAATATTTAATGAATGATAAGACATTTTTCTAAGTAAATAATATATTAATTTCATTAAAATTATTCAAAAATAGTGACCAATTTAATTTATCAATATATAAACACATTTCATGCATAAATATAGTTTTTTTAAAAATATTTTACTTATAAAAATGTTTGTATACAAAATTTAAACATAAAATTAATATACTAAAATTAATTAGATTTTGTAAATTAAAATAGAACTAAATTTACTTGGAAAAATATAATATAAAATTGAAACTTTTTACATGACTGAAACAAAAAATACAATTTTCAATAAAAATTAATTTTTTCAATATTCATAGGAAAATCAATCTTTTCCAAAAATTCACAAAAAAATTATCCTATGATAATATTACTATGATGATTCTAAATATTATGTCCGTTTTATAAAATAAAATATCTAATATTTTCAAATATTATTCAATTTTTTTTCATAAAAAGTAATAAAAATAGTTCTTTCAAAAGAAAACCAATTTTAATAATAAAAGTTATTTATTAATAATTGATAGATTATTTACTAAGATTTATTAAATATATTTATTTTGATTAGAAAATTTATATATATTTCATAATATTGTTATTCATATTAATAACAACCAATTTAATGGCTTGGTAATAATTATTTCATTAAATAATAACATTTCAATTATGTATCATGGTTCGTTTAAACTCATTTTTGTATGTAATGCAAACTATCAAACAAATTAAATTTAATTAGAAACACTATTTTATACAATCATGTAGTGTTACATAAAACACCTATATAACATGGATAGTGATACTGTGGATATATTTCATATATATTGGTAAAGATATGTGGATAAATTGGTGAGAATAATTAAGGGTAGGAGGCGCTCTTTTTTAATTGAGGTGAGTGGCACACATATAATATTACAATGTTTTAAAATATTATTAAGTCACATTTGTGAAAATATTTATCTAAAATGACTCATATTCAAAAGGGATAATGGTGTGTTAGATATGAAACCATCAAATGCGGTTTTAGAAATTGTATTCATCATTTTTACCCCTATCATTTTTGGTTGACCCCCGGTAAACCTGTTTTAACATTAATTATGGTGGGAATTTTTTAATATTTTTACTATTCATTATGAAAAAAAAGTGGACACATTAAAACCAATTGAAATTATAATTACAAATAAGAATTATATTTTATAAAATATAATATATATAAGTGGTAGAAGTTAACTTAAAAAGAAACCCAAAAGTTATGATGAAAACACTGGTTTTTGAGAAATCCATTTTCAAATATAATATTATATTACATAACTAGGTGAATAGTGATAACCATTATATGGATTTAAATTACTATATTTAGATGTATAATATATATATATATTCTAAATCTTTAATTATTAAATATTATTATAACTAATTTAAATGAAAAAATATGATGCATTTAAAAACCATTTTATGAAAAATATACCTTAACCTACAAATGATATATATTTATATATATAAAATTTATAATCAATAGATTAATAATTATAAATATTATAACACATTATTATAAATAAAATGGCAGATATTAAAATACTACCTTTTCAATCATTCGTAATATCTTATTTCTAATGGAAAATTTCAAAAACTCAATCAGGATTTAATTTTACCTAGTATGTTCAAAAAAGATATTCATCCTATCAAATTAATTTTTTTTTCAATAATATATTATGTGGTTAACTATATTATATTTTTTAAAAGAATATAATATTTATATAAAATAATTTAAGCTCCAATTCTACATTCATTCCTCCCACAAAAAATTCATCCACCAAAATTTCATTGATATTACATTATAATAAAATATTGGATGTTCTTATTTATAACATCCTCTATTTTCCATGGCTTATCCTACATTTTCAAATTACTCAAAAGTAGCTTTACTTTTAGAGTCATCTAATCTCTCAAAAATTGTTATTTTCTGTTAATAATCTAGATAGGATCTTCATAGTACGATAGATAATATTCAAATTCTATTTATTCAAAAGTTATCACGTGCATTTAGTCAGGAATTTACTTCCTTAACAATGAGATATAGAACACATCATGTAATTTAGATTGTCTTTGTATCATTTTAAAATTGTAAGTCACAACTTAAATTATTTTCTTAAATTAAAAAAGACCAATATAAAGAGGTATCAACTGTACCTTCTTACCAAACAATATATCACCCTTCTATAGAGATAATTTCAAAAAAACTTGAACACCAACAGAAAATTTCAAATCCTTCCTCTTGTTATCATCCAAAATCTTATAAATTAATTCAGATTATTTAAAACAAATCTATATATTCTATAAAATTTTCATTTTCTCATCAAACGTTTCTAGTACTACATGATTCTCTTTAAAATATTCATCCCAAAAAGATTGAGTATGGAATCTATTTTCATATAATTCTTCATATGATTCCATTTTAATACATGAATAGAAGTTAATGTCTAGGGATAACTCTAACCAAGGTAAATAATGATCCCACATACCATTATATTCATTTAAGGATGATATAATAATTTATTCAAATGTTGGAATAGTCTTTTGAGACAATCCATCAGTTTTAATATGGTAGGCATATCCCAAATGAATCCTGATATTAAGAGACTTATGAATAATTTTCCATAATTTAGATGTTAAATAGGGATCACGGTAGAATTTTTTTTAAAGAGGTGCACCATGAAATCATACTGTAACATCCTTCCCCTATCCTGTTATCCTGAGAAGAGGTGGTGACATTACTAGGCCATAGGTGACATCCCCATGACAAATAAGTCTTGAAATAAATGAGAAGGACTTCATAACAGTTGGAGGATTATTTTATATTTTAAACACAAAACAACTAAATAGTGATAACCATAAAAAATAGAATAAATTATATAAGAGAAAAATGTAATATAACTAAAGGAAACTAACTCAAAAATAGAATATACCTAAGAACAATGTAGAATGAAAAACCAGTATGAGAGTATCACGTGGATGATAAAACCAAAAAAAAACAAAGACTCAAAATACATGAACTCCATAGGTTCAAACATGCTCCAACCTACAACTCCATAATCCATGCTCAAGGTATCCCTAATAATCAATAATGAAATGCGATAACATAACTTTATGTGTCTCGATATACAATATCTGAAAAGATAAAAAAATTACCACGTAGGGGGTGAGTATAAAACATAATAGTTTTTCTCCAAATGGAATACCTAATCAGGACACTAGGATAGATCATTCTTGAAACTTTATGTGATAAAATTGATATAAAATAATTTACAATATTTTATTTAATTGCAAACCACTTTCAAAACTAACCAATTTCTAAGGAAATAAACCCAACAAATTCATTGAAACCATTTCTCACATTCCATTTGTCATAACCCATTCCCTTACACATATCCGCACATCCAAACATATATGCCTAGGTCATTTTTATATAATCATGAGTGGTTTTTATTTTACATACCATGTCATCACAAAGTAACCATTTTTAAATTTTCAAATGGCATATACCCCTTCTACAAGGTTATATCATTGAACCCCAATGGTACACGCCCCATATCTAATGTCACATCAACAAAAATGAACACACACAAAAACTTTATGCCAAATACTGTGAAAAAATATCCATTCAAATATATTTAAATAAAAATTTCAATTATTTATTTTTTTCTCTCTAAAAAATAATTTACCAGAATAAAAAAATTCATATTTTAAAATCATTATTTTAAAATCATGAAATATGCACTTTTCAAAACAATTTTTCTTCCAAAATTTTAGAGACCATCACTAAAGAGGAATTCTAATATGAATTACCAGAAATTAAAGAATTCTATTCAAGAAATTCAAATAATTTAAAATCAATCCTTAAATTTATTATAATAGGATTCAAGAGTGAATCCATCTACCTCATAAACTTTGGAAAAAATAAAAAATGACACAAATTATTCACAAAAATGGATTGGAACTCCAAAAAACCACCTTAGATATTGATCCATACCACAAAATAAATAAAATATAATCAAGATTGGAATAAAATATCATAGATATATATCTAGAGGATTATATCTATGAATCCAAGAGAGGTAATAAGATTAAATCTGAGGGAAAAAACAAAGAACCAGAACTTATAAGGAATATTGGCCTCAAATGCACCATGTTTCAACAACTAATCACTCCCAAATCAAGGGGAAGGGTCTCCAAAACCTTTGAGTAGAGAGAAAAAAATAATTCATTCAACCTACAAGAAAAACATGCTATTACGGAAAAAATATGAATAATATCCACAATTTTCAGATCATTTTTTTAATGGTACATGGTTTTGGTGAACGGTTAGTCAAACTGTGCGCCATAAACTACCTTGAAATACCCTTTTCATGATTAGATCTCACATTGTGACAAACCATACTACAAACATGATCATCACCTATGTTCCACTTTTTATAATTTCACCTGGGTGGCCATATGGTTTGGACAAACCGTGCACCAGCCATGCACCTATCCAATCACCCATATTCTCCCTTACACTATTTCCAGGAGTTGTTGTACGGGTTCTAATAACCATTATCAAATAGTTAACCTTAATAAAATCCACAAAATATTGAAAATATCATCAAAATATTCTCAAACATAACCTGAATACATTATATACATAAAATTAGTAAATTAAGAGTTAATTACTAGCAAGTGTGGGTGTTAAATTTCCCCCACCATTGGAATTTATGTCCCTCAAATTCGAAAAAACACCATTAGAATAAAAGAGTGTGTTACATTTCTTGACCATTTCCTTTTACTATTATAATGTTTCATCTAGAATCCAACCATATTAACATAAAACTCATACAATACCGATTAGTTTCCCATGAAATACTTTCACTTTCCTATCCATGATCTGTACTGGAACATGAAACAATAAAGAATATGACTCTAGGTGAAAATGATCACATCAAATCACATGGTATTTATCTGGAATATAATTCTTCAATTGAGATATATAAAACACATTACCCTTTGAACAAAATCATTGTGGAAACTCCAACCTAAATTCCACCCTACAAACCCATTCATGTATCTCAAAAGTGCATATGTATCAAAGAGATAACATTCACTACATCCAAAAATGATGAACCCAAACCATTTGAGTGATTCTCAAGAACACATGACCACTCAAATTGAAGGAAAACAATCATCAATGATGATCCACATACAATTTCTGATAACTATGAGCCATCTCTCTATTTTTTCTAATCAACTAATTATTCTATATTTTCTGTTGCACATGGCTTGGTCCAACCAGTGAAATATCATATGCTTCCACCAAAAAAGTGGAAAACAACAAGGATTATCTTATAATGATTCAAAAGGATCCATATGTATTAAATATTGATAATTGTTTGTATATGATAACTCTATTAATTGTATGTTCTTATACCATGATACACCAAGATCCATTACCCAATCCCGTATAATTTCATCATTATTGGTATAATCCATTAATATTTTCAATCAGTCTGAGGATGATATGATGTACTTATATTCAACAGAGTCCAAAGGGAATAATTTATCGATTTTGATAAAAAAGATATAAACATTGGATATCAAGATGATACTACCAAAACTAGCAACTAGCACACCTTTCCTCTTCACCACTTCCCAAGTATATATTATAGAT
The DNA here is from genome assembly GCA_963277665.1 of Viscum album. Lineage (NCBI taxonomy): Eukaryota > Viridiplantae > Streptophyta > Magnoliopsida > Santalales > Viscaceae > Viscum > Viscum album. Next base: position 1,737,652,133 of record OY728135.1, on the reverse strand, counting down.
AAGTTCTTTTCCATATGAGGTTCACAAATAGGGATGTAATAGGATGACTTTATGAGCAGATAAATTATCACCCATAAAGAATCATGTTTCAAGACAATCCCTGGGATACCTATAACAAAAAATATATATCTATATGATTATATTTTAAAATAATAATAGGTAATCACTTCCACATACCCATTGGTCACTCTTACTCTGAATCAACCAATTGACAGGTGATGAATATTATCACAAACCTAGCCACTTTTGTTTTCATTCCAACCCAAAAAATACTATTATTTCAATTCCTTATGCATATTTTTTATTCTAGAATGAAAAACCCATCTTGTATAGTTTTAATCAGGATGAATTTATTAATAAAAAGCTATAATTATGGCCATCTAATCACGAAAATACAACACTGATCCTCTATTGAGCCTACACCCTTCAATAATATCCCCACCATTGAGTTTTGACCTCATAATAAAACATTATGAATCATATGTCAATGCCTCTTTAACCATATCCACCAAAATAGGAATAAATGAAACTAGGAAAAATTAAAACCCTACCTTTGTCCATATAGCCCAGTTGCATGTCAACAATCACCGACCTTAGCTTACACGGATCAAAAGCCTCTTTTGAGAATTGAATATATGAAATTATGCTTAATGAAACCTCCACAAAATTGACTATAACCAGTGAATACCTCAATTAAATTATGAACATTTAGAGATACTCTATCCATATTAATTGTCTCAGATTCAAATACCTTTTTGAGAAAATATGTTTCAAGATCTTCTGTTCCATAACCACCGTGAATTTATCACCAAAGAGGTAATGATTCCAATTCTTCAAGGCATGGACTAAAATAACTAATTCAAAATATTATGTTGGGTAGTTCTTATTATGAAGCCATAGATTCCATGATCTATAAGAGAAAACATGATCTCCATGTCTGTGAACATATCACAACCAAGATCTTGAAGTATCACAATACACCACATTCCCTTGTCTAGATTCCATAAAATCAAGATTGATGCTGGTGTAAGGTGATATTTATACACCTGAAAGTATTATGATTTTTCATGCTCCATTGGAATGAAAAATATTTCTTTATCAAAGTATTTATAAGTGAATATTGTCATGAAAATTCTTAAAAGGAATATCAGTAATAAACTGCATGACCAAGGAATATGTTTATCTCAAATACATTCTTTGATAGTTACCAATAGATAACAGAATCTATAATTTATAGATCTATAGAACCACCCTTTTCATTGATTAAATGGACAATAAAATGTACCTCGTGTCTCAAAAAATCAAACATTGAAAGTTTTTCATACAAAGGATTTCCCAGAATGTACCCAAAACCATCGCAAAAGTTTGTTCATTTTCATCGTTTTTATACGAATACACCAATATTTCATCCAAAAACACCACCACAAAATATTATAGGTACCTTTGAAATACCAAATACATCAATTCTATAAAATCCACCAGTGTATTTGTAAGACTAAATGGAAGAAATACATATTTATAATTGCCATTTCTACTCCCAAGAGATGTATTTGGAATATCCTCCATTATATCCTAATATTTGTGAGATCTAGAACATAATTCAATTTTAGAGAACCCCATGAATCCATTAAATTTATAGAAAATATCATCAATATGTGGAAGTGGATACCAAATCCTTATCATAAATTAATTAAGCATACAATAATACACATACATTTGAAGAGTTCAATCTACCTTTTTCACAAAAAAACTTGTTATTCCTACAGAGATACCCAAGGATGAATGAACCCTTTTCTTTCCAACGCTTCCAAATGGACATTCAGTTCTCTTAATTCTATAGATCCCATATGATAAGATTTAAATGAGATAGGAATAGTCCCTAATAAGAGATCAATCATAAAATCCACTTCTCTTCATGGTGGAAACCATGAGAAATTTCTAGAAACACATCAAGAAACTAATAAATATTTTTGGGAAAACATCAATCCTCGATGTCATCCATCGACAACATGTTAACATATACCAATTGATATGAGATAGTTCCAACAGCTAGTCTATTATAGAGATATGTTTGATCTAATCCACAATTTTAAAGCTAACCCTTCATGTATATCAGCCGATGTGGGATTTAGACATGGAAAACCAATCCATACATAGGATTATCTCATTGATATCCATATCAGGCATAGTGAAATCCCAAGTTAATTAAACCCAATCAATAATTATAGAACACACTTTGTATATATAGGATCAACATTCTATTTTTCCAAGTGTGGTTTGTAGTTTCAAAAGAGAAGGTATCATCTCAACATGTAATCTAAAAAGATAAAAAACATGAGTAGATATAAATTAAATGGATTCTTCTATATAAAATAGATCTTTTATAAAGTTAAAATTAAAATGAATTGTTTCTATCACTGTGGAATGTCCAGATTGTTCATCAATGATCACTTGATCAGCTCCATAAAATAGTTTACATGATGCACTTTGTTATTTATTTTCCTATTGATATTTCCAATAATGAGGAGTAATTTAATTCTTAGAATTACCATGGGTTCCTCAGATCTTCTGAAAACAATTACTTTATTTCCCTTATATTATCGAAGCATACAGTGACTATGAGACATGAGATGTATCCTGAGCACCCAATCATTGAGTACTGTGATAATAGTATTGAAGATATCCAACATTATTTAAATTGTGTAATGATCTAGGTGGTGTCATATAATATTAATTGATGTGTTATAAAGATCCACATTAAAAACATAAAGGTTTTCTATTAGTTCATGGAAGAAGATTCACTGATCATTCCATATGATTCCGATCCCTACCACTACCTTGCAAATAGGTGTCCATATTCCTCTTATTCCCAACATTTGAGTTCCCAAAATTTCTCATTGGCATCACCATGATTCCTCCATCCATTATTCATGAGATTCATTTTTCTGTCACTGTGACCCTATTAAACATCTATATATAATCATATATATACAACATGGTAATTTTTGAGTAAATATTATTTCTCAAAACTGATTCAATTATTTTCATTCAAGTTTTCTCTTGAAAAAATTTTGGGCATAAAGAGGACTAAATTCATAAATTTAGATGTGTACTATGTCACTAAGAGATTCTCCTGCTTCAAGATGAAAAATTCCATTATTCTAGAAATACTAAATGTGTGAGGGTAGAATTTTTTGTTGAAAAAATATTTAAAATTATCCCATGATTTTTTTAATTTCACATGAACTACTAAATACCACCAATGCCATGCTGAATCCTCTAGTATGTACATTTATAACTTTAATTTTAGCTCACTTCATGTTCCTAGGAAATCAAAGATTCGATTCATCCATTTCATCCACACATATGATTTTTTTGGTTCTTAATCACCCTGAAAATGGATGGATTCTACTTTTAGGACTTATTCAAATGACCTAATTATTTTTTTTCATATATTTGTTTATCATTATCAAAATATTGAAAAGATTAGAAAATACTTTAAAATAGCTGTTGGTTAAACTGTGGATTTGGTGGAACCACATTCTCAATAGCCTCTTCCAATTGGTTTCTTCTACACCTAGTCAATTCCATTTTTATATCCAAAACAAAATTCTATAAATATTAATCTATAGAAACGTAAGTATTAATAGTTTCGAACTCACCATATAACACATATCACAACAATTCTTTCAAAAATTTAATATTTTCCCTCTTTATAACTGATTTTTAAAATTACACCATGGTCTTTGAAAGTCATACCATTTAAATCAACATTCAAAAATATATATTTTTTTCTCAAAATAAAAAATCATTACCCAAAATAAAATATGAACACCTAGCGAGATGTAATTTATATCATTGCATGTCATGCTCTTATCATTGGATAAACCCATGAAAATGACAAAACAACTCCTAGAAGTTTCTTAAAAAACTATTGTACCAAAATCCCTGGTAACATGAGGTTCCACATAAATAGGTTAGCTATGATTACTTATGCTCCACATTTCAATTATCCATGATCATATTCCTTACTACCATCCAAACTTGAGGACAAATCAAGAATTATTTTCCAACTCCAAGAAAAAAAACCAACACAATTTTTCCCAAAATGAATAATGGAAGGACCAAGACTGATATCATTTGTAACATCCTTTCCCTAACCAATTTTCTTGGGATGAGGTGGTGAAATTAATAGGCCTTATATGACATCCCCAAGACATCAATGGCTAGTAAAAAGTTCTAAGGTCTCTATAACAGTTGAGATATGAGTATCCCTTTCCAATAGAAAACAACCGAACCTAGATGACCATAACCAAACAACCACTAAATGATGTGTGAGAATAAAATAATACAACTCAAAGTAACAATAAAAATAATAGACCATATGTGGAAAACAAAACCAATATACGAGTATCAAACAAAAGAAAAAACCAAAAAATATCAAAGAAACCAAATTCATAAACTCCACAACTACCAAAATGATCCAAGATCCAACTCCATAATCCAATCCAAATGTGTCATAAAGATTAACTAATGAAATAAGGTACCTCTCATTTACATCGATATCAATATAAAATATCTACCAACACACCAAAGTACCCAAGAAGGGTGTGAGTATAAAACTAGGAATGTTTTCCAAAAATGAATTCCCAACTCATGACACTAGGATAGAACATGTTTGTATATTTATTTAAACAAATTTATATAAAATAACATAAATTTATTTAATCAAATTTTTTTTTACAAACCAACCAATTTCCAAGGAATGAAATTTTTTTAAACTATTTCTCACATTCCATTTGGAATAACCCACTCTCTTTTATACATCCACACAATCACACATGAATGATCATGTGATAGTTCCATACTAATCAATGGTTTATCATTTATCTACCTAGTGTTCTCAGGGTACCCATTTCTCCAATTTCCCAATGAAATATTCTCCTTCTACATGGTTATGTCATTATAACCCATTGGTAACCACCATATATCCAGGGTTATTCCAATGAAAATGAACACTCACCAACCCTTTATTTCAAATCCCTTATGAGACAAAACGTTCCGATCCATTTCAAAAAAAATATCTTATTAAATTTTTTTCTAAAAAATCATTTTTGTGAACCAAAACTAATACATAATATAAAATCATCATTTTAAAATCATTAAACATTCACTTTGAACAAAAACATATTTTCCACGATTTTGCAAACCATCACTAAAGAGAGATTCCAATAATCCTTGCAAAACAATTTGAAAATTAAATTGAATAAATTAAATCAATTTGAAATAACTATTTCAATTTATAATAATAGGATAATATACTATATCAAACTACATTGCAATTAGAGGTAAAAATGAATAATGAAACAAATTCTTCCCAAACATGGATTGATTATCCAAAACTCTCCTTAGATATTTTTACCTATTACCTAAGAAATTATATTTCAACATGATTATTATCAAAAAAACATTTATCATTCCCTGGTGTATTAGATCTATGAATCTAATATAAGGAATAAGGTGAAATATAAGGAAACCAACCAAGAATGTGAACATAAAAAGGAATCTAGCCTCAAACACACAAAGATTCACCAATGGATCACTCCAAGATTAAAGGGAAGGGTATCCACAACATTTGGGAGGATAGGAAAATGTGTTAGCATAAAAAACAGAGAATTTATCCATTAAGGATAAAATATGAATTATATCAAAAAAATTTATATTTGTTTTACAATGCATAGTTATGATGCAAGGATAGGAAAATTGTGTGAAAATAGGTACCATGCACTACCTCTAAACACCCTTCACATTGTTTGATAAAATTGTTTTAAAAAACATTAAACAAATGTTCTAAACATGTCTATTCCACTTTTTATTGTTTTACATTAGTGGTTTCATGGTTTTACCAAACTGTGTGACAAAGGTGTTCCTGCCTAGTGATGATTGTTCTCTATTGCTTGTTTTCTTAGAGGCATTGGATGGTTTAACTTAATGTTCTAAAATCATGAACATCCATAAAGTCCCTAATAAAATCCCAAATCACCTCTAAAAAATCCCAAACATAACCCAGATAATGTATATAATTAAAATACACCAATAAAGTGTCAATTACCAGAAACCATGGGTGTTTTACTTACAAATTGATTAATATAGACTCATGTAATGAGACTGAGAGCTAAATATTTTCTTCTAGAAAATAAATGTTCATATTTTCTAAGGTGATGAACAATAATCCATATTAAAATATTCTGACTAAAATACTTTTATATTCTATGGATAATGTCCATAATAATTTTGTCCCATTTCCATGTTGAAATAAGTAGAGGTTGCATTAATACTCTTTGATGTTCTCCCTTAGCCTTCAACTATTGAAAACACATACATATTGATAAATAATCTTAAATTTCATTATTCATGTTATCCTAACAAAAATTATCCTTCAAATCCAAATTCATCTTAGTGTTATAAGGCTATATTGATAAATTTTATCTATGATAATCATCCAATGATTCCCTTTTTATATATGGCATAAATCAAACACGTATACTCTTTCCTTATTGTACAACATAATTATGATATACTAAGTCTTACAATTTCACTTTATTCATGTATTTATTTTTATATTGAAATTTATCATCATCAGGTAAAGAATATTTTTATTTTTTTAATAAAGATGGTTTAAAAATCATTTGAAAAAGGTGTAATGTTTCCCCTTCCTTAATAATTTCCATATCCATCATCACTAAATCAAAAAACAATGTATCTGTATCATTTTAATTAGTTATAACTCCATTATATTTTCTACTCAATGCATCTAATATATCATATTCCTTCCCTAGGTGGTAGTGTATTAATATATAACAATCGTTGAGTAGCTCAAGCTATCATCTTTGCATGAGGTTGAGCTCTATCTATGAAATGTTTTATTTTAGAATCTTCTGATCTGTTTATATCTCACATATTTTGACATATGGATAATTTTTTAAAAATATAATGGATTTTAACTCAATATTATGAGTTGGTTAGTTCTGTTCATGTGTCTTTAACTACCTTGACTCACAGGCAACAAAATTATCATTCACTATATGGAAACGAACATGTCTCTTCTTAAATGAATCACTGTATATCACAAATCCATAATTTCATGATGGTAGAGTCAAAATCAATGTCGTAACTAATATGAAAATAAATATTTCAAAATATTCCACATATTATTTTTTCATTGTGATCTTTCCTCCATTACATGTAATCATTGTTAACATGTTAGAGAATTTTGAAAATAGTTCACTAAATGTCTTCTTGTAACCTACCAGAATATTAAAAATATGTACCTCATATATATTCATAGGTTTAGGCCATTAATTAACTAAAATTTTTCATAGGATGAACTAAGATTCAATCCTTAGAGTCAAAATTGCCTTGAAAATAAAATTTCAGAATTTAGAATTCAAACTCGCTAAGTTTACCATATAACTATTTACCTATAAGAGTATTAAGAATGATCCTTAAGTGATTCTCATGGCCCTAACTGATATTATATTACACCCTGATATCATAAATAAATACCACTATAAAATTATTATTTTATTCTATTAATAAAATATTTAATAGATGTATAAAAATTCAGTGTTCATTAGTAAATCCAAATGGAACCACTATAAACACATAATGTCCATAAATCATTTGAAATACTATATTCAGAATATCATCCTGATTTACACACAATTGATGATACCTAGAATAAAGAAAAATCATTGAAAAATATTATGATCCATGAATTCAATAGAATAAAACATCAATTTGAGTCACATGATAATAGTTCATTATCAAAATATAATTTATTTCCTTATATTCAAATAATATATTCATAGATATATCTTTATTCTTAGTAGAAAAACATCATATTCCTAATGTGAAATAATAGGGTATATAAATCCCTTACAACACATATTCTCGAGATATTTATTTAAATCCACTAATTCTATAGTGAAAATCTATAGAGAATCACTGATATATGTTTTTTATGAGGGATTAAATCAATATAAATTCTAACTTCACATTTGGGACGATGTACAAGTAATTCCTGAGAAAATACATCAATGTATTCCTATAAAATAGGTAAATCATCAATTTAAATATCATTTTTTCCATTCATAGATTGTGTCTACTCTTCTTCCCTAATAATACCATTATGAATATCTACTAGGGGTGGATTTATACGTAACCATGTTGAAAAATTGTCCCCTCTAAAGAAATGAAATTCCACATATTCAACATAAATTGTAATTTAATTCTCATTATAATTAATATTTTCTATGGTATTTTTAAATATAGTGTATACCAAAGGATATATCCAAGTAAAACATATTTATAATAATAAAATAATAAAATAGTTAATTTTAAAGTTTCATAAAGGGAATTTATTGAAAAATCTTTTTTTCAGTGAGACTTCCACTAGGATTTTTGACTAACAAATCCCTTATTAAGGTGTTATTGAAATTTCTAAATATCTCGGAAACATGTAACATATAAAATATTTAAAGAATTTATAAAAAATTAATTAATTATAAAAATTTAATTATATGAATAAATTACAGAAAAACATATTTAAGGACTTTAATTTTAGATGTATGGATTGCATATGATTGAAATTCTCTTGTTGGACTCTTCTATGGTAGATTCCTATGACTCTTTGGACATTGTTTTGAATAATAGACCTTTTATTTACAATTTAGTCATGATATTTTTGTTCTCCTTCCCCCTATATTTATTATCTAGATAACTCATATCTCTACACATATAACAAACTCTCATTCCATTAAATCAGTTTTCAAAATTATTCTTTCAATAACATATACAACATGAAAATTAATTATTTTTTCATTCTCTTCTTTAACACATTATATTTTTATAAAATTAACACAACCTTTTCATTTCTTGAATTACTATAAATATATTGCATGTTATAAATTCATTTTCTATTATGATGGCACATAATAAAATTTCATTATATGAAGACAAAGTTTAAGGAACTAGTTCCCTTTGGAGACTTTTCTCAACCCCTTTAAAGAAATATTCAATATTTCTTTTTTAATTCTTTATTAATTACATATAATACATAAATAGTATTATAATAGTATCCTCATACTATACATCACTTTCTTCTACCTTTTTATTTAATCTGAGGAAGTTTCTTTTTATTTATGTTTCTTGCTGATGGGGGAAATAATTATTAAAGAATGTTGCTAAAAAATATCTCTATTTCATATGTTATATTTCGTACAATCCTCTATTATTTGGTATAAATGGCCACCATTTATTAGTATCACCATAGAGACAATATACCACTAGTAATTTATTTCCCTTTCATCACATCCCAAATCCATATATATATATTTTCAATGGACATAATCCCCGGTGTATCTACCATAGATTAGATGAACCACAATTAGATTGAGGTTTTTCTCACATGAAACAGAACAATACAGGTTTATCATTTTATGTACCATCTTGTTACAACATATGTTATCAACTATTAGTCAAAACCTATTTTATATTCCCTAATATATCCATTATCTACATACCCCAACAAAAATTATATCAGCTTTCTCCATAGTGAAATTTCTACATTTTTCATGAGTATTACTACTGTTATTTATATGAAGAACAATTTAAAAATAATGTCATATACTGTATCACCTCATCTCATTATTATTTTTAAATCATATATATATAATTATGAATATAGAGTAACACATAATAAATATTAAAAAATTATTCATTGAAAATATTAGAATCATAGACTTGGTTTCTCTTCGAATATATTTAAATCGTAAATATATTTTCAAATATTTCATAATGTATTGTAGTTAAATATTGAATTAAATCATAAATATTCTATATGAGTGTCAAAATGGGTGTTAAATAAGGGAAAACTCACTATGAATCAGAATGATGGATGATATATACATGAATAACTCTTTTTTAGAGTTATTACCCCTTGATGCATCTCTTCTAAGACATGACTTCTTATAATATCAAGAAAGGCATTTCTTTTTAGAAAATATTCATAATTTATTCCTTACCATAACATTTTAAATATTTTATTTTAATTAGACATGTCCTATAAGACTTTCATATATTTAGGTTCCTTAATCTCTTTTTTCCAAAATATGGATCTCATGGTTTCTAATAAATATTTTCTGATAACGATTATAAAAACCCAACTCCAATACCCCAGTGCCATTGTTTATTTTTTTATAATTATATTATAAAAAAGTGATTGCAATCCAAAAAACCAAATATTTTAGTACTTTGGAATAACTAGATACATATATGATTCCCATTTTCATATTGAAAATAATAAATAAAAAATGTAATAAATAAAATTTGTCATATATTAACACATTCTATGAATTATTATATATATAATGGGGAAAGGAAACATAATAATTCTGATATACAATTCCCAATAAGGGGTATGTATAGTGGAATATTTCATATGTAAATATGGAATATATAATATAGAAAGGTAAATAATGGAAAATAAATGACTTTTAATCAGCAACATGAGAATTACATCTATCCATGGTTTATTTCAATGAATTAATGTCTTAAATTTTGAAAACCAAATTATTAATTACGGAAAAGTATAGTATTATACCTCATGATCTCAAACATCATGATATGTTTACTTCCAATTCCTTACTCCAAGAAAGTTTAATTTATTGGTAGGTATACACCAACACTCCTATTTAGTATGTTTGGATAGCTGGTTTATCTCACGAGACCTGTCAAAGCATCGAAGGGAAATCTATGATCTAGCCCCAACCATCATTGTATGACCAATTAATTCTTCATATATTACTGGACCAATTTATCTCATACACAATACACTTTATCAATGAATATATCTATTCACTAAATAATATATAAAATCAATATTTCCCCAATCATTCAAATATATTCTAAAGTAAAACACTATATTGAGAAATTTTACATGGTTTACAATGTAATGATATCTGTGATACGAATAATATCTATATTTATGATAAATTTAATTTATAATTATCAAAATAAAGTGATTTTTTCAAGAGAAATCTAATGACCAAAAAATTAATGATTGATTATATGGATGTGGTGATAAATTAATGTCCTTTGATGAACAAAATAAAAATAAGTAAAAAATTGAAATATTATTTCTTAAATGAGTTATTTTTTAAATTAATTTATTTTTTTTATGAATATAAATTATTATAAAAACATTATGGTGGCTGGAATATCTGTTAACACCATATACATTAAAAAACAATTCCTTTAAAATTTTATAGATAATACAGAAAATAAACCTTTTAGAAAATATTATAACTATTCCACTAAAAACATGTAAAAATTAAATGATAAAATAAAATTTACTTGATAAATTATTTTATATTCTAAATAATAATTTTGTAAAATAATTTTAAAAATCATGAACCTAGATGAAAAATAATCCAATCTAAAGAGAAATAAAACTAGTTTTTATTTAAAATATTTTTTTAATATTAACATTCAAAAGAGATGAATTTATGGATGAAAATATGTAAAATCTATAAATATTAGGTGATAAGAATAAATATTAATTTTATTAAGTAGATATAATAATATTCCTTCGATGAAAATAAAAAAATCTCAAAAAATGATATTTTATTATAAATTCTTACCACATTGGTGAATTTTAAATTGAAACCCATAGAAAACAGAATTTGTATTGAAATTTTAATCATCATTAATAAAAATATATTAAAATTAAATAAATTAATTTTTTATTATATATGCCATATAAAAATTAATAGTTCCACAATACAAAATATGTCTCAATGAAATAGAATTTGAAAAGAAATCCATCACCTCATGCTTTCACTTAGTTTAATTTTATTTATCCTTCTATATAACAGTTTTAAACATGTTATTAATTTGAAACATAATTATATTCATATTTATAATATCATTTATGATCCTCCAATAACATATTATAACCCATTCATTTACAATCATTCATTATTACTATTGTTTCAGATGTTAACTACTTTATTTATCTTGTATGTTTTTTGTGTGGATGTTCTGGTTCTTATGCATCAAATATCAAAAAAAACTTAAATACACATTATTTAATAATTTATTAAATATAAAGACACTTATTAAAACCTGTATTATTGTGAATAATTGTGTCTTTGGGAAATTAGGTACATAACACATCAACGTGATGCATGAGTATGACATCATTATTGAATAATTTCTTAAAAAGATCTAAAATTCCATTTATCTTAAAACTATATTAGATAACATGGGAAAATTAATAAGAAATGGGTGAGATATAATTAAAAATAATGGAATAAAAAAATTACATTTTCAAAATTATATAAGGTACTTCGTAAGAATTTCAATGGGAAATAAATGGGGTGAGGGTCATAATATCGCAGAGTGAGGCATGATAAAACATGATAGAATAAAGGGAACATGTAAATGTGACTATAATATAAAATACCTTATAAATAATTAAAATTTTTTACATATATATTTTGAGGTGTCTGGTGAAGGTCTAGTGCTGTTGGGTGAATGATGGGATGATTTTTGAGGCGTTTTGGTGGAAAATGGGTGTTTTAGAGGACGAAAGTACATCCTAGCTATAAACCACCAATGCTAAATCTCTAGAGGTAGAAAATTAAATTGATTTTAAATCACTAAACTAGAAGTATATAACATGTTTTATATCTCTAGTAGTATATCAACAATGTTAGATCCCTAAACTGATGGTAGATCTCTAAACTAGTAGTAGATCACTAAAATGGTGTGAGATCAATAAACTAGAAGTATATCACTGAATTGGAAAACGATCACTGAATAGGTGGTAGGTAATTTAAACAGATGTTGATCACCAATTAGATATCTATAGTAGTATACCACAAACCTTATATCTATATAAATATATCACTAGCATTATATCACCAAACTAGTGGTAGATCACTGAACAAATAGTAGACCAATGAACTAGTAGTATATCATTGGTGGTAGATCAATAAAATTTCTGTAGATCCATAGACTAGTGATAGATCATTGATAAAGACAAATATAACCAATCATAGATATTTTATTGTAGGATACCAATGATAGATCATATAACTGGATGAAGATCACTAAACAAGCATTATATCACTAAACTTGTTGTAGATCGATGAACTGGTGATTAATCATCAATGATAGATCTTAAGAAGCAAATAACCAATTATATATCAATGAACTATAAGTATACCGCTAAAATAGCATTAGATAACTATACCTATATTAGATCCCAATAGTTTATCACTGACGGTATATCGATAGTGAATCCAATTTTTTTTCTAGAATTTACAATTTTTCTCTTTTGGAATAATTTTTTTTGACAAAAAATGGGTTTAATGCCTTGTGTAATAAAATTTTAAGGTATTTTAAAGGTGTATAATTATATATTCTATTTATTAAATATATATATATACCTTTTAATTGATTTTACCATGTGGAATTTATGATACTCACCTTTAATGGTCATCTAAAGAAAATCACACCCCACTGGATTCAGATATGATCATTCTAAAGTAAAGATCATTCATTCTTTCCATCATGAATAATTTATATTGAGATGGGAGTTTCTAATTCCTTCTTCCCTTGGGGTCATGGGATGTTGTAACTATAATTGGATTGATTTCTCTATACATGTCTTTCTCTATAGCGTGCAACCCCAGTTTTTGGTGCAGTATATTGTATAAATATTCTCACTTCCATATAGGGAATTATCTATTATTTATCCATATGAGTATCACACTGGGAGGATTGGGTTTGTTTATTTATTTGGAAACTATTATGTCTAAATTAATAAAGATAAATTAATTCATTAAATGAATTTAAAATGCGTTAAGGGAATGTAAATCATATTTATTTACAAGAATTATGATTATTTTAAATATTCATATTTTTGTAGTTGTAAATCCTTGAAGAAAATTGTGGTTGTTAGTGTATTTTTTGTGCTATAGTGGTGATGTTATGGAACACAAATTTTTATGATTGTTTTATATAACCATAAATCAAATAAGATAATAACTTATATTCGGCTAATGAATTTTTTCCCTTGGATATATGGATTGTGTGAGAATTATACTAAAATAAATTTAAATGTGAAAAAACCCCAGGATTGATAAATTTGAAAATAAGGTGTGTTTTGGAAAATATTGTTTATATTATGTGATGTGTGTTAGTGGAGTGTTAGTGATGTGGTTGTGGAGAAGGTATGTGATGGAGGTTGTGGTGTGGTTATACAATGGGGTTAAATTTGTTTGTGATGTGATGATGGATGGAATTGGATGAGGATATTGGGCGGTTGAGTTGTGAAACCTATTTTGTAATATGTTGGGATAGTTACCCAAGTAGTATTGTAATTAACATTGTTTTTCTAATGGTATGTAAAAAATATAATTATGTTGAATAAACTTTAACATGCTCTATGTTTACGTGTTCATATTTTAAATATAAATTAAATTGGATATAAATAATTGAACGAATTAGTTTTTTAATGAAACAATACTATAATGGGAAATATGAAGAATTGATTCATTTTAAAGTGGTTTAGGATTTCTTAATGTGGAATGTGTCTTTTTGTGTAGTGTTTGGTATTTATAAGTTGAAATATTTTTTTGGGAGGCTTTGAAGTGATATAGTGATGTTGTAATATGAGCAACACATCAGTTGTGAACCCATAGTATTGGGATTTTGTGTTTTATATTATATTTATATATATACTATTTTATATTCCCTGTGATTTCTTTATGTACCCAAACCACATCAAGAACCTTGTGTTGAACCCCCCCCCCCCCACATATATATAGTAGGGTTTCTAAAACTAATCCTGCTATGTGGATGGATGGATGGCTACCCAATCTTCCCTGCACCATCTTTCAGGCATTGGTGACATATTCTGGCTGTGATTTCTAGAAGTAGAAAAGTTTTTTTGTCAAGATGTGATTCAATGTGAGGAAATATCCAAGGTGTATTTACAAGATACATGACAATATGGTTTATGGTGGGGGTGTGCATGGTAGGAGGTGGACTCGAGGTTCATGTAATTCATGTTCACCACACCCTGATACCTTGGTTATGAGATTTAATGTGATGTGATGGCCAGATGTCTCTGGGAGAGATATTATGGCTCATGTTTCTAGGAGTGGGATGAGATTTTATTAGATTTAATGTTATATTAATGGTTTTTGAGTGACATTTCATTCATCCATGGGGTGTGAGAGAGGAAAATTAGTTGGAAAGAGGTACGAGGTACCCTTTATGAATATGATTCATATTATGTTTTTATTTTTGAAGGAATTATTTATTGAGTGGTCTATGGTGAGGATGAGTTCGGTTCGTATACCTGTATATGCTATTTTTGGTTCTATAATTCTCTAATAAGTTCATTATAGTGTTTCTTTCACATTTTATACTAGACTTTGGTTTCCCAACTAATTGTACTTGTTTTCCCACCCTATGTATATAAATCATTTTTAATGTTTATTTGAGGACTACATGGACTTCACTAGACATTACTGGATAAAATATTTTGATTTTTTCTATGTTTTTACTTTATCTTTAATTTTATTTACATTGGATACTTCTAAATATATCAATATTATTTATACATGAATTATGGTATGATTTTTGATATTCTATTATATTATTTGATATATTTTTTAGTGGTTGATTCATCTTATCTACAAATAAAAAATTATTGTAGAGTGTAATTCCTCCCATTTTACGATATTTTTATACCCTGGTTCTTGTCCAACACAAGGCATACCTGAGGAAGGACTCTATGTTTATTATCTCTATACCCTAATTTGGGTTTATATTTCAAGATGGAATCGTGATAGTGGAAATAATATTAAACTTGGTATCATAATAATAGGTCCAGGGTAACCACTAATACATCATAAAATGGAGGAAAATATACCATAATGGTTGTGGTTTATGTTATAATCCCATACATTATGTATCATGAGAATAAAAATTTACTCAACTCATTTGAGCAGAATATAATTTTGTGCACACCCATCACTTTAATATCATGTACATGAATAACTATTCCACACAGATCATTCAACATAGAATAATATTTCATCACATTTAATACCATGATTATAGAGTGACTAATTAATACATTTATATACCCAGTAACATAATTATAGGTATGTATTTTGGAATACCCTTGAGTAGAAATGGTGATGGTGTTCACAATAAAATGGTTTGGATTAGAAAAATTATAGGATAATTTTGACAGCATGATGGGGGTACATAATTAATCATGTGAGGGATTAATGAAAATGAAATCTGAATCTAATAACTTTTACATCATAATAAAATTAATAGGGTTATTTATTAACATAATACAATAGGAAAAATCTGGAATTAAAATGTATTATACAAAAAGGTTGGTTGACTAAAAGTTTGGCATGGAAAAATCATAGGATGATTTTGGCAGCATAATAGGGGTACCTAATGAATAATGGGAGGGATTTATTAGAGTGAATGGGGTATTTGAACATGATAAAATCATCAGGTAAGTAAGTGGATATGTAAAATCAAATAGAATCCATAATAATTGAATGAAAAAAGACATTACATATATAAGGGGATTGAATAGAGAAGAGAAGAAGGGGTTCCCTTACATTGAGAGGGTGATTCTGAAAGATTGAGTGGAGATTCATGAAATATTGTGGGAACATTTTTAGGTATATATTGAAGAAAATTTATGAAAATAGTCATTCTAAATTTATTTTTTCCTAAGTGTAATGTGACAATGGGTGGGTTTATATATGAAAAGAATGGGAGTTCTTTATTATTTTATAATCATAGGTTATGGAATCTATACAATAAAGTAATCAAAACCAAAAACCTTCCCATGTTTTCTTCTCATGTAATCTACTAAAGTTGAGTGGTAAATATTATTTTATGACTACATTAACCAGGATCATAAATATATTACCCTAGGTGATGTGTAAATGAGTCATGTTTACAAATAACTCAATTTAAAAACATAAAAAATAATAGAGATTTTAGAGGATCCATAAAGGGTTTATAAAATTTATAAAATAACATAAAAATTATATTAAAGTGAATATAAACATATATATATATTATGTGGAAATATTTTATGGAACATATTACATCACTTTTGGGTCATTATGATGCTATAATACAAACCATATATTTATATCATATTTAATTTTTACCGAAAAATATGAATGTCACAAAAAATAATGAAAAAAATATCATTGGATAATTTTTATGTTCTTATTCAAAGAATATTATTTATTTTATAAAAATAATTCTACAACCATGAGAAAATAACTACTAAATTAAATTCACAATTTATAAAAGAAACTATTTTTTTGATAATTACAATATTATGAAACTTGTAAAGATGGAATTTTTACTTCATATAATTATATTATCATTTATATTTAATATATACTATTTAATTGAATTATAATATAAAATATAATTTATTTTAAAAACTATTTAATTCAACAAAAGGAGTGTCATAATTAAAATTTCATATTACCAAAACATATTATTCATGTTTTTCCATATTAAAATCTAATGAATATCAATCTCACTACTTAATAAGTTATAAAATAAAAACAATAATGAATAAATATAGTCATTGTTTTATTGAATGTCAAATTTAAATATTCATACTATTAGAGTCATAATACATAACCCCTTATTACACCTGTGAATTCCCTATAGGTGAGCTACGTGATGATGATATTTCAATGGGGTGGTTTGAGGAACATGGTTTGTGTCCTTATCTCAATGAGAATAAAATTCTCTTTTAAATATTTCTGGTCATGATTTATTTGTTGGATCATGGATTTTGCTTGATCAATGGAAAATCCCAATGATTCTATCTATCATTGATGCTCCCATAAATGGTCTTTATAAGTTACGATCCTACTTGTCGAGGGTATCACTTATTTTCTCTGTATAAATATGAATGTATCATAACAATTAATCAATAATAATTAAATGAAAACTGTTCAATGGTTATATTATAAATGTTTATGATTCTTATTGGACTTTTTAATCTGATTGGATATAAAATATACTTGTCCAATGTAACCCAAGGTGTTCAAGTGTGCTCTATTTTGAGATTATATAAGTAATGAATTTATAAATTTTAAAATGAAATTTCATTAATACATGTCTGTGTCATTAAATTAATCCCCCATTCATAAATTATTCCCTCAAAAGTATCACTTCATACATGAAAATAGATAATGGTACTTATGTTTCATCACCTCTTGTGGTTCCCATGTTTCTTCCTCAAAATCATGGTTCTGCAACAACACTTTGACTTTGTGAGTTGTCTTGTTTTGTATAAATCTGTATCCAAGATTTAATATCATCAGCAGCTAATTCTCATATGAAGTTCATTATCCCATGGTACCATATATGGATTTAGAATAGTTGAGGGTTCAGATATGTACATACATAAGAAGTATATAGATTACACGTCATATACTTGATATATATTAGGTGTGTATGCTAGTCGATAAGCCATCACACCAATATGATCAAAGGTATTAATGTTACCAATGTATATTGGACTAAGCTTTCCATTCTTCTAAAACATCAATACATTCTTCCATGGTGGTAAAATAAGGAAACATTTATCTCTAACATCAAAATCTAACAATCATCTATGGTTTTATTCATATATTTTCTATTGACTTTGTTATGGCTTCAGGTGATGATGAATGATTTGAAAAGTTTCTATAATCTCCTAGATAATATCAGGTCCCTCATGCTTCCCCTCTCTAAAATCATGCCAACATGTCATATTTTGACACCAATTCCCATAAATAACCTCACAAGGTTCCATTTGAATTCTTTAGTTAAAATAATTTTAATATGATAACTTCACTATGGGAAATTGGTGGTCTAAACAACCTTGGAAATCCATTTAACATGATCTCATCATATCCTCTAGAGTTTGAATGTTCCATTTAGACTGAACATCTATCTGAGGGTGTTATGAAGAGTTGAATCTCAGTTATGTATCTAATTATTACAAAAGGATTAAACAAAACCTAGAGGTAAACCATGTATCTCAATGATATATAATAAAGAGTTTCATTAAACAATATCTTATATCTTTATTAATATATATGGTATAAAGTTTTTCAATTGGGAAATATTCCTTCATAGAAGTAAAACTTGTTAAATTTTTAAGGTGGTCAACTATATTGTGTTCTTACTAGTATGTGTTCTAGGGAGTCTTATGATGAAATCAATGGTTATGTTTTCCAATTTCCATAAAGGTATAGAAAATGGTTTTATTATAAACTTAATCTTATCTCAATTCAGAAATGACTTATTGGAATTCCAAGAATTGAGATACAAAACATAAAATCTCTCAATTCATGTTATGTCATTTGAAACGTTTCTTCAAAACTCTATAGATAATATTACTTCATGGATGAAGAAATAAATATTAGTTATTCCAATCATGGAGAAATTACCCATTCAGTTATGATTTTTAAGGTAAATATATCTGAATAGTAATCCTTATATCTCTATCATAATTAATGTTTAACTATATAATATTCACTACATTCTTATGTAGTAACTCAACATATTTTTGATCCTCCTTGAACCTCTAAAAAAATAGTTTATTAAGAAGTTATTTGAGCTAGGTAATATGAACATCCTTTTACTATTCCCATATCCATCATTTTCATGTCCAAGAAGACAGGATCATTTTCAATCCCCATCATGGATAAAGTTGTGGGATCATTTATACTTAGTTTATCTTCCACTTTATTCTCCTTCTCAGGATGGTAACTAATTAAACAATCATAATCCTTTATCGAATCATACAACCTTTTTTGGAACATCTGATGCACTTTTCATATTAATATATAAATGTGGATTTTATAGTCCATATATATATTACACTTCTCTATATAATGATAATATTTCCAAATATTTAATGAAAAATCAATGTAGAAAATTCTATCTAATGAGTTGGGCTGCTCATGGATATTTAGTTAGAAGGATACATAGGAAATAACTTTGTCATTTTTCATGAGTACGCAACCTAATGTATTTTTCGATGTATTACTATTGATAAAAATAACTTCACACTGGTGGGTATTGTGAGTATAGTTACGTTGATTTTTTCCTTCTTCAAATCTTTAAAAAGTTCTTCACAATCATTATTCTAGACAAAACATGACTCCATTCTGAGGTATCATGGTTCAAGGTCTTGAAAAGTGGGAGAAAGTTCTCAGTAATAGATGATAATACCCAGATGATCCAAGGAAACTATATATTTCCATCAAATATTTTTTTTCTGGGAAACACTTCAACAATCTATGATCTCGAATGATCAACAAATATCCCTTTGTTTGCGATGAATTTACCCATGAATTTTACCTAGTCTTACTAAATTATACATTTACTATAAAGTTCCTAGATATTTTCTTTCCTCAAAGTCCTTAGTATGGTATTCAAATATTTCTCATATTTCAGCTTTCTTTGGGAGTAGACAAGAATATCATACCTAAATATTACCAAATATTTGTTGATTTAATCCCTAATGAATCTGTTTATAAAATCCATGAATATATTCAGAGTATATGTGATTCTAAATGGAATAAATATGAACTCATAGTTCCCTTACCTTATTCAAAAATATTCATTGGAAATATTTTCCTTATTTACCTTTACAAGATAATATCCCAACCAAGGATCTATCATAGGGAAATACTAATCTCCACATAGAATATCAAAAAATTCCTCAATCTATGGAAGATAATACTATTTTAATATCATGATCTTATTGAGGTCATGATAATCAATGTATAGGCTCATTGAACTACACTTATACTTGAGAAATAGGAAAGATGAACCCTAAAATGAATCCATTAGGTGTATAAACCCTTTATACATATTCTTATGTAGTTGTTTCTTTATCTCTTAGATTTACATAAAAGATAATATATATAGTCTTGGATATTTCTAATGCCTCTGGTGTAAACTCAATTGAAAATTATACCTCCCATCTTGAAGGAAGACCAGGAAATTCATTGAGAAAAACATCAGCATCTTCCCTCAAAATGAGATTGTATTCAAGGACAAAATTTTAACTAATCTCAATAAATTTATTTAGATACTCTTTATCATAACTCAATAATTTTTAGGCTGGATATGTTTGTTATAAATAAGATTCATACTCTTTATTGCACTTATATAAAATTAGAGGATGATTATTAGTGTTGGGGAGAGACCCACAATGCCTTCTCTAGCGACGATGACCTAAATATGATGTTGAGGAGCCATGCTCCCCCTCTTCATCGGAGGGGGGGTGTTTCGCGATCTCAATACCATGGAAATAGTAATGTCTTCTTTCAATTCACGAATCCAGAATATCTTCCTTTATTTGCGGATACAGCTCTCCCCGAAAGTCCCTGACCTATTTCAGGGAGAGCCTCAACTCCTTTTTTCTCCGGAGGAGCTCAATGGTGCCACACGTCTATGCAATCTCACACTGGTCACTTGATTTTGTATTAATGATGATTTGGTTGAAAAGTTTGATCGCTTTGTTTTTAGTTTGGGGGATCTTCAAGAGCGCGTGGTAGTTGGGTTAATTGATAAGAGACATTTGATGATTAAGTTCGAGATAGAGGATGATCAGATTACTGGTTGGTCCAAAGCCCCTCGAAGATGCAATGGAGATCCTTTTTTTTCTATTCTAATGGAGTGTCCATTTTCATATGAGGCGGGATCATCTGACTATGGTGACATGGGTGATTCTCCCTGGTCTTCCACTCTCCTTTTAGAATCCCTCTATTTTGTGTACCATTGGGAACATGATTGGCCGATATTTGTGCTCGGATCATTGAATGGAGGTAGTCTGTCGCCCCATATGTCCACAAATTTGTGTGGAAATTGACGTTGGGAGGCCCCCTATAAATTGGGTTTGGATCACAGATGGGAAATATTTTTGATGGAAGTAGGAGGCTAGATTCAAATTGTGGATGCTTTACTGTATTTCTTTTAGCCGATTTGGGCATGTGGAAGTAGCTTGTCGGACAAAGGGATTGGCTGGGTTTTCCTCGAGGGTGAGGAGAATGGGTAATGGTGGCTGTGGCACTTCTGCATTGGCTTCTCCACTGTTGAGAGATCCTCAAAGGAGTACTCTACCATGGATTAATCCTACTGAAGGCTTGCAAGTAGAGAGAGAGTTTGTGGATGTGGATTCCAAAGGATATGTAGTGAATGAGGAGGTTTTTCACGAAAATGTGGTGTATATTGTGGATAAAATTGTTCCTGAGATCACAGTGTACGTTAATCATTAGAAGGATGTTCAATGGAGGAAAAATGACCTGATGGTGAGGTAGGTTTTTGAACAAAAAAATTTCCATCTTGGAACTGAGAAGGACAATACTCTAAATAAATCTTGTATTTAGAATAACATTATAGTATAGAAATATGGTTCCTTGAAGCTTGACCATGTGACTGAGAAGATTCTTGATTCAGTTGTGTCTTATGATAGTGTCTTGGGGGATGGGGATACTGATGCTAAAGGTGGTGATGGAGGTGGGCTACTTATAGTCCCTATTGGTAATAGATTTCCAATGTTGGTGCATGATATGGACTCATATGCAGAGGAGGGGTGTCCAATGATGTATAGTGGTGGGTCGCAACATGTTACTCAGGATGCTACAACTGAAGAAGGTGCATTGAAGGGGCTTGTGCAACAACCACATTGCATCTCCATGATTGAATCAGACCGTTCATTTCAACAAGAAAGGGGAGTGCATGAGGGTTAACAAGAGGTGCAAATTTATGGAAAATGTGGAGACATCTCTGATAGTTATAAGGAAAACGATGGATTCATCCAGACTTCATATAGTAACGTTGTCCAGGGTGGGTAGAAGGTGTCCAAGAATGAAAAGATAGGCCCAACACGAAGAAGGTCAAGGAAAGAATATTCTTCTATGCCCAAGAAAATGTCTAGATGGTCTTATATTGGGAAGGAAGGATAGGCTATGCAATCCTCTAAGGAGTTTCTGTCTTTGAAAAAATTGAATCTTTGAAGGAAGTATGCCAATATTCTAAAGCACTATGAAATCTCGATGTGGGAATCAGCTACAACAAATGAAGTTATATCTCATGGATGTAGTGATGGATACGTTTTTTATGATCTATAGTTTTTATTTCTATTTTGTTGTACTTTCTTGATGTATTTTCTTTTATTTTAATAAATAGTCAGATTACTTGCCTCTTACTAAGATTTTCGAGTAATTGGAGGATGATTCATGATAAATAGGTTGATTTCATTATCTAAAAAATTAATGTTGGATTTATGTATAGAAAGCTAATACATACCTATAATTGCATCAAATTTATCCTAAGGGAGTATTAAAGGATTCATTGAAAATTTCATACCAAAAATATTAATAGGGGATGAGTTATATACTTTGGATGGAATAATTTCCCCATTTGTTGTTTCCAATGATAGTTCAACTTCCATGATTTACTTTTCGATTTGAATAGTTATACTAAACATGTGAGGAATTAAAAAATGCATAGAATAAGAAAAAAGTATGTTCTATATTCTTCAATAAATTTCAACTGTACCTATTACCACTTTTTTGTTGGGATAACCTCTGCATTTGTGATAGTATAAGCTCACCCTTTCTCTCTAGGCCTTGTCGGTTGCTATTGATGACTGTTGTTGACAACCCCCATATTAGTAAACTAACTCACATAGTGTCCTTGTTCCCTGTTGTCAAAACATTGGACCATGGTCTGAGGGTTGACTAGAGTATTCCTTTCATCCATCACATTTGTGGGTTTTACCCATTGGAAATCATATTTTTTTAACCTTCCTTCATGAACCTAAATATTTCCTCATCCATTTCAAGAAATTTATGATGTAATTCTTCACACAACATTGATTTGTGGGATTTTAAAATTCTGTCACACTATTTTTCCATCATACTAACAAAATTAATCCCTACTTTCAAATTATTATCCCCATTAGACCCTTGAGATTCAGTGTTCTCCATTTCAACATTTGGGGAACATCATATAATTTATTAGTAAATATCAATGTATCGAATGGATATGGATTTTAATGGATTGATATCAGTCTAATATATATGTTTTTACATTTCTTTTATGGGTGAAAAAATATGATATCAAATCCTGCAAGTCTTACAATGTTTTCATAATATTCCCTAATATATTCGCCATACTTTTACATGAGGATAGTGAATTTAATCTCTATTTTCAGTCAATGAGTAGAAGGAAAATATTTATAAAAATTATTTTTTATATTAAAAATTAATTTTTAAAAAAAATTTAGGAACCCTCACAAGACTCAAGAGAAAGGTATATATAATTATAATAAAAATAAAAAGGCCATTATATTCATGTTTACAATTAATTTAATCATTCTCTCTACATAATATCAAATATAAAGAGGTTAATATTATGTCAGAGTCATCATTGATAAGATCTTTTAAAAGATAAGATATCTTATCCCAAGTATGAAAGTACACCTCCAAACATATTTTTCCTTAATTGAAGCCTTGTTTTAAAATTAAAACTTATTTGATGGTCCAATAGAATTACCACTCATTAGAATCAACTTTTATCTCTCTCTCATAAGATAAAACCCCATTTTCAACTGACAAAGAATCATTTGACTCTATGCTTGACCCTAATGAGCCTAGGGATATCCAATAAAACCAGTACCACAAAATAAGACAACCACCCCATTATTTAATACCTTCATCATGAGTTAATGTTTCTCAAAATAGAACATAGTAAAAACATGTGTATGGGTTACAATTAACGGTCAGCAGGGGGCATCAACCAAGCACAGAGGATGCCACACAATCCCCATATATGAAATATATTTAAATTTACATGTGAATAATATGAACAAGGTCTGAGTCTGGAGGGACTCAGGCCTACGCTATTTCCTAGAGAGATAGGGATACAACTAGAAGGTACCACTAATATAACAACCCAGGGGAAAAACATGTGTATGGGTTACCCACGTATCCTAGTAACGGGCCCCTTCTAGGCATAGAGAGAACCTAATGTTCCCTAGCTAGGTCATGGATTTGAATCACCATGTGCATAATACACACACTGTTGGAATCTGGAGGGACTTGAGCCCACACCAATTCCGATGGAGAGTGGGGGTTACAACAAGAACATACTACTTGAATAACCCCCCATAAAGAAAAAAATGTATGTATGGGTGATACTTGACTACCAAAGGGGAACCCAACCAAGCCCATAGCGTGATGAACATTCCCTAAATAGAAAACGGATTTGAATCACCATTTTAATTACATGTATAGTATTTGAGACTTATGGGACTCGATCCAATGCCAATTACCAAGGAGAGAAAGGGGTACAACCTACGAGTACTGCTCAACTAACACCCCATTGTAAAAATAAGTTTATGGGTTACACTTGACTCCTTGTGGAGGTCTCATACCAATCCCAAAACACATCACACATTCCCTATCTACCAAATGGTTATGATTATACTTATGCATAATATTCATAGTGTTTGATTCTGGTGGGACTCGAGCTTGTTCTAGTTCCAATGGATAGTGAGGGGAACATCCAATAAGTACCACTCAACTAACATGACTTTAAAAAATGAGTGTATGGGATACGCTTGACTCCCAATTGAGTGCACTGAACAATCCCAAAGCACATCACATGTTACCAATCTAGGAAATATATATGAACCAACCTGTTCATAATATGAATAATGTCTAATTTTGGAGAGACACACACCCAGAAGATTTCCTAGGAAGATTTAGGGGTGTAACAAGTTGGTAACACTCAACTAACAAGCCATGGGCATGAGGAAAATATTTATAATATTAAATTTTAAAGATTTATTTCCACTACATATCATCAATAACCTCCTTAGGATTCCTATTCTTGAATAAATTCAAATATTTATCAGATTTTATTTTCATATGATAAAAATAAAATATAACCTTCTCTTTCTCAGAGCATTAATTGACATATAGTTCATTTCAATTAAACTTACCCATAGTTCCTCAATTAAGGGATCATAAGATCCACTAAAATATAGATACCTTTATCACATTAAGGTATCAATTGTAACGTGAAATATCTTAGGGGGATTTGGGGTTTCCCCTTGATTTAGATTTCGGTTAAAAAATGAGTGAATTGAGAAAGTATAGTTGCGATGTTCCCAACTCCCACTACCATCGAGTTAGCAATCTGATTTTTGACATCATCACATTATCCCTTACATTGGGTATTAGTTATGTTTCTATTATTATAGTCATTTAGTAGATTAAAAGGAAAATTATGGAAGATTATTTTTAAAATATTTAACACATAAAAGGAAGAATGTGAACATTAATGGGATAAATCATAAATAACACATATTCCATAACCAATTAATTTATATGATTTAATCAAAGATATCCATTATATATTTATTATTATAAAATCATATTGGATTTTTCAATCCTCTCATAAGGTTGCATAAGGGGCCTGCCTATTTACCCAATAATATCCCCCAGAATTGTCAAACCTGGGGTTCAATGGGGCCTTTTTCATGCACTAGGTGACGATCATGTCTAGATCAATTAACCCTTTTTGGTTTATTATCTGTAGGAACCTTTGTGCCTCAGCCATATCCACTTGTAGTATCTTGACATGAATATATTTTCATCAAAACCACTGAATCTATACTTTAACAAATTTAGGGATGTTTTATTATGTATATTCGTATCCCCATGGCATTCTATAGAGTTTCCCAATCCGGGTCCTAAAATAACTACACATTTCTAAAATACCAACTATGAAAACCCATATATTTAATACAAATTATATCATATTTTATTACATAAAAACAAAGATATAACAATCTAGAAGATCAATAATATTACTGTGTCTAGTAAATTAGGTACATAGTATATCATCTTGAAATATAGACAAAACAACATTATTGAAGACATTATTGACATTATTTAAAATCCTATTTCCCTTAAAAATGAACGAGATAAACTGGGGACATTCATAAGAATGATATAAACTTTAAACCTGACTAAAGAAATAAAAAAAATCATAAAATGATTTAATAATAACATGATAGTCAATAGGTATTTAAATTTTTCAAAAAGGGGCAAGAATCAGAATCCTGAACAATGAGGCATGATACAACACAATATCATAATGGAATCATGGAAATTTGTTAACAACATTAAACATCACATCATAAAAACATGTCAAGTATAACAAAAAATTCATCATACCATGGTGGAGAGAGTATCATAATGTTTTATGTTTACTCCCCAATTATATACATATTGTAATGCCCCAAAATTCTAATGTGGGAACATTTTATTCAATTTCGTGTATGACATCCAATGCCAAGTGTGTAGGGGAATATAATATTTTGAGAATTTATAATAATTTTAGTATTTTCAATAAATTAATTATATTTTATAGCTTTAAACACATGTGAAACTGATTTAGCATACATCGAACAGAACAACGGGTTTCTTCAATGTCTTGCATCACATGCAAAACCGAGTTTTAACAAACTATAATATATTATTAACATATTATTATTTAATATAAATAGATATAAACTAGCCATTAAATCAGTAGTTATGGATAGTGTTGAATAAATTATAAAAATATACAATTTATAAATATAATATTAGTTCAATGGTTACAAATTAATTATAAAAAAATATATGAACCAATTGAATATAAAAAGGATTTTTATATAGAAAATAATTTTCATGATCATAATGTTTCTATATCCAAATAAATTAAATTAATTAAAATTTGTCAGTGATATTAATGTAATATATATACTATATATTCACTCAAATATTTTCCTTATTCATCCTATATATTTTATAGAAACAATATAAGAATAACCCCAAAATTATACAAAAAATAATATACTTTTATTAAGGAACTTGTACTTCCTTTTAATGGAAAACCTATTTAAAATATAAACATTGGAACTTTTATAAATCTTATATGTAAAATTAAACTTAATATTTGAATTAGGAAAATATTAATTTGGTTATATTGAATTTTTGGTATTTTTCTTTGAAGATTCATTTTTATTGAATAGTGAAAATACTAAGATTTAATTAAAACTATTTTTCATCTAATTTATTAATAAAGTTAAATTAAATTTTAAATTGGTTTTAAATATTAATTAGATCAAATTTTTATCTATTAATACAATTTAGGTCATTTTAATCAATTTCACTTTGAAATTTGATATAATAACTTACCAAACTTTCAGAACTTTTTACATTAAAAACCCGTATTGTCAACCAGTATGCGGGGTTAAATTTAAATTATTTTCGTTCAATTATGTGATAAGAATTTGGAAAAATAGATTTACATATTTATAACCAGCATAATTTTAATTTTATAATAATTTCAAATTAGTTTTCCCTAAAATATAATTAAAATTAATTAAAATTATTTACAATGAATAAGTTAAAATTAAGCTTAATAAATGATTAAACCTTAATCATAATTCCCCAAATGACCTAGAAACTAGTCCAAGAGTCATTGTTTCCCCATATTTTGACCTTTTATTCCCTTTTGTAAAATTTGGTTAATTATTTATCCACTTTAAATTGAAAAAACATGTGTATAATTTCCTCTCCCAAAATTTACCATAGTTCCACTCCTCCTCCACTATAAAAGGCCCCCTCTCCTCCCACTTCCAAATTCCACTCTAGAAACTATAGATTGACCAATATTTTCCCAAATATCTCTTAAAATCCCTCCTATCATCCAATAATCCTTGTCTTGGTCATAAATCAATCCATGGAAGCCCTTTTGTTCAAACTAAAAAAATGTTACTCAATTAAGAGGTAACATCTTTCCCTGAGCTCTTTAGTTTTATTTCCATTATCCTCCCATAAAATCCTCTCATTAAATAATTATATAACAAAAAAATATAATAAATATTCTTTTAAGTTTTTATTATTATGTTTCCACCTAAAATCACAAACACCTTCATCTAACAGGTAATTATGATATTGTTTATGTGTTGGGAGAACTACCACCACTTGAAACGATGATTATTAATTTTCCATTACCAACATCCATTGTTGATAATTTCGATGGAAAATATTTTTATATATTTAATAAATTATATTTATAATTTATTTATTCTTTTTTAAATATTTTAAACCAATATCTTTATTCACTATATTTTGTGGGAATACAATAACATCGTTTGTGGAAGAATGGACAACATCCTTCTAAAAGTAATGTGATTCGTTCATGAAATACATGAAATGTATAAAGAATGGTTTTAATTAAACATATATGACATAGAAAAAATATATATTATATTTAGTAAATAATTACCATTTTGGAAATATAATATATATCATTTTAATCATTAACATTTCACACATTAAAAAAGTGATAACATCATTCTTAGACGTGAGGACTACCACTTCATCGACATGATGTGATTCCTTTTACATAAAATTAATTCTATATATAAATATATATGATTAAATAATATGGTATATATGATATAATTATAAATATAGAAATATATAATTCTTCTTACCTTCCTTCCATAATGATCATTGAAAAATGAGAACGTTACTCATGCGTACGTATGACCTACCATCTATATGATTGTAATGATGATTGATTTTTTCATAAAAATATTTTAAGGAATGATTTTGAATGTATAATTAATGCATGAATCTGGTAATTATGTTTTTATTATTATTTTGGAGATGTAATATAATCACTTATTTCACCATACTTACCCAACCATTTTTTTGACACATAAACCAAATTTGGTCATAACAACCGATGTAAAAACAATTGTTTAAGTAGTCGTACAAAAAAAAACAGTTATATGTAAAATAAAATAATTATAATCATGAAAACGGTTCTTAAGTATAAAATTAATTATCAAAAGTTTATTATTCAAAAATATAAAGACACACGAGACAAATCAGACGCATGGTAAGATATTTAGATCACACTTTTTTTCATTTGTGAGATAAATGTCATATTCACCACTTAATTATTTTGTGTTCTGCATCTACTCCCCCTTTTATATATTATATCATTAATAACATTATAGTAATTTTATTTAAAACCTTCATTTTATATTTTTTCTTCATGAGGCTTATGATTTTAAATACTTCATATTGGTATGGGACACTTTGGAATGTTTAAATATTATTTTTTCCTCAAGAATAAATTTAATGATATTTCATTTCCATTAAAGGAAATTATACAACCATTTTTCAATAAAACACAATTTTTTCAAAATGTTTTCAAAACATTTATCTAAACTTTCCAAAATTATTTATTAAATACATGTTTACCTTTTTACTTTTTCTAATGTTTTTAAAGGAATATTCTTTTCATTTTCTGAATAATGCATTTTTCTAAACTTTTTACCATGTAAAAGGAATGTTATTTTTTACCTCGTATGACATGTATGGTTTTACACACCATCATTTCTTAAAGTATAAAAGGTTATTTTTTAAAAAATATTTTTAG
The DNA here is from genome assembly GCA_963277665.1 of Viscum album. Lineage (NCBI taxonomy): Eukaryota > Viridiplantae > Streptophyta > Magnoliopsida > Santalales > Viscaceae > Viscum > Viscum album. Next base: position 1,737,621,467 of record OY728135.1, on the reverse strand, counting down.
ATTTATTTGGACAAGGATTTGATTCACATTCACTTCTTTTATTCCTTTTTTACCCATTTTTAAATATACAATTTTTATGATCATTTGACATGAATTTACTATAAATATCGATATCATTTTTCATGGATATGATTATTTCATAAATTGTATTGAATTTCCCATACCATGTATACCTAGAAAGTTATTTTATTATTTTGGGAAATATTGATAAATTTATATCCATTATTCAATGTGGATATTTGATATGGCATATTATTCATTTATATTATTCGATATGAGGAATGATTTAGACTAGTTATGATAGGTGGGGAGAAAACCTTATATAGTCCCATGATGAATCAATATGTTCTCATGAGAAAAATAAGATTCTAAAATTAAAAGGGTTTCTATCTGTAGTTTTAAACCATATTTCGAAATGTCTTGATGGTATATGATATCAGGTGCCTTAGACTTATCATCAAAAAAATTAAGCATTTCAATCAATTAGATTCAGTTATTATTCATCCATGAGATCATGTTTCGATATATCAATAGATACATTTTATTTTTAGTTCATTAATCAAATGGAAGGATATTTTTTTCTTACCTCACAATATTTATTTTTCCTTATCTAGTAATTTTAATCAACTATGTTTCTATTTATTCACCTTACCGCATGATTATTGTAAATGATTCATTACTTCTTCTACAGTACACTACCCTTACTGAGCATTTGATCTCACCCTTATTTTTGGATCCTTTCCATAGAAACTTAAGACGTATACTGAGAAAGTTGTAGAAGGATATTCTAAATTTAATAAAGTTATTATCCTTGAAGTTATTTAGAATAAAACTATGTTTCAGTTAGTGTATTAATTTTTAATACAAGACTCATGTATGTATATAGTTTACCAATACTTGTAAAATATTGTTCATTTGGGATTTTATTCCTTGTAATGACGCTAATGATATAGTAGTAGTCACCAGTTCCAAACCATATGGGGTTGGGTCACTAAAGTTGGTATCAGATAATGTTTATTAGCAACCTTGGGAACTAGATTTATGAAAACATTTATTACATAACATATCCCTAAGGTAGAATTTGAGAATAAGTATTGAAGAACACCCTATAATTTTAGTAAATTAGATATTATGTGGGTATTTCTAGAAATACATCCATTTATAGATACTATAAGTGGATGTGGTTGTAGCACAAAAGTACCTAGGAGTAACACCCTCGTTAAGGTGAATTTTTCCTAAATCGGTGTAACCTAGGCCATGAAAATAAGCCTTACTATTCACATGGTTGACACTCTTGAGGGATATGCTTAGGCTAATTCACATTTTCTTTACCAACCACTATAAAATATTTCAAAATGAATAACCCAATTTAAACCTATGGTGTTTTATTTTTAAGATAATGTTTTATTATTTATAAATCCTATAAATGATATTATGGATAAAACCTTGAACAAGGATGGGCCTATGTGGAAATACAATTATGAAGTATTTATGTGTTATAGATGTATTGAATTTTTTAGGCAATTTAATGATTAAATTTCAAGTATTTCCATCAATTTTTTGGAATTTGTATTAATATAGTTTTTTTAAAAGGGAAACATGTATGATGCGTCACAACCAATCAAGTCTTGAAAGGCTGCAGGACATGAACATATGAACTAAGGATGATAACATTTTAATGTAAACCACTAACCAATGCAATTTCCTGGTTAAAATGTTTTTGATTTTAGTTGAACAATTTGATGAATAAATATTAATGATGGACCAATAGTAAAATTTTTAGTTTTAGAGATTAATGTATTAACAATGTTGATGTGGAAAATTTTTAGTGATAAATAGTTAAACTATTCCTGATTTTTTGGGACATACGATCCATTTAATTTGTATTTTAGTGCTTTAAGAATTAATGTTAATTTTTAGATATCCCTTTATTGAAGTAAGGGATGAATTATAATTTGATCGAAGAAAAACCAATAGATGGAATTGTTTATATGAAATTTAAACATGAAAATTAAATTTTCTTATATTCTTTGGAAGTAAAGGAATTTCTCAACACAAGGAAAAAATTATAAAAATTGTTGTCCTCATACCGTAATTTTCTTTTGAATCTATGGTGTCATAAATCATCAAATATTTATAGTTTTGAGGCCCTAAAAATTATATTTATCATTCACTTATTTGTGATTTGTGATCTCAATCACTCCCTTTAAAAATTTACATTCCCCCCCCCAAGTACGTATCTCAACTTACCACTGATGTTATCCTACTTAGATACCTAGTTATATGTTATTCCATGTGAACTTTATACTTCCCATTCTCTCTTTTCTAGAGGATTTGTAACCAATCATTTTCATGATGTGGTATTTAAAACAAAGGAAATATAAAATAATATATCACTATGATTTATTTTAAATTACAAGGACATAATTTATTTAAGGTGGGGATAATGTAACAACCCTAAATTCTAATGTATGAGCATTGTGTTTTATAGCGTGTATAACACTCAACACCAACCCTCCAAGGGAATGCAATATTCTGAGAATTAATAATATATTAAATATTTTATATAAATCAAATATATTTTATATTTTTCAATTCATGTGACACTGAGTTAATTCAAGACACATGAAATAATGACTTTCCTCAATGGTTTGTGTTACTCACAAGATAGAGTTCTACCGAACAATAATATATTATTATTTAATATTAATAGATATAAATTATCCAATAAATTAGAATTTATTAATAATTTCAAATAACTTATGAAAATATATGAACTATAAAAATATTAGATAAAATCATCGGTTTTAAATTAATTAGAAATTAATATTATAACAAATTTTATATAAAAAGGATATTTATATAGAAAACTATTTTTATAATTATAAAGATGTTTTATCTAAAAAATTAAAATAATTACAATTAGTGAGTGATATTAATGTAATATTTATATTATATATTCAATGAAATATTTTTTATACTCATCCAATATGTTCGATAGAAACAAGATAAGAACAAACCCAATATTACACATAATATACTATATTTTTAATAAGCCACTTTTACAACCTATTAAAGAAGAAACGATTTTTAAATCAAATATTTTGAAATTTTATGAATATTATATATCAAATTAAACATAATATTCTAAATTCATATATAAAAATTATGTTAGAGTGAATATTTTGTATTTTTCTATAATGTTACATTTTTTAACGAATAGTGAAAAATAATGAAATTTAAATCATAACATACTTTTCATCTAATTTATTTATAAGGATAAATTACATTTGAAATTGGTTTCAAAGTTTATTTAGATTAAAGCTTTATATATTTATCCAATTTAGGTCATTTTAATGAATTTCACTATGAAATTGGATATAAAAACTTACGAAACATTCAGACATTTTTTCTTTAAAAACCTGTATTATCGACTAGTCTACAGGATTAAATTTACATTTATTTATTCCCAATAATAGATTATAATTTATAAAAATCAATGAAATATTTTTAATAATAATAATATATAAATTATATTAAGGACAATTATTTTTTTACCATAAATATTAGGGAATGTAATTATAACTAATTAGAACAATTAAGGTAAAATTAAGCTTGATAAGGGACTAAACCTTAATATTAATGGCCCAAATGTCCTAGATACATATCAAAGATCCGTTTTTTTTGAAATTATTAGACACTATACTTAATTTTATCTATGTTTTACCATTATTGGATCCAATTTAAATGGGAAAACATGGGTGGAATTCCCTTTTCCAAAATTTACCAGAGTGCCACTCCTCCTCCATTATAAAAATGAATCCTCTTCTCCCACTTACTCACACCTCTCATGAAACTTTTTATCAGATAATATATACCCAAATAGATCCTCAAAATCCCTAACATCATCCAAGAATCCTCTCTATGTTCAAAAATACATTCAAGGTATCCCATTGGTTCAAACCAAAAGGAGTTACCAGATTAATACGTAACATATTTTTTTAAGATATATTTTTTTATTTAAATTCCAGACCCCATAACTTCTTCACATTTCATGACTATATAAAAATAATCCTCAATATACTAGGATTTTTTTTATTATATTTTTCGAACCTACAATCACACACACTTCCATCTAATGGTTAATTAACATAAAATATTTGTGTATGGAGAACTACTACCTCATGAAATGATGATTATTTATTTTCCTTTACCACTATACACAGTTCAAAATTATGGTAGAAAATATATTTATATAAATTATATATGATATTTATAATATATTTGTACTTATATAATTATTTTATATCACTTATTTTTGTGAACTCCGTTTTGTGGGAATATAATGACATCGTTTGTGGAAGTGTGGGACTACCACCCCTAAAAGCGATGTGATTCGTTCACACTATAAATGGAATGTATAAAGGTTGATTTTAATTAAGATTATTTTACATAGAAAACCTATATATTATATTAATTAAATAATTAACTTTCTTTAAATATAATATTTATCATTTTTCTTATTACCCTTTCACACACTTAAAAAGTGATAACGTTGTTCATGGATGTGTGGACTTCCACCTCCTCAACATGATGGGATTACTTTTAAATAACAATAATTATATATAAAATTATATATGATTAATTTATATGAAATTTATGATATATTATAATTCTTTAATGAAATAATTCTATTTACCATCTTTCCATAACCATTATTGAAAAATGAGAATTTTACTCATGTGTATGTACGACCTACCATCTCCATGATTGTAACGATGATTCATTTTTCAAAAACATATTTAATGTTTTATTATAATAGTATAATTAAAATATAAATATGATAATTATTTTATTATTATTATTCTATAGATGTTATATTGTGATACCTTTGACCACAAATGATCTACTAATGTTTTTTTAACACATAAATTGAATTTGGCAAAAACAACAGATGTAAATATAATTGATTATATAGTTATATGAAACATAGTAATAAGTGAAATAAAAGTAATTATAAATGTGAAATTTTTTCTAAAAAAATTAAATTATTAACATATATTTATTATTCCTGAATTTGAATACACATGAGACAAATACGACGCAAGGTAAAGGATTTTCATCTCACTTTTTACATTTGTGAGATAAATTTCATATTGAAAACTTACATATTTTGTTTTGTGTATCTACTAACCCTTTGATATATTATATAATACACCATTTTATCTTAATGGAATTTAAAATTTTCAATTTAATTTTTTTTCTTCATGAGGATTATTATTTAAAATGTTTGAATGTTGTATAGGAAAATTTAGAATGATTAAAGAATTTTTTCCCCAAGAATAAGTTTAACGATCTTCAATTTCCATTCAAGGAAATTATATTAAAATTTTAAATAAATAAATAAATTTTACTATCCTATGGTTAATAATGAAATATTTCAAGTATTATTATCATTTTTACACTCTTTGGTACATATGATGTTTTAGAAAACGTTTTTAAAAAACCCAATTTCATTCCCTCTTTAGTCGGAGATCCTGTTTTATTCTAAAACAATTAGATTCTATTTTTTTATATTTTTTAACCATTACAAAATTCTTTATTAAACAATTTTTTACCTTTTTTATTTTTCCAATTTTTTCAAATGAATATTTTTGTGGTTTTCAAAACAAGAGATTTTTAACCTTTTTATTGTGAATAAAGAATGTTATTTTTACCTCATAGGACATTATAGATTTTCACACCATCATTTCTTAAAAGTTTTGTTTTCATGATTAAAAGGTTATCTTTAAATATAATTATTACGATTTATTTAGAAAATTATAATATCCACATTCAATTTATTGATTCCTATGTTAGTCCCATTTGGAAATATTCAATTTGCTATGATCATTTGACGTTGATTTTCCTATAAATATACATATCATTTTCATGGATATTATTATTTCTTGAATAATATACCATTTCTCATAATTTTTTTACCTTGAATGATATTTAATTATTTAGAGTAATATTGATAAATCCTGTAACACCCCAAGCTTCCTCGGTATGTTTCCTTTCGAATAATGCAATGACGTGCATTGTACGCAACTTCGAGATTTTAACACACCACAACCAATCAAACTAGCCGTTATGAATAGTAATACCTACTTTTTGAAATTATATATATTTTATATTTCAAAATGGACTTCATTTTTGGATTCGGAATATCGAATTTAGCCTAAGGTGAAATTTTGGTACTTTTCGGATAACTTTCATATTTTGATGAATAGTGAAAATTACTAAATTTTAATTAAAAACAACTTTTTTAATCAAAATAATTAATAGTGATAAATTGTGAATTTGAGTGGTTTTAAAGTATATTTAGAATATATTTTTACCATTTAATATAATGTTGGTCATTGGACATAATTTTACAATTAAACCGAACATAAACAAGTGTCAATCTTTTGATAGTTATTATCTCTTAAAAACACGCTTTTTGTTTTGACAGTGGGAATTAATTTTAAATTAATTTCTGCCACTTCTGTGTTTTGAATTTAGAAAAATGGATTCCATATTTGGAATCAGGATTTCCAAATTGTGTAAATAGGTAACTTTTATTTTTATACATTTTGAATAATTACTGCGGTAAATATTTTATTTACCATGGTTAAGGGTAAATCTGGTAAATAAGGGTTAAAAAAATAATATTATAATAATAATAAATTACCCTAAAATGTGTCTTAACCCTATTTTTTGATACATGGTCGACCATGGGCATCTTTGGGTCAATTTTGGGACCCCATGGATCCACTTGTAAGTGATAATGACACTTTATATTAATTAAGTTAAAATGAAAACAAAAATGACACAAGCATATATCTTTTAGCAAAACAATTGTTACATAGGGTTATATATGCTGGATTTTAGATTATAAATATTCATTAGAAATATAAAAAGATTTACTACATAATTGTATTTTATTTATAATTTTTTGACATTAAATAATTTATTTTATTTATGACACAATGATGATGCAGTAATTACTAAAATAGTAAAAAATTAACATAATGGATATTATAAATACCCAAATAATTATAATATTAAACTTTTAATGAATTAAACAAATTTTCTAGGATAATATGATATATTAGGATTGATTTATTTGACTTTGTTCGAAGTAATCAATCTGTTATGAGTTTCACAAAAATCAACTAGTGAATAGTGTCAAAATTGACATAAAAGAGTTCTTAAAACAAATATTATATTATTAATTGATATTAAATACCTAAAAACCTAAGGTTCGGACAAGAGACTTATATTATGATAGCTTAATCATTAATGGACCACTTGGGGGTCTTTTGGATGTATATAGTAAGTTTATTAACCATATTATATAAAAATACAAAGAGACATTGTAAAATTGAAACTAATTAACTTAGAGTTAATACTTAAAGATAAGGTTAATATAAGTACCCAAACCTGTCTAAATTCTATTGGATGAGTTGTTTTCGACCTATCCCCACCTCAACCTTTGAATAGTCAACTTTGGAGCCATTGGAAACCGAATATGAATTTATTATAAATTAATATTTCTAGCTTTTCCAAAGGTGCCCCTCACCCCTCTTATAAAAGGGCACTCCTCCTTCTCATTTCCTCACACCACTCAAGCCACTTGGCTCGTCCAAACTCTGCCCAACTAAGCTCCCCACATCCCTCTCCTCCTCCTTGAAGCTTCCCCTTAGGAAGAAAGCATTTCAACAAGTCCTTTGGTTCCAACCAAAGTGAGTTACCTAAATTAAAGGTAACGATTTCTCTTAAATTATTTTCATTTATTTTGCTTCTTCACCCCCCAAACTCTTTTTATTTCCCTTCTTTTGTAACAACAACAGTATCCTCAATATACTAGGATGTTGTTATAAGAAGTATTCAAACTACACATACACACAACTCCATCTAATGGATGATGAACATAATGTTTCTGTGGATGGCAAACTAACGCCTCACGAAACGATGATTGTTCAAAAACATCTTACCGCCTCTCATGGTGGCCATTATGATGGCACTGTAATTAAATATGATATTAATGATATATATTTTATATATAAGCTTCTGTAATTCCATTTTATTTCATACCATTATTCGTTTCATGTCGTATATACATACGATAATTTCATTTGAGGAAGTGCGGACTACCGCCCCCTTAAAATGATATGACTCGTTCATACCACACATGGAACGTATAAAGGATGGTGTTAATGAACTTAAGTAACATATATAAAATATTATATTATACTGGAATAGTAATATACCTATGTATCATTTGGATTCGATTCTTTTAAAATAAAAAATTAAATGGAAGTAGCGTTCGTGCGTACGTACGGACTACCGTCTCCACGAACGCGATGAGATTCATTATCCATCGTATCCATTCAAGTATAATTATCATTTAATGATTTAAAAATGATGTTTAAGTACTTGATATCATTATGGATATGAATAAGATACAAAAAACATGACTTATGTAACAAAACATATAAAAGAAAATGAGTAAGTTAACACCCGAAACGGCGTTAATACTAAGATATTATTAACAAATCAATGTTAAAAGATCATATATGATATCATATTAAAGTAAATGATTCTTGTATTATTCAATAACAATTATTTCACCATTATACAGGAGGTAAACCTACCATCGACCAAGGAAAAAGTACAAAGTAAGGGATTCTCTTATCTCACTTTCAATTCCGTGAGATTTCCATTGTTCGCTACTAAATTATTGAAAGTGGTGTATTGTGTACTTCCATTTGATATATATTATCATGATTCACTTTATATTCATGTTATTTTGTAAATAATTTGGTGGTTATTAACTTTTGGCCATGCGACTCAGTTGATTAACGTGGTAAGGGTTTTCTTATCTCACTTTTAATTCCGTGAGAATTCCATTGATCACCACTTAATTATTGCATGTGGTGTATGTGTACTTCCCATGATCGTATTCATTGTGTAATATAGTTTAATTTATGGGTATTTACATCATCATGGTATGATACTTCTTTCATGGGTGTATGTTTCGTAAGTTACCTAATCGATAAGGGAATTTGAGATTTCAATTTCCACTCATTTGGATTTACGCATATTTCATTGATTATATTACCCCAAGATTATGTGTGGAATCACTATTCATTTGATTATGTCATAATTTCCACTCCCCTTCCTGTGGATATAAGTTTGATACACATAATCACTCCATTGGTAATTCTCAAGTCATTGATATGAATTTGATAAGAGTCATTTTAACTCATTCTCCATCTGTTGAGTTAAACATCCAATTCGTTGGTATTGTTTTTACAAGAATATGTGTGAATGTCCTTTGATTGTTTTACACTGAATATTCAATCATATTTAGTGTATTTATATTTGTCACACATAATTATGTCATTGATTTATCCTTAACCTAAGGATACAACCTTTATGAGAGATTTCATCTCAATTTACATTCCATTGAGACTTATTTGATGATATACACCAAATCACTTTTATGTGGTGTATATAATGTACTTTGACATAGTATATCATGAATTCCTTTATTCTCATGATATTACAATGTTTTGATTACCTCAATTATTTGTATTCAAGTGTCTCTCTTTTGGTTAGAAACTCTAACCAAAATACCATTTTAAAATGTTTTAAAGAATTATTCTTCTAAATCATGCTCATTAATGTCCATATTTTAAAAATGGTTTTAAGGATTTATTTATATGGACATTAATGTTTTAAAATTAAAAATACTTTTAAAAAGTTTCAAAGTGGTATGGGACACTTTGATTCAAAAATCTATTTTTAAATGGCTTTTTGACAAATAGTGTGACTTTTAAATGTTTTCAAGAAAAGGTGGATATTTCTCTCAAATAGTTTTGATGATTATTTTCATCTATGTCAACATCCTTCATTATTCTTGATTGAGGTTAATGTGATACAATACAATCTTCCATATTGTATCGAATGAGTTATGTTTGACTGTGGATGTGCTATTTTTAAACCATTCAAGGTTTGTGGTAAAAGTATTGACATTTCGTATGCTAGTTTCAATACGAATGTTTATGTTATGTTTAAACTTGTTCATATGAGGAATGCATTGGACTTAATAAGTGACGGGTGGAGCCCGCTATAGCTCCTCGATGCATCAGTAGGTCTCATGAGACAAACTAGTGTCTTGGCACAAGGCCTTGGCAAAATCTTATTTGTAGTCTTGGCACGAGGCCTTGGCTATGTGGTTATGATAGTCTGGCATTATGCAATCCATCATTATGAAAGTAGTTATTGATATTGCATGTGATCATTCGACTAGTAGAATATCCATGTGAGTAAGTAAATAGCATTATTTCATTTTACCTTCGCCATTTTATGCTGAAGTTTAAATTTAAAAGGATTTTGTTTTAGTTATAAATTGCCTTAAGTGTTTATGCTTATTTATGAAAGCTTCTACTATAATGTTATCCTTACTGAGCATCCGAGCTCACCCCTTTCAATGTTTTATTTTTCCCAGGATTATGAAGAAGTAATTTATGAATGACCTGCAGAGATAGTATGAGGGGATATGAATACAAGATGTTTTTTTTATGATGTAATGTAAAAATTTATGGATGTATCTAGTTATTCCAAGGCTACTAAACTAATCGGTCTTTCGAGACTTGATCTTTCTCATAATCATGCCAATGTTATGTAATAATGCACCGACTCTAGGTAATTAGGGTCGGGGCGTTACAGTTGGTATCAGAGGAAGTTTAGTACAAACCTTGGTAGCTAGATTTAGATAAACTCTGATTAGAGCACGTAGACCTAAGATGAACTTTGAGGATTAGTATAGAAGAACTTCCTAGAATTTTGGTATTGTAGAGATTTTGTGAGTTTTCCGAGCAATACATCCCTGTCTGGATACGAGCAGGTAGAGGCGGCTCTGGCACAGATGTACCTAGGGGTAAAACCCGAAAACACCGCTTTGAGCTAGACTCGAACGGGAACTGGTGCACGACAACGGGCCTTGCTGCACTCTTGGTTACGACACTCCCGGGGGATATGCTTAGGATAATTTACATTTTCTTTACAAACCAATTTAAGTAATATATATATAAGATGAGAGTAAATGACCTTGGTTAATCCTAATATGTTTCAAATTGAGAATATGGTGACATTTTAATCTCTAAATGATTTTACGACTACTATTACTCACACAATGCTTTATGGTTTTAGTCAATGGCTGGATTCCAAGGAAGTCATAGTGACTTTGAGAATGATGTACAAGATGGGAACGGTGGTGGCAATGAGCAACAAAATGGAATGTTGATAGGCGTAAAAGATATCGTCTTTATGCCAAATCAGTTTTCCAAAAATATGATCAACAACATATATATTAACCAACTCCCAGACTCAATAAGGAAGAGAAAGGTGATAAATGATAAGAGCTCCAGCAATGGAGACCATGGAGAAAAGAACCCTCAATTTTCATCATGCAGGAAATGTGGAAAGAGACACCCAGGAAAGTGTCTCAATGGGACAACGAAATTTTTTACGTGCGGGAAGGAAGGACATAAAGTAAAGAATTGCCGAAGAAAAATGAAGAGTACTATGGAAGAAGATAAAAATGGTCCCAAGAGTCCATTTACAGTCATTTGCCGTAAATGTAGGGGACCTGGCCATTACCCGAGTGAATGTACTATTCTATAGGATATTTTCTTGGTCAAAGAAGAAGCTATGTGGGAATAAATGGTTGGAGAAATGTTTAAAAAGTATTATCACTCCTTGTTGATGGGTTTACTATGGAATAATTTTCTCTTGTATTTGTAACCCCGCAGTTTGCCATGTGAGAATGATATTTAAGGAAGAATTGTCTCTTCTCTTGTGGATATGGGTATAAATAACCATTTGGATTTATATGATCATTAGGGTTTGAGAGAATTATAAGTTATTCTAATTTGGGATGAAGATTCAAAGTATGATATAACATTTGTGGTTAAATTTATGATATAGTATTTTGAGGAATTTATCTCATTTTGGCAATATTATAAAATATAGTTTTTGAAAAAGGACAACACGTAGACCGTGTGACAACCCGTCGCGTCGGACAAAGCTATGGGAATCGAACCCACAACCAAAGTGCGATTGGGATTTATCGCCTACCACTGGACTACGTGAAGTCCCTGGTTAGTGTGACTTTTTTTTAGTTAAATGATTTTATTGATCAATAATAAGTTGATTTGGGTTCTTATTTCATATCAAAAGAATACCCTTGGTATAGGAAAATGATTTGGTGATTAAGTGATAAATGTTATTTTGGAAGATGTTCGCTTTGTTGGGAACACTATATGCCCAAGGAAAATAGAATACTATGGGGTTTCATTTGTGGAGTAATGATAGATTTTTATCTACGTTTTTATTGTGGATTTATAGTGATTTGGGTTATTTATGGAAATGATTAACCTATAATAGAGAATATGTGATTAGGTTAATTACTTTTGAGTATGTGACTTTAAGAGTATCTGATGTAATTTGGAGATACAATTTAACATGGGAGACTACATAATCAAATTCTTCTATGTTTTGGGTTTCAATATTAGTTTGGATTATAATAAAGGATTTTAAGGACAATTGGTTATTGAATGGTATCTATTTAACTTTGGGGTATTGTTGGTTTAATTTTAGAAATTAAGATTAGTACATATTTATCTCAATGAATATTCTTTTGGGGGATCATTAGATCATTCACTGACCATTTTGGTTTTGATTAATCTTCAAAGACAATGTAAATATATGGTTTATCCTTCATGGATCATGTGATTCTATAGAAGTTTATTATATCTCTTCCAGTGTGACCAAGTCTTCTTGAATACTCATCGTTTAAAAAAAAACGAGTTAGTGGTGGAAATTTATTAAAGAATGAAAATCTACTTAAAATGTAAGTATATCTCATAATGTTCTTAGTCAATATCATAAATGAATTACTCTTCCTTATGTAATATAACTTAAAAAAAATGTTGTCGGTTTACTTTCCTACTAGGAGACTAATGGTCGTTTGTCCCAACACAAGTTTGTGGTTTTCTCATTGTTAACTTTCTCCTGATCATGATTTCTATCCCTCTCCATCAGAACTTGACACTTAGTTTATCATCCATATCCATGTTTTCTTACATGGAATCCTAGTATGGGTTATCTTGGATGACCCTTATACCTCTCTTTCTTTCTTTTAAAGTGATAGTTTTATTGACTCTTTTTCCGATGTGGGACTTTCCATTATATTCCCAAGAAAAAATTTAAAAATTGCGAGGACGCAATTTATTGAAGGAGGGGAGAATGTAACACCCCAAGCTTCCTCGGTATGTTTCCTTTCGAATAATGCAATGACGTGCATTGTACGCAACTTCGAGATTTTAACACACCACAACCAATCAAACTAGCCGTTATGAATAGTAATACCTACTTTTTGAAATTATATATATTTTATATTTCAAAATGGACTTCATTTTTGGATTCGGAATATCGAATTTAGCCTAAGGTGAAATTTTGGTACTTTTCGGATAACTTTCATATTTTGATGAATAGTGAAAATTACTAAATTTTAATTAAAAACAACTTTTTTAATCAAAATAATTAATAGTGATAAATTGTGAATTTGAGTGGTTTTAAAGTATATTTATAATATATTTTTACCATTTAATATAATGTTGGTCATTGGACATAATTTTACAATTAAACCGAACATAAACAAGTGTCAATCTTTTGATAGTTATTATCTCTTAAAAACACGCTTTTTGTTTTGACAGCGGGAATTAATTTTAAATTAATTTCTGCCACTTCTGTGTTTTGAATTTAGAAAAATGGATTCCATATTTGGAATCAGGATGTCCAAATTGTGTAAATAGGTAACTTTTATTTTTAGACATTTTGAATAATTACTGCGGTAAATATTTTATTTACCATGGTTAAGGGTAAATCTGGTAAATAAGGGTTAAAAAAATAATATTATAATAATAATAAATTACCCTAAAATGTGTCTTAACCCTATTGGTTGATACATGGTCAACCATGGGCATCTTTGGGTCAATTTTGGGACCCCATGGATCCACTTGTAAGTGATAATGACACTTTATATTAATTAAGTTAAAATGAAAACAAAAATGACACAAGCATATATCCTTTAGCAAAACAATTGTTACATAGGGTTATATATGCTGGATTTTAGATTATAAATATTCATTAGAAAGATAAAAAGATTTACTACATAATTATATTTTATTTATAATTTTTTGACATTAAATAATTTATTTTATTTATGACACAATGATGATGCAGTAATTACAAAAATAGTAAAAAATTAACATAATTGATATTATAAATACCCAAATAATTATAATATTAAACTTCTAATGAATTAAAAAAAATTTATAGGATAATATGATATATTAGGATTGATTTATTTGACTTTGTTTGAAGTAATCAATCTGTTATGAGTTTCACAAAAATCAACTAGTGAATAGTGTCAAAATTGACATAAAAGAGTTCTTAAAACAAATATTATATTATTAATTGATATTAAATTCCTAAAAACCTAAGGTTCGGCCAAGAGACTTATATTATGATAGGTTAATCATTAATGGACCACTTGGGGGTCTTTTGGATGTATATAGTAAGTTTATTAACCATATTATATAAAAATACAAAGAGACATTGTAAAAGTGAAACTAATTAACTTAGAGTTAATACTTAAAGATAAGGTTAATATAAGTACCCAAACCTGTCTAAATTCTATTGGATGAGTTGTTTTCGACCTATCCTCACCTCAACCTTTGAATAGTCAACTTTGGAGCCATTGTAAACCGAATATGAATTTATTATAAATTAATATTTCTAGCTTTTCCAAAGGTGCCCCTCACCCCTCTTATAAAAGGGCACTCCTCCTTCTCATTTCCTCACACCACTCAAGCCACTTGGCTCGTCCAAACTCTGCCCAAATAAGCTCCCCACATCCCTCTCCTCCTCCTTGAAGCTTCCCCTTAGGCAGAAAGCATTTCAACAAGTCCTTTGGTTCCAACCAAAGTGAGTTACCTAAATTAAAGTTAACGATTTCTCTTAAATTATTTTCATTTATTTTGCTTCTTCAACCCCCAAACTCTTTTTATTTCCCTTATTTTGTAACAACACCAGTATCCTCAATATACTAGGATGTTGTTATAAGAAGTATTAAAACTACACATACACACAACTCCATCTAATGGATGATGAACATAATGTTTCTGTGGATGGCAAACTAACGCCTCACGAAACGATGATTGTTCAAAAACATCTTACCGCCTCTCATGGTGGCCATTATGATGGAACTTTAATTAAATATGATATTAATGATATATATTTTATATATAAGCTTCTGTAATTCCATTTTATTTCATACCATTATTCGTTTCATGTCGTATATACATACGATAATTTCATTTGAGGAAGTGCGGACTACCGCCCCCTTAAAATGATATGACTCGTTCATACCACACATGGAACGTATAAAGTATGGTGTTAATGAACTTAAGTAACATATATAAAATATTATATTATACTGGAATAGTAATATAACTATGTATCATTTGGATTCGATTCTTTTAAAATAAAAAATTAAATGGAAGTAGCGTTCGTGCGTACGTACGGACTACCGTCTCCACGAACGCGATGAGATTCATTATCCATCGTATCCATTCAAGTATAATTATCATTTAATTATTTAAAAATGATGTTTAAGTACTTGATATCATTCTGGATATGAATAAGATACAACAAACAAGACTTATGTAACAAAACATATAAAAGAAAATGAGTAAGTTAACACCCGAAACGACGTTAATACTAAGATATTATTAACAAATCAATGTTAAAAGATCATATATGATATCATATTAAAGTAAATGATTCTTGTATTATTCAATAACAATTATTTCACCATTATACAGGAGGTAAACCTACCATCGACCAAGGAAAAAGTACAAAGTAAGGGATTCTCTTATCTCACTTTCAATTCCGTGAGATTTCCATTGTTCGCTACTAAATTATTGAAAGTGGTGTATTGTGTAATTCCATTTGATATATATTATCATGATTCACTTTATATTCATGTTATTCTGTAAATCATTTGGTGGTTATTAACTTTTGGCCATGCGACTCAGTTGATTAACGTGGTAAGGGTTTTCTTATCTCACTTTTAATTCCGTGAGAATTCCATTGATCACCACTTAATTATTGCATGTGGTGTATGTGTACTGCCCATGATCGTATTCATTGTGTAATATACTTTAATTTATGGGTATTTACATCATCATGGTATGATACTTCTTTCATGGGTGTATGTTTCGTAAGTTACCTAATCGATAAGGGAATTTGAGATTTCAATTTCCACTCATTTGGATTTACGCATATTTCATTGATTATATTACCCCAAGATTATGTGTGGAATCACTATTCATTTGATTATGTCATAATTTCCACTCCCCTTCCTGTGGATATAAGTTTGATACACATAATCACTCCATTGGTAATTCTCAAGTCATTGATATGAATTTGATAAGAGTCATTTTAACTCATTCTCCATCTGTTGAGTTAAACATCCAATTCGTTGGTATTGTTTTTACAAGAATATGTGTGAATGTCCTTTGATTGTTTTACACTGAATATTCAATCATATTTAGTGTATTTATATTTGTCACACATAATTATGTCATTGATTTATCCTTAACCTAAGGATACAACCTTTATGAGAGATTTCATCTCAATTTACATTCCATTGAGACTTATTTGATGATATACACCAAATCACTTTTATGTGGTGTATATAATGTACTTTGACATAGTATATCATGAATTCCTTTATTCTCATGATATTACAATGTTTTGATTACCTCAATTATTTGTATTCAAGTGTCTCTCTTTTGGTTAGAAACTCTAACCAAAATACCATTTTAAAATGTTTTAAAGAATTATTCTTCTAAATCATGCTCATTAATGTCCATATTTTAAAAATGGGTTTAAGGATTTATTTATATGGACATTAAAGTTTTAAAATTAAAAATCCTTTTAAAAAGTTTCAAAGTGGTATGGGACACTTTGATTCAAAAATCTATTTTTAAATGGCTTTTTGACAAATAGTGTGACTTTTAAATGTTTTCAAGAAAAGGTGGATATTTCTCTCAAATAGTTTTGATGATTATTTTCATCTATGTCAACATCCTTCATTATTCTTGATTGAGGTTAATGTGATACAATACAATCTTCCATATTGTATCGAATGAGTTATGTTTGACTGTGGATGTGCTATTTTTAAACCATTCAAGGTTTGTGGTAAAAGTATTGACATTTCGTATGCTAGTCTCAATACGAATGTTTATGTTATGTTTAAACTTGTTCATATGAGGAATGCATTGGACTTAATAAGTGACGGGTGGAGCCCGCTATAGCTCCTCGATGCATCGGTAGGTCTCATGATACAAACTAGTGTCTTGGTACAAGGCCTTGGCAAAATCTTATTTGTAGTCTTGGCACGAGGCCTTGGCTATGTGGTTATGATAGTCTGGCATTATGCATTCCATCATTATGAAAGTAGTTATTGATATTGCATGTGATCATTCGACTAGTAGAATATCCATGTGAGTAAGTAAATGGCATTATTTCATTTTACCTTCGCCATTTTATGCTGAAGTTTAAATTTAAAAGGATTTTGTTTTAGTTATAAATTGCCTTAAGTGTTTATGCTTATTTATGAAAGCTTCTGCTATAATGTTATCCTTACTGAGCATCCTAGCTCACCCCTTTCAATGTTTTATTTTTCCCAGGATTATGAAGAAGTAATTTATGAATGACCTGCAGAGATAGTATGAGGGGATATGAAGACAAGATGTTTTTTTATGATGTAATGTAAAAATTTATGGATGTATCTAGTTATTCCAAGGCTAATAAACTAATCGGTCTTTCGAGACTTGATCTTTCTCATAATCATGCCAATGTTATGTAATAATGCACCGACTCTAGGTAATTAGGGTCGGGGCGTTACAAATCCATATCATTTATTCAATAAAAATATATGATATGGAATATTATTTATATTTATTATTAGATATAAGGAATGCTTTGGACTGGTTATATAGGATGGGACCAAGACATTAAAAGTGTAAATAATCACCTATAAACCATAGCATTTTTAAGGTATATGAGTAAAATTAAATCCTTTCAATAGTAATTGAATTATCTAAGGCATTATATAGTGAAGTTTATTGAATAAAGTGAACGAGATGATCCCCTACCTTGAGGGGTTTTCCCAAAATCATGGAAGCAGATTCATGAGAACTTCAAAGAACCTTGCGAAGGATAAATTTAGGAAAATGGAATATTATTGTGATGATATATCTATTCTTAGTGAATATTAATGATAGATTTAGTGTGTTTATATTGGAAAAGAGAGTGGATTTGGTTATTATTTTCCAAACATATGTTTTGAAATCTATACCATAATGTAATCCAAACCATAAACCAACCCATGGTTTTTTACCATTTTATTATAATGTGGAATGGTTTTAATTATTTAATATGTCCATGAACTTAGAACATTAATTTAATAACATTGGGGATGTGGAATTGATTCATGATTATAAAGAACTGATTATAAGATCTTAAAAATAATAATTTTTTGTAGGATTCATTAAGGGTTTATAAAATTAAAAAAAAAATTAAAATCATGCTATTTTATTGGGGAAACACATATTTTTTGGTGGATACAATTTATGGTAGACATTTCATCACTTTTGTGTCATTATGTTATCATAATTCACACCGCATATTTATATCATAATTAATTTTTACTCAAAAATTCATCTTTCTCATAAAATTAAAAAAATTTATCATTAAAAAATATATATGCATTGATTCCAAAAATAATATATATTTTATAATAAAAATTCTATATCTATGAGAAATTACACTTTTAAATTAAAATTCTTGTTTATTGAAAAGCACAGATTTTTTATAATAACAATTTTCCAACCCTTATAAAGATTACATTTTAAATTCAAACAATTATTCTCATAATTATATTTAATATATATATTTTAATAAAATATTTATATTAATATATAAACTATTTCAAAAATTCGTGAATTCATTAAATTAATATTTTTAACTAAAATCGAATATTACCCTAAAAACGATTTCATGTTTTGGAATATTAAATTATAATTTTTATCAACCACAATACTTCATTTATTAAGTAAAAAATTTAATGAATAAATATAATCATTATATTATTGGAAATAAATTATATATAATAATACTTTTAGTGTTAAGATCCAAAACCCCTTACTACACCAGTGATCACCTTAAGGGTATGGAGTTCAATGGCGAGTTTCTAATGGGATGGTTCAAAACACATGGTTTTTTTCATGATCTTTATAATATTGAACTTCCCCTATAAATGGTTCCACTCATGATTTAGTTTTTGGATCTTGGATTGGGATGGATGAAGGTTAAATCTGTGATATTATATCTCCCTTTTAATTTATGATAAATGAGCTTCATATGGAATCCTCACATTGGTTGAGGAAATCACATTTTTTTGTATTTGTCAATAGGAGTTTATCATAACCATTAACATATTTTAATAATATGATTACTATTCAACTACTATATTATAAAAAATTATGATTCTTAATAGTCATTTTGATATGATTGGATATAAACTATAATGGTTCAATATAACCAAATTAATTCATGGGTTTTCAATCTTTATATTACATAAATAAATAACTTATTCATTTAAAAATGGATTTTCATTATTAAAGATCAAGTTGTAACATTGGATATAGTTATATATTCTTCCTAATGAAATTAATGTTTTAAATATCATATATATTCATTTAATACTTTTTATAATAATTTTAGAGTAGTGTACATAGAAAATGATTCAAATTTCTCCAAATAGTTCGTAATTCATATGTATGCACAAGAGGCATTATCATTTCATAATGGGTGAAAGCATATAGTTGATATATTTATTTTAAAGAGTCTATATAATTTCATAAGTATAATATATATTCCTTAGTTCAATCATTATGACTATCTATGTGAGTTAGTGATTTTAAACAAATTACATCAGTTTTTATGGTGGTAGTCCTCTATTTACATGGGCGTTTGTTTTATTTTCATTGTATAGACATAAAAAAAATCATAATATAGCCAAAATTGATTCTGCTATATTTTAATTTTTAGGTAATAATTTATGTTAGAAAAATAGTTAAAAAATAATAATTTCATTAAGATGATTACCATATTTTACAAAAACCTCAGTTGAATCAATTCTTACCGACCATTGGGTTGTCCTTTTAGGAATATCAACACCTATAGAACATAGATAAGGATGTTTGGGTATGTTTTTTTCCTAATTTTTTTCATTAAATATGTCTCATGTGGTGTGAATTTATAGTGACCCAACATTTTCTTACATTACCATTAAATCATTTTAATGATAAACAATATAATATTATTACACATAGAGGATCCAACGGTTTAGTGTCTTGGGAAAACTATGACCATACAAAATAATTCCAACATCGACCATAAAAATTTATTCAATTTCTTCTTCTCTAGCATCTTACTGTAACTTGAACTCTCTTTAGTACATGTAGTCACCTGAGGATATACATCAAAAGGGGTGATCTAGAATCCCAGTAAGGGGACATATAAGAACAATATAGCATGGGTGAGCATAATCATAACATAGGCAAGGGATCATGAACATAAGGGGAAGTATAAATATAAGACTTTAAATGTGGCATTGCATAAAAATGAAACATCATGTATTAGTGGTAAACTACCACACATACTTGTGAACAAAGCTAGAATATTTTTCATAAATAATTTCAAATTTACTCATGAGATTGATCACATTACCCAATGCATTGGAGCGCTGTATAATTTCGGGCGCACCCGTCACATTCAAACATTCATATTGCGCTACTTAATTCCGGGCTCACCCGTCACATCATAATATTACCATTATCATGAATTCCACATAGAACATATATCAATAATGACCATAAATAACCCATGTAAAGGAATGGGTTTCATCTAATAAGATCACAATCATAAACATTGGGTTCCCAAAAGAAAGAGGGAATACCATACTTGATACAAGAACCATAAACCATGAAAGAGAGGTAAAAGGTGAGTTCTTAAAAGAAGTGTTCTTTTGGAAAAAATTTTGTTTGACATAAACGTTAGTATAAAACATGTATATCCTAGAAAAGGTAATATAATAGTGAAAAAATTATTTTCTTGGAGTGACCATATGAAATTTGGAGTTAAAGAGGGAGAACCCGAGGAAAGAAATTTGGGTTCTAGATTTCCCCTTACCTTATATCCGAATGCTTATTCTACTTTAATGTCATGTATAATGACATTATATTCATTAATTAGAAATTCTAGAACCTTATATACATGAATAGGGGTTGTTTTGGTTTCATTATGTTATTTTATGGGCCTTTTGATATTTTGTTGAGTTCAAAAACATTGCTCGTGAATGTTTGTTTTTATAGTTCTCTTGAGCGTTTCACATATATTCATGAATTGAACTTCTTTTAGAAAATGGATAAAAATAAAAAACATATATTACATGTTATTAATTATATAAAAGAAGTTAAAATTATCCTATAATGAATTACATTGTATTCTCTGTGGATGAATCATTAGATAAAAATTAAGTGATGATTGTTTGAGTTGATTTCGGCGGTTTTTTGACCACAATGAAATTTTTTTGATTAAAAATTTAGTAATATGTACAAAAGTTAGTTAAATAAATTTAAATAGGACTTAGTACCTATAATATATTCTGTTTCAACCATAAAAGTGGTTTCATGACCACATATTACGGTAGAAATGAAAAAAGAAAACATGTCATTATTGAAGGTGATAGATTAACACCTCACGGACAACGTTTTCTTTTAAAAAATAAAAGGAAGGGGAGAAGGGTTTTGGATAATATAATATCCCAATAGTATCATAAAAATTTATTATATGTATAATAATGTATTTACCAAACAATTGGTAAAATGATAGGTTGGGATAGAATAAGAAAAGAACTTGAAATTGAAAGGAATTTAAAGGAAAATAAGGGGAGAAATTACCTCTTGAATTCTCCTCTTGAGATCCTCCTTAAGGGGCCTAATATTGGTATTTTGATGAGATCAGAAGCACTTGGGCGTGGGGAAGGGGATATGGAAGATTCTTGGGAAGATTTTAGATAAGTTTTGAAGCTTGAGAGGTGTGGGGGACTGAGTGATTGAAGAGTGGTATTTATAGTGGAGGGGAGAGGGGATATCTTAATATAAAATACATTAATTTATTATTTCCACACAAGACAAGGAATAGTGAGTATACCATGACCAATAATAGTAATTTTATAATTTAATCCCAAACCAGGTGGGATTACATCAGCAGAACATCAAACATGACTATATAATTAGCTTATTTAGCTTATTTTTGCAAATTACAACATTTCATTATTCATAAAAAAATCAAGTATTTTAGAAAAATACCAAAATTTCACCCCAACCATTTTTCAATGTGTATAATACAAAAATGAAGTCATGTTTTTAAAAATAATTTTCTAAGTATGATTAATTTAATATTTAATTAAAATCACAATTTACTAGAAAAATACAATATTTAAAATTAAAACTGATTTTATAATACTTTCAAAAATTATGGAGGGTCTTATAAAATTATCTAAAAACTAGAAGAGATAGATTTGTTAATTTATGAACAAATTTTAATAAAATAAAATTTCTTTTAAATTATTTTATTATTTATAATTAATTATTTATGACTTACAAAAAACCTAAACGTTTACTATGGTCAAATTTTCACTTTCTAAGATGCCTAAATTTGATTTAATTATTCAATGGTAATGTTATTATTATTTTAAAAAATTTAGTATTCATAAGGGTCATAGTACTATTCATAAGGGTAGGTTACTATTCATAATTTTATGTTACAATTCACCAAAAAAATATTTTTTTTAATTAGAGTCCAAAAATCATCTTGAACACAACCGTGTATGTCGGATTTTAGAAATTCAAAACATAGAAGTGGAAAAATTATGTTTAATGGTCACATAATATTTTATATGTCATTATGATTCCTAATGTTATTATACTATAAAGAATAATTATAAGTAGGGAATTCCATTGATAAATCTTTGGGTCATTACATTCTTCCCCCCTTATGAAATTTCGCCCTCGAAATTTCATTTTACAAAAATAGGTGAGTGTACTTCTCCTTCATCACCTCCTCCAGTTCCCATGTAGCTTATTCAAACTTATGGTTCCTCCATAACAATATGAAAATATGAGTTGTTTTGTTTCATTGAACCTTATCTCTCCAGTGTATAATCTCTACTGGATGCTCCTCATAGGAGAGATCATCTTCCAATTTTACCACCTCTGAGTTTAGTACATATGAGGGATCAGGTATATACTTTATCAGGAGTGATATGTGAAATAAATCATGAACATGATCCATATTCTGTGGATGTGCAAGTCGATAGGTCGCAGTTACTATGCGGTCAAGGATCTAAAAGGGGCCAATGTACCTTGGGCATAACTTTCCTTTCTTTCCAAACCTCATGAACCTCTTCCATGGTGATATTTGAAGGAAGACTTTATCTCCAATGTTGAACTCCAAGTCATTTTTACGGTTGATAGTGTAGATCTTTTTCCTACTCTGAGCAGCTTTGATGTGTTTTTGGATGACTTGATCCTTCTCTGCATCTATTCCACAAGATCGGGTCTAAGTAGCTTTCTTTCTCCAACTTCATACCAATAGGATGGAGTTATACACCACTTTCCATACAGAGATTCATATGGAGCCATATGAATACTCGAGTGGAAGCTATTGTTGTATGAGAACTCAACCAATGGGAGATGGTGATCCCATCAACCATTGAATTATAGAGAGAAGGCTCTTAGCATATCTTCAAGCATCTGAATAGTCCTTTTTAATTTTCCATCAGTTTGAGGATGTTAGGCTGTGCTGAAATTAAATTCATTACTCAAAGCTGGTTGAAGACTCCTCCCGAATTTAGATGTGAACCATGAATCACAGTCAGAGACAATTGAGAGTGGGAAACCATGCAGTCACACCACATCCTTCACATATATAATTGCAATTTGTTCAAGTGAGAGATCTTCC
Organism: Viscum album; assembly: GCA_963277665.1. Classification (NCBI taxonomy): domain Eukaryota; kingdom Viridiplantae; phylum Streptophyta; class Magnoliopsida; order Santalales; family Viscaceae; genus Viscum; species Viscum album. The sequence goes on along the minus strand of OY728135.1, from coordinate 1,737,597,212 downwards.
CTAATAGTGATAAAATAGGCAGTCTTGGTGAGTCGATAAACCACAAACCATATGGAATTATTTCCCTTCGATGTCTTCGTGAGAACTGTGAAAAAGTACATAGTAACATTTTCTAATTTCCACATGAGTATAGGCAATGTCTGCATCATGCCATTGAACGTTTTTCACTCTGATTTAACTTCCTAACATACCATGCACCTTGATATATATTTTTCAATATCCCTCTTCATATTATCCCACCAGAAGTGTTCTCAAAGTCCAAAATATATCTTGGTGCTACCAGGATGGATAGAGAATGTTGAGCTATGTGCATTGTCTAGTAGCTCCTTCTTTATCATGGGTGATTCAGGCACACAAAGCCGTATTCCAAACCCAATCACACCATCATCTTCAATATGGAACTCATACAACTTCCATTCCTTTACTGAATTCACCCCCTTTTATATATCCACATCATCCTTTTGTGATTCCTTAATCTTCTCTTGGATGGATGGTTGCAAAATCATTTGGGCAAGGTAGGATTTATCCCCTACCCTTATGTTTTATAAATTCATCCATTTCATATCCATGAAGATAGGATATTTCTCCATCCATAACATGGATAGAGTAGCAGGTTATTTTCTTCTTAGAGCATCACCTACATTGTTTGCCTTTCTAGGATAGTAGTGAATATAACAATAGTAATCTTTGATTAGCTCTAACCATCTCCTTTGACGCATGTTGATCTCCTTTTGTGTGAATATATGATTTAGGCTCTTGTGGTCGGTGTATATGTCACACTTCTCACAATAAAGGTAGTGCCTTCATATTTGCAAGGACAAAATCACGGCTTCCATCTCTAGATCATGCGTTGGGTAGTTTTGCTCATGGATATTCCACTGTCGTGAAGTGAAGGCTATCACATTATCATTTTTCATGAGTACACAACCCCAAAAATTTCTTTGAAGCATCATTGTATATCACAAAACATTCTCAGCTTTTTGGTACTGTGAGTACAGATGTAGTGATCAACCTTCTCTTTAGATCCTTGAATCTTCCCTCACATTCTTCCATCCGGACATACTTTACCCCTTTCCTTGTTAATTTAATTAGAGGGCTTGACAATCGTGAGAATTTTCTCACAAAACGTCTGTAGTACCCCGCTAATCCAAGAAAACTATGGATTTCTGTGACACTAGAGGGCCTGGTCCATTCCTTAATCACCTTTGTTTTTGAAGGATCCACAGAAATTCCTTCACCTGTGACTACATGTCCCAATAACATGACTTGTTTCATCCAAAAGTCACACTTGCTGAACATGGAATACAACTTCTCCTTTCTCAGTGTTTCCAACACAAGTCTTAGATGTTCTTCATGTTACACCTTTCTCTTGAAGTAGATAATAATATCATCAATAAACACTACCACAATTTTTTTGAGGTAATGTCTAAAGACTCTATTCATAAAACCCCCAAATATTGCAGGGGCATTAGTAAGTCTTAAGGGCATCACCAAAAACTCATAGTTCCCATACCTGGTATGGAAGGTAGTCTCTTGAATATATTCCTTATTTAGATTTAGCTAATGATATCCAGAATGAAGATCCACCTCTGAGAAGTATTGAGCTCCTCTTAACTGGTTTAACAAGTCGTCAATCCTTGGAAGAGGATACTTATTCTTTATGGTGATCTTGTTGAGTTCCTGATAATCGATACAGAGCCACATTGTTCCATCCTTCTTCATAAATGGCACTGGCGCACCCCAAGGTGATGCACTATGGCATATGAACCCTTTGTCCAGATGCTTTTGCAGCTAATTCATTAACTCCTCCATTTTTATATGAGCCATCCTATATGGACACTTTGAGATAGGAGTAGCTCTAGGTATGAGTTCTATTGAGAACTCCAACTCACGATCTGGGGGAATTCTGGGTAACTCTTCGATAAATACATCATCGTATTCCCTCACAATGAGAATTTCCTCAATGTTGGACGTTTCCTTTGACTCAACCATTTAGGTGAGGTATGCTTTTTCATAGGGAATTAACACCAACACCATTGAAGGATTTTTCAAATGAGATTAATGATCTTCCTTGAATTTGTAGAGGATCATGGGATGGTTATGAATATGAAAAGATATTTCCTTTTCTCGACAGTTGATATGTGCTCTATATAATGAGAGCCAATCCATTCCCATTATAGAGTCGAATTCCACCAAGGGAAGTATTACAAGATTTGGGGGAAGAATATTCCCATATACGCAAACAGGAGAAGAGTCAAAAACTTGGGTTGCTATGATTTCACAACATGGTGTTTTTATAGATATATCTACTTCAAGGTTTTGAGGCTTTGATTATATAGTTATAGAAAACTTTCAAGATATAAAAGAATGAGTAGAACTAGAATAAAATAAAACTTTTTCCATTCTTTAGTTAATAGGAAGTGTACCATGTATGACTTTATTATCTTTCTCAATTTCCAAAGTAGTGATGGAATAAGCCTTCCCTTGTTCCTTTGGCTTTGGTGGCTACTGATACTAATTACCCTCGAGAACTCTAGGTTTAGTGCATTGGAATGCATAGTTACCTAGATCCCTATAGTTGTAGCATTGAACCATGAGTGGGTCTCTCCTTTCTTCCACCAAATTCTCCTTCCTTTTTATTTCTTTTGGACACTCTTGATCATGGTTTCCTTCTTTCCCACTCTTGAAGAATTTCCCCATCCCTTTATGACAGTTCCCATGGTACAACTTCCCACATTTTTGGTATGTGGGTCATTGAGTTTTCCTCCCACCTTTGTCATTAGACCCACTGGCTTGAAACTCCATCTTTTGTTTCTTATCACCATATCCATGAGACCATTCTCCAAAATCCATCTCCACTTTGAGGCCACAACAAAAAACTTATTCATAACTCCAAATGTATCTAATTGAAAGAGCCTTTTGAAGCTATGGTTTTAATCCACTAAATAATCAATAAATTTTTCTATCATTGTTGATAACAAAACCCGAAGTGTACCTTGGAAGACTTGTGAAATTCACTTTGCAGGTTGTGAAAGATTATTCTTCATTTTTTCATAATCTCTGTGAATTCTCTCTCCATCTTCGTGCGAAGAGTTCTTGGGAAATACTAGTTAAGAAACATTATCTTAAAGTATTCCCATTCCATCTCTTCAATTTCCTCCATTGGCTTGGTGTTCTTAATTGAATCCCACCATTTATCATCCTCTCCATCTGGACGATAAATGGATAGATTCACCTTCTCCATCTCAGAACAGTGAAGCACATAAAAGATCATCTGGATTTGACCCACTATTCCTCAACTAGTGGATCAGATGATCCACTAAACGTCGGTGGTCATTACCACATAAAACATTTGAAAGCCAATTGCTCCCTCTTTGGTGAGGGGGGACGTTCCCCATTATTATGATTATTGTTCATAACCTGAGATAATTAGGTAAGCATCACCATGAAGTTTTAAACTCCACCTCCCAAATCATTGTTTATGTCATTCGGGTTATTGTTGTATTGTCCCTCACATGAGTTGTTGGCCTGGTTTTTCCTGGTTCCCACTATTTTCTAAAATAAAAAAGGTTAGAACAAAACATAAGTCAACTAGTCATGAATAACTTATTCATTTAAAAAATTTATAATATAATCATAACATATGGGATCCCTATGTAAAAAATCTTGTGTGCATATTTGTACTTAGTCTCATGCTAGAGGTTTTCTCTAGGGTTCACTAATCCTAATTCCCAAAATAACTAAACCTTTCCTCTAATACCAACTAATGTGACCCAAACTTTTCTTACATTACCATTATATCATTTTAAAGTTATAAAACATAATAGCATTACACATATAGGATCCAATGGTTTAGTGTCTTGGTCAAACTAGGACCATACAAAAAATTTACCACATCGAGCATAAACATTTATAAAATTTCTTCTTCTCTAGCTACATACCGACACTTGACCTATCCTTAGTACATGTAGTCACATGAGGATATACATCAAAAGTGATGAAATAAAATCCTATTAAGGGGACATATAATAAAAATATGGAATGGGTGAGAATAATCATAACATAAGCAAAAGACCATGAACATAAGGGGAAGTATAAATATAAGACTTGAGATGCGGCAATGCATAAAAATAAAACATCAGGTCTTAGTGGTTAACTGCCACACATACTTGTGAAAAAAGATAGAATCTTACTCCCACATAATTTCACATTTACTAATGAGATTCATCACATTACCCAATGCATTGGAGAGCTGTATAATCCCGGGCGCACCCATCACATTCAAACATTCATATTGCGCTATATAAATCCATGTGAACCCATCACTTTATAACATTATGATTATCATGGGTTACACATAGAACATATATAAATAATGAAAATAAATAACCCATGGAAATTAATGGGTTTCATCTCATTATAACACATTTATAAATATTGGGCTCCCAAAAGAAATAGGGAATACCATACTTGATACAAGAACCATAAACCTTGAAAGAGATGTAAAAGGTGAGTTCTTAAAAGAAGAGTTATTTTGGAAAACATTTTCCTTGAAATAAACTTCAGTAGTAAACATTTATATCCCATAAATGGTAATATAATTATGAAAAAATTATTTTCATGGAGTGACCATACAAAATTTGGAGTGAAAGAGGGAGAACCCGAAGAAAGAAAATTGGTTTCTAGATTTTCCCCTTACCTTATATCTGAACACATCCTTAACATTAATTTCCTATATAATTACATTATATTAATTAATTAGAAACTAAATAACCTTATATAAATGAATATGGGTCATTTTTGTTTCATTATGTTATTTTATGGGCCTTTTGATAAGTTATATTGTTCAAAAACATTGTTTGGGAATGTTAGTTTTTATGGTTTTCTTGAGCGTTTCACATGTATTAATGAATTGGTCTTCATGTATAACATGGATAAAAATATATAACATATATTACATGTTATTAATGATACTAAAGAAGTTAAAATAATCTCATAATGAATTAAATTGTATTCCATGTGGATGAATCATCAGATAAAAATTAAGTGACAATTGTTTGAGTTATTTTGGGCGGTTTTTTGACCACAACGAACTTTTTTTGATTAATAATTTAGTAATATCTACATAAGTTAGTTAAAAAACTTTAAATAAGACATAATACATATAATATATTATGGTTCAACCATAATAATTATTTCATTACTAGATCTGAAGGTAGAAATGAAAAAAATGGAACATGTCATTCTTAAAGGTGATAGATTAACACCTCACGAACAACATTTTCTTTTATAAAATAAAAAAAAGAGGAGAAGGGGGTTGGATGATATAATATCCCATTAGTATCATAAAAGTACATTATATGTATAATAATATAGTTAGCAAACCATTTGGACAAAAATAATTTAGGAGGGAATAAGAAAAAAACTTGAAATTGAAAGGAATTTAAAGGAAAAGAAAGAGATAAATTACCTCTTGAATCCTCCTCTTGAGATCCTCCTTAAGGGGCCTATGATTGGTCTTTTGATGATACTGGAAGCTCTTTGATGCATTGAAGGGTCTAAGAAAGATGATTGGGCATATTTTAGACAAGTCTTGATGCTTGAAAGGTGTGGTGGAATGAGGGAGTGAATGGTGTTTTGTTTGAGTCTTTGATGGCAGTTTGGTGACCGACTCTTCGGATTTTTCCAATTTGCGAAGGAAGATTGGATATGAAGCATGTTATAGAAGAGGATGAAGGTTAAAAAATGATGTATAAGAAGATCATTGTGTTGTGTTTGGTCTGGGTTGTTCTGATCCAATGGATGAAGATGATTCTCAAGCAGTGGCGTGGAATTTCTGGTTCTGTTGTTGGTTTTGGGCTCTACGGGTTCCATGAAGACAAGGAAATGGAGGTATTTCTGTTGAGGTGTCGCTTCGATGTTGAGTTTGAGTGAAATAGATGGTGGAGCTATAGCTTAGTGGTGGAGGTTCTCTGTTTCTCTTATTTTGTTTGGAGTAAGGTAAGACCTGAGTTTTTGGTTTTAGGGGTTGAATCAGATTGGCAGTGATGTTAAGATGGACAATTTTCTGTTTTAACCATTGGTATTGGCCGGATCCGTTGAAAATTATGGTTCATCAATTGGATGGGGTGTGAGCAGCAGTTGGAAAGATTTGTCAGTTTTTCATTTGATGGTTTGTATTTTTGAGCTGGCTTGGTTCAGACTTTACATAAGGAAATGATTCAGATGAGGATTCAGAGTAGGTAGCTTCCTCTATGCATGGCTATTCAGATCTAGAAGATTGAGAGGGTGTGGCCTAGCCATCAGTTCCAGGCCCATTCATTTTTTCAAGGGACAACTTGCTGAGTTGACATGTATTGAAGGAGGCTTTCCATTATGATGTTGATGATGGGGATGGCCATTTCTTGGAGTCATGTTTTGGGACTAGGTTATGTTTATGTATTTATGTATTTGAAGTCTTGTGAGGTTTTCCCATTTTCCTTAAAATAGGGTTTATCAAAAAAATTAATAAAAATATTGGCCCTCAGTCCATTCAGTCAATGGTGGTATTTACAGTGGAGGGGAGAGAGGATTTCTTAATATAAAATCCATTAATTTATTATTTCCACATAAGACAAGGAATAATGAGTCTTAAATTACCAAGAATAGTAATTTTATAATTAAATACAAAAAAAGTGGGATTACATCAGTATAACATCACACACGACTCTATAATTAGCTTATTTAGCTTATTTTTGCAAATTATGGTATTTCACTATTCCTAAAAAATTCAAGTATTTCAGAAAAATCCCAAAATTTCACCCCAATTTTTTTTCAAAGTGTAGAATCCAAAAATGAATTCCATTTTTTAAAAATATTTTTCAAAATATTTTTAATTTAATATTTAATTAAAATCAAAATTTACTAGAAAAATACAGTTTTTAAAATTTAAACTGATTATAGAATGCTTTAAAAAATTATGTAGGGTTTTATAAAATTATCTAAAAACTAAAAGACATATATTTTTTAATTGATGAACAAATTTTAAGAAAATTTATTTTATTTGAAATTATTTAATTAATTATAATTAATTATTTATGAATTAAAAAATACCAAAACATTTATTGTGATCAAATTGTCACTTTCTTTGATACCTAAATTTTATTTAATTATTCAAGGGTACGTTTAATATTATTTTTAATAATTTAACATTCATAAGGTTCATAGTACTATTCATAAGGGCAGGTTTCTATTTATAAGGGTATGTTAATATTCTCCAAAAAAATATTTTTGTTTAATTAGACTCTAAAAATCATCTTGAACACAACCATGTATGTCATATTTTTGAAATTCAAAATATAGTAGTGGAAAAATTATGTTTAATGGAAACATAATATTTTATATGTCATTGTGATTCCTAATGGGATTATACTATAAGGAATAATTATAAGAAGGCAATTCTATTGATAATAGTAAACTTACCCATGAATAGTAAACATATTATAATTAAATAATTAATTTCAAATAATTATTTATGTCATAAGTTTAATGTCTAAAAAAACCAAAGGATGATATCTTATAATGGTTATTACATTTTATCTGTTTTCATTTTAGGTTGACCACTCAATAAACATATTTTAATTTTTATTGCACTGAATTTTTTATTTTTATTACCATTGCATATGTCTGAAAATGAATGTGGAATCATTAAAAAATTTGTAAATAAATATTTATAAAATATAATCTATCTTTAAAAATTCAATTCATAGAGGTGGTATAATTAAATTTAAAAACAAACCTGCAAAACATGAAGAAAAAATGTTCTTCAAGAAATAAATTTTACCAGAATAAAAAAATATTACATTAACCTATTTACTAGTAATCAAAATTACATTGATTTAAATTACTGTAGTTAGATATATAATCTATAAATTTAATTTATATCATTAATTATTATGTAATATTTTAATTAACTAAAATAAATATGGATTATTCATTTAAAAACATTTTCCTAATAAATATTCCTTTTTACGTCGAAATGATCATATATTTATATCTATAAAATTTTATTTTCAAAACATGTTTAATTAAATATATTATTACACGTTATTATAAATAAATGTATTAGTTTTTAAATACTAATTTTTCAATCATTCATAAATTCTTATTTATAAGGGGAAATTTCAAAAACACATTCTATTATTATTTATACATTGTATATTCAAAATTGATAATTACCACACCAAATTATAATTTTTGTTCCAAGAAATATTAATGTTCTAATTGTATTATTGTTTTACAAAAAATCTGAAAATATAGTTCATTATTTGTTGCAATATTATTTCTTTTTAAACCAATTGATGCCATTAATATATTTCCTTCCACGCAACAAAGAGTTTAAATGAACATGACATACTATTCTAATATTATATTATATATGGGAGTGATTCATTAGTTTCTATATTAACGGGTATCAATAGGAATATATAATTTATTAAATATATATTTTAATTATATATATATATAATGAAATCCTTGGTCATCAATTTGCTAGAAATTAAATTAAAATATTTTGAAAGTAAAAAATTGATATTTGTATGAAAAAAAGTTTTTAATTGAACAATATTTTTTATATAGAAAAATTAAATAAATCATTTTTAATTTATAATATTAAAGAAATATTTAGAAAACATATTCATTAAAATATTTTAATAATAATTTTTTTCTTCTAATTATCATTAAATAAGAATAAATTTAGTTTTATTCCAAAAATGATTTTTTCAAAAAATTGTATTCATTAAAATATGATAAAATATTAAAAACATAATTTCTAACACTTATGTAAGGTTAATAAAATAAAACGGTTCCCATATTTGGAATAAGTATTTTGAATTTTAGTAAGTATTTCAATGTTATTTTTTGGTCATTATTAATAGCAGCTGTTGTAAAAATTTATTACTAAAGTAAAGGTCAAAAGTGTTAAAGAGGTGATAAAATATAGGTATACGTGTCAGAAAAAACATAATAACTTGTCAAAATTCAATTGGTTATGTGTAATTTTAACCAAACATAACCTAAATTCAAATTTTGGTTTTATTCATTCCACTTCCACTTGAGTATGACTTTATTATATTTTTATTTTTTTGGTATTTACAAGAGTGAAACTACACTCACATATAAAATGGATTATCCTATAATCTCATATCCACTCAACATGCACAATTAATCATAGTAAATATATATCGAAATAATCTACAAATATCTTTATCCATGACCTTGATGTTTTTGTTTCTTCCAAAATACCTATCCTAAAATACTTATGGTTCTTTTCAAATTAGGATACCTGAATAAGAGTCATATGTTCTCATGAATAATTTTCAAATTTATTTACTCATAATAATTGACCAAATGTTACATAAAAATATTAATATGATTTCATCTATAATGTTTACTATACTGAGATGTTGGTATGTTACCATTATATTCATTTTCTATATCCTTCCCATCATTGAGAATTTTATAATATCGCTAACGAGTACATGTGGACTACCACTTCCATGAAGCGATTTGAAACATTTTTAATTTATTATTTAAATGAATTTTCATAATGATGGAATTAATGAATATATTTTATATTTTCTTATTTTATTATGATTCTATGAAGTTGAATTATTTCTAACATTTCATTCTTTCAATCCATTAAAATGATGAAACGTCACAAATCCTTATATATAAACTACCATATCCATGATGTGATGTAAATCATTTTACATAAAAAAACATATATAAATGTTTATAAATTTTTATATAATGCCTATGTATGATACATATAACATAATTATAATTTTATAGATGATGAAAAACTAGTCAAGGTTCAAGGGCGTGAATTGTAGACCAGAAACATGAATAGAAAATAGATCAGTTTTCAACTAAATATTGATTTTAAAAAAGAGTTATTAATTAATATGTAATTTTAAATTATATGATTGTGATATATTTAATGAAAATAATGAACATTTTTATGGGATGTATGTATAATTATTCAAAATTTAATACCAGAACCAAATAGAACATACAATGAAAGTGATGACATGAGGTAAGAGTTTATGTTATAATTTCATTTCTTTTTGGGATTGTCTATCACGAACCAAGTCGGGTCTCCATCCAATCGATGCCCGACCTAGTTCACGATAAGGACCAAAGGGTGTTCCCGATCCCCACGTGCTGGCAGAAGTTCCCAGTTATAAAAACCTTAACACGTGTGAATGATTTACCCAAATATATTTATAAATATTAAACAACCAACAATATAAAATTTACCAATGTTTGAAGTTACAATGAAAAAACCCTTTAACCAAAAACTAGAATTTGAGAGACATAATTAAACCAAAACCCAAAAAACAAATAAAAAGTATGGTGACCAAAAACTAGCTCAAAAACCACCACCTGGAAAGAGGAAATCTCCCTCTGGCCATCTCTACAACACCATCGATGCAGGATCTTTACCAACATAAACTTCCATTTTGATAAGATTTACCCTTACCTATATTATACATAACCAAATATACTTACACACAAAGGTGTAATTTGGGTGTGAGCTATTTCCCAGCAAGATTCCACCCAAGAAGGATTCCATGTACTAAACATTATATGGAAAATAAAATTTCAAAATTAATAAATGAAATGAAATGCTAAAATAATTTAATGTAAAATAGTTTTAATGAAAACAGTTTTTAAATGTGTGAAATTTTAATTAAAACCACCTTTACCATTTAATTAAGCCTCAATTTCCCCATAGTATACCTAAAGTGAGTGCATCATAGTCAAAGATCACTAAACATGGGAGTGTCCCTATACGTACTAGCAATTAATGGGACCCTAGAACCTCATGTCTAAATGAAAATTGGTATATGAACCACAACCAATTGTATCCTTATGCATGAGCCACTTGGGGGGAATCACAACCCAAGGCCTAATGGTCAATAAACAAATCACATGTTTAATAAATGTTGTCATCATCAATTCTTCTATGTGAAACCAGGATGAATCCACATCTGAATCCTTAGCACACTAGTCCGAGTGTACCCTCCTAGCTACTCGGGCTTCCCATTTGTGCTCAAACAAGTTTCTGGTTAAAAAATATGCAACATCCTAGAAATCCTTTTTTTTTTATTTTCATAAATACGGTTTAGGGTAACCGAAAACCTCACATCCAAACAACCAAACACGGTATCTGCAAAACCCCTCCATCCAAAAGCAAAATAATATCACAATTTCAAAATTCAAAATCAGCTCGAAAAACGTGTCCACCTCGAGCCGCACAACCACATCGAGGAATGTTTCAGCGCGACATCACCTCTCATAATATTTTTGGAAAGAAAGTCGGAGCACCACGCACCACTATTCACAGGGAAAGGAGGCGGATCCATCACCGGAACAACCATAGGTCCCTCAAGAAGTTTCACGGAGGACATCAGAGAGTGTTCTGACCCCGTCACCGACATCACAAACCACCATCACCACCTCTGTTGAAGAAAAAATAAGCATGTCCAGAAAACAACCACATTCACGACTCATAAATCCATCCCTTTCCATCTGTGAAATCCAAATATCACACGCATAGAATATTGCGAGAGTAAGAACATCACCAGAACCCATAAATCACCCAATCAAAACAAAAAAAACAGCACAGTACATCACCAATTTCAAGAAAAAACCAGCCTCAAATGATCACACACCAAACACCAAAAACAAGAGTTTGTCCGACAAACCTCCCGACGTAATCCTCATCAGCTCAAAACAAAACAAGCTCCCATCGCCGCCATCCGAGAAAACCAGAGATGCAACGCTCGACCTCCAAACACCCTGATTGATGGCCAAAGTGCTGATCTCGAACCGTCGGGCCAGGGACTCAGACACAGAATCAACACCGAGTCGCGAAGACCCCGGTGCGTGCAAGACGAGCCGAAACAAGGCCGCAGAAGTATAGAAAACACCACCTCAAAACTCCGAACTAGGGAAGAAGGAGTGCATATCCGAGATGAGGGAGGTGGCGAGAGAGAAAAACTAGCTGAGCGTTATGTCCCTTACGGGCTCATCCAATATGTAACATCCACACAAGGAAACCAAACACAAAATACCTATACCAAAGTCACCATTTAGACACCCAAATCACATTCAAAAATCATACACACACCAAAACATTTATAAAATTTGATCCCCACTGTATAAAAAGATTTAAAAAACCTTTACACAATTTATAAAACACTTTTGCGTCATTAAATATTATTTAATAAATCATTTAACATTTTCATAAAACAATTTTAAAGGGTATCACACTGCTTTATACAAAAAACACAACCCAAAACCCATTTAATGATCATAAAAACACCCACAACATACCAAAATATAATTTTCTACCCTTTCATCATTTAATAAACCAAATTCACATTTTATAAAACAACATTTTATGAAACAATGTGGGTTTTCATAAAAAATTCCCTATATATCATATGAACACGACTCTTTAAAAATAAAAGGTACAATAAACTATCTTACATACTAAATTCACACCACATAAATTAAACAAGGTCATACTAAATTAATTTAGTATGCAATAAGTTCACCCAGTAATGATTAAGGATGTAACCACGTACCTCAGTGCCAAATTTCCCACAAATCGATGCAAAAATCAAATCGCACCAAACCCACACCAAAAGGGACCTAATGTGAACCCTAATTAAATCATTTGAACTAAAAATATCAAAATAAAACCATATAAAAATAAATTATAACTCAAAACCATTAGGAGAATTAAAGATTCTTATTCGAGTGATTTGCACTAATGGCGAATGGAAAGGGGATGTCGGAGGTCGTGCTGGAAAGGGAGAGGGTCACTAGAGACGATCCATGCTAGAGATCCTACTGTGAAAGGGAGTCAGAATGAGGGATATTTGAGGGAGGTGGGGGGAGGGTGAGGTGGTCTGCTGGGAGGGAGTGCACCGACAAGGTTTTGTTCGGAAGGGAGACAGAGGGAGCGTCGATTGAATTCTGGTTGGAAGGGAGATGGAGGGAGCGCTGAACAAAGGAGGAAAAAGGGAGAGATTAATAGGGTTCAATGAACTAGGGAATGGGGAATGATGTAAAGAGGGAAAGTGGAAGGAAGAGGGAATGTGGGGAAAAAAGTATGAAAATAATAACGGAATAAAATAAAATAAAATAAAATAAAAATAACCGCCCCAAAAAGAAATAAAATATATACAAACAAAATAATAATAATTAATGATAATAATAATAATATTTAGTGATAATAATAATAATAATAATACCTTAATAAAATATTAACTAATATAATAATAATAATATTCTTAAATAATAATAATATTATTATTACCCTTAAAATGATATTTAATTATATTTATCCTTCTAATTTTATTTTGTTTTTATTTATCCTTAATTTAGTTAATTAATTAGTTAACCATGCTTGAGGAAGGGTGTATGGTGATTTGTCGAAGCCACACAAATTCAAATGTGCTCTACTCGTGTGCCTAATACAGTAAGATTAAACATGCATATAACAACAAAACACCAACAAAATATAATTAGATCGGCCCACACCTCAAAAAAATATTTCAATGGCTGATAAAATTTTAAAATAAAAATAATTACACAAGTCTCGGTGTGAAAATTCTCCCCACCATGAAAACTTTCATCCCCATGAAAGTAAAATCGATGCCTAATCGAAGAATAAAAATAGATACCCCTACTCAATCCATGAATTCTACTCTCAAGTCTCATGATCATCATTCCGAGGCTTCCAAAGAATATGAACCAACATAAAAGACTACTCAAAAATCACCTTATCTTTTGAATCCACTATCCTCACTATCCACTCAAACACTGATAAATTGGGATTTATTTCAAAATCATCCCAATTCAATACATGGGATGGATATGGGTTATACTTCTTCAATGGGAGACATGAAATAAATTGTGAATAGACTTTGACTATCAAGGTAAATACAACCTATATTTTACCTTTCTAATCTGATCTCTAATCTCGAATGGTTCGACATACCTCAACATAAGTTTTCACTACTTTTTCTAATGGCGGTGACCGAATCGAGGGGCCACCATCAAGAACCCAAGATCTCCCATTGAATAATCAAGGTCCATACATATCTGATTATTATAAAATTTGTGGAAACTTTGAGCTGTCAATAACTAATGCTCGATCAACTTGACCTTGTCAGACGTCTCCAACACAAGGCTTGATCCCAAAAGTTAGGTCTCTCCTACTTCATCCCAACATAAAGAATACTGACATGGATGACCATAGATCACCTAAAAGGGAGACATTAATATATAGGGTTGGTGACTGTTATTATAAGTGAACTCGACAAATATTGAATTGATATCCCACAATCCTCTGAAATATAACACACATGCGCGAAGCATGTTCTCTAGAATCAAATTTTTCCACTATGTCTAACCATCTGTTTGAGGATGTTATGCTGTACTAATTTTGATATATGACCCCAATTCAATTTCAAGGTCTTCCTAAAACTAAGAGTTAATGTTGGGATCTCTATCAGAAAAAATCTCTAATGAAACACCATAATGTCTGACCACCTCCTAAATATACGATCGGCCCAGCTCATCCACTTTAACTGTATCTATGATCAGAATGTTGTGGGATGATTTGGTAAAATGATTAATCATAACCTATATGGTGTTCTTTCATTGAGGTGTATGTGTAAATCCAATAATAATGTCCATGTATACCTCGTCCCACTTCCAGGTTGGAATGGGTAACGACTGAAGCCGGCCAGGGGGCCTCTGATGCTCTTCTTTTTCCTGATGACATGTATAACATCTCGATATGAAGTTTGTAATGTCATGTATCACACTTGGCCACCAAAACAATCGGAATACAACATAATACATCTTTGTATAACTAGGGTGGGAGGACCACAAAGACTGGTGGCTATCCTACATCACCACCTTCCACAGAGACAACAAAACCACTTCACGGCCCTTAATGCACTATATTCCCTCAGGAGATAAAGACCAATCTGAAAAATTCTCCCCACCCCGAAGAAACTAAATAGACCTCTAACATAGATCATCACTAGGATTCTCCTACTGAATCAACTCCAGGAGATCACGAGTCCATTGAACGCTTTCCATGAACACACCTCTACTATTCTCCTTGGTCTCCAAGTGCATCTAGGAAAAGAGCCCGATCAAAGTCCACTCATCACTGGAAATCCTCAAATTATGCACTGGATCTTTTATACTCAAGTAATTATCCACCAAATTAACCTTTCCAAGGTTATATATGGTATCAAAGTCAAACCCATGTGGATAATCAATCCAATGGCGCTGCCTCAAATTGAGGTCCTTCTTTGAGAAGATACAGGCTAGACTCTTATAATCAAAATAGACCATAAAATTATCCCCAAAAAGTTAGTGACACCACACCTTTAGAGAATTAATGACCACTACTAACTATAATTCATTGGTTGAGTAATTCTACTCGTGCAGTTAGGGCTGGAGAGATCCACAAACTACTACTTGACAATCTTGTATAAGAACACACCAGAGGCCCATACATGAAGAATTGCAATAAACCACATATCCCATCCGGGACTCTGAAAAAATAAATATAGGTGTGTTTTTAAACTTCCTCTTTAACTCCTCAAAGGATACCTAACACTCTAGAATCTATTTAAATTTCACTTCTTTCTAGGTGAGTGTGGTTATAGAGGAGGCAAGCCATGAGAAATCCTGAACAAATCGCCTATAATAAACTACTAGTCTAAGAAAACTCATGACATAGAACACATTATTTAGATTTTACAATGAGATAACTAGACCAATCTTCTTAGGATCCACTAAAACCCCTTTCTCAAAAATTAAGTGGCCTAGAAACATAACTTCCCTAATATATAAGGTGAACATTAAAATATTTTCATAAAGTTGAGGATCCTATAGAGTTCCCAACATGATCTGTAAATAATGCCCAAACTCTTCCACAGATCCAGAGTAAACCAGGATGTCATTCATGAATACCAGAATAAAGGATTTGAGATACTAGTGGAGCACCCTATTTATGAGTTCCCTAAAATAGCTGGATCATTCGACAATCCCATAGGCATGAAAAAGTTCCCAATGTGGTCTTACATATTTGGAAATCTATCTTTGGGATGTCCTCTTATCTCATCTTGACTTGGTGGCAACCCAAACTCAAGTCTATCTTAGAGAACCACTTTTCCACATTATCTGGTCAAAAAAATCATCAATTCAGGACAATCGGTATTTATTTTTAATGGTTACCTTATTAAACATCAATTAATTGATACATAACTGGAGAGATCTGTTGTCCTTATTTTCAAATAGAACATGAGTGGCCCAAGGAGAGACGCTCTGGAGAATGAACCGTTTGGATTCCAAATATTCTAGCTCTATCTTTAATTCATTCGATTCGATGGGGGATATGCGATATGAGAGATAATATATAGGTTGTTTTCCTAGATCCAATTCAATCAAGAACTCTACATCCCGTTATATGGGTAAGCCTTAAAAATCATATTGAAATACCTCTGGGAAATCATCCACTACATGAGGTAATCCCCCATGAGGAGCACCACTATCATCATCCAGCATGAGCAACAACAACTGAAAGGAAATACATCCCAATTCTGGAGTGGAGGTCCCGTACAACCCGACTGAGGATCCCATTCCAGAAGAAATAACTCAGGAATCCCATCAGGTGCCTTGGAACTCTCCTTTAACCTATAACAATTGATATGAACTTGAATGTGAACAAGGCAATCCATGAAAAGTATTACATCGAAAAGGACCATATTCAAGACCATAAAATCCCAGTCCATATCCACTACCGACACAGAAAGCACACATGATGGGAACTTGAGGCCATGCTTCTTCTTATTACACAGCGGTGTCACCAACTCCATTGAAAAAGATAAGAGCTCAGTTGGAAAATTTAACTGGTTCACAAGACAGGAAGATATAAAGGAAATTAAAGAACTGATATTAAATAAAAAAACTGATATATAATATTCAGTCATGATGGTACCTCGATGAGTCGAAGGTCCTACATCTGATCCTCCTGGTACCTGATCTAAAACATGAAGATTCCTGGTCCCTTCCTGAGAATAATTGATCACCTGCAGCTCTTCTCTAATATGGACTTGCCCAGAAGGCAATCTGGTCCTTCCTCCATGACAACCAAAATGAGATCCCACCATCTTGGCCAGCTCTAACTAAACTGACACTCCCATAGAAGCCACATATCCTTCCACAATCTGATAAGGGTGTTCAACAATAAAAAAATGCTATGATATCCCATAATCCCAAATCAGTGACATGGTCTGGGAGGAGATGTACATAAAAGTTAGGAATTCTCTACCATTCCATGCAGATGGAACACAATAGACCCTAAAACAAAATCCATTAATGATGTCTTCCAAGAAGGATGGCCTGAGGTGCCACTACCCTTCTCCGCATGTTCATCCTCATTCCTATTATTCTTAGATTAACTACCTCTGCCAAAAAATTTCATAGCCCCAAAGAAACCAAAACTTCCCTTTCATTCAATATCCACCGTACAATATTGGTCAACCACCTCAACATGAATCTTTAGCTTTAATATGAATAGATGAGAATAAGTCTCAAGTCGAAAACCCTTTTCAAACCTATGAGCCTTCATCTATTCATTGAAGAATATTTCATGTGCATATCAGGCCAGCTCAACAAATAATTTGGGATACTCCATCAATGATTAGTCCCCTTTTACAAGATCTATTAATTCCATGGATCTATAATATTCCAAGACCTCTGGGAAGTACTGTTCATTGAATACCACCTTGAATTCCTTCCATCTCATATGCTCATTCTTCCCATCTTGGACCATTGAGTCCAACCACCTTCGAATGAGACCTTATAGTAGAAATGAATTTCATTTTACTCTAACCTCCTTAGGGGTATGAAGAAACTCAAACATGTAATCAATCATCTGAAGACACGCTTCTACTTCTTGAGGCTCCGTGAAACCTCAGAATGAAGTGGGTTTGTTCTTGAGAAACACCTAGGATTTGTCCTTTTTTGGACCAGTTTCATCTTCTTTGACTAGAATAAGAGTTGGATTAGGAGTCCCTCAATGTTCTATGGTCTAAATAGCTCAGACTATATCTTCCACAAACCTATGATCAAGACGTGATAGATAACTATCTTCATATTCCAGTAATGGGTGTGAGGGAGCTCTCTGGGACGACATGTTGTTGCAAGAAGCAATAGACACATAATAACATCATTAATGAATAAGGTCTGAAAAATAAAATTCCACCAAGGGAAAAAATCAATAAATAAAATATACTGAAGAAACACAATGACCAAACAACTTCACCCCCACTTACTGTCTACATGCAGCATGCAAATACCACTAGGAGGAGAATTTGAACAAGCATTCCAACATCCCATGACGATTTGAGGTATGTCATGAGGTGTGATGGCTAGACACCCCACTTGTAACCAGAACACCGAGCCCCGATAGTCCTAGCAACTGCATATCCAGACTCATCCCAAATAATATGACTCAAAGGGATTAACCTCCATTGATTCCATTTTATAACAAACCATGTTGGGTCATTATCCAACCAACGCCCAACCCAGTATGAAGTAGGGCTCAGAGGGCGTTCCTAATTCCCAAAGGTTGGCACAATTTCTTGGGTATAAAAATGTTAACACTTGGGAATAATTTAAACAGATACGAATATAAATATAAAAGAAACAAAAATATAAAATAAACCAAATCTAGAAGTCACAACGAAACAAGAATTTAATCAAAAACCAAAATTTGAGTTACATGTTTAAACCAAAACCCAAATAACAACTACAAAGTACGGTGACCAAGAACTATCTCAAAAACCACCACCAGTCAAGAGGACTCAACCCTCAATCCATCTCCACAACACCATCCATGAAGGATAACTAATAACCCAAGCTGCCATCTCTATAATATTTACCATTACCTATATTAGACATAACTAAGACTACTTACACCGAAAGGTGTAAGTAGGGTGTGAGATAATGCCTATCAGGATAACACACAAGAAGGATTCCATGTAATAAATATTATATGTAAAATAAAATTTCATTCTTAATAAATGAATATAAATGCTAAAATAATTTAAGGGAAAATAGTTTTAATATAAAAAGTTTTTAAAGGAGTTCGATTTTAATTAAAAACACCTTTACCATTGAGGTAACCCTCAAATTACCCAATGTATGATGATGGTTAGTGTGTAATAGTCAAATAGAATTAAACAATGGAGTGGATCTATGGGTACTAGCTAGAAAAGGGACCCTATCACCTTGCATCTTAGTGAAAAGTGGTATAAGAACCACAACCAACTGCATCCTGGTGCATGAGCCAGTAGGGGTAATCATAACCTAAGGCCTAATGGTCTATAACCAAATCACATGTCTAATAAATGTTGTTGTCATTAATCCTACTAAGTGAAATTGGGCCAAATCCACTTTCGAAACACAAGTACACTAGTCCTATTCCTCCATTCTAGATACCCAGGCTTCCCATTTTTGCTCAAACAAGTTCCAGGTTCAAAAAGTTTCTACATCCTCACAAGAAAACCAAACACACACCACATATACCAAAGTCACAATTTACACACCCAAATAAAAATTAAACATCATATGAACGAGAAAACATTTCTAAAATGTGATCTGCACTGCCTAAAAAAATTTATATAACATTTAAAAAATTTATAAAACACTTTATCATCATTCATATATTTTAATAAATCATTTAAAATTTTCATAAAACAATTTCAAATATTATCTCATGCCTTTACACACAAAACCAACCAAAAACCCCTTTGATGATCAAATACACACCCACAATTTACCAAAATATAATTTTAATCCCATTAATCATTTAATAAACCAACTACACATTTAAAAAAATATATTTAATAACACAATGTGGGTTTTCATAAAAAATGAACCATATATCATATGAAAATTCCACTTAAAAATCAACGGAAAAAATAAACTCTCTTAAAAACTAACTTTTCAACACATAAATTAAAAAAGTGCAATACTAAATTAATTAAGGAAGAAATAAATACACCCAATAAAGATTTAATGCGGAAGCACCGACCTCAGTGTCGAATTTCCCTCAAATTTGTGAAAAAACCAAATTGAAACCAATCCGAAAACAAGGGACCTAAGGATGACACTAATTCAATAATTTAAACAAAATCAAAATAGAACAATAAAAAACAAATTATATCTTGAAACCCTAAAAAGAAGGGAAGAGAATTACTCATGTTATTTTCACTTGTGGCGAAAGGAGAGGGGATGCTGGAGGTCATGCTAACAAGGGGGATAGTTATTAGAGGTGAGCCACACTAGACCCCCGATCATGGAAGGGTGGTAGCTTGAGGGCTATGTGAGTAAGGTTGTGGCGACACGATGCAGTCCCCTAGGAGGGAGTGTGCCGACTGGGTTCTGGTTAGAAGTGAGATTGAGGGAGCGTAGGCCAGGTTCTAGTCAAAACGGAGATTAAGGGAGCACTGACCAAGGGAGAAAAAGGGGAGAGCCGACTACGGTTCAATGCACTAGGGGCTAGGGTGAGACGTAAGCCGGGAAGGGCAGAGGAATAGAGGAAGAGGGAAAAGGAAAAAAAAATTAAGAAAAGAACAAGGGGAAAAAGAAAAATAATAAAAACCTAAAAAAAATAACAAAAATATATATAAACATAATAATAATTAATTAATGAAAATAATAATAATATTTAGTGATAATAATAATAATTAATTAATGAAAATAATAATAATATTTAGTGATAATAATAATAATAATAACATAAAAAAATATTATCTAAGATTATAAAAATAATATTGTTAAATAATAATAATAACATTACTATCATTAAAATGATATTTAATTAATTTTATCCTTCTAGTTTTATTTTGTTTTCAATTTATCATTCATTTACATAATTAATTAGTTAACCGTGCATTAAGTAGGATGGACAATGATTTGGAGAAGCCACATAGCTCTAACTGTTCCTTGCCCATGCATTATATGCCATTAATCCCAAACAAGAATTTATCAGAAAAACACCACAAAATCTAATCGTATTAGATCGAAGCATGAAAAAATATTTCAATTTATGATAAAATTATAAAATAAGAATCATTACACAAGTCTGAGTGTGACATTGTCTATGTTATGTTTTGAATTATAAAAATTACATAATACTTATCCTTTACACATAATAAAATTAATTAAGATATAGTAATTTATAGAATTTTCAACTATTCAAATAGTTTTACTCTCTTATTTAAAAAAATGATCAAGAAAATGATTTATTAAAAGCTATCCTTAATTTCAAATTTGTTGATAAACTTTTTCATTCATGTTCAAATCCATTAATATATTTTAATGAATGTTATTTTCTATGATTTTAGTAATTTCCAACAATATTGGAGTTACATTAAAATTTATAAAGGGAAATATTTTTCTCATTTTCCAAATGAGTTATTTCTGGTACTTTTAATATAATTTTGAGAAAATAATTATTTTAATATTTATTACATGAGTATATTTTCCCAATATCATAACCGCTCATTCCCTTGAATAAAACAATACACGTTTCAATGGTTATTTTTAAAGAAAATAATTTCATTGATATTTTTAAATTTTTTATTTTTAATGATACTTAAGTAAAATTATATATCTTTTATTTTCATAGAAATTTTCATATACTATTTTAATGGTAATTTTCATCTTAGTTAACATCCTTTAATATTTTTTTTATGATTCACTGAGGATATGATCTATTGTTACAATCAAATTAATTTATTTGGATGAATTATGATTATATTTTGATTGAATGTTTCTGAAACTCATTTGTTTTATATGGGTAATTACTTTGATGAAATATTTATTAAATTTTTTTCCATTCTAAGGGTTATACATTGAAGAAATTATGACTATCTTATGATATTTTGACACACTCATATATATGGTTTTCATTATTTTATATGGATGTCCTTAATTATATATCCCACCAATGCATTAGGTAAAAATTTATATCTCATGAGATAATATGGTCTGGAAGAAAGAGTGAACCCAATTTAGTAAGGGACTATGTCCATTATGATAGTCTTAGATGTGAACCTTGAAAAAGGAAATGATATAATTTGGAGCTAAACCATCCCAATATAATATTCATGTTAGTGATCCTTGATTATGGAAATGACTATACATATTTTTATTATACTAATATAGGTCTTATGCATATGAAATATTCTTATAACTTGTGATTGACAATTGATGATTCCCCAATATTAAAACCTAAGAATTTTATTATGAAAAATATTTATATCTTGATTCAGGAATTATTATGTCTGGGTAATTGGGTATTAATTTCATAAGATATGATCATATTATCATAAAATAATAATTATCTTATTCTCACCTATGGTCATTGATTATTATCTTCTATTTTTACCTTTATAAATCAACTGATCTTACACTTTCATAAGTTTCAATTCTAGAGGTTTTGAAGAATGATTTCATGTAGGGAATGTCTGAGAAGTGTAATAAGTGGGAATGACATTGTGGGAGATATTTAAGATATTTCAGGAAATAATATGATTTTGTATATAGTATCTAAAGACACTAAACCATTTTTGTAATGTGGAATGTATTAATATGAGATATATTGAATATTAATAATAAATGATGTAATGATTTTGTATGTGATTCTTAAGTCAACCCATATGTAATCATAGTATGGTTAATAATTTTTTTTGAATACTTTTCATAGTATATAATGATTCAACTTAAGGTAAAAAATGATGGATTGAATGGTATATAGTGTGAACCTATATATACCAATGGTTTATTATAAGGTTTTCAAATTTAGGACATATCATTGATGATATTCAGGATTATATGATTTTTCACATTGATTATTGTATCATGATTTTTACTCTATACCTTATGGTTTTATCGAATGGATAAAACCGAGAGAAATCATGTTAACAATAAATTTGGTGGATAATAAAATGATTTTCCTCTTGAGAAACTGAATGACAAGGTATATGGAATGAAAAATATCATTTTTCATGATCATAAAACACTCTCATTCCCAAATTCATATTGAGATTATAAATAAGAATGAGAGGGATCGACACACCATTGATTATTTGATGAATAAACATCCACATTCTTCTAGTGGGCCCTCTAATCCACTACATTATGATCAATGTTTATATACCACTGAAAATAAATTCTCAATTAACTATGGATCATATCATGAAAAATGTGTCCTAGTGGTGTATCATTCAAACAGTTATATATAAAAATAATTGAATATTATTAATAATATAATAAAATAGGAAAATATTGACTCAATGGAATGGTATGATATTACGAGGTCTTCATGGTTTATAATTTTCTTTAACTTTTCATGTAAAAATTGCAATGGAATTCCTTGAGTATAATTAGAAGGATGATGAATCAATTTAAACCTATATTAAAAAGTTTACCACACTTTTGTGATATGCCTGCAATTTATCATCATACATGGATGAAAAATTTAAGGATTATTCAATGGATTTAAACAAATCTATGAATGGTTCTAGACATATAGGACATTACTAGTTGTAATGAAATCGTTCAAAGTGGTCTCAATATATAAATATAGATTGGATATTCCCCTAATTCTCAAGGTTATTATAATAAGATAAAAATTGGGATTCATGGAATATTTAACAATAATACCCATAGAGGAAAGAAAATGATTCTTCTTTTTTGAGAAATGTATTTAAATAAGCATGCTGGTAATTATCTCAAAGTTAATGAAAATGGCTACAACTGTAGAAAATTAAGTCCATTGAGTAAGGGAATGTTTATGAGATATAAATATTCAACCCATCAAAAAGAATGCGGAGAAGAACTAATTTAATACAAAAAAAACAACACAACTAAAACTACAAGTGGTATTGCCTTTATACCATCTTGTACCAAAATTTCAGGGTTAATGATGACAATAGGAATCAATAACCTCTTTATCCAAGTGATAATGGTAAAGTTGATGGGATAAAAAATAAGTAATTTGATAAGGGTATCATATCCCAACATCAATTATTTGGTGTTGAACTATCTTGAAATTATTTTTCTTGTATCATTTTTTTCACCTTTAGTCCATATATCCTTTACGATATAATTTTGTGGGAATGTGGTTCAATAAAATCCAGTTATTCTCCCTCTAGTTGAATTTGAGGTGATTTTGGGAATCAGTTGGGTCTCAATATATGGATCCAATAATAAATATTGAGGAAGGGAATTCAAATATGATATTCCAAATCAAACAATGATTATTTAGTAGTGTGTGGATGAATACAAATGACCATTGTAAAGTAAATCAATTGTATCAATGTTAAAACCTGTTAATATGGGGTATATATCTCATATTTTTTTTAAAAAAGATCAACATTGATGATATAATTATTTTTTTGGAATATGTTAATGTATCTCATGGACATATTTGTATTCATTCCCTAAATAATGAAGTCTATTTTTTAAAATAAATTATACCAAGTACAACATCTATTTCAATGATTACATATATAATGTCTCTTATTGAGTTACTAGAATAGAAGAAGCGACTATAGGAGAATTTTGTTAAGGAATTTATTCAGTTGAGTGTCTTACCATGGGATTCAAATATGATTTGTATTAATAAGAAATATAGTCCAATATGTTTTCCATTGATTCTCAAGAACATAATAATATTACTATTGAGTATAGGTATCATCCAACTAATATTGAAGATTTTTTTGATATATTGTAAGGGGTTTATACTTTTCAATGATTGTACAATGATCTAGACATCATCATTTAGACGTTTAAAAGGGGTAAATATCTAAGAAATATTTCATTATGAGGTATAATAATAATTAATTTAATGTTATGTCCTTTGAAAATACCAATTCCCCACCAATGACCATGGATCTAATGAATACAATATTTATAGAATAACTTGATTTGTTTTTTTATTTATAGTTGATATTTTTAATTTTTATAAGATAATTGATAATCATAAATATCATTTGATTATTATGTTGAAGACAATGTTTAATTATAAAACTCATTTTAAATTTACCAATTCTGAATTTTATCTATAATTGTTTCATTCAAGCGTCATATAATTTAATTTTAGGGTATATAGATGGACCCTTTAATAATGTTTTTTTTAATTCCTAATACCAACCATGGTTACTGAGATCAATATGTTTTTTTGGTTCTAATGCTACTATTTATGATTTGTGATAGATTTGTCATGTATATTTAATACCATAACCAATTTCACATAACATTATTTCAATTTCTTTTAGACAGATGAATATAGAGAAAATTTCATGGAAATAAAAATTTGATCGGTCTGTGCACCTAGTCACACACTACCCAGTAGTGTAGAAGGATTTGCGTTCTATATCAATTAATTGAATAATTTATTGGGACTCTTACTCAATTATAATAATACGACGACTTATTATTACTCACACCAATTGAAAATTCAAGAGAAAAATTACTAAAATCATGAGTTAGCCATGGATGTGGTAATGTTTTCATTGAAAATATATAGGAATTATCTTTATATTAAAAGATATGATATATATAGGTCATAAAATCTTAAGGTATGTTATCATATAAAAATAGTTAACGATGAAACAAAGGGCATGATTATATTTAATTAAATATTATGAATACTCAAAACATTTCCACGTAGATAAGGTGAATAAGTTCATTGATCCTTAATGTCAGAAGGATCATGCTTTCTTACCTACGAAAAGGATTGAAAGAGATTTAGTGACTATGTATTTTCATAATATTGACCTTCAAATCATAATGAATGGATAAAAATCTTGTCATTCTAAGAAAACAATTTAACCAATTATTCATGTGTTGTTTAAGAGTATTATAAGGAATATTTGGAGGTTCAAAATAAGGGAAGAAATCTTCTCATGTTCAAAAATGGTAGTGATAGAATGATTTGGTTAATTAATAGTGTATGTGTACAATTAGATCAAAAAATTGAAGAATGATCTATTATTTTAAGCTCATAGTTCATCAATATATATTCATCTTAAGAGTAAAAAACGATTTATATATATCTTAAAGTGTATTTCTATTAGAATAAAATGAAGAGAGATATTATATAATATGTATCCAGCACTTATTATTCCAATAAGTTATGATTGAGAGATATTATTTTAGGGGGATCCCACAAAAATTACCCATAGAATAATGGAAAATGGACAACATCGCCCTGAAATTCATCATCTAATTCCCCAAAAAAGTAAAATAACAATATTCAGTTTGGGTTGTAGTGAATCTCCTAAGGATTTCAACAAATTTAATTATAAATAAAGAAGATTTTTTCTTGGTCATATTTAAAATATATACATTGAGTAAGTTGTATGTTTTTTTTGGATTACAAATTGTACAATATCTGATCCGAACCAGAAGTTTACCTTGATTATATAGAGAAGTATTTAAAAATATTGGAATATGATATTAGACATTAGAACATCATTTCATATTTAGATAGATTGACATTTTGATAGAACCATTCAAATCATAAATGATATGTTGAGACTATGTTCTATGGATTACAATAGTTGTTGGGATCAACACCATATTCATGTTGTATTTTTGTGCATAATAGAATTTACTCAACCATTCATATTCCTCTTAAAAAATAAATCAATGTAAAGATGTTTAGGAATCAAACATGTTGGGTAGATTTTGAGGAAAAATTATTTGGTGTCGGGTTTTATTAAATAATAATAAAAAAATATCAAATGTAGAAAAATAAATTAAGAAACCTTTGAATAGGATCCTCAAGCAAGGTAATATGAAACTGTATATAAAATAATGTAATGAAGGGATACCGTACTTGCATACATTATACTAAAGAAGTTGTTTCAACCCCAGGTCATCATTTAATGTTATTGTATATGGATCAAAAAGTTAAAATTAAATCATTCCCAACTTTATGGTGTATCTTTGTGATGCATCAAATCATTTGATATTTATATGGAATTGATTTTACAATCATGGTGTTCTAGCTTATTGTGTGGATTGAAAGAAGAGGGTAGATTTTGGTCCTAAGGAGTTTCTGCCAAGAAATATGGAAGCATCACACCAAAAAAAACACCATTTCATAGAACTGTCTAATATTATAAATCATGGATGATCCATAATTGTATCAACATTTATTCAACTTATGAAACACTTGAATACATTCCATGGTCGGTTTATTAATGTATTAAAGCATCATATGAATTAAATTCAAAACATTATACAACCTATAATGCCTTAATAAATTATATCCACACTTCATGAACAAATATTCTATAAAATACTAATATCATATAAATTGTTGAACGATAAACAACTTTTTATATGAAAATCCAAATTTTGTTGAAATAAATAATAATATTGACCCACATATATACACACAAACACATTTGGATTTAGGTAATATCTCCATCAATTCCCCACTTATATTAAATAATATATGTACATGTTTTATATCACATTATATTATATAATATATAATAACTTCTGAAATTATATCCAAATCACCTTTGGGATACCCTGAAAAACACTATTGAAAATTTATCCTTAATTTCACCTTATATCACATAATGTGTAATACATTGTTAATAACAGTCCAAAAAAATAGTTGGATGTACTCTAATACACATTCGATTAACTCTCATAGTCAATATCAATCCCCATTACATCAACAACAAAGTGTGAGCCGATATTCCCTTATATCATTGGAAACAGATTCAAATATATGAATCTATATATATTAGGAAAGGGTATCCTCTAAAAAAAGTTTCAATACTACTCAATCTATATCGGTATCTGGTTTGATATCAATCTAACACATATATATTTATATCATTCTCCACCATTATTCATTATATCAAAATGTACATTATTATATCTTACCATTTCCAACACATCAAGTTATAATTGGATAGGGAGCTCATCAATCCCATATACTTAACTTATATATTTCTAATTCATAGTGTAATGACTAATGTGATGGATAAATTCATAACATATTATTAATCCTTATGGATAAGAACACCATATGTCTCTTATACAGATTGATATACAATATCAAGGTGTGGAGAAACACTCCCACAATATATATCAATCAAGGACCAAGAGTCCATAATCATTATAAGAGTTTAAAAATCACATCTTGGTAAAACTCTAACTAACAAAATGATCATAAACATACCCTCCCACCACCATATTATTTATATCAATATGTAGACTTCTGTATGTACATTATCAATTTAGAAATGTACTCATGCTAGGTACCGCAGTAACCTCAGGTCACAGTGACTCAAATAGGATCCATGCACCCCTAGTACACCAAAGACTTGTATATGACACTCTAAATGGAATACATAGTAGGTCTTCAAGTTCACAAAAAGAATCGTGTTCTCTATTTAATATGTCAGGAATATATTAGTAATATCTATACAGTAATCCTACTCATTCTAGTGTTATCATTTCATCATAACATATAATACTCCATCATTAATATTAATTAGGGATAATCTGATATCCAAACTTTAAGAGGTAAAATATCATTTCACATCATAAAATGTATAAATATATATAAATTTATATAGCCATTGTGAAATACTAATAAAATGGAGTTTTTTATTAATAAGATATATTTTAATATTTTATAACTCTTTTTGAATATTTTAAAAAACCAACAAAAGAACTAGTTTATAATATAATATATGATAAATTCCTATATCATCCATATGGTTTTTCACACATTCCATGTTTATTAACTCTTTACATCATATGTAATTACTTTCACATCTCTATATTACCATATTATAAAACCCTCTAACTAAAATCATTATTGTGTAACATCTATTATGTAAGATAGCATGAATAACTGTTATACTTATGAATGAAAATTAAAACTGTTCAACGTGTTAAAAATATTGAGACTTATAAACATAAAAACATCAAATGATATGATATCAAAATCTTTTGTCTACATATAATTCTTTCTAATTTCATCATCATTAACAATAATACCATATTCCATGATTTTTTTCATTGAAATAATGTAACATTCTACACTGTTGTTTTATTAGTTCTTATAAACCCTTTTAGTTTATAGTGAAAATTACATTAATATAGCAATAAATGTAAATCATTCCTTATAATTTATATACCATCATATCCATTTAGATATCATGTGTAATTCACCATTCATATTGACTGGTATATTCCTTAAAGAAATAGTGTCATTCATTTTTTGTGATATATATATATATGAAAATATTTAAATTTCACTTTATTATTAAAAATCCTAATCTGTATTAGGATAACGAGTGAAAAAAAACTTTAATATTAGACTTATAAAATTCTTTAGTAAATAGTGATATTCACTTGGTGATCAATTTCTGCACACTGTTACTTAGGAAAGAAATATTCTGACACAAAAAATATCATATAATTTTTTTTCTTAAATAGATAATCATGCATATGAACTTCTATTATATTATGAGTCTTATGAGTGTCTTATATTAAGCCTATATTTATCAAGGATTGATCACAATTATTATCATAATTATTATGATATTCTATTCAATTAAATAATTCAATATATGAGTATCATGTATTAATAAACATTTAATGTGGAAATTTGTTAAATGGGAACCCAATAATATGATGGTACCTATTAAAATATATCATATCCATTATTGGTTCAAGATCCACATTTCACTATGAAATGAGTCCACTCAGGCCTTTATCTCACAACATAGTTATTTATGTAGGGATTTATCCTAATCATATTATATAACACTATTGGATAGCTCGGTCGGCATCTCCTTATGCATTCGGTCATATGGATAAACGCAAATTTATTTATATAGTTATGTAATATTAGTACTGTCACCCTGATAATGTAGTCCAAAATAAGAAACATGAACAAGATAACAAAATAAGTATAAGAGAACCCTGTTATGGAATGACCTACCCAAGGATGATCTAGTGTCTCCCGTCCTTACATTCCTTATAGAAAATAATCTAGAGATGTCTGGCAATAGTATTTCTTACCTAATTTGTAGATTTATTTCTTGAAAAGTTCCACTTTTGAAAGAAACTAGAACATGTTATTTGATGGGGATTTAATCTCACAATATTATATCATTTTGTTCACTTTAATATTAGAATGTATCTATTAATTGAGTTTGCGATCCTATTCCATGCACCAAAGCATTATGTTAAATACATATTAATGTGAAAATCTTTACACAACTCATAAGTTTTGGTTAATCTCCCCAAAATTTTATGTGAAGTATATTAATAAATATATAAATGCATCATTTGGATAAGTTACATGAACACTTCTTGTATAGATCATATAGTTTTATGAGATTAACAATCACAACATGAGTAAGCAAGGAGTGACGGACATCCTACCCCATTTAGTGTATTATCGAAGGAAAAAACCTCAAGGTAGGTAAGTAGTAAATACCCAAGTCACTCTACATAGGTACAAAATTAATCCTGAGAAAATCCAATTCAATATTACAATATTTAAAATATATACTCAATAACTAAATACAAGTTAATAAATTCAATTAGAAACAGAGGTCAAGGGGGATGAAAAACTAAATTCCTTCGCATTTACTAACATATAATGAAAGGCTCTATTCTAGAACTAGATTAAAATTTTAATCAAAAGAATATAAAATATTCAAATTTATTAAATAATTTACTAAACATGAATAAATTATGGAATAAATTATATATAAATGAATAAAAAATATTTAAAATTAGATTTTTTTTCTAAAAAGAGCATAAATAAAAGCTAACTATAATACATTATATGATTTATTCTTTGAAATTATGAATATTATTTAATTTTTAGAAAAAAAATATTATATTTATTATAATATGAAATCATATATATTTATCATTGTATTAAATTTCCAATTTAAATATTTGATATTATTTGAATTTTTTACTATTTATACTATAATTTATATCATATAAATATTTTACATAATATAACTATTATATACATAATATTTATTTAATCATTAATTATATCAATCAAAAATATATTTTTATGGATTAAATAATATCCATAAAAGGATCCCTTTTATTTTAAATAATTCACATAAATTAATTCTTTAAAAATTCAAAAATTATATATATGTATTTTGTATTTTGTATTTTTTTCATAATTTATAAACCTTTATAAATTATTTATTATGACTTATAAATAAATAAATTTATTTCTATATCATATTTCACTCCATATAATTTTTCTAAAAAGAATTTAAAATATTATTATTTAATATATGGGAAAAAGTTTTATGAATGAATATTTAATTAACTATAAACCATTATTAATGATTAAATTAATTTATAGACACCTTATACATTTAATACTTCTAATATACATTTAGTGATGATTTATAATTATTTTATATACCCTTGATATCATTTTAGAATTTCAATAAATCTTTTAAAATCACTACTGTCTACCCATAAGAAGAATCCACATTCTATACAAGGGTATGCTCCCTCTATGTTTACATGGGCTATCTTGGATCCATTGTGTAGTGGTAAGACACTGTAAAAATGTATTTATCTTAAACATAAAATAGTTTTTAAATCTAATAATGTGGTCACCTTTATGTATGTTATATACATAAATGTTTTCTAAGAATTCTAAATCATATGTAAAGGTAACAAAGCAAGTACCTTTACGTGACCCATTGTATCGGGTTTTGGTATCAAAACACCCAACGGTTCCGTATCCGATGATGCGTGGACCTGCTTTCCAAAGGCAAGTGTTCACCGGATGGGAGGGGAACAATGTGGCTGACCATCTGGCCTCTCTTGTTTCTCCGAGATCCCCAGTTTGTTTCATTTATAATGTGTCCCAGTTTAATCCATAGGGGGAGGACCTTGTACGGGGCGATGCCCTTGGATTACATTACTTTCGCCCCCCCTAGGTGGGCCATCTGCCCCCCTTTCGTCTTTTTATTTGTTTCCTCTGATTCATTAAAAAAAATCATAATGTTGGATGGGAATCTCTTATAGATTTAAGATGTACTTATATGTTCACAAATATTTGGTTTATACCCAAACATAGTATCCACAGATTTTTCTAGGTTGGCAATGGTCAGATGAACACAGGGACTCAGAATCATTTACTCTCGAGGTTTACCATCCCTCATTGGGTTAATGACCCCGAGGAGTTCAGACTCACTGAGGCGGAACAAGGAGCGGCGGGGTGAGCCGACATGAGGATAGTCGGATCGACCGGTTGTTGGGATTGAACCTCAGGGAGGCTTCTTATGTACCCTACTTAAAGAGGTGTGGATCAAAGTCCACATAGTTTGAATGTACAGTTTATCATCATGTGGGACGAAGGCGAACCGACGTGAGGGTGGTCGGAACAACCCGGTGGTGGGCTTGAACCTCTTGGAGGCTTTCTATGTACCCTGCTTAGGAGGTAGGGATCAATGTGCATGTAGTTCACATAAAAGCGTCGGAGAACTGATGTAAATGTGGACCCGGGGGTCCGATAGTGGTCTGTATTTAACCTCTTGGAGGCTTCCTACGTACCCTATCTAGGAGGTAGGGATCAAAGTCCAAATAGTTCGCATATACAGTTTAACGTCATACTGGACGGGGGCATACAGTTTAAATCCCTGCTGGACGGGGCCATACAGTTTAATGTTCTGCTGGACGAGGGTGGAATTTGACGTGAAGAAACGACCGAGTGGTGGGCTTGAACCTTGTGGAGGCTTCCTACATACCACGACTTGACAGGGATCAAAGTCCCCATAGTTCTCTTAGTGGGTCTTACACTCTGAGGAGGCCCATAATAGGATGTCATGGTTGAGGCTTACTCTAAGCCCACGTGAGTCATGCTCAGTGTGAGATACAATAGAAAGAAAGGATCAGACGATCACGTCGTGAAAGGTGCGTCCGTGAGAAGTGGAGTGGGGATTACACATAGAGCGGACCATGCGAAAAAGAGTAGCACGAGAGGAAAAGGGGGTGATCCTGTGTCCATCTACTCCCTTGAAGTGCATGAAGGATTCCTTCTGATGGGTATTTTACTACCCCCGAAGAGCCCTTAACAAGGGGAGGGGCAGAAAGGGGATTCCCGAGCTCAGACTCCACATTACCGTGGGAATGTGAACCCAGGAATGCTTCAGGAATCTGCTGAAGGGTCGGCGAAACCCCTTCACCTCTACTTACTATGGGTATGTAAACTCAAAGTGGCGCACTGATGCACCTGAAGGTTACACCACACGGGTTTGGCGGCTCTGGTGGAGGCCTCGGCTCGGGGCCGGTGAGCAGGCCAATGAGGAGGTTGTTGAGGATCGGACCGGATTGGAAGGATTTTATTTGGCTTGAGGTACAGGAACTCTGAAGGCTTTGAGGAGCTACACGTATGAAGGAGTGGTGGCACCCTTCGCGTAGGAAGGTTCTACACGCCTGGAAAAGCCGTTCGCGGACCAAGGTGGTCCACGGACTGAGGGGCATCCCGTGAACCAGGGTGGTCTGCGGACTGATGAGCATCCCACGAACCAGGGTGGTTTGCGGATTCGTGTTTAATCTGAGAACTAGGGTGGTTTGCGGAGGGTTCCATGTGGGCAACGGTGGCCAAGGGTGGCGCTGGTCTGGGGTTCATCGGTTGAGGCTTCACCCGCGTAGGAGGGTGCTACGCGGTTCGACGGATGGGAAAAGAGGCATAAACTCCCTGGTCCACGGGGAATTCATCTGCATAGGGGGTATAGTTCGCAGTTTTCCTTCATTTTGTTATTTTAGTTTCGCGGTTCACCATGTTATTTTGCATTTTCCAATTCCTTATTAATTCGTATACCTGCTGAGGTTCGCGAATGAGAATTTTTCTGTTTAAGAAATCATAAGCCTTCCTTCGACCGACCTCCTTCCGAATCTCCAATCCCTCTAAATCCAATCCCCATCCCCATCCCCCTCTGTCTCCTTTTATAGAGTTGGGAAAGAGATGCATCTGTGGCAACACGACACCTTTTGAGGAGGCCCATGACCGAAAAACTAGTTTACAACTGACTCAGTCAATCCGTAATTCGCGGTGGGTATTGAGTGCTCCCCCCCCCCCCCCCGCGAACCGAACTCAGGGAGTGCTTCGTGGCCGTGGAGGGTGCCCCCACCATTCCGAGAATGACAGCGGATGCGTCTTGATCCGGTCGACGTGGTCCGTGGTTGGGGCGGTTCATGAAGGGGAACCGGATCGACGCCCATCCTGCCTCGCGACCGCGGAAGATCTCCGCCTCCATTTTGCGAACGACGATGGATCCCGGGGGGGGGGGGGGGGGGGGGGGGTGCTTCAGGGGGCCTGGACACGTCGCGTTTTCAAGGGACCTGTCCGCGAACCAGTCCTTCTTGTGTCCCTTCTTTGAATTTCTCCATTCTTTTCCCAAATTATTTGGGGTATTTGGGTAGAATCTCCTTTGCAGATTTTTCAGGAGCCTACAAATGCCCCCCAACGGAATGGGGTCCGATCGGAATGAAGAGGATTCCATTCCGATGTAGAGTGGTCCTGAAACTGAGATGGTTTGCAGTAGATAGGTGGACCTGGTAGGGTACCACACCTATAAATATGGGGGGCCTTCATTTGTCTTTTACTAAATTCTTCGTGAAACCAGAGCTCCCTCACCTCTGTGTGCTCGCTCCTTCGCGAAGTGCTTCGTCCACGAACCGACAGCGACTTCTATGAGACATTCCTCCTTCATGGTCGCCTTCACCAACATACCAATTTCCCAACCATGAACCATTACTCTTAATTAATTAAAAAGTAAGTCACAACGGGCTGTGGAGGAACTTGCTTCGTGGTTTTGGTGCTCTGCAGTTTTGATGCTTCGCGAACTAAAAATCTCTTGAACATTAAAAGTTTCTAAGTCTTCCCAACTTAATCACTTAAATTTGGGATTGAAATTCCGCGGAGCAACTTGGTTCATGGTTTCCTGGCCAATTCTCTTTGGGCCAGGGTTTCACGGACTTCTTTTGCGAAGGGATAGCTCGCAGGATGCTGTCATCGCAAACCATCCTTCGAGGCCTCCTTGCAGACTTTTCTTATGAAGTCTCCTCAAATATTTTTCCATATAGCTGGTATTTTTGTCCAGATTTTATTATCCCAGACTAACCATTTTCATAGTCTTCATAATATAGGGAGAAAATATGGTTCCCCCTCGCCCTACCCCTAGGCCTACTGTCGAGTCCCTCTCAATTGGTTCTGGGAGACGTTCAGCTATGATTCGCAGAGTGGAGAACATCCAAGAGGACCCTAGTCGTTCTATCATTCCTAAAGATGGCGTCTTGAAATATTTTCTCCCTCCTGAGCTCCTAGATTAATCACTATCAAATCTGCTTCCTCTTTATGGATTCGGTCTTCAAGATGATGACCCTATTCCCCCCACATTCTCAGGTCTTCCTTATCCTTTCTTGGAAGCATCGTCCAAGTGTATTCAGGAGAACCTTACCCAATCAGGAGAGATGGTTTCTGACTCTGACCAGAAAGACGCCTTTATCTTGAGAGGCTCTGTTTGGACGCAAAGTGATCAGCACGCTCGAGACTTTTCTCAGGAAGCCGTCTTCAAGAGTTACCCTTCTATTATCAACCTCAATCGAGTAGATCCTGACGTGGGGTGGATTCCTAGGTGGGATCTTAGATCTGGAGGGCTCTTCTCACATGATTGGGCATGGGATTTCAGGGTCCATCATCACTACCGGGAGTCTCCCGAATCACTGGAAGTAGTCAATTTATACTTTGCAGTGTGGGTGTCCCAATTTTCTATTTACCCGCCATTCTTGGTCCTACCAGACCTACGCAGTCGTTGGTGTTCAAGAACTAATACTTTCCGCCTTGCCCATGGTGAAGTTGGCATTAGTCTGTCGGATATCCAACAATTGGGGGGGGGGGGGCTCCTGGTCATCGGTGAAATGTATGATGAATTTCTTCCTGCCCCTAACACATGGGAAGACGTCAAACAAGTTCCTTTATTGGCGAGAGAACTGTTGGTTATGGTGGAGAAATCACTGTGTCAAACCTTGTGTGCCCGCTCTCTTATTCTCTATAGTACCTGGATAGGGTTATTTCTGAACACTGTTGGTCTTGTACCAAAGATCATGCGCCCCAGGACCCATCCTTCTCAACAGTCATGAACCTCCACAGGTTCCTACTGGAAGGTTCTGGAGGCCGGCGACTACCTTTCATTGGGTTACGAGGCGTTCCCCGGTGTGCCGCCTATGCTCCGGCATGCAGGTTTGTTTACTATGTTCCTGAGCGGGTGTCCATTCCCTTCATAGGATATTAATACTGGCATCAGGGCTTGCACCCTGATGATGGCAGCTGAGCTGGCAGAGGGTTGCCGGTTGAATTTGGTCATGCCCACATTGGCTAGTATTTATGAAATGTTGGGTCACATGTAGCAGGGTGGGCCACACTTCCGTCTGAGTGGGCCATTTCAATTTTTTTTACGGCTGGGTAGCGGATCACTGTCACTGTTATGAGTATCGTCACAACACGGCCATCCTGCTTCCTACCTTCCGACCTACCCTGCTAGATATAGCTAGTGTCCTATTGAAATCCTTCAGCTCTAGTGAAGTCCCCGAGCTTCTGAGTGACTTATCCCAGTTTGATTTCACTCCCTACCCCACCCCTTCTAGCATCTTAGTTGGCAATCGCCGGGGAAGCCTGGAGGAGCGTTCTTACATGATCTCTCTACGGAACGGATTTCTGTCTACGTGGATCAATGAGGTTTCTCTGTACGAGCTGTATGTCCCGTATCGTATCTCTTGAAAGTTTGGGTGTGTGAAATTCCAAGTTTCCCTTCCACCTCCTCAGGCTCGAGGACTACACCCAGCCATTCTTCGTCAATTGTGGCTTATGCTGATGTGGGAGGGATCTGACACGAACATTCCCCTTCTTATTGTGGGGGTCGCCGCCAGTCTTTCCATGGAGTATGCAAAGGCATGGGCAAAATACTATCCCGATAGGATCCTAGGGAAGGCCGTCCGATAGGTTCCCAAATCAAGGGGTACTGTGGATGTTGCGTCCACCACACCTTCCTCATTATCTCTAAGGGAGGATCATCTGATGGTTTGTCGATCAAAGTGACTCATGGGATTTTCCTCCCCCAGTCCTACGGCGGCCGAAGTTCAGACGGGTTCATCCTTCTTGGACGTGGATGAGGATGACCCTGTGGTTTCGGGTCCCAGCGAGGCAACCCCAGATTTTTTTCCAGTTGAAACCAGGCTTAGCAACTTGACCCCCAAGCCTGAACTGGGGTTAGAGGCTTTATACTCTGCAATTTCGGAACCAACTTCTAGCAAGCACATGCATGCGCTGGTTGCAATGCTAGATTTCTCTCCTCTGTTATCCTATAAGGATACCAATGATCCTCGTGTCATGGCGGACCACCGGGCGGTGCGCAAGTGGGCATGGCCTTGGATTTGCACGATTGTTGCTGAAACCCCTCTAGCTGAGATGGAAACTAAGACCGAAGCTCTTTTACAGCTCTTCCTGGGTTTGGGGTCAGGTGGATGTGACTATCAGCAGCCCCATTCTCTTTCTTGCCAAGTTGTCATGGCTCGTGATGAAGCTGCCACTAGTGAACGCAAACTCTCTCACTTTTCTGACACTCATTACGGGACCCATGCCCTGGAGGAAGCCCTGATACAACTCCATTAGGTGATAGCGCATGAGGAAATCTCTCGAGATCAGGTGGTTGTCCTATCCTCCGAGTTACATGAATGTGAAGAACGGGAAGCGATGCTGAAGGATCAGTTATCACCTATGACTGGTTGTCTCAAAGCCACCAGAAAAAGGATCAACGATCTCCAAACAACAATGGATCATACTCGTCGGGTGGCTGAGGTTGAAACCATGGAGAAGGCCATGTTGGAACAGTCCTGCAACGACCTCCGCCGCACGGTCGCTGATCTGGTGGAGAGGGCGAGTCAGGATCCTTTATAACTATCAGAACCACTCTTGTACACTTTGTTTTACTTACCCTTCTTCCCTCTCTTTTTTTTTGTGAGGGAGAGACCCCAGCTTGTGGACGTCCTCCCTTTTTGTTTGAATGAAATACAGTCTCTGTCAATCACTTGTTGCTGTGAAATTGGATCGTTACTAGAACAATTGTTCTATAAATAACAACTCAATGAATTAGAATCAATCATAACCCAGGAAAACAAACTCTAACTTTTTCCTTGACCATGTGATCCAACGAGTATAGTTTGACTATTGCTGGGGTTTTGTTGGAAAACCCCACAAACTTTTTGTCTTTTTTTAATGCCCTGATTTTGCCTGGGCTCACTTGGTGTGGACTCAGTGGGTATAACCCGAATTTTTCTTAGGTCACCCTTTTCGGGTTTTCGGTCTAACAGGATTTGTGCGTCTTTTCTTGGGTGGTTTAAATTTCTGCCGTGAAGACTATCATTACTGATGTTTTTGGTCGAATATATTTGACCAGATATGGTGGGGTGAGGGCCCCAATGGGGTTCAACTGATTAAAAGATGTCTCAATGCTCTTCAGATGCACGTGGGGGGGGGGTGTTTAAACTTGAATGACATGCAGGTCATGTCTTAAGGAATGGGATCCACATCGGCGTACAAAGGTAGGAAGAGAATTGCCTATGGAAGACTTACCTTTGGTAGACGGCCCAGGGGCGATCAATATGCAGAGCCACTGAGGGAATTGTATGCATAGTCGTACAAAGGTATCCTTAAGACAATGAATATCCATTTCTGATGGCCAGGGGACTTCAAGGAAGTCCGGATCATGGAAACCATGATGGGTGGCTAGGAAAATTATGAAAACCACCTAGGGTGGCTCAGAAGGGGAATGTGACATCTGAAAGGGTTTTGGGAACATTCGTACTAATCAGAAGTGTGGTTAGGAGACCACTTCCCTACACATTTAGTTACCATAAGGGATGGTTGAGGCTTTGCATAGTTTAACTTCATGCAGCTAAGACACCATTTAAAATGGAATGAATTCTCCTGGTCCTCCGTAATCTTGTCAGAGACGTTCCAACATATTCAGTCAGGGTTGTGAAAAAGGTTAGTAAACTGTAGCTCAGAGGGTTTCTGAATCCCTGGATAGACATGGGGGCTCAGAGGCCAAGAGGTGTACGGAGAGAAGCATCTCCTAAGGAAATATTACCTTTGGTAGATGGGCTAGGGGTGATCAATATGTAGAGACCCTGAGGGCATGGTATACATAGTCATGCAAAGGTGTCCTTAGGACCATGATTTTATTCTCCCAATACACAAGAAACTTCAGGGAAGTTGATATTTTGGACCACCATGGGTGGCTTATGAGAGTTTGTCTTTTTTCTGAGTATAGAGCATGGTTTATGATGAGAGGGTTCCTAGATACGGGGTAGACATCTAGACTGAACTTCCTGAGAATGGGTGAAGTAATCCCTTCTCACGCGAGTGTGAGATGGTGGCTTGTGCTAGTCTGAACCATACACTAAAGGACATAGAAAAGCCTCTGTTCCTTACTAATCCAATGACAGGTTTGGACCATGCAGTTTAGCGTCATGCGGAAAAGACGACGAGTGTTATTAAAGGATGCTGTGCCGTTTACCGTCATGCAGTGAGGATGAGGGGAATTTTCCTTTCATTTACCAATGCTCTACAGTTTAACGTCATGCCGCAGGGACGATTGACCGTGCAGTTTAACGTCGTGCAGTAATGATGAGAAGAATTATTAAACCAGTGGAAATGCTTGTTGTTGGAGGAATTCCACTGGATGTTTAATGCTTGGTCATTGCAGCCTTACGCCAAGAGGCCAAGATATACTCTGTTCCATTTGACGTCATTGAGCATGGATGTAGTTAATAAGGCCGCTCTTGGTTAGAGTGTAACTGGGCTCGAGTATTTTTGAATGTACAAGATGTGGAGGGGGTTTGATGGTGTAAATCATGGTTTCGTGGTTTCATGGACCAGGAGAGATGATATGGAGGCTCTCAGGTCGGTAAGCGTATGGTGCAAGGAAGAGTATCGCCTGGGGAAATCATGCCCTTAGTTGACGGGCTAGGGGCTACCAATATGTAGAGCTGTTGAGGGCATGGGATGCATAGTCATGCAAAGGTGTCCACGGGTCGATGGATTTCCACTTCCGATGTCCATGAATGGTTATGAAGATCCAAAATCATTTGGTCCACAAAGTCTGTCATCGGGGAAGGAAATGTCTGAACATGTCGGGCTTACTCGGCCCTGGTTGCTGTTAAAGAATAGAGAGCTCCCTGCACTGATTTATCTAGCTCGTGGGGGTGTACCTTTACTCCGTGTAGTTTAACGTCATGCGGGAAGGACAGAGTACTTCTAGTTTAGCGGTCATAGAGCATGGACCATTGGGTGAGTATTTCTACAGTCACTCGAAGGATAACTGGGTCAACATGCTTTAATGTACTTGGAACAAGGTGGGGGATGAAGGTTGTAAAATGAAACGTTGAGTTTTCCTAGATTAGGAGGTGTGGTGTGGGGGCTCTGAGGCCAGTAAGCGTACGGAGCTAGGAAGAGTACCGTCCAAGGAAATCTTGCCTTTAATGGACGAGCCCAGGGCTATCATTATGCAGAGCCGCTGTGGTCATGGTATGCATAGTCATATAAAGGTGTCCCCGGGTTGATAAATTTCCACTTCCGATGGCCATGAATGATTATGAAAATCTGAGATTTCTCACAGAGCATAGTTTGGAATGTGGGGATAATGGTGCCCGAGCATAAAAGAAACATCTTCACTACAATTGTCCGTTGAGTCAAAGTAGCATAGTCCTGGCTTGACATTCGTTGATGCGGGTCGCTATGTGAACCACTAGAAGACACATAGGCTAGCAAGATAGGGGTATCCTAGAAACATTTGGATGAGAAAAGGGGAATGAACTTGTAAACCACTGCTCCATAAATTTTTGGATCGGGAGATGTGATACGGGGGATCAGAGGCTGGTAGGCATATAGAGCTAGGAAGAGTACCGCCTGAGGAAATCTTGCCTTTGATGGACGATCCAGGGGATATCATTATGCAGAGCCGCTAATGGCATGGTATGCATAGACATACAAAGGTGTCCCCGGGTCGATAACTTTCCACTTCTGATGGCCATGAGTGGTTATGAAGATCCACAATTATCCGAGTTGTGGAGTCTGATGTATGGAGAGGATGCATCCAAATGTGCACGGAGTATCTCCACATCATATCACCATGTGTCTTGGGTGGGTCAAGACGAAGTCCGTGCAGTTTACATCAAGCAGTGAGGAAGAAGTCCATGCAGTTTTACGTCATGCGGTGAGGACGAAGTCCGTGAAGTTTAATGTCATGCGGTGAGGACGAGGTATACACCCCATGCATGTCTAGCTTGTACACTGGGGAAGGGTAAATCTTTAACATTATTGTCCATGCAGTTTAACGCTGTGCGGAAAGGATGTAAATATACACCCTGTGCAGGCCTAGCCCCTATACAAGGGAAAGGGATCATTCTAAAATCTTGCTATCCGTGCGGTTTTACTTCGTGTGGTAAGGACAAGAAGTACACCCCATGCCGACCTAGTTCGTACACGGGGGGGGGGGGGGGGTGAGGGGATTTTTTTTAGAATTGGCTGAGCCAGGATAGGGAATCCCAGCATTGCTACGTATCTTGCAAGGTCAGGAATCAAGAAAGATGTAGTTCTTCGAAATCCGTGCAGTTTAACGTGATGCGGTGAGGACAATGTCCATGTAGTTTAACGTCATGCGGTGAGGAAGAAGTCCATGCAGTTTAACATCATGCAGTGAGGACGAGATGTACACCCCGTGCAGGTTTGGCCCGTACACGAGGGGAAGGTAATTTTAAATCATTATTTTCAATTGGGAGTGGCTGGGCCAGGATA
The DNA here is from genome assembly GCA_963277665.1 of Viscum album. Taxonomy (NCBI): domain Eukaryota; kingdom Viridiplantae; phylum Streptophyta; class Magnoliopsida; order Santalales; family Viscaceae; genus Viscum; species Viscum album. Next base: position 1,737,555,157 of record OY728135.1, on the reverse strand, counting down.
GAGGATCCCAGCGCCGCTACGTATCATGAGAGGGAAGAAATCAAGCCGCAAATAGATCTCTACAAAAGTGATACACCTCGTGTAGGTCTGGTCCGTACATAGGGGAAAGGGGAATTGTTAAAACTTCATGTCCGTGTAGTTTAACGTCGTGTGGTGAAGACAAAGGACACACCCTGTGCAGGTCTGGTATGTACACTGGGGGAAGAAGGAATTTTTAACTTTTATTATCCATGCAGGTTAATGTCGTGCGGTAAGGATGAAAACCATATAGTTTAACATCATGTTGTTAAGAAAAGGGATTTTATTAGACTCCATGCAGTTTAACATCATGCGTTGAGGACGTGAATGCACCCCGTGAAAGTCTAGTCCGTACATTGGGGAAGGAGCATTTTTGTTTTTCTTTTTGAGGTGGTTGGGCCATGGTGTGAAATTATGGCATCACTACGTATCCTGCGAGGGCATGAATCAAGCCTCGCGTAGTTCTCTGAAAGAAGTACACCCCATGCAGTTTTGGTCCATACACAAGGGAAGAGTATGTTTTTAAATCATCTTTTCCATGCAGTTTAACGTCGTGAGGTAAGGATGAAATACTCTTAGTTTAAGGTCATATAGTTTGGACCACTGAGTGCTTGGCAGTTTAACGTCATGCAGCTCGGATGAAGAGTACACCCCATGTAGGTCTGGTCCGTACATGGGGGAGGGGCATTCTTAACTCTTATTATCTGTGCAGTTTAACGTCGTGCGGTGAGGACGAAGTACTCTTAGTTTAAGGTCATAGAGTTTGGACTATTGTGCGCTTGGCAGTTTAACGTCATGCAGCTCAGACGAAGTGTATTGTTAAAGGATGTTGCGCAGTTTATCGTCATGCAGCGTGGATGAAGAGTAATCCGCGTTCCTTTATTTTCTGTCCATACAGTTTATCGGCATGCGGTAAGGACAAAATGATCTTGGTCTCTATGCGAAATACTTCTTCATGAATCTAGCATTGGTATGAGTCGTGGTGAATTGACCGTCCATGGAGATCAGGGAATATTCTCTATTGGAGTAGACGTTGTATACAACATACGGTCCTCCCACTTGGGATCCATATTTGGAGGTTTCATTCTGGGTATCATTGGGGTCCGAAGGACCAACACTAGTTCTCCCTCCAAGAAAGACCGAAGAAGATCCTTTTTTGTTGAAGGCTCGTGAAATCCAGTTCTGGTACACTTCAAGATGGTGTAGAGTGTACAACCGCTTCTCATCTAGCTGTTCCAATTCACAGAGCCGCTTTTCGGATTGCTTATCAATGGATAGCTAATCACAAATGGTAACACGGAGCAAGAGTAATTGGAGCTCAATGGGCAGGACCGCTTCTGTTCCATATACCAATGAGTACGGGGTATCCTGAGAAGTGGTGCAGATTGTGGTTTGATAAGACCACAACGCATGGAAGAGTTTATCCAGCCATGAATTCTTATCTTTGTCCACCATTTTCTGGAGAATATCGGACAGGGTCTTGTTGAAGGCTTTTATCTGTCCGTTGTCCGCTTCATGGTAGCGGTATGAGTGGTTAGCCTTGATACCATACTCGTGGTATAGCTTCTCCAATTCAGCTGGTGCCGTTTCCTATCTGTATGGTATGACGGACACCAAATCTGGTGATGATATTGGTCTTCAAAAAGCTGACAATATTTCTTGTCCCGAATTCCTTGAGGGGTATGGCTTCTGACCATTTGCAAAAGAAGTCGGTTTCGGTGAGGATATACTTCATCTGTTTGGGCGTGGCGGGAGGATATGGTCCCACGATGTCCATCCCCCAGATGACAAACGGCCAGGAGTACTTGGCTTGATGAAGTAACTACGGGGGTTGGTGTATGAAGTTGGCAAGAATCTGACATGAGTGGAAGTTTTTGGTAAAATGCTCGTGGTCTCGTGCCACTGTATTCCAGTAGTACCCAAGCCTACGAACCTGATGGGAAAGCTTGGTCTTTGGTTGATGTGCTCCACATGCTCTTGTATAAACTTCAGTCATTAGGGAAGGAGTTTCATCTCCATCAATGCATCTGAGGAGCACTCCATCGAGGCCTCTTTTGTAGAGGTCCTCTTGCTAACCCACATCGCTATATAGGACAAAGTTGATTACCCTCCTCCATATTTTCTCTCGTTCAGCCCTATTTGATGGAAGTTATCCCTGTTGAAGGTAGTTTGCAATGGGGGTCCTCCAGCCGGTGGCAGGAGTGCATGGCTTGTGGACATGATAGACTTCGTGGATTTCCTCTGTCTTGGCTTGAAAAAATGACAATACCATTCGACGGTGAGCAATACAGATGACTATTTCATCCCTGTCTGGATCAGCTAGGGTTGTGGCTGCGTTGGATAATGCATCGGCCTAAGCATTCTGAGACCAGGGGATATAAGTCAATGATAGATCTGTGGATAACTCAACCATTAACCCTCAGACATGGTCAAATATGGGAAAAAAACCTCCTTTTTTAATATCATAGTCACCATTGACTTTCTTGATGACTATCCTTTGAGTCACCTTTTTCCTTATGGTGCTGTACTTGTACCTGGAGTGTGAGCTTTCGGCCTGCAATGAGAGCTTCATATTCCGCTTCATTGTTTGTACATACCTCTGATAGGAGGAAGGAGTATGGCAATACTGCCTTTTCTGGGGACACAAATTTTATCCCCAGACCCACTTTATTGAATTTGGGATCCTGCATCCTCTTCCCGGTCGGGCTTCAGGACGCGCCGTCGAAGTACATTTCCCATGTTGGGAGCTCCTCTTGAACAGAGTAGATTTCTTCATTAGGTAGCTCGGCGTCCAGTGTAGTGGTCCATGTTGAAGGGTGCTCTGCCAGAAATTATGCTAATGCCTGGCCCTTGATGGATCTCTGAGGCACGAACCGGATGTCAAACTGTTGCAGGATGACCGCCCATCGGGATAGGCATCCGGTTAGCATCGGGCGACTGAGGATGTACATGAGCAGGTTACTACGCGAGATCAAATGGACATCATGATGCTGTAGATAATGTCGTATCTTTTGAACTGCAAGGACCCGGTCGAAACAGCTCTTCTCGATATTTGAGTATCGAGTCTCAACATCAATCATGGTTCGACTTAGGTAATAGAGACTTTTTTCACTGTCGGCGTCATTCTTTTGTGCGAGGAAGGCTCCCAGTGACCGCTCTAAGGCTGTCACGTACAAGATGAGAGGTCATCCTTCAACCAGGGTCATGAGCACTGGGGGGGTTAAGTGGTACTTCATCAAGTTGTTGATCACCTCTTAGAAGTCATCCGTCCATTGGCACGTGACCCCATTCTTCATTAACCTGGTGAATAGAAAACATTTTCCTACCAGGTTGGCTATGGACCGCCTAATATATGCTAGGTGTCCTTGGAATCCACTCAACTCAGTGAGGTTGCGGGGAGGTGGCAGGCGAAGGATATACTTTGTCTTCTCAAGGTCAACATCGATGCCACGATGTCATACGACGAAGCCAAGGAATTTCTCTAAGGTAACCCCAAAGGCACATTTCAAGGGGTTTATCTTCAAGCTATGCTGTCGGAGTTTGTTGAATATGGTCTCAAGGTCCGACAGGTGATCCAAGTGCTGTCTGGATTTTACCACCAGGTCATCCATGTAACATTCAACGAATTTCCCCAGGAACGACTTAAAGATCCGATGCATGACACGCTGATATGTGGCGCCTGTATTCTTGATACTATAGGGCATGACCCTGTAATAGAATACACCTTGAGGGGCCATCAAAGTAGTTTCTTCTTCATCTTCTTGGGCCATCCTGATTTGGTTAAAGCTGGAATAGCCATCCATGATGGACAGAGCCTCAAACTCGGCCGTTGCATCGATTAACAACTCGGTGATTGGAACCGAGAAGTCACCTTTCGGACAATGTCGATTAATATATCTAAAGTCAATGAAGACACAGATTTTCCCGTTCTTTTTCTTGACAGGGATGATGTTGGCCATCCAAATGGGGCACTGGACCTCTCGAATGAAGCCTTATTTAATGTGATTTTCGACTTCAGCCTCTATTTTGGCGGCATGTGAGGGATGCGTCCTTCTGGCAGCCTGTTTGTAGCCTCGGTGGTCTTTTGGAAGACCCAGGTGATGCGTCTCTACTTCGGGATCGAGTCCCGACATCTCCGTATAATTCTAGGAAAAGACATCCCAGTTTTGACTTAAGAAGGTGGTATATAACTCGTGCTCCTCGGGAGACAAGGCTGCACTAATTTGTGTGGGCCTCAGGTCTTCCTCGGTGCCCAGTTTTATTTCTTTGAGTTTGTCCACAGTGGTGGAGATACCTTCCTCAAATGAAGGAGGTGCATCCATGAGATCTTCCCCCTATTCTTATTTCAAATCCTCGTCTTCTTGGTTCGACGAGGAGAGAGCTCCTAACACGAGCTCTTGGGAGTCTGGAGGCAAGGTGTCATGGGTATCCTTGTTCGAGTTTTCATCACCAAATTAAGGGTCAGCGGACGTTCCCACGATGTCACACTCGGCCGTTATGGATGAAGTCATGAGTACATCCGAGTGTGTGTCCGGACCTGAACTCCTACCCTCCACGTGGTTGATGGGTAGGACATAATCTCCGCCAAGCTGCCTGAGGGGGTCATCAGGAACCATTTCCAGGACATTTGAAGCAGGAATCCAGTCGACACCATCGACCAAAAGGGTAGAGACCCGTATCTTGACGTACATGGACATTATATTACTTTTGCAGAATACTTGGTACATAACAAAAACACACACACAAGGATCGTAATAGTTTATTGTCTTCGGAAACTCGGAACGTAATCTTCTAATCGTGGTGAAAGATCTTCAATATCTCCCATAAAGATCTTCCCTTTTTTTTATACCTAAAACCTTTCTTTATATCCTGGGGAAAAGAAAACATAAAAGGGTGAGCTCAAATGCTCAGCAAGGGAAAATAAAGGAAAAAATCATATCATATCTTTTTGAAAATCATAACCTGCAAAAGAGATCATAATATCTTAACATGGAACAAATCATAGAAGTGAAAATGAGATCCCCATAATCATAACATGAAACTTGAAACTTTGTGTCATGCACACATAATCATGGAAAATCATTTCTTGTTAGTCATGACTCATTGCCAAGACTATCATAGTGGACAATGTCCCTTTCTGAACCGAGTCACCCTCGTTTCAGTCCTGTTTCACTGAACCGGTATAACCTACCGTTCCAGCCATGTCTATCTCATGAGATATAAAATCTTTACCCAATGCATTGGAGGGAGATATAGGTACCACCCATCTTATAATTAATCCTTTCTTATTTGTGCCACATAATCATAAACCATACATCATAGCGTAACCCATGTAATAAAAATGGGATTCTTAAACAACATGACATCATAAAACAATTCATATAAGATAAAGGAATTCATAAAAATAATTCCATCACAACATAATCAAATCAATGTAATAATAGGGATAAAAACAGAACCCTTTATTATCTTAGATGTAAAATAATTTTGATAAAACACTTGAACTTCATTCTTGAGGAAAATATCCTTTTTACTTCAAAAACACTTTTCCTTTCTTAACATGTCATACAATTCCAAACTTAAAGAAGTTGATTGAAAATAAACTTGAAAACTTTAAATGGAAGATTCTTGGAAATAATGTTTTAAAAATACATTCATGCTGTATATGTTAAAAAAAACATTCTTCGTACTTTTGTCGGAAAAGTCAAAAAGTACCTCGTAGGAAAAACGACAAAAGATACATTTTATATCTTTTAATAAAAAATCACCGAAGGGTAAAATTGGATTTAAAAAATTATAGGTGGATGGAAACAATATTACATATTGAGGAAACATGGATCTGGATGATAAAATACACCCCAATAAATACTAATGTATAAACAATCTCGTATAAAAATGAGATTGTGATATTTCCCTTACCTTAGGTCCGATTTGCTTTGTACGTGTCCGAAGCTCCTGTATAATGGTTTAAATAATGTTATTGACTTGTTACAGAATCATACATATTGATATTATATCATATATGGTTATATTCATAGCTTCTTGTTAGTAATATTTCATTGTTACTTGTTACTCGGGTCCTTATTGCCTTTTGTTCTTATGCGTGTTTTGCCAAATAAATTATTATTCTTCTTTTAAGGTTATAGATACCTTATATCCAGAATTGTATTAGTGTAACACATATCATATTTATTCATTCAATTCATTTATATAATTACTATGTAATGATGATCATGTAGAACGAGTCGCATCACACCGTGGAGACGGTATTCTGTACGTACGCACGAGTGATGATATCGTTACTATGATCGTGGAATTGTATTTGAGTATATATATATTATTTCAGTATCAATATTACATTATAATAATCATAAATAGTTACTCATTACACTATTATACCCATCCTTGTAAGGTGATGGTGGAAAATTGATTTCACCACGGCGTGGAGACGGTATTCCGTACCTACGCACGCGCGGTGATTTCATTTTTCCGTAGGATGGATAGAAGGTGAATTAGGGTTGTTTCATATTTATAATAACATATTAGTATGTAAGTAATACTGATTTTATTACTTTATAATGAAACAACTAAAGAAGAAGAAGTTGAAGAAGAAAGAAATTGAAAAAGATCGGTAATGGATATTACCTCTTTTTGACGCGCCTTTTCTTGGCCTCCACATAAAGAACTAAGGATGATCTTTGAAGAAGAACAGGACCTCTAGAATGATACTAGGGAAGTGGGGAAGAGATTTTTTCAGGGGATGGCCGATCTTCAAGGCTCAAAGTTGTGTGAGGAAGAGAGGGAGGAGGTGCCCTTTTATAAGGGAGGAGAGGGGCACTTTAGGAATATCTCAAAACATTATTTTATATTAAAGTCAAAATCGGTTTATAATGGTTCCAAAGGGTCTTATTTCGAAGATAAAGTGGGGATGGGTTGATATCCTATCAGCCAATAGGATTTAGGCAAGTTTAGGTTATTATTGTAACCTTATCAATTAGATTTAACTCTAAGTTAAATAATTTAACTTTTACCGTGTCTTTATGTTTTCTTACACCATATGGTTAATACACTTACTATAACATACCAAACGAACCTAAAATTGTTTATTATTAATATATATATCCTTATCTAAGTCATTTGGCCGAGCCATAGATTTTTAGGAATAAAATAACAATTAATAATATAATATTAGATTTAAAAACTATTTTGTGTCAATTTTGACACTATTTGATATATGATTTTTGTGAAAGTCATAACAGAATTATATGTTCGAACCAAGTTGATTAAATAAACAATAATATATCATAGTAACCTATAAAATTTGTTTAAATCATAAAAAGTCTTAAATTACATTTATTTTTGTATTTATAATATCAATTATGTCAATATTTCATTAATAAGATAATTACTGCATCATCTTTGTGTCATAAATAAATTAAATTATTTGATGTCTAAAAATTAAAAATGAAATACCATTAGGTAGGAAATATGATTATCTTTCTAATGAATATTTACAAGAGAATTTATCTTATGTACAACCCTATATTAAAAATGTTTTAGTAAATAAACTTTGATTTTAACTCTTTTAACTCTTCTTTGAATTAAATAATAATAAATGTCCTAATCTAATCCAAGTGGGCCTAAATGGTCATATTTTATTCCTAAGTTTGTTTTTGGTCAAATTACTCTTGTCCAATAGAATTAGGACATGTGTTAGGGTAATAATAATATCATTTCTACCCATAATTACTTTATTTACTTTTAACCATGGTAAAAAAAAGTAAAAAAGTTACTATTCACCAAAAATTATTTTCATCTCATTGAACCACATTTTACTTACTGATATCAACCGTGTCTCTCGGATTTTTGAAATTCCATTCACAGAAGCGGTAAAATTAATTTTTATGAAAAATTCGGTTTTTTTAACCACCACTTAGTAGTTTCACTATTCATCAAAAATTGATGTTTTTCAAAACAATGCCAAAATTTCATCCTAAGATATATTTCATATTCCGAATTCAAAAATGAAGTCTATTTTACCAAATTCATAACATAGAATTTTCATTAATTAATTTTATAATTAAATCCCGCTGTTAAAACAAATAGCGTGTTTTTATGAAACAATATCTATCAAAATATTGACAATTGATTATGTCTGGTTTAAATGTGAAATTACATCCAATAACCAACATTGTATTAAATTGTAAAAATATATTCTAAATATACTTTAAAACCACTCCAATTAATTATTTATCACTATTAATTATTTCGGTTATAAGTTGTTTTTAATTATAATTTAGTAATTTTCACTATTCATCAGAATATGAAAGTTATCCGAAAAGTACCAAAATTTCACCTTAGGCTAAATTCAATACTCCAAATCCAAAAATGAAGTCCATTTTGAGAGCTAAAATTTCTAAAATTTAAAAAAGTGGTTATTACTATTTTATAACGGCTAGTTTTAATAATATTTTAATAGCATATCGTTGTTTCATGAAACTCAGTATTACGTATTACACACGCTATCGAGGAAGGTTGAGATTGCGTGTAATGCATGGAAAGTCAAAGATGCGTGTTGTGCAAGCTCCTTTTGGTGTAGCGTACAACACAAGACATTAATACAATTAAAAAGAATATTTTTCATAAAATCTCGGGCTGTTACATTCTACCCCCCTTAAAATGAATTTCACCCTCAAAATTCGTCGGGGTTATAAATGTTTTACTATTCGAAAGTTTCTTTATTAGAAACCCACATCGTAAAAAGGAATATCAAAACCAATATTTAAAAACAAAAGTACGAAACGTAACAGTTACCCAAATAAACTAATCATTGGGTTTCCACATAGGTGAAAATATGGAAATGGAAAAGAAATCTAACCATCATGTTCTGATGGAGAGTGGTAGAGAACATGGCTATGGAAAAGCCAGCAATCACAAAGCCATAAATTTGTGACGATCTAAGGTACCGTCTGATTCATTAGATATAAGATCACTAGGACAACATTTTTGGTTTTCAAGATCATTTCCCTAAAGTTAAAGATTTTGAATTAGAATAAATACTTACATTATTTTGGTACAATCTCACTGTTGTTCGTGCCTTTAACAATTTCCACTTCATCTCATAAATAAATGAAGTTGAATTTGTTCTTCGTGAAGTGTTAGCAGATCATGTGATAGAATGACTGGTTATTCCATCTGTCTCAAACAAAAGGTTAGAAAAAGTTATTAAATATACATAAGTCATTCTATAGTGAGATTAATCATATATGGTTCCTCAAATGGACTTATAAATCATATGTCATACAGATTAATATAATAAAACTTGTTTCTACTAAACAGGGACTTCCTGTAGGCCAGTGGTAGGCGATAAAGGCCAGTCGCACTTCAGTTGTGGGTTCGATTTCCACAGCCTTGTCCGACGCGATGGGCTGTCACCCGTCCTGCATGTTGTTCTTTTTATAAAACTATATTACTATAACATCCCATCAATAATATCGAGAAAACTTCTATCCTTAAACAATACTAACTTATGTCCAACATAATCCATTCCAATCTTTATGCATATCCATAATACTGCAGTCCACTCTCATAACATAGTGAAAACGATTACTAGAGATTTAACACCATAGTCGATCCCCATATAAGATATGTTTTGTTGGTCACATTCCAAACATTCAAAGTCCTTAATCATTTATTCTCTTGAATACCTTAGTTAAAACATGAATGCAGTTAAAATTTAACACTTTCCACATACCAAAATCCTCAAAATTCTATATACTCAAACAATGATATCACTTAGTCCTTATATTAATCACGAGCTCATGAATACTGTTAAACATTTAGTATTCTCATTTTACCTTCATTATGCTCATATCATCTTATTTCCAAAAATATCTCAATCACATTGAATACCACATTAGACCAATACAGAAATATTTCAATACTTTATGATACAACATTATTTTTGAATCACATTACATAAACATTTAATCATTCCACCACATCGTTATCATATTCAACATCACCAATGGTGATCGCATGTGACTTCCCTTTGTCCTTTTCCTTAAGAGGTTTCTCATGTCGATCATCACTAACCATTGGATTAGTGAATTTATTAGCATAATGCCCCATTTCCTTGCACTTGAAGCATTGACGTGTTGGTGGTGCGTTCTCTGCAGTGTTTTCTTTATTCAGATCTTTAGAATCACTTTTTCCATTACTTTGACACTCAGCTGCTCGATGACCTTCTTTTCCACGCTTAAAACATTTTCTAGTCCCTTTAAGACAATCTCCACCATGCTTCTTTCCACACTTTGTGCATAAGGAAACATTCATCTTCTTTTCACCATTATTCTGAGATTTCTCCTTGAACTCCATCTTTCGTTTCATGTCAAAACCATGAGATGGATATGTAACACCAACTTCCATTTCTACCTTGATAGCACAACGCACAATTTATTCATAGCAACTGAAGTCTCTTATAGCTAATTCCCTTCAAAGACCTGGTTTTAATCCACTGAAAAATCGATCAACTTTACTTTCAGGTTGGATGATAATACCAGAAGCGTACCTCGCAAGTCTTGTAAAATTTGCTTCGTATATACCAATAGATTCACCATCCCTCTGCTTCAGATCAAGAAACTCCTTTTCCATCTTTGTTCGAAGAATACTAGGGAAGTACTTACTGAAAAACAAGTTCTTGAACTCGTCTCATTCCATGGACTCAATTACAACTATTTTCCTCGTATTCTTGATAAGATTCCACCATTGATCAGCTTCACCTTCCAAACGATATACTGCTAAGATGACTTTATCATGCTCAGAACATTGAAGAACTGAAAATATCTTTTCAGTGGTACTGATCCATTGTTCAGCAACAAGTGGATCAGAAGACCCACTGAAATAAGGTGGACGTTGCCTCATGAAGGACTCATTAAAATATTGTTCCCTTCTCTGATCATTTGGAAGTCCAGAATGATTCATTGCTTGTGTAAGTATAGAAATAAGATTTTTCACTCCATCTCCCATAACATTTGTTTCTTCAGGAGGACAATCACTGCATGGTCCATTGCATTGATCAACACGGTTCCTTCGGGTTCCAGCCATCGTCTAAAACCCAAAAAGAATAGTGTGAGAGGCAAAAATCATGCTAGGGAAAACAACATAATAAAGGGGGAGTACCCTCAATATCTAACATCTTAGGTTAAATTATAATATCGTTAGCGCAATTCTCGGACTATAACCTATACGTATACTTAACCTTAGAGACATCCCTAGACATACCTTATAAATATCTCTAGGGATGTCACTAAATTTCTCGCATCCTAGTTTCCAAAGGTTGACTAAACCTTTCCTCTGATACCAACTGTAGCGGTCTGGAATTACTTCCAGTGGACTATAGTTGATACCTATCAGGGCACTCCATGGGCGGCTACACCCCCTGGGCGGGACAAACCACCATCCCCAGTGGTAGCCATTTCCACATGAAGCCCTTGGGCGGAGATCCATGGTTCGTCCAATGCTCACATGTGAGAGTTCCCAAGGATCGGATAAATTCCTACCTCCTTTGACTTTGATACCAACTGTATAGACCCGTATCTTGACGTACATGGACATTACATTACTTTTGCGGAATACTTGGTACATAACAAAAACACACACACAAGGATCGTAATAGTTTATTGTCTTTGGAAACTCGGAACATAATCTTCTAATCATGGTGAAAGATCTTCAATATCTCCCATAAATATCTTCCCTTTTTTTACCTAAAACCTTTCTTTATATCCGGGGGAAAAGAAAACATAAAAGGGTGAGCTCAAATTCTCAGCAAGGGAAAATAAAGGAAAAAATCATATCATATCTTTTTGAAAATCATAACCTGCAAAAGAGATCATAATATCTTAACATGGAACAAATCATAGAAGTGAAAATGAGATCCCCATAATCATAACATGAAACTTGAAACTTTGTGTCATGCACACATAATCATGGAAAATCATTTCTTGTTAGTCATGACTCATTGCCAAGACTATCATAGTGGACAATGTCATTTTCTGAACCGAGTCACCCTCGTTTCAGTCCTTTTTCACTGAACCGGTATAACCTACCGTTCCAGCCATGTCTATCTCATGAGATATAAAATCTTTACCCAATGCATTGGAGGGACATATAGGTACCACCCATCTTATAATTAATACATTCTTATGTGTGCCACATAATCATAAACCATACATCATAGCGTAACCCATGTAATAAAAATGGGATTCTTAAACAACATGACATCATAAAACAATTCATATAAGATAAAGAAATTCATAAAAATAATTCCATCACAACATAATCAAATCAATGTAATAATAGGGATAAAAACAGAACCCTTTATTATCTTAGATGTAAAACAATTTTGATAAAACACTTGAACTTCATTCTTGAGGAAAATATCCTTTTTACTTCAAAAACACTTTTCCTTTCTTAACATGTCATACAATTCCAAACATAAAGAAGTTGATTAAAAATAAACTTGAAAACTTTAAATGGAAGATATTTGGAAATAATGTTTTAAAAATACATTCATGCTGTATATGTTAAAAAAAACATTCTTCGTACTTTTGTCGGAAAAGTCAAAAAGTACCTCGTAGGAAAAACGACAAAAGATACATTTTATATCTTTTACTAAAAAATCACCGAAGGGTAAAATTGGATTTAAAAAATTGTAGGTGGATGGAAACAGTATTACATATTGAGGAAACATGGATCTGGATGATAAAATACACCCCAATTAATACTAATGTATAAACAATCTCGGATAAAAATGAGATTGTGATATTTCCCTTACCTTAGGTCCGATTTGCTTTGTACGTGTCCAAAGCTCCTGTATAATGGTTTAAATAATGTTATTGACTTATTACAGAATCATACATATTGATATTATATCATATATGGTTATATTCAAAGCTTCTTGTTAGTAATATTTCATTGTTACTTGTTACTCGGGTCCTTATTGCCTTTTGTTCTTATGCGTGTTTTGCCGAATAAATTATTATTCTTATTTTAAGGTTATAGATACCTTATATCCAGAATTGTATTAGTGTAACACATATCATATTTATTCATTCAATTCATTTATATAATTACTATGTAATGATGATCATGTAGAACGAGTCGCATCACATCGTGGAGACGGTATTCTGTACGTACGCACGAGTGATGATATCGTTCCTATGATCATGGAATTGTATTTGAGTATATATATATTATTTCAGTATCAATATTACATTATAATAATCATAAATAGTTACTCATTACACTATTATACCCATCCTTGTAAGGTGATGGTAGAAAATAGATTTCACCAGGGCGTGGAGACGGTATTCCGTCCCTACGCAGGCGCGGTGATTTCATTTTTCCGTAGGATGGATAGAAGGTGAATTAGGGTTGTTTAATATTTATAATAACATATCAGTATGTAAGTAATACTGATTTTATTACTTTATAATGAAACAACTAAAGAAGAAGAAGTTGAAGAAGAAAGAAATTGAAAAAGATCGGTAATGGATATTACCTCTTTTTGACGCGCCTTTTCTTAGCCTCCACATAAAGAACTAAGGATGATCTTTGAAGAAGAACAGGACCTCTAGGATGATACTAGGGAAGTGGGGAAGAGATTTTGGCAGGGGATGGCCGATATTCAAGGCTCAAAGTTGTGTGAGGAAGAGAGGGAGGAGGTGCCCTTTTATAAGGGAGGAGAGGGGCACCTTAGGAATATCTCAAAACATTATTTTATATTAAAGTAAAAATCGGTTTATAATGGTTCCAAAGGGTCTTATTTCGAAGATAAAGTGGGGATGGGTTGATATCCTATCAGCCAATAGGATTTAGACAAGTTTAGGTTATTATTGTAACCTTATCAATTAGATTTAACTCTAAGTTAAATAATTTAACTTTTACCGTGTCTTTTTGTTTTCTTACACCATATGGTTAATACACTTACTATAACATACCAAACGAACCTAAAATTGTTTATTATTAATATATATATCCTTATCTAAGTCATTTGGCCGAACCATAGATTTTTAGGAATAAAATAACAATTAATAATATAATATTAGATTTAAAAACTATTTTGTGTCAATTTTGACACTATTTGATATATGATTTTTGTGAAAGTCATAACAGAATTATATGTTCGAACCAAGTTGATTAAATCAACAATAATATATCATTGTAACCTAGAAAATTTGTTTAATTCATAAAAAGTCTTAAATTACATTTATTTTTGTATTTATAATATCAATTATGTCAATATTTCATTAATAAGATAATTACTGCATCATCTTTGTGTCATAAATAAATTAAATTATTTGATGTCTAAAAATTAAAAATAAAATACCATTAGGTAGGAAATATGATTATTTTTCTAATGAATATTTACAAGAGAATTTATCTTATGTACAACCCTATATTAAAAATGTTTTAGTAAATAAACTTTGATTTTAACTCTTTTAACTCTTCTTTGAATTAAATAATAATAAATGTCCTAATCTAATCCAAGTGGGCCTAAATGGTAATATTTTATTCCTAAGTTTGTTTTTGGTCAAATTACTCTTGTCAAATAGAATTAGTACATGTGTTAGGGTAATAATAATATCATTTCTACCCATAATTACTTTATTTACTTTTAACCGTGGTAAAAAAAAGTAAAAAAGTTACTATTCACCAAAAATTATTTTCATCTCATTGAACCACATTTTACTTACTGATATCAACCGTGTCTCTCGGATTTTTGAAATTCCATTCACAGAAGCGGTAAAATTAATTTTTATGAAAAATTCAGTTTTTTTAACCACCACTTAGTAGTTTCACTATTCATCAAAAATAGATGTTTTTCAAAACAATGCCAAAATTTCATCCTAAGCTATATTTCATATTCCGAATTCAAAAATGAAGTCTATTTTACCAAATTCATAACATAGAAGTTTCATTAATTAATTTTATAATTAAATCCCGCTGTTAAAACAAATAGCATGTTTTTAAGAAACAATATCTATCAAAATATTGACAATTGATTATGTCTGGTTTAAATGTGAAATTACATCCAATAACCAACATTGTATTAAATTGTAAAAATATATTCTAAATATACTTTGAAACCACTCCAATTAATTATTTATCACTATTAATTATTTCGATTATAAGTTGTTTTTAATTATAATTTAGTAATTTTCACTATTCATCATAATATGAAAGTTATCCGAAAAGTACCAAAATTTCACCTTAGGCTAAATTCAATACTCCGAATCCAAAAATGAAGTCCATTTTGAGAGCTAAAATTTCTAAAATTTAAAAAAGTGGTTATTACTATTTTATAACGGCTAGTTTTAATAATATTTTAATAGCATATCGTTGTTTCATGAAACTCAGTATTACGTATTACACACGCTATCGAGGAAGGTTGCGATTGCGTGTAATGCATGGAAAGTCAAAGATGCGTGTTGTGCAAGCTCCTTTTGGTGTAGCGTACAACACAAGACATTAATAAAATTAAAAAGAATATTTTTCATAAAATCTCGGGCTGTTACATTCTACCCCCCTTAAAATGAATTTCACCCTCAAAATTCGTCGGGGTTATAAATGTTTTACTATTCGAAAGTTTCTTTATTAGAAACCCACATCGTAAAAAGGAATATCAAAACCAATATTTAAAAAAAAAAGTACGAAACGTAACAGTTACCCAAATAAACTAATCATTGGGTTTCCACATAGGTGAAAATATGGAAATGGAAAAGAAATCTAACCATCATGTTCTGATGGAGAGTGGTAGAGAACATGGCTATGGAAAAGCTAGCAATCACAAAGCCATAAATTTGTGACGATCTAAGGTACCATCTGATTCATCAGATATAAGATCACTAGGACAACATTTTTGGTTTTCAAGATCATTTCCCTAAAGTTAAAGATTTTGAATTAGAATAAATACTTACATTATTTTGGTACAATCTCACTGTTGTTCGTGCCTTTAACAATTTACATTTCATCTCATAAATAAATGAAGTTGAATTTGTTCTTCGTGAAGTGTTAGCAGATCATGTGATAGAATGACTGGTTATTCCATCTGTCTCAAACAAAAGGTTAGAAAAAGTTATTAAATATACATAAGTCATTCTATAGTGAGATTAATCATATATGGTTCCTCAAATGGACTTATAAATCATATTTCATACAGATTAATATAATAAAACTAGTTTCTACTAAACAGGGACTTCCTGTAGGCCAGTGGTAGGCGATAAAGGCCAGTCGCACTTCGGTTGTGGGTTCGATTTCCACAGCCTTGTCCGACGCGATGGGCTGTCTCCCGTCCTGCATGTTGTCCTTTTTATAAAACTATATTACTATAACATCCCATCAATAATATCGAGAAAACTTCTATCCTTAAACAATACTAACTTATGTCCAACATAATCCATTCCAATCTTTATTCTTATCCATAATACTGCAGTCCACTCTCATAACATAGTGAAAACGATTACCAGAGATTTAACACCATAGTTGATCCCCATATAAGATATGTTTTGTTGGTCACATTCCAAACATTCAAAGTCCTTAATCATGTATTCTCTTGAATACCTTAGTTAAAACATGAATGCAGTTAAAATTTAACACTTTCCACATACCAAAATCCTCAAAATTCTATATACTCAAACAATGATATCACTTAGTCCTTATATCAATCACGAGCTCATGAATACTGTTAAACATTTAGTTTTCTCATTTTACCTTCATTATGCTCATATCATCTTATTTCCAAAAATATCTCAATCACTTTGAATACCACATTAGACCAATACATAAATATTTCAATACTTTATGATACAACATTATTTTGGAATCACATTACATAAACATTTAATCATTCCACCACATCGTTATCATATTCAACATCGCCAATGGTGATCGCATGTGACTTCCCTTTGTCCTTTTCCTTAAGAGGTTTCTCATGTCGATCATCACTAACCATTGGATTAGGGAATTTATTAGCATAATGCCCCATTTCCTTGCACTTGAAGCATTGACGTGTTGGTGGTGCGTTCTCTGCAGTGTTTGCTTTATTCAGATCAATAGAATCCCTTTTTCCATTACTTTGACACTCAGCTGCTCGATGACCTTCTTTTCCACACTTAAAACATTTTCTAGTCCCTTTAAGACAATCTCCACCATGCTTCTTTCCACACTTTGTGCATAAGGAAAAATTCATCTTCTTTTCACCATTATTCTGAGATTTCTCCTTGAACTCCATCTTTTGTTTCTTGTCAAAACCATGAGATGGATATGTAACACCAACTTCCATTTCTACCTTGATAGCACAACGCACAATTTCTTCATAGCAACCGAAGTCTCTTATAGATAATGCCCTTCGAAGACTTGGTTTTAATCCACTGAAAAATCGATCAACTTTACTTTCAGGTTGGATGATAATACCAGAAGCGTACATCGCAAGTCTTGTAAAATTTTCTTCGTATATACCAATAGATTCACCATCCCTCTGCTTCAGCTCAAGAAACTCCTTTTCCATCTTTGTTCGAAGAATACTAGGGAAGTACTTACTGAAAAACAAGTTCTTGAACTCGTCCCATTCCATGGACTCAATTTCAACTATTTGCCTCGTATTCTTGATAAGATTCCACCATTGATCAGCTTCACCTTCCAAACGATATACTGCTAAGATGACTTTATCATGCTCAGAACATTGAAGAACTGAAAATATCTTTTCAGTGGTACTGATCCATTGTTCAGCAACAAGTGGATCAGAAGACCCACTGAAATAAGGTGGACGTTGCCTCATGAAGGACTCAATAAAATATTGTTCCCTTCTCTGCTCATTTGGAAGTCCAGAATGATTCATTGCTTGTGTAAGTATAGCAATAAGATTTTTCACTCCATCTCCCATAACATTTGTTTATTCAGGAGGACAATCACTGCATGGTCCATTGCATTGATCAACACGGTTCCTTTGGGTTCCAGCCATCGTCTAAAACCCAAAAAGAATAGTGTGAGAGGCAAAAATCATGCTAGGGAAAACAACATAATAAAGAGGGAGTACCCTCAATATCTAACATCTTAGGTTAAATTATAATATCGTTAGCGCAATTCTCGGACTATAACCTATACGTATACTTAAACTTAGAGACATCCCTAGACATACCTTAGAAATATCTCTAGGGATCTCACTAAATTTCTCGCATCCTAGTTTCTAAAGGTTGACTAAACCTTTCCTCTGATACCAACTGTAGCGGTCTGGAATTACTTCCAGTGGACTATAGTTGATACCTATCAGGGCACTCCATGGGCGGCTACACCCCCTTGGTGGGAAAAACCACCATCCCCAGTGGTAGCCATTTCCACATGAAGCCCTTGGGCGGAGAGCCATGGTTCGTCCAATGCTCACATGTGAGAGTTCCCAAGGATCGGATAAATTCCTACCTCCTTTGACTTTGATACCAACTGTATAGACCCGTATCTTGACGTACATGGACATTACATTACTTTTGCGGAATACTTGGTATATAAAAAAAACACACACACAAGGATCGTAATAGTTTAGTGTCTTTGGAAACTCGGAACATAATCTTCTAATCGTGGTGAAAGATCTTCAATATCTCCCATAAATATCTTCCCTTTTTTTACCTAAAACCTTTATTTATATCCGGGGGAAAAGAAAACATAAAAGGGTGAGCTCAAATTCTCAGCAAGGGAAAATAAAGGAAAAAATCATATCATATCTTTTTGAAAATCATAACCTGCAAAAGAGATCATAATATCTTAACATGGAACAAATCATAGAAATGAAAATGAGATCCCCATAATCATAACATGAAACTTGAAACTTTGTGGCATGCACACATAATCATGGAAAATCATTTCTTGTTAGTCAAGACTCATTGCCAAGACACTCTTAGTGGACAAAGTCCCTTTCTAAACCGAGTCACCCTCGTTCCAGTCCGGTTTCACTGAACCGGTATAACCTACAATTCCAGCCATGTCTATCTCATGAGATATAAAATCTTTACCCAATGCATTTGAGGGAGATATAGGTCCCACCCATCTTATAATGAATCCTTTCTTATGTGTGCCACATAATCATAAACAATACATCATAGCGTAACCCATGTAATAAAAATGGGATTCTTAAACAACATGACATCATAAAACAATTCATACAAGATAAAGGAATTCATAAAAATAATTCCATCACAACATAATCAAATCAATGTAATAATAGGGATAAAAACAGAACCCTTTATTATCTTAGATGTAAAATAATTTTGATAAAACACTTGAACTTCATTCTTGAGTAAAATATCCTTTCTACTTCAAAATCACTTTTCCTTTCTTAACATGTCATACAATTCTAAACTAAAAGAAGTTGATTAAAAATAAACTTGAAAACTTTAAATGGAAGCTTCTTGGAAATAATGTTTTAAAATACATTCATGCCGTATAAGTTAAAAAAACATTCTTCGTACTTTTGTCGGAAAAGTAAAAAAGTACCTCATAGGAAAAACGAAAAAAGATTCCTTTCATATCTTTTACTAAAAAATCACCGAAGGGTAAAATTGGATTTAAACAATTGTAGGTGGATGGAAACAATATTACATATTGAGGAAACATGGATGTGGATGATAAAATACACCCCAATAAATACTAAAGTATAAACAATCTCGGATAAAAATGAGATGGTGATATTTCCCTTACCTTAGGTCCGATTTGCTCTATACGTGTCCGAAGCTCATGTATAATGGTTTAAATAATGTTATTGACTTATTCCAGAATAATACATATTGATATGATATCATATATGTTTATATTCTTAGCTTCTTTTTAGTAATATT
The DNA here is from genome assembly GCA_963277665.1 of Viscum album. Taxonomy (NCBI): domain Eukaryota; kingdom Viridiplantae; phylum Streptophyta; class Magnoliopsida; order Santalales; family Viscaceae; genus Viscum; species Viscum album. Next base: position 1,737,535,253 of record OY728135.1, on the reverse strand, counting down.
TCATTGTTACTTGTTACTCAGGTCCTTATTGCCTTTTGTTCTTATGCGTGTTTTGCCGAATAAATTCTTATTCTTCTTTTATGGTTACAGATACCTTATATCCAGAATGGTATTAGTGTAACATATATCATATTTATTCATTCAATTCATTTATATAATTTCTATGTAATGATGATCATGTAGAACGAGTTGCATCACATCGTGGAGACGGTATTCCGTACGTACGCACGAGTGATGATATCGTTCCTATGATCGTGGAATTGAATTTGAGTATATATATATTATTTCAGTATCAATATAACATTATAATAATAATAAATAGTTACTCATTACACTATTATACCCATCCTTGTATGGTGATGGTGGAAAATATATTTCACCACGCCGTGGAGACGGTATTCCGTACGTACGCACGCGCGGTGATTTCATTTTTCCGCAGGATGGATAGAAGGTGAATTAGGTTTGTTTCATATTTATAATAACATATCAGTATGTCAGTAATCCTGATGTTATTACTTTATAATGAAACAACTAAAGAAGATGAAGTTGAAGAAGAAAGAAATTGAAAAAGATCGGTAATGGATATTACCTCTTTTTGACGCGCCTTTTCTTAGCCTCCACTTAAGGAACTAAGGATGATCTTTGAAGAAGACCAGGACCTCTAGGATGATACTAGGGAAGTTTAGAAGAGATTTTTGTAGGGGATTGCCGAGCATGAAGGCTCAAAGTTTTGTGAGGAAGAGAGGGAGGAGGTGCCCTTTTATAAGGGAGGAGAGGGGAACCTTAGTAATATCTCAAAATATTATTTTATATTAAAGTCAAAATCGGTTTATAATTGTTCCAAAGGAACTTATTTCGAAGATAAAGTAGGGATGGGTCGAAATCCTATCAACCAATAGGATTTAGACAAGTCTAGGTTATTATTTCAACCTTATCAATTAGATTTAACTCTAAGTTAAATAATTTAACTTTTAACGTGTCTTTTTGTTTTCTTACACCATATGGTTAATACACTTACTATAACATACCAAACGAACCTAAAATTGTTTATTATTAATATATATATCCTTATCTAAGTCATTTGGACGAAACATAGATTTTTAGGAATAAAATAACAATTAATAATATAATATTAGATTTAAAAACTATTTTGTGTCAATTTTGACACTATTTGATATATGATTTTTGTGAAAGTCATAACAGAATTATATGTTCAAACCAAGTTGATTAAATCAACAATAATATATCATAGTATCCTAGAAAATTTGTGTAATTCATAAAAAGTCTTAAATTACATATATTTTTGTATTTATAATATCAATTATGTCAATATTTCATTAATAAGATAATTACTGCATCATCTTTGTGTCATAAATAAATTAAATTATTTGATGTCTAAAAATTACAAATAAAATACCATTAGGTAGGAAATATGTTTATCTTTCTAATGAATATTTAAAAGAGAATTTATCTTATGTACAACCTTATATTAAAAATGTTTTAGTAAATAAACTTTGATTTTAACTCTTTTAACTCTTCTTTGAATTAAATAATAATAAATGTCCTAATCTAATCCAAGTGGGCCTAAATGGTCATATTTTATTCCTATGTTTGTTTTTGGTCAAATTACACTTGTCCAATAGAATTAGGACATGTGTTAGGGTAATAATAATATCATTTCTACCCATAATTACTCTATTTACTTTTAACCGTGGTAAAAAAATGTAAAAAGTTACTATTCACCAAAAATTATTTTCATCTCATTGAACCACATTTTACTTACTGACATCAACCGTGTCTCTCGGATTTTTGAAATTCCATTCACAGAAGCGGTAAAATTAAGTTTTATGAAAAATTCAGTTTTTTTAACTACCAGTTAGTAGTTTCACTATTCAACAAAAATTGATGTTTTTCAGAACAATGCCAAAATTCCATCCTAAGCTATATTTCATATTCTGAATTCAAAAATGAAGTCTATTTTACCAAATTCATAACATAGAAGTTGCATTAATTAATTTTGTAATTAAATCCCGTTGTTAAAACAAATAGCGTGTTTTTAAGAAACAATATCTATCAGAAGATTGACACTTGATTATGTCTGGTATAAATGTGAAATTACATCCAATGACCAACATTGTATTAAATTGTAAAAATATATTCTAAATATACTTTAAAACCACTCCAATTAATTATTTATCACTATTAATTATTTCGATTAAAAAAGTTGTTTTTAATTATAATTTAGTAATTTTCACTATTCATCAGAATATGAAAGTTATCCGAAAAGTACCAAAATTTCACCTTAGGCTAAATTCGATACTCCGAATCCAAAAATGAAGTCCATTTTGAGAGCTATAATTTCTATAATTTAAAAAAGTTGTTATTACTATTCATAACGACTAGTTTTAATAATATTTTAATAGCATATCGTTGTTTCGTGAAACTCAGTATTGCGTACTACACACGCTATCGAGGAAGGTTGCGATTGTGTGTAATGAAAGGCAAGTAAAAGATGCGTGTTGTGCAAGCTCCTTTTTTTGTAGCGTACAACACAAGACATTAATAAAATTAAAAAGAATATTTTTCATAAAATCTCGGGCTGTTACAAAAGGCTTCTTTTTATTTTGTTCATAGAGCCCGACGCCAATGTAATGTGACTCAGAGAGCTCTAAAGGGGCCTTGCCAGCGTGAAATGTTCCACTTTGTCCATTGACGTAGTACTTGATACACTGGTGGTAGGATGAAAGAACGACCATGTGCTTATGGAGCCACGACCTTCCCAGCAGGGCATTGAATGATGTGCTCTGCCAGACCACCAGGAATTCCTTGTAAGCTACTAGGTCACCAAAATGGGTCCTTAACTTAATTTTTCCCATTGGATTTTGTTCATTCCTATCGTAACCCAACAGAGTTGTGGCTGAGGGAATTAGATCTTCCTAACTGTATCCTAACTTGAGGACTGTTCGTAGGGGAAGGAGGTTAAATACAGAGCCATTGTATATAAAGACTTTCCAGACCTTAATACCATTTATTGTGTCAGACACATATAATGGTCTGATGTGTCCTTGCATAATAGAATATTCATCTTGATCGGTGAAGGAAATCACTGCATTGCATTCAGCTGGGCCAGTCTCCGTCCGGTAAATCTCGGTTTCAGCTAACTCGGCTTGAATGTCTTGGGGGCTGATCAAAGATTCGATAAGCGCCTCCCTAAGGTCGCCTGACAAACTTAGGGAATACAGTATTGACAACATGGGTGGTACTGACGCCAGTTACTTAAGTATGTCGTAATTTTTCTCCAGCAGTCGACGCTTCTCCTTTGGCGGGAGAGTCTTAGCTGGTGCTTTGTGAGATAGATCATTTGACGAGGAGGGACCGGACGCGGGGACAGATGTCGATGGTGTTCCCGCATTTTGAGGATTTGGCTCGGCCGGTCTGTTTGTGCGCACTAGGCAGCCAGACACTTGTTCCTCATCCGGTGGGTTTCGCAGGACAATAGGGCCATAGCGGCTACTTGTGGAGGTGGAGGGGAATTCCTTCTCCTGCTGAGTCTGTTGAAGGGCTCTCCCACATGTTTTCGCGATATTAACAGCTTGAGTCGGGGTCCAACCATAGGGTTGGTTTCAGCTGTGGATGTGCCTCCCCTGGTATCCCCTACCTCTGCGATTCCTCCTCCCGACTCCTCGGGCAGGGAACTCGGGTTTGTAACCATACCCTTCATCATGGAATGATTCCATAAAATGGATGGCATTAATGGAACCAAATATTGGATATTCATCCTCTGAAAGGTCAACCTGGTCGGTTGTCCCTAATGGTGCCATTTGGTGGGTCGGTGCCCATGGCGCCAAATTCAAGGGCATATAATCTGCCAAGGTCAGGGCTAACTTTGGCCCCGTTACGGACTGATCCTCTTGAGATTTTTTCTTACTTCTATTCCGCCAGGATGACCGGCTCGTAGAGGATGGTGAGGCCGATGCTGTCAGCTATGCAGCATCAGGGGCTATTGGCGGCAACACTGGCTACTGTAGCTGAGCTCGGAGTATGCCCTGGGCTCGGTTGATAGTAATCAGAGTCATCCAGTCATCGAACTTCGGCCCTTGCTTGCTGGTGACTTTCTACCACCCCTCATCTTTGTCAGAGTCGGTCGTAGAGATGTATGCCACATGTGCTGGGGGTAGTCCCGACTTGACATATCTGAAGTCTACCATCCTCTACAGGAGGTATTTGAAGACGAAGCATTCTCAGATATTGTGCCCCAAAATTCTATGGTAGGGGCAGTAATCTGGCCTGTCCTAACGGCTGACCTCTTCCGGTTTCCTCGGCTCCGGGAGGTAGAGGAAGTTGCAGTTCATGGAAGAAATGAAGTAGCCGTGGACTTGATCGTCTTGGAACGAGTATAATTTTTGTCTTCATTCCTCAAACTGGTTCCGCTTCGGTCCTTGCTGATCGTCCCGTTTAGGAAGAGGCGACCACTGATATGCAGGGGTCCCTTGACGATTTGGTGGAGGCCTGAGCGGTAGAGCGGGCACAGGGGCTGGCTTGAGCATGACAGCAGACGATTCAGCTATAGGGGCTCTTTTCGCAGGAGCTTGCGAGGCTATTAGGGATTTCTAATTAGTCCGCTGCAGGGAGTCCTCAATTATATGGGCAATGGCCAAGAGATGGTGGAATACAGTGGTTCACTCCACTGGTATGAGCGTTGTTCACAGCTCATCTATAAGATTATCGATGCTTATGGCTAGAATCTCATTTTGAGGCATCAACCTGCTCAGAGAATAGGTCAGACCTTTCCATCTGGCAATGAAATCTAAGACCCTCTCATTCTCCCTCTGCTTGTAGTTCACGAGGTCGCTGACTATTGTTTTGGGAAATGTCGAGCTGAAATGGAACAGGAACTACTACCGAAGGTCCTCCCAGCTCTTTATTGACTGGGTTGGCAGACTCGTGTACCAGATGAAGGCGGATCCTTGCAAGTTCCATACGAAACACCTATGTTTCACTGTTTCTTGTTGTTCCGGGGTTCCCATAATAGGGTCTCAAGAGGATGCGTAGTGCATCAAATGCTATTCCGGATCGCCTGACCCGTTGAAAATAGGGAATACAGGGCTCCAAAAATTGGGTGGAGGTGGTGTGTTGGTCACCCAATCTGGGTAGGGTTTCATCTTTAGTTGTATCGGACCGTGTAGACCTTCCTTCTCTTTCAATCGAGTTGTTAGTGCCTTGATGGAGTTGGAGAGACCCTGGTTGACATCCTGTTAGTCCTGGTCCTGGGCAGGCGTAGCCCGAGGCATTTTCTGAGGATCCGGATTGGCTGGCACCAAGGGTGCATATTCCTTTCGGGGCACCCTCAGAGCATTCGGGTGTACTTTCTTTGGTTTCCTCCTAAGGGGAGGGAAATCATGGTATCCATCATCCGCATTTAGGTAGTTGGACGAACCAGGCGCCTCACTGGGCAGGAGCCCTGACCGTGCTTCATTTGCCGGAGCAAGACTCATCCTTTGAGGTGCACATGATGGGAGTGCATTATGTGTCTCTTCCTGGGACACACATTCAATAAGGCGCTTCCTCTAGAGTAGCTCAGCGTTAATCTTCCTTAATTCTTTCATCTCCTCTTCCTGTCGAGTGAATCTCTCTTCGAGCGTGGGTGGCTCGTTTTTGTCGAGAGAAGAAGGTGGGTTAAGGGTAACCAGTCCCTTACTCTTATCCTTTTTGGAAGCTTACTGGGTAGGCAGATGAGGGTTGGCTGGAAGGACAACCATATCTAGGGAGGCCCTCTAGTTTCGGGTGTGCACACCTAGGGGTTCGTTGTGAGTCACAACCTAACCGGAACCGTTGTCTCCCGATCCATCTGGATTTTTCATTTTCCCCAGTGTCATCCATGGGGTTAGCCTCTATGGCATTAATGAATGCATATCGCGGGGTGGAGGGGATGTCGTCTTCCAAATGGGAAGAGGATCTCCTGCGTCTTTCGCTGGCCTTCCCATTCATGGCCTGAAATTGGCTTCGGACTTCTTGATGAAGGGTGACACAGAGATTTCTTTGATGCGACCTTATGGTGAACCTTCCTCTCGGAGGGGATGATGATTCAAATGATGGGATATGATGGGAACCTCCTCTTCTGACTGTCCTCCCTAGACGAGAGAATACTGATTCTCATGGGGGGGGGGGTTGTTGGTTGTTGTTGAGGGGGTAATAATGCCCCAATCCCTGAGGGATGGGGTTGGCTCCGTTCTCTGGACGTTGAGTCACCTCCAGTTTTTATTGGTCTTAGAGGGGCATTTATTATTAAAAATGCCCCCCATACCTGCATGTTGGGGTTAACTCTGGATTGCGGTAGTGGAAGCTGCTATCACAACCTGCCTGATCTCGTGTGCCCCCATTCGGGGGTGAACCGGATTTGGTGTCGAATTCACATGTGAATCAATACCTTCTGGGGAGGCCGGAAAAGATCGATGATTGGCCTCTCTTAGGAGAGAGGCCTGTTGTATGCTCTCGGTGGCCTGATTCCGGAGTTCTTGAATGGATTGTTCCTGTCGGGCCTGATGCTTATGGGAATTACTAAAGGCCTAACTCTGTTGGGTGTGTTGCCTTTCCTGAACAGGGTGACCACTCGATTTCCTTCTTGATGTGATGATGTTTCAAGACACCATGCCGAACGTGTTCTTCTGATCGGGGATCGGAGTGAAATGCAGAGCTCCATGTTCCCCCCATCCCCTGATATGGACTCCCATTGGAGTGTCACCGATGAGGAAGTGCATTCAGCGTAGTTCGCGGAGGAAGGCTAGCTCCATGTTTCCTTTACGTCTCTCGAGGAACTGTCGCCGCGCCGTAGGAAGGGACTCATGGTTGATGTGATTCCGGAGGTCTTCTATCATCTTGACATGATCTACATACCCTTGATAGGGAAGAATGATTGATTTTAGCCGGCGGAGTGTCGTCCATATATTATGGCGGATGCCGTGCACACATTCTTCTGACAACTCTCTGGGTATATCGAACTGAGAGGTGGTCGTAGGCCAAAACATACTGGTATATCATTTATTTCCAGTCGTTTCCTCATGTGCATCATGTCGGCATACTCCTCCGCTAGTGATTCCTCTACCTGGTAAGCCTAACTAAGATGCTCACTATCAATGTGGTCAGAGGCAGTGGGACTAGTAGGTACAAAATCATTATGTGGGCAATTCCGAGGTGACTCAGAAGATGAATGCGGCCCTGTACCATCTCTTAATCGAAGAAGGGCATATTTAGCGACAAGCTGGGAATCTGACATGCTCAATCACGTCCTCCTGAGTGCCTTGGCATACGAGGGATTTTCTGTGCTTGATTCGGCAGGGGGAGGACCTTCCTGTTGATATGACATGCCATCGTGGGGAGGACCTTCGTAATGGTGGTCATAATGGCGAGTACTACCACTACTGCTTGATGCTTCACTGCATAGAGGACTTTTGCAGTGCACACCCTGGGGATGACCTCAAAGGCATGTTGCAGCATGGGGAGGACCTTCTGGCTGCGTAGAGTTGTTACGGGGAGGACCTTCGCAACAACGGCCATCATGGTGAGGATGACCATCATGGCTTGACATTCGATGTGCATCCTGGGGAGGACCTTCAGGACACACTGCGATAAGGGGAGGACCTTCTTGTCGCTTGGAACCAATGCGAGGAGTGACTTTGCAATGGCGGTCGTGATGGCGAGGACTACCATCACAACTGCGGCAATGTAGAGGACTACCATTACTACTACCACAGGGAGAATATTTGTGGGATACATCCTGGGGAGGACCTCTAGAATGTACCTCAATGAGGGGAGGGACTTCTCGTTGCTTGACGTCTCTACGGGAAGGACCTTCGTTATCAAGGTGGTGAGGACTACCACCGTGATCTGATGCCCGGATGCACGGAGTGTTGTTGCAGCATAACCCCTGGGGAGGACCTTCAGGGAAGGCCATGACAAGGGGAGGGCCTTCTTGTTGTGATGATCCATCACTACGGGGAGGGCCTCCGTAGTTGCGACAATGATAGCGTGGACTACTATGACAATCTGTGGTCCCACTGTATGGAGAGTGATTGTAGTGTATACCTAGGGGAGGACCTTCAGGGTGGACCACAACAAGTGGAGGACCTTCTTGGTGCTCGATCTTCTGGTCACATGGAGGGTTTCCGTGACTCACATGAAAAGAGGAGCTCTCGTGACCGATCGTTATATGCCCGCGGGGGAAGCCCCCACAGGTGCTCTGGGGAGGACCTTCAGAGCTGCTAGTAGAAACATTTCGGGGAGGACCTTCGCAACTACTACTGCCAATTCCATAATATGGTAATGGGAGGGCAAGATTCTAAGCCTGTGATATGGGTTTAGCGGCGTTCGGAACCCCATCTCCCAGCAGAGTGGAGTCATAAACCCGCTCTTTATTTTTCGGCTGCCTTCGGCGCGTTCGGGGTGCTTTCTTGTGGGTAGCCGGGACCGTCTGATGTTGATAACAACCTTCACCTTTGGGTCCCTGTCTAATTGGGTCTTGTGATGCCATCGGGATACGCCGACAAACATCTTGAATTTTAGCAGGGATATATGCCTACTATGGAGCATCCACCGTGATGGACGAGTGTCCCCCTAGTTGGAATGAGTGAAGATGCTTAATCCAGTTGGCCTTGCATCGCCGAATATGGTTGGAGACCCTCCTGGGAAGAACCAGGGATGTAGATTTACTCCGAGGTGGCTATCTCATCTCTTAGATGAGTCGCCTCAATTGGGGAGATGGGCTCACGGGCCCGATTCCTTGATGTTGCCGCTGATGCAATTACATTCTGGAAAGCCTGCAAGATATGATCTGGGATCGATACCTACTCCTCCATCATCACCAGGATATGTAGGGAGACATCTTTGGCTGGAATAGGTATGAAAGACCATTCCGGTATCAGATTAGGAATATCCTACTCTGGTCCTCCTGTGGTTAGTGGGTACTGACAATTATCCTGTGTCTGGGCAGTTGAACGAATCTGCCCCTGTACCGGGATATGCCGGTTTATCTCTCCGTTCGCTGCCACATCGGGGTGGCTGACTTTACTTGCATCCACAGGGAGCTAGCCCTGCATTTATTGGTTTCCCACTGTATCGAGTCGGTGTCCTTTGTTGGCGGGGATACGTGCCCGCCTATGAGTTTCCGCCACATCTGGGTGGCGGGCTTTGTTGATCGCCACCATGTCAGGATAGAGGGCATCAGAAGTGTCTGCTAGGAGCTGGACATGTAGGCGCTGGGTCGCCACCACATCAAGCTGGTGGGTTTCATGACCCTGGGCAAGGAGAGGTGCCTGCCGGGTAAGTGTTGTCATGCATGAGCGATGGGCTTGATGGAGCTCGGCGGGGATGCACGCAGTCTCGTGTGATGCCGCCATGTCTGGATGGTGGCCTCAGGAGGAGCGAACGGGTGTAGGTGCCTATTCGTGGTATGTCTCCGTGGCTGGGTAGTGGAGGTCCTCCTCAGGGACCAGGGTGATGATTGGTCCCTGATTGTACATCTTCCACCCTCGTCGGGCAGTCTGAGGGGCCGGAGCTCAGGGGGCGTGGGCCTGAATCCTCGGGGAAACATCCTCCTCAGCGTGAGGATGTCGAGTTGCGGTGTGACCGCGATGACACCATCCGGAGGGGGCCTTGAGGCGGAACCCCCGTTCGACAAGGATGGTGTCCTCGGTGTCGACCTCATCCACCTCCCTAAGATAAGGGAGGTACGCATTGTCCCATTCCAGGGAGAGACTCCCGAAACAGTTTGAGATGGAAACAGGGGCTGTCTGGATCTGCCTTTGCGGCTTCTGCTGGGCAGGAAATCGGTGAGTTCTGGCAGACTGAAGGGCGTGCATGGTCGCCTCCACTGTTGAGAGAGTACCATTCACGTGGTACTCTCAGATCAGCATGTCCGAGACCCAGCGATGAAGATGCTGGGTGGGTGACATGGTCCTCTGTAGGTGAGGATGCCTGGTCCTAGTGTTGTTGGAAGCGCGCACTTGTGAGTTCCTTTGTGATGCCATTGGATCGAAGGGAGTTCTGAAGATGGAACCTGTAAATTTTTTTTAACAAGTACATAGAGCAAAACCATCAAAGAAGCATCTCATGATCCCATGCATAATTAGTGACCTTGCTTGGCCCTCCTTATGAGTTTAAGGGGGAATATGGTGAGATTAGTTTAAATCCATCATGTTTGGATAAATATTCCCGTCGGGTTCACAATTTTTATTTCATGTTTCGGTCTCAAAATTCCCAACGGTTCCGTATCCGATGATGCGTGGTACTATTTTCCCAAGGCAGGAGTTTTCCAGACGGTCTGACCAGCGACGATTAATAACTCACATTGGTCGAGAGGATGGGAAGTCTGGCTCATCACAACATTTTGAGGGGAATTATTGCATGTTACGGGACTCTGTTATAGATATAAGACGTATTCATATGTTCAAGAATGTTTGGTTTATACCCAAACATAGTATCCATGGATTTTTCCAGGTAGGCAATAGTCAGCTGAACGCAGGGACTCAAAATCTTTTACTCCCGAGGTTTACCATCCCTCATTAGGTTAATGACTCTGATGAGTATGTACTCACTGAGGTGGAACAAGGAGCGGTGCGGTGAGCCGACATGAGGATAGTCGGATCGACCGATTCTTGGGCTTGAACCTCATGGAGGCTTCCTATGTACCCTGATTAGGAGGTGGGGATCAATGTCCACATAGTTCTAATGTACAGTTTATCGTCATGAAGGACGAAGGTGAACCGACGTGAGGGTTGTCGGAACAGCTGGGTGGTGGGATTGAACCTCTTGGAGGCTTCCTACATACCCTGCTTAGGAGGCAGGGATCAATGTCAACATTGTTCACATAGGAGCGTTGGAGAACTGACGTGAATGTGGACTCGGGGGTACGATGTTGGTCGGGCTTGAACCTCTTGGAGGCTTCCTACGTACCCTGTCTAGGAGGCAGGGATCAAAGACCACTTAGTTTGCATATACAGTTTAATGTCATGCTGGACGGGGGCATATAGTTTAACGTCATGTGGGATGAGGGCATACAATTTAACGTCATGCTGGACGAGGGTGGAACTCGATATGAAGAAACGACTGAGTGGTGGGATTGAACCTCAAGGAGGCTTCCTACATACCATGCCTTGACATGGATCAAAGTCCCCACAGTTTGCTTAGTGGGGCTTACAATCTGAGGAGGCCCATAAGAGGATTTCATGGGTGATGCTTACTCTAAGCCCACGCGAGTCATGCTTGGTGTGAGAAACAAGAGACAACATGGATCAGACAATCACGTCGAAAAAGGTGCGCCCGTGAGAAGTGGAGTGGGGATTACACATGGAGCGGCCCAGGCAACAAATCATAGCGGGAGAGGGAATTGGGGTGCTCCTATTCCCATATCCTCTCTTACAGTGCGTGAGGGACTTCTTCTGATGGGTATTTTACTACCCCTGAGGACCCTTTAACAAGCAGAGGGGCAGAAAGGGGATTCCCGAGCTCAGACTCCACATTACCTTGGGAATGTGAACCCATGTATGCTTTGGGAATCTGCTCAAGGGTCAGGGAAAACCCTTCACCTATACTTACCGTGGGTATGTGAACTCAAAGTGGCGCGCTGATGCACCTGAAGGTTACACCACACGGGTCCGGCGACTTTGGTGGAGGCCTCGGCTCAGGGCCGATGAGCAGGTCAATAAGGAGGTTGTGGAGGATCGGACCGGATTGGAAGGATTTTATCTGGCGCGGGGAACATGAACTTTAAAGGCTCTGATGGGCCACACGTATGGAGGAGTGGTGGATCCCTTCACGTAGGAAGGTGCTACACGGCTCGAAAAGCGATCTGCAAACCAGGGTGGTCCGCGGACTGAGGGGAATCCCGTGAACTAGGGTGGTCCGCGGACTGATGAGCATCCCACAAACAAGGGTGGTTCGCGGCTTCGGGATCAATCCGTGAACCAGGGTGGTTTGCAGAGGGTTCCATGCGGGCATCGATGGCCAAGGGCAGCACCGGCCAGGGGTTGGTCAGTCGAGGCTTCACCCGCATAGGAGGGTGCTACGCAGTGCGTCATATGGGAAAAGAGGCATAAACTCCCTGGTCCATGGGGAATTCATCCGTGGAGGGGGTATAGATTGCGGTTTTCCTTCTTTTTGTTATTTTTGGTTCGCGGTTCATCAAGTTATTTTTCATTTTCCAATTCCTTATTAATTCTTATACCTGCTGAGGTTCGCAAATGGGAATTTTTCTTTTTTCAAAATCCTAATCCTTCCTTCGACCGATCTACTTTAGAATCTCCAATCCCTCTGAATCCAATCCACATCCCCTTCCCCCTGTGTCTGCTTTTATAGAGTGGGGAAATAGATGTATCTGTGGACATGCGTCGCCTTTTATGGAGGCCCATGACCAAAAACCCAGTTTACAGCTGACTCGGTCAATCCATAATTCGCGATGGGTATTGAGTGTTTCCCCCTGCAAACTGAACTCAGGGAGAGCTTCACAGCCGCAGAGGGTTCTACCTCCATTCTGTGAATGATAGAAGATGCATCTTGAACCGGTCGACGTGGTCTGCGGTTGGGGCGGTTCATGACAGTGAACCGGATCGGCGCCCATCCTACCTCGTGACCGCGGAGGATCTCCGCCTCCATTTTGCGAATGACGATGGTTCGCGGTGGGGGTGCTTCGCGAGGCCTGGCCACGTTGCATTTTCATGGGACCGGTCTGCAGATCGGTACTGCTTATGTCCCTTCTTTGAATTTTCTCCATTATTTTCCCCAATTCTTTAGGGGATTTGGGTAGAATATCCTTTGAGAATTTTTTAGGACCCTACATCAATTTTAAAAATTCACGACCATTATGGATATTTTAAAATACAAAATAAAACTTATGAAATAATATAAAAAATATGGGTACACTTTCAAGAACCCCTTTTTGTAAAGGTATGTCATGGGTTACCTTTCTGTAGCACAATAAAAAAAATACCTTCCTTTTCATGTAAAGGTAAGAACTGTCAAACCATTACATAAAACTTCTACACAAACCATTTATAAGACTTTTAGAATCCAAAATAAATTTAAGTGAACCATTAATTTAAAGGTTATACATTCGATTACTTACTTGAGTTAGGGTATTTGAGGGTGAACATTAGGAAACATGTTATGAAAATGTATAATTAATTCCCTAGGGTACCATTATGTATCCCATCTAGGTAAGGGTAAACCTTTTTTTTCTATTTCTGAAAAAACTAAAAAATAATTATTATTTTGTATTTTTCGTTATTTCATCATATGATTTCCTAAAAAATCATGAATCATAGTAATAAGAATGATTGGGTTTATTTTAGTCTATAAATAATTATCAGATGAAGAAAATGTGATTAAAATACCATTTCTATGGATATCCATTAAAGATAATATGAAACTAAATATTAAACATTGAACCGAAGAGATACTATACTAGTTTATATTACATTGGTGAAGACTTTTGAACCCATGATATTCAGGTCATCACATTTGATATTGATCTAATAGTGGAAAATAAAATCATCACACCTGTGTAGTGAATCTTTGTGTTGTGAAAAATCATTCATCATTCTGATAGGATTGTTCTTTTATTCATGATATTAAAGCATCTCATATGAAAGGAAAAAATAATATATTTTTACATATGAGGGTTGTTTTACCAAGAAACATGGAATAACCACACCACACCCACCTTTATCACATCGTTTTGTCTTATATAGGCAATCAAAAATGAACTTTAATTGAGAATTCATTTATTCAATCCTTGAAATTCATGAATTAATTACATGATGGGTTCATGAATTTATGAATGAATCATATTCATTTAAAACCTATCAGTATATATCATATAACACATTAATAAATGATATTCATCTGGTAATATCAAACTTATCATGAAATAGTAATATTGTGAGCTTTTTAAAATGATAAACTTATTTCTCTATGAAAATCACAATTTTAAAGCAAGAAAGAATAATTCCAACATGAATATATATATATATATATATATATATATATATTTGGATTATATATTTTAATTGGTACCAAATATAGTAGAAAAAATGATAGAAAACTTTAGATCCATTTACTTACACATCAAGGCAGATCCTAGTAGACTGAAATGGTATGACGAAAAAAATCGGTGAGATTTAGATTTTGAATTTCTTGAAAACTTTTTCCAATAAAAATATAATTTCATGATGGTTATGGAATTTTTAATAAAGTGTAAGTTTATCCAAATATCTATCATTCCCTTTGAAATTATTGCTTGTATCAGGAAGGTTGTTTATCACATGAGGATTCGATCAAATATATCTCATGTACACTATGTGTTATATGTATCTCTCTTAAAGAAGTATATACCAAATCCAACACATATAATTAATTTATAGGCCATACCACTTAATAATTATCTCTCCTTTGAGGAAAAACTAGTGTAGATTTTATATAAAGAAGATAATGTGTTGTGGCACAAGACTACTCACATAGTTAATGTTATGTGGTTAAACCATAAATTTAAGGAATCTATATAGGAACCTGAGGAAGTGATGAGGGAAAAACATCCAATAATTGTTTTATCAAAGTAATTTAACTTAAAGGAAGATATTCTTCTAAGGTTTGTATAATGTAACACCTCAATATTTTTTCATTATTTTATCATTAAATATGTTTTATTTCATTTATATCTTACTATACATGTGACACTAGGAATAAATGTTATTTAAATAATATCATTAAATATGATAGTTATTTCCTAACTATTTTTATGGTTTCTATGTATAATAAAAACGAAAATATGAAAAATTATATTTTTATACATATAGATTATGAAATCATTTATTATCATTTTTATATAAACCAAAATACAATCATTTGAAATTAAAAAATTGACATATTCTCAAAAAACAATTTTCATGCACAAAATGTGGTTCTCTCATAAAAAATTAAATTAACAACATTTGATGATGTATTTTGTAAAAAATTATATTATATATTTAATAAATTATTTTTCATTTTTCGAATGGTATGTACTAGGAATGTAAAAAAGGATAAATTTAGTTTTATGGTTAAAAATTCATTTTATACAAATAGTTTCTATAAAATTTATTACAATTATATTAAAATGAATTTCATCCACTTATAGAAATTTAATATGATAAATTTGTTTCCATATTTTTATTTAGAATAAAAAAATTTAGTAATGAGTTCAATTTCTTATTTCATAATTAAGAATAGGAACTAAAGGAAAAATTCTTTACTATGGTAATGGTTAAAATGGTTTGTGAGGGGTTTGAAAAAATTGATAAGGGTTAAAATAAATAAAAAAACTATGAATATACTTATGTATTAGTTTATTTATACCCTATTTAATAGTATATTTTAATTATATTTTCTTTGGTTCCACCTTCACATGAATACACCTTGATTATATTTTAATATTGTATGAATTCACAAGAGCACCACTCCCCTCGCTTATAAAGGACGCCTACTGTCCTATGTTTTCCACACAAAATGATCATTTATCTCAAAATTTATATACACAAATACTCTCCCAAATTAATTAACCATGACCCATAGGTTATTTTCTTCCACAAATATCCTTTTATTAAGCATTATGATGATTTTTAAAGGACAATACCTGAAGAAAAGTTATATGATATTACAGATGTTTTTCAAATTTCATTATTCTTAAACAACATAAAAATATTATATAAAAAATTAAAATGATATAATCAATATATTTATAATACTTATATATATTTATTTTAGTATTAAATAACTTTTCTATATCCTTCCCATCTATTGGAAGGTTATAACATCTCTTATGCATACTTGTAGAATACCAATTCCATGAAGCAATATGATTATTATTTCATTTACTATTCAGAAGTAAAATCATAAGTATGGATTAATTTACTATAAATTAAATTTATTATATTAATATGATTCTATAATTTTTAAATATTTTTTATTTTTCTTTTTATTTTCCCATAAAAAATTGGAGAAATCTCATGTGTGTACATACATACTTCTGTCACCAAAAAGTGATGTAATTATTTTCTCATCACCACCATATAAAAAATGTAAACATAATAATATATAATGATAAAATATGATACTTATAACATTATTATTATTAAACTGAATATGAAACTGTGAATCTAGTTTGTGGATCAGAACTATCAAACTAAATCATTCATGGAAAACTAGCCATTTTTAATCAAAATATTGATTTAAGTGAATATGTGTTCATAAATTGGTAATTAAAAATTAGAAAGGAATGATATATTGTAATATAAATATGAATATTTTATGGGTTTATATTTATAATAAATAAATATTTTTTTATAGAGGAACAAAAAAGTGTATTTGTGGAAATTTTGGACTTGAGGTAAGAGTTTATGTCATAATCTGATTTATTTTTGAGATTATTTGTTTTAAATATATATTTAGTGAAATTATATGATCCTTATCTTTTAAAACCCATATATAATATTCTAATACGTTAATTTATATAATTTTAAAGTATTAGTACCATTTTACCCTCTTTGGTACTAGGAGTTTTTTAGAATTTTTTTTATAAAATTCCATACTTATCTCTTACTTGGTTGAGAAATTACTTGTTCCTTATACATGATCATTAAAAAGATTCTAATAATGTAATTATATAATATCGAATTGTTATTCAAATATATTTTCAATATTATTTGTTTATTTTTAAAATATCATAAAAACAAATCATATTTTATTTTTCTAAATGAGGTATCATTTTAATTTTTATAAATTATGTGAAATGAATCATTATTTTAACAATTTCCAAACAAATGGATTTTTGAAACATAATGACTATTCATTAAATTGAATCTTACAATAAAATATTCCGTTATAATTTTCATATAAAATATTTTTCTCAATATTCATTAAAAATTTAGTTTTAAACATACCAAATAAACTGGTTATTTTCCTCTATTTTCTATGAATTGTTCAAATTCTCTTTTAAAGGCATTTTTCATCTATCTCAACATAATATTTTTTTTCTTATGATACACTATAGATATTATATAATAACAAAAAAATGTAAATTCTACACATGGATTATGATTATGGAGTAATGAAATGTTTGTAAAATATATTTATTTTTCATGGTTTACACTATAATAAATTGATGGATTGTTTAGAAAACCCATTTCATTTTAAAATATTTTAATGAGGGAATGAGGAATATTTTTTGGGTCTTTTTAAACACATATGTATGGTTTTTATTATTTTGGGGGTGGGATTTTAATTATATTACCCTCCATTTCATTTGGTAATAATAAACATTTTATTAGATTATATAGAATTAGAAAGGGGAGTGAACCTAGTTTAATAAGGAACATTGTCTAGAATGATATTATTGGGATTAAAACCTGAATTATGAAATGATGGAATGATGAGTAAACCCAATCCATTATCTTACTCTTGGGGGTTGTTGTTTCTCAATGAAAATATTTTCTCGACTTATTTTTATGCCAAAATATTATGTCTTATGATTATGATATGTTCACATGTATCCTGATAGATTATTGATGATTTATAGGTCTTATAAATTCTATATTTTTTTATGAAAAATATTTATTCCATGGTTTATGATTTAAAATTAAAATATTATTTTTTATGAATTACCTTTTTTATGATCAAGATAGCATGCATTTATGAATATCTTATTCTCACTAATGACCATTGATTGATATTTACAATTCTCACTATTACTATGCCTTTGACATCACACATTCTTGTGTTTCCCTTCCCAAGTTTTTTATGAATGGTTTTATGTAAGTTTTTTTTAACTTTTTTACTATGTGAGAAGACCACAATATGAGATATTGAAGATCTTTAATGAAATAAAATGATTATTTATCCTATTTCTAAATAAAATAATCCTTTACTATTTTGAGGGATGTATTGTTTTGATATGTATTGAATATTAATCTACAATTATGATACATTTATATTTTAAATTATTGAGTCTCCTCATAAGAGATGCACACGAAATTAGTTTGATCATCTTATATTTCTGAAAATTTAAAGTTTATTGTCATGTAAGAAGTGGTTAAACTATATTGTTATTTTGGATTATTTATATTTGTATAAAATATCAATGGTTTATGAACTGTGAATATTTTACTATAATAATATTATATATCAGATAAATAAATAAATGGAGTAAAATCCCTTTCTATATTTCATAATATATCGCAAAGCCAAAATAAGTTAGAAATCATGAAAAATAAATACCGACCTCAAAGAATTGATTAGATGTCATTATATTAGTGTTTTTATTTTTTTATTAAAATTATATGGTTATTATTAAATTTATGGAAGATCCAAATGTTACAACTAAATTAGAGGAAGATGAATACTTTTTGAATTTTAAATATAAAAATAAAATAATATATTGAATAATGTATTATCTGTTTTTCAAAGAATTCATAAAATTCTGGAGAAAATATACATTAGGAGAGAGACTATGTGTTCCTTGAAAATAAAAGGGTATTTATGGAACAATTATTTCCAAAGGAGGAATAAGTATCATCTACTTGTTTCTAGTTTCAATTCATGATTTAAAGAAGATAAAAGATTCTACTAGACTATAGTTTAATGAAACTCTGTTTTTAATATGTAATGTTATATTCATATATAGAAAAATCAGTCTACATGATTTTTTTATATTATTTAATTTGATTTTAGATATAAATATGTGTTTTATATTCAAATTAAATAAAGAGTAGTATGTATCAAGTCTTCTAATTGTAAAGTGTAATGTATTATTACAGTTTGAAGAAAAATTTATGAATAATGCATATCCAGAGGTGGATTTTAGACATATCACATTTTGAATTCACTGAATCATAAATATCAATAATTTATAATTTATATTTACAAGAAAAATCTTTTAATAAATTATATATCATTAAAAATAAAAGAAGACCAACATAGTCTATAAAATATCTCATCATTGTTTTAAAATATTATGTGACTCATGAACGATGAGGGAGGTACCCTTATATACTCATTAGGACTTTGACAAATCTTATAATATAATTTAGATAGTGTTTCCATCCTAGTACATATAATTTTTTGTGGCCCTTCGAATTCCATTTGATAGGTCTGCCAAGTAAAATCATTGTATTTCCTGAATTAAATTTTCAATTTTTGGTTGATTTGGATTATTTGAAATGTAATGTAAGGAATGGTTGGATTGGGCTCCTACCTATGATGGAACAGAGTCCTAAAAAGAAATATTATATGGAAATATTGACAAATATATTTTCAACTAGATCTAGACCCCCCAAATAGTGTTTCATTGGTCTCTATAATTTGTATAAAATAAAAAATATTTAATTGAATCTTAATCCTTTATTAATTATATTATAGTCAATTTTTGATATATGGATTATCTTGTGAAATATATTGTATTTTTTAGAAATCATTATGAACACTAGAATGATTTTTTTTATATTTGGATGTACATAATTACATCAATCAAAATATTTTTGGTATTTTATTTATCTTGATAGCTATACATGATATTATATAGGAATTAGATCATATGAAATTAATTTTTTTGATTGTACAAATATGGAACTAAATAATTCTATGGGAAAATATGTTCTCAGGAATATATACCACTATAATACAATAATTTAAATGTTTTTTATGTTGGAATAATTATATATTTAATAATAATTATTGAATCTAGAGAAGTAGGTTTCTTCAATTGATAAATAATGTTAACTAGTTGGTAGTATGAAATTGAACTGAATTGAGAAATGAAATTTGAATTTTTTTATGAGTAAGAATATAAAGAATATGGAATCCAAAAAATAAATATTCCCTAAGAGGTAAATAAAATATATTCTTCATATAAATTTTAATCTAACACTATTGTAAATTGGTACTTTAAATATAAGGATACATGATTCATATCACCAAAATACACAGAGAATGATAATAGAGAATATGAAGCCAAAAATGTGTTAAATCTATCAATTTTTTTTGATTTTTTTTTGTGATTCATGTTTTGGGGAATGAAATAAAAATATTAATGATTTAATTTGAAAATAATTATTCTGTAATATCATTTTTGAAGTAATATAACAAAAATTTAAGAAATATAGAGATGGATTCAAATTTAAAGCATCATGAAACATTAAAATATACCTTAATATAAAAATTTGAAGAATAAGTGAAAAATATTTTTTAATGGAATGAATTAACATAAAGAGAATTTAAAAGGAATATTAAGGGATATGGATTTGATGATTGTGAATCATGAGATATTTATATAATATTTTATGAATAAGTAAAATAAATATGATTCTCAAATGGAGATGTTAGTCAAGGAAATGCAGAAAATGAATCTAAAATCAGTAGATTATGTAAATTTGAATATAATATTTTTAATTAATTACATATAAAAAAAATTTCAAAGAAATTTAAATAATATTGATTATATTGAATACATAATGAGGTATATAATAAAATTATATATGGAAACATTTATAAATTTTAAATCAAGGAATATATGTTGAATCATTATTCCCATGAAATTATGCTGAATGGTATGAACATTTTTATAGGATAAATTATTTGGGAACATTTTAGTTTTATTAAATGGTATTATAACCTTAAATACAACAAAGGTTAATTAGTGAAAAATGAAAAATATTTTAAATTCATAAAAAATGTTTATTGATTTCAAAGACTATAATAAATTATGAAAAAGGTAGTGCATCACACATCAAGGGTTCATCACTCACATTATCCTTTCTGAAAAAAATATAAAGTTGGTATATAATGAAAATGTGAAAAAATAAGTTTTTTAAGAACATGAATAATATTAAAAACACATTTTCATGTGGGTTTACTCACTCCCCTATAATAAAAGAATTTAAAACTACTAATACAACCGTTTTTTTAAAAAACTTAACATGTTGATTTAAATTGTAATAATTATTCTAAAATATAATAAATCTACACTATTGGGATGAGACATACAATTTATGAAAAAATTAAGACACAATCAATGGGTTATATGCATTAAATTGATATGTATTCATATTTAATAAGTGTATTCATTATAACTGATTCAATTCACTATTTGTGTAGTTATATAGAAGGTGGATGTATTTCTAAAACACATATTATTTTTTTTTGTAAATATATTTTCGTATACTAGTAAAAAATTAAAGATATAGAGCTTCGTGCTAAAATGTAGTCATACATAATGTATATATGAATGAAATAATAATATACATAGTATTTATTAAAAGAATGAGATGAGAAATTAATCGTGTTCAAAATAAATTCTAATAATTTTACAATAAATCATATAATTTGTACCTATATATATATTTACTAAATTTTATTAAAAGATGAATGCTAAAGTGTAAAATTATGATGAGTCTATAATAGTTCAAAGAAGACATGTTTATCATGAATGATCTATACCAACAAGTACTAAATTAAGTAATATAATTTTATAAAATAATGTGAATTTATTCATAGATTTGTTGGAATCATTATGAACATGTTGAAGTGAAGATGTTTCAGTGGGTATCTAAAAAAATTTGGCTTTTGATACATTGATTAAGTCTTTGAGGATTTGATGGGAAGCATATTGAAGTTGCAGTAAGGATGATTCTATCCAATCATGTACAAAAAGTTAAAAATTCTTTTTAGAATTATGGATTATAGAATATGTGTGAGCAACCTATAAATTTTAAATTTAGATAGTCTCAATGATATTTCTTGTAGTGGACTGAGGGAAAAATAAACTATGAGAATTACTATTTCTAAAATGTATTTTTGGGAATCCTTAGGAGAAATCTAAAAGTCTTTTTTAAATGATTAAAATCAACGAAGATGGAGTTACACAATTTGAAAAATATGGGTTTCAATATTTATCAATTACATAGAATCAACAAATAGTATCATTTGGTTCACTAGTGATATTTTCCTCCCTATAGTGTGCTAATTTTTTATGTTGATAAATATTTGGGAAGGCGTTTCAATTCACATGGGTTTTGATTCCATATGCATTATGGATATTTTAATATCGAGAATGTAGAATTAATAATGTTAAAAAAATCACTTTTTTACTACAATGAGAACTAGATCAATAATATTATATGAATTGTTATCAAATCAGTATAATGTGGTGAAATTCACTCATTTGAATTTAATAGGAATAATTAGAAGTGTGATAGAGCGAATTATACGCTATTTAAAGGATAATTAAACTCGGTGAGATAAGTTTAATGGTGTTGATAGTATTTATAAATTGAGTATGAAGGGGAGTGCGTCATGTCTCCAAATCTATAATTTTAAAATGTGTGACATAGTGATGGTTTATCTAGAAATATTTGGTTCAAGTAGTATAATTAATTATGAGGAGTTGTGTTGAGTTTTTTAAAAACTAAAAATAATAAGGAAGGGAAATTTTTATCTTGATAATAAGGGGTGATAACGATAAATGGATATTATCAACTGAAATAAAACGGAAGATTTTAGAGAATCCCTAAGGTTGTATTGGATTTTTTGGAAATAAGGATCAAATAATTATTCAAGGAATTATTGTGAATGAAGTTATAAAACATGAAGTTTATAAAGGATATATATGGTTATTATTGATTCTAATTTATTAATGAAATACATTATAGAATTCATTAATTTGATATGTATGTTAATGATTAATAAACTCTTCATTGATGAAATTATGATAGAAATGAACATGTGGATTTTGATTTCAGGTTGTTGTTTGGATTTTGGTTATCTATAAAAGGGAATATATATATTTATATATATTTATGTGTGTGTGTTTTTGTTTTTTTAATTCCATATGAATAGTTTTGGACTACAAAAATTAATAAATGATTATCCTAACATAAGGAGGTGGCCTATGACCGAATGAAATCTGAGGTCCAGGTGTGTGTGTGTGAAGAGAGTGATGCTTGTAACTCATGATTATGTGATAGTGAACTTCCATGTAGGGAAAAATAGAGGCAAATATCCTGAACTAAGTCAGTACTAATGTATCATCAATTAAGTATTGATGTAATTATCTATATTATTAATTCGAATCATTCTGGTAGATTAAGTGATGTGGGAAAAGTCATTAAATTCAAATGGTTTATCACTTTTAAAATCCATATGAATGATTGAAAATGGTTATGTATATTTATTTTTCTTACTCAATATTTAATATCAACATATGCATGAAATTTTATTCACATCTAAGTTATATTCACTATGTACATCATGTTTTTATGGTAATTAATTCCATAGATTGTTCTCCACATTGAAAATGAAAAATTTATATAACAATTATCTTCTTAATGACGAGAGTTATGTTTTAGGATAATATACATTACACAATATCTATCACAAACTCGAGTTCTATTGATGTTTTATATATCACAAAAGAAATAATGTCATATGATGAGCTATATACATGAGAAAAAAGTTTTTTCTTCATTCCACACGATTTGTTGTGGTGTTTGAGAGACATTTTGGAGTAGTTTTACATTAAATCTATGTAGTATGATTTAGGTTATTCTATAGAGGTTGTTGAATGTACTGATTTTATAGATTTCATTATAAATATTGATAGGTAATGAATATTGTAATTAGTAATATTGAAAATATTTATTTTATGAATATTTGAAGAGGTTTGTACCACAAGATATGTGATGCACCAGAAATGAGTATGAAAGAGTTTTTTATTTTTCTATAAATTTGGAGGTTATTTTACCACATGAAATTTTTATGATTAAGGAAATTTTGGATGATTTATATGGATCATAAATTTTGAATATTATTATTCTATGAGAAGTTTTATACACCACATTAATTTATATGTTATTAGAATATAAAGTGTAAACTATCTTGGTAAAATGCAACTACAATTATATGATATAATATGTGAAAAATATATAGATAATCATATGGACCAATCATAATCAATTAATGTTATTCATTCTAGTATATAACTATTTCATTCAAATTTTATAGTAAAAAATCAACAGAGGGATGATCCAAATGTTATGGTTAAATTATATATTTTTTTTTGGATTTTAAATTTTTATTTTAAATAATTTTATGAAAATATGGTATCTACTATGTGTAGAATTCAGATAATATTGTTGAGAAAAATTAAATTGTGATGGGAACCATGTGTTCCATGAGAAGAGATGGTGTCTATAAAGAAGAATAAGGTGTTTATAATCTATTAATATTTGAATATGATAAAATATATTGTAGAGTCATTTTAATAAAGATTAGCATTTCAAGAGTTGTGTTGTGTTCATATATAGAAAAATAACATTGGAGGTTTTTTTTGAATATTATTAATGACACAGTTTTAAAAAATGAATTTTTATGAAAAAACATAAAATTAGTTAGATAAATATTCCCTTATTGTAATTATTCTATCAGAAATATTTTTTTAGTGTTAGTGTAGATTAAAGAAAAAGTATATTTGGAAGAGGTTTTTGGAAGAATAATGTTTTTAAATTAACTAAATCATCAACATTATGAATTTTTGAAATCAATTTCAATGAAAAAACTTTGAGTGGAAGTAATATTAATATACTAAGAAGAACACTTCCATGGTCTATAATGTATCTCATCCTTCTCCTAAAATAATGTGTGAGTTAGGAAAGAAGAGGGAGTGGACCTTGGATAGATAGAGAAACTTTCATAACTATTCTAATATGTCAGTCAATTAGTATTTCCATCATGGTTCATCAAAATAGTTTTAATGTGTTCTCCTCAGTGTATCCTTTTATTCATAAACCATGTAAAATCATTGGGTGATCTGCATTTTCATTTTACTATTCAATTGATATGGATAAGATAAAAATGTATATAATTAATGGTTTTATTGTGTTTCATAAATTTAGAAAAAAAATTCATTAAGAGGGGAAATAAAATTATAAAATCCTAACTCTATATTCAACTTGATTCACCCCATACACCCTCCCAGGGTGTCCTAGGTCCCTACACATGATGCTAGTCGCCACCCTTTTATAAGGACCCGACCTTAAACCTCATATAATATTGAATTAGATGAATAATTCACGTTGATGATCTTTTTAGGTTTATAGTTTTAGAGGCTTAGGCCATAACTATTACATTTAAAAGTATTACAAAGTAGACACTTCTACTCAATTTCAATTTTTTTACAAACCATGAATTCTTGAAAAAAAGAGTCAAGTCTACTTCCATGTTTTAGACGACCTGACTTTTCCTTGATCCCATCCTTGACCCTATTCCACTTTATGTCCTGTAAAAAACATTTCAAAACATGGGATGAGCATAAAAAGATCTCTAAGGGTTACACAATGAAATAAAATAGTTATTTTATCAAAATAATAAGTAAACCATGAATACATTAACATAAGTAATAATTTTCACCTTTATGAAGTAGTAAATACTCTTCACTGAATAAAAGATCATTACTTACCCTTTTGTAACCAAAAGATTACCATAAAACCCATATAAAGAACACATAACATATAAAGGTAACTTGGGACATAAATATACTTGAATGGAATAAACATACGGTCGACTTCCACACATATCACTAAATGGAATAGCCATACAACTGACTTCCATACCCAATGCATTGGAGGTTATAATGTAACCACCCATCCTGGTATTCACGAAACCACCCGTCATTTGGTTTATCACATAACCACCCATCAAATGTCCAAGTAAAAACAAAAATCATAACACATACAACAAATATAATGGAATGATAAAATTTCCACATTTAAATCACAATATATCCCTAAATTATATTGACATAACAAATCCATTTTCAAAACCATTTTCAATACCAAAAATACATAAAAGAGTATAAGGTATTTATTTTCTTTTAAAAACATTATGGCTTGTTGAGGAAGCCAAAGATCAAATAATACTCACGGCGGCAGAAAGATCGTTGTCACTGCGTACATTAAAAATAAACATAATTTTTTGTTGTTTAGTAAAACGCTTTGTAGAAAAATATTCCCTTTGAATAGTCAATGGTGTTTATACAGCGTATAAAAGAAAATATGCCTCAATGAAAGGAGATTGAGAAGAAGTCCCTTACGAAGATCATATTTAAATAAAATAGATCTATTATCCATACTCAATATAAGAACACATATATAAATTATAAATACATAAAAATTCACCTCTCACATAATCAAAGAATGACATAAACAAGAAAGAGAAGATCAACCCAAAGAACGGAAAATTAGGTTAAGAAGTTCCCTTACCTCGCATCTGACTTGATTCGATCGTTATTTAATATCCTGAATAATAAACTAAAGTTAATTTATACTTTATTGAGAACATTTTTCAAGTTTATTATTCCTTTTATAAAACTTATTACCATGTTATAAACCTTATGTAATCATTTAAGTTAATAACGTTCATTTTGTCGATATTTGGTACTTGAGTCAAAAATGAACACCTTATATTTACAAGTTGTCCATGTGGTCAATAGTCCATTATATCCAGAATGATATTCATGATTTAAATATCATATATATCATATATATTCAGTATATACATTTATTTATAATAGTGCATAACATTTGGAGGTATGAAATGAAATGCACCGTTCATGGAGACTGTAAGCCGTACGTACGCATGAATGCTACTTTCATTTATATTAATTATTTTAATGTAATTAAAACATAATTATACATATTTATATTATAATTACAGTATAATATCATATATAAAATAATTAACTCTATCCTTTGTACATCCCACATAAGGCATTAACGAGTCACATCACTTTAAGGGGGTGGTAGTCCACACTTCCTCAAATGAGATTATCGTATTTACCCACTATGGAAACCATAAAGGCTAGATATAATTGGGATGTACAGAAGCATAATGAAATCATAAACATAATATATATCATATATAAATATAGTTTTATCATAATGGAAACCATGAGAGGTGGTAAGATGTAATTGAACAATCATCATTTCGTGAGGCGTTAGTTTTCCATCCACAGAAACATTATGTTTTTCATCCATTAGATGAAGTTGTGTGTAAGTGTAGTTAGAATATTTCTCATAAAAATATCCAAGTATATTGCGTATACTGGAGTTTTTACAATATAAATGATCTAAAAAGAGTATAGGTGTTGGAGAAGTAAAATAAAAGAAAATAATTTAAGATAAATTGTTACCTTTAATTTGGGTAACTTCCTTTGGTTTGAACCAAAAGGACTTCTTGAAGTGCCTTCTGCCAAAGTTAAGGGTTCTAGGAGGAGGAGTGGAATGTAGGGAGTGTAATCGGTCATAGTTTGGACGATCCCAATGGCTTGAGAGGTGTGAATAGTTGGTTAGAAGTGGTCTCCTTGTATAAGGGAGAGGAGGGGATCATTGGGAAAGTGTGAAACTATTATTTTATTATATAATGATATTTGGTTTCTAATGGGTCATAAATAAATATATTAGAATATAAGATGAGTCATGGTTGAAATAAAATCATCCAATTATAATTGGACATGTTTTGGATAATAATTGAATCATTATAATTTAATTTATTTAAATCATTTATTAATGATGTAAATACTGCATAATTATTTTGTCAGAAATATTTTATTTTATTTGATGTATAAAAATTATAAAAAAATACCATGATATATGAAATATGTTTTCCTTTATAAATAATATTTATTGTCTAAAATAGGACTTATATAACACCTTATAAAAATTAATTACTAAACGATTTTTCTTAATGTCAATTTTGACTTCACATTAAATTAATTAATCTAAATTGCCATTTTACTCCCAAGTGGATCAATGGGGTCCCAAAATTGACCCAAAGATGCACATGGTCGTTAATGACTCAACAAATAAGGTTTGGACAAGTGTTAATGTAATTTTTAATAATTATAATATTCTTTTTACCTTGAATTACCCTATTTACCTTTAACCGCAGGAAATAAATGTCAAAAGTTATTATTCACCAAAAATTATTTTCATCTTAATGAACCAAATTTTACTTATTGATAACAACCATGTATATCGGATTTTAGCAATTAAATTCACAGAAGTTGTAAAATTTTATTTAAATGAAAAATTCAGTTTTTCTAACTACCACTAAGTGGTTTCACTATTCATAAAAAATTGATGTTTTCCAGAAAAATACCAAACATTCATCCTAAGCTATATATGATATTCCAAATTCAAAATTGATGTCTATTTTTACAAATATAAAACATATAAGTTACATTAATTAATTTTAAAATTAATTCCTTTTGTTAAAACAAATAGTGTGTTTTTTAGAAACAATAACTATCAAAAGATTGATACTTGTTTATGTCCAATTTCAAAGTGAAATTACTTCCAATGACCAAAACTAAATTAAATAGTAAAAATATATTTTAATTTCACTTTAAAACCAATTTAAAATATAATCTATCCATATAAATAAATTAGATTAAAATGCACTTTTGAATTAAGATACAATATTTTTTACTATTCATTAAAAATGAACTTTATCATAAAAATACCAAAATATTACCCAAAGTGAAATATGATTTACCCATTCTAAATAAGGATTTTATTTTGTCAATTAGAATGTATTAAAGTGACCAAAACTATATTTAAATAGGGTTCCCCATTAAAAGGCGGTAAATCAGACTTTTACTGTAAATTATGCTTAAAATTAGGTTCATTCATATTTTATGGCTCTAAATTTTATTGGATAAAAGTAAATACATCTAAAAAACATGTATAATCTTATTGTAGTCAGGTTCGTTCATTCCCTCCACTACAATGGCTAGGAGTTAAATATCATTTAAAATAATAATATTTTATTATTAGTGTGCAACATAAGATTCCAAAGAAACCCGTTGTTGCGTATCAGGTATGCTATCGAACATAGAAAACCTTTTAAAGTAAAATTAATATTTAATTCACAAATATTAATAAATATGAAATATGTCTTATTCTTCATTTACCGAGGATGTTACATCCTTCCCCCCTTTTGAGAATTGTGTCCTCGCAATTTTTATTCATTTATCAAAATAAGTGGGGGTATTTATACCTCATAGCATTTTCAGATTCCCACGTTGCCTATTCATCTATATTGCTTTTTCACAAAACCTTTACCTGGTGAATTACATTATTCCTCAACACCTGCTCTCTATGGTCAAGAATCTGAACTGGTTGTTTTTCATGAAAGAGATTCTCTTCCAACTGAACTACCTCTGGGTTCAAAACATGAGATGGATCTGGCATATACATTCTCAACATCGAAACATGAAAGACATTGTGTACCTAAGATATACATGGAGGTAAATCCACTCTATACGCAACTGACCAAACTTTCTCCAGAATTTCATAAGGTCCAATGAACCTCGGACTCAACTTTCATTTCTTACAAAAACACATCACACTTTTCCATGGAGAAACTTTGAGAAAGACATGATCACCTACCTCAAAGGAAAGATCCTTCCTCCAGTTATCTACATAGCTTTTCTGTCTGCTCTGAGCTGTTCTCATGTGCTTCGGAATCAACTGAACTTTCTCTGCCATCCCTTCTACCAATTCTAGTCCCATTAGCTTCCTTTCACCTACTTCATCCCAAAAAGTTGGAGTTCGACACTGTTTTCAATATAATGTCTCAAATAGAGCCATCTGTATACTGGAATGAAAACTATTATTAGAAGATAATTCAACCAATGAAAGATGTTGGTCCCAACATCCCTGATAATCCATCGAGGAAGCACGTAGCATATCCTCCAAGGTCTGAATTGTTCGTTCTCACTGCCCATCTGATTGATGATGAAATTCTATAATAAAGTTTAATTTAGTACCCAATGACTTCTGAAGGCCTTTCCAAAAGTTAGAAGTAAACCTGGGATCACGATCATATACAATAGAGAGAGGAACTCCATGCAACCAGACTATCTATTTAACATACAACCAAGAAAGTTTATCTAGAGATAAATTATCTCTAATAGGAAGGAAATGAGCAGATTTAGTCAATCAATCAACTATAGCCTAGATTGTATTATTACCTTGAGATGTATTTGGTAATCCCACAATGAAGTCTATGGATATATTTTCCCATTTCCACTCTGGCACTGGTAGAGGCTGATGTATCCCTTTTGGTAACTGCAACTCTGCTTTAACCTGCTGACAAGTAAAACACTTCACAATAAAATCATCAATATCTCTATTCATTCCATCCCACTAGAAATACTCTTGAAAATCTCTATACATCTTAGTATTACCAGGATGAACAGAAAACGGAGAACTATGAGTTCACATAACAACTCATTCTTCAACTGTGAATCACAAGGTACACATAATATCATACCAAATCTCAAAAAACAATCATTATCAATGTTAAAATAAACCAACTTACCCTTCTGAACCAACAAAAACGTTTTCTGCAACTCACTGTCTTCCTTCGGCGCTTGCTTATTTCTGTCTGATAGAGATGATTTCACTGACACCTGAAACAAAACAGAAGAATTTCCCGCACCAAAAACTTCTATTCCAGAGTTCATAAAATCAAAAACCAAAGGATCTTGTTCCAAACATAGCATGGATAATGAGACATTAATTTTATGACTCAATGCATCCGCCACATTATTTTTTTCACTGGATGATAAAGGATTGTGTAATCATAATCCTTGATTAATTCAAACCATCTCCTCTATCTCATGTTCAATTCATTCAGAGTGAATATATACATCAAAATTTTGTGATCAATATATATTTCCCACTTCACTCCATAAAAATGATGCCTCCAATTTTTTAAAGAAAAAACAAAAACAGCTAATTCCAAATCATGTGTAGGGTAATTTAACTCTTGTGGTTTCAACTGACATTATGCATAAGAAATTACCTGATCATTTTTCATTAGGAAGAAACCTAGTCCTTTAAATGAAGCATCACTATAGATAAAAAAACTCACCATTTCTGGAAGTTAGAGCCAACACTGGAGAATTCACCAATCTTATTTTCAATTATTGAAAACAATCATCACATTCTTTTTTCCAGATGGACTTAACACCTTTTCGAGTTAACATAGTCATTGGACTAGATAACCGTGCAAACTTTTAAACAAACCTTTGGTAATAACCTGCCAAACCAAGTAAACTACGAATCTTTGTTATATATGTGGGTCTTGGACATTGTTCAACAACTTTCATTTTAGTAGGATCAACAGTTATGCCATTTTTTCAAACAATATGACCTAGGAATGAAATTTTTTGTAACCAAAACTCACACTTGCTGAATTTCCCAAATAGTTTCTTTTCTTTTATGGTTTCCGAGACAACCCATAAATGAATTTCATGTTCCTTTTTACTTTCTGAATAATAAAAAATTTCATCAATAAAAACAACCAACATTTTCACCTGAGTCAACTGAGCCATCTCTGCAACAAACTGTTCAGTTCTGATTCTGACCAACTCAGGATACTGATTTGAAAGGTCATTTTTCTCTGTATGCCTTCCCATAATAGTTTCTCTGTTTCCTCTATAAAAAACTATTCTTAAAACAGAAATATCCTAGGAGAAGAAACATAGTAATCTGTAAATGCTATATTATTTCAATATTATCATAAATTACATTATGGACATTTATTTGACAATACCCTAACTGATAAAGTTATCTAAACCGACCTCTGATACCAACTATAAGGACCCGGCCTTAAACCTTACATAATATTGAATTATATGAATAATTCACATTGGGGATCTTTTTTAGGTTTAGAGTTTTAGAGAGTTAGGCCATAACTATTACATTTCAAAGTATTATAAAGTAGACACTTCTACTCAGTTTCCATTTTTTTACAAAACATGAACTATTGAAAAAAAAGAGTCATGTCTAGTTCCATGTTTTAGACGACATGACTTTTCATTGATCCCATCCTTGACCATATTCCACTTTATGTCCTGTGAAAAATATTTCAAAACATGGTATGAGGATAAAAAGACCAGTAAGGGATACACAAAGAAATAAACCAGTTAGTTTTCCAAAACAATAAGTAAACAATGAATACATTAATATAAGTAACAGTTTTCACCTTTATGAAGTAGTAAATACTCTCCACTGAATAAAAGATCATTACATACACTTTTGTAACCAAAAGATTACCATAAAACCCATATAAAGAACATTTAACATATAAAGGTAACTTGGTACATAAACATACTTAAATAGAATAACCATACGGTCGACTTCCACACATATCACTAAATTGAATAGTCATACGACCGACTTCCATACCCAATTAATTGGAGGTTATAATGTAACCACACATCCGGGTATTCAGGACACCACCCATCATTGTTTTTATCATGTAACCACCCGTCAAATGTCCAAGTACCAATAAAAATCATAACACACACAACAAATATAAAGGAATGAAAAAAATTCCACATTTAAATCACAATATATCACTTAAATATATTGATACAACAAATCCATTTTCAAAACCATTTTCAATACCAAAAATACATAAGAGTATAAGGTATTTATTTTCTTTTAAAAACATTACAACTTGTTGAGGAAGCCAAAGATAAAATAATACTCACAGAGGAAGAAATATTATTGTCACCGCATAAGTTAAAAAGAAACATACTTTTTTGTCGTTTAGTAAAATTCTTTGTAGAAAAATATTCCCTTTGAAAAGTCATGGTTGTTTATACGGTGTATAAAAGAAAATATGCCTCAATGAAAGGAGATTGAGACGAAGTCTCTTACAAAGAAGATAATTAAATAAAATAGATCTATCATGCGTATTCAATATTAGCACACATAAATCAAGTATAAATACATAAAAATTTACTTCTCACATAATCAAAGAATGACATAAACAAGAAAGATAAGATCGACTCAATGAACGGAAAATTGGGTTAAGAAGTTCCCTTACCTTGCGTCTGACTTGACATGATCGTTCTTTAATCTCCTTAATAATAAAATAAACTTAATTTATGATTTCTTAAGAACATTTTTCAAGTTTATTATTCCTTTTATATAACTTAATACCATGTTATAAACATTATGTAATCCTTTAATTTAATAACCTTCATTTTGTCGATATCTGGTACTTGAGTCAAAAATGATCATCTTATATTTACAAGTTGCCCATGTGGTCAATAGTCCATTATATCCAGAATGATATTCATGATTTAAATATCATATATATCATATATATTCAGTATATACATGTATTTATAATAGTACATAACATTTGGAGGTAAGAAATGAAATGCACCGTTCATGGAGAGAGTAAGCCATACGTACGCATGAATGCTACTTTCATTTCTATTTATTATTTTAATGGTTTTAAAACATAATTATACATAGTTATATTATAATTACAGTATAATATAATATATAATATCATTAACTCTATCCTTTATACATCCCACGTAAGGCATTAACGAGTCACATCACTTTAAGGGGGCGGTAGTCCGCACTTCCTCAAATGAGATTATCGTATTTACCCACTATGGAAACCATAAAGTCTTGATATAATTTGGATGTACAGAAGCATAGGGAAATCATAAAGATTATATATATAATATATATATATAGTTCCATCATAATGGCCACCATGAGAGGCGGTAATATGTAATTGAACAATCGTCGTTCCGTGAGGCATTAGTTTGCCACCCACAGAAACATTATATTCTTCATCTGTTAGATTGAGTTGTGTGTAAGTGTAGTTATAATATTTCTCATAACAACATCCTAGTATATTGAGGATACTGGTTTTTTTCAAAATAAAGTAAATAATAAGAGTATAGGTTTTGTAGAAGTAAAATAAACGAAAACAATTTAAGAGAAACCGTTACCTTTAATTTGGGTAACTTCTTTTGGTTTGAACCAAAAGGACTTCTTGAATTTCCATATGCATAAGTTAAGGCTTCTATGAGGAGGATAGGGATGTAGGGATTGTAATTGGGAAGTGTTTGGATGAGCCAAATGGCATGAGAGGTGAGAAGAATTGGTTAGAAGTGGTCTCCTTTTATAAGGGAGAGGATGGGCTCTTTAGGAAATTGTGAAACTATTTTTTATTATATAATGATATTCAGTTTCTAATGGTCCAAAAATCATTATATTCGAAGATAAGATGATTCATGGTAGAAAAAAACCATCCAATTATAATTTGACATGTTTTGGATAATAATTGAATAATTATAATCTAATTTATTTAAATCATTTATTAATGAGGTAAATACTGCATCATTATTGTGTCATAAATATTTTAATTTATTTGATGTCTAAAAAATATAAAAAAAATACCATGATATAGGAAATAATTTTATATTTCCAATGAATATTGATAGTCTAAAATATGACTTATATAACACCATATAAAAAGTAATTACTAAACGATTTTTGTTAATGTCAATTTTGTCTTCACATTAAATTAATTAATATAAATTGTCATTTTCACTCCCATGTGGCTCAATGGGGTCCCAAAATCGACCCAAAGAGTCCCATGGTCGTTAATGACTCAAAAAATAAGATTTTGACAAGTGTTAAGGTAATTTGTAATTATTATAATATTCTTTTTATCTTGAATTATCCTATTTATCATTAACCGCGGTAAATAAAAGTCAAAAGTTACTATTCACAAAAAATTATTTTCATCTTAATGAACCACATTTTACTTCTTGATAACAACCATGTATGTCGGATTTTATAAATTCAATTCACAGAAGTGGTAAAATTTCATTTAAATGAAAAAGTCAGGTTTTTTAACTACAACTGAGTGTTTTAACTATTCATCAAAAATTGAAGTTTTTCAGAAAAATACAAAAAATTAATCCTAAGATATATTTGATATTCTGAATTAAAAATTGATTTTTATTTTTCTAAATTCAAAAAATATAAGTGTAATTAATTAATTTTAAAATTAATTCCCGTTGTTAAAACAAATAGCGTGTTTTTAAAAAACAATAACTATCAAAAGATTGATACTAGTTTATGTCCAATTTCAAAGTGAAATTATTTCCAATGACAATCATTGAATTAAATGGTAAAAATATACTTTAATTTTACTTTAAAACCAATTAAAAAGATAATCTATCCATATAAATAAATTATATTAAAAGGCACTTTTGAATTAAAATACAATATTTTCCACTATTCATTAAAAAATGACCTTTATCAGAAAAATACCAAAAAATTACCCAAAGTAAATTTTCATGTCCCCATTCTAAAGAAGGATTTTATTTTGTCAATTAGAATGTATTAAAGTGACCAAAACTATATTTAAAGATGTTTCTCCATTAAAAGTTGGTAAATCAGCCTTTTAATGTAAATTATTGTTAAAATTAGATTCATTCACATTTTAAGCCTCTAACTTTTATTGGATAAAAGTAAATACATATAAAAAACATGTATAATAATATTGTAGTAAGTTTCTTTCATTCCCGCCACTACAACAGCTAGGAGTTAACTATCATATAAAATAATTATATTATATTATTAGTGTGCAACATAAGATTACAAAGAAACCTGTTGTTGCGTATCGGGTATGCTATCAAACATAGAAACCCTTTTAAAGTAAAAATAATATTTAATTCAAAAATATTAATAAATATGAAACGTGTCTTATTCTACATTTACTGGGGATGTTACACCTATGGCTTATTGGTGGAATGTTTTGGGTTCATATGTAATATAAATATAATCATGAGAGGTGAATAGTTATGATTTTTCATAACACTATTACTTTTCATAATCAATTTATTTATTTTATTTATTTTTCAAATAAATTTTCATAATGGACTCTTTAGTAATTACTTATGTGTTTGGTAATTATGAAATTCAAATTTTCACATTATATGAAGTTATTTATATTGATATTTTGATAAATAATTAATAATTTATATTTTTTTCACTTCATTGGATTGGAAAGAATATTAATAAATGATTATTGTTTTTGAAAATATTATTGTTGTTATTTATTAATGTTAATCCTTCGGTTTGTGCTTGAACAATCATGATGTTTATTTTTTATTTAACATTATGAGTTTATTTATAAATAAATTAGAAAATATGTTTAGTGTGGAGGTCATTTTTGAAATACTTCAATGTCATTGAAATTTTTAATGTAGTATTATTTGGGATATGGTAACAAATGAGGTTTTCAAAACAACCATATCCTTGAAAAAGGAATCATCATGTGCTACACTGGTGGGGTGTTTATAATGTAGATTGATAATAATCCATACATCTCTATAAATTATATTATGTATTTTTAGTGTTTCAGGTGATGTGTTGGGGATTCTAGATCAAAGGGCGGTGACTCACCATAAATTCATATGAGAGGTGTAGGTAGAGAAGTGGAAGTTGGTGTCATTGATCGGTTGTCATATAGAATATAAAAAACCTTACTTTTAAATAGATGGTTCAAACATGAATTTTTAGTTTATGTAGACAACATAAGTTATGGATTCTATTTTTCATGCTCATGTAGTTGGTATATATAATTATTCAAACTAGAATAAATTTTTTATTATATCTAGAAGTATATGTTATTTTCCATTGAAATATTTTGGTAATTGTATTTATTTTT
Organism: Viscum album; assembly: GCA_963277665.1. Lineage (NCBI taxonomy): Eukaryota > Viridiplantae > Streptophyta > Magnoliopsida > Santalales > Viscaceae > Viscum > Viscum album. The sequence goes on along the minus strand of OY728135.1, from coordinate 1,737,498,617 downwards.
CAAAGTTAACATGGTATTATATATGAATTGGATCTTATGAAATTTATATATACTAATTCTTAAAATATGGAACTAAATAATTCTCTAGAAAGGATGTTTTCAAGATTATATCACTGTATGAAATCAATGGAAATGTATTTTATGTTGTAATAATTAAATGTTCATGAATCTCTAATGAATTAAGAGAATCATATTACTTTAATATATGTTTAATTTTTACTAGTTGGTAGTCTGAAAATTATTTTTTTGAGGAATGAAACTAGACATCATTTAAGATGAAGAATATTAGGTACAAGACTTTCAATAAACTAATAATTCCGAAGGAGGTAAATTGAGTAACTTTGTTTTATAAATTTGAATATTACTGTATTGTAATTTTTTATTTTAGTTATGAGGATACATGATTCATATCATTAAAATACATGGATAATGGTAGTAGAGAATATGTAACCACATTATTTGGTAAATATACATATTTTTAAACCCTAAACAAGAATTTCATCATGTGTTGAGTAATGTAACATAATTACAAAGTACTGAAGTTGAAAATAATTTTTCATACACATATTATTTCACAAAATCTAAAAGGAATTAAATAGAGTAAGATATGGCTACAATGTAAAAACAACGTGAAACATGATTATCTTTTTTGAAGGTAAATGTGATGAAAAATTTAAAATTATCTTTAATTTATAGATTTCTCACTTTTATAAATTAGAATGTATGTTGAGGAAAATGATTATTTTTTTGAAGTATAAGATAATTATTCAATCATTATCGAAGAAGTAAAATAATAATGATTCTCACATGTAGGATTCAGCTAGACATAATAGGATTATGAATATTGACTCAATAGAGAAGGAGAATTCAAGAATAATATTTATAAAGAATAACTCAAAAAGAATGATTTTATAAAGTGTTATTTTTTATAGATAATGAGACACAAAATAAAATTTTTTATTGAAAAATTGAAATTGTATTTTAAAATAAGAATTTATCATTTATCTTAAACATAGAATAATGTATAATAATATAAATATAGTTTTTGGAAGAATCATTATTTTTGAAAACAATTTCATAAGAAAATGTATTATTAAAATAAATATAATTAAGGTCATCTAGTGAAGATTAATAAATATCTTAAATTCTACAAAATATAAATTGATTTCAAAGACTATAAAAAGTAATTAAAAAGGAATTATATAATGCATCAAGGGTTGGTCACTAGAATTAACCTTTCTAAAAAGATAAAAAGATGGAATGTTGAAAAAAATAAAAGGAGATGTTTATTTTATGATTAGGAATAATAATAAAAATATTTTCTCATGTGGGTTCAATCATACCACTACTATGAAAAAATTGAAAACTAGTGTTACTGAACCTTTATGAAAAAAGAGCACGTAAAAGGATATTTGGAAAATGATTATTAAATAGAATAGTTATTTACTAATGGTATGACACATAGTATTAAATTGAATAATAAGAAATATGTGGCAATGTATTCAAGAGTTAAATTTTTTCTAGAGTTGTATGCACGTGGTGTTATACAAAAGGACACCATTATAATGATTACGAAGAAAACCAGAATAAGGGGTTGGCATAAATATACTAACCACTCTTCTCATCATCGGAAGTATTAATGGTACCCCTATTCAATTTCAATTAATTTGTATATCTAATGTTTTTATTTATTAATGATTAAGTGGGATACATAATCCAATGCCTATATACATTCCATGTATATTGATTCATAGTGATTATGTGTATATTTTATAAAATTTATATTCATTAAGTGTGATGTTATATAAAATGTTCATGTATTATTAAAAATAATATTATGGATCTGGGAAATATATTTGGATATGCTAAAAAATAATTCATGATATGAAGCTTGATGTTGAAATGTAGTCATACACCATATGAAAATTAATTTAGCAAGAATGTACAATGTGTGTGTTAAAGACATGAAATTAGAAATGAATAATGCTCATTATATTTTTTTACAATTATGTACGGATAATATAATATTTAAATGTATATATATTGAAATTTATTGAATGAAGCATGATGAAGTGTATACTTATGATGAGTTTGTAATTATTTATAGAATAATGGTTTATCAAGAATGATATGTATTGACCCGTTCTAACATGAGTTATTTGATTTTTAAAATAATATGAATTTATTCATATATTTTTGGAATTAGTATGAACATATTGAAATGATGATATTTCATTGGTTGTCTAGAAAATTTTATCATGCAGTAAAATAAATAAGTCTATAATTATTTTATGGTCTATGGATTGATGTTTTTGTTGGGATAATTCTATCATATGATGTGTATAAAGTGAAAATTTTATCCTAGAAGAAAAATTTCATCAATATGTGTGATTGTAATGGAGATTATAAATATAGCTGGAGTAAGGGATATTTTTTAGTGGAGTGGGTGCCAAATAAAATTTGAGAATTATAATGCCTATAAGGTAATTTTTGGAATCCATATAGGACATTTCAGAATAATTTTCAAAATATTACAAACATAAAATATAGAGTTAGGAATTTGGGAAAATATGGGTTTCAAAATTTCTCATATACATGGAATAAAAAAATGGTTTCATTTAGTTCACTAATTATATTTTTTGTAACAAGATTGTTAGATTTTTGTACTGATTATTTTTTGTAATTTTTTTTGAATTAACAAGATCATTGGTTCCTAATACATTATTGATATTCTATGACTGATAATGAATATAGTTAATAATGTCAAAAAGGACACATTGTTCCTACCAAGAGTTTCAATGCTGCTGGCTTAGAATAATTCCTAAAAAATTATGAATAAGTGGTAAAATTAAGTCATTTAAACTTATTGGAAAAAATATACTATTATGTAAGGATCATTTTTATATATAATTTTTAATTAAATATGGAGAAAAAATCATGAATGTGTTGATGGTATTCATACAAGAAGTATAAATAGGATTATGTTACATCTCCAAATCAGGAATTCTAAAATGTTTGACATAGTTATGATTTCCCTTGAAATATATAGTGAAATTAGTCTATGGAAACATGTGGAGTTTTACTGAGGTGTTTATAACCTAAAAATAACAAGTAATGATCCTTTTTGTCTTCTAAAAAAATGGGGAGAAAGCCTAATGGGCACTATAAAGAAAAATAAATATTAAGAGATTGTAGCAGCCTTATGGTTTTTTTTGGATTTGTGATTAAGGATTTCTTGGATGTATTATTGTGATTAGAGTTATATATCAAGAATATTATATAACACATATATTTTTTATTGATTTTTATTTATTCATTAAATGCATAGAGTAATTATTTAAATTGAAAAGTGTGTTAATGATAATGATTATTTTCATTAATGAAATGAATAGACATATGAACAATTGGTGTTTGTTTTTTGCTTGTTATATGGATGGTTGTCATATAAAAAATTGAATATATATATATATATATATATATATATTTGTGTGTGGGTCTAGATATTTCTATACTAAATGTTTATGTTTAAAAAATTAAGAAAATCATTTTTATTCTCAACGAGGTGGCCCGAAAATGAAGGAAAATAAATGTGAAGGTGTGTTCCCATTAAGAGAGTAATGTTCAATAGTCAGGGATGTTTTAGGGAGTACCACCCTACTGAGAAAAATTGAGGCATTTTTTTGTCCAAAGTTAGTTCTAAAGGGACCTCTTTTATGTGACAATGTCATGCTCTATATTATTAATAATCATAAATTCAAGAGAATATTCTTTATGGGAAAACTATTTAAATCCAACATGTTCATATGTTTTAAATCCAATTGGAATGATTGAAAATGAATATATATATTTTATCTTCTTAAAAAATAGTGGATATTTTCATATAGAGGATTTTTTCATTTCATCTGAGTTATCTAAGCTATATCATTAAGTATTCAAAAGTAATCTTTGTAATATATTATTATCCACATTGAAAATGTAAAAGGAGAATGACTATGATCTTTTAGTTGGTGAGAGTTATGATTCATGATCATATAAATTATGCCATATCTATTTAGAAATAGATTTCCATTCATATTTTATATATTAAAGAATTAATCATTTCATATGAAGATCAATAGGCATAAGATAGAAGTCATTTATCCATTCTGTAAGATCACCTATGTTTTTTGAGAAAAAATTGTGATGATTTTTTCCACAATGTTGTGTTGTACGATTTAGGTCACAATTTAGAGGATGGTGAATATACTTTTTTATTGACTTCATCAGAATCATGGAGGGACTACCACCATTGGAATGAGTAATTTTACAAATTTTAATTTTAAGAATATTTTAGGAGTTTTATTCCCTACTAGTAGTAATATTCTTCAAATGAGGATGATATTTTTTTGTTTCTTGAAATTTTAAATTTAGTGTTCCATAATAAATTGTTACATTGAAATAATATTTTGGATGACTTCTATGGATCTGAAATTTAGAAAGGACTTATTCCAAGAATATTTTACTGCACCACAATATTTTTTAGCTAAAAGATTATATGTTGGGAAATATCTTTGTACACTACGAACCATTATGCTATGAAAGAATATTTTATATATATATAAATACATATATCCTCCTCATAATTGATTAATGTTATTCATGCTGGTATTTAACAATTTTATTGAATTTTTTTAGTCAAAAATTAATGGAGGGGTGATCTAACAACTATGATTAAATTACAAGAATTTGGTTATTATATTGATATCAAATTATCAATTTAAATATTTTATAGAAAATATATTATCTATTGTGTGTGGAATTCTATAAATATATTTGAGAATACTTAATTTAGGAGAGGAAATATTTATTCCATTAGAAGAGAGGGAGATCTCTGTTCTGAATGTAGAAGATGGAAAATAGGGTTCCTTATTACATTTTAGGATTTCATTGAGGTATAAGATTCTATCGGTATTTATTTTAATAAAGATAAGTATTTTAAGAGTATCATTTTTTATTCATAAAATAAACAATTATAATTGAGGTTGTTTTGTATATTAGTAAATATATTTGTTTGAAAAAATTTGTTTTATACATAAATATAAAATTTGATAAAATATGTATCTAGTATTTTAATTTTTCTATGTGAAATGTTTTTGTAGTGTGAAGACAAATTAATAATAAAAGTGTATCTAGAAAATATTTTTAGAAGAAGAATGTTTTAAAATTCATAAAAGCTTCATCATTATGAAATTATGATGTATATTTTAATGAATAATCATAGAGTAAAATTCATTACATTAAACAGAGAAGAAGAAAAAAAAGATTTATAAATTATATCATCATTTTTTAAAAATAATTTTTTAATTATGAAAGAATAAGGGGTAACTCTTTGAAAAAAATTGAGACTTTCCTAAATCGTATAATACAATAGTTTATTAGTATTACCATCTAGGAACATTAGCATATCGATGGTGTGTTACCATTAGAGTATCCTTTTATTCCTAAACCACGTAAAATTATTTTGTTATCGACATTTACATTTCATTATTTTGTTGATATCGATTATTTAAAAATGAATGTAATTAGTGGTATGATTTTATTCCTTAAAATTATTTACCAATGTCCGAATTGAAATTAAAATTATAAATAATTAATTATATATTCATCATGATCCCCACCCTCTCCTATTGTCCTATTCCCCTATAATTGATTCTATTCGACAACATATGGCTTATTGGTGGATGTTTTTTGGGTCACACTTAATCTCAATATCATCCCAGGAGGAGTCTAGCACAGTTCAGTCAAAACACTATTACATTAGTTAATCATTGCATATAAATATTATTTTTGTAATAAATTTATTAAATGTCACTTTTGTCTATTAATGATGTGTTTGGTTATTCTAAAATGTATTTTTAAAGTTTTATGAATTTTTTTCATTGATATTTTGATAATGGAATTAATATTCTATTTTTTCACTTTATTGGATTGAATAAAATATTTATAAATAATTATTATTCATTAAAATATTATTGGGGTAATTTATTTTATTCAATCCTAGTGTTGGTATTTGAATAATCATGTTCTTTATTTTTCATTTAACATGAAGTGATTATTTATAAATTAATTTTAAAAATGTTTTAGGTAGATATGATTTTTAAAATCATTATATTTCATTGAATTTAGAATGTGGTTTTTTGGTATATGGGAATTAACTGAGTTTATGAGACAAAAATCACCTTAAAAAATATTCCCAATGTGAAATAGTTGTGGAATGTTCATTCTATATATTAATAATATTCCATACCTCCCTAGCCAATTAAAATACATATTTCTAGTGTTTTAGGGGATTAGAGGTGAAAACAGAATACAAGTTTTTTTTACCTGAAATTTCATATTAGAGGAGTAGGTTGAGGCATGGAAGTTGGTGTCACTAGGTGGTTTTCAACTAGAATATAGTAACCTATACTTTTTATAAATAGATATTACATAAAAATATATCAATTTTCATTATTTTTTATTAATACATGCTTGGGGACTAAAAAGGTTTATTTTCTATGGAGGCTAAATACACAATATTCTTATTTCATTAATAATCATTACCATATCCTAAAATTATATTCCTATATAAGCTATTCTTATACATACTATATATAATTTTTTTCATAACCCAAGAAAATTAATCACTAGAATTAGGGTGCTTGGATTCTTAGTAATTGTAAAAAGGGTGATATCAATGATCATTTAAGCATAGCCTGTGAATAATGTTATGAAAAAAATGAAATCAATATTTAAAAACATTTCTATGAATATCATAGATCATAATCATGATTCAGGTATTAAATATTGGTATTTAATAAGACATGAATCATAATGAAATTATAGTGAATTATCATATGATAAGGAAATTTTCATAATTGATAATTTTATGGAACACATATAGGAAGAAAAAAATCATTTCCTTTGTAGTGAAGGCTCACCAAAAGGTCTATCATAGTGGATTGGGATCACACCATAATCCATAATGTTAATATTAATTTTTCACTAGCAATATTATCATACTATACATATCCCTTTATGTAACTAGGTTCACTCCCCACTCGGGTCCTTATAATCTCATGGGATGTCCATTTATACCAAATGTAAGGGGGGATATACAATTTCAGGTCCACCCATAAAATAATGAAAATCAAATATATGTGTTCCAAAATATCATAAAATAGTCATCATAGAATAACCCATGGAAATAAAATATGTTTCTTAAACATTTTATCATTTCACCATAACATAACCTATGGATAAGAAACCTGTTTGAAAAAGTTTTCATTATAACAAAATTTACCAATGGGAATGAAACAAAGTTTATCTAATCATAATTAATTCGTCATCATAATAATCTATATAAATAATTAAAAAGGATTTTATCATTTTACAAAATATCCATTAAATAATAAATAACATAAAAAGATGTTAACATAGATGAAAGCTTTCATTAAATAATTATGGGAATATTTATTGAGGTAAATAGACTTTTCTACGTTGAACTCACTTATTTAAAATATAGAAATGTCCTATATATGAAGAATCGTTTCTAAATTTTTGTTTTAAACATTTAATGTAAAATTTAATGCATTGATTTTTCATGAAATAGGTAAATTTCAATCATGATTTCAATGTTAAAACAAGGACTTCTTTCACATTTTCTATAAAGAGTAAAAAGTACCTCATTAAGAAAATGACCTAAAGATTCATTTGAAAAGATTTTTTTTAAAAATACAATCATTGGTATAGATTAATTTTTAAAATCATTGTATTAAATTAAAAAAATTATTGAAAATGTATTTATAAGTAATTGATATAGAAGAAAAAGGATTTTGGAATAAGGAGAAAATAAAGATAGTTTTCATTAAAAAATTCATTGAGTAGATTATTTTATTAAAGACTAAAATTATAATGGAAAAAGTTAATATCATGAAATAACCATAGAGGAATAAAATTCGTAAAAGTCATGAGGGATTGGTCTTAAATTAATATCATCGGGTACATAATCATAAATAATCTCAATAAATAATGAGTTTGTGACATTAATCAACTACCCCTCATGTTATATTTGAATCAAAGGCTTATAAAAGAGGGAAAATTATATGCATTTTTAAATCCATATTATTTTCATGATAAGAATAATAAAAGGAATTCATTTGTTGTTTATACGCCACACAAAATAATCATGTGATGAATATTTCATGTGTCTTATAGAAATAAATGTACGATGAGAACTCCCCTTACCTATAGTTCAAATTTCATCAAAGGGACCCTATCCTCTTATATATTATATGTATATTTATTATAAATCTATCATATAATAATGTACATAATTATAATATCATAAATGATTAAATTATAACATTTTAAAACATATTTATTAATAATTCTCTATAAAAATCATCTTTTACAAGTGTCAAGAGTAACATTTTTCATACAAAATTCAGTTTGTTAGTACTAGTTATTATATATTGACTATAGTTTCATCATATAATGAAATTTAACGATGATATAAATATCATAAATTTTCATTATATATATATTCATCCATAAAATCTAGAGATATGTAAATTAATTAAACCACTCGAAGATATGATATCCTGTAGATAAGTATGAACATTATTTTCATGTTTTGAAGGAGGGAATGAATGAAATGTAAATAATAGTTTACCTTTAAATAATAATTATTATATCATATAAATTCATTAAAACTACCCTTATTACAATAAATTTTAAGAACAAATTAAAAACACGTCACATCGCATCATAGAGTTGTTACTCAACATGTACACATGAGTTATGTTTTCATTTTCCAACAGAATGGAAGATAAGAATATATATATGATATTATAATTATAGAAGCATAATTATATCATAAATATCATATATAATCATTAAACGCATCATAATTACCATCTATAAATATTTGTGATAGAAAATTAATTGTATCAATGTATGGAGGCGGTAGTCCAATGCTACGCCCAAGGGATACCTTAACATTAAATTTGATAAAAAAATATGTGTAATAATGATTGATCTATAGTATAAATAACATTTAATTAATTTATTGGTAAAAAAGTTATTATATGATAAATAATACCATATATTTATAGTTGGTATATGAATAACTAAAATGAAAGTGGCCAGGTAGTATGATTATATCTTCTTTGATAGGTATCCCTTAGATCCTCTCATAAAAACACTCGGAATTTTCTTTTAAGAATATAAAACCCTATAATTAATATATAGTAATGTTTATAATAGTATTGGTATGGGGTTTATACGTAGGTTTCTCAAGAAGTTGTAAAGGTAAGGGAGAGGTGATGCCCTTTTGTAAGTGAGGGAGGGGCACTATTCATATTTTACAATGTATTAACATATAATGAAGTCAAATTCATAGATTAATGGTCCCAAAATGATATTTATTAAACTATAATTAAGATATATATCATATATAATCATAAAATAAAATTTATTATGTTTTTTATATCATTTTAAACCATATATTTGTTCTTAACCCCTTCATTAACTATTTTTATAATTAACCATAATAACAACTATTTTAATATTAAAGGGTTATAATTTTATATATAATGTTAAAATTCACCCATATATGTTGTAATGATTCCATTATATTCAATATATTATCATAATTTTCATATTAAAATATTTTTATTAATTTAAAAAATTTATAAATTCATTATTTTTTATAAAATACCATTAGTGTTATTTTTGAAACTATTCATTTAATTTGCGATTAAAGGTATCATGAAAAATAATAATTTTAGTACAAGATTTTATAACATCCCTAATATGTTATATTAATATCTAAAATTCATGGGTCACTATAAAAATTTCAAAAAATATTTCTTTTAATGATTTTGAAAGTCAGTTATATGATTTTTATACTCTATGCACCAGCACTATGTCGGTATTATATACACATTTAATTCTATTATTTCATCACTAAAAAAATAAAAATTTATATAATAAAATAAATTAATTCAACTTTAAAAAAAATTTATAAATGAATTAATCCTTTGTTTATACTTATTTAAATAAATACAGACATTCAAGTCAAGAAAGAGATATTTTTTAATTTTATTTATTTAATTATATACATGTCATTATCAGGATAATATCACCGAAACATTAATTATATTTATTTGATTTAAATGCTATAATAATTCAATTAGGGTGAAAATAAGGCATGTTTTGGGTCGATTTTGAGTCCTTTTGTCATGGTTTAAAATCCGTTTTACCGATTTTCCTTGCCAAGGTGATAATTATTTACCACGATTACTATTCATAAAGTCAAAAAATAAATGGAATACATTAACCAAATTTTAAACAAATTATTTGAAATATGGAATCCATATTTCAATACTTAATCACATTAAGTGGAATAAATCAACATTTATATAAATGCATAAAATTCAATGAAATATAATTTTTAGAAATGTGTGTTTTTACGAATGAAAATTAATATAGAACAAAATCATTAATTTTTATGATTAAAAATGAAATATTTGGATTATTATAAATAAATAATTTCATATTTATATTTAACAAATTCAAAATAAAGTGGTTCTTTTAAATTTCATTATTTTGTGAAATAAATTGATAATATTTTAAAATTTTCTATTTTAACTATTAATCAAAAATTTATCATACTAAAAAAATTCCAAAATTTTAGGATATATTAATTTTCATGTGTTAATTTAAAAAAATATAAAATTTATACATGTTTTATAAATTAATTATAATTTCCATACAAAAAAATGATATAAAAATAATCTTTAAATAAAATAAATTTTGAAGAATAAAATGACATTTCTTAAAATTTAATTATTATTTAGTAAGAATTAATAAATTAATTTGTTTTTTATATAATTATTCATATATTACATGATTTGGTTACTCATATTCAAACTCACTAATTCAAGAGTTATCTTTTAAAGGTCACATTTAAATAATTATATTATTATAAAATATCTCAATCCGTATAGTGTGTGGTGATTATTATTAACCTGACTATAAAGATTGTTATTATTATAAACTAAATAATAACAATTTTACATTATTACACAGCCACTTTAAATAAATTATGAGTTTTAAATTTTATCTTAGCCATCAATGTTTCTTATTTTTAAATAAAAGTTTTTAAACCCACATAATACAGATGTATAATAAAAATTATTTCAATAAGGGTAAGTTGGAAACATTAAGGGTACCAGAAATATTACAGTACTATATTTCTAGATAAGGATAACATTGTAGGGAAGTTAAAATTTATATATTTATAAAAAAACCAGTGTCCATAGACAAATATAGAGTGATAGAGAAAATTGTGAAGAGAAATTTAACAACCAATATACCATAAATATGTGAATACAGAAAAGTCCCACAATTTATGAAAAATAGAAGTAAAATTATAACATTTTTATTTCAATATAAGTTTTCTAATATTTAAGTTTTATTTTACTATCATTATAGGGGAAATAATAAAATTTACATACATGAAATTTTTATATTTAATAAGAATAATTTCATCACATGGTTGCTCTTATAAGAATTTACACTTCATAACTTACTCTATGAATTTAATATTAAATATTTATTTTGTCTTTCATAAATTAGAGAAATTAAATTATAATGAATTATAAGATCTATAATATATTTAAAATCCATTCATTATTTTTCTAAATATTTAAATATACAAAAGTGGTTAGAATAAGTTATCTATTTTAGATAATTATTATATATTAACCTCTATAACAAAAATAGTAACCCAGAAATTAAATATTTTATATTCCAAAAACAAATAACAATAAGAGTAATACAAAATATTTTAGACTAAATATAAAATCCAAAAAATTTATAAATATTTTCAATAAATTCTGAAAAATCAATTTAACAAGAAAATTTCATCATCATACAGTCTACTAAAACAAGATAATTCTTTCCCAAAATAATCTAAATCACTATAAAAATTCAATAAACACATAAAATATTTCTAAAATTAACTATATAAAATATATTACATAAATCCAAAAATTTAATAAACATCATTAAATTTGGCATAGATCACAATTTGATCAAATTAGAAACCCATATCAATGTCACCAATACTATCGTATTTACTTGATAAATGAAAGTCATGTCCTTTTCCCAATTAAACATTATTATCTCAAAATTGTGAACATATTTAAATTTCCCCACACCTCAATTATTATTTTTTCAATAATTTATCATTACAACTAAATCACTTTTGTTTGAGAACTCTATTATTCAACATATTCTTCCAAATCCATAAAGAAACTAAACTATAGAGTAATCCATATATGTTTCATGATACTTATAAAGAGAATAATATAGATAAAAAATACATATATAACATAATTATTGAATTCCAATATACAAAAGCATCACTCATTTAACTTATTTTTCAAACCAACCACTAGTCTTCATAGTCTAATTTCTTTATACATAATTCCTTAAATATATAATTTTTATTCTATTCATCATCAATAGAAATTGAATTTACCCGTATAATGTTGATTATCCTATTCATAAGATTTCCTCCTCTGATACTTATTGGTATAATTACCGTAATTTCAATATTTAAAATAGTCAACTATCAATGATACCTTAGGTAAAATATTATAATCATCTATTTCATTAACTGGATTTTTTATTTTTTGTCAGAAATTACATTCTATGTGTCCTTGTTTTCTACACAAAAAACAATAGTCCATTACTCTAAGACTTTTCCATTATTTATTCATCCACCATTCCATATATGTATTAATTTGAATGTCCATTCGTTCATAGACGTCATGAAACTCCATTTTTCTCTTATTATGTTTGTTAATAATTGCACCCATATTGAGGTTGTTGATCATATGAAAGGATTACTTATTAGGAATAATAATTGGATTTCACATTCCATATCCCATTTATGTTTTTTCTCTTGAGGAAAAATTTCCATTGTCTTTCACATTCATAATTTACATGAAAAATCAGTATTTTATCCATTTAAAAAAATATAAAAAAATATAATGAACAATATTAATCATAGTGGGAATCCTCATCATCATGAAAAATCACTTATAGTACCTCAAAATAATGACAATTTTTTATTCAATCTAGGACACATGAGATTTAACATAGTTTATACATGATAATTATATATTCAAAACTATTCATTATAGTTTGTGATGAAAATTTGTATTAACCCAAACATATCACCAAAGAGTGGAAAAATATGTGTATAATAAGGGCACACTAACAATGCACCAGAATGATCATCATGATATACTCAACTAACCCTTTTTGTAATAGTTACCCTTAGATGAATATATTACCTCTACTAGAAAATAGACCTATACCCACAGTTTTAAAAAAACTATGGCTATAGTTCAACCCTATACCCATGGTTTTAGGAGAACCGTGGGTATACATTTCCTAGGGAAAATTAATTTGTTCTAAATACCTATACCCACAATTCTCCTAAAACTGTGGGTATATGTTGCTGGAGTTGGTTCAATATAATCAACTTTTATTTACTTTATGATAAAAATATATTCATTGGATGAATATTAATTAAATCATTATCACATCAATATTATTCTTCTATGTAACATTTATGTGATAATGTCCCAAGAGTAAATATCACATTAAAAGGTCATTGTAATTCCCCACTACGATGAGAACCAGAATGTTCTAAGATACTATTCTTAAATATATGTTTTATGGTTGGATGATATCATTTTATGGACACAAATGAAATAGGCTATCAGGGGTGGAGACTCAAAGGACATTTAGGCACCTTCTCATGGTGTACACCATTGTTAATTTCCATGAGGATATTATAAGAACAAGACCCGCCAGTAAGAAATCAACATTTATAACTGTCATTGGATTTTTCTATATGAGTATGCATGTATTGGTCCTTAGAATTTATGATTATTATTAATGGATATTATGAATTGTTCACATAGATATACTGGTGAAAATCGCGATGACATATGTTCGCCGTGAGGTTGGATATGTTGGGTGCATCACGAGTAATACTGCATTAATGAATAATGTGAGAAAGGATTTGTCCCTCCTATTCCATATTGAAAGATGATATGTTAATCACTTTTATGGAAAAGATATATCCTAAATGAATCTATTTACATGGTGTTCTATATGAATGTTCAATTCTTTGAAGTGAAATAATGAGAAATCGAGCACATTGGTTGATGGCACATGCTTGAAACCTGTTTGATTGGAGATATTGAGAAAAAAGGATTATATTACATGGTAAGAATTATTATGAGGTGTCATGTCATTGCAGCAAATAATTAATTTTCTATGGGTTCCATGGTATGTTTCTAGATGCTAACCATTGACTTTATCTAGGTTTTCCTAATTCCTTGATAAAGATGACTGGAGGGTCACACATAATGTGTATATAGAATCTCTGTTAAATAATTTATTATTTAGAAAGTTGAATAAATATTATTACCATTTATGGTTTAATAATTATTTAGTTATTCCTGATCACATTTTATTCCATCACTGGTTATTCGAGAGAATATCTTATGATCAGAATATTTAAATATTTATCATAGAATCATGTAGTTAAAATTATTTATTTATTTTATAAATAAATAGTCTATATTCAAGGCCTGATAAATATTAAGGTGGATTGGTGGACCGAGTTTAAGGGTCTAGTGCGGAATAATATTAAATATTATTTAATTAAATAATATTTTAATATACCTTTAAAGATAAGTACATGCCATGGAAATAATATCATTGTTGTTATTATTTGACATGGGGGTTTCACATGGAATAATATAATATGTATCAACAGTTGTGATAATTATTTATTATTACTCAGTGAATCAAATTCCTAGATATGTTATTAATTTTAAATGAGCCTGGGGAAAGCAAAATCTATCTAATTGGATGTTCAAAACATTTGAAGAAACCCTCTTAGGCCCAGAGAGTCCCTCCCTCCAATAGAATGATCTCAAGAACGATAGTATCCCTCCTCCACCGGATCAAGGAGAATGATTTAGAAGCAGTTCTCAATGCGATGAAAGGTGGATGATGCAAGCACAAGGATCTTAAATACTAGCACCCAGAGAATCCTTCAACGAAGTCTAAATATTTTTAGAGCACATGTGGATCACTGTTATAAGAGATCTACCATTGATATCTACTACACAATGAATCCTCATCACATATATGTGGTGGAATGCATCAATGAAGAAATAATCACCATGGATGTATTTATTTAATTAAATTAAATTAATTAAAAAAATATATTTTGATCCTCACTTTGGGTTCTAGGAGAAATTATTCTTTGTCTATTTTTTTCTGATTAAATCCATGTATATAGGTGTTCGTCATCATATTGTTCTCAGATAAATCATTGATTACAAAAAAAATTAATGTTAGGAATCCCCCATCTTGTGCTTCTGCTGCACCCGAAATATAAAAGTGGTATCATAGGGGGGATATTTTCATTTATAATTACATAAATAATTCATTGTTGTTTTACTCCTTAATAATTCAGTTTCTTAATTCATGTTTAATCATTATTTTAATTTGAAATTCAAGATTGGTTCCTCTTTTATTGTTTCTCACAAATCTAACAGAAATGAATAATTTTATGATTAAAATTAAATTGAAGATCTCATCTAGAGGGGCCAACAATTCTTTCTAGGTAACAATATAGTACACCCCATGTATTCATAGTTACATTCTTTTAAATATGTCATACACAGTGTTTAATCCGGATCACACACAGTGTAGTTGTGTTCAGAACATAGGGAGTAATTATGCAATTACTCAACCTATGTGCATTAATGACATACAATATAATTAATTCTTAAAACACATGTTGAACAGGATAATCTGGTGCATCGTCAGTCGGACCACATTCCATGTGGACCACTGGACATAATATATAGTCCCTTTTGGATCAGGGCCAAGCTGTGTATCCCATAAATGACTTAGCCGACTAGTGACTATGTAACATAGAGTCAATACCGTTTTGGACCACTGGACATGCTGTGCACTCCAATATTTATAAAGTATGCCTTACATGACCCATCACTAGGCATGTACTCTGTATACATGGTGAAGATGGTATATTCCATGTATTCATATCTACACACCATGTACTATTTTCATATTTTGAAGATTTAAAAATTTATTATTACATTACGTAACCCTTTATACTTATACCTTCGTGTGGGCGTAAAGATGAGACACAAAATTTGATAGGTGTTATATATATATATATATACATTTAAATGTTTAAGTAACATCTATTTAATGTTCAAAGATCTTCACATCATGTATGAGTTGTTTTACAATTATAATTCTGCGTGCATGCTACATGTCACAAAGAATAAAGTTTATACAATTATAATACGTGTGTGGTAGTTTTGGATGGGTATTCACTAGGTTAACTCAAAGGTACAGGTTATGTACATAGTTAATTTTAATTGAATTTGTTAATTTTTTTAAAATTAAAATGGTTGATAATCACAATGATATTCAGAAAGGGTTTAAGATAGAAGGATTGATTAATTAAATATAATAATTAATTGATTCATGCATAATTTATCTTAAATACGAAAAAATAAAGAATGGAATGATAGTTTTATTAAATGTGTAGTTATTTTTAGGTATATGGATGATTATGAGCTTGACCAGATCGTTGTATGTGATTGGTTTCCTTTTAATTTTTTTATTAAATTAAATTGTTTGCATTCATGGCCTATCTCCTCATTAATATGTAGGGCCTATGTGACCATGGTTTCTTTTATATAAACCTCTTTTTACCCCTGACTTTCTTGTGAGTAAATGCATATGTAATTGCTGGAGCTCCTAAGCTAGTGGAGATGATTCATGTTAGGATATGAGGTGAAACCAATCTAAGGAGATACAAAGGTGGATAGGTGGAAATCTGTAAACACAAACCTAATTTGTTCATGGTGTTTCTACCCTAGGATAGTGGTTAGTTTATCAACCACTAGATAAACTAACCATTAAAAAAATCACATGATTATACCCTTAATTTTATTATTATCAGTTACACGGTATATTCATTATGGATGTTTTGTCGCAATAACATAATTAATTAATTAACCAGAATTCAATATGGAACTAAAATAAACTCAATTATGCGTAAATATTAGCTAACACGTTTTTAATAACTCAAGATTATCCCACTTAATATTAATAGTCATGTGAAAGGATAAAAAATATAAATGTACACATAAATGTACAAATACCTCAATAAAATATTAAGTCAGTATAGCCTTCCATTACATTGGTTTGAATCGAATAAATAGTTCAATGTGCATGAGCAGCCAAAGTTTGGGTGCTTTCAATTATGATGGAATTTCAATTTGACATTTTGGGTAAACATGAACTAGTTTTCATCTAGGGATGACTGATAAAGCATAAATTTATGTAACTGAGAGGAAATAGTTGAGGAAATGAAATATTAAGGATTTCCGGTTTGGGGAATCCACTCAACGGATCACAGAGCTGTGAGATAATACTATTGGCATTTTGAATGCCTACCTAAATCCTTTCAAATTTCATAACCATCAAATTTGGGGTAATTTCAAGGGTAATATGAATCATTGATATTATAATATTTAAGAAACATGATATTACAAAGCCAATGGTGAGGGATATTGGGTTTCGATAAAATAGTGGGAAACTAATGAATATTTATTTATTTAATTTTATTAATTTGACCAGATAAAGTACTAAAATTATGCTCATCTTATTTGTAGAAACAACAATAAAAATGACATAAAACATATCATAGTGATCCATACTTGATAGGGATTACCCTCTCACTAGCACTAATTTCTAGGAGAGGTAAAGGTTTCTTCAGGCCATCCATCATCATGAAAGGAAACTATATGTTCTCGAAGAACCTTTACCAGTTGTGCATGGAAATGAGGTGAGTGATGAGGATATATCTATAAAGGAGAGATATATTAATGATGCTATAATGTTAATTGTGTCATGCTATTATCCATGCCCAATGTGATCTTGAATAAACATGAGGAAATGGATTCTTATAGCATGATATATTACCTCAGGGATCTCTATAAAAAGAATGTAAGACAGGAGAGTTATGAGATCTCCAATAATTTGATCACCACTAAGCATGGAGAGTCTGTGCTAGCTGGTCCTCATGTAGTCAATCTTATTGGCTACATTGAGAAATTGGACATCTTTGGGATTTAATTCCCAGCTGAGTTTCATAAAAATCTTTTATTACCATCACTAATAAATCCCTTCTCTAGATTTTATGTGAATTATAATGTGAGAAATAATGGGAAAAACCTTTTGGAGCTTTTGACCTCAATTTTCCAATTAGATATGGACATGGGGCATAACAATAATGATGTACTTTTATTTAATTATAAGAGAAAGGAAAGGCAATGGGGCCTAAGATTTATAAATAGACTAAAGAAATGCTAGTGGATAAAAGGGAATAAATAGTCTAAAGAAATTGTCCATGATGAAACCTTTTCACCAGTTTACATTTTTAAATCCATCAAAACCATATTTTCCACACCAGCTTACCTTGACTATGATATTTGTAAAGGGGATGTCAAAACTGCATTCTTTAATGAGAACCTTCAGGAAGAATTCTATATGACACTACATGAAGGGTTTGTGAGACCAGGTGATGCCAAAAGTGTTTGAAAGTTGTAGAGGTCCATCTATTGATTGAAGCAATTACCAGGTCATAGAATATTCAATTTGATGAATACATAAGGGAATTTGGATTCATTAAAAGCGAGTGTAAGATTTCTGTTTACAAAATTTTAAATGGGTATGTATGCATTTTACAGGTAGTATATTTTGATGACATATTACTTATTAGAAATGAAATACTAGTCTTACAGTGAATTAAAGACAGTCTGAATAAGTGCTTGTCCATGAATGACATAGGAGAAGTATCCTAAATTCTAGGTATAAAGATCATTTCTGATAGATCCAAGAGTCTTCTTGGACTATGTCAAAGTACATATATTGACCACATACTAAAGAGATTTAGTACGGAACAATCCATGAAGGGACTAGATCCAGTGTCTCATGGTTAACATATTTATAAGCAAATGTGTCCCCAAACACAATAGGAGAAAGATATAATGAGTAATATACTATATTCTTCAGTGATATGATCTATCATGTATCCCATGTTATGAACTAGACTTGATGTTGACTATGCACTAAGCATGGTAGGCAAATATCAAGAAGATCTAGGAGAACAACATTGAGATGTTATTATAAATATCCTTCAGTATCTGAGAAGAACTAAGAATTTGTTCTTGGTGTATAGAGGGGACAAGGAGCTTGTAATCATAGGGTATGATGATGCTGGTTTTAAGAAAGATCATAATTATAAAAATTCACAATCAGGATATGTTTTATGTTTCAACAGAGGAGTCATGAGTTGGAAGAGTTCAAATAATATAGTTGTCGCTGATTCTATAGTGGAATCCAATTATATAGAGGCTTATTATTTATAAAAGGAATCCATATAGATTCCGATCATTTTTTTGTATCTTGATTTGGTACCTAGTAGTAAATACCCTATCACATTTTATCGTGATAATAAAGTAGTGGTGGCTCTTGGAAAAGAGCTATGTCCACATCAACAGTCAAAGAATATACTTCAGAAGTATCAAATCTTGAGGGATTTTTATCAAAGGGGCGAATTTACAATGAGTAGAGTATCCATAGAAGATAATGTGGTGGACCCCTTGAATAAAGGCCTATCTCAGTAGAAACATGAGTATCATTTGAGATCTACTGGACTGAATGTCATTAGTAGTTGACTCTAGTGCAGGTTGGAGTTATTTAGAGTTGGTTCCCTATAACTGAATTCTTTTGTACTTTATGATAAAAATATATTCATTGGATGAATATTAAATAACTTTATATCACATCCTAATTATTCTTCTGTGTAACATTGTATGTGATAATGTCCCAAGAATAACTGTCACACTGAAATGTTATAGCAGTACCCCATTATGATGAGAACCTGGAATTGATATAGAACCATTCATAAATATATGTTATATATTCGAATGATATCATTTTAGGGATACAAATTGTACAAGATATCAGGGGTGGATACTCATAGGACATTGCGACACCTTCACATGGTATATGCCCTTGGTAATGTCTATGATGATATTATGAGAACGAGACCCACTACTAGGAAATCCACATTTATTAGTGTCATTGGATGATCCTATCTTCAAACATGTGTATTGTTCCATCAAATTTAAGATTATTATAAATGGGTATTATGACTGACGCACTTAGATATATTGGTAAAAATTGTGACGACATATGTTCGGAGTGAGGTAGGATATGATGGGTGTGTCACGAGTAATATTTTATTAATGCATAATGTGGGAAATAATTTTTCCCTTATGTTCCATAACATAATTTGATATCTCAGGCCCATTTATAGAAATGATATAGGCTAAATAAATCAACAACCATAATGTTCAATAGAAAAATTTCATTCTAGGATTTTAAATAATGAGAAATCAAAAACATGGGTTGAAGGATCTTTCATAAAACCTACTTTATTAGAGATATCAATACAAAGGTATTATATTACACGAAAATCATTCGTATAAGGTGGAATGTCATTGCAGCATCAACTTATTTCTCTAAGGGTGTCTTGGAATGTTGCTAGATGCTAACCTTCAACTTTAGCTAGGTTTACCTAATGGTATGGAGAAAGAGGAATAGAAGGTCACACACTATGTATACCCAGAACGTCAATTAAAAAATTTATTATTTACCAAGTTGTATAGATATTATTCCCAAATGTGGTTTCATAATTTTTCATGTATGATTGATACATGAAAAATTATGAAACCACATTAGGGTTTAATATATATACAAAACCAGTTTCATAGATTTGGTGCATTATATTATTACATTGGCATATAAACAATGAATATGAATCATAAAGGACTAAGAAGTTTAGTAGATTTGGAAACAAGATTGAAACATAAGTTCAACATTACAACTTGAAATGAAATACAACATATAAGTTTTTCTGGAACATCCACAACTATAAGTTTGTGCCTTCAGTTCATTCATAACAAAATTCTTCATGTTCAATGAAAATGAAATATAAGAAATGGGTCAGATCGAATGCTTAGTAAGAGTAAGAAATATAGTGAAATATAATGTAAAAATTAGGCATGGTGAATAATTTAGAACACATGACTTTAAAATAAAAACATGAACATAATATGGAATAAATATGAACTGAGAAAATATTTCCTTGAAAACATAATCATGGGTATTATAGTAGTTGAATAACATCATGAAATTTGAATTTATAACCTCATAAAAAGGGAAATATATACACCATAAATTCTGAAATATACCATCAAGGGAACATCCAAGAAATCTAAAAATGATTAATACCTCGGCCGAAACCATATCTTAAAAAGTGAAAGGCCTCATTCTAAGTCCATATTTATTTTCCTCATGAGACCTACTGATGCATTGGGGGCCATAAAGGGCCCCATAAATCACATAATAAGTCCAATTAATTACTCATATGAATAGGTATAAACATAAATAACACATAAATTAATATTGAAACTAATATATGAAATGTCAATAACGTTTCCCAAATGTTAAGCAAAACACTAACCATTCAAAGTAAAATTGTGAATGGTTTTAATATTGCACATACAAAGTAAAAATAATGAAATATAATTCTATTTAATATGTTATATGATATCATAAATGATTAATACCTATAATAAATAATAATCAATAGGTGTTCTGATATAGATGAAGATTCTCTTATAAAATCATCATGACATTCTTGAGATAATTACTCTTTTACTTTGAAAAGTAGTGTTATTTTTTAAATGTATTCTTATAAAAAAAATTAAAGTATGGTAGTATTTTAAAAATAGATGAGTGTTTTTATAAATATAGTGGTCTCTAGAAACAGATTATGGAGTGCCGTAGAAAATTTGTAAAAAATTGAAAAAATTCCCTTCAATTGGGCTTGTATTTTGGGATGAATTTTTGAACGATCCTTTTAAAACATATAAATCCCCATTAATTAAAGTATAATTTTGGTTGGTACATATATATTTAACATTATAATATAATAAATGAGTAGTATATATAAATAAATAATAATTTAATCGAGGTAAGTAGACAATATGAGTTACCCAAATGAAAATAGAGATTCGGGTAGAAAATCATTACCTTAAGTTCGAAGGTGTTCCTCAAATGATCTTAATGACCTGAATAATCAAATTTAGGTTCGTAAATTAATGATTCCATAAGATCCTGTACATTTAATTGATATATAATAACCTTATTTGGTTCATTACTGGCTTTTTTATGGGTTAAGAGATTCAATTTCATTGTTTACGAGTGTTTTCTTCCTTTGTTTTCATGGTCAGTTTACATATATTCTTGTATGGATAAACATGTAGAATGAAAATATCTATCCAAAATAGAAGTTGTATGTTATTAGTGAACAACCATAAGATTATATGGTCATAAAACAAGTTTGGTTATTAGGAGTGAAGATGATTCATTATATTAAACATTAATGACAATTGTTTGTGTTAGTTGTTGGTTCTTCATCAAAAAAAATTCTTTTATTTATAAATTAATATCATGCCAAAAAAAGGATTCTAGAATGTACAATAAGTTATAATACATATATTATAGTCTGGTTAAACCATCACAATGATTTCATGACTATAATTGAATATTTTAATAGAAATTGAAAACCCGTCATCCTTGAATGTGATAAATTAACACATCTCAGATGGTATTTTCATTTATAGTATGAACGAAGGGTAAAGGAGGGATGGTGCATAATTATTACTTTATCATAACAAAATTATAGTCTATGTAATATATTGGAGTCATCATAACATTTGGATGAATGAAGGCGAGTAAAGAAAATGAAAATAAAAGAACATGTAATAAAAGATAGGAAAAGAGGAATTTACCTCTTGAAGTAATTTTACTTGATAGCCACTTTAGGGGAGAGGGTTTGGTCTTATTATGAGACCAATGGCATATAGAAGTGGAGGAGGATCTTTGGAGGAGATTTGGGCATAATTTATAAAAGTCACAAGTCTTAAGAGGAGTGACGAGAAGATGGATTGAGGGGGAGTTTTATATTGGGGGAAAGGATGTTTCCCAATTATTTTAGTTATTATTTTATTATTTGGCCAAATACAAACAAAAATGTTAATTATTGTGACCAAGAATAGTAATATCTTCATGTGAGTTCTTAACAATTGTGCTTGAATCATCCATGATTTTTGGAATAGTTAATTTAAATTATAATGTATATATATATTAAATTACTGTATTTTACTGTTCATAAAAAAATCGAGTATTCTAGGAAAATCCAAAAAATTCACCACATCCATTTTTCTATGTGAAGAATTAAAAAATGAAATCCATTTTTATAAAATAATTATTTAATTTTTAATAATTAAATTTTTCAATAATATCATAATTTATTTAAAAAATAAAAATTTTATAACTATAATTCGTATTATATCACCTTGAAAAATTAAACAAGATTTAATTTTATTTTAACCTTAAGATAAATAAATAATAACTAATTCAAAATTCATAAGGGTCATAATACTATTCATAAAGGTATTCTACTATTTAACAAAAATTATGTTTCTCTTATGAGACTCTAAATATCTTACCGGATGCAACAATGTATGTCAATTTTTCAAAATCCAAATCATAGAGGTGGAACAATTATGTTTATTGTCTTGGTTATAACAAAGCGGTATTTTATAGAGACTCAGTGTTTCATGCATTCAATATTAAATTTCTTTTAAAAATCTTGTTGTGTTACATAATACCCTCCTTACAAAAAATTCATCCAAAAAATTACTAGAATGTTACCTCACAAAAATATTTGGGTAGTTCTTCATCATAAGCTCCTCAGGATTCCATGATGCCTCCTCGTTTTTATGTTTTTTTTCCAAATTATCTAAAACATTCGAGTCATCTGATTCCTCCACACATGTTCTTTTGTGTCCAGAATCTGAATAGGATCTTCATAGTAAGATAATTGAGGTTTGAATTCTATTCCTTTATATATGAGGACATGCATTGGGTCTGGAATGTACTTTCTCAGCAATGAGACATAGAACACATTGTGTACATTAGACAGGCTAGGATTCATATAAAAATGATATTTAACAACTCCATTTATCTCCAAAATTTCAAAAGGGCCTATATACCTAGGGCTCAGTTTCCCTTTCATATAAAATCTAATAACACCCTTCCATGGAGATACATTTTAATAAAACATGGTCTCACACTTCATATTCCAAATCCTTCCTTCGATTATCAACATAGTTATTTTTTATTATTAGAGCTTCATTGATATGGGTTTGAATATGTTTTAACTTCACTATTGTTTCATCCACAAGTTCTAGGCCCACTAGATTCCTTTCACCAACTTCATCCCAACTTGTTGGTGTAGAGAATTTCTTTGTATAAAATTCTTTATATGGAGCCATTTGAATACTGGAATGGAAACTATTATTATTATAAAACTACACCAAGTGTAAATAATGAACTGAAATACCTTGAAATTCAAGTGAACATGATCTCAACATGTCCTCTATGATTTGGATCATCCTTTCTGATTTCCCATCAATTTGTGGGTGATAATCCATACTCAATCGAAGCTCAATATCCAAAGATTTCTGAAATAGTTTATATAATTTTGATGTAAATCAAGGATCGCAATCAGAGACTATTGAAATAGGTTCTCCCTGATGTCTTACAACTTCATTGATATAGATTCATGCAAGATGATCCAGTGGAAAATACTCTCTTATATGAGGAAATGTATAGATTTCACAATTCGATCCACAATTACCCATAATGTATCATTATTTCTTGGACTTTTGGGTAATATAGTTAAAAAAATCTATGGTGATTCCATCCCATTTAAATGTAAGAATAGGTATAGTTTTCATGAATCCTCTAGTATATTTTCATTCAGCCTTCACTTTTTGACAGACTAAACTTCTTGATACATAATCAATAATTTCCCATTTTATGTTGTCCCACTAAAAACGTTCCTTCAAATCTCTATACATTTTTGTGATACTAGGATGTATAGAGAAATTAGATCTTTTTGAATCATCCAATAACTTCCTTTTCATCTCTAATATAGAGGGAACACATAACTTCTTCCCAAATTTTTGAATTCCATCTTCACATATGAAATCATCCAACTTACCATCTTTCAGAACATTAATTTTCTTTCGAAGGTTATCATAATTAGGTTGAGAGATTTTAATCCTTTCAAATAAAGATGATTGGGAAATAAATTGAAAAAGTAATGATGTTTCACCTTCTTTGGTAATTCCCATGCCCATCCTTATTAGATCCATGAATATATGATCCCTTTCAATCATAATTTTATTTAAAATTCCACGATCCTTCGTGATTAATTCATCAACTACCTTATTTTCCTTTCCTGGGTGGTAATTTATGGAACAATCATAATCCTTGAGTATTTTAGGCCATCAAATTTTCCTCATGTTGAGTTTTTTCTAAGAGAATATATACTTTATACCCTTATGATCCGTATATATCTCACATCTTTCACCATAAAGACACTGTATCCATATTTTTAGAGAAAAGATAACAGTATTTAACTCAAGATTATGAGTAGGATTGTTTTTTCATGAATTTTTTAATGCCTTGATGCATATGTAATAACTATATCATTGTCTATGAGGACACAACCAAGTCCTTTCTTCAACGCATCACTATATATCACTAACCCATAATTCCCCAATGGTAGAGTTAGGATTAGAGAATTCACTGATATCCTCTTCAATTATTTGAAATATTACTCAAATTATTTTTCCCATATGAACTTAACACTTTTATGTGTAATATTGGTCATTAGGTTGGGTAAATGGGTGATGTTATAACTGAAGTGCCAATAATAAGCTGTCAAACCAATAAAACTACATACCTTGGTTATGTTTATTAGAGTAGGCCATTCTTGCAAAGCCTTTTTCTTCTCAGGATCAATAGATATTCTATTTTTAGAGATAATGTAGCCACTAAAGGAAATTGATTGTTGCAAAAATTCACACTAGCTAAACTTCTCATATAATTCATTTCTTCAAGAGTCTTCAGAATAGTGCACATATGATTTTGATGATCTGCATAGTTTTTGAATTATACCAAGATATAATCAATAAATACCACGAAAATTTCTTAAAGATATTCCTTAGAAACTATATTCATTAGATCCATGAAAATAAGGGGTGAATTAGTCAGTCAAAAAAGCATTACTATAAACTCATAATTCCTATGCCTGGTTCAAAATGCTTCTTTTCAAATGTCTTCCTTCCTCACAAGAAACTGATAATATCCGGATCAAAGGTCAATATTTTAACAATATTTAGCTCCATGAATTTGATCAAATAAACCATCAATTCATGGTAGGAGATACTTTTCCTTTATTTTTATAAGCATTTATCTCCCTGTAGTCAATTCACAACCTCATAGATCCATCTTTCTTCTTAACTAAAAGAACAGGGGCTCCCCATGGAGAAAAAATTGGGTGAATAAATACTTTATCACTCAATTACTCTAGTTGTTTCTTCATCTCCACGAATTCCATAGTGGCTAATAAATAAGGGGTCTTTAATATGGGCCTTGAACCAGAAATTAAGTCAATGGAAAACTCAATTTTCCATTCTGGAGGATGTCCAGGTAAATCCTTAGGAAACATATCAATGTATTCTTTCCCAATAGGTACATACTCTATTTGAACATTCTTTTCCTCAACCAAAGTTATTTCATTCGCTTCTTCCCGAATAATTGAATTTAGTAGAGCTACTGGGGGGGATCTAGATGAGAATTAGATGGTTATGTTTCTTCTCTAAGGATAATAGATTTCACAATGTCCTGAATAATTGTATCCTCCTTCTTCTTGCAAAAAATATTCACATCATGGTTAGAAATCCAATCACTACCGAGGATTATATTAAATTAAATCATGGTTATGATAATAAAATTAGCAAATAAAACATGTTTATATGCCATAATGGGGACTTCTTGACACAAATTTGTTGTAATGATATTTCCCGTAAGAGTTTTGACTGAAAACTCCCTTATTAAATAAAATTGAAGATATCAAATTTTCTTGAAACAATGGGACGATATGAAATAATGTTATGATCCAAAATCAAATAAATCATTAGATAAGTTTGAGAAAATAATTATAGTACCTACAACCACATCATTATGATTTTCAATATCAGCATTTTTGATCTCATAAGATTTTCTCTAGTACATTGGCCATTTCTGAGGCACGTTTCATTGACTCTTTTGGATAATCATTATGATAGTGCCCCATATCCCTTAAATTATAGAATTAAACATTAAAATATTATTTATTCTCTTTGAAAACACTAGAATAATGGACTTTCTATGCACACTTATAGAACACCCATTTTTCTTTTTAAGTAAGAACCAAGGTGAGTCGTTCCACAATTAACACATGGTGGAAATTAAAATCTTCCCTTCATCCCCATTTCCTTATTTTATTCCAACGTTTTCAGCTACACTATTCTTCTCTTTCTTTCCTTTAAATTAATATGTCTTAGAGATCTCCTTTTTTTCATAATATCACATGAGACTATATATTCATATTATGAGAATGTTTGGTATACCATGGCCCAATGAAGGAATAGATTTAGGCCATCAAATAATCGATCAATCTTGCTCCTTGGATTACATATATAGTCCAAAAAATTACTTGCTATCATTGTGAAGTTAGTTTAGTACATTGAAACATTATCATCTTCCATTTTCCAAAAATTCAAAAACTGCCTTTCCATATCTACTCACCATTCATGAGGAAAGTATTTCTCTAAGAAAATTTCTTTAATATCATTCCATTCCAAGTGTTATATTTCTTCTTCATCCTTTTTGTTTTGTACTAGTGAACATCATTGATCAGCATCTCCTAATAGACAATAAACTACCTTAACAACCTTCTTCCTCTTTTTACTTCCCAAGCTATGGAATAACTTCTATAAGGAACTTATCCACTTCTCTACTACGAATGGGTTTTTAGTATATTTAAATTATGGAGATTTTTGTCACATAAAGTGATATAATAAATGAATTCCATGTTGTGGATATGAATGCCCTATATAGGTAAGATTATTGTTCAGAACCTGAGTAAATTGTCTTAGTATAGTTATATGATTCTCTTCACCAGTCACAGCTCTAGAGCCAACATCATTATCTTGCACAGAAGAGTAATCCAAACATGAGATACATGCATTCATTCGGTTTCCATTCCTTCCACTAAGCACCATTTCTAAATAATGGAATACACTAAATTAGGTTATGAATCTTACTGTATAATCTCATCTTTGAAAAATAATTAGCATAAATTGAAATCCTATGCACAGATAATCCCATAATCACAAACATGGTTTTTTTGAGGAAAAATTTACATTTAAATCCTTCATAATGGCTTCTAAGAAAATGTAAATTATTCTAAGAATATCCCCTAGAGTGTCAAACCCGGTGCATAGTAAGGCCCGTTTTTTGTGTACCAGGATACCCCAGGTCTAGCCCAAAACTCGTGGTCTGAGTTTTCACTCTTAGGTACATGTACTCTAGAACTACTTCCACCTTTAGTATCCAGACATGGTTGTATTTTCTAGAATGATACAAATAATATATTCCTTACCAAGATTATAGGATGCCCTTTTATTTTTTTCTTAATGACTATTTTAGGGTGCTGTTCCATAGTCTATGTTTTGTAAATTTAGTTCCTATGTTTTCTATTAAACGTTCTTTGATACCAACTGTAAGGACCCTACCCTGGTTACCCAAAATCGGTGTCATATTTTATTACATTGGAATATAAATAATAAATATGCATCCGGATAGACCGAGAAGTTTAATAGCATTGAAAACAAGATACATACATAAGTTCAATATTACAACTTGAAATAAAATACAACATATAAGTATTATTTGGAACATCCACAACTATAAGTATCTCCTAACAAGTCATTAATAATAATATTCTTCATGTCTTAAGAAAATGGTATATAAGAAAGGGGTGAGGTCTAATTCTCAATAAGAGTAAGAAATAATACTAAAGATAACATAAGCATTAGGCATGGTGAATAATTGAAAACACATTCCATTAAAATAAAAACATAGATATAATATGGTAGGAATATGATCTGAGTAAATATTTCTATAATAAAACATAATCATGTCCATTATACTTGTTGAATAACCTCATGAAATTTTAATTTCATGCTTCATAATGATAGAAGTACATATTTTGGACATTCAAAAACATACGATCAAGGCCTCGACCAACACATCTAAAAATGATCAATGCCTCAACAAAAACCATATCTAAAAATGGGCAAGTCCTCAACCAAGTCTATATCTATTTGTCTCATGAGACATTCTGATGCATCAAGGGGATATATAAGGCCCCACTAGTCACATCATAAGTCTAATTAATTTGTCATATTAATGGGGATAAACCTAAAGAACATATAAATTCATATTTAAACAAACATATGAAATGTCAATAACATTCCCCGAACGTTAAGCATAAACACTAACTATTTATAGTAAATTGGTGAATTGTTATAAGATAGAACATCAAAATTTAAAATAATCATAAAATATTTAATTAAATATGGTAAATTAATCATAAAATATTAATCCTAATAATACATAAGAATCAAAAATAGTGTTTAAGAATATGAAGATACTCCTATAAAATCATCGAGAAATTATCGAGATAATTACTCTTTTACTTTGAAAAGAAGAGTTATTTTGGAAAAGTTTTCTTATAAAAACATAATTTAAGTAAAGTAGTATTTAAATAAAAAAACTAGTGTTTTTATATTGATAATGGTTGCTAAAAATATATTATAGAGTGCCCCTTAAAATAGGTAAGAATTTGAGAAATTCTTTTGAATCTGGCATGTATTTTGAGAAATTTTTTTGAAAGATCCTTTAAAACATATAACTCCCCATAAATGAAAATAGGATTATGGTTGGTACATGTATATTGAAAATTATCATAGAATATATGAGGATTAATTATGAATAAATAAGAATTTAATTGAGTTAAGTAGATAATAAGAGTTACCAGAATGAAAATGGATGTTCGGGTCGAAAACCCTTACCTTAAGTCCGAAGGTGTTCCTCACATTATCTTAATGAACTGAATAGTGAAATTTTGGTTATTAAATTAATTAGTATTGAACCTAATATACATGTAATTGATTTATTATAATCTTATTGGGTTCATTCATGGCCTTTTTATTGGTTAATATATTCAATTTCATTGTTTGGGAGTTTTTTCTTCCCTGTGTTTCAGGATCATTTTACTAATTTTCATGTATGGATAAACATGTAGAATTAAAATGGTTGTCCAGAAAAGAATTATTATGTTATTATTTAACAACCAGAATATTACATGGTCATAAAATTCATTCTATTATTGGGAGTGAAGATGAATTATCATATAAAACTTGATTGTTAATTGTTTAGGTTAATTGGCTGTTCTTGATCACGACGAACACAATTTGATTTTTAAATTAATATCATGCATAAAAAAGGATAATAGAACCTGAAATAAGTTATAATACATATATTATAGTCTTTTTAAATAATCAAAATGGTATCATGACTAGAGATAAAGACAATAATATAAATTAAAAACACATCATCCTTGAATGTGATAAATTAACAAATCTTAGATGGTGTATTCTTTTCTAGTGTGAAAGAAGGGGAAAGGAGAGATGATGAATAGTTTATTTACTTTATCATACAAATATTATAGTACATGTATGTTACTAGAATAATATCAAATTTTGGATTAAATTAGGTGAGAAAATAAAAATAAAAGAAACTAACTTGAAATAAAAGAAAATAAAATAGGAATTTACCTATTGAAGTAATCTTCCTTGAGAGGCCCTTTAAGGGAGATTTTTTATCCTTTTTATGAGACTAAGGGATTATGGGTATAGGGTAGGATCTTTGGAGGATATTTGGATTGAATTTTGTTAAGTCACAATGCTTTATTGAAGTGAAGAGAAGAGGGGGTGAGGGCGGTTTTATAGTGGAGGAGAGGAGGGTTTTCCCATTATTTTACTCATTATTTTATTATTTTGCCAAACAAAATCAATAGTATTGAATATTATGACCATGAATAGTAATATGTGAATGTCAGTTCAAATTAGGTGTGCTTACATCATCCATGATTCTAGGAATAGAGAATTTAACCTTTAATATATATACGGTAAATTGCCGTATTTTACTATTCATTATAAACTCGAGTATTTTAGAAAAATACCAAAAATTAACCCTAACTATTTTTTGACAAGTATGATACAAAAAATTAACTCTATTTTGTGAAAATAATTTTCTAAATATTAATAATTTAATTATTAAATAAAATCATAATTTATTTTAAAAAAACATTTTTAAAACTATAATTCGTTTTATATAACTTTGAAAATTTAATCAAGATCTCATTATATTATAACATTAATAAAAAAAATTATTTACTTTTTATCAGGGTTATATTACTATTCATAAGTGTTTGTAACTATTCACCAAATATTTATTTTTTCTTATCGAACTCTAAATATCTTACTGAACAGAATTGTGTAGGTCAATTTTTTTCGAAATCCAAATGAAAGAGGTGTAAAAATTATTTTTACTAGCTATGTCATATAAAGTGGTGTTTTTTAGAGACCCAGTGTTTAATACATTAAATATTAAATTTATTTTAAAAATCATGGGGTGTTATAACATTTTATTCCATCACTGGTTATTCAAAAGAATATATTGTGAGCAGAAAATTTAATTATTTATCGGTGAATATTGCAGTTAATTTTTTTTATTAAATAAATAAAGAGTCCATATACAAGTCCAGATAAATATTAATGAGGATGAGTGGACCATGATTAAGGGTCCATTGAGAAATAATATTAAATATTATTTGATTACATATTATTTAAATTTTATCTTGAAGGTTAAGAACATGTCATGGAAGTAATAGTATTGTTTTTATTATTTGACATGGGGGTTTCACATGTAAAATAAAAATAAGTAATTATAAATGTTATAATTATTTATTATTAACTAATGAATTAAATTACTAGATATGTTATTAATTTCTAATGAGCCTGGGGTAGGTGAGAGTTTGATAATTGGTTACCAACAACATTTAGAGAAATCCTCACGAGCCAAGTGAGTTCTTTCATCTACCAGAATTATCTCACAAATGAGAGAGTCCATCTTCTACGAGATCAAGGAGAACACTTTGTAAGTGGTTCTCATAGTGATTGAAGGCAGATGATGTAAGCACAAGGATCTTCCATGCTAGCACATGGAGACTCCTTCAACGATGTCTAGAAATTTTCAGAGCTCGTGTGGATCACCACTAGAGGATATCTATACTTGATCTCTATAACCCAATGAAGTCTCACCACAAATCTATGGTTGAACACATCAACGAATAATGAATCACTTTGACGTATTTCTTTAATTTAATTAAATTAATTATAAACAAAATTTGTTGATCCTATTTCTGGGTTCCGAGGAAAATTCTTCTTTGTCTATTTTTCTTTGATCCAATCCATAGATACTGGAATTCATCCTCATATTGATCTTAGATTAATAATTTATTATGGACAAATTATAGTTGGACACCCCCCATCCCGCACTTCTATTTTTCTTGGAACCTAAATAGGTCAACCCTATACCTACTTTCTTCTAAAAACCATGGGTTTAGGTTTCACAGAATTTTTTTCTAGGGAAGACCTATACCCATGGTTATAAAAAACCGTGTGTATAATTTGGGATATAATAACATTTTTTTAAAATGTGGAAATAGTATTTTTGCAAAATAATTTGACCTATACCCACTATTTGACCAAATTGTGGTTATAGGTTGACCAATAATGTTTTTCATAAAAAAAAATTCATATTTTAATATAAATATTTATATGTATAATAATAATATATATAAGTATATATATTTTTTATATATGAACATAAAATGTGTGATAGAGTAGTGATAATGTCATTGGACTGTAAAGGGAAGGTGCTGAGATTAAGCCACAAAGAGTATTTTTTTAATAAATGACCTATACACATGGTTTGATAAACCTTGTGTATAGGTATAAACATAAAAAATTCTTATACTAAGGGTTTAAAATTCTTGGACATAGGAAATTTATAACAATGGTTTGACCAAACCATGGGTATAGGTTTATACCAATGCCATGGTTCATGATTGTTTATAGAACTATGGGTATAGCCTATACCCACGGTTTTTTTTGTAATACCCATGATTTTGAATCGTGGGTATATGTAAATTTTTTTTATAGTGTCCTAATCCACAATTAGTATCCAGAAAGTTATTTGTATGTTGTAAAACCACATATTCTTCTCCTTAGAAAAATGTTAGGATGCTATCATATTTCTGTAATTAAACTATGTATTTACACTAATGATTTGTATTCGCAATCTATAATTATTGGCTAAAAATATAATTTTATAAAAATTATAGTTTCATATAAATGTAATCCATATATATGGAAACTTAATAGATTAATATTCATTATATTTTACAAATACACACCCGAGGACCATAAAATTATATTGTCTCTGGAGACTAGATGAACAATCATGTAATTTTATTGAATGATCATAATAATCTCCTCCAATAATCTACCAAAATATATGTTTTATTAGAAACACCATACTTAAAACAATTAATTATATCCTAGGTAATGGAAACATGTAATAGGTTTATCTCAGACACATAATAATGGTAAATAAGGGACATATCGATGATCACATAACTATACCAAGAGAATAAGGTTAAGATAATATGATATTAAAATTTTAAAACTATACACATAAAATCATTAGTCGTAATTAGTAGTCATGGAATAAAGTATGGTAGTTTATAAGAAATTATTCAAATTGTAATTAAATAACATAATCATTGGGGAACAAAATTGAAATATTTCAAAAGTTCATGGAATATACATAGTAATAGAAAATAATTTCCTTAGTAGTCAAGGATGGCATCCAAGAATATCCAACATTACTGGGATTACTTCCCAATCTATAGTATCCATATTCAAGGATCTCTCTAAATTCTATTATAGTGGATAGATTCCTATAATAAATTAGTTTCACTCTCCATTGCTTTCATTTTTATATAATGATATATCAAATATTTCCCAATTAATTGGAGGGAAATATAATTTAAGGAAAACCCTTTAGATAATGTAAATAATACATATGTGTACCCATATTTGTTTCAATACCATTACACATTCACCATAGAATAAACCTTGGAAAGTAAATGTGTTTCATAAATATTTTATCATTTCAACATAATAGAACATATGTAAAATAAAGAGTTTTTATAATATTTTTCTCTTAACATATTAAACCTATAAGAACGAGGATGGTTTTATAGAATCATCCTTAAATCATTATCATTATAATCCATATATTGAACGAAAAGGGAATAGTAACATAGGATCATATAATTGTTAATAAATAACTAGTATCTAAATACAATTTCATATATAAAAAATTCCTTTATAAAATTTATTTGTCTCTGGAGACTAGATGAACAATCATGTAATTTTATTGGATAGTCAATGTTCTCTCTATAATCTATTATAGTGGATAGATTCCTATAATAAATTAGTTTCTCTCCCCATTTCTTTCATTTTTATCTAATGATATATCAAATATTTCCCAACGAATTGGAGGGAAATATAATTTAAGGAAAACCCTTTAAATAATGTAAATAATACATATGTGTACCCATATTTTTTTCAATACCATTACACATTCACCATAGAATAAACCATGGAAAGTAAATGTGTTTCATAAATATTTTATCATTTCAACATAATAGAACATATGTAAAATAAAGAGGTTTTATAATATTTTTCTCTTAACATATTAAACCTATAAGAAAGAGGATGGTTTTATAGAATCATCCTTAAATAATTATCATTATAATCCATATATTGAACGAAAAGGGAATAGTAACATAGGATCATATAAATGTTAATGAATAGCTAGTATCTAAATTCAATTTCATATATAAAAAATGCCTTTATAAAATTTTATTGTCTCTGGAGACTAGATGAACAATCATGTAATTTTATTGAATGATCATACTAATCTTCTCCAATAATCTACCAAAATATATGTTTTATTAGAAACACCATACTTAAAACAATTAATTATAACCTAGGTAATGGAAACATGTAATAGGGTTATCTCAGACACATAATAATGGTAAATAAGGGACATATCGATGATCACATAACTATACCAAGAGAATAAGGTTAAGATAAAATGAGATTAAAATTTTAAAACTATACACATAAAATCATTAGTCGTAATTAGTAGTCATGGAATAAAGTATGGTAGTTTATAAGAAATTATTCACATTGTAATTAAATAACATAATCATTGGGGAACAACATTGAAATATTTCAAAAGTTCATGGAATATGCATAATAATAGAAAATAATTTCCTTAGTAGTCAAGGATGGCATCCAAGAATATCCAACATGACTGGGATTACTTCCCAATATATAGTATCCATAGTCAAGGATCCCTCTAAATTCTATTATAGTGGATAGATTCCTATAATAAATTAGTTTCACTCCCCATCGCTTTCATTTTTATCTAAGGATATATCAAATCTTTCCCAATGAATTGGAGGGAAATATAATTTAAGGAAAACCCTTTAAATAATGTAAATAATACATATGTGTACCCATATTTGTTTCAATACCATTACACATTCACCATAGAATAAACCTTGGAACGTAAATGTGTTTCATAAATATTTTATCATTTCAACATAATAGAAAATATGTAAAATAAAGAGGTTTTATAATATTTTTCTCTTAACATATTAAACCTATAAGAAAGAGGATGGTTTTATAGGATCATCCTTAAATCATTATCATTATAATCCATATATTGAACGAGAAGGGAATAGTAACATAGGATCATATAATTGTTAATGAATAACTAGTATCTAAATACAATTTCATATATAAAAAATGCCTTTATAAAATTTACTAGAATATTTCTTGAGTAAAATAACAATTTCACATTGAAATAAATTATTTAAAATATTAAATGTCACAAATATTAATGAAAATGCTATCATTAAAAAAATCATAGAATCATAAAAAGGAAATTTTAAATCATTTATTTTTCGTTATAGTGGGAAATCCCAATCATTCTATATGTTTTAAAATAAATACTTCTATAACATTTTCTGTAAAAATTCAAATGATCCTCATTTTAGAATATAGAAATAATATTATTTTTAAACCATATAATATTTTTTTTTCATGGGTAAAAATTTATTTCAAAAATCACAATATATTATTAAAAAAATAATCATTTTTATAAATCGTAGTTAGGGAAGATAAAGTATTTTCCACCAAATAGAGAAATATAGTCAGTTCTCCTTAAAAACATCAACTAGTTAAGTTCAGAAAGGGATAAAAATAAATAGAAAACATGTAATATATATAAATAATCATAGGAGTATAAAATTCATGGGATTATTTATATATATGGCATAAAATTTCATCATCATAAACATAATCATAAACAATATCAATAAACAATGAGATTATAACATAAATCAATTACCGCTTAGGTAATCCCAAAATAGAATCCACATGATGGATATAAAATTATAGGGATTATTAAATTCCCATAATTAATGTCACAATAATGGAAAAATATTCCTAAGAAGTATAAAAAGCTTACAATAGAAACAAATAGTGATTTTTCATGGGTCACACTAAAAAAAGTGAGATGAGAAGTCCCATTACCTCATATTGGAAATTCCTCAAAGACAATGTAACCTCATATATAATATATATAAATTCAATAATATTCAACACAAAATAATTTGAAAACTTATATTAAAATATATGATCTATTTGTAACATTTTTATGTACATTTGTTAATAATTTCTTATTAAAATCATCATTTCTTGGTGTTAAATGTTTTGTTTTTCATAAGAACTTCATCTTGATAGTTCTTTTCCTTGTACTTGGATCATGGTTAAATAATCTCCATAATTATTAACATGATATAAATATCATATATATTAATTATATATATTTCAAATCCATCTATAAAATCTAGAGATAGAATAAGTAATTACATCATTAATGGAGACGATAGGTCTTACGTACACATGAATGTTGTTCTCGTATTAAAACAGATGGAATGAAAGAAAGAAAAAATACATTCCACATTCTAAAAACAATTAGTATATCATATCAATCATATAAATTAATTAAATATATTAATATTAATGTAAATATAAATATAAAATTAAAAGGTTGATATAATATTATAATTATAGGTGATTAATTATATCATAAACATAATAAATAAAAATTTTACTCATCATAATGATCATCCATGAAAAATGGGGATAGAAAATGAATTATATCATTTTGTGGGGGCGACAGTCCACAAGTATGCATGTGTGATAGTTTCACTTCTAATTTGATGTAAAAGAGAGTTAATAATGGTGTTTCCAAAAAAAAATATTTAAATATAATTATGATTCTAAATTTATATTTTATTATTAATACCAATGATTTTGATGAGGAAGTAGAAAAAATAAATTTGATGATATTGGGTAGGATAACCTCTTCCTTGTCATATATTATATATATACTATCTTACTGGACATTGAAATTATATTTTAAGTATAATAAATCTTTTAATTATTGTATAGGGATGTTAATAATATAATTTTCTATGGTTTTATTGAGATATGAATCTTGAGAACTAATGTGTAAAATAGATAAGGGTTATATTTTATATGTGAGGGGAGGGGTACTCTAGTATTTTTTTAAAATATTAAAATATAATAGGCATGGATTTTTTTAAAAAAATATATTTAATTTAATATTGTTAGTATAATATCCTAATATAATAATAAAATAAAATTATTCCATGTTTAAATATAATTTTTAACAATATCTTTTTTATTAACCCATTCGTAAAGAATTTTTATCATTTTCCATGGTTACAAATATTTCAATATCAAAGGATTATAATTTTACATCAATGTAATAAATTAGTTCATAAATGGAAAAATGAAGAAATTTTAGAATATATATTATCCTACGCAAATATTTTAGGATTTTTTAATGTTTAAAAAATTTAATAAAACACTTTCTTCATAAAATATCAATAGTGTTATTTTTGACACTAGTCATTTAATTTGGATTTAGTAGAAACAATATAAAAAATGATTTATAATATAAACCACTAATTCATCCATAATACATTATATTATT
Source organism: Viscum album (assembly GCA_963277665.1). Taxonomy (NCBI): domain Eukaryota; kingdom Viridiplantae; phylum Streptophyta; class Magnoliopsida; order Santalales; family Viscaceae; genus Viscum; species Viscum album. Next base: position 1,737,460,061 of record OY728135.1, on the reverse strand, counting down.
ATATTAGATTAATGTAGGAATATATATCATCAAGAAAATATTACATTATAGTTATTTAAGATCATTTACATGATTTTCTACTACTTTCACAAGAAATGTGTTAGTGTGGTCTAATAATTTAAAGAATTTAATTCATTAGTAAAAAAATACAATGAAAAAGAAAATTTATATTTAAAATATAAAATTCGAACAAAATTTTCTATCGTTTTTTATGTAAAAAAATTTAGTGATATTAATGTCATGATATTGATATTTTTGAATTTTCATTATATAAAAACATATAAATTTCATTATCAATGTAAAATAAAAAAAATTACATATAGTAGATTTTGGAATGGATATAGTTGAATATAACCCATAAAATTAATTTAACTATGTGTTGGGTTTATTTTTAAGTCCTTATCTCATGGTTTAAACACATTTTATCCCATTTTACCCTTACCGAGGTGACAAAATTTACAATTGTTAATATTCATAATTAAAAACATAAGGGACCATGTTTCAAAATTAGAACCATAAAATGTAAAGATATTATAAATTTATCAATATTAATCAGTATATTTTTAAGAAGTAAATTTTTATATAATTATGTAAAGCACAATGAAAAAATATTTTAGAAAAATAATTTTAAAGTATAAAAAATTAACATACAACAGAATCTTGATTTTTTATAATTAAAATTGAATTTATCTGGTTATTATAAATAATATTTTTCACATGGTACATTATAATTATGTAAAAGTTTTAACGGGGACTTTAAATTACATTATTTAATGAAAATATATGACAGTATTTGAAAAATTGGTATTATTCACTATTCACTCAAACATGAATCATTTTAGAAAAATCCAAAACATTCAACCTTTGATAATTTTGATATTACAATTAATATTATGATGATAATTTTTTAAAATAAAACATATAATTTTTTGAAAAACTAATTATAATTTCCATAAAAAATAATGCAATACAATTCATTTTTTAATGAAATTCCTTTTGAAACATAAAATATTTTTTTTAAATAAATTCAGTTATTTTTTAATATAAATTTATAAATAATATTTATTTCGGCCAATATACATATATTCCATAATTTTGTTTCTCACATTCAGACCCACCAAATCAACATATATTTTATTTTGGTAACATTTAAATAAAAATTAGTTTTAATATATCTCAGTTAACTTCATATTCAGTGTAACATGTCAAGAAAGTTAACGAGATCATTAATATTTTAAAATAATTTTTTTGTTACCTTATACAAACCCCCAAATAAATTATTACTTTTATATTTTACCTCAGTCATCAACTGTTCAACATTTGAAAGTACATTTATCTATAACCCCCATCAAAGAGATGAATACTAAAACATTATATGAAAAGGGAATGTGAGAAACATAATGGTTTCCTAAAATAGAACATAATCAGGTTCCTAGAAAGGGATATCATTGGTTGGATGTTATCTTTTAGACATGGTGTATAGAACTGGATTCCATTGACTAATATAAGGTGATGTAAAATGTGGTCATCCAAAATTTAGCGACAACAATACCATAAATATATGATGGGTGGAAAGAACATCGATTCATAAAAATTAAAGATTAAATTATAAATTTTTTATTTCATGATATTTTTAATAAATTTTTGTGATTATGTTTATACCATGATAGAAAACAAATTACTATTTTCTTATTTGTTTTTTCTATTTCATAAGCAGAATTAATCCTTTGGGTGTGCTAATATTAATTTACCCTTCATCTCTTACTCAAGGAAATGATTATTCAAGAATTTTTTTAAACTCTTGAAGCACTAAAGGTAACTATTGGTGGATATGGGTATCCATAAAATAATGAATAGTCATTAATTCGAGATATATTTTTCCAAAAAAATATGGTTAGAATATTTCATCCAAAATGGATTAATACAATACATCAATATCTGAAACCTCATCAATAACACATAAAGTTCAACTTAATCCACTCCATTAATAGCTAATTATATGAATATGAAATATATATCTGAAAAATTAAAAAACAATAAATTTAGAAATATTTTCAATAAATTTCCAAAATAAATTTAATATTAATCTCCCAAACCGCATAATGTATCTATTATTGTCAAATACCATATATGAGAATTATTTGACTATATAATCTCATGAAAAATTATTGTAAACTCCCCAAATTTTAAAAATGAAAATAAAAAATCACTCAAAACAAATATTATTCCTGCGATTAACACTATCCAATATATTCAATAAATTTATGAAGTCAATAAACATAATTAAATTGACCTAAATCATTTTTTTATAAAATTAAGAACAATTTACATGGTCAAAAATATTATCACATTTTCATGATCAATTTCAATGATCTATTTATCTCAAATAAAAAATATTTTTTCATGTATTTTAATAAATTAAGGATTATCCTTCCCTTAATAATGTGTTTTTGAAATATATATATTTCCCACTAAATCTTTTTTACATTTCATTAATACCATTCAACTAATTTTGGAAAATTATAACATAAAACTAATTTAAAAAATTCCTTAGATGTATCATGATTGTTATAACCAAAATAAAATTGAAAAAAAAACATCTACAACATAATTATCAAATCCCATTACATAAAAATTGAAATCACCCTCATCCTTCTTAAAATAATATATATGATTCATCATATTATTATATAATACCTTATTCCTTCCATATTTCATTTGTAGTCTACTCATCAACTCTAGTAAATCTTTAACTCATAAAACCATAATGATCATATTATTGGGCATTTTCTAGATGTCATATATTTTTATAATTCCCATACATTCAACATTTAAATCATTTATCCCACTATGATAACATGGGTCTACCATTATTCCCATCTATTGGGTCGACCAGTCATTCCATTTTCCTTCAGCAATTATTACTCTATGCCCTTATTTTCCACAAACAAAACATATTTTCATTACTCCGAGATATTCCATTAAATTATTTTCCCCATATTCTGGACATGAATGAATCTGGATCTTTTTTCCTCTATTCTCTTCATCATACACTGTTTTTAAATTATTATACTTGTCATGATTCTCACCTAAATTAAGGTTGTTAATTATATAACGAGAGAAAAGTTTTGGAATAATCATAATGATTTTCATTACAACTCTTATTCTATTTTTTTCTCATGAGGGAAATCATTACACTTTCATCCAAATTTAGTAATGATTTGAATCCTCCTTTTTAGTCATTTACTAAATAAAGAAATAGTTGTGTGGGAAACATAAATCATATTTTTAACCCATGTAATCTTGGAAATAAATTTATAGGATGTATATATCATGAAACATTGTTTAAATATATGAAAACATAGCTTCAACCCACATAATCCATTGTCCTAATTTATTTAGTTCATTTAGAATGGTCTATGAAGAAAATGTGAATTAACCTAGGAATATCACCAGGAAGTGTTGAACTATGTGGTAAGAAAGGGAACACTCACCAAACACCAGAATGATAGTAGATATATACTCCACTGACTATTTTGAGGGCAATTACCTCTACATGAATATGTTCTAAAACTATGTATACTTTTTATTTCCTATAAGGGATGTATTTTTATAAAAAACATACAATATATTATAAAAAAATTAGGATGTTATACAATTCATTGAATCGTCCTTAGTGATTTCACCATACTTATTTAATCTTAATCTATAACAATTGGTCAAACCTATCATATTATACAAAAATATAAACCTATACATTTAATATATAGATATTAAATCTTAACAACATATTATTCCTTATATATATCAAATGAACATGGAGGACTACAAATATTTACTGCCTTTTCATACAAGATACACAATGTTATGATTTTATGAAAGATCATGAACATCTCCCAGAAATATTATACGATATAAAACTTTTCCCAGACATATCTTTCTTAAAAAAATTCTTCATAACTTGGGGAGTGAAATCATGATAAATGGAGAGCTCATAAACTTACCAACAATTAAAAAGTGAGATATCAATTATCACTAAAGAACACAATGTGCATAATGGTATGATACAATTAGTTTAACATTCAAAAACTGTACATATCATATCATATATCATAATATTGAGTCATGTCATAAATAATCTACGTGTATAAAATGATAATCGAAATAGAATCAAATAAAATGATCTTTAGAGAATAATATTATAATTAGATATAAGTTCATGGAATACACATAAGGATATAAAATTGATTCTTTTATAGTCATGAATTTCCACCAAGACTATAATAGTGGATTAGTTTCACTCCTCACTCCATGAAATCCTTAGTTATGGTCAATAACAATAATATAATTTTTTATATATTCCATTACTGAACTAGTTTCACTCCCAACATTAATATTTATTATATCATGAGATATATATCATTACCCAATGCATTAGATGGATATATAATTCTTGTAATCCCCATCACATAATGAAAACCATACATATGTGTGACCATATGTGTCCCAAAAGATCATAAAACATTCATTATATCATAACCAATGAAAAAAATGGTTTTCATAAACATTTAATTATTTAATCATATAATAAAACATTAAAGAGAAATGGGATTCATAATGGTTTCAATATAACTTGATTCAACCATTAAAAAGAAATGGGTTTTATTGAATCATCCTTAAATAATCATAATCATAATCCAACCAGAAAATGAATTTTTATTGTATAATTGGACTATATCCCATGCAAATACTATATAATATCAAAGGATATTATCATAACAAAAATTCTTTATTATAATTGTAAATAACCTTTATTGAGGAAAATACCCATTTCAATTTGAAATAAATTAATTTAAATATAAATATTTCCCAAATATTATAGAAATAATTTTATTTGATAAATACATTTGATATATTTATATTATTCATAATATAATTGAGCAGTTATGAGGGAAGAAAATTACATTCATTCCATGAATGTTAAAATAAGGGTTTCTTTCACATTTTTAGTAAAAAGTAAAATATCCCTCATATAGAAAATAAAAAATTTTATTCCTTTTATTTTTTTTATAATTTCATTAATGGGTAAATATTGATTTAAACAAAAAATGGTTCAAAATTGTAAAAATTCTTGATTTTTTTAGAAAACATGGAAATGAAAGAAAAATGATTGTCAACCAAAAGGAAAAATAATGTTTTTCTCCTTTAATTTTTTTGGTATCTTGAGTTCATAAAGAGAGTAAAATTGATGAAAATTTTATAATCTCTATAAATAATGATATGAGACTAATATTAAATATATTCTTTATAGATAGGTCATAAAATTTAATCATTGATAACTAATTCATAAATAATTCTTATAAATAATGAAATTGTTAGATAAACCCCTTACCACTTTGATAATCTATGAATCAAATAATCATGAATGATAGAACCTAAAATTAATTTATGAAACATTATAAATGTCATGAGTATTTTTATAAAGTAAATCCAATTACATTATACACACAACGCAAAATAAAAAATTAGTGAATTGGATTATATCTTACAAAAAAAAATATTGAGAAGAAAAACACCCTTACCTTAAATTTTAATTTATTTAAAGGTACTTTATCCTACAGAATAATTAATTTCACTTTATTATATTTCTATAAAATAATCAATAAATTACTTATAATATCATATATGACACACTTATAACAATTTTTCAAACATTTCTTATTAATTCTTTATTAAAATCATAATTTTGGGTGTTAACTATATAATTTTTCATAAGAATTTTTCTTTGATAGTTCCCTCACTTACACATTAATCTTAGTCAAATCACATAAAAAATTTAAAAATTATATAAATACCATATATATTAAATACATATATATAAATCAATATAGTATTGATATAAAAAATGAAATTACACCATTTATGGAGATGATAGGTCATACGTATGCCTGGTCATTATTCTCAATTATAGACATATGGAGCCTAAGAAAGGAAAATAATAAATCACAATTATGTAATAATTATTATATTATATATATATATAAGATATATTAATTAAATCTATTCTAATTACTATCCATGTAAAGAAGAAATGAAAAATGAGAAACATTTCTTTGGGGAGGTGGTACATTACACATATGATTGAAATACATTATAATTTTCTAATGGATTCGAAGGTAATAAGGTAGATAATATATAATAATTTAAAAATAATAATTATATAAAAAATATCATATATAAATATTAAACACATTATAAAACCCACCCATGGAAAATGGGGATGGAAAACGATTTTTATCAATACATGAAGGTGGTAGTTTATATATACGCATGAGCAATACATTCACTAGTCATTTGATGAAAAAGAGGGAGAAATATTTTGGTACCATAATCATAATAAAATTTATGTATTATTTTTATACAGAAGTTATTTTTTTAGAATGAATATAATAGATTTTAGAGTTGGTATAAAAACAAATTAATTGAAAGAGTTTGGGTATGAGGAAAACATCCTATCCTATAGGTCTCCTTCAGATCCTATAGTAAGTACCATTGGAATGTTATTTTAAGAATTCTAGAACATTTATATAATTTTTTGGGTTATTTGGAAAATAATTTTTAATGGTTTGGTTGAGAAATATCTCTCCATAAGGTGTATATAAATGAGAGAAGGGGTTCTCCTTTATAAGTGAGGGGAGGGGAACAAATATAATTTTTTTAAAATATTCAAATATATAATTCAGAGCCAAATAGTTCGAAAATGTTATTTATATGACGATAAGGAAGATATGGTACTAATATAGACATAAAACAAAATTTAGATAAGTTTATATATCATTTAAACCCTTATATTTTTCTGTTAACCCTCTTACTAACCATTTCTAACAGTGACAACAATAACAACTCTATTAATCTTATAGGGATAAAATACTTCTTATATAAAAAATTGGCTAATAAATGAAAAAGGAATGAAAATTTTGAATGTATATTGTCATAATTTTCAATTTTTTATATTTTATTAATTTTTCTTAATTTTATATGATAATATTATTTAGATAATATCAATTGTGCATCTTTTTAAACTATTTATTTAATTTATAATTCAGGGAATCAGGACAAAATATTTATTCAAATATAAAATTAATATATACCATTTATTTTTATTCATATTTGAAATTCATGTGGCACTATAATTCATCCAAATTTTTATTCAATTAAACATTATATAAAAACATTTAGATATATTAATGTCATGAGAGGGAGATTTTGGAATATTCTTTTGTTAAAATTATATTAATTTAATTATTAATGTAAATAACATCAAAATGAATTATATTTGAATTTTTGATGGATATAGTTGAATTTATCTGATAATATAAATTAATCCCACTATTTGGTTGATTCTTGAGACCTTTTTCATGGTATTAAACTCATTTTACCCATTTTACACTTAATGAGGTTACATATATTCACTATAGTTTCTATTTACAATGAAAAAAATAAAAGGGTACTATTTAAAAAGAATTTTCCTCCAAATTAAAAAATATGGTTTCCATTTTTTTGATTCAATCTCTATAAGTGATAGAAATAAATTTTAATTAAAATTAAAAAACACAATGAAAAAGTTTTTTAAGAAAATGATTTTTTAGGCATAATAATTAACTTATATTAAAATCAATAATATTGCTGATTCAACTGGAATTTTATATATCATTATAAATCAAATTGATCATCTATAAATTTGAGACCATATACAAAATATAATGGTACTTTTATATTTTTAGATATAATGAAATTAAATGGTAGTATTTTAAAATTTGGAAATGTTCACTATTAATTTTAAATTAAATCATTTTAGAAAATTACCAAAATTTAAAAATACTTTCATTATGATATGATGATTTTTTTTAATTTTATAAACGAAAATTTCTAAAATTTGAAAATTATTATTATAATTTTATTGAAAAAATTTCCAAAAAAATTATTTTTGAACAAAATGAATTTTTTTCGTATAAAATGGATTTACTAGAACATTAGTGCTTATTTTCTAATAATTATTCAATATTTTTTATGAGTAGGAATAGTGTACATCCACTTCATTATCATATTACACATATTTATACCCACTAATTCAACAAATATATAATAATGGTCAAATTAAATAATATAATTTTATTAATATATCGCATTTCTCATAATGATCGGTTCTACATGATAATAAAGATATCAGGATTATTATTCATTTAAAACTATATATTTATGGTTTGATATTAAAGGAATGGATATTTCAATAGTATTTTGTGTAATGTGTTGTAGTTTTATTTTGAAATGTTAATTTATCAGAGAATAGGTAAATCATTCTCAGGATAATCTTTATGGAACAACCATGTTCATCATACCATGTATACTACAATCTACTTTCTACATGCCACTATCTTAAGTGATTTCATTATTCCATTGTATGATCTATGATATGACTATCCTTCTATTGAATATTATTAGATGATTGGATCGAGTTTTATAAAGATTATATTTAATGTATTCTGAGAATGAATTATGGATATTTAGTGGAGATTCATTTTTCATTTTGTGGAAATGGATTGTGACACCGTGACTCAGTATTTTCTCAGATGATATTTGTAATGATATGGAATTTCATGTTATGAAAATATAATTTTACAATCACTCCTAAATTTATTAGTCAACTAATTTCACTCATATCACATTATTTTCACTCAATATACTTAAGATTAGAGAAGTATATTTTGACTTCAGTGATACCCCTTTGGTGAATTATAATCCTTAGATTCATATAATCAAGAATTACTCTATACATGATTTTTTAATTCCCTTATTCATTTGGATGTCATCTATGAATTCACCCAGACGAGGCTATAGTCATGGGAGTAATTTTTTAGGTGATGTTATGGTTAGTAAATAATGGTTCTATTTGTTCTCTATATTTATGGGATTTATTTCATGTTATTTATTCTTAAATAATGTATACTCACCATTTTATGTTTTCATAGTTTTCATCAAATAATCTATTGAGGAAGGGGATTCCAGAATTCTCTTTATTTTATGTAAATGTGTGGGATTAAATTTTTTATCTTCTTATGGTAACTATGGAACAAATCTAATTAAAATAATAATCATGAATGTAAGGAACAAAAAAATATATTATGGGATATAGTGATCACATATGTTTTATGTTATTATTGGTCATCTATGTATATTTTTTAGATAGCGTGTAATTTGTTTTTCAGGTTCTTAATGTTCAATAGCCTGAAAAATATTCTTCACATTTTATAAAAAATGTAAATAAAGTAACATGAAGTAGATAATGAATTAAAGATATTGTTAGAGTTATTATTCATTCATGAAATTTGATATACTTGAAATAAGTTTTCAAATAATTTTAATGGTTGATTCCTATCTATTTTGAAATGATGATATTAAGATTCTTGTTTATAGAACATATGCATATTGAATATTTTAATTCAAGAGATACTGAATTTTTTTTCTATAAATAAATTATTAGTTCTTTTGAGATCGTAAAATTGTTTGATATATGCCTATATTATATTGTGATAGATGATTGGTTATACCTTTAGTTTGATATAATGAAAATATGATAGTTTTTATGTTTATTTTTTATCTTGTTTTAGAACTTGTAATGATTTTTTGAGAACCTAATGTGTTATGGGATTTTTTTGTAAGAAATGGATTATTAATTTTGAGAGTTGGGATTGCATGATGTATATATTTTAGATAAGGATGGTTTTGGGATGGAGGAAACAATCTTAGAGTATGGGATTATTATGGTTTTATTTCTATGATAGGTTATTGATTGGTTCGTCAGTAAGGGTTGAGATCTAATATGTTTATCTTTGAGGGTGTATTCATTTGATTATTTGTTTTCCACATGGTTGTTTCTTATTATTTCAAAATTCTGGTCATAGATTGAATGTTCATGAGATAATATCCCATGTCAATTTGTTGGTCAAGTCATAAATTACCCAATTTAATAAATTGAAAAATAATTATTAATTACCTATAATGATTTGGAGTTTTTGTTGGTGGAAATTAAATATATTAAATTAAAACTATAGTATTTTTGTATTAGGACTCTATGATAATAGAATGTGAGTTTGGGTATTGTAATATACATTATAAAATCTTGTTGTCTTTTGATTAAATATAATTAATGAACCATTTTTATCGGATTAATTATTGGTAAGAAATTAGTAATTAATAAAATGAAATTATGAATGATGATTAAATCTTGATTCATGTTTTATTCTTTGATATCTAATTTCCTATACGATAGTGGGGTAAGTTGAGTATCATTTGGGATCATTATTGATGTAAAATATAAGTTTATGTGGTTTAACTTAATTTTTATATGATAAATAATTCATTATATTTCCAATATAATATGTTCAATCATATGAATTGAGTGGAAAACAAATGTTAAGATGTTTTGGGAATAGAGTTTTTTGTGATCAACTTGTTTGGAAAGGGAAATAATAAAGAACTAATCCTTCTTCCCTACTCTTTCATAATATGTAGTATAATTCATAGGTGTATCTATGAATTAGTGTCTTAAAGTATAGGGTAGACATCTTCTTGGGATATGATGGATCTCATTATTACCATACATGTGTGTACAGGTCACAACAGATTGAGGGGTCAACACATAAATCAATTCTAGATGTAGTGACAAAAGTAACCACAGGTATACAAACATTGGATGCAATAGTGTGAGCTATAATGAACTATACATGGGGTTTTATGGATATTTTGTTTATTACTAAAACATAGATGTCCTAAGATATGGTTTTGGTATGTGTAAATAGAGTTCATAATGGATTATATAAGGAATTACAAAAACTTTTGTTTGTTGTTAGAGTTTGAGAGTGAAAAATTAGTGGGGAAGTGAAATTGGGGTACCATTATTATGTATATTATTTTGATATAAATATGAATTCTTTAGTTTTTTACATAGTGTATGAGAGAAGGTGAGTATTTGATATAGTTTTATTTATATTGGTATTGAATTTTATTATTCTCTTTATTCACTAGGATTTAGTATGTTTATTTCATATTTTCCTCTACGGTTCTAGAGAGGAAAGTAATAAATACATATTCTGACCCAATGTTGATATAAAATTGTATCAAGGTCGGTAAGAAGATAGTTAGATATTACGTTGGGTGTCTCTAGGTTGGAGTGGTTTTTCAGGAACTATTAGAGTTCACGTTTTCATCCTATGAATGTGTCTTAGTATTTTGGTTAGTTTCCATTTTTTATTAAATTAAAATTATATATTAGTAGTGGTTAGTTTTATTATGCATTCGAGTTGATTGGTGTATTACTCTTATATCTTATAAAAAATTCATATTGAGGGTAATGCCTCCCATTTGTATTAATTTAATAGCCTCTATAATATTCTCTGACCTATATCCTATTAGAGGTGGGATTCTAGTTTAATACATATCTTCCATAACTTCCAATTAGGTGGGTCATGAAAGATGCTATCAGAGATGATAGATAATAGATTAGATGGAGGCTATTGATAAGAACTAGTTAGGATTTTAGTGTTTTATTGGGAAATAGTATCATCTAGAAATAATATGTTTTTTAATAGCGGTATACCAGATATATCATGGAATTTTAGGGGTCCCTACGATATAATGAATTCCCTTTTATATTTTTAGACATCCTAGGTGAGGTGGCACTTCTTATGGGGTAATGACCTAGGTCTGGATCATAGATTATGATTTATTGTTCTTTTGTTGGAATTATGTTGATAATGAGAATTTTGATGATATTTAATTAAATAATTATAATTAAAAATTCCATATGATGGGTTTAGGTCTCTCAAATATTATATTATTGATGTTATGGATCCAAATCAATGTCCTTGGTAGGTTCATGATGATGATGTTCAATAATATTCTTTATCAAATTATCAAAGAATTGGTATCGATGATGAATATACTTGGATTAATCCACTTCGATAGTTTTAATGACACAATCTGTTGATGTAGGAGTGATATATTTCAGATTTTTAGAATGCGTATTAGTCGAAGGAGGTGTCTATTACCTTCATTTAAATCCATTCTTAGGGGTATCACTTGGTATGGTGGGTTGTTACTATGATTATTTGGGGGATATTGAAATTGGTGGTTTATATTTCTTTGTGACCATTATAAGTCAATGATTTTGTGGGAATTATTTGATCAATTTGAGGTTGTGTTTCTTTTATCGAATTTGATGATTTGTTGATTAAATTATATTCATATTATCATATAGAAAAGTTATAATGTCTATGAGTCTATTATTTGTTATAATATCCTCTTGTATTATGCTATAAAACTTATATTATATTAAAATTATTGGAAGAGAATTTTTTAGAAGGAATTTTATCTTGAGATCTAGTGCTAGGTAACCAAGATCATGTTGTGGACATATCTCATGGGTTAAAAAAGTTAAATGTTATAGAGATTTTTGTTTTGGTTTAGACTAGATAATCCCAAGAGGGGAGTCACTTGGACTATGTATAGAAAATATATTACTATATGTTCATAGTTTATTGGTCCAAACAATTATTCATAATTTATAGATTAAGTTCCACCATTCTATATATGATTTCTTGGTGGTATGATATTTTTAACCCCTATTAGTGGTTCGGGCATGGGTCATTAAATATTATGTTCATGTCCATCATTTTCTTTTTAACCCAACCTTAATTAGTAATTAACATGGGGCTAGATACCCTCTTCAGGTTGAGCCATTAAATTAGTATCCTTTATGGAAGAAATAATAGGGTTTTATATATTTTTATTAGAATAGAGGATATGGGATAGTAAGTGGAAAACCATATTTTAACATTCATCACATGGTACCATGATCAAAAAATGGACATGGTGGTTTTCCCCATTAGGGCTAGACTAGTCAAGGAGGAGGTTATTGTCAGTTTTTTGCATTTGAGTTATTAACTCTTGGAGATCTTGACATCTGGCGACGTATTGTCTCTATATATTTTAGCTGGGTGTGTGCATTGTATAATTTGAGAGCAATTGAATCATTTTTTACCCTATGTAATCCATGTTTTGGGATATAATAAGGAGATACATCATGGTACCTTGAAATTGACTGCACTAGTTATAGGTTGACCTTCACTGTATAATGTTTGTAAATATTATGAGATAATGTCCCCACATATTTTTATTTTTTGTATATTTATTTTGATTGAAAATAATACCATATGTAATCATCCACAACATGAATCAATTATATTTGGTGTATATAATTTTGTATTTCATTAGGGTGTTTGTTATATTCTATGACAATGATAAAGAGAATGATATGTTTTTTGGAAAGTGAGATTCCAATATGGGTTGGAGTTCTGCTAACTCCTTGTCTTCCATGATGGATGATATAGTTTTTAAAATAGTATAGTTGTATCTTATAGTGTTTCCCACTATTTTAAAATATTACCATGATGCCTTTCTTAAATATATTTTATCACTACACCTAAATGTGATATCGTGTTTGGGATTTAGTTGTAGTAAGATGTCAATCTTATATTATTTTGCATATATTGGTTGGATCTGTCTAAATTATGGGAGGTATTAATTCAAATTAATGATATCCGACCTCATAGTAAGTTTATAATAATTTGTGTTCTTATGATGATTCTGTTCTATATAAAATTTTGGAGAATGGTTGTTTGAATTTCTATGTAGATTTTCACCCATTGAAACTACTAACAATAAATAAATTTTATAATTTACCACTTATTTGGTGATTTTCCTATTAGAAAAAAAGAGATATATTATTTTAGAAGATTTATTTGTATTAAAGAAATCATCTTATATTGATTAAATATGATGATATCACAAAGACTACATTCTAATTTTATTTTAGGAAATATGAGTTATTAGTGATGTAATTAAATGTTACTAATTAGCTAACTGAGTTCATGGGACTGATTATTTCTCTATTCCATGAAATTTTGGATTAGATCATTGTGGTGTTTGTCTATAATATCTTGGTGCATTTGTGTCTCATGAGGAGCATGAAAATATTATGCAATTTTTAAGGGTAATTTATTTTCATTATCTATTAAGGAATCTATAAAAGTGAATATTTTGGGCTTTTGATGTATAATTCTTGGTACATGTTATGTCTCAGTGTGAAGTATTTATGGATTCATTCATAAGTGTGGTGATTTTTTAATTGGCATCCCCTAAGAATATTATTGCAGTGTAGAGTTTTTTTGGTCTTTCTAGATATTATTGCAGTGTTATACATAATTTTTGTGGGAATGTGACTCCACTGATTGCTCTGAATTGAAAGGATTGGTATTTTACATAATTTTACTAGTGTTTGACTTTTTAGAATATTTCATGGGCAACCTATATAGTTTTATTGTTCTTAATTTTCATTATTATGGTATTGTGATTGAGTTATATTATTAATAATTTCATCTTGAAATAGTATTATATATAATATAGTAGAGAGTGTTTATCACTTATGGGCATCAATAGTTATATAATCATGAATGTAAATATTCCACTCGTGATATAGATCATATTGCGGTTGTGTTTTATATAAATATACAGTGGCATTACCATATTTTTGAGAGCTTTTTGAACTTCTTAAATTAAGATATCTTAAGGTATATTTTATCCCATCATGACTTTACCATGGGATAATGACAATAGGTTAAATTATTAAAGTATTAATAAATTTATATTTATTATACATTATAGAAAGGGAAAAATTGGTTATTGATTTATGTAATAGTCATGAAATATTTTATGGGAGTCTAGGGATGTTGGGAGAGTGATGGAGGAGCCATCTATGATGCACCATGATGTGAGAGTAGTTAATGGTAGAGGTTATATTTTTCATATGGTGATATTGTCTTCATTATTATATTGGACGGAGAAATATGGTATCTGGTATTATTTGTTAGAGGTTTTTAAGGATTGTGTTATTGGAGGTGATTCCCTTAAAGGATTTCATCTAGAGGAAATAATTTATTTTTTATAGGAAAGACTCTTCATTCATTCAACAATTCAAGATGAAGTTCTACATGATGTCCCCAATTTTCCTTTGGGGGACAAAATTATGTGGCTTAGAAGAGTCATTCCATTGGTGTTAAGTTTTGGTAATTTTGGAAAAAGTTTTGTATTGTAGATTTTGTGTAACTATGATTGATTTTATATAGGGTTATAGATAGAAAATGTATTCTAAGTGAATTTCATTAGAGCCCAGATGTTTCTCAGTGAATTTGGGATAACATATCGATTGAACTAATCACATGTTTTCCATAAAATTAGAGAGGTTGTGATGTTAAATTGATTTTCAAGGACTTATTTATGAATAAATATCATTTCTTAGTGATTAGGGAGTCAATCTCAGTGGATGAGCTGTCAAGGGTGTATCTAGTGGTGGTGTTGAGGTAGCATGTGGTTCTAAATATGACCATCCCTCATCATGATACGTATTTATATCTATAGTGCATAAAGATCTCCAAAATCAGTTTTCCTCTTAGTTATTCCTCAAAAATGCTTTTAATCAACAGATGGAAGACTATATATAGCATAGTTTGTAGAACTTATAGGTTATATTAACGCATACATTCTAGATTTTAGAGGTTTGTGGGTGTGGTACTTACCCTTAGTGGAGTTATCTTTTAATAATAATTATCACTATACCATTTGTATAGGATTATTAAAAGGGTCATATGGTCATCCTTATAGTTAATTGTTATATTTTACTGTGGTCAGAGAGTAATTGATTCATGGATACGAATTGGTGCATGGAATGATATGGGAAGTATTGGTGATTCATGTGTATTTGAAGCTAAAACTAAATCATTATAATATCTATATTTATCATCATATAAAGTCTATAGAGTTTTGTGTTGGATATCATGTGTACCTAAAGAAATATCCTCATTGTGAGAAGTATAGTTTTGGCTATGGTATTAAGTTGTCTCCTCATTTTTTTACTCAATTGAATGTATTAGAAAATTATATTGTTATTGCACATGGGTATGAACATCCCCAACATATGAGACGAATTAATGAAATCATTGTTGTGCCACCTCATCAGAAATATCATCATGAGGATTTCTATGTCATTAAATAGGGAAGTCAAGAAGTTGACAATGACGAACCCATTGAGGAATGGCCTACAGATATTCAAAACCACTAGTACAAGGTGTTTTATGGTAATTTTATTTCCTTGGTTAATGACCAGTGGTGTAATTGTGGATAAGAGGAGTGTACAAGGGAATGTGAGTTCCATATGTGTGCTCAATAACCAGATTTGTTTGATATTTGATTTTATTGAATGGTATTTTTTATATTATTAATTATTAGACGATGTATTTTTTGTTTTTTATGAACCATATTCCCCTAAAGTGTTGGTTGTATTTTCATTATAGTGAAATAATCGAGTGGTAGATTATAAGAAACTTTTTTTATAACCTTTTATTTTATTATGTGGTTTTGGTTTAAAATATCAGGGATGTGAGTTTCTTGAGAGGTATCTGATGTAATTATTAGGACCTCCACATCCCATTACAATTTCATTTTTCTGTGTTGAGGTGTGAGGAAGAGGATTTAATTTGAGTGAGTGGTGTTTGATCAAAAATTTTAGTTGTGTGGGTTTGGTCATGGCATGACAATTGGAGTATCAACATGGTTTTTAGTTGGTAGTAATGAAATGTGATACAGTTTGGTGGGATATGGCATCCAGGGTTTATGATTGGACTAATTTTTTAAGAATATGTAAAATTATAATTTTTTTATCTGCCTATAAGAGTCATTTTCTTCATGGAGTATAACCTAGATGTTTTTTATTGGTTCTTCTATATTAGAACATTTCACAGAAGTGTGGTATGGGTCACAGTGAGACCAATATCATATTGAATTAGATCAAATGATATAACCAATGTTGAGAGGGTTGAGATTGAGGGTTTTCATGGAATTAATTCTCAATATTCACAAGATATTAACCCATCCTGAAATAATAATTGATTCTCAATCCATGAGTCATTATTTTCATATGTAATCATATCAGAATAATTTCATATTACACTATGACCATTTTTATTTTAGGAAATGTATAATTCCCATAGTTCCCTTAGTTTCATTCACATCACTTCATTTTCTCTCAGACTACCAGTGATCATAGGTGTCTATTTTGATATAGACGAGATCTTTTGGATGAAATTTAATCCATGGGATAATAAAAGTGATAAATTTTCCATTAAATGTTAATTCTTTTCCAATTAACTTTTGGTTAGTTAACATTATTCTTAAGGAGTATCATATTTTTGGGGGATCAGTTCATGTTAATGATGTTTTGGTGCATAGTTAAGAGCTAATCTTATGATCCATATTTCTATGATACCCTTCATTTGATTCCTGCCTCCAAATTATCTCTTCTATATGTTGTGTTTCAATAGTGTTTGTTATAAAATCAATTGAGGTAATGGAATTATAAATTCCACTTTTTATGTACATGTGTAGGATTAAAATAAATATCTTATTGGTGAATGTTTTGAGTAAACCTAATTAATATGATAGTCTCAAAAAGTAAGAACGAGATATAGAATGAGATATAATGATCATGTGCAGTTTCTTCTATGATTGGATTCCACTTGATATTTTATAGACATTTTTTATTTTGTTTTGATTATTTTTATTTCATTACATGGTTGATGTGGTGTAAAGTGGATAAAAAATGTATGTTGGGTAAAATGTTGTTGTTAAAAAATGAGGCATCTAATATGATTTATGATTCTTTAATGAAAACTATTAATAATTAATATTTTGGTTGAATCATTTTTACCATTTACTATTATATACTATTAGTAGTTGACTACAGGTTTCTTGTTTCACAAACCTATTCAGAATTAGTATGATAATTCAATATGTAAAAGAAAATATTTTAGGTTAGAAATAAATATCAGGGGAGGTTGATGGACAATCCTTATTTGTAGACAGTTGTATATGTTGGTGTTATGGACAAGATTTAACCTTGAATTTAATGTAATAAAGAAACTATTTTTTATATATGATTTATATTGTTTGAGACAATACTACGAAATATTTTGAACCGAGTATAGTTGGGATATTAGATGATGGATGAAAAAACTAGGTGGAGAGTATGGATTTCATGATGGTTAATGATGAGATAATGATTATGTTACGATAGAGGGTGTATGTTTAGTGTTGGGATTTCCAATTTTCAAATTGATATGTTGTAATTTTTATTGGTTATTCCATATGAGATGAGAACTGTCATTTCCTTTATTTATCATTGTTTTATTTCTGTGGATGTTTTTTTGGATTTTTATTAATATCTATAACATATTGTTGTAGTTGGCCTATGAATAGTAAATAAATTTTCCATGTGGAATTCTAGGTTGATCCCCGGATTTCCTTAATTATGTAATGATAAAATTTTGACACTCCATGAGTTTTTATATTCCTTAAATAGGTTATAGTGTTCAATTTCATTTTCCGCATGAAACACTAAGCATAACAATTTCTGAGACCTAAAATAAAAATATTTTTGAAATATGATTGTTATTACCAAATAATTGAGATGGAGGGTATGAATATAATTTATTTTAAATATATATATTTTTTCCATTATAAAATGAATAATCATTCACACATTTTTTATCAATTGAAATGAAGATAAAATCATTTCAATATAAATATTTTATTTTTATTTTTTAAATGTATCATTAACATAATAGGTTAACTTAATTACTATTTATGAATTATTTCAATGAAATATTTTGATTATATATCTAATAAAATAAATTAACATTCATCTAGTTATTTTCACAAGACAAGAAATTATATAGCTGTCATTTTATTCTTTGAAAATTTATTTTCCTAAAAAATGTTTTTATTGAATATTGTTCTATAATATTATAATTAATTTATGAATAATTTAGAAGTTATAGTAAAAAAAGTGGAAATGATTTTGGACAATATTATATCAAATATATCCTTGAATTATTATTATTATTTGTTTTCTAGAAAAAAGTAATTTTTCATTGAATCTTGAAAAATAACAGTATTTATAAAAACTATAATTTCACTTAATGTATTTAAAAAGACCCATTATATTTTTCATTGGATTAAAAGTAAATTTTTTACTCTTTAATTACTAATCATTCTATTAATTCAATTAGTGTCATAATTATTCTCTAATTTCAAATAAATTATTATTTTTCATTAAAACATGTATTTTAAAAAAAAGTGTTACCGATTGCATCTCACTCACTTTTATTATAAATAGTTTTTAAAAATTTTGGAAATTTAGACATATGAAATAGATTGTATATTTTATTTTAGAGAATTTAAATTAATTAATAAGGTCCATTAAATTTTTATTCACAGTTAAATTTAACCATGTTATATGTGTATCACCATGGTAAAGGGTAATATTTCTTACGCATGGTTTGAACAATGGGATGAGGTCTAAAAATCATCTCAACAGTTTTACTTATTTCATTGGATATGTTTAATTCAACCATAATAATTATATCATCTTAGATATGATATTTTCGTGCCACAATACGTTGATAATAATAATTATATTATTTTAAGTAAAAGAGAATTTAAAAATATCACTCTCTTTATTTAAATATCTATATTATTTGTTTATTAGAGATATTATGAATGGTTATAATTTTTTTTGAATATGAGAAAATTATTTTTATTATTGTAATTATTTTTAATTTTTATCAATGTTTTAATTACATAGAACATTTACACAACATAGACACAGTTTTTGTCAATGCAGTAGGAAAATAAAACAAATGATATTGAATAAAATTGAATGTCATTAGGTTTTGATGTATAATTGTGTTCCACAATTTTCATGGATACATATAAAGTATATTTAATGGTTAAAATATTTATATTCTAATTACATTGTTATCCTTTTTCCTTTCATGTCTAAATATTTGAAAAGTCATGAAAATGAAATTAAATGGTATTTAATGTTTAAATATTCTTTATAAATCAAAATAAAATCATAAAAAAAACATATCATAGTTCAATTTTATTGAAATTATATAGGATATCATGATTGGTTTGTTTATTTTACATATGAAAATTTAAAAATTACTTTCATTACATTTATCAATTTAAAAAATTATAGTTAAGGCTAAAAGGGTTAACTAATAGATATAATATGTTATAAGGTCCAAAATTACACTTAAATATGTCTAAATATTATTGGATGAATTTATATTTATATTATACTTATTATCATCGAACCCATGTTACATTGGATCTATTTCATGTGAGTTAGAAACAAATTTTATATTAATATTTTAAATATTTACCGGATTGGTACTCCCTCTCTTATAAAATGGAACCAACTCTCCTCTATTAAAACCACATATAGACACATTTATATGAAAATTATCTATTATAATCCCCTATAAACATTACATAACATGTAATAGATGTTTTTTCACCTAAATATCAATATAGATGGCTTATGGAGTAAGACAAACGAGATTTATCAAAGAAGAGGTATAACTCTTAACTGACTGTTTCTAGGATTATTAGTTTTTACACATCATTGAAATAATATATTACTATTTTAATATAATTTGGTAAATATATTAAATTTTTTGAAATGAATTTTTTTATGTTACAAGCCTTTTTCATCCCCTTTTCTATCTTATGGGAAATAAAAACATTTTCCATGTATATGTGTGGACTACCACCTTTAGAAATCATGATGTATTGTTTTTCATGTTTCAAATTCATGATGGGATATAAAATTATATTTAATATATAAAAACAATAATTATATTACTATTAATAATCTTTATATGATGGAACCCTGACCCCTTTGACAAAGTTAATCCTAGCAAAGCTATTTTTGGTTTTTAGAATATAACTTCTTCAAAAAATAGTGCACGATCATTATCGATTTAGTGACAATATAAGGCGTGGTAAGGAATGAAAAAAGGTTTTATGAGAGGGGAATAATCCTGAATGTAACATCCCAGGTATTTAAAAAATAATATTTTTTTTCATATTTATTACTATTTCTGAATTATATAATAATTTTTTCCTTAAAGGGGAACTATGTTGGATAGCGTACTTGACACACAACAATTGGATTCTCTAAAATCTTATGTTTCCCAAAAGATTAATATATATTGAAAAATAATAAATTTTTAATTTTATTATTTTAAATGGTAGTTATCACCTAGATATTGTACTGGAAAGAATTAATATAACTAACTATATTATGTTTTCACATGTTTATGTATTGTTTTTAACTTTTTACAATAAAATTTAGATGTTTAAAATGATAATAAATACAATTCTCAGTATAAAATACTATAAAATTTTTAAATAAAAGTTTTACCACTATTTGATGGAGAACCCATTTTATATATATTTTATATCACTTTTATATATTTTATTTGAAAAAATAATCTTTTTATTTATAATTAGGATATCAAAATTCACCTTTGATGATTTTTTTGAATTTTAATGATAAAATTCATTTTTAATGAATAGTAAAAAATAGTGCATTTTATTTCAAAACTGCCTTTTCATCTAATTTAATTAGGTAGTTAGGATATAATTTTAATTCATTTTAATGTATATTAAATATGTTTTTTTATCATTTAGTGCAATTTTGGTAATTGGAAGTAATTGCTCATTAAAATTAGATGTAAACTCATGTGAATATCTTGTTGGTTTTTACATTAAGAAAAACCTATTTTCACATTTTGACAGTGAGGATTAATTCTAAATTAATTAATACAACTTCTGTGTTTTGAATTTTGAAAAATGGATTACGTATTTGGAAACATGTGGTCAAAATTATTTAAATAGATCCTTTTTATTTTTTGGTCATTATTAATAGCAACTTTATCAATTATTTTAATTATAATGTTTAAATGTTAAATTGGATAATTAAAGGTAAAGAAATATTATAATAATATAAATATACCCTCATATTTGTATTAATTTAATTATATGAGGGTATCTAAATCATGATCATCCTTGGGTAGATTTTTGGACCCCATAGAGCCACATGGATATGATTACATAACTTATAATTATTTTATTTATAATAAAGACCAACATATCATAATCATGTCTCACATATGTAATATACTTTTAATATGTGTTTATAACAGTGATATCTTTGACTATAAAAATTAATTAGAAGCCTAAACATATTACCTACATCATGGTAATTTATTTATAATTTTTAATAAATAAATAATTAAATTAAATGGTGACACAAAGATGTTGTAGTAATTTAATAATTAATGACAGAATCAAATAAATGATATTATAATTATTAAAATAAATATTATCTGACATAATCTAGGACATAATTTATTTTTTTGATTATTTTTACTAGTTTATTATTATTTAAAGTATTTTTTTCGAACGTATCTTTCTATTATTATATTTTTCAAAGTAAACTAATTAATAGTGTCAAAATTGACACTATTGGTATTTTAAAATATGAAATATTTTATTAAATGATATTAAATTCATAAAAAACTATTATTTGGCCAAATTGTTAGGGTAATTCCAAATATGTCATAAATTGAAGTTGTGTGGGTATGTTAATATGTTATGGTAATTAAATTTAACTGAAAAGTGTAAATAACATAATATCACAGTAAGATTAAAGAAAGGTAAAATAAGAGTTACACAAAAAAGATAAGGATTAAAAAATATTATAAAATTATATAACATTTATTATATGATGAGTATTCGACCCCAACTAATTTTATATTCTAAGTAAATTATTTTGAGACTATTTGGAACCGAAATTTAATTTAAATTAATTTATTATTATAAGAGTTTCCAAGGGTTCCCCAACCCTATATTATAAAAGGTACCCTCTATTCTCTAATACCAACACATCAAAAATGTTTTTGTTTGGCCAATATCTACCAAGAACCTTACTAAAATCCATTCCAATTTTCTTTATTCCTTAATTTTGGTAGAACACCCTTCTTAGAGGTGTTAAGGTGTTCTTCAAAGCTGATCAATCATAGATGAGGTATCGTTTTTTAAGTGAATATGTTTTATTTATTTTTCCACATCCTCTAAATATTCTACTTATAATATGAAATAATAACTCTAATTTCATAAATATACTGAGATGTTATTATGTTAATATCATTACTTAAATCCACCTCCAATTTCATCAAATGGGAAATGAACACTTTGTTTGTGTGTACGAAGGACTACAGCCACACGAACCGATATAGTTTCATTTTTCATTACCATATATCAATACTAGTTATAATGATGGAATAAATGTTTATATATGACATTGATAAAATAATTATCATTTTATAATAATAGTATTTTAATTTTGTATATACCTTTAATGCATATAAAAAACAACGTCATTCGTGCGTACATTTGAACTATCACCTCCACGTAGTGATGTGAAACGTTTTTATTCACTACGTCACTCATATAATATATATAACTATATTTAATTTATAATTATTATTTAATAATATTATGATCACTTTTTAAAGTAAAAATAATAATTAACTTATTTCCATAATGATCAATGAAAATTGAAAACATTACTGTTGCATACATATGGCCTACCATTTCCATGATTATAACATTGTTCATTTTTCATACCATAAATGAATGGTTTTATTTAAAAATTATTAATGATGTATAAAAGTGGTTATTATTTCATGAATGATATTATGGAGATGATGGACTTATGACCACATAGACTATTGACATCAAGCCAAGATCATTTTTGACTCAAGTACTGAATATCGACAATAAATAACATATGAACTTAAATAATTATGTAATTTTATAACATGGTAATAAGTGATATAAAAGGAATAATAAAATTGAAAGAGGGTCTCAAGAAATTAGAAATTAACCTATATTTATGATTCAGGAATATAACGATTGTACATGACGAGTCAGACTCATGTTAAGGGGCTTCGTCTTGATCTCATTTCATTAAGGTATATTTTGATAATATACACCACAATATTTTACATGGTGTGTATTCAACCACATTGAATTTTCAGTTCATTCAATGGTTTTCAAAAGTAAAATTTTTTATACAAAGAATTTTACTAAATGTCAAAAAGATTTTTTTTAAGACGTGTGGAAATAAGGACCTTTTCTCCACAATGACTATTATTAGGTATTTGGATTCCTCTACAAGATGTAATGTTTTTAAAAGAATGGTAAATACCATATTCCCTTTCAAGTATTACGTTATTGAAAATTCTTTAGATAATGTATTGATTATATCAATATCTTGAAATGACATCTTATGATTTCAATGTGTAAATGTTATTTTTTTTCCATTAGGATTGTTAATATGCTATGATTATGTTATGGTTCTTGGGAATTACATATTAATATAGGTGGTTCCATGATATAACAAGGTTGGGTGAGCCCATGATATATCTCTAATTCGTCGGGTTATGAGATAGAGTTAATCAATAAGTTTCCTCCTATGAGATTTAGGTAATATGCTCAAAAGGGTAATCCAAACCTAACCACGAAGGTTACTCCCTATGTAGCTATGAATTCTAAAATTTAAGTATGATATGTATAACACAAGTTAACATTATTATTTATGATTTTTTTGATGTTTTTCAGGATTTTTATGATTTCATGGGTTTATAAATATTCATGGACTAGTGTTTTATTTCCTTATTTTATATCCCTTACCGAGATTTTTGTGATCATCCTATGTTTTTAATATGTTTTCACAGGGTATAAAGATGGTTAAGGGAAAGGAATATGTAAATAATATTTTCATCAATAAAAATAAATCATGACAACTTTAAAAATTTCTGTTGTGGAATAAATAGATACAAGTTTCCTTTTATCCACTTTGTATAAATGTGAGTAGTTTTGTAATAGCTATGTCCTAATTCTCTGAAACTCTAAATCTGAAAAGATACTCAATGTTAATTGTTTACTTAACTAAATATTATGTAATATTTTAAGGCTGGAGCCTTATAATTAAAATCTTTTACACAAGTAAATGATTAATATAAGTATATTATACTAGAGTCAAAAGGAATTTTAATGGTGAGTCGTACTCAATATAAGGAATATTTTTTTAATCTATATTTGAAATTATTAAATCCATTTTCATAACATAATTTCCTTTATATTCATGTTTCATAATATGTTTCAATGATTTTATTATTATAATAAAATATATTTATAATTTAAGTTTAAAACTATCTTTTACATTCCTTATATGGTCTAAAATAGTTTATTTTAAATATATTTTACAATGGTTATTTTTTAAATAGTTTGGATGGAATATTTTTAACGTTGGTGACATGAAAACAATTTCTCAATCATTTAATGTATTCATTAATAAAATTTGTATATAATTTTTCATGTTTTTAAAATAATATCAAATTTCACCTTATTTTATGAAATTTTCAATTTGAGAGTTTTGAAAGAAAATATATTTTATTCTCTATTTTTACATGAATCCTGAAAGTGTTTCTACATATGAAACTAATAAAATATTTTAGGGTATTTTATGTTAGAAATTACATATTTGTTTATTTTATGGTTCTTGGAAATTATATATTATGATTAGTGATCCTGATATAGCTCGAAATGATGGCAGTTCCTGATAGTGCTTTCCAATGAATTTGGTAAATTGATAAATTTAACTATTGTAAGTTAATCCTATGAGAATTTTTGAATTAACCTTGATGTTAACTCTATTAATAAGGGTTATTGTAATGTTTAGATATGAATAGTTATTCCTAATTCCCTGAAAATCTCAACAGAAAAGATCAATGAAATTTAAGAAATGTCAACCCTTGTTTTGAAAATAGAAATTACTAGTTGTTTAAGTATTGGGCTATTACAATATGAATTATAAATAAAATACTTGTATTTTGTTTAATTTATTTTGGTAATGTCTTATGTAAAATAAGATCCATGAGATGAATAGATAAGTGTTGTGAGAAAATGCAATGGGAATCTTGCAATAGTAATACGAATTATAAAATTATATTGTCTTGTGAAGAAATGAGATGATAAATATAGTGTCTATAAATAAATTAATGTATTTTTGTTAAATTATAATTTATAAGTTGTGAGGATTAAATATAATTAAATTTGGATAATCATGTGCTTCTATGAGATCTAATTCCCAAGAATAGTGATGATAACCTAGTGTCAGATGGGATACTAACTATAGTTCAACCCATGTATAATTATTTTCTTAAATTAGTTTATATAATAAAATGTTTATTATATTATCTAATATCATATTCTCTACTTGTCATGTTTGGTGGGATATGGAAGGCCAAATTTTTTGGGTTCCTGTTGTTCTCCCTAATATGTATTTTGGCGGAGGAGTTTATGGTTACAAACTACCTCTTCTATATCATGTATTCATATGTATCATTATTTTTCAATGTATTTGGGTTGTGATGGATTGATGAATAAGGTATGTGTCCACATGTGTAGTGATATCACTACTTTTTACCATACATGAGTACAATGGATGAAGTACATTAAGGTGATAACACAGATATATATTCTAGCTTTAGTGATTATTGTGTTTTACCTCTCTCTCAGTTGTGGAATTTTCACAATCACAAACACTCACCATTGTTTCTACAAAATTCATATTTTGTGTTTTATTAACTATATTGAAAATGATGAGATGGAATTCAGGACAAAATTAATATCATTTTTTGTCTTATTGAATGAATGATCCTATGATTTCTCATATTTTTACTCATTGAAATCAATAAGAAGGATCCTTAAGGGGAATGGGAAGGAATTCTATATGTAAATTTCTAATGATTAATAGTATAAGACTGTACCAGAAAGTTTATGTTGGGTAATGTTAATACCTTTCCATGATATCTGCAATAGAGGTGTCTAAAAGGCCCACCGACTTGTAGGAGTTGAAGGAAGATGAGACCAGTTCAAGTAGAAGTGCAATGAAAAGTTGGTGTAGTTGTATTGGATTAATGGGTCCAGATTTTGAAGGTCCTTCAATAACACAAAAATATAACCAGCTACACGATGGTTGCTAATGTGTTACAAGTGGTTTCAAGATATCTAGTCATATCATGTATTAATTAGGGTTAACAATACCACAATGGCAGTCTTCTACATCTTCATAAATCTTAATTAATTCCATATGTCTGTTTCACCTCCCTAATCATATAAAAAGAGTCCCTTGGCCCCATAAAATAATTAACACACACCCAAAGATGCACTATAGATTGAATTGAAAATGATTTTTTAGAATTACCAATTCTTCATAAAGGGAATTTCTAATATCTCAAAGTATTTCATACCCACACTGAAATTTATCATCCCCAATTTTATTCATCCATAAAATTTATTTTTGAGCACTATTGTATCCTATTTTCCAATAAAATCTTCTCTTCTCTCATCACTATTATCCTATGGGTTCTCAATATAAAAAACATTGTTATTGGTTCCATGGATACAGTAGAAAATAAAGTTGGATATCATAAACCACAACTCTAATGGATCTTTTTCTTGATCATCAACCATATTAGAGGATTAATAATACTAAAAACTCGATTCGAGGGGTGGATACATAGGGGATCAAATTGATATATTACAGAACAACCAATGATATTTTTTATATCTCTATAAATTATGAAATACATAATTTTTATCATTTTTAATACTTTCAATAATTGTATTCAATCATTTACCTACATAAATTTGATTTTTTTATCTCAATTTTTTTAACTATTAGTAAATTAATTCTTCTCATTGTTATTTCATCATTTCTAAATGTTTTTATTTTGAAATTGTCTGTTAACATTCAATTTAATTTTTTAGATTCATTTCACCACACCCACCCACACTTTCCAAATTTAATCTGATCAGAAATTGGTATAAAATGTTTTCTTTGTGTTTTTATAAAAAAAAAAATTTTTTAAATATTTATTTTTTATTTTTTATTAGAAATCCAAAGGACATAAAAAATTGCACTATTTTTTATATAATCTAATTTTTATTCTCATGATACTATTTTTTATGGAACTAACTATTCATATTGGAATAATATAATTTCAACTTTGATCAGTAATATTAGTTTCCCAATTTGGAAAACGGTATTGCATGAATATGTTCCAAATAATGAATATTAGGATTAATGGACCAACTAAAATGTTAGGAAAATTATGATTAATGGAAAATATATACATTACCTACATTATGGTCCTGATATAATTGATTTTAATTAGAATTATTCATGTTTAACAACAAATAAAGTATATAAATAATTAGATCTCACACATGTATACATGAATAAATTAAAGGAAAAATTATTTCCAATATATCATCACGATTTTGATAGTTTTTTTATGCATGATAAAGAATATATTATTTTTATTTTACTCGATTCACTAATATTTTCAATGGTAGAAATTACCTTGGTGATGATTATCTATATTAATTGTATTAAAGAAATTACTATGGGTATTACGAAACTCATGTGTTTCCAAAGTCTCATGTATTCAGTAAGAACAAATTGGGAATAAGATGGTTATTGAAAAAAAATAATCATATCCCTAATGAAATATAAAATAATTATTAATACATATATGTAAAAGGATACCAGGGGAGTTAAATAAGTCAATAAAATAATCACCTTAAATGATACCAATCTCTAACCATCATAAGGTGAAGTTATAAATTATAATCAATATGTAAATAACATGAAAAATTTATTCATTAAAAATAAGATATAAAAAATCATAATCAAATGGTTGAAATAGAAGTGACATTTAGAATTGTATATAAATGTCACATCATGTCAGAGGGACCCATCTAAAAAAATATCCTCGTATCAAATAATAATAGTAAAAGACTACTTCAAACCCACAATGTGTAGTGCATGTGATGACTCTATGGATTGAATTACCTAATCCATTTAAAATGAATAAAGAATAATGTTACTAATGTAACATATTGATGATTAAATCAAGGTTAGTACCACACTCCATATTTTACCCTAATTCTTCTTCTTCTCCCATTTTTTATCTCTCATCTACTTCATCATGCTCTTCCATTCATCTTAATTTTGTGGAACTAGAATATCCTCATGATAGAATCGAAAATGGTTTTAATCAGTGTAATTAATTATATTAATATATTAAAAATGAATATAAGGATGTTATTAAAGATAAAACCCATATAAAATATAATTATTTTCTCATAAAATAAAAAATAATAATTATCCATGATGGTGAGTAGTCAACCAGTTTCTCAAACACCTGAATCCACAACTAAATATCATAAATGAATTTTTTCCGAATTATACCAATAAGGAAATAAATTAAGTAAAATTATTTTCTATAAAAGAAATAAAAATGATTGGGATGGAATTTTTTTATTAAATAATAAAATAAACTTATGAAATCCGTCAAAATATATATTTATTATAAACTACATTTATTGAACTTTTCTCACAAGATAATTTTGATAATTATTTCAAAATAATTGGATGTTTAATTTATGAAGGTGACTAAAAGAATGAATGATATAAGAGTCTAATATCAATTAATCCCTTTTCAATTTTTTTAATATAAAATACAAAACAACAAAATGAAATATTATTGAATCTTTAATGGATAATTTCAGTATAGCCATGTTTGTGTGGGTACCAAAACTTTTAATCATTTTATTTTTAATAAAAAAAAATTCCATGAAAAAAACAAAGTATGGTTTTTTGTATATATAATGTGTGTTATCAAGATACATGTATTGATACCTCTTCTAATTTAATTAAATTGAAAAACTAAATAGAGGTTGAATTATATTTGGTGATAGATCAAGGGCGATATTTTTTTAGAAAGAAACCATAAGTTTTTTTAACTCATATCTAGAAAAAAACATATTTATTTTTAAAGTTATTGAAACAAAATTAACTAATAATTTTTCAATTGTGTGATATGAGTTTTAAAATTTATTTAGAAAATAATGTTTTTTATTGTTTTAAACTTAGACGAATAACTTTTATTCATCACATCATGATATTAGAATGTGTGTATAGTAATTTATTAATCCATCTCATTCCTAAATGATAATTTTTTTAGTGAATTAGTTTGTGAGTAGTGTCTTCAGCAAATATGACATAGAATCTTTACCACATACTCAATTTTCAAACTTAAATTTTATCAAAACGTATGAGATCAACCCAAATTGAATTTCAATGATGAAATGGTTAGTAATGAATTCATGTATACTAAACATCAAAAAACCATATTTAAATCTAAAATAAGGAATTAAATCTGAAAAAGGTCTTCAATTAATTCATATTTCTATTTTTGGATACTCTATAATTAAATTTATAGAAGTCAAATCCTATAATTTTTTTTATTTTTGGTGACAATACAAAATTTACTTGGGAATATTTCTTACCTCATATAAGTGAATCATTAAAATTAATCCTGTTGTTTTTTAAGAATTTTAAAAATAAAAAATGATTAATGATTATTTCAATTTGATTTGATAATTTCATTGAATTCAATACTATGTAATTTAATGATATATAGTCATTAAAAGGATATTTTAATTTTATTTCTACTACAAAAAATCATCAAAAATCAAGGTACTAGATCAGTGAAATTGATCAATCCTAGAAATTGCAATAAATATTTTTAATGAATTTAATTTACTAAATAATTTTCTGGATGAGGCCACGAATACTGTATGTTATATCATTAATCATTTTATTATATGAACTACTCTCCAAAATCCTTCTTACGAACATTTCAACAATAAAAAGACAAAATATTATTTTTAAATTTTTTTAGATGTATTGTTTTTAAACAGTAATGAAAATATCAGAATACTTGATTATAGTTATGAATAAGCTATTTTTATTAGGTACTCCAACTAATATGAGAATAATTTCTAATAAAAAACATATAATATCAAGAAATAAAAAATCCAAGTTTTTATTAAGAAAAATTCCCAAAAATAAATTTCTTAAAAATTTTGGGAAATTAATGTTTAAAACAAATTTCGAACTAATTATATTGATGAATAATAATAAAATACATTAATTTATTTTATTAAATATTTAAAATAATCTAAATATAATCATCCATTTTATATTTAAATTATTAACTCATAGTCATATATCTATCTTAAATCAGGTTTATGAGGATTCGTTTATTTATCACCCAGAACCCCAAAATCGTAAAAATTAAATTAATGATTCAATTTGGGTACATTTCACACAAGAGGAACTTAATAATCACACTCAAAATGATATATAAACTCTCATGGAAATTAATAATGATAAATTCATTATATGAACTAAATAGGTTTTATGAATAAACTAGATGAATAAGGTAATATTACTTGAAATAAATACCTTATTGTAAAAAATGGTTATAAATAAGATGAAGGAATATACTATAGTGAATCCTTTTCTCCCATAAACTAGTTAGAATTTATTATAATCTTGTGGGTATTATCATATCATCTAAAATTAAAAATAATTTAGCTGGGTATCAAAATCCCCTTCATAGATGGTTTTTTTAAATATTTTATGGAATAACCAAATTGTATTGATGATCCACTTTATAGAAATTATATTTTTGAATTATCAAACACTCTTTATAGTTTAAAAAAATCTCTATAGGCTTGGGTTGAAATTATTTTAAATTATCTTATATAAAATATATTTAAAATTAGAAAATATAGTTAATTTTTTTTATAATACATATCTCATATTATTTTTTAGTCATTCATATTTTCATTGATGATGTAATTTTCTGATATACCAATGAATCTCTTTGTTTAGAATTTTTTGATTTATTGAAAAAGGAATATGAAATGAATATTCTTGGTGAACTGAGATTTTTTTTAATTTAAAAAATTTCTTAACAAAATAATTTTATATATTTAATCTAAGGAAAATAAAGTAATGAAATCTTAAAAACATTAGACAGGGATAATACCAAGTAGACTAGTAATCCCACGACTATAAATTGTATGTTAAAATTGGATATAAATGATATTCTTATCAATAATATGCATAATTGTATTATGGATAGTAGTTTATTATACTTCACTGAAACCTAGACTGATATCATGATTTCTATTTCTATATGTGCCCATTTTAAACCACATCCAAAATAATCTCATCATAAATTTGTGAATAGTTTTTTGTAGCACTTAAAGTGAACTAAAAATATTCTATTGTATAATCCAAAAGAAAATTATTTTAAATTATCTTCTTTTCCTAAGGATGATTTTAACAGACTCCATCTATATAGGAAAAAGTAAATTTAGTACTTTCCCCCTACAAAGAAAATCCCTAATCTAATTTTTTTTAATGAAATATAATTCAGTTGGTTTTGTATAGCCAAAGTGGAATGAGTAGCTATTGGGAGTTGATACAAACAAATACTGTGGATGAAACACACTATCTTAGATTTCATGAATAAATTTGGCCATATACCTAATAAGTGTGATTAAATTAGTGCTACCAATATCAAAAAATTTCATATCTAGTAATTTCACACAAAATAGATTGACATTTGTTACAATTTGTTATGATAAAACTTCAAATATGGTGATATCTTATTTAATTGTGTTCCAATAGTATATCAGAAAAATAATATTTTCACTAAAACTCTATCCTTTGATCATTTCTAATTAAACATGGATGGGTTAGTAATGTTTTACTTGTGATTATCTTCATTTCACCTTGATATATTGGGAGCTATCATTTTATATTATTTTAAAAATAATATTATTCTTATTTAAAATATTTTTAATATAGATCTTTCCTGTTTTAATAATTTTATTGTATATTGGATATGATTAATTTATCGTTTTTTCTATCATTTTATTAGAATGATTTTCTCTGTTCTAATTTTTATATTTTCATTAAGATAAATATTTTATTTCCAAAATTGATTATTACATTATATAAAAAATTTATAGTATTTTTAGAATATAACAATTTTTTTCCAAAAAATAATAAATTTTTATTAATTTTTTTAATAATATAAAATATTATTCAAAAACAAATATATTATATATTACTTTTAAAAAAAATTAATTTTATCTATCTGAAATGAATATAAATTATGAGTAAAAACATTATGCAAAATTTTATATCTAACCATTTTTCATGATATGTCTTTACTGAAATTCTAATAAATAAGTGATTTAATGGTTTTATTCCACACATAAAAGAAATTATTCCTTAAATATCATCAAATTGTGATTATTAAATATTTTATAGAATATATTCAATGGACTCTAGATGTTTTATTTTATTATTTTCCTATCTTTTTCATTCTTTTTATTAAGTGAATTTATCACTTTATTTGTCTTTTTTATATCTTCTCCTTATACCTTTTTCATGTTTCTATTCTCTATTTTTTAATTTACATATCCTAATTACAACAATAAAAATGGTATTTGGTAGATAATTTTTTTTAAATCATTTTGTTTTATTAATTTTAAATTGATTTTATCTCATGAACATTATTTTCAATTATCTATGTTGGAATTTTAAAATATCCCTTGATTTTTTTCTTCAAATACATATTATGACACAAATTTATCTAATGTATTTTCTCATCATGATAAAAATAACGTGGGTGAATTTTGTGTAACTTTTATTAAATGTGTAAGAATTTTGTTGTTGCTTTATTGGAATTCAAATGGGTTATTATTTTATTTAATAAATCAGTAGAACTTTGTGATTAGTTATTTTACAAAGGTGAATTATTAAAATATATTCTAGATGCCTTTATAATTTTTTACTTTTTTTATTTATATTTTGAGGCTATTGAATATATTATTAAATTCATGAAAATAATTACTATCTATTTAATAATTACTCTAAGACTAATTTATCTATCTATATTATTAGATCATCATAATGGGGGTGATAGTGGTTTTATTTTCTCTTATGGTATTTTTATGATCATAAAAACTCAAATTTGTTTTTAGAAATTTTATTTTTGTGCTTTTCAGTGTTCCATATTGAATAATAAGTCATGGAATTCATAGAATCATGTAGATATTTTTATGTCTTTATGAAGAATATATGTTATCCTATATCATCAGTCATGATTCATGATTCAAAATTAAATTTCCTTAGAAGTTTTTAAAAGGATGTGGATATGGAGATGCATTATGATAATTTTCAATAGACTATATTGGCTTTTCAGTGCCATTATATATGCATCCCAAGTCTGTAGTAGGTCCATTGGACATTCGATGGAATCCCACTATCAGCGGTGGAAATAAAAATACCCATTTTTCGTAGAAGTCCCCAGTATTTCATATAGATATATACTAGTAATCCAGTGCAAGAACTAGAAATTCCACATCTCCATGAATCCCACTGACATCCCCGTAGTGGTTGTCGAGTAACTAGTAGCATCAGAATATCTAGTCCAAGAATATATTAATTATTCTTAAAATGACTATAATAGTGGTATTACTTATCTTAATGAGCCTTAGTGAATTATTTAAGGTTCTCACACATCATGGATCATATTAAATGATTCCTTTTCACCATAGAATAATTAACATAATTTTTAATATTCTATAAAAATTTAGTCAATGCTGAATTTTTAAAATTCAATATTCCTCTCAAATAGTTGTTATAATAAATAAATACCTCAAATAATCTCAACAATCCTCTCAAATATTTTATCCCTAATTGAATTTTTCTCTAAAATATGTTTTTGAGTGTTATTGTTATTGGATTTTTCATGAAATTCGGTCTTCTATAATACCTTATATTTAGTGGGTTCTCAATAAGAAACATTAAGGGTTGAGTTCCTTCACTAAAATCAAACATTAAGGTGGTGATCATATCCACAATTATATTGGGAGAGTTTCTTTATCACTTATAATGTTAAGTGAATAATAATATTGGCCCCTTAAGTATAGGGGTTAAGACATTGGGGCTCACATCAAGATTTTGTTGAATTTTGAATCAATTTTTTTCTCTTTCTTTAATTTTATGCACTACATAATTTATATCAGTTCACATACTTTCATAAATACAATTTGATAATTTCTACCCTGAACATTGATATTGAATTTTTATCTCAGACCAAATTTATCGAGTATTACAAAATCAATTTTTCTCTTTCTTGTTTCATCATATCAAAATATTTATAACATAGGAATTTCTCTCTATATTTTTCTTTTTTAAAATAAAATTATCTCCCTTTTTATATTTACTCTAACCAAGATGATGATACCATAGGCTTACCTTGATGGGTTTTTATTAGATTTTATATAATTCATAATACATAATATATGATGAATTTTAAGTTTTTTACTCAGATATGGTTGTTATGAGATGTTATTGAGGTATGTTTTCATAGAGTGAGAGATTATCTAACATCCTGATTTTTTGTGTTGGGTCAAAAAACCCTCCCTATTTGAACTTTTCAATTAGTGGATATGATAATTTTGGTACCATTAATCATAAATCAATTCAAAGAGTTTCATTGGATTTAAATGGTTTTTTTGGGCAGGTTTAGAGGCTAGGGGAGTGCCTTGTGTGTTTAGAAGGGTTTAGGGAGTGCCGGATGCCCGAATGACTAGTTTTTTGGAAGCATGTGACATCTTAATGTATTGTGGAAACCATGAAAGTGATGGAGCATAGTCGTGCAAAATCATCTCTAGTGTAGCAGAGAGTTGTTTCTGGTTTGTTCATGGTATGTCAAACTATGTAGGGTAGTCATTTAAGATATCTGTCTTAGGTAGTAAATTCCACACTGTTTGAAAAACCATGCGAGTAAACCATGCGGCCCAGTAAATGAGCCAAATTAACATTTTCCCCTTATTTTTATATTTCCTCCCTTCATCCTTTTCATCCTCTCCATCTTAGTCAAAGGTATAGTATGGAGAGACCCTCCCTTAATTTGGTGGATTTGGATCTAAATCCTTCATTCGACCTTTGTTCTTCGATCCTTTGGAAGCTATGGGATCACCTCGAAAAGGCTAACCTCGCACAACCTTCTTCTTTTTTGGTCTTTCATCTTTCAAACCATTTTTTCATCTTGCAGACCATTTTTTGTCCGATCCAATTTATGGGTTTAAGATGGGTTCCTAGATCTATGTCGATGAGCTTTGAATTAGATCTCGATATTGGATGTGCCTACTCTTATGAGTGTAAGGTTGGTGGTGCATACCTTATTTTGTGTTTTTTGGACTTTTGGGGGTAGTGTCTTTTTAGTGTAATGGTGGGTATTTAGTGAGACCCTATTATAGCATTCCAAAATGATTTTAGAACCATATGAGATGATGTGAGAGTTCCTAATGCCTATTACTGTTGAGTGATTCTAGATTAGAGGTTGTTGATCCTTGATTTATTTTGTCCAGGGGTTCCAAAATGGATTTAATTAAATTTTTTTGATTTGAAATGGTATGTTTAATTTATTAATGCTTGATTAAGATAATTAGAGGAATTAAAGACCTCCATGATAATGTGTTTGATCTTGTAGCTTGTCCAAGTCAATCTATTTAAAATTTAATTATTGATTAATGTGTTTTTATGTGATTTATATATATGTACTGCTTGAGATTACATATGATGAGACCCACGGGGTTGTGATGGAATGACCATTAGGATTGAGTGATTCTGATCATTGGTTGGGTTTGGCCCAGATTTTATTGAGTGGTTTTAACCACATGATTGGGTATCGTGAATGTTAGATTGAGGCAGTGAGATCAACAGGTTGGAAAAAGACCATGATACTTGGATATAAATGCCATCAGATTTGGGTGACATGGTCACAGGTTTATGAGGTTCCATAGATGGTGTGTCTTAGGTTCTTATTTGGTGATTTACACTAACTTGTGCTGGAAAAAGGGAAGATTGATGCATGTGAACATAGGTTGACTCTTTCCTGAGGTGGTTTTGACCACTTATGTGTGTAGAGTCCCCCAATAGTTACGACTTTTGTATTTATGATTTTGGGGTTCTTGTCGTAGAAATCCATGTGGTAGGTGAGGAGCCTTAGATTGATAGTAATAAGGCTATCATGTGGGGGTTAAGGCTCTCCGAGATTGAGGTCTTGGTCCTAGATATTTATTTGGGGATATAAATCAATGTTCCTCCAGTTGTTGTGCAATGGGACAACTTGAGATTTTGATTAAGGGTCTGTGAGAATGGGATACTGTTGTTTGGGAAGGCCTTCAGGATGTTAGTACATTGAGACATGAGGTGTTAATAGGAACATGGTTCCCGACTATATGATTGAGGGGGAACCTGAGGGTTCACCAGGAATTTTGACTATCGGGGTACCTTTTTCCAAGGGACAAAGACTCTCTTTACTTCTATGATTTTAGGGGTGGATGAATCAAGTGACACTACCTAGTGTCTGCAGAGCACTAGTGGAGGTTGTATTTATTTGTTGCATCATACTATTTACATTACTTAGAGATTCACATCCTCTTAAAAACTTATACTAGGTAAACACCATTGGGTGGTATCCTACATATATTTTTCTTACACCCTGCATGGGTCCTTTCAGACACATGTAGAATCTAAATATTTACATAAAGGTAAAGGATTAACCTAAGGAGCTGGATCATAGTACTTTTTGGAATGGATATTGGAATTGACATTGAGGTTGTGTCACGCTGGAGTTTTACATTTTTCATCTTCCACTATTGTATCATCATGCTTATTTTGTATATAGATATAGTGGTTAGCTAAGGGTTCCCCTGTATATTGACATGTATGAACTGATATGGATGCATGCCTTGTTTGTTTTAGTCTTGGTTACCAATGGGGTTTTGAATGATGATATGTTTACTTTCCATTTTTCTTCCGGTTTATTTATCGCTTCCAATTTTTATTGATATTGGACGTGATTCCACTCCGCAGGTCTAGTTTGAGTATGTTGAGTCAGTTATTTCCATTTTAATTTATCTAATTATAATAACACCAATATATTATCTATTCCCATAGAATATAGCCTCCCAACTATACCTATTTACACCCTCACTTCTAGTCGGATGCCTTTTGTTTTTGGGGAGGTGTAGATAAATCCAACGGCACTCGGCCTATTAGCACTATTCGAGTAGCTATTCAGGTCAGGGATGCTACAAGTGGTATCATATGAGTTTCTTTTACCACTTTTCATAGTATTAATAATTGTGGTTATGGTAGGCTAGATATAGGTTGTTATTAGAATTGGATTTTGAATGCATTCTTGGGTGCCTACAACCACATATATGAGGGATGTATTGAGTTACCTTGGGTGGGTAATGATGTTTTGATTTATCTCTAATTACAGCTTATATGATCTCCACCTTATCGGATCATTTGGAATTTAATGTTATTGGTAATGATGTGATATATAGACATTTGGATTGATATAGTGACATATGAGATAGAACATTGCCCCAATATGGAAAGGGGGTTGTGATACTTGTTTGTTTGGCTTTTTATAGGCACATTTTAGGGTATCTCATATTTATAAATGCACGTTTTCTTTGTAAAATGACTATACCATGTGAATAATATCAAAGTCCACGTAGAAATGAGAAATTATATGCTTTAAATTCTTTAATAATGTGAACTATGATATTCAATGATTTATATATATGTGAAATTTCATGTGTCATGAGGAATGGGCCTAGCTTTTATAGGAGCATGTCGGTACTATAATTGGGATGATTTTGATAACTAGGATTGGTAGACTAGGTCATCAGTTTAAGGAAACATTGGCTGTCTGGAGAGGCATGGACTAGGAATATTTTGATACTAGGCTCTATTGAGTGTTGGTAAGGAGTCCTTGAGTCCGGGATGCTATGTGGCATGGTTTCAATGGGAGAGAGTAAGGGTAGTGATGATGCACTGCATTTTTACTAATTTCCCTATCTGCATTATATATATAGTTATATATATGGGTTGTTTGACTATTTATGGTATTAAATGGGTTCATCCTGGATATTTTAGATGGAGAATTAGGTGAGTGATGATACAATTCCATTGGAGCACGATCTTGTTCAGACCCTTGAGGATCAGGTAGAGAATGAACCCCAGGTATAGGATCAGCTGTAGGATCAGGTTTAAGGTCCAGTGAAGGTAGTGCTTCTAACAGAATTGACATCATTTGGGTCATGTCATGATGATAAGGTATGATTGATCCTAATATGTGTCTTATAGGGGATCGACCGAGGATCTCAGGGAAAAAAATCCATCGATGGTGTATTCGAAGTTGGAGTTCCACTCGCAACACAGAACTCTTCTTTAGGGTAAGGGTGGTCCGTTAGTGGATGATAATTGGATAGAGAGCATGCAGATGATCTTTTAGTAGCTATAGATTCCTCTAGGGTGGAGAGTCAAGCTATAGACATATATGCTTAGAATGTTAGCTAAGCGCTACTGAGATGTACAGGTTCAAGCTTGTAGACTTGAGGGAGTGTACTGGAAGGACTTCTAGGATAGGTTTTTTGAGCAATTTTCCCTAAGGCACTAAGGGAAAAGATAACTTAGGAGTTTTTGATCCTTCAGTATGGTGACTTTTCCATCATGGACTATGAGACTACTTTCATTGTGTTTTCATGCTTTGCACCAGGTATGGTAAGCGATGACACATCAAGGGTGAGGTGCTTTGAAGATTGATTACATCACAACATTCAGGTGCAGGTAAACATATTAAGCATCCCCTTATTCTTAGAGGTTGTGAATCAGAAACTCATAGCTGAGGTAATACTAATGGATAATTCCCATTTGAACTGGGCAGTGAATTCAGGTGATGGTTCAGATGGTAGGAAATGAAGTCAGTATGAGTTCCAACAGGGCAGCTAGGACAATGACTCAACAAGAACATATCTTGGTATCTCTAAAGTGGTGTGTTTTTAGTGTGGGCAATAAAGGCAAGACTGGACTCCGTGTGAGCATCCTCCAATGGAGTGTCAAGTGTGTGGGTAGGTCGTTCATCATGATAGGTTTTTTTGGAAGCCTTCTAAGATATCCAATAGATAGGGAACTAGGCAGGAATATGCTTTATAGACCGGTTTGGGATTGAAACCAAGTGTGGGTAGCTAAGGATTAGATTCATGTGGAGGATGTGACATAGATACTGTGACCCAACCATGGGGTTAGTTGTAAATGTTCGATGTAGCACTACAAGGAGGCTTGGCTTTAGGATACCATGTTTCAAGCTAGGTGTATGCTGCGGAGCTGTGAGGGGTAGTGCATGCTGGTGAGTCAAGGATGATCAGAGGTACACTGTGGGTGTTGCTGTGATTTTTCTTGTTTTTATTTGGCTTAGCTTGTTGAGCCTTGTATGTGTTGAGTACATGAGGTACATAGGATGTATATGTACTGACCCGACACAAGACAATAGGTTAGAACCATCTTATGTTTTTTATTATATATATTTGAGGTTCCTTGGGAATTAAGGAAGCAAGGATGCAGTTTGTGATTGAGGATAAATGTACCGTGTTGTTTTAAGAATCCATGGGATGTGGGACCTCATTATTCCATGGGTGGCATGGAATTGAGGAGGTCACCAATTCATTGAGGGATGTGATTGGGTTTTAGGGGTAACATGAGAGCACCTGATGTGGTGCGGGGGTGACGATGCACCACTAAAGGACCATTGGTTTGGAAATAGGTTGATGGAACATTGTTTGATTTGAGTTTGGTTAGGTTGATAATTGGATAGGATGTTCATAAGGTGGGGAGCCCTTCATTAAAATTTATAGTTGTACCATTGAGATTAGGGTAGTTTGGGTTGATTATATTTTATGGTTATGATTGGTATTATCTTTTTGTTTTTTTATAGCTCAATGATGAGATATATTAAGATGAGGATATTGTAACATATCAGGTTTTTGAGTTGAGTTGAAAATCTCTACCTATTTAAACTTTTCAATTAGTGGTTATGCTATTTTTTGTTTCTCTGATTGGAACTCAATTCCCAGAGTTATGTACGAATAAAATGGTGTTTTGGGTTAATTTAGTGGATAATAGATGGAATCATGTGTTTGGAAGGGTATTGGGATCATTTGAGGCCCTAAGGCATAGTTTTTGGGAAGAAGGTGTAGGTGCACGGTTTAGGGGAAACCATGCGAGTGGTGGAACACGGCTATGTAGACTCATTTGTGGTTTGGTAGAGTGTTGAAAATATTTTGTTCATGGTATGTCAAACCATGAGGGGTGTATATAAGTACCTATAGCCTTAGGTAGTGACTTCCACATGGTTTGTAAAGCTATGCGGGTAAACTGTGTGGCCCAGTAAATGAGGCAAATTACCATTTTCCCTTGTTTTCCAATTTTCTACATTCCTCCCATTCTTTCTTTCCTTCCATGTCACATGAATAGTAGGGAGCTCCCCTCCCTTCCTTAAGTATTTTTTGATCCAAATCCTCAATTTGAACTCTGTTCTTCTATCCCTTGGAAGCTATGGGATCACCTCAATAAGTCTAACACTATGCAGCCATCTTATTCTTTGGTATTTCGTCTTGTGGACTGTTGTTTTTTGTCTGAAACAAATTTTATGGTTTAACATTGGATCTATGCTCTTAATCAATCAGATTCTAATTGGATCTTTCAATCAGATGTTCCTATGCCTACGAGTCTACGACAGGTGGTACATACCTTTTTTTTAGTTTCCACATACTTTTGGGGGTTTTATCTTTTTAGCGGAACAATGGTTATTGAGTGAAACCCTATTATAAAATGTTGAAATGATTATTAGACCATGTGGGATGATGTGATCATGCCTAATTCCTGTTATTCTTGT
Organism: Viscum album; assembly: GCA_963277665.1. Classification (NCBI taxonomy): domain Eukaryota; kingdom Viridiplantae; phylum Streptophyta; class Magnoliopsida; order Santalales; family Viscaceae; genus Viscum; species Viscum album. The sequence continues at coordinate 1,737,418,209 of OY728135.1, read as the reverse complement.
GTGAGGCTGGGTTAGAGGTTGTTTCTTCTTGGGTTGTTTTGGCCAGGGGTATCGAAATGTTTTTAATAAAACTGTTTTTTATTTGAACTGGTTTGTTTAAATGGGTAAGGCTTGATTAAGGTAATTAAAGGAATTCAAGACCTCCATGCTAATGTGTTCGGGATTATATCTTGTGAAATTTAATATTTTTAAATTTTAATTGTTTATCGAAGGGTTTTAATGCGATATATATACTGCTTGATAATAGATATGATGAGACCCATAGGGTTGTGATGGGCTTGGCCCGAGGTTGGGATGTAATGGCCATCAGGATTTAGTGATGTTGATCACTATTTGGGTTTGGAAGAGATTTTATTGAGTGGTTTTGACCATATGATTATGTTTTATAGACATCAAATTAAGGCAATAAGATTGTCAGGTTGGGCCCGACCTATGATAATTGGATGGAAATGCCATCAGATTTGGTCAATATGGTCACAGGGGAAGGAGGTGCAAGAGATGGTGTATATTTGGTTCTTATTTGGTGGTTTTCTCACACTCATGATAGACAAAGTGATGATTGAGTCATGTGAACACAGATTGACTTCGCGTTGAGGTGGTTTTTACCACATGTGTAGGTAGATGCGCGAAATTGTTACGGCATATGTAATTATGATTTTTGTGTTGTTTCCATAGAAAGCCATGTGGACGCTGAGGAGTCTTCGTTTGATAGCTATGAGGATATTAGATTTGTGGCTGAGGCTCTCCATGATTGAGGCCATGAGACTGGATATTTATTTTAGGATAAATATAGCTATTCCTCTGGTTTTAATGCCATGGGCCGACATGAGATTTCGAGTAGGGGTTCATGAGATTGGGAGACTATTTTTTGGTCGTGCCTTTGGGACATCAGTACATTGAGACTCAAGGTTTTCATGAAGCACATGATTTCATGCTATATAATTGAGGTGGATCCAGAGGGTTCACTGGGACTTGTGACTGCAGGGGTACCTTAGTCCATGGGCTAAAGAATTTATTTACTTCCGATATCTTGACATTTTCCAAAGCAGGTGACACTACCTGGTGGCTGCTAAGAACTAATTTAGGTTGTGTTTATTTACTTCATCATACGGTTTACTTTACTTAGAGATGATTATATATTGAAATAGTTATACTAGGTAAGAACCATTGGGTGGTAACCCATTGAGATTTGTCTCACACACTACATGAGTCCTTCGGGAAACATGTTGAATTTATGGATTTAAATTTATGTAAAGGATTAGCCTCAGAATATGGATCATAGTACTATTTATCATGGAGATTGGCATGGATCTTGAGTTTTTACCTAGACGGAGTTTTAATTTTGTTCAACTTTCATGCCTATATCCCTATTCTTATTTTTTATGTATCTATAGTGGTTATCCATGGGATACCTTGTATATTTAAATGTATAAACTTCAATTTACGCACACCTAGTTTTTTTAGTAGTGGTTAAAAGTGGTGTTTCCATTCTGATCTATTTACATTCCACTACTATTTTTTATTTATCACTTTTACTGTTTATAGATATTGGATGTTCCTCTACCCTGTGGACTTGGTTCGATTCTACGGAGTAATTTATTTCCAATGAATGTTATCTTATTATGCTTGGGATAACATATTATCTATTCTCAGAGGGAATATCCTCCAAACTATAGTTGTTTACACCCTCGCTGCTAGTTAGTAGCCTTTGATGTTCTGGGAGGTGCAGCTAAGTCCAGCTGAACATGGCACGTAAGCACTATTTTGGTGGCTGTTCGGGTCAAGGATGCTTCTAATTACTTATTAAAGGGATTTCAAACCGTGTTGTTTATCACTGGGGAGTGAGAGAGAAAAAAAATTATGGTAGTGTAATAATGAAAAAAATATTATATATATCATTTGGATAGGAATATTCTTACTTTTAGTTATTACATGGTCAGTGAGTCACTGTGAGGATGGGATATATTTTTACCACTTTCTATAATCAGTTACAGTGTTTAGTTTATTCAATATGATTTATTATAATTAATTCTCATTTTTATGAGAGGATATAGCTACATTCCGATGAAGTAAATATATATGTTCAACCCATATTTATATAAACAATGTTTTAATTCATTATTTGTTGGTTGGATATCAAATTAGGCATTACAAGCATTGAGTTGTTTTTCCACACCAGTAAGAGTTCATAATAAATACCTTTGATGTTTTATTGGAAAATAAATTTTCTTATATTTTATATGAAACTGAATTTAGGAATTCATATTTTTTTTACTTTTGATTACGTGTGGATTAAGGTATCTCATCATAAAACTTATCCAAAAATTTAAATAATGATTTTAATGCCTCTTATTAGTATGAATTTCATAATCTATGTGCAAGTCCCTATATTTTGGCCTATTAGTGGTTAGCATCATGGGTTGTCCTCTTTTTCATTATTGTCCTAAGAGGGGTATTAGTGGTATGGGTTCATGAAAAGATTAATATCTGAGCTAGTTCACTTTATGTAGTTTAATTATGAGATTTTTTTTTCTATTGTGGAAGTCTTGTGTCCTCACAAGTGTCAAACACATTACTTAGTTTCAATGTTCCTCATTAATTATTTAACTATAATAGTGGTTTATCCCTTAGTTATTTCAATATTGTTATCATTTTTCATTGATTTACTTTTTTAAAAATTGTAGCTTATAAAGAAGGATGAAATATTTAGTGTATTAAAAAAATATTTCAGTCCTTTTTGTTTTTAATTGGTGGAATATGTTGTGTTGGGTGTTTTGAAAATTATCAAAAATGATTTCTCATAAAATGTATAGCTTGAAAATAAAATTTTATTTTTAATATAATTTTTAGAAACATAAAAAAAATTGGAATGGGAATATTCAGAGTGATATAGGGAAATATATATGAAAATGTGAATAAAATCACTCCCTTGATGTGTAACCTTGTGCACATATTATTATATTATATTTTGTATTAAATTTGGTATATGTTAGAGGATCAAAATCTATGTTATAGTTTATAAATTAAGAGATGAATCTTTTAATATTGGATTTAATGTTTTCCATTCAGTCCATTTCATTTTTGGATAATTTTTTTATTTATATTTCATATATTGGTTATGATGGTTATGTTTCAAAGTGTTGTACTTAGATACCATATTTTAATTTTTATGTTTGAAAATCATATCACTATTAGATTTTAATATATTTATCTCAAAATATAAACATTGCGGGAAATAATTTCCTAATGGAGTTTTTTCATCCCTTTACATTTATCAGTATCATCAAATGATTCAATGGAATGCATCATAGATCAATGGTGTATGATTCATGCCCAGAGATTGTGAATGTTTGATAGAAAACAAAGTGAATCTATGTAATAGATCTGACATCACAAAAATTAAATATTGTTTATTTTATAGAAAAATATATTTTATGGGTTTATAGTGATCCCTCTCAAAATAACCCAATTAGCACATGATAATAATTATGAATTATAAATCATAAAACTATTCCATTGATTTTTTTATATTATCGATACATCCAAATTTTAACTACCATTTAGTAGAGATTCCCCACTCATATTGATCATCATTTATTAGGTCCTCAACATAATAGGTTATATATTCAATGTTCTTGATAAATTCTTCCAAGATGAAATTAATTTCATTAATTCTGAGAATAAAATGAGAATATTTTTAATGATTTATAGTTCTTGTTTTTTATTTAGAAAGACATGTAGCATTTTTTAATACATTTTGTAAACATCATTCTCTAAGTATTTAATCGTCGAAGTAATCAACTCCTCTTAATATGTGTGTTTTATAAGATATACTTTATATAATGATTCACTTATAAATTCGAGCATTAAATTTCCCTTAATGACCATAGATTCAAGAGCTATACCTCACTTAGTCATCAACTTTGTGTCTAATTTTTTTCTTCCTCCTCCCTTAAAATATAATCATCATGCATGGGATGATGTTTATATGATACCAACTTTAATTTTCCATTTTTGGTGGATTATCATATAAATTGCAGCCATGAAATTTTTTAATTGATTGGGTGTGAATCATCGAGGGTAGGTTGGAATAGTGTTACATACTTATGATTTTATTTCAATTTTAAGTCAAGTGACACCCTAGGTTTAATATATTCTTTTTACAATTTTTTACAATTGTAAATAATCTTTTTGAATAATGACTATCAAATTCACACTCAACTAAGTCCTGAAAAATTTCATATCCTCTTTTATATCCCCAATAGATGTATTACTTTACACTATATGAATCATATCTATATTTATATTCTCAATTATTTCTTCATGTATTCCATTAATAGCTTATAGCTTCCTTTTCAATTTTGAATTTGGTGTTTCTTATCCCTCATCATCATCATTACCCATGGTATCTCCTCCCATAGACTCAAATATAATATTTCCCCAAAATTTATGTTCTTCTCATAATTAACTCCATAAACACTATAAGATGATGATATTGTTCACACAATATTATTTTAGATAAGGTTAGTAGGTCCAACATAACAATAGGGGGTTGGATCAAGGCGCCCCAGTCCAATATATTTGATAATTATAAAAATATAAACTTATTACTCTTCACTAGATAAATATTGATAAATATAGAAACCAAACCATTAGTTTCATATTATTGATCTTCATACACATTTTCATCCATATAATAACTACCATTCATTAATTCCTTGATATCATTTCATGAAATTACAATGGTGATCCTAAAATATTGGTAAAAGGATGAAACACCACTAAACAGATATGGAAAATACTCACTATTCCTAATATTTTCTATTGGATGCGGATAATTGTGATTAAAACTGAGATAGATATCTCATGAATAAACTGTGAGAAAAATCCAATCATTCTATTCTAATAGTTTTTGGGAGTCTTATTAATCATATTATCAATTTCATTTCCTATAATCAATGCCTCCATCATAGATGTATCTTGTTGGAACACCTGCTAATGACAACCCCCCTTTTTATATGAATATTATTATCCATTCCATGATTAAAAATAAACCTTGTAAAGAAATGAATATTTCTCAAATATATCAATTTTGATTATTTCAATCAGGTCCTTGGATACACCAACCTGATATCACATATCTAGTGAAATCATGTTGTAAAAAACATTTATCCAAAAATCAATCCTCATGAATCCACTAACATGATTTCCTAAAAATTATACAATAGAAAAGTTTTTGAATGGAATGGGTAATCATGAAAATATAACACAAATCTCTATATATGTTAAGATCCAATTCATATATAATTCACATTTCCACCAAAAAAATGAAAAAAACACCATCTATAAGTTAAATACCATTAAACTAAGAATATGGGAGGTCTTATTTTGACCCAAATTGAATGTCAATGTAGAGAGGTTAAAGTAAAAATATTATATTTTACTTCTTTAATCCCCAATTCCATTGATGAATATGTAAAATTTTGTTACTAGTGGTTGCACCATATATGAAAAATGAAACTATAGAATGGTTTTTGAGAGTCAATACCACAAAAAATTCTTATCAAGAATGTGTAATCGTCAGATCCCTAAAATGGAGTGAGGTTACTTTTATGGTAAGGGATATATAAGGAAATAAATGAAGAAACTTTTGTTTACTTAAAAAAGCGTAAGGATGACTTACCTTCTAATATATAAGCATTATGACCACCTAATCTTATCAAAAGGGGTGGGATGAGAAGATTAACCAACAATGACTCCTTTGGAAACAATATCGGGTTATAAATATCTTCCATTAACCTTAAGGGATTTAACATTTTTTAAAATTTTAATGTCATCATATTTCTTAATCAATAGATTTTAATTTAAATGAAATATAACACTATATTCTTCCTTGAATAAAAAATCATTTTATTTTAGATAAATAGATTAGAGATGTTATATTCTCAATAAAATTTAAATAAAAAATATCATTATTATTATGATCATCCAAAATCATACATTTTTTTGAATATTCTATTTAATGGATTAAATTTTTAATGTAAATATATTCCTGATTCAAAATGTATAAAAATATGTTTTTAAATCTCCAAATTATAAAAATATGACTAGGTTCCATTTTATGGATATAAAAACAAGATATGTTGTGATTATCTAAAAAAATTAATTAACTGGAATATTTTCTTGATTAAATGGGTCATTAAAATAATTAATTTGTAAAATCCAACACTCCTCATTCAAGGTAAAATATTCTAAGGCTCCACTTTTGAATCTCATGAATATAATATATTTATCTATCTAATAATTTATAATCAAATTTACTTGGGTTATATGGTATATTTCAAACAATATAACTTATATTACGATTATTTTCATAATTCAACATTTATAATTTAATAAAAAGAATAATATGTTAACCTAATATCTAAACCAATCTTCATTCAATGAATTTAAATACTAGTATAAAATTCCCCCTAGGATGTCCTTGATAGGGTTAGAGGAATTAAAGATGAAACTATGTGTTCATTTAAAAAAAGGGCCTCTATTCCCTAGGGCATCATTATTTTGTGAAATAGTGTTCTTCATTATGATGAAAAATATGTATATATAACTTTGCCTATATTAATAATATCTAAAAAATAACACTATAAGTAATAAGTATTTATAATCACGAATTAAAGATAGTTTGAATAAATTTTGGGATAATTAAGCTTATAAAAAAGGATCAATCCTCAACATATAATCAACTACTACTGATGATATATGATATTTACAATTTATTATTTCATAAAACATATGGAAAAAATGTGTTAATAGTAATTCCCTTTATACTTATGTAGGAACAAAAAATCATTATAGGCTTGATGAATACTGTCCTTTGAGAATACCTTGATATGTTTTTTTGTTATATATTTTTTTTATTAACATATAATCTAAGAGTAAATAAGAACATAAGAAACATCTTATGTATTTTTTTTGAAAACATTACAGATTTAGAAGTTTGATACTATGCTCAGAAAGTTTTTATTTTAGATATATTAAGTCTAAAACTTTTTTCATGTTATCATATGGAAGGGAGTTTTTGTAGATCCTCCAATGTTATATATAATATGGAAATGATAGATAACACCAATTTTCATAGTGATCTATAATTTTGTTGGACTAACTAGGTACTACTTATGCATTTCGATACATTATTCTAAATTTACTAGCCCACTGATTGGGTTTACATAAGAGGGAAATATTGATCTAATTAAAATAATATAGAAATATATTTAACGGAATATCTAGGAAAAAATGGTCTATAATATATAGAGATTCATAAATAAAAGTAAAACATTATATAATTGTATAAATTTATAAATTTATGGACTATTTCTCATGAACATTTGATTATCCATAAATAAAATTACCCAATGATAAATATAAGAAACATTTATTCTATAATTATTTCTTTCATTTTTATACTATTTTAAGCTGTAGTAAAATATTTTTGGAACTTTCTCAAACCACTATTGTTTTAAAAATTGACTAATAATTAATAGTGATTTAATTTATTTTTTTCGGTCTTATAAAAGAACATTGAATTTATAATTCAAAGATGTTTCCAAAATTCCACGATTATGAAGGTGGTGGTTTATATTCTAGTTTTATTTTAATATTTGGATGTAGTTATTACCAAAATAAAAATATTTCTTGATGGATAATATAACTCTAACATCCAGGTTCTAAAATCCATCTATAGGTTCCACAAACATGGTTGGTCACATGATCTCAAGTGTATTTCCCCAACTGCCAGAGGATGCCGACAAGCAGTGAGGGCCTTGGGTGTGATAGTGAGGAAACTACGCCCTCATTGGAAGAGTAACACATCCGAAGTAAAATAGATAGCAATAACAGAAGAAGTAAAAAATGAAATAGGTAAACATTAGAAGTAATAAACAACTAAATCACATATATGCATAATTGATGCATGATAAAAATGTCATGGAAAATTTCCAAATAAGTCACAATGATGGAATATAGAAATTTCCAAGGTACCAAAGAAAACAGATAAACTCAAACAGCATCGCAAGCCTCAGCTTGGTCCCATTCTCTCAAACTCGTCAGAAATAAAGTACCTGAAGTAGAGGGGATCTTGCCCTTATCTATACCTGCAACAATAAATTTCGATTGGGCCCAGAAGCATGACCCAAATAGGATGTGAGACTAAATCCCAGTAGGCATCCACCAAAAGATCTATGCCTAATAGTCAATGAATATATATGGATGGCCATAATCAAAATGAAGAAGTAACAAGGAAGTACTCAAAAGTAAACAATCCTACGGTTTCAATGCATTCAAATTCATATATCATGAATGAAGCTAAAAATAGAAATTAACCCTCTGGGATGTACACATAGTCTAACCCCTCTGGTTCAGCTTTCGCATAGGCTCTCAGAGGAAGCACTCATAGTCAATTCCCCCTATACTCTCATATCAGTAACTAAAAGGCACTCTGGAGAAGCACTAATCGTCTCATTCCCCCTTTGGCCCACGTCGAGGAACTACAGACACTCTGAGGAATCACTTACATTAATTCCCCCTATGGACTTAGATCGAAACAGTAAAAACTGACACTATGGAAAAACCCTCAATGTCCATTCTACCTATGGTATACTACACCAAGTTCTCACGGCCATATGTAAGTCAATCATGCACAAATGATACATGGAAGCCAAAGTAAACCTCCAGAACTTCTTATCTAAACAGTCTACAGTATAAAAACATGACAGATATTAAATATTACTCCATACTACCAGCACTAGGAAATGAATGTAAACAGCCTAACAGGCCAACCAATACCAAACGATAATAAAAAAACAAGCATGGAAAAACACTTCCAAAGAATATAAATTAACCCTATTCACATTAAATTGACCTACACTCAAGAATATAAATCATTACTGGAAATAACATGGTGTAAACTGTAAACACACAATACCCTGATCAAGGGTATTGGGCACTTTTTGAAATATAACTCAAAGACTATATATGGAGAGGCACAAAACACCTACCTCGGTGTTGTACGATCGATATACCCCGGATTTGGCCCTTAGAACGACCTATAAAAACATCAAAATTAATTAAACAAAGATAACTCTTGAGGGATAAGGAATCCGGAAACGAATCTCTAGAATAAGGAAGAGCATATCGTGGCAATCCCAATGAAATTGACGACAGTCAAATCGAAGAATGGATGCTCGATCAGGGGCTCGATGAAGATCCACGCCGTATATACGCTCTTTGTTGAAGAAGGAGAAGAAGAAGAGGCTTCTTCTAATTAGACATGACTCTGGTCCGTTTAATGAAATAAAAATAAAGGACACAACATGTACATTATAAGTACATGGCGTGTACTTGCCTTAACCGACCCCGCATTAGGTGGTCTCCAGGTCACCACACCCATCCATGTGCATGGTCGCTACACGGACATCACTCGACTACTCGCGGGAATCGAGTATATAGCGTGTACTCGTAAAGTACACGGTGTGTACTTAAGAAATTTCCAAAAACTCATCTTTTCCTCAAAATCACCAAAAAAGGGAAACATACCTGAAAAGAAGATCTGGGTTCTTACATCAACTATATATTCGTAAATATATTGATGGTACTTATAACCACAATAAAACATTATCATGTCCATTTAGAAATGCTTACCTATACTTAATGGTAGTTTATCAGTAGGTATTGGTGGTTATAACAACCTATAAATAATTAAAAGCCATGTTTTTTTAGTTTGTGCTAATTGAAAATGAAAGTAATCACCAAGGAAAAATAAATAAGTAATAGGGGGTCTGAAAATATGATAATATATATAATTTAAAATAAAAATATATCCTCATTATATAAAATTTTTTACTTTAAAGAGGTAAATAAAAAAATATTTACCATATATAAATTTTATATCATTCAACATTAAAAATAATTAAATCTAACTATTTATGTCAACAAACGATTTAAATTAATCTCATGTTTGTTTTATAATAGAAATTAAAACCAATGAAATGTTTGATAAAACATTAAATCTATCCCCCTAAGTCATGTTACCTTCCTTCAGAAGATCCATGATTTTGATGTTTCAGTCAACTTACCACTTCAGGCGCATATGATTTAACTTTTATATAAAGATAAATAAGTTTTAATTTATCTTTATTATAAAATATATATTTACAAAATTTATAAGATTAGTATAATCATATAAAAATTAATTTACTAGATTCAATACCAATCCTACCAAGGATATAATTTTTGATGTAATTCTCCCAGTGATGTCCTAAAATAGATATTAAAAAGTAATTAGAATTATATGAGTTAGGAATATGAAAAAAATAATCTAGAAATATTTATTTTGGCATAATTTTACATTTTCATTCATCAATGTGATGATAATGTTCATCCAACCATAATAAAAGATAAAATGGTTCATCATCCCATATGCTAGTTTCCCCAAGATTTTCTTGTACAAGAAAATGGCATCATCTACATGAACCCCATACATGGAATATGGAACTATTAATATAAATATGAAATAAATTATTGTTTTCACTTTTAAAATTACATACTATTAATTTCCACCAACTAATACCTTCATGATAGTAATTGCACCACAATGTTCTCAGTCAATGATCACTCTTAAGCTGACCCACTAAAAATACATAAAGCAGAATACATAAATATAGTAATATATTTTAAAAATAGAGAATAAATTGTATTTGTCTTGGTATATATATCTAGTTATAAACTAAAATTAACTAATGGTATATATAAAAACATTTTTTTTGAAAATTATAATACATGTGTCCTTAATGGCTTCGATTTTTTTATTGTTTGGATTGAACATTAGATATTCTATAAGATTAAAATCCTAAGGTAAGTAATTCTGAAAAAATATTCCACAGAATATTGGTTTGTTAGTATTAATAGGGAGTTAAGAGTATAAATTAATATATAGGTTAAGATAATAGGACTATGCATTTTAGTTTGTCAAACCATATATTTTAGAGTTCAATAAGAAAAAATATATTTGAAAAAATATTCATAGGGAATTTGGAATGAAATTTTTTGATGGAGTGGTATGTTTTAAAATTTAATTTTTTTATTAATTAACTTTAAACATATAGGAGGAATTATAAATATATAGAGAACACATGATTATGGTGGGATTATATTAAATGAGTTTGATGATATAGGAGTTGAGGAAGACCAGCTCATATATTTAAAATTCTTTGTATTCAGAATTACTGATTCGAAAAATAATATAAAATAAGTTAGAATATATTATATGTTATAAAATAGGTAAATGTTTATAAAATTATTTATATTGTTTAACTAATTTTAGTTATACAAAAAAACAAGTAATATATAATTAAAATGTGGAACGAGTAATAAAATAGTTAATTAATCATTGAACATTTAATTTTAATCATCCATAGTTAACATGATTTAATCATCTTTTCACTCCCATTATAGGACAAAAATTAAATATCATCACAAAAAGATAGATTTTTTCAAACCCTCAAAACCCTTATAGGATTATTGAATTATGGTTTATGCTAATTTTTTCATTTTCTCATTTTAGTTGTCAATCATTTTAACTCTATTTGGAATCTTTTTCCAAGATTAGGACGAACAATGCCTAACATTTAACTCTTGAAATCATAATTAGAGAAATGAAACAAATTTTTAGGATTTTTATTCTTACATATAACACATATATTTTACATGGTTCCACATAATGTACTAATATATGATAATATGATGATGATGTGGCAATTGTACCAAAATCCCTTATGATTTAATAGTTTAATAGATAAAATGTTTTGGACATGATTACTATGTTCCAAAATCACTGTCTTTATAAGACTGAGGGTTTAGACACTCTTAAAATAAGGTTAAATCTCTCTAATTCACCTATATAGTATATAATTTTAATGGTAATTCTATAGTTATAAAATTGTAGGACTTTTTAATAGATCAAGGATATCACAGTTTTTCTCAATTAAACATCATACATCACTTAAAACCATATCTCTTGATTTTATACACTATTATAATCTACTTATAATATTCTATATTTATTCCATACCATATTAGTTCAAATCCCAATATATGGATATGAATCCTTTCATTCAATAATATAAGAAACAATTATTCCTTGGATAATGAAGATTCCCCAATATAATTATTATATTTCAATCAATCCTCTTCTAAAACTAGATATTGAAATTCAAACACTATATTATTCTCTATAAGATTCAATATATTAATTAAATTAGGTAATTAATTTCAATTCCATTGGGAACTTCACTTTTAAAAATATATCAATAACAAACCATGTATGCATTCTTGTTTGTTATATAATTTATTTCTTCTCCCATGTAATGACTCAATAATGTATAACTTATACCATTTCCCTGGTGAGGAAACAAAAAAATAACATATATATATATATATATATTACATCATTTTATTTCAATGGTGAATAGGTTTCATAGAAATACCAACCCAAGGACCATGATGGTTTAGGCTTTTTGAGAATCGAAACATAATCCACTAATTTCATGAAAGATATTCAACATCTTAAAAAAGGTTCTTCTCTCATAGTACCAATCTTATAAATTTATTACCCAATACTCTTCTTTACTAACATGGGGAAAAGTAAATATAAGAAAGAGTGTTTTTAGATTCTATGTATAAACATTGATGATATCGATCCATGATCATAAGAGAGAATAAGAAAATAATAGTTGTATGACAACAAGAAAATTACCGATGAATGCCTTACCCAATATGGTAGAGATCATTAATCATAAATACTAGATTAAGGATTTATTATAATAAAATAAATATATATTAAATCTTAATAATAAATTTTTATCAATCACATGACTTGATAAAACATCATAATCATAATATATATATATAAGTTTTTTGCATACATATAAGCATATAATAATCATTTCCTTACACAAGAATCACTTATAAGAATATTTTAGTGGAAAAATTTCACTCTTCATTCCAACACATCCTTAGTCAAGGTTCAATAAAAATACTATAGTAATGGAAAATTTCCCATATTTAATTTGTATTACTCCCCATAACTATCTATATTATGACATGAAATATCCATCTTCACCCAATGCATTGGAGCGCTATATAGTTCTGGGAACACCTATCACATAATGAAAATAATAATTATGTTCTCTAGAATATCATAATAAATTCATCATAACATCATATAATATCAGATATAAAAGAAATAGGTTTCATAAACATGTCATAAGTTCATCATATCATCACCCATGGAAAATAAATGAGTTCTATAAAGGTTTTATCATAACTATATTATCTATTGAGAAATAATTTAATTTAATAGAATAATTATTAAATAATAATCACCATAATCCACCCATTGAAATAAATTTAAAGGTATCATAATAACATATCCCCAATGAATCATCATAATCTTTAATATATGTTAATATATATGAAAACTAACATTAAAGAATATTTATACCATTATTTTAAAACATGGAAGAAATTTCCTTTTCCTTTGATAAAATAGTAACTAAAAATATCAATAATATTGAAAAAAATTTCATTGAATATGAAAATGTAAACATGTAATGTAATCTTTTAAAAAATAGTCATTATATTTGTAAAATCTTTTCATACAGTATTCGTTAAAAGATAAAATTATTTTCACAACAATGAAACAAGTAAAAAACTACATGTTTTGAATGCATTTCATTAAAAAAACAAATCCATTTTAAATAAATAAAAATGAAAAAAAAATTCAATAATATTTCTTGTATAGTTAATTACATTTTTAAATCAATTTTAAATGGTAAGAATTTGGATGTAAAATTTTGTTGATTAAAGAAGAAAATATTTGAGTCTTCTTTAGAATTAATTTTACGATATTTTCTAGTACCAAAGAGTGTAAAATATTACTATTCCATTAATATAACATGAATAAATATAGGTTAAGAACATATATTAGATTTAAATAATATAATCCATATAATTTCTATCATTTAAATTTTAACATAGAAAAGCATGATGAGAAATGAGATTGTAATATAAACTCGTACATCATGTACTGTCATGCTGCATACAATTTCTAATATAATATATAAAAATATTGATTTATAATAAATTTATTATAGAACCGTATTCATATATAACTTACTATTTATCATTCTATTATAATTTTGAATTATCTTTTTATTAACAATTTCTTCATTAAAATGAGCATTCCACTGAAAACTGGTATATTTTCCATGCATGTTTTGATTCAATAATTCATGTACGTGAACCAAGTTAATTGTTTAATAATATATTACATCTTAATAAAAATACATTTATCATTTTTATTCATCACTTATACATATAATTATTCATATAAAGTATTGGGAAAAAATGAATGACATCACTTCACGGAGGTGGTAATCCAAAAATACGCATGTGCGATGTATGATTTTTTCAATAAATGGAAATATAAGAATATATATAAGATATTATAATCATATAGGAATAATAATTTCATAAATATAATACATAATAATTAAATACATTATAATAACAAACCATTAATGGAAGGGATGGAAAATGAATCATATCACTACTTTGAGGTGGTAGTCCACACGTATGCATGAGAAATACTTTTATTTCCCATTTAATAGATATGAGGTTGAAATAGTTTAACCATGATCATAATAAAATTTTAGTATATTTGTGATACTAGAGTCAATAATTAAGTAAATATAAAATATATTTATATAGATCATAAATCTAATAAATCATGGAAAAAATTGGCAAGAAAAAACAACTCTTCTTTGAGAACGCTCCATTGAATGTATTCATAAAACCATTAGGATTGGATTTTAATAACATAAAACAACTATTATGTTGAAAAAAAAATTTATAAGTAATTTGGATTGGGTATGTTTGAGATAAAGGGGATCAAGTAGTGTAGAGAAGATATGATAGGGTTATATTTTATTAGTGATAGCAGTGTCCCACTTGTAATTATAAAGAGTATTAAAATATAATAATCACTCTCTCAGCAATAAATGATAAAAACTAAATGAATTAAGATTATATATCATCTTGTATTCTAAATTAATCCAATTTTCCTCCAATTTAGATTAATTTATAATATAAGATGCTATAGATTCATAATTTATTTAGATTTTATGATTTAGAAAGGATTTTTTGGTCATTTTAATTATTTTTTTAGATAATATAATAATGAATATAGAATTATGATCTGTGAGAATCATCCATGAGAAATTTAATAACCTGAATTTCTCTATTCCTTTCCTTTGTGAAAATCTAGTTCTTATGGAGTTCTTGGGTGTCATAGTGGTTTGTTGCCAGGGTTCTCCAAACAAAACACATTTCATCGAATGGTTCTACTAAAATGGTGGTACCAAAATAGTAGCACATAGAAACGATGGAACCATAATGGTGGCACCATGATGGTGACAAACCAAAATGGTGGCACACTTAACGACATCTCACCCTTTTTCAAATTTCCAGTTTCTTGAGTTTTCCCTGTTCTGCCCATCTTACTCCTCAGTTGATGTAAACCGAGTTTCAAGCCTTCCTTAAGCATTTTAAGTGAATTTCAAAAGAAATTAACTATATATTTAATATCATAACATCCTAGGGGATTTTAGATACTCAAACATCGTGATCTTGACCACAATCCCATGTTAATGACTTTTGGAAGCCATTCTTCCTTTAATATAGGATATGGAACTTCTAAGTTAGAATCACCCCTCCTAGTGTGGATTTTATTTCCACTTGGTGCGTCCTTATAATTCTATCCTAGATAGGTCATAGGCTTTTGGAAGATCCCATCCTTCTCATTTTCTTGGAGTCCTGTGCTGCTCATGTGATCCACTGTTCTTGGAACAAGGAGGACCATCGATCCTTTGATCATCCAAGTATGGAGTTCTTCTACCTCTATTTATTTATTCATAATTTAGGATTGGTTTACTAATTATTTCTTAGGAATAGTGATTTTATCCTTTTCTTTAACAAGTAATAAATAAGTTATGGGTAATTTGATGATAAAAAGATAACAAGACCTGTTATAATAACGGGAAGGAAATTGGAGGGGGGTTGACATTGATCACGTGTTTTATTTGTTATATTTGGTTATTTATTGATTTTTATGGTTGTATAACTTCAAAAAGTCATGGTCATTGGTGGTGTTTGTTTGTTCATGGGAGACAATTTATAACTATTATTGTTTCCCTATGAACAATTGGTGTAAATTCTAATCCATCTAATCATATAAACTTGGTTAATTGAAATGAATGATCCATGATGAAAACACTTTTTTGATCACCCATTTTTATCAAAGTGAATTAAATAATAGTTTTTACCAAAAAAATTAATATATCCAATTTGATAGGTGTGACATAGTTTTGTTTTCTGTTGGGATTTGTGACCATGTGTGACTTGTGTAGTGCTGCTATTAGGAGCTCAATTATGGGTACACGGGTAAGAAGATGAGTTTGTTATATGAGATGGGCATGGTTTGTATGTACGATGGGGGAGGTGGTTTAATGGGTGTTGCTGTGGGTATGGTTTTTTGGTCGGTACATGCGGTGTGTTGGTATCCCAGTCTAAGAGACTGATTGATTATAGAATGGATGGACTTATAGGAATTGGGACTAACTTTGTTTGTGTTGTGTCCATGGAGCGACGTTGTACAGTAGCACTGTAGTGTAGTTATGAACATGTTATGTAGTGGGAATAAATCTAGGAATTGTATGGGTAGTGGGTATGCAGGTGTAGGTTTTGAGAGAAGTATTATGTAGTATAACTTTGAAGAATGATAGTTGGTAGTGGTTGAACTGGTGTGTACAGTGGGACTGCAAATATAGTTTTGTTGCTTTTTTTCTATGGTTATATTTGGTAGTTACCTGGTATTTATGAAATAAATTTATGTGAATTACCATAAATAAATAAATATAAAGTGGTTAAAAAATGGTTTGGGTTCATTCTTGGCAATTGCGCTTTGTGGTTGTGCATATAGGGGTAGCTTAAAAAGTTGTACTGGTGGAATCGTTTTTTTGGTTTTTTGAAAACCATAGGCTGGGATGAGTATTTGATTACTTATATGTACAAATTGTAGTTCCTTTTTATTTCAACACTCACCCCACCATTTTTTATCACCATGTTCCATACTCCCCCATTTTATGGGGGATGCTTTGTTTCCTAATATCTCGATGTGAGGATGGATGGATGGTTACTGAATTTCTTCCTCACATCCTCTTCCAGTTATTACCGTTCGAGTGTATACAGACATGAAGTAATGGATTGAGTTGTTCCATAGTCCCAATCGTTTGGGTAGGTTTGTTTTGGATAGAGGACATGGTGTTTTCGGTCCAACTTTTTTTCTCAAGTGCCTTCGAGATGAGGACCAAGTTTCTTCTGTTGAGAGGGGTGGTTATTGTGGCCTAAGTGTCTATGAGTGGGACTGTGTGTGGTTTGAGGCCGAGGTGTGTGCGTGTAGGTTGTGGTAGTGGTACTGCGTATAGGAAGAGTGGTAGAAACAATACGGTATCCATTGTGTATGAGCGTTTAACTAGTGGTAAAGTGGTGAGGGGTACCCAAATGTCGATATTATTATACTACTACCTTACTTGACATGAGTTATTTAGAGAGAATTCCTAGGTGAGGCTGGGCTGGTTAGTATTACATTGTAGGTTCTCTGATGATCTACTATTTTCTACTAGGGGAATTAGTATGTTCACACACTTGTGCATGGGTAGATTTAGTTTCCCTATTGAGAAAATTCATATTCTCAACATACATATATATATATTTTTTCAAGTTTCCAGGAGGGATTTGAAAACCATTATAGTCATTACTATCTTGGTTGTAGGGATTGGTTTCTGTATCTTCATAGTCTCTTTCCTTTTGGTATGTTACTTTGGTGTTTTATTGTACCTTATATAAACTTTACTTTTTAACATGTATGTGGGAATGTATTTTGGATTTACTTTTACTTTTAGTATTTATAGTTTCATGGGATTTACCATGTTATCTCCCAATATTGTTCTATAAAAAGGGTAATGCCTTCCATAGTATGTGATATTTTATACCCTTACTACTAGACGCCACTCTAGGGCCTATTGAAGGAGGGAATCGAGGGTCATTATCCCTCGTTCAACTTGAGTTAGTAAGTGTGTGGAACTTTGTTGTTCGTTCCTTCATCTTAAAGAAGGTGGGTTGTGACAAAATGGTATGAGAGGTAGGTTGGGGTGTTTGAGGGATAGGATGGTGTTAAAATTAAGGAATAGTGAGAATTTCTTGGGATATTAGGTAAATAGTGTTAGGTTACCTTGGTGTGTGAAAAAGGCCAAGGAAGATCGGATATGACACAAGATTTTAGGGCCCCCTTATCTGATATAAGGACTATGGACCTACCGAATGAACAAGGGAGGATACACTAGTTGTATGGTAGATACCCTTAGAAAGGTACGTGCATAATAATGATTTTTGTTCTTACTTGAGTCAGGCATTTCAATAAATTAAAATAAAATGAATTGTTAAAATGAATTTAAAAGAAAATTTTTATAATACCCTAGATTAGGAGTTCCTTGTTACCTTTTCAACTACAATACACAGACATCACCCACATGTTGTATGAGTAGCTGAGTCTAATAAGGTAGACTAGGATGATTAGTGGATGGTTTATTGAGAGGATGATCATTTCCATTTGAAGAATAAGCTTCGTTCCTTCTAGCTATAGACTCTAGGAATGTACGAGGGAAAGATCTTGGACATGGGGACAGAGAGTTTCCTTGAAGTGCAGGTGGCCACATTTATCATGATCCAGGCTCCAATAAAGTACTGAGTTCCTCTAGTAGTGAGCCAGATATGAGTAGTATAGTGTCTGTGGTGGATTCTTTACCTCGAGGAGAGGAAGGAAACTGAGGTTTCATGGGCTTACATTGAGAAGGAGTTTTGGGCGGGATTTTTTTCTTTCAAGATGTAGGCTATGAAGAGTAAAGAGCTTCTCTCCCTCCAATAGGGGAGTATGTCGGTAAGGGAACTATGGATCGTGTCCATGGATCTCCTAATATTCTCACTGAATCACTTTCTGGATGGGGAGTCTTGAGAAAGATTCATATATGAGGTACTTCGACCTTCTCTTTAGTGTGTTGTTACTCCCTATACTATACCAACATAAATAGAGTTTCAAAAGAAAGATGAAGTAGTGTACATGATGAACTCACTATGAGGTGTACCATGAGAAGGGATCCATCCGAGTTTGATGAAGGGAATAGTCATCCATAGTAGCTCTCCAACATTAGGGCATTCCGGGTTTCGGCTATCGGGGAGTAGGCCTCAGTAGTTCGAGTTCCAATCTCCAGGTCACCACACTTTTCTCATGGTCTTAGGACTGATGTGCATTATCTATAGAGGAAATATATATATATTCAAAACTACTTACTTGTTAGAGTGTAGTATGGTGGGGGTGGGAAGGTTCAACACCCACCCCAGAAGTATTAGTTGCTGGTCAATCCTTTCCAGCAGTAGGGGAAGCAAGCTCCCACTCCACCTAAAGTATATGGTGACAGAGGAGGAAAAAAATTAGGGCTCTCATTAGGGACCTAAACTAGGGAATGTTCTGGGATACAGTCTGTAGCTGAGGGGAAGTGGAGCTAGGTGTGGGCAGTTGCATGCCGCAACGGAACAAGTTCTAGTAGGGCCGAAGGTTGTTCGAGGAATGAGAGTGTGTTTAGTACCCTTTCATGTGATTTGTTTAATCTAGGATCTTTTCACTCCTTTGTTGTACGCGGACTAACCCATGCCTGGAGTTTAGATGTAGAGAGACATTCCATTCCCTTGGGGTTGAGTCCACCTATAGGATTTCAAAATAGTATGTTTTATGTTTTTTGGGGATGTATACTAATGATGGGACTGCATTAGTCCCATGGGGATCTTCTTCTACTACATATATTTCCATATGATGTTATCATATGCATCGAATGGTTTTTTCATATCCACACTGTTATTGACTATTTTAGAGGAAGGGTCAAGTTTTCATATATAGATGGATAGTGTGTAGCTTTCGTTGGTGATCAGAGTTGTCATGTGGATAGCTGGCATGTGGAGCCACTTCCTTTTTTCTATCTATGCTATCAGGGGAATCACCTGACACAGAGTTGGTGGATGTTATAGGTTTTGTCATTGGATTCCTGTAAGTATTCCCTGAAGAGTTTGTGACTTTTCCCACCTTGACGTGAAATTTAGTTTAGGATAGACTTGCAACCGAGTCCCCATATGATTTTGATGGATCCCTATCAGATGGAACCTTATGAGTTACAAGAGTTGTAGATTCAGGTTGATGACATGATGAATAAGAGTTTTATATGGCAAAGTGTGTATCATTGGGGTGCTCTAGTCTTGTTAGCGAAGAAGGAAGATTGTGGTCAAAGACAGTACATAGATTACCGGAGACTGAATTAGGTGATGATCAGGAACCATTACCCTCTTCTGAGGATCTAAGATCTTATTGACTAGTTAAAGGGATCAGGTTGGTTTTCTAAGATCAATCTCTAGTCTAGATATCACCAATTGAGGGTGTAAGAGGGTGACATCCTAAATTATTCTTTCAAGTGCAGGTATGGGATATTTTAGTTTGTGGTTATGTCTTTCAATATTATAAATTTTCCAATGGTTTTCATGGGGCTCATGAAATCTATTTTTCATAAGTACGTAGACTGGCTCGTTGTTGTGTTCATTTAAGACATTTTGATCTACTCAAGGTTAAAGGAGGAGCACTTTGAGTATATGAGGACTATCTTGGAGGTCCTCTAACACCACCATACCTACATAAATATGTCCAAGTGAAATTTCTGGACTTGATTTACGTACTTCCTTGGAAATTAAGTTTCCCCGTAGGGGATAGCAGTGGACTTGTCAAAGGTCGAACTAGTTGTCTCTTGGGAAGCACACAAGAATGCGTTAGAGGTTCATAGCTTCCTGGGTCTAGCGATCTATTTTTAGAGGTTCATTCCTGATTTCTTTCTATTGGTGCCTATGTTGACGGTGTTGACCAGTAAAGACTAGGAATTCATGTGGAGTTAGCACTGTCAGACAACTTTCAACTTCATGAAGGTGAAACTAATCAGTGTCCCAATGCTTAGGTTAACATAGTAAGGTGTGTATTTCTAGGTTCTCTGTGATGCTTCTAGACTAGGTTTTGGGTGTGTGATGATGGAGATGGGAGGAGTAATCTCTTATGGGTCTAGGTAGTTATTTCCACACAAACGTAACTATACCACCCATGATCTGGAACTTGTAGTGGTCGTCTTTACATGGATGTTGTGGTGGGATTTCCTCATCAGAGAGCGATTTGTGGTCTCCACATATCACAAGGTCCTGAGGTATATCTTCTACCAGCTAGAACAGAACTAAAAATAGTTGAGGTTAATGGAGTTTGTTTAGGTATATGATTTAGATATCTCTTACATGCCAAGATGAGGGAATGTAGAGGTAGATTCCTTGATCAAAAATTCATAGTAGTATGTAGTTTGGAAATCTAGTGATGTTTTGTAGGAAATGGAGTAGTTCTTCACTTTGCATATATATGTGAGAGTGCATGGTGGTAGAGGATCTATGTTTTAGATGACAGTGTAGTCTTCCTTAGTGCAGAAGGTGGAGGAATCTCTGTGGGGAGACACAGAGACTGAAGTGATGTATGATCACACTGTCTAGGGTGATGCTCCAGAAGGATGGTCAGAGGGTAGTTAGAATCAGATGTTGTTCCATGAGAAACTATTTTTCCTAGTGGAAATGTGTGAGGGATTTCTCCGTGTGTTCCATAGCTCACCCATGGATGTACATATAGGAGTCTCTAAAATGTAATGAGGCTTGAGGGAAGAGTTTTAGTGGCCTATGGTGAAGCGATCAGTGGTAGTGTTTATGGAAAGGTTCCATGTGTGTCAATAGGTGAAGGCTAAGAATCGTGTTCTTAGAGGCATGTTGCTGCCCTTAGATGTTCTCAAGTGGAAGTGGGATGACATCTCAATGGATTTCATAATGGGATTACATAAGTCTCCGGGAGGATGCGATGCTCTTTGGGTATTAGTGGACCAATTGACAAATTCGGAACACTTCCTGGAAGTCAAGGAGTTGAGATCGGTAGATTCCTTAGCAAGGAGGTATGTGGATGTGGTGGTGTGGGTGGATGGAGTTCCAAGATCCATTATCTCGAACCAGGATACATGTTTATGTAATGATTCTGGAAGGGACTGCAAGGAGATTTTGGCCACCAAATATGCCTCAACACTACTTTCCACCCATAGATAGATGGGAAGATAGAGAGGACTATCCAAACTTTGGA
This sequence comes from Viscum album, assembly GCA_963277665.1. NCBI lineage: Eukaryota > Viridiplantae > Streptophyta > Magnoliopsida > Santalales > Viscaceae > Viscum > Viscum album. The sequence continues at coordinate 1,737,395,789 of OY728135.1, read as the reverse complement.
GGATAAGATACGAGCGTGTGTTCTGGACTTTGGAGGATCGTGGGTATGACCCTTTCCACTGGTCTAGTTTTCTTAATATAATAACTATCACTCTACTAATGAGATGGAAATATTTGACACCTTGAATGGAATACTATGTCACTCAAACGTATTCTAGACATAGGTTGGAGAGGTAGGTGTTCTTGGTCCAGAGGTAGTGTAGAGCACAACAAAGATGTTATAACTTGTGTGTGAGAGGATGAAGGCGTCTCAAGACCGGAAGAAGTTGTATGCTGATCACAGGAGGAGTCCGTTTTAATTCGAGGTTGGGGACCACATTTTCTTTAAGGTTTCCCCTCGATGTGGGCAGCGTAGGTTTGGTAGAGGAAGAAATATTTCTAATAGGTTCATCAGAACTTTTGAGGTGTTGGGAAGAGTTGGAAAGGTGGAATATCAGCTGGAGATACTGCCGTGGTTGAAGAGGATCCACAACGACTTCCATGTCTCTCAGATCTGTCGGTATCTACCTGAGGAATCCCACATAATTGACCAAGGAGACTAGGATATCGAGGATGATGAAATGTTCATGGGGAGACTAGTAAGGATCAAGGATCGTAAAGAGAAGGTGCTTCATGGAGAAACCATCCCTTTGGTTTGTGTGTTATGTAGGCACAGTAGCCTCGAGGAGATTACTTGGGAGTAGGAGGCATAGATGCATTCCCAGTATCAAGAACCATTTTGAGTTTTGATCTTGTGTTTTTCATTGTTCCTTGATTATGATTTAATGTTTGACCTCATTTTCTATAAGATAAGTTGTTTCCCTATTCTCTAAATATGTATGAAATGTCCTAACTATAAGGAGGGGAGGACCCGATCCCTAATAGAGATGCATTTATGTGGATGCGATTAAACATGTGTGGGCGAGTCAGTATTGCCCAAAGTGGATAATATCATAATATAGAGGAAGGATATCCCTAATATATGTTTTTTATAGTGTTACCTTAGTTTTTTTATAGATGTTTGAGGTAGTGGGGACTTAGTGTTTCTATATTTATTTAGGAGATAGATGTCAAGAAGGTGTTCTTGGATGTCCAGGTTTTCTCTCTAGTTTTCTTAAAATAGAGGGTGGGTTGTCCCTGGTATGTATCTTATGGGGTGGTAGTTCATAACACTCTTCCTTCTATGTTTGGTTTTAAATTTTCAGTATGAGAATTTCTTGAGAGGTATCTAATGTAATAACTCGGATTTCCCCAAGCCTTTGCTTTGTGAATATCCAGTTCTTGAGGAGTTCTTGGCGGTCACTGTGATTTGTTGTGGGGGTTTGAAAAAAAATCCCGTTTCAACTAATGGTTCCACCAAAATGATGGAATAAAAATAGTATCACACCAAAATAGTGGAACTGTAATGGTGGAATACTGTAATAGTTCTACAATAATAGTGGCACACAGTAACGGTGGTGCACCAAAACGATGGGACACCGAAACGGTGGCACCATAACGGTGCCACACAAAAATGCTGGAACCATATTGGTGGCACAATTATGGTTCCTTACTGAAATAGTGGAACTATAATGGTTTCAATATGATAGTGCCACCACCAAATGGTGACCCACAAAATGATGTCTCACCATTTGCCGAATTTCCAGTTTCCCGAGTTTTCCCAGTTTCACCACTCTTACGCCTTATTTGATGTAAACCGAGATTAAATCCATCCATGGGTGTTTTTAAGGGAATTTTTAATCATATTTATTATATATTTAATATCCTAACATCTTGGGGGATTTGAGATACACAAACCTTGTGATCTTGACCATGATCCCACATTAATTACTTTTGGAAACCATTCTTCCTTTGATATAGGATATGGCTCATAAGAGCTGGGATCTTCCCATCATAGTTTGTTTTCCATTTTACCTTGAAACATCTAGATCCTTCCTCCCTAGATGAGTCATTCACATATGATAGAGCAGCTCCTGCTCAGTTTCTTGGAGTTCCATTCTGCTCACAGGATCCCCTATTCTTGGGGCAATGAGGAACTTTGATCCTTTGATAATCCAGGTAGGGTTTTATTTTTCATCTCTTTATTTGTGAATCAAGAGGGGTGGGTGTAATAATTATTTCTTTTAATAAAAATTGTATCCTTCTATTTAACAAGTAATAAATAAGGGATAATATATTTGACGATAAAAAGATAATAAGACCTATTATACTAATGCGAATGAAATTAGAGATGGGTTGACATTGATCATTTTTTTATTTATCAAATTTAGTTGTTTTATGATTTTTATGGTTTTATAACTTCATAAAATAATGTCTATTAGTGTTATTTTATTATGTATGTGTGAAAATTTTTAACTATTTTTTTTTCTTATGAATAATTGGTGTAAATTCTAATCTAGATAATCACTTATACCCAGTTAAATGAAAGGAATTCCCTGGGATGAAAACCCTTGTGTGATCAACCCTATTTATCAAATTGGATTAAATAATAATGTTTACCCAAATATGAATATATCCTATTTGATAGGTGTGGATTATTTTTGTGTTCTGTTGGGATTTGTGACATTGTGTGAGTTGTGTGGTGCTGTTGTTGGGAGCACGATTATGGGTACTATGGTAGGGAGGGGTTTTGGTTTTGTGTGAAGGGTATGGTATATATATATGGTGCGGTAGTTGTTTAATGGTATTTTATAAGGGTTTGGTGAGTGGCGAGGTACATGTAATGTATTTTTATCCACGTTTGATAGAATAATCGATTGTGGAATGGATGCACTTTTAGGAAGTGAGACTGCCTTTGATTGTGTTGGGGTCGTGGAGAACAATGGGCAGTAGGACTACAGTGTGGTTATGAAAATGTTATGCAGTGGGACTACATCTGAGAATGTTTAGTTTAGAGAGGTTGCATGTCTAGTTTTTGAGAGAAGGATTGTGTGGTATAACGTTTAAGAATTATAGTTGGATGTGGTTAAATGGGGGTGTGTAGTTGGACAGAAAATCTGTTTTTTAATGTTATGGTTATGGTTGGTAGTTTACTAGTAGTTATAGAATAAATGAAGGTTCATACTCTTAAATAAATAAATAGAAAGTGGTTAAATAAAAAGGGGTTGGGTTTTTATTTGGTAGTGGGTCTTGTGTAGTTATGCATATAGGGGTACCAATAAAAATGGTACTGGTGGGCTCATTTGTTTGGTTGTTTGAAACCTATAGGTTGTGCTGAGTGTTTGATTTCTTATATGTATAAATTTTAGTTCATTGTGATTTTTATAAGCACCCCACCATTTTTGAGAACCATGTGCTGAACACCCCTATTTTATGGGGGAGTGTGTCTTTCCCAACATCCTAGTGGGAGGATGGATGAATGGTTTCTGACTTTATTACTCACACCCTCTTCTAGTACATCCCACCTGCGTGTATCCGGGCAGTCTATAATGGATTGGGTCTTTCCAAAGCCTCAGATCCTTTAGGTAGGTTTGTTGTTGATGAGAGGCCTATGTGTTTGTAGGCCGGGTTTGTTTTCCCAAGTGTCTTTAGGATGAGACCAAGTTGTCTTTAGGAAGTAGGAATGGTTGTTGTGGCCCAAGTGTCTACAGGTGGGATTAAGTGTGGTTTGAGGCCTAGGTTTCTTCGAGCGATAGGAATGGTTGTTGTGGCCTATGTGTCTGCAGGTAGGATAATGTGTGTATGGAGGCCCAAGTGTGCATTGGCGGGTCATGATAGTGGGATTGGGAAGTGTGGTAGCAACAAGACCTTAGCTGTTAGGGATGATTAGTTAACCAGTGGGAAAGTGGTGTGGGGTACCCAAATGTCAATGAACTTATACTACTACCTTAATTGACTTGAGATATTTGGTGAGAATGCATTGGTGAGTTTGGGTTTGTTAGTATTTCATGGTAGGTGCTTTGAGGATGCAATGTTTTCTCATAGTGAAATTAGTATGTTCCCGCACTTTTGCATGAGTATCTTTAGTTTCTTAATGAGTATACTCGTACACTCACCCCGTGTATATAAAAATATTTTAAAGCCTCCTGGAGGACTTTGTGGACCATGCTGGAGTTTACTAGATCGGGCATCAAGATTAGTTACTATTGCTACTTACTCTCTTTCATTTTGGTACTTTACATTAGAGTTTTTTATACCCTGTATTAGATTTACTTTTGAACATGCATGTGGGAAAGGATTTTATCTTTACATTTACTTTTAGTATTTGGAGCTTCTTGGGATTTACCACATTATCTCCCGATCATGTTCTATAAAAATGGTAATTAATTCCATAGTATTTTAGATTATATACCCTTAGTGCTAGTCACCACCTCAGGTCCTATTAGACGTGGGACTAGGGGGTCATTATCTCTCCTTCATCTTAAGGAAGGAAGGGCGTGAACTTTGTTGTCCCTTCCCACATCTTGAAGAAGGTGGGTCGTGAGAGGATACATCTTCAAATATTTTTGTTTCACTAAGAATGTGTGTTCTAGTTAGTAATAAATATTTCCAAAAGGTTTCCAGTAGATTTATTTTTGGAACCAGAAACCCCAAATAGTTCTATATCCAAAGGGACCTGCTTTTTAAAGGCTGGTGTTCATTTGATTTTTTGACCTATGATACTTAATAATTCGTATTAATTGAGATGATCAGAGGTCAGGATCATCATAACCTTGGGGGGGATTATTACCTCCCCCAAGACTCTATTATAGATTTAAATATGTTCATGAATCCTTCATTAATTCCAAATTATAATGTAGTTCGTCCAAAGATTAGAAATCAATTAGTATCATGTGTGGAATTTAAAATCATCCGTATGTATTCTAGGTTCTTCATTAATGGAGGGACATGTGTGTATATGGGGTTCTACATTGGTGGTATAATATTATATACTAATTAGATATTCTTTGGTTGTTACCATAATAGGCATGGTTTTTAATCCACTTAGTGGGGCACTCTAGACCTCTATAGTCATCTAGGTAGAATAATGTCCCACTAGAATTTATCATCATCAAGGGAGACATAAGTTTTTTTGATGTTGGGATTCAACCCATAAATGTATTTCCTATACAACCTTATAAAAGGAATAATTACCAACATATTTTTGTGATGCTTAATGGGACACATCATAACTTTTAAGGTCATGTGATAAAGACCAAACCGTATAGTTTAACATCATGTGGAAAGGGCATCTAGGAAAAAGCTGCCTAGTCAAATCTTGGCATGTGACTTATGCCTAATAAGCTCTAGGAACATGGAATAAATATGAGATTCTATGTTGAATTTGACACTATTGGGGGATATGACCAAAATTGAATAGGTTTGATTTGTAATATATTAGTTTTGACCCTTAGGGAGGCTTCCTACAAATCCCTTTGGGATGGGAATCAAAGCCTATGCAGTTCAGTGTGTCTCCTAGGGGAGTATGAAACTTTTGAGATAAATAGGTTAAAGATTACTCTTGAAGATAATTCCTTTATAATAGGGTCCCTGAGAGATGTCTTAACTCATAGAGGTTTAAGGGGGCTTAATTCCTGGATTACTCTAAAGGAGAATTCCTAGATTAAGGTATTTATTATTGGGTCTTACTCATGAGGAGGATACCCAAAATAAAAGGGTATGATTATTTTATGGATGAGATGATATAGAGCTCAGGCTTCAGAAAGGCTTCTTAGGTATCCCAATTATGGTGGGAATCAGAGTTATTGTAGTTCATTAATTCAGGTGGATTTTATGGGTGTTGGGATTTATACAAACCTATAATCCCATGTGAGTCATGATTTGTGTGATAAACAAAAGGATTCTAAAGATTCAACAAACAAAACACACTTTTCCTCCAACATAGTTGGAATAGGCTGGGGATATATCAGAAGAGTCCATGGATAAAACACTTACCTCTATTCAATTTAAATTGAAAATGGGTCCAATGTAAACAAGGAATGATGGTGAAGGATGTAGAGAGGGGAAAAACTACAACCTCAAAGATGAAAGGATATGGGATTACACCAGGATGGTTTCCCATTTATTGGTCATGGGAGAGGAGGGAGACATTTCATTTATAAATGGGAAAAGAAAGTGTGATTCTTATCCGCCCTTATATAAACCAAAGGATTTGGGTCTTATAGTTGAGATGGGGAGGAAAAAGTCTTTTCCACATGATCCATGAATACAAAACTCATCAAAACTATCCCTAGGGTAAGGTTCCAAGTGATCATAGATATACAAACCTATATACGTCTTAAGGAAACGGACCCTCCAGAAGGGAAAGTGAAGGAAACCTCTGGCCATTGAAATACAAACCCAAATGGGAGACACACTAATGTACCTTTACCTATGGTTTTTTAAATCAATACTACATGGTGGAGGTTTCAAAATGGTTCATTTTAGGAAAGAGAACCAGTGAAGGGTAATCCTTTCCATGAATGTCTTTTAAAGAGGCTTCAAGAAGGTCTTTCATAGGTTAAAGGAATGAGGTGAACCAAAGTGGATCACACAAGGGGTGAACTATACAAGCGGTGGTACATAAGAATGCCTAGGAAAACTAGTTGCACATTAGGTGACAAACAACCTAGATGACTACACTATGGTGAGACATGGCTTATTCCTTCAAGGTTCTTCCAAGTTATTCCCATAATAGAGGCACACAAATTCCTGTTTGAGGAAGGGTCATTATGTAAGTGTTCTTAAATTAGGGGGTTGGGTGAACTGGTCACACAATTTTTTTTATTTTAAAGGAAAAATGAACTTAAGTCTTACTGTCCTCCTTTGATCCCATCTATTTAGGTGTTATGAAACTACATATAGGTTTTAGAGGACATGAGCAAAGAACTAGGGTGATCACTGTAGCAATCAGCCTATGGTAAAATTCATCCATACAAATGAAGGCCCAAAGGGTCTTTTAATTGGACAATATGAGACATTGGGTGAAGGAGATGGGTAATGCAAGTGGTGTGGTGCATAAGTACTTTTTCATCACTGGTGATTTGGGCTACCTTTGGGAAACCAAAATTTTGAACCTTTGATAATCTTGACATTCCCCATCTACTTTCTCCTCCTTTTTTATGGAATTTCACTATGTCACATTTTTATCCTTTTGATAAAATATAGTGTTAGAAATAGTATTGATGAGACACATAATTAATTAATAAACCTTATCATTCCATCAAAATCATGGTTGAAATCTGGAATATTTGTCATCTTATTTGGAATATCCACATCCTCATATACTAGATCTTTAATCCACAGATGCAGAGATAGTTGAATAGTAATTAAAGAAATATATGATCTATAACTTTACTCATGATTTCAAGATATTTCATTTATATATCCATAAATATTATGTTTCTTTCGATCTTTATCATAGAAGAACTATCAAGGTCTTTCTTTTTTAATGAATTATCCACCTTGTTTTCTTTTTTAGGGTGGTAATGTATTGAGTAATCATAATAATTAATCATCTCTAACCATCTACTTTAGTTAATATTTGATAATTTGTAGGTGAATATATACATAAAGATTTTAGGATCTATATTTATATAACATTTTCAAAATAATGTTAATTCTTCTATATTTTAAATGATAAAATTTCTCCTAATATTCTAAATCAAGTGTGGGTAAGTTTTCTCCTTTGACTTTCAATTAGTTCATTCAATAATCAATTAACATATTTTTCTACATGAGGATGAATCAAAACCCCTTGATGAATCTCTATAGATAAAAATACATAATTCTTTGTTACATAGTTCAAGTATCGGTGCACTAACCACCATTATTTTTAGCTCCTTAAAATTTTACTCACATCCATATGTCGAAATAATAATGCCTTCCTTTAATGAAAACATGGTTATTAGATTATATATAAATAATAAAAATCTAAAAAAGTTTTAGTAATATCCTACTATCCAATTTTTAATATGGATCTCTATCAATATGGTTGACACTGGTTATTAATAAATAAATCCCATGTTTAATGGAATAATCATTATACCCTCTCATGATATCATATAAACCATCACATTGTAATAAATCACACATGCTTAAATTTTCAAAAAACATCCACTTCCACATATTCTTCTACACATTCTTCAATTGATCACTATTAATTCATTTCTATTGTAATATATAAGAATATCATCAGTAAATACTACCATAAATAGATCAAGTTAATCCTTAAAGACAATATTAATTAAATCTGTATTGAAAATTAGGGGATTAGTAAGTCTAAATTGAATCACTATATGTTCATAAAGACCATTACTGATAGGAAAAAGACTATATTTTTTTTATATAATCTTTCACAAACATAAATTAATGATATCCATAAAAATAATTAATTTTTGAAATGTATTTCTCTCTATACATTTGATCATACAAGTCATCAATATGTGGTATACGATAGTTGTTCTTGATAATAAATAAAAATATGCATTTAAAAATGTCTATTCCTAACAAAAAGAACAAGTTAAACCCATGTTCACACACTTGGGATTAGAATCCCTTATCAATATTCTATTGGAAATTATTCTTTAATTCATTAAACTCAATATGGACCATTCTATAATTCGTATTTAAAATTCATGAAGCATTGGGAATGAGTTAAATTAAAAATTAATCCTCATTATTTGGGGGATGAATATGAATGTATGCAAGTAATAAATAATAATAACACCAAAAAATAGGAATATATTAAATTTTGGGGTTTTCCCAACCATTTGATATTAATATCACTTATTAATAGGTAATATAACCCATAAAATGGGTACAACTTCCATTGTACATTCATATTCATCCTCTCACAAAATTCAAATCAAATGATGATTCTAAATATGAAATATGACATCCCTTCATTGGTTATTATTGTTGGATATATATAGATATATATAATCCAATACCAAAATAAAGTTAAATTTAAGTTGTGGTAGAATGCTAAGATTTATAATAAGCACATTCCAACAGAATTTTATCAAAGAATTGATATAGACATGAGATGTGATCATCTTAGAATTATGTGTTTTCACTTATGAATCTATATAAAATCATTGTGGCAGTAATATGAACCCGTTAGAAAATTATATAGATACAATAGAGTAGGTAGATTTGTAATCAAATAAATCATTTGAAGTTATAGAGTGAATTGTATGTGCATCTTTTACCACTTTATTCACAAATCTCACTTTAATATATGTGATATCCGGGGAATTTCCTTTATCTCTTAGATTAAGAGTTTTTAAATTATTATTTTCTTATAAATCTATATATTAATTCACAAATTATAATAATATCCATTGTACTTCCACTTATAATATTTGAGTGTGGGTGGAACATTTTTTTTTGATATTTTCATTATTACAATAATGATTTGAATTTTATATTATCTTAAAAATTCTTTTTTTTTCATAGTAAATGTTTTTACAAAACCACCTAGGGAAATTTTATCTAATATCCCTTCCAAAATTCTTAAATAAATAGTGATTAATTTTGTATCCCCTATGCATTTTACAATTAAAATTTTCTCAAAAGTATATCTTTCATTTTTCATCTCCGAAAAACCATAAAAAAACAGATATATTATGATTTATATTTCTATATTGGGATCATATTTGGATACATATTTATATGTTTCAAAGTTTAATAAGTATAATCTAATTTAGGAGGTTGGCATCAAGACACTCAATAAACAATTATTTTTTATTACAGGGTCAATAATAAAACCCGAAGTATACCATGTAGGTTTTTTGAAATATTAGTCATAGGTGCTGATGTATTCATCATCATAGGTTTTATTTATAATAATTATACATTAATTTTGATGTGAAAAACATGATTAATATACTAATTAAAAAATAATCCATAAAACTCTTCCCATGTCATGGATTGAATTTCTTTCTCTTGAATTGTATTATTAATAAGTTCCCACCATTGACTAGATTCACCTTCAAAATGATACACAAATTAAATAACCTTGTCATTAGTCAAGAACTAAAGAATATAGAATACCTTTTCTATTTCGTTTTTTCATTCCCCAACAAATAGGGGATCTGAGGAACCATTATCTTATGAGTGATATTTTCCAATAAAAGACTCAAAATTGTGTTGTTCCTTCCTTGGGTCATTGTGAATATCATCATGATTCATTTTATCATATATCGATGGAGATAGTTGGGTTATAATAGTCTCAATATTTAGCATCCCAAATCCAATTTCATTTGGATTCTCATGAGTACTGTCATATAATTTCATATTATATTCATTTTTACCATGAGTCTTGCAATGGACATCTATTAAATGTGACAAAATTATACAGTGTTAGATACATTAATAATAGTGACTAAATATGTTGTTAGGAAAAAACTTTCCTATGATATCTAAATCATTAATAATTATTTTTAATTTATTGCACCATAGGTTTAACCAATTTCATTTAAAGTAACCATCTATGAAAGTACTTAATAATTTTTAAAAAATACAATTGGAAATAACATAGAAAAATCTCCCATTAGTGTCTATCTAGGAGTGTAGTCTTTTTTACAATCATTGTGAAAAGGTGATGATCAATTTATTTCCCATCCCACAACATTTCTAGATATTAAAACTACACGAATATGTTCTGTAACCAAATCCACATACTGGTATCTATACTGGGGTTAATGTTCAAGGGTTACTATAAAATAAATATTTATCAATAATTCAAAATGTTATTATATACTTATACTTATCCCAAGGGATATTAATAAATATATCTATTTCCAAAATTCAAAAATAACATAAAAATATCCTGATAAAAATAAAGTCAAACTAAGAGAAACATACATAAATATTACATCATATTTGATTAATAATCAATTCATTTCAAAATAATAGAGTCCGGATAACTATGTAGGTTTTTTATTTTTAGAGACTAGATATATATTGAAATTATTTCATAAATGATAATCAAAATATCCCACTATATTATTCTATAATATTCACCTTATTAGAAATTTATTCCATAATTACATTATTAATAACATGGGGAAGAAATATACATAAAGAAGTGTGATATTATACACACATTAATGGTATGTAGAGGAGATATAAATCAATTATATTATGCAGGCATAGGATGATCATAAAGGTACGATAACATAACCATATGTTATTAAAATCATACCCAATAATTTATAGATAAATAGTCACAAATCATTTAATAGGGGTTTTTTCATAAAAAAAATACATAAGTAATAACTGTTTATATTCATCAATTACCAATCAAGATCCATGAAATCATACCATAAGTATAAGAAATAGTTTTCTGACAGATAAATAAGAATATAAAATTATTTCCTTATTCAAGGATCATTTCCTAGACCATCATAGTGAATAATTTTCACTCCCCAATCCATAATTTCATTATTCATGGTTCACACTCAAGACTATCTTATTGGATAGAGTCCCTTATTTAATTGTGCTCATTTCCAATTCCTTTCCATAATATCTCATTAGATATCCATTTTTATCTAACACATTGTAGGTCGATATATTTCTAGGTCCACATATCACATAATGAAAACCATACATATGTGCTCGATAAGATCCTAAAAAATTCATGATATCATCATATAATAACCAAGTAAAAGTAAAATAATATTATAAAAATTTAATTATTTCATCATTTCATAACCCATGGAAAATAATTCAGATTACTACAAGTTTCATTAAAAACCACAACTCCTAGAAGGAAATTAGATTAATATAATCATCTTTACATTATCATCATCTTAAGCTATCCATTTTAATAATTTGATGGAATAATTAGACCGTATAACTATTGAAGAATTATAATCCATAGTATATGGTATCATATAAGAAAAATAACATTAAAATAACATTCAAACTTCTCTTTGAAAAATAAGAAAAATGTCCAATTATTTTGAAAACATTTGAATAAAAAATTTCTAGAATATAGGGAAAATAAAATTCTTTGAAAATATCCAATGAATCATTTAATGGAATATTTAATTTTAATTATTATCATTGTGGTAATAAAAATCCATTCATACCATATACATTAAAGGATATAATTTTTGACAATTTTTTAAAAATCTAAAAATGACTTCTTTAGAAAAATTTTGTTTAAAAAATATACTTTTATAACATTTAAAATAAATTAAATTAAAAATAAAATGATATTTTAAAATATTTTAAGTAAATTCGAAATCATATATTAATATAAATTTTATGATCGTGTATGTAGATGAAAAATTTCGACACCCAAATATGAAAGAAGGTTGATATTTATTTAAAAACATTTTCTCAACCTTTTTGAGTGCCAAAAAGAGAAAATGTTACTATTAAAAGAAAATTCTATGAATAACTAGAGGATATAAATTTTTCATGGTATCAATTTATAAGATCTATATAATTTCCCCTAACTGAAATATGTCATAGAAAATCTTAAAATGAAATGAGATTGTAACTTAAAACCATAACTAAAGATTCCTCATTCATTTTACACAATAAATTATCATCTGTTGTAAATATAGATTAATTGTATTTATATCCTTGAACCATATTCATAAATAACACACGATTTTTCTATAGAGAATAAATATTCCCATACATTGACAATACATATTTTAAGATGAATAGTCATTACATTAGACAAACACATTCTTAAAGACTATAACAGTTTTTTACCTTTAGAGAGGTATAATGAATTCTTCTCATATGGTAAATAATATACAATTTTTTTGAGAAATATATTCTCATTTAGTACTGTTCATAGGTATACCATACAAAAAACAATTATTAATTACTTGGGGGAAATAAAAAAATATGAAATTTTGAGCTCATATGTTCAGTATGGTTAACCATAAGAGATATCTATATATGATCATATGATTGCTCCAGATAATTATAGGGGTATTTAATAAAGAAAATAACCTATAAAGTTCATACCCCACCATTAGTATATCATAAACATGATTCATGGCATAAATATTATCATTTTAGAAGACATGAATCATAACAGAATAAAATAACATGATCTATGAGAGCATACATTAGCATAAGACAATGATTTCCGGCATACACATATGCATTGAAAACCTTTTTTCATTAATACCCACTATTATATTCATAACATGTTAGTCTTGGGATAAACACCCTTACAACAACTTTCTGTTTTTATGACATTCTATGTACCTTCTTTTGGTGTTTTTCTAACCACTATTGTAACCTCATATTCGATTAGGGGCTAACCAGCAATGTACCATCATTTTAGATCATGGGATAACCAAATGTATACCCTATGAGCTCATATAACATATATATTTACACAATTAATTGGTGGGAATTTTAGTTCCCACCCATCAAATAATAAAAATCATACATATGTGTGCCATATAATTATAAAAAATTTTTATTATCTTATCCCATTGAATAAAATGGGTTTCATAATCATTTCACTGTATCATAACATATAGAAAAGAAATAGGTTTCATAACCAATTTATCATTTCATTATAGAATAATTCATGGAAAATAAAAGTGTGTTTTATTTAATTCTATCATTTTATAACACATGAAAAAAGATGCAGATTTCATAATATTGTATCATGGTATAACCCATTGAAGAGGAATTGGATTCATAAACATAATTCCACAATCAACATAAACCATTTAGTAAAATAATAATAATGGTATCCTTGTATCATATCACTTGTAAAGAATACGTAACATCAATTGATTTTATCTAATATGGAATGTCATTTTAATCAAAGATTAAAAATATTATTTATGGAAAATATCCTTTCTCTATTAAATTTTTTTTTAAAACACAACTCATTTTGAAAATATTTTTCATTGAAAATAAACTTTAAAATTTATAAAGTCAGATTCAATGAATATAATATTTAAGATGATGATAAGTTTTGTTCATTCCATACAAGTTAAAATAAATATTCCTTTTATATTTTATGAAAAATCCAAATGTGTATTGTTCAGATGAATTAATAAATATTCCCTTAATTTTTTCCCTTAAATGTATTTGATATATTATTTAAATAATGATAAATCAATTTTCAAAACATTTATATAAAACATAGTTTTGTATGAAAAGATATTTTCTATCGAAAGGGAAATAAATTAGTATTTTCTTAAAAATATTTTATAAATTATGTTGAGTAAAAAGAAGCGGAAAATATAATTTTTACATGAATATATATTGAATAACCGTTGTGGGAGAAAATTCATCTGTTTTTCAATCTATGGATGAAAACATTTATCATTAGAAACTTAATAAAAACAATCATGATAAATGATGAGATTAAAACATAAAATAATTACCACTATGGTGTCTTTGAATTATATAAACCATGATGGAATTTAAAAAATGTAACATAAAATATAATTTAGATAATTAAATTCATGAAATTACTTGTCAAATGGTCTGTATATACAATTTTTAAAACAAGACATGTGCATAACTAAAAAAATGTCTCAAATAAGCATAATTTAGACAAAAATCATTTACCTCTTTGATAAATTTTGAATTATAAAAACACATGAAAGATATATAATCAAATGTATATGAAAATAAAAATAATTTTCATTGTAAGAATCATAAAAGAAATTCATGTAATTATATACACCCTTTTAGATAAATAGGTGGTGAATATGGCATGTGTCTCACTAATGTTAAAATTGAGACTAGAATCCCTTACCTGAATCCATGACATTTTTTAGACATGTTAAAAAATATTTTATAAATTTTTTTTATAAATATATTAAAGAACAATATTTACATATATTAGAGAATATATTATTCTTTTATGACCTTTTATTAAACATTTTTTAACAATCCCATGTCAATGTTTTTTTTTGGGTATAACCACTTGGTTTTTCAAATATGTTTGGATTTGTCAGTTTTTTGGCCTTTCTACATTGAACATGATTAAATAATATTAAAAATTTAAAAACAAGATATAAATATAATCTATAATCAGTATATATTCATTTAGACTAATCCATAAAAAATAGTGATATAAATTGAAATATAATGTTCATGGAGATGGTATGTCATATGTAATTATGAAAGGTATTTACATTATCTTCTTGGACTGAAATAAATATAATAAAATCATATATTATAATTTAAAATATTTTTAATGTCATATATATCACATATTTTCCTAAAATACACCCTTATTACCATCCATGTAAAGTGTAAACAAATAACATTCCTTTGTGAGGTGGTGGTATTTCATAAACATGAGAGATTTTATAATATTCCCAAAAAATGAAGAGAATAATGGTATGTGCTATATTATGATTATATAAGAATATTTATATAATAAAAATCAAATATAAGAAATAAATACATCATTATTTCCATCCATTAGTAGTGAAAATAAAAAATGACATCGGTTCGTGAGAATATAGTCTTTCGTACACTAGAACGATGAATTTGTTTTCCATTTTATGGAAGTAGAATGTTTATAGGTAATTACCATAACATAATGACATTTGATTATACTGAATATTCTAGGGTGGCTATATTATAATGTTATAATGATTATTGAAGTATGTGGAGGAATAAATAAAACAAAAACGCATGTTTTTGAATGTTACATATTGTTTGAGTGTCCTCAATATGGTTTCACTAAAGACTTTCTTTAATAGATTTATGTCGAAAATAAGGCTTATAGGAATATATATTAGGGATATAGAGAAGTTATTTTAATAGTTATTGGACCAAACTAAAGAGGTTTATGGTGTTAATAAAAGAGGATAAGGGATAACCTTTTATATGTGAGGTTAGTCATAAACATGTAATTTTTTAAAATGATTCAAACATACCCACATTTGTAAAATGAAAAAGGTTAAAAATATTCCCTTATAAAAAATTGTATAGATAAGGTGGATATATAGCTATAAAATTTGTTTTAGGAATATTGGTAGGTTATTTTAACAACATCGTCTTAGTTTAACACTATGCTAAATATATATTTTTGACCTTAACCATGATAATTAATTTTTACTTTTTTCAATATTCATTTTGGAGAAAAAATATGTAAAAATTATTAGGAATTATAAGGTATTATTATTCCAAATATTTAATCCATGTAACCAAATTTAATTCTTATAAGTGTCATAATTTAATTTCAAATTAATCTTGTAAATGTGATGAGAAAAAAAAATTCTAAATAAACTTTTTTCAAAAGTTTAAAAACAATTATATCCAATTTTAATATGAAATAAATTATAATTTCCTAATTTTTATTAATATACTTTTAGTTTAAATAGTTTAATTTTATAACTATATTAAATTAAAATTTAACTTTAAAAATTATAAAAACTAAATTGTATTCTTTTAATTAAAAATAATTGTTATACACCATTCATCAAAATAAATCACTCTTTTTCGAAACTTTTAAAAAATTAACACTAATATAATATTTAAATGAGGATTTAAAATGTTTATGATATATTTAAAAATAATTTTTATTCAAAAAAAATTAAATTTAATTCAAAACTCACAGGCACGATGGAAAAGATGGGTTTTATGAAGTGTTTATTTTTTAGAATATAATGATTTTATATTAACTCTATGAATAATAATAATCATTTTATGAATAGTAATTAAAATTTTATGATATTTAATGTATAACTTTAAATTATAAAATTCCTCATTATGTATTTTTTAATTAATTAAATCAGAGAAACATCATGGACTTTAAAATAGTTTACATGAGAATTTTTTTAATCCAAATAATAAACATATAATAAAATCCAATATAATGTGTATTAAAAAGTAATTGAGTGGATTAAATATTAAAATATAATGCTGATGATACTTTAAAACATAATTAATCATTTAAATTACTTATTTAATACAAAATAAATGATAGTTTTATAAAAATCTACATTTTTCACTATTAAATGAAAAATAAAATTTTTATAAAATATCCCAAAACTACACCAAAACATAATTTGGATATGAAGATTATAAAAATTAGGTTCATTTTAATATAATTTTATTCTAAAAATTTACTAAATTAATTATATTATCTTCTCATAAAAATCAACCAAATTTTTTTGGTGATAACTTATTTTTGATAAATATAATTACATTACCAAAAATTGATTTATTGTTTAATAATAGTTTATAATGAAATTTATATTAAGTGGGAAGTTTATATGTCATAAATGTTTTAATAATATTCATACTGACTTATTTAATGGCTATGTTATAATGGCCATATTTAAAATAATATTATATCATTTTTCACTGATGCTTAACGTCGCATATCATGCACACTATTAGAGAAACTCATTATTATGTGTAACAAAAGATAAACATGGTGTTACAAATAATGAAATATAAACCTAATTTTGTACTGTAAAAATAAATATTGAAAATATTAAATTCATTTGAATAAAATATTTCCAAAAATATCATGGGGTTTCATTCTCCCTCTCCTTAATTGGATTTGTCCATCGAAATTCATCTTTTTAATAAATGGTTGAATATTTGAAAATTTAAAAAAATAAACCCAAATAATAAAAAGGGTTAATTAAACATAAATCTAAAAAATAGAATGGGATGTCTAAATTTCATTTATAAAAATTCATATTAGGTTTCCAAATAGGATACCATAAGTGGGAAGTGAAAACATTGACATAGAATAGAAAAATAACACCCAAATACCATTGGAGAGTGAAATAGAGCATTGATCATAGGAAAGTTGGTGATATATAAATGGTTAATGACCACCAATACATAAAATTAAGATGAAAGAAATAGTTCCTTGATATCATCAAAAATAAAAATAATATGACATCTTTTTACTTGAATATCATTTTACTAATATTGGGGAATTTATTTTTCATATAGATTGAGAATATATGAAATGTACTAAGTTTATATATTTTTATTTTAAAGGCCCAATTTCATCCTCTGGTTATGCCTTGATCAATTTAAACTTTACAACATACTATGAAAGTTGATGTTTTTTCTTTTCTAAAGCACGAAATAATATTTAGAAAAGAATGTCATTCCATTACTTCTATATATAGTTAAAAAAATTATAACTGGTTATATAATATGGATAAATGTTAATGTGATGAAGTAATACATCAATATATAAAACACCATCTAATATTCAACACATACTATTCCCAAAATGGTTGACCTTATAATCCTTTAAAAAATCAATACTTATCAATAACGTTACTAATTCAATATAACATTAATCCCTAATATATCAAAAAGATGATCTGGACTATCACATACCTAACATGTGAATACCTTCATCATGTATTCTCTTAAAAAATTTAATAATAGGGATTACTAGAACCTCAAAGAAAACATGAATTATTTTTGAATACATGAATAAAACGATATATTATTAAATATATTCAAAAGATCACATAATTTTGTATAATCCATAAATGATAAGAGAAACCATTTTTTCATAAAATATTTTTTAAGCTATGAGGTCTTAAATATTATACAATTTACTTTATACATATCAATCATCTCTTTTTCCAAACTAAAAACTATTTTCTCTATATTAGGAAAATATTAAGTGATGCGTTTCGATAATAAAATTACCACCTTTCCATTAAATCAGTTAGCAACACCACCAGTACCATTTAACATATTTCTAAAACATATTAATGAAACATATTTTTGAATAATCCATTTATGAATTATTATAATAATAACCAATATACCACTAATAAATAATATAAGTATTTGAATCATAATTAATAAATACAAAAATAATTTCACATTCATTATACACCATTAACTAGGCTTCATCATCTTCTTTCTCAGCACTTCATCCTTTAATAGGTAATTTTTAGTCACTTAATCCTTAGATATATAACCATTATTTATACAATATTGTTGATCTTCTTCCTGATATTTCTCTAAAGGATATTAATTTTCAAAATTCACATACTTTCCAAATTTTAAACATTCAACCCTCAATGATAACATAGGGGACAATCATTTTAATTTATTTTCTTAACCAAACATTTCATTTTTCTTTTCAAGTTACTTTTCTGGTGTCTCTCTTTTCAACACCCAAAATATCTTTTTATCCCTTTAAGACATTTCCTTATGTGCTTCTTCCCAGATTCTCAATATATAAGAAATTATATCATGTTTCTTCTATGGTATCTATTACCCAAACTCTTAGTGAACTCTATCCATATATTCTATGATTATACTGAGAGTCGGTTAAGGTACATATTATTAATCAGGTTTCATGATTTATGATTCAAAATAATTATATAATCCTTCAATCTCGTAATCATCCCATTTTAATTATCAAAAAAAAATTATGTCACATCAAATGTTAACCTTATTCCTTCTAATTCAAATCATTTACTAAAACAAAAAATAATGGTGTGAGCAATGAAATTCATAATTGGAAAAAAAATAATCATAAAAATCACATATAATGCTTCAAAATAATTGAACCTACTTTTCAATCAATTACATCATAGGTTTATCCTTGGTTATTTAATGTAATCATTGTTTTAAATATTTTGTTAAGGGATGTAAAGAGTTTTTGAATTTCTAAACAATATGCCCCATATTTTTCAACCTAGGTGCACAGCAAGGCCTGTTTTCACAAACCATGTGACAATCATGTATAGCTTCAATTCACCCTATTTAGAGTTATTACCCTTTGTTACATCTTTTTTGTAGTTATGTCGACTTGTATTATTAAAACTGAGATTTAATTTATCAGAAATCACTTGCTCTATCCCAAAAAACAATTCCAAGAAGGTTTCCTATAAATTTACTCATCATTAAACTTATTCTAATATATATCTATATAAACATCCTTATAAATATAGATAGGATTATCACTAATGTTTTCTCATCCAAGTTTCCAAAGTTTAAATAAACATTTCATCTAATATCATCTATAGTAACCCATGATTATTATAAATTGATATTACATATTTTCAGATGAATATTCATTACATTACACAAACACACACCTGTTGTACATAATAGTTTATGGAATTTGGAAACGTTTAATGTGAAAGATATTAAATGTTTCCGATAACTATCCTTCCATTTAGTACACTTCATAGGTATAACCAATATAATAACATTCTTGATAACATGAAGAAATAAAAACTTATGAAAGGGACAGCTCAAGATACCCAATAATGGTAAAAATAAGATATATCAATCTATAATCATATGAAAGCATAATATAATAATAAGGGTACTTATTAATGTATATAATTTATGATGCTCATACCCAGTCTATCATAGATCATAAACATGATTCATTTCATAAAGACTCATAGTTCATAAGGCATCAATCAGAATTGAATCCAATAACATGATCCATGGGAGAATAAACTTGGAATAAGGCATATAATTATAGAATACACCTAATCATAGAATTTCATATCTCCTAGATACCCAGCTTGGTAATCATAAAATATTCTCTATGGGATAATCACAATTATACATACTTCAGGATTAGGATGACCTCCTAGGTATCCTCTTTTAGGCTTGGTAAAAACACAAATGTACCCTTATTTTATAGATTGTGATAACCACACATGTTTTTTCCTTTTCATGCCTGTAATAACCACTCAATTAATCTATGAAGTCAAAAAACATATTTATTTACTAATTTAACTTGAGGGAGATATATATCTCACACATCACATAATAAAAATAAAAAATATGTGTGTGATAAGATCATAAAACATTTATCTTATCATTAACCATTAAATAAAATTGGATAAAAAAATATTTCATCATATCATAACCTATGGAAAATAGAATGGTTTGATAATGAATTAATCACTTCCTTATAGGATACCCTATAGAAAAAAAGGAAGAGGGTTTTATAATAATTTTATCATGGTATAACCCATGGAAAAAGAAATGAGTTTCACATTAATTCAATCATGGTATAACTTTTGTAACAGAAACATGTTTCATAAACATCATAGAATCATAAGAATAATCCATTCATGTATAGAATAAATATTCTATAATTGGATCGAATCCCAAGTAATGCGTAATATAACAACCTTGGTCATTATTACACAATTAAACATGATTTATTACATAAACTTACACTTAATAATACCTATAAGATTGAGAGGTATAGTTTCTTTGGGGATTAGAAACATTACATGACAACTTAAGATAAAAAATACAACATCTTTATTGAAAAATTATTTTACAGGACCACAACATTTCTTCATACATAGCATTGCGTTGGATAACCTGATGGCATACGTAAGAAAAGGGTGATATATTAAGCCTTGTAAGGGATTAGACAAGGCATATAAGGAAGAATACAATACATGTTAAGAAATAGACATATTAATGGACCATAAGTGAAAAAAGAACATAAATTCACGATATTACATGATCATCATAACATGGAAATGTGGAAAAACTCAAAAACACCGCATCATAAACATAAAGGAATCATGTAACCCATGTCCCAGAATGGTGAAACAATTTACTTAAAAGAATTAGGTAAACCGCTTTCCCAACATGAATTATCATGATACTAATCATTAACCAATGCATTGGAGTTCTATCAGGGTTCACCCTTCATAATCATTTCAATCTTATGCTTATGTGTTTCACATAGATCATATAAACTAGATTCATTAAAAATAATAATTTATTCCATGATAAAATACACAAATATATATAATCCACAAGTATATATTCATAAATTTGAATACCATTTATAGGGAAATGGGTATGGTATTCACTACACGATGATTTTGGCATGAAAAATCACGGTGCAATTTCGGCAGCCTAATGACGTGACATAAAAAACATTAAAAATGGTTGATGTCAGATAAAGGAATCTCTAAAAATATATAAATTAAATGGATATTAATGGGGTCATATAGATATATTTCCCAACATAAGGAATTTGAAAATTTAAGTCATAACATAATAAAGAAACTTGAAGAAAGAGGAGAAATGGAATCACTCTTACAAAATTTCAGCATGGTAACATATATACATGGAAGTTATTAATAAAAGAGAAAGAGGACTACCATAATAAAAACCTAATAAGGGAATTATGGGTGAGGTGAAAAAACATACCTCATCATTTTAATTGAATAATAAAAGGGTATAATAATATAAGGAATCATGGAAAAAAATGATAAAGTAAGGAACCCTTACTTGAATGTGTGACCCCAATGGCTTGTGAGAGGCTTCTGGGGAGATTGGGGAGCCTTAGGAAGACTCTAGGGAGTATAGAGTATAGTGATGACGTGATTAAATTAGTTTGAGTTAAGAGGAATGTGTGGTTTGGTGGGTTTATATAGGAATGAAGGGGGAATCCTTTATTATTTAGTTTTTGCACACTACAAACTAACATATTTAAAACCACAAACCAAACCATGGTTTTCCCATTTTTTGTAGCAAATGGGAATGTAAAGAAATATTTGTTAAGGAAATGGGCCTAAGAAAATAAAAGATTATACTTTCTTATGTGTAGGTGACTCACAACATCAAGGAAAGGAGTTTAAAATCATAAAATATATTATACATTTTAGTGGATTCACTAAGGCATTATAAAATATGTTAAATAAATATAAAATAAAATTATTATAAATTCAAAAAAAATATTTGGTTGAATATACCTTTTATGGTATTTATTACTTCACAGTTAGGTCATTATGATGTCATAAAACACAATACATATTTATATATTATTTTATTTTTACCCAAAAATAATAATGACTCAGAAAATTATGAAAAATTCACCATTGAATAAATTCCATGTACTTATTCCAAAAATAATTTTAATTTTATATAAATAATTTTCTAAATATTTTAATTTTCTATATTTAAATTAGAACTGTCATTTATTGAAAATTTATGGGTTTTGAAAAAAATAGTTTTTAAGACATAATAAAAATTACAATTGGCTTCCAAAAAATTATACACTAATTTATTATTAATAAATTTAATTTTATAATAATATTATATTAAATTATTATTTATTTAAATAATTAATTAACTCCATAAAATAAATTCTTTAAAAATACACTTTCTATTTTATCATATTACCCTTATCAAACTGAAATAACAATCAGTTATAAGAATTATTTTTATAATATTATTAATAAAAACTATATTTTAATATAATAATATTTATATATATCTCAAAACTACAATTATTACCCAAAAAATAAATTTATAAACTTCATCGTTTTTAAAGAAAAGTAACTTCCCATAAAAGAATTGATGGAATAGGACATTTATTTATAAAAAGGGTTTACACAATAAGTAAAAAAATACCATATTACATATCACATTATAATAACAGAAAAGACCTAGGGTAAGGTGTGTGATGGAGACAGAATATTGGGGCAACTCAGATAACATTTCCCAGGTGGTGATCTTTATTAATTTGAACTTATCCTGTTAGAGATTCCGTTCAAGCATAATGTATTGAAGCTAAGCATGGGCTTGGACAAGATAGAAGACCAGTGACACTACCTCTTTTTTGAGCTCTGAAAAATGAGCTTCATATTTCTCAAGTATACGGAAAGAGGACATCATCTCCTTTGACTACATCAAAATGATTTTTAAAACCTTATATTTATATTAGTTTAATGATCACTATTCATCGACTATATTATCAAAAGTAATGATACTTAATGGTAATTTATACCTGATAATAAAAAAGGAGTGAATGTGTTTTCTAAGTTCATAAGAAATAAAAATAAAAATAATTTTATTCACAAATGATTAATTCATTACATATATCTGAAATCAACAGATGATATCATAGATGGAAGATTATTTAAATCGATTCATTAAAACATTTCCTAAAGAAAATATCTTTCAAAATTTAATTTTTTTAGAACATAATTTTTTTATATATTTTCCTTGAATATAACCTTGAATAATTATAAAGTAAACATCATATAAAATAATGGTCATGATGATGGGAAATTTCATTCATATCATACATGTAAAAAAAATACACTTTTTTACAATTTCTATAAATCCAAATTGGAATAGTTTGGAAGAAAACATGAATATTACATTTAAAAATATTAATAATATATTCGTAAATTGGTAATAATATCTTGACATATCATTTGAATAATGTTTAATCATTTTTATATCATTTTTATAATTCAGGGTTTCGGATGAAAACATATTTCCAACTAAATAGAGAAATAAAGATGTATTTTCTTAGACAAATTCTAATATATATAAAAGACCCAATAGTTGTAAAATTGTTCAATTACGTTAAAATATCATGAATAAAAAAAGGATAATAAAACTCCTCAGTTTCTTGAGAGGTGTATCAAGTGATTTTATCATTAGATACATAATAATAAACAATCTCAACAAGCGATGAGTTTACAAAATAAAATCACTACAACTTTGGTATCTTTCATTCGTAATCTCCATAAAAGAATAAAATACAATGGAAATTAATATTTTATTAGGGTAAATATAATAATTATGTTACATGTCAACAGGGTAGTAAATTATACTATGAAATAAGATAGGTTCATAACACAATATATGTCTCAATGATATAAAACTGATAAAAATCCCTTACATATTTTGTAATTTTTTCATAGTAAGCCCCATGATAGATATATCCTAATATATATATATATATATATAAATAATTTTTAGGATAATAATAATAAAATTATTTCATCGTATACACATGAACCACATAAAATAAATAGTTTTTGAATATGACATATGTCTCACAAAAGAAAAAAATTGAGACAATAATCCCTTACCTTATGTATTGACTTTTGTCCTAATCATTATAAACTCATGTATAATAAATATAAGTTTATTATGAATATATTAAAAATTTTATATATATCATACTATATTTTCCTCTCTTGTGACCTTTTATTATCCATTTATTTACAAGTCCATGTAAATGTTTTGTTTTAGGAAATAACCACTGTTTTCATATATGTTTTGATTTTATATTTTTTGGTCCCACAAATTTTATCATGGTTCTATAATATATATAGATTTATCCATTCTATAAATGTCATATATGTATTTAGTATATATATATTTATATTAACCTATATTATTTAGTGATAGAAAGTGAAATATAACATTCATGGAGAAGGAAGGTCATACATATGCATTAACATAGATTCCATTTTCTTGTTTGATTGAACTAATAAAAGGTAAATGATAAATTATCATTAAATAATAATTTTAATGTCATATATGAAAAATATTTTAATTAAAAATATCGTTATTAAATTACATGTAAATCATGAACGAATCACATTTCTTCGTGATGTGGTAGTCCGTTGTACATACGTGCAGCGTTGTCGTATTCCCAAAAAATGGAATGAATAAAGGTACGTGTGATATTATCATTTTGGATGCATAATAATATAATAAATATAAAATATAAATAATAAATACATAATTTTTCCATCCATTGTAGGAGGAAATGGAAAAAATGGCATCGGTTCCAGAGGCGGTAGTCCACCATACACACGAATGATGATTTCGAAACACGTTTGATGGAAGTGAAGAGAGTTGTTGGTCATTAAAATAAAATAAAAATGTATAAATATATTGTAAATAATATGTTTATTATATAATCATTTTATAATAATCTATTATTTAGATGGATGAAGATGTAGAAAAAAATTCCCATTGATGAACAATATATCTTCTTTGGGTATCCTCCCTATGTTTGCACTAGAATCCTTTACTGGATGGGTTTATATAAAAAATAAGTATTATATTTCGAGATAATTTAATTTTGGATGTGATTTGGGTACTTATTTATATAACCTAAAGGGTTATAAGGTGTGCATAAGAGAGGATATGGGTGGGATTTTATAAGTGAGGTGAGTGTCACACTCATAATATTTTGAAAATATTCATTATTGGCCAAGTTTTCATCCTGACATTGGACTAAAAAAATTTAAATTATAGAACCTACATGAGTTAAGGTGGAATTGTTTCTAGAAAATCAGTGTTGGAAATAGTGTTAGGTTATTTTTAATCTTATCTTCTTTGTTTAACCCCACTACATATCCATTTTTACATTAACAATGATAATTAATTTTTACATATTTTACTATTTTTTAGGAAAAATTATGTTTCACATATTATAAATTATAAATTATTATTATTAAAAATATAGAATTATATTTTTTCAAATTCAAATAACATAAGTGGAAAATTTTAATTTTTTAAAAAATCCTATATAGGTGATGATAAAGATGATTTTTAAAGAAAAAATGATCAATGGATTTCAATTTATCTATATCAAATTTAAATATTAAATTGATTAAAATTAATAATATTGTATTGATATATGTATAATTATTCTGATTTTACTTTAATTTTTTTTTAAAATATAATTTAATTTTATAAATTATTTAAATAAGAATGATTTTTTCCATTACAATTTAGTATTTTTCTCCATTTATCAAAATAATTATTTTTTCATATAATTATAAAATCTAAACCATAATATAATTATGAAATTATGATTTTAGATGTTTTTATTTTCGAAAATTAATTTTCTTGAAGTTATCAAAAAAAATTTATAACCCCCAATAGACATGATGAAAAAGAGGGGTTGTTACAATTGTTTTTATCCACAAGATGATTTTTTAGTAACTCAATGTTTAATAATAATCCTTATATGAATATAAATTAAAAATTAATAATATTTAATGTATAAATTTCATTAATTTTATTTCAAATTAGTTATTTTTTAATTATTTTATATTGTGAATTCTAATGCACTTTAATATAGTTTTACGAAAAACCTTTTTAATACAAAAAATAAACTAATTATAAAATCCAATATATATTTTATTAAAAATTAATTACATTTAACATATATTAAAAAATAATAATTATGTAAATTTATAACATAATTTTTCATTTTAATTACTTATTATATTGAAAATCAATGATAGTTTTACAATAATCTGTATTTTTTCACTATTCACTATAAAATCAATATTTTATAAAAAAATCAAAAAATTAATATATTGGTTTAATTTGAAATTATGATTCTAAAAATTATGTTTATTTTATTAAATTAATATTCTAATATCACTATAAAAGTATTATAAATATTCTCATAGAAATTTATAAAAAACTTGTCGACGAAAACTTATTTTAGATGAATATAATTACATTACCCAAAATTAATTGATTATTTACTAAGACTTTACCAAAAAATTTATATTATTTAGGATATTTATATTTATATTTCATAATATTTTCAATAATATACATAACCACTTTTATAATGGCTAGAATATAACACTAATATTTAGAATAATACTACTTCATGGGTCACTGAATGTCGGGGTCACATTTCAAGCATGATCTCTAAGAAACACTTTGTTGTGTGTAACACAATCTAAACATGGTTCTATGTATAATGAAATATATAATAAGAATTTATGTAAACATAAATCTCTAAAAGATTAAATTCATTTAAAAAAATATTTTTCACAAAATCCTCGGTTGTTACAATTTAATTCTTCTGTAATTTCCAATTATCCTTTTGTTAACAAATTAATAATTAAATTGGAAATTTAGGAGAAAACGGATATGTATTTCATGCATGTTACAGATTGATGGTTTTAAAACCTGAACCATGGTATTGGTTCCATAAATTAATGAATCATAATCTTGAAATTAGTTTCACATTTATTCATCATATACACCATTATATTTATTCATATAAATCATTAATAATTAATGAATAACATTGCTTTATGGAGGTGGTATTCCATACCTTTTCATGACCTATGTTATCTTTTTCTAGTGAATATAATGATAAAAAGGTATGATAATATCATATAGTTCATAGTTATACTTATTTGAATATAATCTAATATATATATTTATATCAAATCAATCATAATAACCATGCCTGAATGATGGTGATGGTTGATGAATCATGTCACTATGTGGAGGTGGTAATCAACAATTACCCATGATATTTAATTTCATTTAAACGTTTATATAAAGGGGAATGAGAATATTTTTCCCAAATTCATAATGAAATATCATTATATTAATAATAATATATTAGTTATGTTAGAATTGTTAAAATATTTTTAGTCAGATTATAAAAATAACGAGACTTGAAAAATATCATTGAGAACATATATATATTATTTTATATACCATATTTGAACATATTCTTAAGGAATATTGGGTTGTACTTTTAAGAATATAATCACCTATAATAAATATATAAGGATTCTTATAATTTATTTGGGTTTTTTTTATCATTCCAATGCACACAAGTGGTGTAGATAATAGAGGAGATGGGGTTCCCTTTTATAAGTCAGAGGAGTGGTCCCCTAATAATTATTATGAATAGTAAAATATAATAAATTTACTCTGATAGGTTAGTGGATCAGAATGGTATCATTTATGATGATATTATGATACAGAATTGAAATATATTTATCCAATAGTATTAAGATGTATTTAACTCATTCTAACTCTCATCTTTTCAATTTATCCCCTGATTAATCTCTTTTAACATCTTCTATTATAATGAATATAACCTCAGTTAATATTAAAAATGAAAAAAAAGTCAAGTTGACATAATTATATAATATTAATTATTATTATTAAAATTTTTAATACATATTACATTATTCAATATTTATACATGGAAGAAATTTATTTTAAAATGAGTGTGAAAAACACAGTAAAACCATTTTTTTGTAAATGTTTTTAAGCATAAAACTATGTTCACATTAATTGTATTCCATTTAAAATGTAGAACCCTTAGTTTTTTGTACATGGAACTTTATTTATGTAATTTGAAATTAAAAATTCATTTGGTTTGGTATAACGTGTTTTTATATGGATTATACACGTCTTGTAATAGTTTTTGGGGGTGCACAGTTTGTACATAGTTAATATAATCTATTCTCTGCCACTAAGAAAATATGGAACTTGTTTTGGGAGTGACTGGGTAAGTTCACGATTGTCTCATGTTCTGGAAAACCCACGTGAGTTCCTCTTAAAAATAGTGGAATATAAAATTGAGGGAAAATAATGGGTTCTCATGTGTTTTCTAACATTTGGTTCCAACCTAGTGTGGTCTGGCCTTGAGACATAGCACTATATAGTAGGTAAACGATTTTATAAAACATGAGGCATAACCATGTGGTGTATATTTGTTACTCTAAAAACGTATGATCTAATATCATTAAAGCATTGTATTACTCATTTGTTTCAGAATTCTCTTGAATCATGAATTCCACTTCTTATGATGGCTGGAGAGACTATTCCTTTCAATCCAGAAGACTCTTTTAGGAGAGTCAAAGTATGTTAGATATCTGGAATCATTATTCAGTAGCCATTATAACTCACCCATCTTATACATATTCATTTATATTCTTCTAAAACTATATATCTTGCCTTTTATAGATATATATATATGTTCATTATTATTAATCTTGATGATATATTATTGAATTTGATGAATAAAAAACAAATAATCTTAAATATGGTGTTTGGTAATGTCTTTCTTCATTTTTACCAATTTTTGAGATGAGTGTGGATTCTCTATCATCTCTACCTTATATATAACATGATGTTATAGTTTTTATTAAAATTTTTCACTTGAAATGTAATGAACACCTGGTGTGATTCTTGATGAAAATATTGTTTTGGTTATGGATTAGAAATTGGGGGGTTAAATTGATTTTAGGAAAACCCACTTTATTAACAATTTTAATGATTTATTTTAAAAATTATGTAATTATTTTGATGTACAATAGTTGTTTAAGGAAATATTTATAGAAATTATATTACTTTATGTGAAATGGTATATCATGGGGGTTTGAATATATGGTGGGTTTGTATCTATTATTTCGACATTACCACGAATTAAGGGAATATATTATTGGAATACAAGGATGTGAACCATGATATTGGAAATGTTCCACTAGGGAACAAGAATATTTGACACCTAGTGATGGATTTTTGGATAGATGAGAGACCTATAATAATTTTTAATCTTTTACTTAGTATGCATGTTTGTCCGTGGAGACACATGACTGATTATGCAAGATAAAAAAGTGGTTTTATAACATGATAATTTATTTTCATCAAAAATATTTTATGGTTGTTATATCAATTCTTTAAAATGATTTTAAATTATTTAATACAATTTTTTATAACAAATATTTCACTTTTTTGCGTAATTTGGGATGTCAACAGGTAAATCATAATGATTTTAGACTCACCCCTTACATGGGATATTCTATGCATTTAGAGATATCATCTATCATGTCACATGTAAAGGGAATTTATAATATTTATCTAGTGACATGTCTTGATTTTGTGGGTATAGCGGGAGGAGTTTTAGATTTTTTGGGGGTGTTTTAGGATTATTTCATTTTGGTTTATTTAGGACTAAGAGTATCTTGTAATTTTTTTTTTATTTTCTTTTATTTCAATTGGTATTATTATAATTTGGATTACTATTGGGTTTAATCTTTGATGTGTTACTATTCGTACATCATATAATGGATTGGTTGTTTATTTATTATCTATATAAGAATGATTTATTTGACGGTAAAATCATCTATCACCATTTTTTAAATCCATTGGCTTTACTAAGAGCCATTCATTTCTTGGGGATGTCACCTTAGGCCAGTCAAACTACAACCTCTTCTCAAGATCGTGAGGAGGGGAATCATGTTATAAATCATCTTATCATTGTTCGGTTTATGAGTTGTAAATGATATCATTCTTGTTCATTCCTTTATTTGGGTTTGCAGCAAGGATATAAGAATATAAAGACTTAAAATATATAGAATAAAAATATGTATCTCACTTTTTATACTGAACATAATTTTATTAGGGAAGATTGGATACAAATTTTCTTAGAGAAACATCTAGTTGTATTGTCCCCAAGTCATCATTGGTTTAATAGATGAGAGTTTTATACAATGAATTGTATGTAAGACCTCAAACTAAGAACACATTGGGCATTATTAGAATAATTTTTAATGAAATAGTGAAACGAATTATTTAATTTTAAACCTGGATAAAATGAGTTGATCTTAAATAGAATGGATGTGGTATTTTAAAAAATTATTAAAAATGATTACAATGGATGAATTATGGAAATATATTATTGTGATATTTTTTGATATGGTAAACTCAAATTACGAAGGATTAATTTTCAAGGGAATGAGTTGAAATGGGGTTTTTATATGTATTGAAAATGTATGTAGGTAGAAATCATAGGTATCAATCGGAAGTGGCTATTGAAAATTTTATTGAACGTGAGCCATAGGTGAATCAACATCTAGTACAATGTAGAACCCAAGCATTCTAGACTATGGATAGGGGTAATATGAATGATGGATAGTGATATGTAGACTACTCAGTATTATTCTAAAAGTACGACCCACCAATCTTTTGGGGGGACTATTAACTGAAAAAAGAAGAAGTCTAGTTGAATATGATGAGATTAAATTTTTATATATTTAGGACTAAAGAAAAGTTTAATGTAAACTGGGAAACATATATACTATAGGATATATTACACCAATGGATGGATTTTACATTTCAAGTAAATGCTGACCAAGGAATCATGTGGGAGGATTTAGAAGAACTGTTCAATAAAAAAGTATATCCTCACATAATTTTGATTGCAAGAACAAAAAAACACTCTAGTTAGAAGTAATAAAATATATTATTGAGAGAGTATGGTAAAAAATTTATTAATTTTGTCCACCTTTCCATAGAAGTTAATTTAAGTGAATCCTTGAACACATGACTTTTTGAGAAATGGTTGAATCCAGAAATTTTTGCAAAGAATGATGTTCTTTTAATTACACACTATACCGAGATAGTAAATATAGAAATTATAGAAAAATGGGATATCTTATGAAATACAGTTGGAAGGGTCATGTTTATTCCTATTAAAATTGGTTGTTTATTTAATGTTTCGAATAAGTGGATGATTGAAACCTACGTCCATTAGGAAAGGACACCTAAGAATCCTTACATGGGTTCTGTAAAAATTAATCATCATCTAAAATGTAAGACGAGTTGTTTTCAATGTAATTATTTATAGAATGTGAAACAGTATTGATTGAAACCACCTAGATATTTTAATAATTAAAAATATATAGAATATTTTTAGTGTTATTGACATATTACTATAATGTCTGGTGTTGGAGAAACATCTCAAGTTTCCCAGACATCATATTCCTTGACCGAAATAGCATAGTAGAATAAATATATTCATAAGAATAGAATGATCTAAGATGATTATAGGAACCCCATGACTTCTCAACTTATTCAATATTGATAGGGAAATAGTGATCAAAGTGAAGAAGATAAGGAATTGTGATGGGATAATAAAATGATCATACATTATCAATCATTCCCTTAGATATCAAGACGTCTGATTATTTTTAATTCTACATTTATTCAATCTTTGTTTGATATGATTATGTCACACTATTTTAATTCACTTCATGTTTTTGATCATATGAATTTTAATGATGAGATGATTCATTCTATATTGAAAAATCAAAATCCACATGGAATAATAATGTGTTAAGCCTTTATATGTAACAAAATTTCTTTTACTATCGATGGGGATTAATTTCTTTTGGATTTATATATTATTCTTGAAAGAATTTGGTTATTTATTGGTGGACATAGTTCATGGACTATACAAAATTCTTTTCCTGAAATGATTTTTCACATGTCATGATGATATCAATCTTTTATTTAGTGGAGATTGAGATTTAAGGGTAGGTGGACTAATTTAATTGGGACAAGTGGTTTAAAACATCTCTTATCATTTGGTATTTTACACATGGGAATATATGGATTATATAATCAAAATGGATTTTCAAACTATCTTTGACAAACTTCCTAATGTTTTTCACAACAATTTCTTTAGGTTTCCACCTAAAAGAGAAGTATAGTTCAAGATTGATCTCATACTGGGGACCAATATCATTTCACTTTAATCTTATAGGATGGAACAAATGGAATTGTGGGGATTGATTGTTAATTTGAAAGGAATGGAATAAAAATTCTTCATTCGACTGGGCATGACTCCATGGGTTCTTTTTTTAAATATGGATTATATAAGTCATTGGATTTTTGCAGATTATCATTAGATTAATCATAGTCCAATAAATAATCTATATACTATTCGATAAATTGATTATTGGTTTGATCAATTAGGGGTAAACAAGTGGTTCAGTGAAATTGATTTATATTTAGGATATCACCAACTGTGAGTTTAAAAGGAGGATATTCCACATATAGATTTCATATGTATATTTAGAAAATTTTTATTTTTCATTATTTTATATTTAATTGTGATTAATCTAGGACTATTTATACCATTTATGAATGAATTATTTTAATGGTTCTTAGATTTTATTGTGGTAGTGTTTCTTGATGACATGTTGGTGTATTATAGGAAAAAATAGGAACACAGGGAAGACATGGCTTGAGTATTAGGCATATTGATAGATAATAACCTTTCTTCTATGTTTTATTTGTTTTATTTTAGGAAAAATGATATAAATTTCCCTTTACATGTCATTTAAAAAAATTATTTTTTGTGGATCTTGAAAAAATAAAAATTGTTATCTCTTAGAATTCTTTTGATGTACACTGTTTACTTTTCCTAGTGGGATACTATAAATGTTTTCTTCATTATTTTAAATGTATGGAATCACTGATGAGATCTTTGATGGTTAAAGGAATTACATTACATTTTAACATTTAATTTAAAAAACTCATTCATGAACATAAGGTTATTATTTTTTAGCACCTTTTCTTACATTTCCAATGTCTGGAAAAAATCTAATGTATTTTGAGGGATCATGATCTAGGGTGGAATGAGATCTTATGATAGTTAAAAATTAATGATAATAAGTACACAACACCTTATTTGGAGTAAGGTACTATAGTTTTTACATTAAATAATTATATTCACTGTCTTTTTTGGTGAAAAAATAATATTTTATTCGGATCATAAACTATGAAATAACTTTTTCTCAAAAAATAGTAGTATATTGAAAATAATATGGATGGAATATCTAGAAGTGTTTGAAACCCAATTTATGTATACATTGGTAGTGAAATTAAATAGAAAATTAATTATGTAGTAATTCATACGCTTAGTTGGGTAATGTGGCTTCAAATAAATGAAATATTGTGGTAGTAATAACTAATAGGTGTCAACATTATGTATAATAGGGTAATATTTCAGTTTTTTTTGGTTTCTATTATTATTTATTTGGTTGGGAAGAATAGAAATTATCAAACATCCAATTATAATTTTTTTACCATGAGGTCAAAATTAAATAGTTGTGAGACTATTCAGGTTTGGAATTTGGATATGATTTTACTGTTATTATTTAGGGATTAGATGTTTTTACCTTTAGATAATCGAGAATAAATTTTTAGTGTCTATAACCAATTGAAATCGGTTATTCATCCTAGTATTTTGAACATGTATTATGTGTCTAAAGTACAGTTCATGAAAATATACGCAGTTGATTTTTTCGTGAGATTTCTATCCAATCATTAGTTCTAGGAAGAGAAGTAATAGATCACTAGTATGTTTTAGTCTTTACCGATTCTAGAGTGGAAATGAGAGTACATAGCCATATAATTTATAATAGGTATGTCAGGGATTATTAGGAAACACAACACCATAATTATGATAGTATATTTTCTCATATAGTCACCTCTCATTATCCTTTTTCATGAAAATAATATTGTGGAAAACATTTACAAACTCTTCATTTAGGAAATTTTAGTGTTACACATCATTCAATTGAGTACTATATCTTAATAAGGACTTATGTTTATGTTTCTTTTTTTGTAAATCCTTAGATAAATACTTTATAAATCAGATAACCATGAGAAAATTGTATAAATATAAAATGTATTGATAATATAAAAGGATTATCCATAAATTATAGAAATTTTTTTAGGGTTTGTGTAATGTAATTTAAGGGATCATGGGATGAGCACATGTTGTTAGAAGAATTATCATACAATAACATCTACCAGTACTCAATACATAGGACTCCTTTGGAGGAATTGTATTGTATTCCATTTCTTTCTCCCCTTTTGGGTGGAAATTGGAGAGACATCAATTATAAAAACAAGTTTTATGCAATAAATAATAGAGATGATATATATGATGAATAAAAATAATGGTGATGGATTAAAGTTGTTATATATCATATATTGATCGACATCAATGACCATTATCATTTTATATAGAAGATCATAATTTATTAAGGATCGTTCCTTGTCTGGAAATTGTAAAATTGATATGAAGTGAAATTTTTCCATATGATCCATTGGCACTTTTGAGATAATTGATTGTTTAAGAGATATCACTTATCAGTTTTCCATACTAGATAAATTTAGTTAACTGTGTATTTTATTTGATTCATATCAATTGAAAAAGTATAATCCTTATCTTGATCATGTGATTTAATGTGACAATATTGATCAGTAACTATATGATATAATGATTTATCTGTCATTATATATTGTGGATAGGAAAGATAATTTCTTTCCTAGAAAAGAAATTATGTATGTAGATCCAAAAAATATATATCAAGACTATGTTATTTGAGACGTTGACCAATTACTATAGTTCATTGATAAATTTCCCCAACAGAAATCCCCAATTTGAGTGAAAAAATGTCAAATAATGAGATCTAGAATTGAAACATAAATATAGAATCAAACAAATAAATATCCAAATGTCATATATGTAGATCCAAAAAATATATATCGAGATAAAAAAATAGATCTAGATCTACCAAAACCTAGTATAACTAAATTTAATGAAACATAGAAGAATATGAGAGTAAATAGAAACCAACTGCGATGAGATTCACTTATCGAGAGAGGTGAAAATCTACAATCAGGTATTAACATTGAAAAAAAGAGGTATATATATATATATATATGAAATCATCTAAGAGACTCCAAAATCAATATAATTTGATTATAGGAGAGTTGGGGAAATTTGGGGTTAATATGGGGGGTTGGGAATTTTTCAAAATAATTTTCAAGTAAATTTAAATCATTTTCATGTTTTTCTAGGAAGGTGCTCATGGTTTTCCAAACATTTAACTTTAACAGTGTACATCATCAAGGGTCACAAATTCTCTTAATAATATGCACAATTTGAAACATTGGGCGCCATCCATGAAAACCCCTTATTTCCCAGGTTGCAAGGTTTGTTGGCAAGGGCACACCATTTGGGAATACCATGAACCAAACATGAACTTCTTTTATTCCTTCCATTTTTCTAAAATGTTCACCCAAACATAGTGAAGGTGATAAATTTACTCAAATCTAACCAAACAGATTATATTAAAAAAATCCCTAGACATCTCTAGAAAAGGCCTGGATCTTATAATCTCACCACCTTATAACAACTCTTCCTCTATCTATACTCCCATGAATATATAATATTTTTAATTAAAAATATTGGTCCACTAAGCCCTCATATCCTCTTATATCTCCCTTTTTCCTCCTGAATATGACCACGTTTCCACAATACGCAAAATATATGAACAAAATTTCCCTAAAACACTTTTTCATATCAATCCAATACACATAATTGATGCTCCTCAAAGGACACATCTATATAAATCTCATCATTATCATCATCAATAAAATGAGATGTGTCAGGGTGATGATACTAAATTTGTGACACATGAATGACATCATGCAAAAAACTACACCTTTTTGGAAGAGACAGTCAGTATACCACTAGTCCAATTCTCTCTATAACCTAAAATGATCCAACAAACCATTTCACCAGATTTACATGTCTTTGTATCCTATGGTGACCCAATCTAGGTGACACTTGAAAGAATACACAATTATAATTTATAAAATATAGGGGCTGTGGATGTCTATAATCATACTAAATATGTCTAATCTTATTCATATCCATTGATTTCTCGATTAGCTAAACCTATATTGATATCTCTTACACAGGTCTCGGTCCCAATAATTCTAACTCACCCACCTCCATCCTACATAGACGTGATCTTCATGGCCTTCCCTAAAGTACCTAATTTTGTGGCATCTGAATAGTTCCTCATAAATATTTTTATTAGAGAATTACACCAAAGCTATGTTCTTTTCCAAATAACCACTGATGTCTTTGAAAAATTATTGAAGCATATCCTCAAGAACCTAAATAGTATGTTTCAACTACACATCAATTTTTGTGTGGAAGGATGTACACAAAAAAACATTGTTTCAAGATCCTTATACAATAATTTCTAGAAGTCTGAAGTAAAATGTGTGTTATTGTTTGAAACAATAGTTTTGGCACCCCATGCAAAAATACTATCTCTCTAATATACAAGTCTCCCAAATTATTGACTGATAAAGTCTCTTATATTGATAAGAAATGTGACACCTTGGTCAAAAAATCCACAATCACCCAAATTATGTCATTATTCTTAGTTTTCCTTTGGATACACACCAAGAAGATCATAGTCACGTCTTTCCAATACTATTCTGAAATGGGAAATCATAGTAATAAACCACCAAATCACTGCTTCTTATCCTTCACCAATTGGTAGGTGTAACATCATGTCATGAACCTTGATACCATCTTTTTCATCCTCGACCACCAAAACTGTCTTTACTGGTGAAAATAAATTTCGGCCACATCTAGATGTACTATCCATTTTGAGGAATTAAATTCACACATTAACTCCTCCCGTATGCTTTTAGGAATGAAAAATCTGATTCTTGAAATATATGATCTCATACATATTTATAGTCCAATCTGCAGGTGAATACCCATCTTCGAGGATTTCCATAAATGTCAAAAATTCTTTATCCTCATACTGATTGTCCCTAACCCATCATATATCTTCAGAATCCATTGAAACTAATATATGGGTCATATGTTCTTGACTCTATTGAACCACATAAGGAAGATCAGAAAGTATATCAATTATCTTCCACTCATCAATAGATTCTTAATCTTCTAATGACTGAGTTTTTAGACATAAAGCATCAGCAAAACTATTTACCATTCCATGTTTATATGATTTTTGAAAATAAAATGATTGAATATAATCAACGAACCTTCACTGATGAAGATAAAACTCTCTCCTCCAAAAGATATACTGCAAGCCCTTAAGATCCATTTACGTAGTAAACTTTTCTCCCTACATATAATTTTTCCAACACTTCAATGAATATATCACTGCAACCAACTCAACATAATGCATAGGGTTGTTCCATTCATGTGGCCTCTACTACCAAGACCCATACACAATGAATCAATCTCCCTACATCAACACTATCCATGAACTATTCTATATTTGTCATAAAGAACCTCATATTCCTCACATAGATCGGGTTGGATAATGATTGGTGCCGATGTAAAACGATTATTCAAATATTTAAAGGAGATCTCACATGATTCTGTCCATTCCAAAATTATCCACATCTTGGTCAAGCCTGAAATTTTTCCTCCCATATCGGGAAAAGTCTTGGATGAACCTCATGTAATATCCATCTAACCCTTGAAAGCTATGGATATCACAAATATTATTAGGATTATACCAATAAACTACATCCTCCACCTTCAACAGGTCCACCCACACACATTCTTCCAATATGATGTGACCCATGGAGTATACCTGGTCAATCTAAAATATAAACATAGATAGCTTGGAATATAGCTGATACTCCCCCAGTGTACTCAGGATGATGTCAAGTTAATGGTCATGATCGTCATGATTATTGGAGTACACCCAGATTTCATCGACAAAAATAACAACAAACTGATCCAGGTATGGATGGAAGACTCTATTCGACAAGGGAATAAACACTACTAGGGAATTCATTAACCAAAATGAAATTATGATGAACTGAAATATGTCATACATCCATCTAAAATTAGTATTATATATATATATCAGAAGGTCAAAATTGCAACTGTTTATACCATTTTATCAAGTAAATCATTGAAAAAAATAAAATATCCCCTCAAATAGTCAAAGATACTTTCAATACGCAGTAGAGGATATAGATTCTTCACAATCATCCAGTTCATCATTTATTAATTTAAAAACAATAAATTTTTTTGTTCGATTTATTTACAAAAAAGACAATAGATCCCCAAGGTGATGTACTAAGATAGATAAATCCCTTATCCATAAAATCTTCTAGTCGAGTCTTCAGCTCCTGAATCACTTTCTGTACCATTCTATATGGGGGAATAGAAACTCTCTTATTCCTTTTCATGAGCTCAAACATAAATTCCACCTTCATCTCATGTGGTATACTTTGGAAATATTTACGAAACAAATATTGAAACTTTTCTACTACAAGTGTAATGATTTCACATTTCAAACCCCTATCATCAAGTAATAGACTAGTAAAAGGGGAAATAAGCCCCTAGTTTCTGATGAATTGTCCATACATGGGCCACCTAGATATCAAATTTCCCATGATTAATGTAATTGTAACTCTTAGGATACGTAAAAGTCACTCTACTATATTAACAATCTATATGGGATTGATATTCTATTAACTAGTATTTTATCCCAAGTAGGTCAAATACCCTGATATGGGGGGGGTGAATCAGAGTATGAATGATTAAATGAACTACCCCTTTATATCATTTTTCATAGTTAAACAAAAATATTTTCCCTCTATTTACCTAATAAAAGTATGAAAAATAATGAAATAATGCAAGAGAAGAAAAAATTTTACTTGGTTCACCGTCACTGGGCAATGTCCAAGGAGCATACAACAAAACTTTCCTAATATACAAAATCCAATAAGTCCCACATCCAATTCAATGTTTGGGATATATCTATTCTATTCCTAGGCTCATTTCTTTTATAATGTTTAGAGGAGACTCATTTTCCCTCCTTGTTTACAACAACTCACAATTTGAAAGATCACTGCTCTATCAACTAATGTGTTCTAACTTATCCTTCAGAAGAAGCCGCTATATCATTGGAATAAATGTTTTTTTAACTTCATTTAGTGTATCTTTTAGTTTAAAATTAAGCAATTTGATGAATACACATATTAATGGGATACATCAATCTTTCATGTAACTTTTGGGTGTGTTAAGTGAAAATGTAATGCCATGTGCACAACATTTATGTTTTTTCATGGAAAAACAGAGCTTCTAATCACTATTGTAGAAAAGAATTTTGAGTGAAACTCCCTTCATTCATGAAACACCCTTTACATGCAATTCATAAGGAATTAGAACATAAATTTTTTGAAAGTGTTGAGATACTGAAATTAGGGGGAAAACTTATTTATAGACTCATTCAAACCTGTATGTAAGATCCTGATGCATATTCTTCTATGTGTATAATATCCTCCCTAGTGACCCCCTTAGGCGACTAGGGTGGCACAGTGTGTTGTGGAGTGGGGTGTCGGTCATAGGGTCAAGTCCCTAGGCCATTATTCTTATATATCATGTGTGTATAATATAAAACCTTTTAAGATCCTCCCTATGTGAATAAAACCACTTTTGATTTCGCATTAAGTGTATAACTCTCTTTCGCAGGGATCAGTTCTTCTCAATTTCATGAGGGCACATGACTCTTCCATTATTACTCAAGATCATATTTCACGAAAAATTAATTATTTCAAGAAACTATTTCCTTTTCCATATTTTTATATGGTAATCCCAAAAAATTTCTTAAGTTAATCTTTCCAAACCACCTTTAGTATTGCACATAACATCTTTTTCCAAAAAACAACTTTACCGATTCTCCAAATTCTTGACATAAAATTTTGAACAACACTATGAAATTGTACCTATTACATAAGAGATTTTTGTACCACATCTAGAGAATCCATTCCATTGTATTTAATATTTTTAAAAATAAATTGTCCTAAATAGATCTGGAACTCCATAACTAACCATGGAAACTTGCTTTATCAAGAAACACAATCAACCCAAAAAAACTTCAATCACTACTAGAAAATCGAGCAATGGAGACACCTAACACGGTTGACTGCCATTGGTGGTCGCTATTGGTACCATATAATGACCTCCAATGGTGTTCGTTAGGCTTCCGGAAAAAAATCATCACCCCTCCCCCCACCCCCACTCTCGTGTCTGATCCCAAAACCCTACCCCCACCCACAACTGCCCTTCCCCTCCCTCGCTACTCCGTCTCCACTGCCCATCCACTCCCTTGATACACTACCTACACTGCACCGCCTCCGCATATGGATCCACGCTGATGCCTTAACCAATCCCCTCCCTCACCGCACCACCCATCCCCTCCCTCACTACACCACCGCCACCTCACCGCCCCTCCTCCAGCTCCCCACTGCCACCGTCACCCGTCCCCTCCCTCACCGCAACACCACATGTCCCCTCCCTCACTACACTGCCTCCGCCTTCGGCTCCCCTCCGCTCCTCCTCTTCTCCCATCTACTTCTCCTCCCCTCCCTCACAGCACCACCTCTATCTCTCCTCCCATCTAGATTTGTCACACTATCAGGTATTTCCTAATTTCCATTTTAGTGTTTTGATTTTGGGTAATTTACAACAAAAATTTGGCATGCATGAATATTATGAATATTGTGTGTGAATAAAATGAGTGGAAATAGAAGTTCAAGTGTATACAGGCTTCTGTGCATGAAGAATTATGAAACAACGTGTGTGGACAATGTGTGTATGAGAAGACTTACAACTTTACATGAGGTTGGAATTTACATACAATATAGAGTCTATGTATATGTTGATTGGATTGATATTAAGTTATGTTGTTATTTTATTTATACAATTCTTGAGTTTATCACATGTCGCTTCATGTGTTTGTGTCCCATGGGAAAATATTTGAGGTTTTTCCACATGTGTTTTCTTGCATAGCCCATGAGACCCATGTTTGAGTTTGATCACATGTGGGTGTTTCAATACTATATGTTATTATTAATATTATATATTGTACCTCTATATTATATTCCATTCTTCAAAGTGACGTACTTTGTATATTTTATATTGTGCTGTTCTATACATGGTACCAATGTTTCTGGGGTACTCATCATGACTCAATAGCCTTTAAGGGGGAGCATGATAAGATGATATATGTTCCATGAAGATTGAATCGAGATAGATATTGGGGTATATTGTATTTTTTTATCCTCACATAGGGTCTTGGTAGAATTATATGATCTGAACCTTGAGGTGACAATGTGGCATGATAATATTCAAGGACATGACTTGAGATGTAGTTTTGGTATACGAAGGCCCGAGGGAGTGTAAAAATGTGTTGGCCTTATGGATTAACTGAGAGGGAGATGGGGATTGATGGAATTCTATGGTTTGAGTTGATACTCTTAATTTTTTATGTTTTGGAAT
Source organism: Viscum album (assembly GCA_963277665.1). Lineage (NCBI taxonomy): Eukaryota > Viridiplantae > Streptophyta > Magnoliopsida > Santalales > Viscaceae > Viscum > Viscum album. Next base: position 1,737,353,402 of record OY728135.1, on the reverse strand, counting down.
ACATGATGTGACATTGAGGTTGACTAAGATCCTGAAATTTTTTATAACTACATTTCCATCATGAATCCAAAGTTTGTTTAGAACATGACCACTCCAAACATGGTTGTTTGTTTTATTTTCTACACATTTATTTATTATCACAACATAAACTCTTATACCATTGAACATGTGTTAAGGGAAAGTTGGTTGTTTCCTACTACTTTCATATTCCCACCATGCATGGGTATCTCGATGAATGTGAAGACTTCATAGTTCGGGATACAAGAATGGGAAAGGCCTTGATGACAGGGCCTAGGATATGGATAATGGTTTTTAGAGGTAGAATTATGATGGTATTTTGAGTGATGTATCAATATTTTTTCAGATTTTTTTTATTTACCACAATTTTATTCACCTTACACTTTGGGAGCATATGGGGTTTTACCATATGACTTGAGATACCTACCATGGATTATGAATTTTCATTGTTTATTAACAATATTATGTTATTAGTTTATCCTTTTCTTTATTGATTCCAACGATATATTTTATGCACTGATGACATTCACACCCTTACTGCTAGTAACAAACATCTTTTATAAAAGTATATCTGCTTGAGGCCATGAGGAACACTTTATTGTACCCGGTGATTCAGCATGGGGCATCACATTCATTATCCCACATATTCACTATTTATTATATATGTTAAGATATATTGGTATTGTTTGTTATGGAATTTTATATATTTGATGTTATCCATGATATAGATTAGTTATTTTTCCATAAATTAGAGATAGATTGCTATATTTGATGGTTAATCTTTAATACCCTTGATGGTATAAAGGGAGTGTGAATCCAAGAGGCAATCATACATTATTTGTACAGAGATACAATTTCTTAGAGTTTGAGAAGACTCTACATATTCTTTCATGATGTATTCATTATTTGATCATGATTGAAAAGGGCACATGGTTTGAAAAGGTATGATGCATAATTAATTAAGTTAATTCAATAGAAAGAGGCCATGTACACGTAAATGTAAATATCCATTGAAAATTATAATTGGAAAATGTGTGCATAGAAGGTGTGTGAGTGATGGAATTAATAAGAGGAAATGTATGTGAATAGGTGTGTTTGTGAAGAAAATAAGAAGTGAACATGGTCTTATACACACCCTGTGAAAATTATTGATTTGTATTGTACATACATAGAATACAAATACATGTGAGGACTTGCATATTTGAAAATATAATTCCCATTATACATGTTTGAATGAAATACAATGTACATGTATGTAGAAATCTAAAATTTTCACTTTCCTCACTAATAGATTTTTGTCACTTTCATCACAAATTATGTTTGTTGATTAATTGGTAGATATTAACTTAGTCACTAATGTTGATTGTTCATGATTGGTATTTGATGAATTTTTTCATGTACCACATACGCATGCAGGTTATTATGTTGTGTTTCATTTTTTTGATTTAGCATTATACTTTCTATAGTTGTAGTTTCTTTATATGTTTTGATTATACTGTAACACAATTTATGCATTATGATATTATTAGACCATATATTTATTATTGATTATGTTGGTTTTCTATTTTTTGGAATACACAATATATAATATATTTTTTTCCTAAGTGATCGACTCCCCCAACCATATGAAAAAATGAGTTAAGTAATGTCATTATATATAACATATGATTAATCCAACTACATATTATGAAGAACATTATATTGAATAAAACCAATGATCATGTTTATAGGAGGAGAATATGATAAGTGTGAGACATGATATAGAAACACATTTGAGAACCAAACCTGAAATTCACATATCAATGGTGACAAGCTTGTTGTGGATGACCTAATTAGTTACCTTAGGATAACAATTATCCAATTTTTGTGAAAAATTAAACAGTTCTGAAGAAAAATTAATATACTGGATGTTTGAATAATGAGTTTCCATAGCTATAATATTCATTTCTGGGAAAATTTTTACTATATGGAATTTTTGACCAAATTCATTCTCAATATAGTTTCTTCATTATAAATATTTTAATTTAATGTTTTAGGAGTTATGAAATTTTTCATTTCCATTTTTTTAAAAAAAATTAATCATAATATGATTAGGGAATCTTGAATATAGAATCATAATTAAATTTACAATACAAAAATGGTTGTGATGACAAGGGATTTCACATCTATTCCATTAACTATTCTCTTGTTTATTCTTCAGAAATATAAAAATTTTATTTTATCAATGGTTAACATGAAATTGGTCAGTCTTTATTTTAAATATATTTGATAAGAAAAATGAATGCAATATGATGTCGTGTGTAAATTTTTGTTATATAGATACTATTATATATAAGAGTTGGATTTCTCTTATAAATCAAACATCTACAGAATATTTCAATGGAATTATGCAGTTTGATGAGTTCACTAGAGGATTTCAAAGTTACTATATTAGTTTTCCTTGTAGAAAATGTGAAAATATATATCGATTCACATGAGATTCCATGAGGGTGCACATATTCTTAATCGGATTTATGAAAAATTATATGATTTGGAATCTTCATGGGGAAGAATATATTCTTTGAAAAAATAAATATGTAGTTCATATGGATTTTGATGGATGGATTAATGACACAATGCATGAAATTATCAATAAGATGGTACGTGGGTTGGATCCTAACGAAATTTACAACAAGAATGTTGAGACTGGTGAGATAAATCTACGCTCTAGTGCAGATCATGATTTGAGGAGGTTTTATGAATTAGTTGATGATGAAAAAAATGGAAAGATATCCTGGATGTAAATCGTACAATAAATTGTTATTTATCGTGGATTTTTTTTCATTTAAATACATTGAATAAGTGATCAGAGGCATACTTCAATATGTTGTTGGTGTTATGGAAAAATTATCTTCAAGTCGACATTAAGATTTTTGAGTTGTATTACCATGATCATAAGTTGACATAGAAATTGGGGTTTACATATGACACCATAGCTACATGTGAAAACAACAGTAGGTTTTTTTGAAATGAAACTACCCATTTAGATATTTTTACCGTATGCGGCGCTTCTATGAGGAAAGAGTACAAGGGAAATCGACTCATCAAAGTCAGACTATGAAATAGGGAAAAAAGTTTGATATCAAGAAAATGTGTTACATTCCCCTAAACCAAATGTTGAAAATATTTTTTATGTCATCTATTGTTTCTGATTTAATGAGACGACATGTTGAAAGAAATCAGGAAAGTGATATGTTAAGCCACCCGATAGACTCTCAGGCATGGAAGGATTTCAATAAAAGACACCCTAACTTTTCTAAAGATGTATGTAATGTCTGATTGGGGTTGGAAATAGATGGTTTCAATTAATTCTAGTATATGGTTGGTTCAACTCATATCTCATGGCCTGTGGTGTAGGTTCCATATAATCTTCCTCTATGGATTTTTATAAGGAAAAAATTTATATTACCTTCCACTCTTATTTATGGGCCTAGAAGTATGTGGGATATTAATTAGGTTCACCTTCAACCATTTATTGATAGGTGAATAAATTTTATAGAGATGGTGTGATAACTTATTACTGTGAAATAAATGAAATGTTCAAAATGCAAGATGCTTTATTATGGATGATCAATGAATTCCTGGATTATGTAAATTTATCAAACTGAAGTATGAAAGGGGAATTTTCTTTCCCTTGTTTCAATAAATGAAAACAATCTGTATGACATAAACATTACCAAAAAAATTGGCGTACATGGGTCACAGATGTTTTCTCCCTCCTCAACACATGTTCAGAAAGGATAGAGTGACATTTGATGGTTCTAGAGAGTTCAACCCAACACAAAAGATCATGATATGAGTCAAAATATTATCTCATATTGAGAAAGAAAACATTATAAATGATTATAAATTTCAGTATTGGGTGGCCCATCCAATAGCTAGTATTCGTGGAGTGGGTAGACAATACAGTTTTAATTGAAAAAGAAAGTTATTTCTAATAATATTCCCTATTAGAAAACTAACGTGCAATGGCATAATTTTGATGTCATGCACTTTTATTTTTTTTTGATAATATATTTTGGACTATTTTAGGTGTCAGTGGAAAATTAGAGGACCTTGATAATGCACATCATGATTTGGAAGATATAGATTTAATGAAATAGTTTCATTTACAGTTAGCTGAGGTAAACAAGAATTATATGCCTACTACACAGTATAAAATGACTAAAAATAGAAAAAGGCATTTCATTCATTTTAATGATGATCAAGGTTCCAGATGGTTACTTTTCAAATATTTCAAAGTATGTGAATCTAATGAGCAGGACATTTCAAGGGTTGAAAATTCCTGACAATCATATACTACTTCATCATTTGATTCCAATTTTAATTTTTGATTCATTATCCCCTAATGTTGATCAACTGTTGATTGAGATGAGTAATTTTTTTAGACAGCTTTCTTTAAGAAATCAATGAATGAGTGATTTAAAAAGTTTGTAGGATCGAATTGTACTTACACTTTGTCACTTATATAAACTATTTCCCTCATCATCTCTCAATGTTATGGTTTACTTGAATGTTCACCTAACTAATGAAGTAACGACTGCTAGTCTAGTGAAATTCAGGTGGATGTATTCTATTGAGCGGCATTTGAATACATTGAAACAATTTATACGCAACAGAGATCATCTGGATGCATCAATAGACAATGGTTATTTGATGGATGAGTGTACTAATTTATGTGCATAATATCTTATCGATGTTGAAACAAAATTAGATCATCCCTCTTGGATTCATGATGTTCCAGTTGAAGAAGGGACCATATTTGATATGGACAACATCGAGTGGATACATGCGTATTGATATATCTTGTTCAATACTTAATCAGTTTCACCATTAATGAAGTAATTTTCTTATAAATTTTATATTTAAACATTTAAATGTATTTTTTGGAAGAATTTTATCATTTAAACATCGCATTACCATTTTTAAGAAACACATTGATGAGCTAAAAGAAGAGATGTATTGTGAGATTGAGTATCAAATTCAACAATCACATTATCTGTCATATCATGATTGGTTCAAGGATTTTGTACATATAAATTGATTTTCATTGTGTGTAAAGTGTTATTTTAATTTATTTATTCATAAATCATTATTTAATTATTTTAATTATATAGGTTCATAACCTAAGGGAGTTAGGTGACCCCACACTATCGGATGAATTTATCCAACTAGGTTAGGGTCCATTAATAAAAGCTCATCGTTATAAATCGATAGATGATAATAGATTTCAATTTAGAAATAATGATGTTGGTGAAAAAATAGGTACACAAAACAGTGCCATCAGTGTCCATTCATCGATTATGGTTATTAATATGGTCAATTGACAGACATCATTGAAGTTGTATTTGCACAAGTGTTGAAGTCTATATTTTTAATGTGTAATTGGATTGATCCAGTGCATGGACATACTGTCATTCAATACCAGTTTACATTGGTGAATTTTGACTATATTTTATATAAAAATGAATGAGTTCATAATGAAACTTTCATTTTCACATCACAAGATAAACGATTATTCCTCATTACTTTCCCTTTGAATCCTAGTTGGAATGTTGTTGTGAAAATGTCCCATCAAGGAGGGTTTTTATTTAAATAGGATGAACCCAAGACTATACCATTTTTGTCCAACTACTTCATCAACATACCATAGTTTAGTGTGAAGAATATATTTATTGGGTTAGAGTGATCATTGAAGGAGAGATGGTCGATTTGCGTGTTTAATGAAAGGTATAATTGTTTTCCTTCTCTTTAGTTTAAATATTTTCTTATGTTATTTAAAACATCCTAAAACTAAAATATAATGGTAAACAAAATTCCATTACATGTAATTAACAAATTATAATTTGGAAGTGAACAACACCACAAACTAGCAGTCAATATTACAAAAATTCAACATTTTTAATTCTCATAGAAAAAGAAAATCTAATATTTACAAATCTATTATAATAACACAAACCAAAATATGAGAATTTTTTTCTATATTCGAATATATCATTTCCAAAACCTAAAACCAGATTCAAAAACATATAAAGAACAATTACAAAAATCCAAAAAAAGAATGACAAAAAGCATTGGCAATCCCCTGTTTAAAAATGCCTAAATACATTATTTATCAAAAAATGAATTCAAATCAAAATTATTTCAATGATGATAAGCACTTTATAGGTCGAAGAATAAAATATGGAAATTAGTAAAGAGAAAACAATGATTTAATGTGATTCATCCAATGTTTTATATGTATGGGGAAGAATCAATAGGATTTTTCATTATGAAATAAAATAGATACAAGATATAGGGGGACATAATAACACCTAACTAATGAGGATAAAAAAGAAAAACATTAATAAAAATCAAGACAGACCACAAAAAACAATGCCTTTATCCCCCTCAGTGAGTGGAGAGGTGAACCTGGGAACCCAAACTAAAAACACTCACTACGCACAAACTTAAGAGACTCTGCCAATCAACTTCTTTTTGGTAATCCATGAACTAGTCCAGTGATCCTGCTTCTTATTTCAGATCTTTATTGATGAATATATATCCAAAAAACAGAATCCTTTACCCCACTATCTTTTTTAAAACTGAGTTTCCAAATCCAAAAAACCCAAATAGAAAGACCCTCTACAAATCAACGGAGTCCATAAAAAATAATGGAAACTAGGAGAGGCACGCCACCTAGGAAACCCCACTCCCAACCCCCTTGGATAACCCCCTCCCAGACAGCCCACCCCCCAAAAGTCCCCACAAGAATCCCCCCCACCCCACCTTCATAGCCCCTCCCCCTCCACCTGGATAGCCCCCACCCCCATCCCTAAATAGCCCCTACTACCAACCCCCACTTGGACACCCCCCACAACTCCCCTTGGACAACCTCCCCACCCGCAAAAACCCTCCCCCTCCAACTTAACATCCCCCAACCCCTTGACAACCCCTACCCCACCACCCTATGCCTTGGACAACCTCCCCATCACCCCCCTCAACCTAGATATCCCCACCATCCCCTAGACATCCCCACCCCAGCCCTTCTCTCTCCCCTTAGACAGCTCCCCCACCTCCGCCCCCACCATCGGGACAACCCCCCAGCCATTGAACAACCCCCATATCTCCTAGCCCCTCCCCCTCCACCTAGACCTTGGACAACCTATAGAAATCCCCCACACATCCCCTCCACCCCAGCCCCCCGACAGCCCCCATCCAAAGCCCATCCCCCTCCACCTGGATAGCCCCCACCCCCAACCTCGGACAGGCCCCACTCTCACACCCCCGAACAACCCCCCTCTTAGACATCCCTCCCCCAAAACATCCCCTAGATATCCCCCTACCAACACATCCCCTCCCCCTCAAACACGATTTCTCCCCACCCACCCCTGAACAACCCACACTCCCAACCCTCCTTGGAAAACCCTCCCGGACCCCCAAAAGAAAAATCCCCCCATACAGAACCATTGAAATGAAAACCTTCTGTTGTGCATATTTTTATTTATTTTTTGTTAAGTTTCTAATTTTTTAAAATCCAATTAATACTAAATATTATATCAATTTTTATATTATTAACAACTAAACACGTTTTATTTTTTAGAAAAACAATCCAATTTATATTATGGACACCTTGGATGGTCCCCTTACTATTGTTTTCTACAACTACAGGGATGTCAGAAAAACATGCAGCATATCCACATCATCCATCAAATCCATCTATATCTCAGGGTTGATATATGTTTGAATTTAAATGGGTTTATTTTTTATGTAATATATATATATATACATCTATCAAATTATGTATATAATTATTTTCAATAAGATCAGACAAGACTCCTTCTACCTCTCACAAGAGATGCCCTGGTCCTGGAATTTCATCATCAAATTCAGACACGACCTTTGATGTTTCATTTGACAAAATGTTTCATACTATGATACCGACTACCCATGAATTTATTTACCAATTGGGTCATATAATACGTGAACCACATCGATTTCATTTGACCACACATCTCTGTGCTTTTATCCCACAAAATACAATTGATCGACTTTAGAGGGATGTTCAGGTATGAAGACCAATTTTGGTTCTTCACTATGTTTAAAAATTACAAAACTTTATGATTGTATTCATAAATAGAATATTCTAAAAGTGTTCCTCAATGAGATTCAGCTATTGTGTATGGGAAAATGTTGTAAGATGTGGAAATATTATAAAGGAAAAGTCTAGAGGGAGAACTGGGTACCAAATGTGGGTGCCCCATACCTTCTGGAAAAATCCATGAGAGGTTTTCACCCATCTTAGTGGAGTGACATAGATGCATATTGGTCTACTGAGACCATTTAGGTTAGTATATTTATTTATTTTTACATATTTTCAAGATTGTGTGACATTATATTTGTTTGAAATTTGAATTAATTAAATGTAGGAGGTGTCAGCACGCCATTCCGAGAATCGAGAATTGCATGGACCACCTCACAACCTGGGGTTTGTTTATGTGTCTCAGATCTGACATGTGGTATTTATTATTAATCTATTAATTTATTATTTAATATAGTTTTGTGTTTCATTTTTGAATTTTATTGGTATACAGTTATGGGAGGAAGGTTCACCAACTGATAAAATTTTGATGTGGATGACAACTCGTGATCGAAATGATCTAGAGGTTTCATCTCTTATACTATATGCTTGTACTCATTACCAGTAATAAAATGCATCTGTTCATAAAAATATATATTAATGTATATTTAAATATTTCACAAGATCAATTTGATGCTGAGTTAAAATAGCTACTAGAGGACCAATGATAGCTTCCCATGTGAAGGGATGAGATATTCCATCGCATTATTGGTCGTAACGGGCATGGATATAGTTTTACCTATAGAATGGGGATTCTTGATTATGTAGTACCATTAACTGAGGTTGTCGGTCCTTTTTTTTCTTGGATGACATAGAAGCTATCAGATTTTGAGGCACAATTACTCGCTTTCAAGGAGGTAAATGCACAATTGATCGATGAAGTTAAAAAACTAAGGGAATATGTGCATTCGGTTTATGGTGAAGGGGATAATAAGATGTAGGTTTATAATCAATTAATTTATTTACTATTTATAATTTTATTTATGAAAATCGTTATAATTTTTTTTTCTAGTCCCTTGGCACACCGGATGGAGGTATCAGCCATGATTATGCATGAAGAATCCTATTAACGAGTTCTGTTTCTTTTATATTAATTATTTAATTAATGTAATATATTTATTTAGACTCTAAATGTAGAGTTTTTTTTGATTAGAACAACTTATGTATTTAAAAACTACAATGTTTTTTTAATTTTAAGAGTATGATCATCAATTTGATACTTTATTGTGATAGATAAATCCTTTGAATCCTAATCAGAGGATAGGAATAAAGCTAGGTGGCCTAATTGCATAATGGCCCAATGCCCCTATGGACAAATGGACTAAAGGCCTATTGGCCTAAGGGCCAAATGTCCTACTAGACTATTGGCCTAAAGGATGAATGTATAAAAGGCCCAATGACTGAAATGGCCAAACACCACAATAACCAAAATGGCCTAACACCACAATGACCTAACTCCCGACCCAACGGCATAACGAACCAATGACTGAATGAACGAATGACCCAAAGGAACAATTTTACAAATGAACTAATATCCTATTGGCCTAATGGCATTTTAGCTTATTTTCCAAATGATCAAATGGGCTTTTTTCCAAAAAAAATGATCTAATCGTGTAATGGATAATTTTTTTCTTTATACCATGATATCTGTTTTCCTGATGTGTTTATAGATAGTCTACTATATATAATCTTCTTATTTGTATGTTTTGTTATTAAGTGTATCAAAATGTTGTTCTTGGTAGAAATTGGAAAATAATGTAAACCCTGAATTGATTGATAATTAATTTGATAGTGAAATAAGAGTTATGTTTACCGAATCTGGTGTTAGTTATAATTTGATAGTAATCAAATTAACACATTGCACAAGTGTAATTGAAAATGAATCTATTGATGGGGGTTACATGGTGGAGGGGGATGGGATGAGAAAGTTAGGGGGGAGTGCGGGCTGTCTACGGTTACTATGAGGGGCTTTCCAGGGGGATTTGTTTTTGGTGGGGGGGGGGGGGGGGGGTTGTCCTGGGAGTGTGTTCTAGGGGACTATCTGAGGAGAGTTTCTTTATGTGAGGGGGGGCGGTGTCCAGGGGTGGGTTGGGGGGGGGGGTCTAGGGATGGGGAGATGGGGGGTTGGGAAGGGGGATTTCCGAGGGTGGGGTGGGTTGCGAGTGGGGTTATACAGGGGGTGTTCGAGGGGGGGTGTCCAGGGGGTGGGTGGGTTGGGAGTTGGGGTTGTCCATGGGTCGGGGGTGGTGGTGGGGGTTGGGAGGGTTGGGAGTTGGGGTTGTCCGGGGGGTCCGAGGTGAGTGGGGGGGATATACCAGGGGAGTTTGGGGGGTTGTGCTATTTGGTGTAGGGTGATCAATGTGGGGGTTGTCTGACTGGGGGGTTGGGGTGGGGCTTTCTGGGGGGGGCTATCCTGGAGGAGTTTATTTGGGAGGGGGTAGTTCGCGGGGGGTGGGGGGGTGGGTGGGGGATGTAGGGGGTCAGGAGGGAGGCTATCAAAGGGGGATGGATTAGGGGGGCTATTCTCTATATAAAATTACTCTACAGAGTTCAATTTTGAGAAAACATAGATGAATGGTTGTCCAAACCTCTTTCCAAACTTCCTCATCCCGTATGAGCATCACAATAGGTAACTACTAGAGTATAGTAGTGAGCCTAAGGGCCTAATGGACTAATGGCCTATTGCAAATATTGGCCCAATGGCCAATTGGATTATAGGAGACTTGAAAAAAATTCCCAATTGCTCTAACAACCTAACACCCTAACGCCCTAACGACCTAAAGACCATAGGGACAATTGGAGAAATGAACTATTTTCTTAATTACCTAATGTCGTAATTACCTAATGTCATGTTGGACTAATGGAATATTATCCTATTGTCTTAATGACCAAATGGCCTAATGGCATATTAGAATATTGGCCTAATGGCCAGTTGGATAAATGGAGACTTGGACAATCGGCCAAATTAACAAATTCCCAAATATCCAAACACCATAATTCCCTAACATCCTATTTCCTTAACAGTCTAACGCCCTAATGGAATAACTCCCTAACAACCTAACGCCCTAACAGCCAAATTCACTAACATCCAAATGCCCTAACAGCCAATCGTTGTAACAGTAAAATGCCCTAATGACCAAATGGCCCTACAGCCTAATGGCCCAATAACCTAATGGCACAACAGACTAAAGGACCAAAGACCTAATGGACCAATGTCTTAATGACCTAATAGACTAACCACCGAAAGTCTTAATGGCCTAATGTACTACTATTCAAATTAGATAATTTCTTATTGTCCTAATAGCATATTATAATATTTGAATAATGGAAAATTTGATAAATCGAGACTTCGGAAATAGGAAAAATTCCCAAATACCCAAATTTCCAAACTCCCTAACGGTCTAGTGGCCCAATTGAATTAATATATATATTCAAACTGGAAAAATATGTCCATGTTTCATTTGATTTGTTTAGTGGTGTATTTTTTATCTTATTTTAGGTTTATTGAAGAAGAAGATTGGAATGAATTGGTGCTATATGGATAGATGGATATGTGAATAAGTATGTCTTCCATTTATATTTTTTGAGGATTCTGGTGATTTTGCAATTTGGAATTGATGTTTGTTTTTCTGATTTTGGCTCTCTTTCTACTATTTGAGAAGCAACACTGTAATTCTTTTTAAAAAAATTTTCCCTAGTTAATGATCTCCTATGGAGATTGCTAATCGGTTGATTTTGTTAGAGCTCAGTGACCACCATTGGAGGTCACTATAAGCCAATTTTTAAGTTATCTATAGTGAATGCCAATGGCGGTCTCTATATCTCGACCGCCAATGGCAGTCACTATAGCTTGACCTAATAGCAGGTTACATTCGACCGAGGGTTAGGTCACCTACAATAACTTCCAATGGCGGTAACTATAGCCCTATAGTGACGGGCATAATGCAACCAATATTGGAAGTATTTAAATTCCATTAGAGACTACCAATGGAGGTTTCTAATGGTTCAATTTATATTACTGAATGTTACATTGAGGTTTTTTTCAAACATATTCCACACCCAAAAATAATTCAAGTCTTTTCATATAAAAAATATAGATATCCCAAGGAAAAAATTACTCCCCACCCTCGAGATATCATGCATTTCACAAGAATATTTCTCTTGACTGTACTCCCAATTATGTATCCATCATTACCACCCCAATCACTGACTCTACGTACAGGCTAAAACAATTCCCAAGTTATGAAAAAATAATTGAACGAGAGGGAAAAATATCAATTAAGGAACCAAAAAATGTATAATCTATATTTACATAATCTCTCACTATTAATGGTCCAACCTCGCTATCCACTATTGTAGACTGAACTACATGTAACTATTCTTCCCCTCATCCCTATGATGCAGTATGATCTCTCTAAGCTGCACCTCACTGCTGATACATGTTCTATTTCCATGAAAGAACTTGTACATTGCCTCTACCACTATGGCCTATATAACTAAAACTACTAGAATGATACAGTGCATAAGATCCTATTCATGTACTTTAGCTCTGTCTATATCCTCCCTCATTAACTGTCTATCATGGGTTCTTATAGAAAATATGTACATGGCCCATCTTACCATAATATGGGCACATTACATGTGGTCGGGAAAAATGTTTGGGAATGTGGCCCAACCTACCTCACTAGTGACAGATCACTCTATCAAGATTATAATTAACTAATCCATCTGTCTGGGTACTCTACTTCCCATTACTCTAGAAAATGTCATCCTAGCGATGCTTTATACTCTTGGAAGTTGTACTTCCTAATCATAGTTTTAGATATGATATTCTGATTCATCACTTATGAAATCTTCTTCAGCCTAAATATATTCCTTTGGGAATTAATTTCATATTTAATCTCATCCTAATACCGTTATTATGAAATAGAATCATCCCCTTCCAATGCTAAATAAAATCACTAAAAATATGTAATGAGTTTGGAATAGTCTCTCAAGGAAAATCACCCCTGAGTTAGCCTCATGAGCTCTACTTCTTTCTCCTACATGGGTGTCTCTTAATAAATGTCATAAAATAACTTCTCGTGAAAGTCCTTTCACTCTATATTATCCAGCTTTCATTCCCTAGTTTGGACCTCCCACTGAAACATCACCTGACTATGAGACAATTCACTAGCCTTCATGACTCTCTTATAAACATGATTCTCCAAGTGGTCATGTATATTATGTATTGTCACAATCCATTACCCATCTCCCTTAGGTCCTCTATGTTTAGAAAAACTAGAAGTATACTGAAATTGGAACTCCCTCATCAGAACAAACATGATTTTCACAACCCTCCCTGGGTCTCTTTCTATAAACTACATGAAGCATGCAATTTTCTCTAAAAACTACTCTCCTATTTACTCATATTTATCTATTACTACATTAAGTTCCACCACTAGAGATCATCCACCACCACATCCTCCTGTCGTCCTATAAAAAAGAGTCATATTGGAGGAATAACTCTATAATTCCTAACAAATTCCTTTAAAAACATGACAAAATAGTAATAAAAGTACCTGGATTAAAGTAAAACCAAAATAATTCATTCCGTAAACCCCACCTCTCAATTAAAACTATGGTTTTACCACTACCCTTAACCATCCTACATCGAGGTCATGTCTAAGAATGTGTAAACTCATTATCATTATTAAAGATTCACCAAAAACCTATTTATTAACATTATGTATTATTTAAAACTCCCAATTTCATATTTGGTACATTTTCAATAAAATATACAATCAAAAGGAGAAACAATTCAATTTAAAAAACTTACACAAAATCTATTTTCTCATGCATGCATAAAATAAATGAATGCCAAAAAATAATCTTGATTGACTAGAATGATTCATGCATACTCCTAATCATCCCTTAAAAGGCTAAGAGTCATATATCATCAATTGTTTTTGATACATTAGTCACTTCACACCACATGTTCATCACCCAAAGTGAAATAATATTCATATGTAATATAGAATAGAAATAAAATCAATCCCAACATGGGTACATGGATTTTCATCTATACATTTGTTAGATACTCCCATGAATGAGCTAATAACCAAAAAACACATACTCCTAGTATCCATTGTAAATTCCCCAAATAGTAAGAGAAAAATAAAATAAAAGAAAAATACTATATGATATAACTTTGTAACATCCTGATTTGGGTTCCACATTTTGGTTCCAAAATATGGACTACCATGCAACCTCTAGTTCACCTCAACGTATACCAAATAGTAATGATTAGAAACAAGGGTCTATTATCTATCATGGGGATACTATTCCCGCTTTATCAATGTAAGTTAACATCATAAAATGTTTAAATAATCACAACAAAATAATAATAAAATGATATAACATAACTAGAATAGTACCAGTATCCCAAGATGATCAAAAGATGAAATTAAAAAATAGAACTAAGCATTATATATTTCATGCTTAAGTATTTTACAAGTATCAAAAATGAAAACCCAAATAGTAAATACACATTCAAATCCAATGCATATCCCGAACCACACCTGCTCCCTTTTTGTAGACTACTTCAAAAATCATTCATCTAACACAGGTATATTTCCATTATCCTATCCTGAAAACATGGATTATCTTTGGGTACCAATCTGGCAGCATGAGTAGGCTGTGAGTACAAATCAGTAGGCCATAACAAATGACATCTAAAAAACTCTAGCCATTAACAGTGTATACAATTTATAAAAAATGAAACAAAAGTAATTAAGTAAATAGTATACATTTTTTGAATAATCCTTTATCTAGCCACATAAACCCCGAGGTTCCTAAGGACAGTTGAATCTCAATACCTAATTCAACCCATGATGGAGTCTCAACTAGTCCAAATTTTCAATTCACAATTCATTGAACAAATGAAAATTCAATATCCACTTCATTTCAATTTATAAAATGTATAATTTGAACTATATTCAAAGGACAAAATTTTTTGTGGAGTTTATCATTTCTATCACTCTGTGAGTATTTGTTTCATTAGTCCATATCTCACACGTCATGGGGTTTTGTAGCATCAGTTCCTTTTCCATACGATTTACATATATGTGAA
Organism: Viscum album; assembly: GCA_963277665.1. Taxonomy (NCBI): domain Eukaryota; kingdom Viridiplantae; phylum Streptophyta; class Magnoliopsida; order Santalales; family Viscaceae; genus Viscum; species Viscum album. Next base: position 1,737,338,115 of record OY728135.1, on the reverse strand, counting down.
GGGTCCTATAATGTCATGGTGAGGACCTTGTAGGTATTTGGACCATGATTACTGGTCCCACACTCATATATCAAATAATCACATATATCATATTTATCTAAATATCACACTAGTTAATTTACAAATTATTTAATCCTCTTTAAAAATTAAACATTTACATCATTACATTAATTAATTCAATAATTTATTAATCACATAAAACCATTCAATTAATTCACCTATTAATTGGTATCATAAATTACATTAATTAATTCAGCAACTAATTAATCATAATAATAAATTTCCCAAGATTAATTAATTAACCAATTAATTAATAAAAATTACACCGTCCCAACATCTCTATATTTAATTCAATAATTAATTACCCAAATTTAATAAATTCTAATGTACCCTTAGTCAATACAATGATTAATTAATCCAATTTAATAATTATAACAATCCTATTACAATTCCAATAATTAATTATTCAAAATAAACAAACCCAACATCCCATTAATTAATTCAATAATTAAATAATATAATGCATAAATTATGAAATTTCCCAAAATAAATGAGTTGCCACTTCCATAACCCCATTATTCAATCACTTATACAGTCCATAAATTAATTAAATCCCAAAATTAATTAATTCAATAATAAGAAAATCAATTTCTAATTATCCAATAGAAACCCCACTATTACAAATACAAAATTGAAATCAAGACTATGGGATTTGAAATTTTGACCACCTACCCTAATTTGTTGGAAATTCTCACCAATTGAAATCCCTAATTTGAGCAAAATAACGAAGAAGAATGGGATTTTAAATAGAAACCTACATACCAAATTAAATGAATCAAGATAAAAAAAATACAAGATCCAGATCCAAAAATCCTTGATCTAGGTCCGAAAATCTAGATTTAGATATAACAAAACATAGGATAACTTCCCTTCAAGAAATAGAGAAGAACATGAGAATAAATGGAATCAAACAATGATGAGATTCACATAGATGGAAAGGTGTAGATATACAATATAGGATATGGATTTCCATGAATAGAGGTTTGGAGATTTAAGAAATCATCTGAGAGCCTCCAAAATCATGAAAATTTAACTAGGGGTGTCTTGGGGTTTGTTTGAGGTTAACATTGATGATTAGTTATTTTTGAAACTAATTTTTGGGTTAATTTAAATCTAGTGAATAGATTTCTGGGAAAGGGTTCATAGGTTTCTAAAACATTCATATTTACCATGATTCTCATGTATAGAGGGGGGATCATGGTTTATTATAATAGGGTACATTGGCTGAAAACCCATTTGTTAGCCGTGAAAACCCTATCCATCCAGTATGGCACAGTTTACTGGGCCAATGTGGATGGTTTAGAAATATCATGTGCTAATTGTTCACTCCACTTCTTCCTTATTTTTTTATAAACTTTTCACCAAAAAATACCTAAGGTAAAACCAAAACAAAATGTTTTTTAAAATAAAGAAAAATTGATTACATCCAAACAATCTCAAGCCATCTCTTGAAATGTCTGGGAACTTATAGTATCCCTACCAAAAAAAATATCTTCCTCGATATGTACTCAAAATATTATATAAGATTCTGAATCAAAATGACCGGTCCACTAATCCATCATAAATTCTTCTCTCTCCCATGTTTCCTCCTAAACACTTTCATGTTTCCATGATACATGAACTATCGACACAGTCTTTCCCCGCAACACCTTCCCAATGTGATCCAAAACATGTATCATATGTTTCTCAAAATATGAATCTAACTCAATCTCTACATCATCCAAATCTAAAAGATGATATGGGTTGGGGTGATATCACCAATGTGTTGACACATAAATGAAATCATACATAGCACAAAACCTTTGTGGAAGATCCAATTGGTACGCCATCAGCCTGATTCTCTCCACAAATTCAAATGTTCCAAACAACTTATGCACTAGATTGCGTTTTAACTTTATCCTACGGTGGCCCAATCTAGGTGACACATGAAGGAATACATGATCACCCCTATGAACTGTTTATTTCGACAACATTTATCACTATATGAATTATTTCTACTCAGATCTATTGCAATATGCTTTTGAATCAGGTGAAACTTCTCTAATGTCTCCTGCATGAGACTTAGTCCCAATAGTTCTAACTCACCTACCTACATCTAGTATAGAGATGATCTACATGGCCTTACATAAAGTCCTCATATGTTGATATCTAAATAGTTTCTTAATAATTTTTGTTATAGGTTAATTTCACTAAATCTAGGTGCTTCTCCCAACACCCACCGAAGTCTATGAAATGTGCTCAATGTATATCCTAAATCACATGAATAGTACATTCTGAATTCCAATCTATTTCGGGGTGGCAAGATGTATTAAAAACACCTGTAAACCAAGAACCTATTAATATATATTCTAGAATAGAGAAGTAAGATACAAATTTAAATCTGAAACATTAGTCTATGGAACACCATAATGATTGAATTTATCTCAAAAATAAATTTCTCCCAGCTTATCCCTTGAGAAAGTCTCCCGTATCGATAATAAATGAACCATGTTGGTCAAATGGTCTAAAATCACCCATATTCTGTCATTCTTATGAGGCTTACTCAAGAGATGCACCATGGAGTCCTTCATCACATCATCCCACTTCCATTATAGAATGATAAATATATATAATAAACAACTAGGTCATTTATTCATAGCCTCCACATGTTGAAATGTGAAGCACTAGGTCAGTAACACTGTTATATCATTTTTCATGTATGGACACTGAAACCATCATCATAGGCTTTGATAATTTTTGTTAAACATGGATGTGGCACCCAGTTTGAGTCATGAAATTCATGCATCAACTCCTATTTCATGATTTTAGGAACAATAATCCAATTCCTGACATAGATGATCTCATCCCCACCTATATTCCAATCGGAAGGTGACTCCCCACCTTAAAGGATTTCCCAAAAGGGAGAACATTCCAAATTCTTATAATGAATGCTCTTGATCTATATCAAAGGTTTAGACTCCATTGATTCTGATATGAGGTCCATCTGCTCTTGAATATCCTAAACCACCACATGCATCTCATCCAGTTAAGAGATTATCTTCCACTCAACACTAGACTTCTAAATAGTCTGAGTCTGAGTTTTCCTGCTTAAGGATAAACCAACATTGTCTCCATTTTCAGGAATTTATTCTAGCTCAAAATAAAATGGATTCATATAATCAAACCACCTTTGCTTCCAGAGATTCAAATCTCTCAGTGAAAAGATATTATTCACATTCTTGGGTTCTGTATACACATTAAATGTTTGTCTAAAAAGATATTTTCTCTATCACTTCAATCAATAAAACACTATATCTAAATCATGATTATGTGTATGGATGTTCTGTTCATGTGGCCTAAACTACTATAACACATATTCTACAACTTAATCTCCCTTCTTAAACACCACTCCCCACACTATTCCAGAGGCATTACAAAACACATTGTACTCCTCACATAGCTCGAGTATGATCATGATTAGTGCTGATGTCAAATGCTTCTTCAAGACCAAGATGTAGTTCTCGCATTCTTTCATCCATTCAAACATTACCAAAATATTTTTGAAGACCTAAAGTATTGATTCAAATATGGAAAATTTCTAGATGAACCTATTATAATATACAGACGACCCAAAAATAAAAAATTTATTAAAAAAATCATTGGGCCTCTATAAAGACATGACTTCATGAACCTTATATTGGTCCACGGACACACCTTCCTCTGAGATTATGTGACCAAAGAAGTGTACCTACTTAATCCATAACTAACATAGAGATAGTTTGGTATATAACCAATTCTCCCTCAGTTTACTATGTATGATGTCAAGATGATGGGAGGGGTCATCATGAGTCATGGAGTACATCAAGATTTCATAGGATCTAAATGATGATGATGATGCTCAATATACGAGGGGGGGGGGTGAATTGTATACATTAAAAATTCCTTTGGAACCATTAATGAAAATAGAAAAATTTCATAGAGAAAGTTTATAACCTTAAAGAAATCAGTTCTTATGGTTAGATAAGGAAACATAGTTTAAAAAAGTTAAACAAACATTCACAAAACCTCTTAAAGAAACCTTTCCTTAAACATTATAATATTAAGAAAAAAACTTAAGAAGTATTTTCTTAATGGAATTATTCTACCTTAAAGCATATATTGTAACACCCCAGGATTTCAGAGTGTGTTATTTCTTAAAAATAATTCAATAACTTGCACTACACGCAACACCGAGTTCAATCACACCATTAAAAGAGGTCATGAATAGTATTAACTACATTTTGAACTTTATATAATCCTTATAATTTTAGAATCCCTATTATGAGTTTCTTAGTCATAATGCAAGAACAAATTCATTTTCAGTATTTCACTTTTATCAACTTCTAATAGTGAAACCTTTTTAAATACAATATTTTAAACTTTTTGACTAAATGGAGACATCAAAAAATTTAAAATGAAACATCCCAAGCGTCCACGGTACCCTTTCCTTTGGATAAAACAGTAGCGTGTGTTGTACGCAACTTCGAGTTCTAACACACCGTAACCAATCAAACTAGTTGTTATGAATAGTAATACCTACTTTTTGAAGTTATATATATTTTATATTTTAAAATGGACTTCATTTTTGGATTCGGAATATCAAATTTAGCCTAAGGTGAAATTTTGGTACTTTTCGGATAACTTTCATATTTTGATGAATAGTGAAAATTACTAAATTTTAATTAAAAACAACTTTTTTAATCAAAATAATTAATAGTGATAAATTATTAATTTGAGTGGTTTTAAAGTATATTTAGAATATATTTTTACCACTTAATATAATGTTGGTCATTGGACATAATTGTACAATTAAACCGATCATAAACAAGTGTCAATCTTTTGATAGTTATTATCTCTTAAAAACACGCTTTTTGTTTTGACAGCGGGAATTAATTTTAAATTAATTTCTGCCACTTCTGTGTTTTGAATTTAGAAAAATGGATTCCATATTTGGAATCAGGATGTTCAAATTGTGTAAATAGGTAACTTTTATTTTTAGACATTTTGAATAATTACTGCGGTAAATATTTTATTTACCATGGTTAAGGGTAAATCCGGTAAATAAGGGTAAAAAAATAATATTATAATAATACTAAATTACCCTAAAACGTGTCTTAACCCTATTGGTTGATACATGGTCGACCATGGGCATCTTTGGGTCTATTTTGGGACCCCATGGATCCACTTGTGAGTGATAATGACACTTTATTTTAATTAAGTTAAAATGAATACAAAAATGGCATAAGCTTACATCTTTTAGAAGAAGAATTTTTACATAAGGTTATATATGTTGGATTTTAGATTATAAATATTCATTAGAAAGCTAAACAGATTTCCTACATAATGTTATTTTATTTATAATTTTTAGACATTAAATAATTTATTTTATTTATGACACAATGATGATGCAGTAATTACTATAATAGTGAAAAATTAAAATAATTGATATTATAAATACCCAAATAAATATAATATGAAACTTTTAATGAATTAAACTAATTTCCTAGGATAATATGATATATTAGGATTGATTTAATTGACTTTTTTCTAAGTAATAAATCTGTTATGAGTTTCACAAAAAATCAACTATTGAATAGTGTCAAAATTGACATAAAAGAGTTCTTAAAACAAATATTATATTATTAATTGATATTAAATTCCTAAAAATCTAAGGTTCGGCCAAGAGACTTATATCATGATAGGTTAATCATTAATGGACCACTTGGGGGTCGCTTGGATGTATATGGTAAGTTTATTAACCATATAATATAAAAATACAAAGAGACATTGTAAAAGTGAAACTAATTAACTTAGAGTTAATACTTAAAGATAAGGTTAATATAAGTACCCAAACCTGTCTAAATTCTATTGGATGAGTTGTTTTCGACCCATCCCCACCTCAACCTTTGAATAGTCAACTTTGGAGCCATTAGAAACCGAATATGAATATATTATAAATTAATATTTCTAGCTTTTCCAAAGGTGCCCCTCACCCCTCTTATAAAAGGGCACTCCTCCTTCTCATTTCTTCACACCTCTCAAGCCACTTGGCTCGTCCAAACTCTGCCCAACTAAGCTCCCCACATCCCTCTCCTCCTCCTTGAAGCTTCCCCTTAGGCAGAAAGCATTTCATGAAGTCCTTTGGTTCCAACCAAAGTGAGTTACCTAGATTAAAGGTAACGATTTCTCTTAAATTATTTTCATTTATTTTGCTTCTCCAACCCCCAAACTCTTTTTATTTCCTTTCTTTTGTAACAACACCAGTATACACAATATACTAGGATGTTGTTATAAGAAGGATTCAAACTACACATACACACAACTCCATCTAATGGATGATGAACATAATGTTTCTGTGGATGGCAAACTAACGTCTCACGAAACGATGATTGTTCAAATACATCTTACCACCTCTCATGGTGGCCATTATGATGGAACTGTAATTAAATATGATATTAATGATATATATTTTATATATAAGCTTCTGTAATTCCATTTTGTTTCATACCATTATTCGTTTCATGTTGTATATACATACGATAATTTCATTTGAGGAAGTGCGGACTACCGCCCCCTTAAAATGATATGACTCGTTCATACCACACATGGAACGTATAAAGGATGGTGTTAATGAACTTAAGTAACATATATAAAATATTATATTATACTGGAATAGTAATATACCTATGTATCATTTGGATTCGATTCTTTTAAAATAAAAATTAAATGGAAGTAGCGTTCGTGCGTACGTACGGACTACCGTCTCCACGAATGCGATGAGATTCACTCTCCATCGTATCCATTCAAGTATAATTATCATTTAATGATTTAAAAATTATGTTTAAGGGCTTGATTTCATTCTGGATATGAATAATGTACAACAAACATGACTTATGTAACAAAACATATAAAAGAAAATGAGTAAGTTAACACCCGAAACGACGATAATTCTAAGATATTATTAACAAATCATTGTTAAAAGATCATATATGATATCATATTAATATATATGATTCTTGTATAATTTAATAACAATTATTTCACCATTATACAGGAGGTTAACCTACCCCAACCAAGGAAAAGTACAAGGTAAGGGTTATTCCACAATCTCTTCATTATCCGAGGTTGTATATACGTAATAATCTACTGGGATCTCTTTATCAACCACATACATGTTTTCTTAAAAATGTATTTCAAAACATTTTTACTATTTAAAAGAATATGGGTTAAAGTCATTTATACCCTTGTTTGACTTTTTATAAGAGGTTTATAAAGGAATCTTTCCGTCGTTTTCAAAACAAGGTCCTTTTTAACCTTTTCGACAGAATTGAGGTAAGAATGTTTTTTTTAACTTATACGGCGGGTGCGGTTATTTTCCGACGTTATAAAATCGTCGAAGTTTTCCATACAAGCTTATAAGAATATTTTCAAAGAAAATGTTTTATTTTATATGGATCTTAAATGATTTCAAAATAAAAGGAGATATTTCTTTTAAAAGAATTTTGATTTCATCTATGTCAACATCCTTTGATGGATTTTAAGATTATTTGAAGTTGATTTATTATGATACAAAACTTCTATATTGTATTGAAGGTTTTGTGATATGTTTGACTATGGATGTGCTATTTTTATACCATTCATAGTTTATGGTGAAAGTATTGACATTTTGTATGCTAGTTTTAATACGAATGTTTATGTTATGTTTAAACCTTTTCATATGGGAATGCATTGGACTTAATAAGTGACGGGTGGAGCCCGCTATAGCTCCTCGATGCATCGGTAGGTCTCATGAGACAAACTAGTGTCTTGGCACAAGGCCTTGACAAAATCTTATTTGTAGTCTTGGCACGAGGCCTTGGCTATGTGGTTATGATAGTCTGGCATTATGCATTCCAACATTATGAAAGTGGTTATTGATTTTGCATGTGATTATTCGATTAGTAGAATATCCATGTGAATAAGTAAATGGCATTATTTCATTTTACTTTTGCCATACTATGTTGAAGTTCATGTTTAAAAGGCTTTTGTTTTAGTAATTCATTGCCTTAAATGTTTATGCTTATTTTTAATGTTCCGCTATATTGTTATCCTTACTGGGCATTTGAGCTCACCCCTTTTCTATGTTTTATTTTTCCCAGGTAGTGAAGAAGTAAATTATGATTGACTTGCAGGGATATTATGAGGGGTTAATAGTGTGGATATGAAGACTTTGTTGTTGTAGTAGTTTTTCACTTTGAAATGTAATGTAAAACTTTATGAATATATCTAGTGTTTCCAAGGCTACTAAACCAATCGGTCTTTCGAGATTTGATCTTTCTTGTGATCATGCCAATGTTATGTAATTAATGCACTGACTCTGGGCAGCTGGGGTCGGGGCGTTACAGTTGGTATCAGAGGAAGTTTAGTACAAACCTTGGAAGCTAGATTTAGATAAACTCTGATTAGAGCACGTATACCTAAGATGAACTTTGAGGATTAGTATAGAAGAACTTCCTAGAATTTTGGTATTGTAGAGATTTTGTGAGTTTTCCGAGCAATACATCCCTGTCTGGATACGAGCAGGTAGAGGCGGCTCTGGCACAGATGTACCTAGGGGTAAAACCCGAAAACACCGCTTTGAGCTAGACTCGAACGGGAACTGGTGCACGACAACGGGCCTTGCTGCACTCTTGGTTACGACACTCCCGGGGGATATGCTTAGGATAACTCTCATTTCCTTTACAAATCATTTTGAAGGGATTATGAGTATATACTTCCTCAAAGAAAACATTCTTATGATTATGGATTATATCCATAAATAGTTCAACTTATGTTAAGTGTTTTATAAGTATGGGATTATGTGTTTTGATTCATAAACTGATCTAGTTTATGCCATGGTATAGAAATGGCGCCCAGTAGAAGGAATGAGAACTCCAGAAATACACATGATTCAAAGAGAAGGAAGGATCATATCTTTCATGGTCTTAAGCTAGAATTTATAAGAGAAATAGTCTCCCATGTATTATCATCATATGAAGAAATAATATCATGTGTTGATAAGATAAGTAAAGAGTTTACTGAGTCCTATGGCTTTGAAGGGAAGCAAGAGAAGAAAAGGATGGAAGAGAGAAAGATGGATAAAGGGAAGAGGGAAAAGAAGAATTTTCTCATATGCGGTAACTGTGGAAAGAAACACCCTGGAACTTGCCTGAAAGGAATGGGAGTTTGTTATAGTTGTAGAGGAAAAGGGCACAAAGTACGTGACTGCAAGGGTAAGAAAATGGTTTTAAATGTACAATGCTTCATTTGCAAGGAGTTTGGACACTACGCGAACCTATGTCCCAGTCATCAGACTATGCCGCAAATGATGTTATTGGATAATAATCAAGTTATGATACTACCACAGATGAAGAGGAATGGTTATAGTTCTTATGTTGATTATGTCAATTGAGTGTTGTATCAACAATGTACTTGTTACAATAATTATGGAGTATATAAGGATTGTATTGCAGTACTATTTCATTAAGGACTTGAGATTGTGTGGAACAAAGAAAAGTGACTCATTAGCAGGATAGATTTTTGGAAAATATATGGTTGAGAGAATGATAAACCATAATATAGTTCTGATACTGAGGTAGTGATTTTGGAATAATATGTGATTGTTTTGGATAAATTATATTGGATATTCTTGACTACCTTGGAACTGATTAATGATTTGTATATTCCATCATTGTTGGGGTTTAAAACATTTTTGGATTAATGAAGTATATCCAGCATTCTATATGGAATAAGGGAGAATGAATGTAATCAATAAGGAATATGGTAATACATGATGAAGGTATTCATATGCTATTACGGGGTAAAAAGGATCTATATTATGTTTACCTTCCTTATGAATGTTGGACTGTGAGTTTGAACAGAAGTATTTTGGATAGTTCTAGTTTGGATTATTTTGGATTGCCATAAAAGGACAACCCGGAGGTCGGGCGGCAACCCGTCGCGTCCGGCAAGGCTGCGAGACTTGAACCCGCAACCAAAGGGCGACAATGGTGTATCACCTACCACTATCCCACGAGATGTCCTAGATTAAATAAAGAAGTTTTTTAAAAGATCTGGTAGATGAATTATAAATTCGTTTATTTTGGAACCCTCTATGAATAGTATAAATAGAATTTTTTTTACGAGTGAATGATGAGTTTTGGTAGAAATTTATTAATGGATAAAACTCTAATTATAAACTAAGTATATCTCCTTATTATCTTATCCAATCTCATAAATAAATTCCTCAACATTAATAATAGAAACTTAGAACAAAAATGTTGTCCTAGATGGTACCTTAAATCATCACAAATTTATGGCTTTGGGATTGTTGGCCTTTTCATAGCCATGTTCTCTACCACTCTCCATCAGATAATTGATGGCTAGATTTTTCTTCCATATCCATATTTTCTTACATGGAACCCTAGTATGTGTTATTTTCAGTAATCTTCATACTTTCGACTCTTTATTTTAAATAGAGGCCTCGTTAATTCATTTTTCGATGTGGGATTTCAACTAAGATATTTTGAAACGTCAAAAATGTGTTATCCCAATACCCTATATTTTGTTGAACCGATGGTACTTCAAATCATCATAGATTGATGAGTTTAAGGACCTCAATTATACACTTGTTTTTGATTGATGACCTCAATCACTACCTATAAATATTTACGTTTTTCCTCCGATTATATGTCTCTAATTGCCGCCAATGTTCTCCTAATCGAGATCATAATTTGGTGGTGACCCTTTAATTTCTCTTTTCCTAATATTAAGACTAAATTTTAGTAACCCAATTTTCAATGTGGGTTTTCCCACAAATATATTTTCTACTTTCAACCTTTTATCTTTGAAGAACAATTTCAAATTGCGAGGATGCAATTTATTGAAGGAGGGGAGAATGTAACACCCCAGGATTTCAGAGTGTGTTATTTCTTAAAAATAATTCAATAACTTGCACTACACGCAACACCGAGTTCAATCACACCATTAAAAGAGGTCATGAATAGTATTAACTACATTTTGAACTTTATATAATCCTTATAATTTTAGAATCCCTATTATGAGTTTCTTAGTCACAATGCAAGAACAAATTCATTTTCAGTATTTCACTTTTATCAACTTCTAATAGTGAAACCTTTTTAAATACAATATTTTAAACTTTTTGACTAAATGGAGACATCAAAAAATTTAAAATGAAACATCCCAAGCGTCCACGGTACGCTTTCCTTTGGATAAAACAGTAGCGTGTGTTGTACGCAACTTCGAGTTATAACACACCGTAACCAATCAAACTAGTTGTTATGAATAGTAATACCTACTTTTTGAAGTTATATATATTTTATATTTTAAAATGGACTTCATTTTTGGATTCGGAATATCAAATTTAGCCTAAGGTGAAATTTTGGTACTTTTCGGATAACTTTCATATTTTGATGAATAGTGAAAATTACTAAATTTTAATTAAAAACAACTTTTTTAATCAAAATAATTAATAGTGATAAATTATTAATTTGAGTGGTTTTAAAGTATATTTAGAATATATTTTTACCACTTAATATAATGTTGGTCATTGGACATAATTGTACAATTAAACCGAACATAAACAAGTGTCAATCTTTTGATAGTTATTATCTCTTAAAAACACGCTTTTTGTTTTGACAGCGGGAATTAATTTTAAATTAATTTCTGCCACTTCTGTGTTTTGAATTTAGAAAAATGGATTCCATATTTGGAATCAGGATGTTCAAATTGTGTAAATAGGTAACTTTTATTTTTAGACATTTTGAATAATTACTGCGGTAAATATTTTATTTACCATGGTTAAGGGTAAATCCGGTAAATAAGGGTAAAAAAATAATATTATAATAATACTAAATTACCCTAAAACGTGTCTTAACCCTATTGGTTGATACATGGTCGACCATGGGCATCTTTGGGTCTATTTTGGGACCCCATGGATCCACTTGTGAGTGATAATGACACTTTATTTTAATTAAGTTAAAATGAATACAAAAATGGCATAAGCTTACATCTTTTAGAAGAAGAATTTTTACATAAGGTTATATATGTTGGATTTTAGATTATAAATATTCATTAGAAAGCTAAAAAGATTTCCTACATAATGTTATTTTATTTATAATTTTTAGACATTAAATAATTTATTTTATTTATGACACAATGATGATGCAGTAATTACTATAATAGTGAAAAATTAAAATAATTGATATTATAAATACCCAAATAAATATAATATGAAACTTTTAATGAATTAAACTAATTTTCTAGGATAATATGATATATTAGGATTGATTTAATTGACTTTTTTCTAAGTAATCAATCTGTTATGAGTTTCACAAAAAATCAACTATTGAATAGTGTCAAAATTGAAATAAAAGAGTTCTTAAAACAAATATTATATTATTAATTGATATTAAATTCCTAAAAATCTAAGGTTCGGCCAAGAGACTTATATCATGAGAGTTTAATCATTAATGGACCACTTGGGGGTCGATTGGATGTATATGGTAAGTTTATTAACCATATAATATAAAAATACAAAGAGACATTGTAAAAGTGAAACTAATTAACTTAGAGTTAATACTTAAAGATAAGGTTAATATAAGTACCCAAACCTGTCTAAATTATATTGGATGAGTTGTTTTCGACCCATCCCCACCTCAACCTTTGAATAGTCAACTTTGGAGCCATTAGAAACCGAATATGAATTTATTATAAATTAATATTTCTAGCTTTTCCAAAGGTGCCCCTCACCCCTCTTATAAAAGGGCACTCCTCCTTCTCATTTCTTCACACCTCTCAAGCCACTTGGCTCGTCCAAACTCTGCCCAACTAAGCTCCCCACATCCCTCTCCTCCTCCTTGAAGCTTCCCCTTAGGCAGAAAGCATTTCATGAAGTCCTTTGGTTCCAACCAAAGTGAGTTACCTAGATTAAAGGTAACGATTTCTCTTAAATTATTTTCATTTATTTTGCTTCTCCAACCCCCAAACTCTTTTTTATTTCCTTTCTTTTGTAACAACACCAGTATACACAATATACTAGGATGTTGTTATAAGAAGGATTCAAACTACACATACACACAACTCCATCTAATGGATGATGAACATAATGTTTCTGTGGATGGCAAACTAACGTCTCACGAAACGATGATTGTTCAAATACATCTTACCACCTCTCATGGTGGCCATTATGATGGAACTGTAATTAAATATGATATTAATGATATATATTTTATATATAAGCTTCTGTAATTCCATTTTATTTCATACCATTATTCGTTTCATGTTGTATATACATACGATAATTTCATTTGAGGAAGTGCGGACTACCGCCCCCTTAAAATGATATGACTCGTTCATACCACACATGGAACGTATAAAGGATGGTGTTAATGAACTTAAGTAACATATATAAAATATTATATTATACTGGAATAGTAATATACCTATGTATCATTTGGATTCGATTCTTTTAAAATAATAATTAAATGGAAGTAGCGTTCGTGCGTACGTACGGACTACCGTCTCCACGAACGCGATGAGATTCACTCTCCATCGTATCCATTCAAGTATAATTATCATTTAATGATTTAAAAATTATGTTTAAGGGCTTGATATCATTCTGGATATGAATAAGATACAACAAACATGACTTATGTAACAAAACATATAAAAGAAAATGAGTATGTTAACACCCGAAACGACGATAATTCTAAGATATTATTAACAAATCATTGTTAAAAGTTCATATATGATATCATATTAATATATATGATTCTTGTATAATTTAATAACAATTATTTCACCATTATACAGGAGGTTAACCTACCCCAACCAAGGAAATGTACAAGGTAAGGGTTATTTCACAATCTCTTCATTATCCGAGGTTGTATATACGTAATAATCTACTGGGATCTCTTTATCAACCACATCCATGTTTTCTTAAAAATGTATTTCAAAACATTTTTACTATTTAAAAGAATATGGGTTAAAGTCATTTATACCCTTGTTTGACTTTTTATAAGAGGTTTATAAAGGAATCTTTCCGTCGTTTTCAAAACAAGGTCCTTTTTAACCTTTTCGACAGAATTGAGGTAAGAATGTTTTTTTAACTTATACGGCGGGTGCGGTTATTTTCCGACGTTATAAAATCGTCGAAGTTTTCCATACAAGCTTATAAGAATATTTTCAAAGAAAATGTTTTATTTTATATGGATCTTAAATGATTTCAAAATAAAAGGAGATATTTCTTTTAAAAGAATTTTGATTTCATCTATGTCAACATCCTTTGATGGATTTTAAGATTATTTGAAGTTGATTTATTATGATACAAAACTTCTATATTGTATTGAAGGTTTTGTGATATGTTTGACTATGGATGTGCTATTTTTATACCATTCATAGTTTATGGTGAAAGTATTGACATTTCGTATGCTAGTTTTAATACGAATGTTTATGTTATGTTTAAACCTTTTCATATGGGAATGCATTGGACTTAATAAGTGACGGGTGGAGCCCGCTATAGCTCCTCGATGCATCGGTAGGTCTCATGAGACAAACTAGTGTCTTGGCACAAGGCCTTGACAAAATCTTATTTGTAGTCTTGGCACGAGGCCTTGGCTATGTGGTTATGATAGTCTGGCATTATGCATTCCAACATTATGAAAGTGGTTATTGATTTTGCATGTGATTATTCGATTAGTAGAATATCCATGTGAATAAGTAAATGGCATTATTTCATTTTACTTTTGCCATACTATGTTGAAGTTCATGTTTAAAAGGCTTTTGTTTTAGTAATTCATTGCCTTAAATGTTTATGCTTATTTTTAATGTTCCGCTATATTGTTATCCTTACTGGGCATTTGAGCTCACCCCTTTTCTATGTTTTATTTTTCCCAGGTAGTGAAGAAGTAAATTATGATTGACTTGCAGGGATATTATGAGGGGTTAATAGTGTGGATATGAAGACTTTGTTGTTGTAGTAGTTTTTCACTTTGAAATGTAATGTAAAACTTTATGAATATATCTAGTGTTTCCAAGGCTACTAAACCAATCGGTCTTTCGATATTTGATCTTTCTTGTGATCATGCCAATGTTATGTAATTAATGCACTGACTCTGGGCAGCTGGGGTCGGGGCGTTACATATATAATCCATAATATAATCAGAGTAATGGAATTAGAAAGTATAAGAAAGTTATACTTTTTAAATTTAACAAAATTAAGATTACATCATAATTAAAACAACATGAAATAAAAAAAAGTAAAAATAAGATTCTTTTAAACCATATAGAATAGTATAAAACAAAAAATTATATTGTTTCCTTGATTTATACATTCATGAAATCCTGTCTTACCCAAACCCATGTAATCCTTCAATCTGAAGATCAATATCTGTCTTGCTATCCCCAAAATCCCTCGATTAAGAAGGAAATTAGAACTTCTATCTTCCAAACCTAGAATCCCATGATCCCCATGATCAGAGTCTGGAAAAAGAAACTCTAAACAAGTTGTTCACACATAAACATGTTGTTCACGACATTCACACGGAGCACACAGAGTTGTAATAGCCTCTCTCTCTAGAAATCAATTCACAAACTTTGGTAACTTTTCAATACACTGTTCATCATCTTTGTGCTCAGTTCAAATGGACTTGTATTTATAGGAAAAAACATCCCAATGGTCGGCTCCACTCCAATGGCCATATTTTCCTTAAATTTCAGAGGGACTTGGACATGTGTCAAAAAAATAATGGTTAGTTTGTAACAGATTGTTCGACATCATTTCATGTATTATAAACAATGTTATGTTAAAGATACATGTTATGTATAAGAAAACATAGAATATGATAATATTGGAACAATACATTAAACAACTGTAACATTATCAAGAATAAAGATTCCTAAGAAAAAGTAAATCAGATAGTGAATAAGATATGATATTTGTACCAGAATTGATATCATGAAACAGAATGAAATCTATACCAGATTTAGAATCATAAAATCGAATGACATCTATACTAGTTTCTTAATCATAAAACGAAATGACATCTATACCAGATTCAAAATCATAAAAATAATTTACTTTTGTACTAGATTTGGAATCATAGAACTGAATGAATTTTTACTAGATTCGGAATCATAAAACTGAATGACTTTGGTACCAGATTCATAATCATAAAACTGAATGACTTTTGTACCAAATTCGGAATCATAAAACTGAATGACATTTGTACCAGATTCAGAATCCTAAAACTGAATGACTTTGGTACTAGATTCGGAATCATAAAACCGAATGAATTTTGTATTGGATTCGTAACCAGAAAATATAATGTCTGTTGTACCGGATTCAGAATCATAAAACTGAATGAAAATTCTATAAGTATAAAATAATGTCAAAACTATATGTAAAACGGATTGAAAAATTTGGAAGTAAAAAAATTCAGTACACAAGAAAAGGTGTTTGTGAATTTCAAAACATAAAATCATAAGGAATGGAGAAGTCATAAGATAATCTTATTGTCTCAAAAATCTCCCCCTTTTTGGAAAAAACAAACCACTTTTCGAAGGAAGAATTTATTGACTTTTATAAACAAGTTCAAATAAACATATCTACCCATTTTGAAAGATATTGAGGATGAATACAACTAACTATCCCTTAGGTTATGTTTCCCAAGGATCATATTATAGATCTTTAGCATCTAGGTTTTCTTTATTAGGGGGGAAACCCCACCCCCCCTCCTTAGATAAACATATCTTCTTAAGGGAATGTCCCCCTTAATAGATTCTCACTCTATGGATTCGTCATTAAATTCTTCCATCAAATAAATTATCTCTCTGGGTGATTTTCAAAAAGGAATTGAGAAGTATAAGAGGTACCTATAAAGGTTAATAAAACATACAAACGAAAACAAAAGAGGAATATGCAAGAAACATCTCAAGGAAATTTTGGAAATAATGTTTATATTACAACAAAACATAAGGGAAAAAATAATCCATCTTTATTTTTCTCAGAAATCATTTTCGTTAACAAATCTATGAGTTTATTGACTTCCTTATGATCTTCTTGAAGCTTCTTCAACAAGATATCTTTTTCCTGGTTCTTCTTTTCTAAGTAAACAATCCTTTCATCCATCCAAATCCATAATTTTTATTATCTAATAACACTTTTAAAGGCTATGTGTGAACCTTTAAAAAGTTCCAACAATAATAAACATTCGAGAGATTAAAGACCATCACAAACTGCCAACTTCAAAATCTAGAAACAAACATGACATCAAACAAAAATAAAATTTCAAAATCCAGAAAGAATATATCATGTTCCAACCAAAGCCAGTCCACAGAAAACTATCCTCCACCATCAATTCCGCCCATGACACCAAAATGCCGCCAAATGAAATAGACATTTCAAAATTTGAAATTCGAAAGACATCACGACCATCATCACGCCTCAGTTTATGTCCATATCAAGATGCACACCTGACACTAAAGACATCGTCCAAACACACCTTGCTCTCCATCACCACAAAAAACCATCTATCATCGACGCCAACCCATCATCACTATCATTTTCGCAATCCTTAATCACACCCGTACACCAGAGAACACCTTTATTTGCAGTCGATCTGTGGGGCTCCACAGCAACTGCGAAAATCCCCTCACCGTCAGAGTCCATCGTTACCGCCTTTAACAACCACAACGAAACTTCATAGAACATCATATTGCCATCAAGGAACCTCCATCCACCCAGTGCCAACAAAGATGAAACCACCACGAGTTGCAATACCACTCGAACTCACATCCAAAAGCACCCGGGAGACCACCGTACAACTCCACCTCGGAGCGAGTGGTGGAGACCAGGAGCCAGAGCAGAGAACCTGAGGGCGATGAAACAGAACAATCAAAAACCATTAAAACATAAACATCAGAGTCGAACACAAAACCCTTCGGAGATCACTACTGATGTCGCACGAATGAAAACCAAACTAGAACAATGAAACAAAATGATAAAAAAACTAAACTGTCAGAAGGTACACCATTATCCAATCTGAAACATCACCAGGCCAAACATCATCCGAGGCCAAACCACCACCAAGATCTAAGGACCTTCAGAAATAGAGAAGAAACAACCGAAAAGAACCCCAAGAACATAAGAGATAAAATGCTAACCGCAGCTGCTAAGACCAAGCATCGGAGCCACACCACTGATACGCGCCCTTGACGCTAAACACACCACCAACACCATCCTAGAACAGCCAGAAACACCTTCATACCGGAACAAAATGGAATCCAGTACAAGGGAAAGGCTGCAAGAGTAGAGATGTCCATTTGAAACAACATGATAACCACCGAACAATGATAACAACAGATTTCAAATGACCAGAGCCCCTTTGGGTCAAACAAAAGTGGGGTTTTGGCGCAATGGTTTTGGCGATAAGAGCATGGTACCAACCTCCGAGGAACACGAATCGATGATGAACAATAGAGCATCATAAAATAGATTCAAAAGAATAACCGAAACCAAGGAGAGGAAATAAATACAAAATCAAAAATAAATCCGATGAACGAAGAACCACCCACCGTGATGACTGATGTAATGACCATATGTGAAGAGAATCAGAGAATGCGAGGAAGAGGGAAAGGAATGGGAGGAGAAACCATATATCTCGGGGAGAGCTCTTCTTGGGGATAATGGCGCCATAGAAAAAGGAAAATAACTTCTCAAAACCATAAAATATCCTTTCTTCCTAAGATTTTATTCTAAAATCTTGATTATTAATGAACTATTCTTGAGAAACCACCTTTTTAACTAATTCTTCTAAAACTTCCTTCTCAAATCTTACAGATCGGGAAACAGAATTGAGTTGACTATCCATCTCAGAGATTGATGCATTGACCATGTAAAACTCAGTTTCACAACTATTAAAGGCTCCGTTTGTTTAATCCATGAAGTCACTAAACTGTCTGAGCTCTTCATTGATGGTTTTGGTGTGGTTAAAGAGTACTTTACAAGTCACCTTCTGAGATTTGTAATAAATCAAAAGATTACTGAAGTATGCTTCTTGCTTGACAGCCATGTCCATAAGCATATTGGTCTATTCTGATTTTTGATTTAGGGTTTCTTCAATCTTTTGACTTTGGCCATCTATATTTGTAAGAACCAGAATTGTGATGACCAACTTTCTTAAAGATATATTGACATAGTCATGTTCAATAGATGATGAAGATTTGTAACATAAAACATATTTTTCTTTCTCAACTCCTATTGGAGGTAAGGATGCTGGTTTCTCAATTCTTTTAGACTTCTGAGGTGTTTTCTTTATCAGATGAGGCAACCAAAAAACTCTTGCCTTTGACAGGATTTTGAACTAGGGATTGTTCATCGGATACTTGGAAAACATTAATATCTTACTTTTCATCTTCTTTCCTTACAAACTCATGATGTTGAGATCCTTATTGTCTTTATAATTGTTGAATTTCTTCCTCTTAACTACCTTTTTGGTCAACCTCTTATTTCTATTCTTCTTCTACATCAACTATAACTTGTTCATCATCTTCAACTTTTACTTCTTCTTAATCCTGTTCTCCAGAAACCGATTTATAAATGAACTCATTAGAGTTCCAATGTAATCTTCCACTTCCCTTAAATCATCATCATAATGTTCTTAAGTAATTTGATCATCTATTTTTGAACAGGTTCTGATAAAGATAGAACATTCTAGGCTTTATGGATTTTTGGAGTGACAGACGACTTCTTATGAACAACTTGAAGATTGGGTACTTCTTGAGATTTATTTTCTACACTTTTTAGTAAGGACTGAAATACTTGGGATTCTGAGGATTCCTTCTTCAGAATTTTCTCCTTATTTTCTCTCTCATTATTTTTAGGTTGATTTATTTTTAAGGCCTTATTCTCTGTTGAGTTTAGGCCAATGTAAGGATCTCCTTTCTTTCTAGTTGTTTCCATTTCTCTGCACTTTGCAACTGTTGCATTGGAATAGGCTTTCAGTTTCATTGCAGGAGGAAGTGATGATACTAGGACACCAGTAATTTGTAAAAGAAAGCCTGGCTCTTCATGTTTTATTTTCCTGGGTACTAATTTAGAAGATTCAAGAACAACACCTTTGTTCTGGACAACCATATATTCAAAAGTTTTGGATTCTTGTATATAGTATACCTTCATTCTCCTTAGAGTATCATCACTGTGAAAAAAAACCTTGAAAGGGTTTGAGACTGATCGACATGGGACATTTAGTTCTTAAAGGCACATAAAAATTATCTAAGAGATATTTTCTAGATACATAAGAATCTAAGATCTAATGGTTCCACCTTTTATTGCCTTGATGGTGAGAAAGATGAACTTATCCAAGTTTATCATCATAATGTTGACAAGAAAATCTAAAGGAAAGATATCACATATATTTAGATAGTCCTTATCTCATTTTCCTAGAATAATAAATCCTTGCATCAAGAGGGACACCATCTTATGATTTGTTGTAAGATTCCTAATCTTTGAATTCTTGATGTACTTAAGACCAAGATAATCCAAATAATTGTCTTTTTCAAAATAACCTTCCTTCTTAGGAAGTTTTTGAGAGCATATAATAACATCCCTCTCATAGGGTATGTTGGGAACATTTCCTTCCTTCTAATAAGGAACTATATAAGTCTTATCATAACATTTTAACATAAACAAATCATTTCCATCCTTTTGAAATAATGATACAGGTTTGTAGAACTGAAAAACTAGATTAGGGAAAACCAGATCCAAACTTTTCTCCCTATCCACAGAAAAACATTCCCAACCATTAGTTCTTATCGCCTTAGAAATAAGGGAGTGATACATTTCCATTATGTTAGGGCATACCAACCTTTCCCTATAAATTGACCTATCCGTTATTTTCTTGGTAGTCGACATCTGTTTTGCTAAGGACTCATGAGACATTCGGGATAGAAGAGACAAAGAAATCAGAATGAAGGATTTGATGGTAACAGAGCATCAACACAGAGGTTAGTAAAATTTGTGCGATGCTTATAAATAAGGCAACCATTATATAGACATAGCGATGACCGTTAAACTTCTATAAGATAATTGAATAGCTGAAAATAGCATGTTCTGATCTGTTGGTTGTGGATGAATATAGGAAATATGAATGCCAATATTTTGATGTAAGTTAAACTGAAATTGAATATTTTGAAATACCAACAATTGAAACATAGAGTAAGAAAATAAAGAGTAAGAAAATGTTCCTTTTGGAATACTTTGAAGAATTTATCATTATTATAATAATTCTCTTGTAAATTTTAGATTCTAAAATTTTAAATTCCAAAATTTTAAATTCTGAAATTTTTAATTCCGAAATTTTCAATTCCATAATTTTCAAATCTGAAATTTTGAATTCCTAAATTTTAAAATAGATAAAAAAACATCTTAATGATATATTTAATTATAAAAAGAGAAATAAAGAAAGGAAAACATATGTAATTTCCCTGAAATAAAGAGTAACGTAATGTTTAGAGATCATTTAAATAGGGAGTAGATATGAATGATTACATTAAAGAGATCATTCATAGATTCTGTTTAATGTATTAAAATATATCAGAAGCCAATGGATTTGTAAAAATATTATCAAGTTGTTCTAGTGTTCTGATGAATTGAAGAATAATATTTACTTTAATTATGTGATCCCTAAGAAAGTGATGTGTAATATCTATGTGCTTTTAAAGAGACTAATGTGAAGAGTTTTTACATAGAGAAATGGAAATTGTGTTATCACACATTATTTGAGTCTTAGTAAAACTCATACCATAGTCTGTGAGTTTGGGCTGTATCCACAACACTTGAGAAAAAAAACTTCCAACTGCTTCATATTAAGCTTAAGCAATGGAAAGTGATAAAGAATGTTGTTTCATGCAAGACCAAGAAACTAAGGAATCCCCTAGGAAATGGCAAGTTAAAGATTTATTCTTTATATATATTTTACAACCACCAAAGTCAGTATCCAAATTAATTTTATGTTCAAGAAAATTTCCAGAGGAGTAAAATAGTCCCAAATCCAAAGTAACATTTAAATATCAAAACATTCTTTTTATATCCATTAAATGTGATTCTTTAGGATTTTCATGAAATATTTCACATTATCTTACTAATAAAATTAAGGTAGTTCGACTATCTATTATGTAAAGAAAACTTCATATCATCCCTTAATAAGTTGTTTGATCCAGAAGTTTCCCTACTTCATCAATATCAAGAGTATTAGAGGTTCCAATTGGAGTACTTACACTCTTAGTATTGTCATTCCCAAACTTTTTAAGAAGATATTTAATATGAATATGTCGAGATATGTAGGTTCCCTCTTGTTTTTGAGAAATTTGAAAACTAAGGTAAAATGTTAACTCACCCATCATGCTCATCTCAAACTCAAATTTCATAAGATTTTCAAAGGAATTAGTTAAGGATTGAAGAGTTGATCCAAATATGATATAATCAACATAAAATTGAACAATCAAATCATCTTTATTATTTTTCTTGATAAAAATAGTTGGATCATCAGTTCCCTTAACATAGTTATTTTGAAGAAAAAATACTAAAAATCTATCATACCAAGCACTAGGGGCCTGTTTAAGTCAATATAAAGCATTGTTAAGTTTATAAACATGATTAGGATATTTAGTATCTTCAATTCCATGGGGTTGATCTACATATACTTCCTCTTGTACATAACCATTAAGAAAATCACACTTTAGATCTATTTGATAAGGTTTAAAATTAAAGAATGCTGCAAAAGATAAAAGAATATGAATATATTCAAGTCTTGCTACATGAGCATATGTTTCTTCATAGTCTATTCCTTCTTATTGGTTATAGCCTTTATCAACTAATATTGCTATATTTCAAACAAGAACTCCATTTTCATTTCATTAGTTTCTAAAAAACCATTTTACTCCAATCATAGATGTTTTCTTAAGTTATTCGACAATGATACAAACCTGATTCCTTATAAAATTTTTGAGTTCATCCTGCATAGAATTTATCCAATATTCATCACCCAAGGCTTCATTAGGAGTCTTTGGTTCAAATTAGGAAAAAATAAGCATGTTCAACTTCATTACTTAAAGAACTTCTAGTTCTTTCTACTTGATTAACATTTCCAATGATATTATCACTAGGATGATTTCTAAGAAACAAATGACTTCGATTTTGAAAAACATGTTCATCACCATAGGGTAGAAAATATTCAGGGGTAAATGTTTTAGAAATATTTTCCTTAACAATTTACTTGTTTTAAAGGTCTTATAATAAAGGTTAATGAGAGTTTTTATAAAATATATTATAAATTAGTTCAGGTTGATTGAAAAAAAGGACTAGTTTCCTTAAATTTAACATGTACTGTTTCTTCCACAGCACAAGTGTTTTTATTATAAACTATATTCCTTAGTGTTAGTAGAGTATCCTAAGAAAATCCCTTCATCTGATTTGGGTGCAAACTTGTGTAAGTTATCTTTAGTATTCAAGATGAATACTTTGTAACCAAAAACCATGAAGTAAGAAAGTTTTAGAGATTGACTATTATATATCTCATAAAGTGTTTTATTATGAAATGGTCTAATTAAAACTCGATTTATAGTATAACAGTCTATAATTCTAACTTCAACCCAAAAATGTCTATCTATAGAATATTCACTCAACATGGTTATAGTTATTTTTTGAAGAATTTTATTTCTTCGTTCAACAACACCATTCTATTGAGGATTATTTGGAGCTAAGAAGTTATTAGTAATACCTTTTCTACTACAAATAGTATCAAAATTAGAATTTTGAAATTATCCTCCATGATCACTATGAATAGTTATTAATGGTAGGCTCTTCTCGTTTTTATGTTGAGCTATAAATATTTTAAAAAAGTAAAACGATTCAGATTTCATTGCATGAATAAAGAACCAAGTAAATCTAGTGTAGTCATCAACTAAGAAAACACATAGTATTTTCCTCCAATACTTCTAGTTTTTGTTGGACCAAATAAGTCCATGTGCACTAACTATAAGGAATTAGAAGTTATAACTTCACTTATAGATTTAAAGATAGATTTATGTTTCTTTCCATATTGACACGGGTCACAGAATTTTGAAGAATCAAACCTAAGATTTGGTAGATCCTTAACAAGTTCTTTATTAGAATGTTTACTAATATTCCTTAAGTTACAGTGCCCGAGTCTTCTATTCCAAAGACAAGGTTGATATTTGATTTCACTAAGGCAAGAAATAACTTGACTTCTAAGGTCTTCTAGGTTTGAGGTGTACACATTATCATGCCAAAGGTCAGAGAGAATAAAATTATCCATAGAATTGTGAAATACACATTTATCATTTCTAAAATACACAAGGTAACCTTCATAACATAATTGAATTATGCTAATGAGGTTGTCCATAAGTCCTTTTACAAAAAGAAAATTTGAAATAATAGCTTTTCCAAGAAGAATTATGTTACCTATACCGATAATTTTTCCGTGACAATTATCTCCAAAAGATATTTTTCCAACCTTTGTCTTAAATATAATTTTGAAGTAGTCTTTTTAACCCATCAATTTCGGGGAACATCCACTATCTATATACCATATGTTTTTGGAACTTCCTTCATTATCCTGAAAGAGAAAGAGTTATGTTTTTGGAATATAAACTTGTTTGGATCCTAAATTATTATATAATAAAATTGTGGGTATCCACATTTGATTAGAGAATTAAGCTTTATGAAACCCAAGGGATTGAACATTATTTAAAGAGCAATTATTCTTCCAATTCCCACCAAATTGACATTTGGTACAAAAAGGGGATCTTGAAGGAACAAAGTAATTGTTTCTAAAATTAGGTTTTTCATGAGAATAACCTAATCCTTTATTATTACCATGAGGTTGGATATGGGAATAAATCAAGTTAAAATTTTCATTACCAGAAGTAAAATATTCAAGTAATTTCTTAAAGGAAAAAATTTCAGATTTTAGTCCCAGGACTAAATTCCTATCCTCAAAAATAATGGACTGATTTTTAATTTTATCCTCTAAAACATATTTTTTCTAAAAACATATTTTTAAGATCGTTCGAAATATTATCCTTATCAGAATTAGATTCCTCAAGTTTCATTGAATGATTTTCTACATCATCGTTTTTCTTATTAAGATCTTTGGTAAGATCTGAAATTTATTTTGTTAAAAGAAATTATTTTGAATTTGTGTTTTCAAGTTTCTTAAAAACATTATAATTTTTCTTTTCAAGAAACATAGAAAATATTGAAACTTTCTCATAAGAAGGAAAATTATTATTGTTGTCTGATGAAGTGGATTATTCATCTAAAGAAAAACTTTATTAGGTAAATTTTTATAGAAATACATATTGGTTAAGGATTCAGCCGTTCGTACCTTTTCCATGCGACAATGATTCTAAAATAGAGCTCTAGCTATTAGACCAATATTCCTTTGTTCAAAACATTTATAATTTTAAGATTCATCAGAAGAATCTCCACCACTGGAACTCCAATTGTCATTGGATTTAAAGACTTTATTATGCTTTGATCTGTAGAAAAACATCTTGTTCCTTTCAGAATTCTTTTCCTTCTTGTCTCTTTTCATATGTAAGGGACAATCAGGTCTAATATGACCAGTTCTTCTACATTCATAGCATGACACTTATCAATATTTTGTATCTTTTCCATAATTCTTCTTGTATCTATATTGAATGTTTTTCTGCCCAACAATATTTTTCATCCTCTGAGAAATATTGGATAACTCATCTTCTGAAGCTTCAATTTCACTAGATTCAGATTGACTGACAATCTTATTAGATTTAGATCTCGTAACTCTTTAAGGAGTCTTGGATTTAATATGATTTAAAGTAGTTTTAAAAGAAACACTTCCATTTCCATTCTTCTTCTTAATATTATCAGCATATATCTTCATTCAAGTTTCATGTTGAATAATGGTTCCAAATAGCTCTTCAAGTGAAATCTAAGTAACTTTTATATTTTCATCAAAACCTGTCCTCTTGGATTCCCAATCATTAGGAATAATGTCTAAGATCTTGTCTACAAGAATCTCATCATCTGATCCTTTCTCACCCATTGATTTTAAGCTTTTTACCATAGTTATGAATCATTGTTTTACCATACATATAGGTTCTCCATAGGGAAAGAATAAACCATGATACTCAGTTCTGAGCATAGCTCTTATAGTTTTGATAACATTGGAAGTTCCAATGTGAGTTACATCAAGCTTCTTCCAAATACTATTTTCTTTCTCACAAGATAACATTTGGCTCTATATATTTCTAGTCATGGGACAAAGAAAAGTATTTTGCACCTTAGAATTCAGCTGGTATTCCACTTCTTCTGGACTAGTAAAGGTTCTACATTCCTTATTAGGAATCATATAATCTCCAGTTAACATAATGTACTTGTATACAACTATGTTTTTCACAAAGGTCTTCATTATTTCTCTCTAGTACTCATAGTCATTTCCCTCGAATATTTGTGGTCAAGTTGGATTGAGATTATCTAGAGATCCAACATGAATGCTTGCCATACTTAAAAAAACTCTTTCTACAAAACATGTAACAAGTAAATGTTTATAAAAAAGAATAAAAATCCTACGCCAGAAAAATATAGATCAATGAAATCCTGAGCAAGAAAAATTATATACGGATATAAGTATTTCAGAGACCTCATTTGATACCAATTGTAGGATATAAATAATGATGTAGATGATCAATATACAAGAGGAGGGGGGGTGAATAGTATGAATTAAAAATTACTTCAGATCCATTAATGTTAATTGAAAACTTTCTTATTAAATGTTTCTTAACCTTAAAGAAATCTATTTCTTAAGCTTAGCTAAGGAAACTATGTTTAACAAAGTTGAACAAACATTCAAAAAACATCTTAAAGAATCCTTTTCTTGAACTTTACAATCTTAAGATAAAAACATAATATGGATTCTATTAAAGGAAATATTCTACCTTAAATCATATAGAATCTGTAATATAATCAGAGTAATGGAATTAGAAAGTATAAGAATGTTAAAATTTCTATCTTTAACTATGTTAAGATTACAAAAGAATTAAAATAACTTGAAATAGAAAACAAGTGACAATAATATTATTTTAACACAAAGAGATGTGTATCCAACAACCTTGGATAAATGTTCCTTGATTTATACTTTAATGAAAGTCTGTCATAACCAAACCCATGTAAACCCTCAATCCAGAGATCAATATCTATCTTACTATCCCCGCAGTCCCTTGATTTAGAAGGAAATCATAACCTCTATCTTCCAAAATTGAGATCAAATGATCAACACAATCAAGGTTTGCACAATGAAAGTATAAAAAAGTTGATCATGACATCCACATGAAGCACTGAGAGTTGTAAGAGAATATCTCTCTAGAAATCAATTCAAAAACATTGGTCGCTTTTCAATTAACTTTTCATCATCTCTTCACTCAGTTCAAATGGACTTTTATTGATACACAAAAACATCTCAATGCTCATCTCCACTCCAAGGGTCATATTTTCCTTAAATTTTGGAGGGACCATGACACATGTCAAAAAAATAACAATTAGTTTGTAATAGATTGTATGAAATCATTTCATGTATAAGAAACAATGTAAAGTTTAGGATAAATTTTATGTATAAGAAAACTTAGAATCTGATAATATTGGGATGATTCATTAAACAAATATAACATTATTAAGAAAAAGAATTCATAACAAAGAGTAAATCAGATAGTAAAAATGGTATCACATTTGTATTGAAATCAATATCATGAAATAGAATGACATATTTACCAGATTCAGAATCATAAAATGGAATGACATATGTACCAGATTTGGAATCATAAATCGGAATGACATCTGTACCAGATTTGGAATCATAAAACTGAATGGATTTTGTACCGAATTAGGAATCATAAAACTAAATTGAATTTGTACAAAATTTAGAATCATAAAACTGAATGACTTTTTTACCGGATTCAGAATCATAAAACTAAATGACATTTGTACCATATTTGGAATCATAAAACTAAATGACTTTTGTTCTGGATTCAGATTCATAAAACTGAATGACTTTTTTTACCAGAATAAGAATCATAAAACTTAATGAATTTTATACAGGATTCAGAATCATATAACTAAATGAGAATTCTTCAAGTATAACGGAATGACAAAACTATAAGTAAAACGGAACGAAAAATTTAGAACTAAAAAAACAAAAA
The DNA here is from genome assembly GCA_963277665.1 of Viscum album. Classification (NCBI taxonomy): domain Eukaryota; kingdom Viridiplantae; phylum Streptophyta; class Magnoliopsida; order Santalales; family Viscaceae; genus Viscum; species Viscum album. The sequence goes on along the minus strand of OY728135.1, from coordinate 1,737,309,744 downwards.
CATAATAAAAAGTGTTTGTTATTTTCAAAAGATAAAACCATAAGGAATGGAGAATTAATAAGATAACTTTATTAAATAAATATATTTCATCAAGAAAAAGAATAAACTGATCCATGAAAAGATGTAATATTATTTTCATCATGGGCAAAAACAATCCTGGTGCATTTAGTAACCCAAATGGCATTATTAAAAATTCTAATAGGCCATAACTTCTTCTAAAAGTTGCATTAGTTGTATCGGATGTTCAAACTCGCAACAGATGATATGACGATCTCAAGTTAATCTTATAGAAAACACAAGCTCCCCTCAAATATTCGAAGAGATTTTCGATACATGGATGAGGAATTCAGTTCTTCATTTTCTTCTTGTTAAAATTATATTAATCGACACTAAAGGGCAGAGTGTTTTCATCCTTCATTCTAAAAAAGATAGAAGAACCCCAAGATGATGTAATTGGATTGATAAATCCCATATCCATCAACAATTCTAGCTATGTGTTGTGATCATGATGCTCAATTGGTTCCATTTTGCATCCCTAAAAGAGTTCAATATTAAATTCAATATCTCTCTAAGGTGTCATCGTTGAGAATTCTTCAGAAAATAGATATTGATATATGTCCACTATGGGTGGAAAGATGACATGTTTCACTCTTCCATCATCTGATAATTTACTTGATACTCGGGTTGTAAGATCCCCTAATTGCCGATGAACTAGACCTACAAGGCCCGCCTAGATATTCCATTTCCCATAAAAAATGTAATTATCACCCTCATGAGACATAAAAGTTACTCTCTTGTAGTAATAATATAAGGTGGATCAGTGTGATATTAACAACTCCATACCCAAAATTAGGTCAAATAATATTTTACCAACAATGTAGAGATCCCAATGAAAATGGTACTCCCCAACCTCCCGAGAAAATCCCTTGTGAAAAAATATTTCTCTTGAATTTACTCCCTATATTTTATATATCATCAACACAACAACAAAAATATTTGCTTCCAGGCTCAAACCATTCAACATTTGTGTGTAAATAATGAAATGTGAGTCACTAGTACAAAATGAGGCATTAAAAAGTGTATGATCTACAAGTATAATACTTATCACCATAAATGGACCAGCCTTGCTAAAAACTAGTGTAGAATTAACTATATGTAACATTTTCCTATAATGTAGTATGAGATCACTGAGACAAAACACTCTAATGATACGAGAAATCTTACCTAGAATAAACTCATCCATTTATTTTACATCCAGGTGTTGTTGTACACCATCTACCAGACTGATATGGTGAATAAGATCCTCTTCACACACTCTAGTTCTACCTAGATCCTCCCTCACTACCCATCTATTACGGGTCCCTAAAAATATTCTGTAAATATTCCATCCTACCATAGTATCATAACTCTATCTGTTTTTGTGGATAATGTTTACGAAAGAGGCCCGATCTAACACCGTAGTGACAGATCACTTGAGTGTGATCCGGAAAAACAGATCCATCTGTTAGGGTAATCTTCTTCCCAATAATCTAGATAATGTTTTCATAGATATAATTCCTACTCTCAAAATTCATACCTATTTATCATCCAGTTGAAACCATTTATCCTTCATTGGAAGCCTCCTTATAGTTCCCATCAAATATGAAAACCTGATTCACCACTTCTGAAAAATACTACAACTTAAATATATTCAAGGGAGACTTATTTTTTCATTTTATCTCATTCTAAATCTATTTTTTTTGAAGTTTTCTCATCCTTATACAATGATGGATCAAAGTAATGTAAATATTTAAAGCATATGGAATTGTCCATCATGGGTAATCGCCCATGAGTCACCCTCATGGACTGAACCTCTCTCTCCTACCTGAGCTTCACGGGCTAAAAGTACTCCAGGAACATCTCCAAAATGTACTTCCACTCAATATTCTGTAGTTTTACATCATGATTCTGGAGTTCCCAATAAATTTTCTCTTGACCAAATAACATGTACGTAGCTGGGTGGACTCTATTCTCATGAGGAGTCTCCATGTGGTCATGTATAGTCTGGTTAGACTCAATATCAAATTCATCTCCCTCTGGTCCTATTTCTCTAGAAAAATTCAGATGGTGATTCAATTAGAACTCCCTCATCATATCAGACCTAATTTTCACATCCCACGTTGGGTATCATTCCCTAAATTGTGTGAAGCAAACAATAATCTCTCAGAACTGCTCCCCAATTTTATCACCTGAAACTATTAGTGCCCTATGTTCTACCACTAGAGGATCAACCACAAACATTTCCTTATGTCTTCCTCTCATAAAGCATCATTATGGAGGCAAAAATATACAATTCCAAAAATTAACCTTAGTAAACATAACAAAACATTAACACAAGTATGGGGATTTATGAAAATTCATAGTAAGTCATTTCTCCAAATCAAACCTTGCAGTCAAAACTGAGGGCCTACCACTACCATACACCATCATACATCTAGGTTACAGTTAACAAAGGATAAACATATTCTTATTATTCAATATTCACTAAACACTAATTTATTCACATCTTGAGTCATTTTATAATTCACAATTTTATATTAGGATCATTTTCAACAAAATTACCATATGAAAGGAAACATAGTTCAATTTGAACAACATACCCAGGACCTGTTTTCCCATGCATGCCAAAAATGATGCAAGTCAAAAAAATAATTTAGAGTTCCTTGAATGATTTATGAACACTCAGTTCCCATACCTTACTAGGCCACTAGTAAAATCTCATTAAATTTTTGAAATAATCATCGCATAACAAAACAAGTGAATCACCCAAGGAGAAATAATATTCAAATGTAATAGAAAACAATAATAAAAACAATCACACTATAGGACCTTGTGTTATCCCTTATAAATGGGTTAGCCACTCCCATGTATGATCTCATAACCAATTCTTGAGTCTTCCTAGTCTCCTATCCACCTTTCCCAAATTTTACAAAAAAAAGAATATAAAATAAAAATGGTCTATGATACAACATTGTAATGTTCCACCATAGGATCCATATATAGGTGCCTTGATCTAGACTACCACGTGACCTCATGTGTTTCTCCCCTTACATGAGAGGCTGCCAACTAGCTGTGAGGATCCATTATTGATCATTGGGAAAATATACCCTATTTATCATGGTAATTTACCAAATAAATAAATAAAAATCACAACATAATAATTACCAAATGATATAACATAACGATAAAAGAACTCATATCACAAGATGACCATAATTAGAAATAAAATATCAAAATTGAATAGTAGATATGCCATGAAACAATATATGCAAAGTGTCAAAATGAAAACCCACAAATTGAAGACACTAAAAACTCCCAAGAGGGTCCTAAACCAATTCTAGTTCCCTCAGACATACCACATCCCAAATCATCCATCTAGAATAGGGCATTTTTTCCTTATCTTATTCAATAAACATGAAGTCTATGCGGGTACAGATCACTTAGTTAGTGTAGGATGTGAGTACAACTCAGTAGGCCCCCACCAAAAACCTATAAAAGATCTAGTCATTAACATTATATGGAGTTGTATAAATAATGAAATAAAAATAATAATTTAAACCATTTATATTTATTCAATTATATTTTATTTAACTACATAAACCCTCAAGTTCCCAAGGACACTCAAAACTAAAAAACTGCTTCGGTCCATGTGGCAGTTTGAAGTAGTTCACATTTCCAATCCACAGTTCATTAAAAAAATGGGTATTCATTATCCATTTCATTTCAATTAAGAAAATTTATAATTGGAACCACAGACTAATAACATCATTCTGGGAGTAAATCATCAGGTCTAGAAACGCTTGAGTATTTGGAGCACCGGTCCCTACCTCACACCTTAGGGGTAGTTGGATCATTATTCATTGTCCCAAAAAAATTTCATGCACTCCTAGTGTCCTAAAACATCATAAATAAGACCACATGTGTATTTAGAGAATCAATCTATGTCTCACAATTGTATACCAATCAATCACATAAGGGTGTTTCGTGCATCAGTCTGTGTCCTGCACTCATATATCAAAAAATCATATGTATCATATGTATCACAATATCACATTAATTATATTAAAAATTCATTAATCCACTTTATAAATTATATATTCACATCATTCCATTAATTAATTTAACAATTAATTAAACACGTCAATCCCTTTAATTAATTTAACATTTAATCGGCCATCTCAATTATATTAGTTAATTTAACAATTAAATAATCATTACAATAAATATCCCAACATAAATTCATTTAACAATTAATTAATAAAAATTTAATATTTCCAACATACCTATAATAAATTTAAAAATTAATTATTCCAATGTAATCAATTATAATGTTCTAGTAATTAATCCACTGACTAATTAATACAATTTTACAATTATAAAAATCCTATAAATAAATAAATAAATAATTATTTAAATTAAATAGATCTAATTTCAAATTAATTAAGTCAATAATTAATTAATATAATCCAAAAAATTTCAATTTCACAAAATGAATGATTAACCAACTATATTAATCCATTTTTCTATGAATTCTATAATCCTTAAATAAATTAATTCTCCAAATTAATTAATTCAATTTTATGTAACATAATTTCTAATAATGCAATAGAATTTATACAATTAAATACAAATAATGGTTATTAAGACTATAAAATTTGAAATTTATACCTCCTACCTTAATTCATTGACAAAAATCGCCAACAAAAATACCCAATTCTGGTGGAATAATGGAAAAGAATGAGATATATAACAGAAACCCAAATCTAGATTTAAACAAATCTAGACCCTAAAATCATAGATCTAGATCCACCAATCCAAGATGTAGATCCAATAAAAAAGATATATATATAAAATGATAATTGATAATTTCACTTAATGAAAGAGAGAATAATTAGATAATAATGGAAATCTAACCAAGATGATATTATCCTAATGGGAGATGTTCTGATCTATAATCCAGGATGTTAATATCTAATAACAATGTTTGGGAGCCTCAAAAATCAAAATAATTTTATTAGGGGATATTTGGGGTTGATTTGGGGTTAATATGTGGGTTCAAGAAATTTTATAACTAATTTATTAGTTAATTTAAATCCCACAAACTATTTACTAGGAAAGGGTGAATGGTTTTCCAATCTCTGAGCCTTAAATGCATGCCTTATCTTGGGGGTTCACTATTTGAAAACCCCTACACCAGCCATGAAAATCCTCTCTATTTGGGTTTCAATGGTTTGTTGAGCCTAGGTGTATAGTTTGGGAAAATCTTATGCCAAACGTGATCATCCCTTATTCCTTCAATTTTTTCTCAAATTTTCACCCAAATGAACCCAAGGTAAGACTTCAAAAATTACTGAAAACTATGAAAAAAGAGTACCTAAAAAGATTCCTTAGACATCACCAAAAAATTCCAGGATCTTACAATTATTAACCAATTTTTTGGTAATTAATTACCCCATTGTTTGGTTGAATTTAAAAATAAAATAATCATTACATAATCAATTAATACCATCTCTACAGAAGTAGAAATATTTCCCCTCATCATACTTTTTCTTCTCAAAAGACTTGGATATTATCAGATCTCTACAAAACTCTCTACTATCAACTATCCCCACATCCATGTGGTGTTGGAATATCTAGAAGTTTTATTCCTTGATCCACAAGGGGTTATTCAAGGAGGTGATATTCATTATCAGATTGATGTATGCGGAACTAAAGAGAGGTGTGAGTTAAGTTCTTCTAATCTCACTTTTACTTCTATGTGATATTTTCCTTATTCAACAATTATTTTATTTATTGTGTTGTATATACACTTCCCTTTGATATTTTATATCTTTATTATCATATAGTATTAAAATTTTCATTTGATAATTGTTAATTTTACAGGGTATATGATTAAACTGACTAAAATGTGGAAATGGATTTCTTAACTCAATTTCCATTCGTTAGGTTAAAATTCCTATTTATTTATATTTTAGAGTATGATTACAGGTGAAATTAGTTTCAGTTACCTTATGTGGTATTTTCAATTCTTTTATAAGGATTTATAGTTGATAAACCTAATCAATTAAGTTGATCGATTATCACATCAATGATATGATATTTTTATGAGAATTTCTTTTCAAAAATTATCTTTTCAAAGTATCCCTTTAAAATATATTTTACTTCCATAACCGTGTTTTTTTAATGTGTTTCCAATTTTTTTACTGTTCTTTTATTATTATTTAAATCCCATTTTTCATGATGTATTTTTATAAAAAAACGAAATTATTTTCATAGTCATTTTCTAAATGTTATTTTTGATTATTTTCCAAAAAAGGAAGGAGTATTTTTTTTAAATTATATATCTTGAGTTGTATTTCCCGCTTTCATAATACCTTAATGTTTATATGATTCCATTATATGTTTACAAGGTTATCTTAAAAGAATATTTTTTCAATTAAAATATCATAGTGTTTTTAATATTAGTTAATTTCAAACTGAAAAGGTTATCTTCCTCAATAGTTTTCAGGGATATCATATAAAGTATTTTCACCTATTTTACCATCCTTTATTGAATACTAAGCCTTTATAATTATCATATATTACGAAAATATCATCCATATTTAATTAAATACTTTATGATCAGTTTGACTAGGGATGTACTTGTTTTGATACCATCCACCATATTACTCTGAATGGTCTATTATTATGTATACTTCTTGGGGGATGTAATTTAAATTTGTATACTTGATTCAATAAAAATTTATATGTTGATTATGATTCATTCATTTCATATTAGGAAAGAGTTAGTCTTACTAACTAAGGGAAAAGAATCACTACATCCGATGGATGCATCGGTAGGTCTCATGAGAAAAACATGTTTGGATAGTGGATTATATCTTAAAAATTTATGTATGGTGTCTTGGGAAACATGTTGACTGTATGTTTTATATGTGAAACATTTTGAATTATTTAATTATGAGATTAATTATATTCTTCCACTAGATTATTCCATTATTATAATACTAATTGTTATATTTTTATCCTTATGTGATTATTTATAAGGCATTATTTGATCATATTTTATTCTAGACATATTATGCTCAAGTTATTGATTAAATGACATATGTTTCATTTATTTTAACTTTCCATAATTTTTCCGTCTTAATTATGATATATTATTCTATACATAACCCTTCAGGTGAATTTGATCCCACCCTTTCATTATGTTTTATTTTTTTCTGGGATGATAATATGTTTATTATTATTAATAAGCATTGTAAACAGAGAACAATAATGGTGTACTCAAAGCATTCTATAAATTATATTTTATATTTTCAATTATTATGTTAGCTTCATGTATGTATCTAGTTTTCCAAAATTATGGAATTCATTCATCCATCAAGATTCAATTCATTTTATATCATGCCAATGTAATAATGTTACCACCGAATCTAGGATACTATATACGAGGTCTTTATAGTTTGTAGTAGATTCCATTTAGTATTAACTATGGTAAATATATTTAACAAATCATAGATTAGAGTACCTAACCCTATGAATAACTTTGAGGATAATTATAATTATAGGATATAATCAGATAGATTTGGTAATAAAAATAGATAACCAATGTCAAACATAAGGATTCACAAATTGAGAGAATGTAATGATTGAGACATATTATTAATTGCACTTTATGACTATATGAATTAGAATAATGATTAGTGTTTCTCACACTATTCTTTTTGTTTTTATTAAATGGATGGATTTTGAAGGAATTAAGTTAATGATGAATGTGATTTCCAATATCTTGATGAGAAACCAGATAAGATAATGATAATGGGAATGAAGATTCAGTTTCCTATAGGATGAGATGTGAGAAGAAAAACACTAAGGTAATATCTTAGTGAAATGGGAACATGTTTTGAGTGTTGAATGGAAGGAAAAGAATAAATTAATTTATAATGAAAAATGAAAATTTTTGTTTAATAAATATATTAGAATAACGGTCTCCCTAATATATTATTTAAGGACTATGATTTTAAATGTGTAAAGCATGAGCATTAATAAAATCCATTCCCTAGGGTGATTTATCATGAAGTAAATCATAAATATTTTTTCAATAATGGTTATATTACTAAAGATGAAGAAATTACAAATGAGAAATGAATGGAAGGAGGTATTAATGAATAAGATAAATAATAGTGAATTATATTAGATTGATGTTGAAAAATTAATTTTTTTATATCTGGATTCAATAATTATGTTATAAAATATCACTGATATTTTGGTTTTATGAATAAAATTATTTCTTAATGATATTACTACAATTATTATACTTTAAGGATTAGGATACATGTGATGAATAATACTACTAACCAAGTCAAGGGATTCTGTAGTAAATAGATATTTTGAAACAATACATGATTTTGGGAAGATAACCCAAAATATTTTCACAATGTTAATATAATAATGAAGAATGAATGATTTTGATATAGTACTGGTGACCATGAAATTAGTTAGTAATTTGAGGTTTAATTATATATTTATTAGGTTTACATTATGTTTGTATTTATGGAATATATTTTCTGTCATGAGATTTTATTTTTGGTAGCTTGTATTTTTAATTAAGGGTTTAATGTTATCAAGATATTATCAAATTTGGTATGTGATATTAAGAGATCCACTATTTTTTTGGAAATAATGTTAAGTTGGTTTTTTAAATTAACATTCCATCAAAAAACATTAGTCTTGGAATTTGGATAAAAATATTTTTGATTACTTGGGGATTTTAAGATTCATTTAATGTGATTTAAGCATGAAAAATGTATCTTAAATAGATCATAGAGATATGATTTTATGATGGTTAACTATATCGTGATCATGATTTATATCACCCTCCATCGAAAATTGATTATTATATTTCCCTTATATGTTCAAATTTTCACTTCCACCTAATGATATCAAATTTGGAATCCTAACATTTGGTGACCTTCAAATTTTCCATTATCAATTTTTTATTGGATTTTTTATTAACCATTTTTATGATGTGGTTTTCCCAAAAAAGAAATTTAAAATATCAACCATCAATTTTTGAGGTTCAATTTCAATTTTTGACGCTGCAATTACTCTAATGGGGGAGAATGTAAAGCCTGTAAAATTATTTTATTTTACTAAAAGAAATATTAATTTATAATGAATCTAGTTTATGGTTACATAAAAACACATTACACTTCATACATAATTTTTTTACATTATTGGTTGATATAAAAATTTACAATAAGGATGTGTAAAAGGATAGAAGACACATTCTATTAATGTGACAAACACTTTACTACTTTAATTAAGTATGATACGTTCAGTCTACAAAAATTCATTTTATTAATAAAAAAATAATAATTTGAATACTAATAGATAATAAATAATTTAAAATATAAAAATCTGGGTCACCTCGATCTCCAAGAATCATCCCACCCACAAATATAATTATATCAAGGAAATAGAGAATAATTAATATAATGTTCATTTTGGAAATGATATAGAACCTTGATTTGAATTAATGTGAATGATGGAGAGTAAGTATGATGGTATAATTAGCTGGAAATATAATTAACATCAATTATTTTTATCAAACTAATATAGTATAATGGTATTATGAACATTAGTTAATAAAACAATTGGTCATTATTGTTGTTGGGTTTGTCGACACATTTACATGGTCATCAATATTATTTAATGTTATAATATAAATGTTTTTATTTTAATATATTATGAGTGTATTACAATGAAAATATACTTTTTGGTAAATATATATGTTTTATATAAAATTAAAATTTATGGAAAAACATAAAAAATTATTTTTACAATATAATATATTTTAATAAAGTCTTATGTTGTTTTATAATGGCCAGAGTGTTTATTTTTCTATTAAAATGTAAAATTTCAATAAATATGGATATTTATATAAAAGTGTAAATTATAATATATATATATAATATAAGAATAATTTGTTTAATCATAATTTAATGATTTGATTAGGGTAGTTTTTTGGGAAATTTATAAAATTATTGATTTTTGAGGTAAAAAGTGAAAATATCATTTTTACGATATAGACTAATTCTTATGAAATAATTATTATATTACCATTTCAAATTTATTTGACCTTATTATTAATGAAAAAATACTTATATAATTTATAAAATAAATAATGTGTTAGATTTAAAAACACAGGCTTATAGTTTTTGAAAGCCCACAATTTTTACCTATTAAAAAACTATTTTTACAAGTTATATAGGTAACACATTAGCATTGACTTTTAATGATTTTATAAATTGAATAAATAAAAATTGAATAAATATTTATAAACAAGTTTTCCAAATTATTTAATACATTCATTTTCATTTTTAGTAATAAAAAATTTACCATGGTAGAAAATATTTACCATAGTATAGAGAAAATAATGTAGTGGGTTCTTGTTAAAAGGTAAAAGATTAAAATACCAAAAAAATAAAAAATTAATATTTTGGTTAAGGTGTTTCTAGACCCCAACCAGACATTATAAAATTAATTATCTTACAAATTAGTTGGAATTAATTCTACCAAATTTTTTTTTGGATTTTAATACAAAATAATTACTTTTAAATCACTTAAAACCACACATCCTCAAGTATAAATACCACCGCTCACCACCCATTGTCTACTAACAAGCCGTGAATCTATTCAAATATATACCAAACAATATCTTACCAACTCTCACATCATTCAACTTCTTTTAGTCTCAAGAATTCACCAATTCCATGAACATTATGGTTCCTTGAAGGAGGTCTTATTCATGTGGAGGATATAGTTCAAAAAGGAAGGGGAAGTGTGAGGCCATAGTTTCTCGTATCAATTTTTATTCTATTATAAATATAACTTTTTGATAAATAATTTCTTTTGAGGGGTGAATAAATAGTTACATTTAGTATATCATATCATGAATCTCATATGGTATTCAATGTTTTATTTGATATTTATTACTTTTATTTGGAATATTACTTGACTAATTATAATGTGGTAAGGAATTTTTTAAATTAATTTCCATTTATTGGGTTAAACATATACTTCATTGACTTTTTTAGGATATGATTATGTGTTAAATAACTTTAGAAAAAATTATGTTTTATTTCTAGTAATTTTATGTGGATTTACAGTGTTTACACATAATAAATTCATTTTATTAAACCTCCCATCAATAATGTGAAATTTTCAAGAAATATTTTTTAAAAAAATATCTTCTTAAAGATTCCATTAAAACTAAATTTTTCTTCCATGACCATGTGCACTAGTTTTTCCCAAAAATATTTTTAATATTCCCCGATGATTTTATAAATTCATTTTGACTCGTGTATTCCTTTTTAAAAAATGGTTTGGAAGGATTATATTTTATGTTTTTTAAATAATTTTATTTGATACTATTATGAAAATAATATGAAAGGATTTTTTTAAAAAATTACGGAGTGGTGGTTTTTTTCTACAAAAATGAATCCTTATTTTTTTAAGCTTCTAGTAAATTTTTTCCATTTTACCTTTAAATAAAAAGTTTTATTTATTAATTGTGGAGGTTTTTAATGATAAGTTATTTTCAATGTGAAAACTGGTATTTTCATCAATAAACATTCAATTATATAATTTAATGTATTTTCATCTATTTAAATATACTTTGTTGAAATTTAGGGTTCATTGAGGTTGATATCTTGTTATACCATCATCCAAAATATATTAAATGGTTTATGATCAGATCAACTAGTTATGTACTATTTCGATACCAATCACCACAATTTTCTGAATGTTTTGTGATTTTGTTTACTTATTGGGTAAAGATATTTACAATTCATATGATAGTTAAAATAAATATTTTATGTTGATATTGTTATTTCCATTATATATAAGGAATTAATTGAACATGGTAAGTGAAGGTAAGAGCATATTATAGCACCTTGATGCATCGGTAGGTCTCCTGAGAAAAACTAGTTTGGGTATTGGTTTATGTATTTCCCATTTTTATGGTGTCATGGATAAAGCCTTTGAAGTATGTTTTAGATATATATAATTATTAATTACATCATTACGATATTGTTTAATTATTTATCTGTGATGATTACATTATTATAATATCCATTTTTATGTTTTCTAACTCATGTGATTATTTATATGGAATTATTTGATCATCTATTTTTTGGTACATGTTATGCTCATGTTATTTATTAAATGGAATGTGTTTTATTTGTTTTACCTTTCTATAATTTTTATTTCTTATTTAAGGAATATTATTTTGTACTTAAACTTTACTAAGAATTGGATTTCACCCGTTTTTTATGTTTTATTATTCCCTAGGAAGATAAGATGTTTATTCTGATTGATATGAAAGGGTGGTCTATAAGAATAATGTCTTCCATAAAAGATTTGATTTATTTTATTTAAAATTTTAAATTTTAATGTCATTTTCATATATATATATATACTTTCCCAAAAACATTAAAGGGTTTGGTCCTTTGAGATGTGATTTTTTATGAATTATTCCATTATAATAAAGTAACCATAGACTCTAGGCTATTAGGTTCGAAGAATTTATAAGGTATCCTAATATTAATATAAAAAACTCTATCATATATTTATTTTCTCCATATATATTTCTTCACCTTTCTTATTTACAATGTTACAATTCCATGGAACCTCATTTTCACATCATCCCCTTTCATCACATCATGCTAATACTATCATGTGGTAGACCCCCAGATTTTAACATCGCATAAACTAGTGTGTGGGAAATTAATATTAAAAATAAATACGGTAGAATATAAAATTTTCCTAGAACCTTGAAAGATCTATCATTTATTAGGAATAAAATTTTCTTCTTCAATAATTTCCATATATTCTACAAATTATTTCTCACCATGAATTTGAAAAATATGGAAAACATCATCATTATTAAATTTCATATATTTCAGAAGACACAATGTTTTATGAGTTCCTCCATTAATTATTAAAATAATATTACATATCCTCAAAGAAAAATTCCACAAAAATACATTCCATAATAACATTAACAAAATTGTCCTCCTTAGAGATGAATAGTTGAAGAACATCTTGAATGATTTATGGGGCATGTCTCCTGTATGAGACATTCAAGATTCTTAGATATCATAAAATTAATATTCAAGTGAATATAATGTCTTTATTAATTATAAGAATACAATAATTATATCTCCATGTTATCATCGCTTTAATGTGACTCCATTATATTTTCCCACTCTATAGCTATTTTTAAAAAATTTAACACACAACCACTTGGGTTCAACATCCACCCTATTAATATTCTATTGAAAATAAAATCATAAATCTTCCACAAACTATGAAATCAATATTAAAAAAAGGCAATGGAGAGTTTTTGATGAATTTGAACCTCTTTATCACTTATTCGATATCATAAAACGAGCCTCTTTACCTCTATATTTACCCTTCCATTCTCTCACCATATGGTTTTAACTAGATATGATTTGAATTTCTCTGCCCTTATTTCATTAATCCTTACATGGCATACTTATTTACCCATACCCCACCCCCTTTGAAAAAAATATATTTTCACTATATTTTCAATGAACATGTTGTGGTAATATTATCCTCTTAAATTATAAATATGGTCATATTGTTATCAATTTTAAATGACTTTATTATAAGAAATAATGAAACAAAATGTTGATATCTAATTTTTTTATATCAACCATTTAAAAGTCAATTTCAAACAATTTAGAATGTTTTCCCAAATTTATTATTTTTAGACCAATTTACTATTTTTTATATTATACATCCATATATTTCATCAAATCTCCAAAACAATTCAATTTAAACACAAATTTATGTCACTCATATATATCATCAAGGGGAATCACCCCTTTTCAATTGAATCATAAAATAAATACTCTAATCCTACTGAGTCCAACCCTAGTGTATGAAACAATATATTATGTTAAAAATAAAAAATCTAACCATGTAACACAATGAATTTAAATCACATCTATATAATAGATATTGAATAATTTCTAAATCATCATGTTATATTAGTCACACTAAAACCAAACCATCAATGAATAAATAAATATTCTTGAATGTTTGATACTTAAAATATGATGAGATAATAAAAACCACTTATTAATGATAAAATCATGATTACATATGGTATGAATGATATTATATTTTAAAAATAAATTATTCATTATAGATTTTTTATAATTTTTTTAACGCTTCTCACAAAATATACCAAACAATTATTCATATTTGGACGAGTATTAATTATCGATACCCATTGTATATTTTTTATTATAATAAAAGAAACCCATATTATATGAAATACATCTTTCATAGTAGAATTTATGTATCCAAAAAACAGTGAGATGGTATAAAAAATATAATAAAAGAAAAAATTATTATATATTCCATAGTAGTTTTTCATTTCTAATTGATAAGTAATTTCCACCTAAAAGTAGTTAGATAACACTTGTAACATGTGGATAGATATTTCATATTGATCATGAGATTGTGAAATATATTACTTAAATCTTTATATATGGATTTATCACATAATTTTTTAAAATATCAAACTCTTTTTCATTAGTTCATCAATTTCATTATAGAGGGTTTTTATATTGTGATTTTGAGATCAGCGTGGATTCATTTCCTTTTCAACAGAACCAAATTTCTTTTAATATATACATTTATTCAATTTTATCACACTCTCACACCATGGATTGCATCCTCCCAAAAAATATTCACTTATTTATACAACCCTTAAGAATAGTTAAACTCAAGTGGAAATGTGAATCTTCAAATATCATCTAGAGGAGGAGTGTGGATAGTCATGCTAAATAAACCAATTATTTTAGGATTTCCTACCACCATTATTTATTGTATCTATTTATAGGAATCCCATTGTAAAATATTCTCCCTATATTACATTAAAAATAATTTATATTTGTTACATGATATTATTCATAATTGTAATAAAAGAATATTCATTCATGCTGAAAATATTATTTAGACAGATAAAATTCCTACACACAAATGGCATAAATAAATAGCCTTAGAAAATAAAATTGATTATTTTGAAAATATTTTTCTTTTCATTAATTTATTGAGATATACATGGTGTTTAGATATAGGTAATTACATCATCATCATTAAACAAATAAATAGTACATAACATTGAGGACACTTCTACTCTATATCCATTATTCGCACAATAAAATAAATTTATCATATAAAAGGATTTATTATAATAGAATATCTTTTTACTTATCATCATCACCTCTTAATTAACCCTTTAATTCCTTAACACATAGTGAAAAATATTTTAAAATTATGGATGATCAAAAAATAAACAATAAGGGACATGTAAAAATACATTAGGAAACCTATTAGGAAATGAATAATCCATATAAATATATTGATTTTGAAACATAAAATTGGGCTGAAAATAAATATTTCCTCACCCATGAAATCAATATCATTGGCTAAATATTATCTTAAAAAATATAAGAAGAAATATTAAAGGTTAAATAATACCACTAAGGGTCTATATTCATCCAAGAAAAAACTATTTAAACTTTTATAAAATGTTAAAAATTTCATCATTACCAAGTAAACAAAATTCCATTTAAAAATTTTCCCAATAACAAACATTTTGAAATAATAATATTTAAAAAAAACATAGAATGTATAGATAAGTCCTATAGGTAACCTATGAAATCAGTTCCATATAACTCCTATAATAAATCTTATAAATGGAATAACCCACCCTTTAAATTCAAATAACATCCTAAGAGAAACCTAATCAGTTAACTCCATCCCATTACTGAATTCATTTAAGATCTATAACGAAAACAACCTTCATTATAAGATATATCAGGCTTATCCATTATAATGATCTACAGTGGGATCACCAATCATCATAAAAAATACATAATGACCGTAAAATAATAATCAAATATTAATTCATAAATTTTCATCATTACATACATAAAAATAATCCTTGAACCTATAAGAAAACATTTCTAGATATCGAGATATCCATGTTTTTTAAAACCCTTTGGAAAATACCAAGAATATAGGGATATAATTTTTTAAATAAAACGTGGAAGCCAGTAAAGTAAGTAAATAATCAAACAAAGGTTTTTTTTGTTGGAGAAAACAAGTTCACCATATATATTAAAATAGAACATTACTTTTCCCTTTTTCTATATAATTTAGTATAAAATATGTAAAAAAATTTTTTTAAGGGTAAAAGGCATTTTATTGATAAGAAAAAAAAGTTACAAGAGGCGGAAGGATGGAATTCTTTTACAATCTCTATCAAGCAAAGATGAGAACTCCGCAGGTAAAGAGGTCAGCCAAGTCAAGGACTGATGAATGCCTTTGTTGGCAAGAGCATCTGCAACATAGTTCGCTTCCCGATAGGTGTGAGTGGCTATGTAGTCTATCCCTTGGAGAGCGTTGAGACAATTCGTCCAAAGAGAGGTGAGAGACCAAGCCAGATGAAGGGTACCGTTCCAGATGGCCCGAATGATAGTAGTAGAGTCACTTTCAATCCAGAGTTTTTTCCAGCCTCTTTGAAGGGCAAAATCAACGGCGTGAATGACACCCAGCATTTCAGCTTCCAGGGAAGAGGAATGGGCACAGCCAGCGTAGAAGCATCCCTGACAAAGACCAGCCGAGTCGCGAAATATAGCACCACAACCAGCCGGGCCTGGATTACCCTTGGAGGCACCGTCAACATTCACTTTGATCCAACCTGACATCGGTGATTGCCAGAAAACTTCGAAAGATCGTTTGGTTCGAGGATAGACGCCGGGCACACGAAGGTGACGAAGGATCTCAAAATCGCCCACTGAATTGGTGCAACATTCTTTTTGAATTGACGCCGCTTCATGTATCGCAATAAGAATTCGAGATTTACCTGCAATTAAACTAAATGAGCGCTTATTATGCATAATGTCATTTCTAGCATACCAGATCACATGAAGCAGTTCTGCCACCGCCGTAAGCAGCAGATTTTTAACCTGAGGAGAGAAAACATAACTAGTGCACTTGTTAAGGAATAAAGAAATAGTATCAGAAAAGGACCATCTGCAATTAAAAAGGTCAAAAACATAATTCCATAAAGCAGAAGCCGTCGCACACGACAAAAAAAGGTGATTCGCATCTTCCCTGTGTTGATTACACAAGCGACAAATGGAGCAAAGTTGAATGCTAAAGGATTGTAGACAAGCTTCAGTGGGTAATCTATTATGGGCAATTCGCCAAATGAGATTAAGTCTAGAGGGTTTGATCCACGGCTTATCAAAATGGCTCACCCAGTGTAGAATAGAATCACTTTCAGAAAAGTAATTTTGATAGAAGTTTTTGGAGTCAAGAATGCCATTCGGGGCAGGTTCCCAAACAAGGAAATCACCAATAGGAGAAAAGTGATGCTCATCAATGATCTGCGCAATATTGTCAGGGAGAGCATGTCTGTGATATTGTAAGACATCCCTTATGGAAAGGTTATAGTCATTGGGGGTGATATTAGGTGGTAGCAGTGATATCAGAGGGTTACCACACCATTTATCACACCAAAAATTAATGGATGAATCAGCACTAACCATCCATCTAGAATTCTCCATGATCTTCTGAAACGAGTCTCTAATCGAGGGCCAGATTGAAGAATTAACATATTTGAGCTTCCCACTTAAGAGCTTGGTGCGGAATCTATGGTTCAAGAAATCAGAAGCTTTGGAATTACCATTGATAATGCGCCAAGTGAGACGGGCTTGGAGAGCATTATTGAACATCCTTAAATTTTTTATACCAATGCCACCTTTGTCTAGGGGTTTGCAACAGGTTTTCCAGGGAATAGTGACAAGTTTTCTGTCAAGAATACTACCTGTCCATATGAAGTTTTTGATGTAGGTATTGATCCTTTTGATGGTACTGGCGGGCCATTTGTAAATCATCATAGTGTAAACCATCTTGGAAACAATGGTCGATTTGACCAGGCAGATCCTGCCAACCATAGAGAGGGATCTTCCTTTCCAGGTAGAGAGTTGGTTTACAATTTGTTCAGTAATATTAGTGAAATAGCTTGCCTTAGGTCGACCCCAAAAAATTGGGACACCTAAATAAACGAAAGGAAGGAGACCCTCTTTAATACCAAGGTAGGAAGTAGTGGCATTTTTCCTTCGGACGGGAAAATTCTTTCCAAAATAGATATGTGATTTATTCCAAGATATCGATTGACCAGAGACTTCCTCATAATGATTAAGAGCATGTTTTAGTACATGAATATTCCTTTGATCCCCCTTAAGAAAAAGAATGATGTCATCAGCATATAGGAGGTGGGTAGGGATATTTAAGTTCCTGGAAGCTTGAATGGGCTTCAAAGATCCTTGAGCTACCAGGCTACTTAGGAGTCTGCTTAGGTAGTCCTCAGCAATGACAAAGAGGATGGCCGATAGGGGATCACCTTGCCTGACACCTTTAGAACAATTGAAGAAGCCCCTAGGAGAGCCATTGATTAGAATAGAAATATAGGTAGATCTGAATAGGGTTTTCAGTCTTCCAATGAAGGGATCCTGAAATCCAAAGTTTTTTAAAACCCTGAAGATGAAATTCCAGTCAATAGTATCAAAGGCCTTTCTAATATCAAGTTTAATGGCCACACACCCCCCTCTGGTGTTCCTATTAAGACTATTAGTACCTTCGGAGGCCAGACAGATGCATTCCTGAATGGCCCTGCCTTTAATGAAACCAAATTGATTCCATGAGACTATTTTATCACAAATGGGCGCCATCCTATTCGCAATTATTTTAGTAATGATCTTATAAAGAGTATTAATGAGGGCAATGGGTCGAAATTGATGAATCTCCGAAGCATTTTCAACCATAGGTATTAAAACTAAAAATTGAGAATTAATACCATGAGGCAGAGAACCATGGGAAAAAAAGGTTTTAACAAGGTTACAAACATCCTTTTGGATAATGTCCCAATGCTTTTGATAGAATCCATTGTTGAACCCATCTGGACCAGGTGAACTGTCTGGATTGAGACCAAAGACAGCATCTTTGATTTCCTGGTAAAGCGGTGTGCTTAATAGAGTTTCATTGTCTCTATCATCAACAAGTAAGGGAATAATGTTATCCCTGATGTCAATATTTATATCCGGACCATTAAAAGTGTTGTAAAAGTATGAGGTGACATGATCTGATATGGCTTCTTCAGTATCAATGAGCAAATCTTCATGAATAAGCTTGGTAAGAGGACGATTTGCTTTTCTTATTCTTTGAAGAGTATTATAAAATTTAGTGTTACGATCTCCATCAACAAGCCATTTAATCCTAAACATTTGTTTACGGAGGTTATCCTTGAAGGTAAGCAGAGAATTAAGTTTAAGGGCAAGGTTGGCTTCGAGTTGAGGATCCAAGCAGAAATCAGATATAGTGTTTTGCGTTTGAGCACGACTAAGATCATTTTCGAGAGAGGAAATTTCAAGATCAATTTGAGAGCTAGTAGCTTTGCACCAACCTTTAAGGGCCTGTTTTAGGATTTTCAACTTAAAAATACAGGCAAATGAATCTTTAAGGTGATTCATAGAGTTCCAGGTGCGGTGAATAAGATCTACACAATCCGGGTTCGAGGACCACACATTATTAAATTTAAAGGGGAGAAGATTCTTATGGGCGGTCATACAAAAGCTCACTAAGATAGGATGGTGATCAGAGTTGATTCTAGGCAGGGTTATACTAGAAAGATTATCCCAAGTATCAAGGGCCTTCATGTTGACAAAAGCTCTGTCAAGCTTACTGGCGACCATTTTATTGTGGTGCTTCCTGTACCAAGTATATTTGGCACCAGTAAGCATAACTTCAAATAGGCTACAATCATCAATAGCTGACCTGAACTCATTTGAGGAGATTGTAAGATGTGAGGGGCCAATTTTTTCACAAGGGCTAAGAATGGCATTGAAATCCCCCATTACGACCCAAGGTTCCTTAATAGAGCAGGCCATGTCGGAAAGGTCAAGCCATAGAGACCTTCTATCCTGGTATCTATTATTAGCATAAATCATAGTACAGAAAAAGAGACGACCGTTCAATGAGAAGTCACATGTAATCTGTTGATCTGTGCTTTTACTGATGTGCACATTTTGAAGGGAGTTATGATAAAAAATCCACATGGAGTCAGTTTGAGTTCCATGTTTACACGAGCCAAGAAAGTTATACATAGGAGCACCAAGTCTCATGTAGTTGGTTTTGAAGTTAACCTTGGGTTCAGAGATGGCAAAGAGTTGAGGTTTGTGAGAATATATAAGCCTCCTAATTGTAGTGGAGGTGTCATTGTTAGCTAGACCTTGGCAATTCCAATATAGAAAATTCATTTCTACTTGCGTTTAGGGTTGGTACCCTTCTTTTTTTGGGATTTTTCAGAGTCATTCTTTCTTTGGGATCTAGTGGCCATAGAAGAGGAAGAAGATTTTAAGTTATCTGTCAGGGTATCGGCATTAGAAGGTGAGTCGTTGCTAGAATCAGTGACAGGTTTATGCTCAGAAACTGTGGTGCTAGGACCAACAGCTTGGACAACAGAGTGATCTGTTATAAAATGTGCAGTTGCAGATGCAGGTTTTTCAACATTGGGAGTCTGCAATTCGGCACTATAATTTTCAGTAGGAGTTGGTTCAAGGGGGAAAATAGGATCGGGAGTAACGCTGAAGGAAGATCCGGCCATAACAGTGCCAGAGTTGACAGCATTAGGTGCCAGGTTTTCGGAATCCAAAGCAGATGCTGGAAGGGTAATTTTAAAAACAGATGCTGCAGGAGCAGAATCAGAAGTGTGTGTTGTGTTAGATAAAGTGCTGGCCACTAAGGTAGCAGAATTGGTAAGATGGGGAGCCAGAACCCCTGTTACTGGAAAATTACTAGCAGTTTGGGCAGTAGTAACAGGTTGTATAGAATCATCAACAGAGGAGGTGCTATGTGCAGTGATAGTGGGAATATAAGAAGAGTAAGCTGCATCATTTTCAGTGTTAACGGTATCCATCATCATATTATTCACTACCGGGGCAGTAAAGGGATTCGAAGAACCTGGGTGTGCAGATTTTTGCAAATCACTTGCTGTTGCATTGGAGACCTCTGGGCTGGCAATGAGATCCGCAGGGGTAAGAGCATCCGGCCCCAAGTCCCTACTTGCATGTTCAACCAAAGCAAGAGAGTGTGAGGGGAAAGCATCAGTGGCCGAAGTGTGTTTAATTCCACCACTTACAGCCACTGAATCATGCAAAACTATAACAGGATTATCATTTTTTTGGAGGGTCTCCTCTTCCTCAACTAACTCCCCCCAGGATTTTCCTTGCAGAGCTGACAGTACATTGGATTTCTTAACCCAAGTGTCCTGCTTTTCTCTATTGGGGGGCTGCTGTTTGGCAGAGGTAGTAGGCCCCTTTTTGGCATGTTTTATTTCTTGCCAATCCTTAGTGTTTGGAGGGTCCATTTGTTTTCTAACCACCCTACAGTTTGAAAGATTGTGACCTATCAATTTGCATACTTCACAATAGGGTGGCATCTTTTCATACTCAATTCTGAGTTCAAATTTATAGTCTGGGGCATTGAAAATAATGCTGGAAGGCAGTTCAATAGCTAGATTGACCTCAACCATTATTCTAGCATAGAGCCCTAATTCCCCATTCAATGTTCTATGATCAATTTTTATGGGAGTCCCTATGCAGGAAGCAATATCATTTAGGATTTTCGGATGCCAATAGAACCAATTAAGTCCATGAACTCTAACCCAGATTTGAGCTAAGTGATTTTTGTGTGTGGATGGATTAAAGTTAGGATCCCAATCCAGTGTTCTAAGATAACCTGGTTTGAGTTGTAAATTACCGAATTTCCTTACCTGGTCCAGTTCATCCTGTGTGCCGAAGAGGAAATGGTAGTACCCCTTTCCGATGGGGATCATCCTCCATTTCGAAGAGCCCCAGCAGTGGGCTATTCTATTCTTGAGCTCCAGGAGAGACCAGGGTCGATCACCTGTGGAATATGTCACCCGACCCAAAATCGAGTACTTACAGAGCTGTATCCTTTGCTTCAGAGCTTCCGGATCTGCATCAACCATAAAACAACCATCTTCAAGCTTCTTAAAGAGAGGTTGTTTACATACCGTCACATCGCGAGGATCGGCCCCTCGAAGGGCATCGCGAAAGGAGATGGGTGCAGAGCGAAGAGGGATTTCTATTTTTCCCACTTCAATTTTCGAAGAGTCTGCTTCGGTAGAAACCGGAGCAGGAGGAGGGAGTTCCCATGTCGGATCAAAACTAGCCATCATCAGGAATCAGCGAAGAACAGGCCAGATGCTAGGGTTTTGAGTCGCCCGATGAGTCGCCCGTTGAGCGCTTCGCGAGCCATTCCATCAATTCATCCTCTTGAAATAATTTTCATAAAATATGTAAAATGATTAATTTAAAAATCCTTTAAAATATAGAAAAAGTTGAATTAAAATTTTAATCATGATTTATTAATTTCTTTATAAATAAATCTACAAAATAATTTTAACATTATTTACATGGAATAAATATATTTTTTAAAGAAATTTATACAACATTTAAAATAATGGTTTTTAAGTAAATTATCCCTCTCCTAATATCTGAATCATCATGTATGTTATATATCATCCTAAAGAATTAAATCACTTTAAATATTTTACATTCATATGTACCTTTTTCATTTTTATGATACTATTATTTTATTTATTATAGTGTCATATGTAATTTCATGATCAATTATGTTTGTGTATGATGATTTTATAATATTTGGCGCATATATCCACAATGAATCCAGTATGTTGACTACGTTCAAAGAGGAATTCATTATAAAATATATAGAATAATAATTATTAAATAAGTATATTTGTTATAAATAAATTATAATAGTTTTATATCCTACAATTAAATATCATTATGAAAAATTAATAATGTTATAATCATGGAGATGGTAGGTTGTACGTACACATGAGAAAAGTTTTGTTTTTTTAAAAAGAATGATGAGAATATGGTAATTATCATATTGTATTTAAAGAATGATTTTTATATACATAATATTATATTATATATTTATGTAAGATAATGTATAAAATCCATGTAATGTGATGATGAAAAATAAATAACTTTACTTCATTGAGGTGGCCATAAATAGGTACACAAGAATGACATAATCATTTTTTCAGTGAATGGAATGGTAATAAATTTTTCGATATATTTTATTTCCATAATAAATTTAATGACATTAATATGATATTTAATGAATAATTCTTTAATTATAATCTTCTATGAGAGGTGTTGAAGGAAAATGAATTACATCAGTTTTTGAGATGATAGTATTCCATACATACGAGTGATGGTTTTATATTTCATTTCATGTTAGAATGAGATGGATTTATGTTATTCCATTAACATTACAAAATTTTAGTATATGGCATATACCAGTGTTATTATTTCAAAATATTTGAAGAATATTTTAATACAGTGAAAAAAAATGAAACAAAAAATTCTCAGTTAATAAGTAGCCTTTTTAAGACAATATGTAGGATCCAACCTATATCCTTTTTAGGGAGGATTTCTAATCAAACCAGGTCCAATAGGACATGAGGATAGATGTATGTATGGGAATTGGGTAGGTATTTCCCAATCAAAATGTTTCCTGATATGTGGAGAGGAGAGGATAGGGGTTCCTTTTCTATGTGGGGGAGTAGAGATACATGGTATTTTTAAAAACAGTTATTGTATATTAATGTATTTCTTAATCAAAATAAATCCAAAAAGTACCACATATGATTATTATATGATATAAGGTCAAAATAGTTTTATAAAATATAATATTTATATGTTTGTTTGTTATTTTAACCCTAATCACTTTAGATTAACCCTTAGTAAATCTACGGAAATATTAACTATGGTGACAAAATTTTATAATTATAACTTTTCAATATGACCAAACAATATATTGAACTTATTACCAAATTTTTTTTATTTTCATTCAATATATCAAATTCTTTTTTTCAAATTTAATTTACATAATTATAATAATTTAATTAAAAGTTATACCCACAAAACACGATGAAAATTGGGTTTTCAAAAAAATGAATTTCAGGAATAAACAATATTTCATACCAAATAAATGTATAATATTGATTCCAAAAGAATTAATTGGATTCTATTTAATAAAAAAACTAAATAAATTTAATATCTAATCCCAAAAAGTATATGAATTTTAAAATACACGAAAATAAAAAACAAATTTCTATAAAAATGTGAATTTTTCAAAATTGAATAAAAGGAATTGCTTTTAAAAATATATAAAAAAATCATCATAAAGTAATTTTGAAATTCTAAATTTAGGCATTAATTTTTTTTAAAAAATTAATATTTTTTAATAGGGATATGAATTTTATAAATAAATAAATATATTTCTTGTGGAAAGACCCGAAATTTCCATGTAATTTTTTTAAATATAGTAAAATTTTACGAGTCTGTGAAAATTGACAGCCTGTGATTCAGAGGCCTGGAGTGCCTGGAATAGATTTCTAAACTTTTTTTGGGTACGTTCAGTAGACGTGTGAGTGGATTTTTTAAACTTTTGAACCGGTCCTAGGAATTAAAATCTGAGGGAACAATTTAACTCACAGCGCCGGTATTCTCTTTAGAAGACTACCACCCCGATGGCAGTTGGTCAAGGGTGAATATTTGTTTTTTGGCATTTCGTGTAAGAATAAATAAAAATAAAATTGTATGATCTTTTTATTTTTATTTGAAACACCCATGTGGGTGTTGGGAGGTGGGGTCCATTGAAACTAAACATCCATGTGGGGTACGTAGTGGGGACCACCAGACCTTAACCTTCCATGAGAGGTTATGGTGGTGAGGACCACCCAAGTTTAAATCCCATTGAAACCCCCCATTGAAACTCCCACATAAATGGGAAAACCCCCTCAAATCCC
Organism: Viscum album; assembly: GCA_963277665.1. NCBI lineage: Eukaryota > Viridiplantae > Streptophyta > Magnoliopsida > Santalales > Viscaceae > Viscum > Viscum album. The sequence continues at coordinate 1,737,284,669 of OY728135.1, read as the reverse complement.
TAATAAATGTGGGGGGAGACTCTTCAACACCTCCACATTTAATTTGTGCCAACACACATAATTTATTATTCCAAATCCTCCCCATTAATTAATTGAGCCAACACATCAATTAATTAGTTAAACCATTTTGAATATTATTCCAATGACTTAATAGATATTTCAATATATTATGTTGGATAAAAATTCACTTGTGTGGAATTTGGGAGAGGAGGAACATGGGAGGAATCTCCCAATGAATAATTCTCCACTGACGAAGAACGTCGATGAGGAATGCCTTCGACTACGTAGAACGTCAACGACTTCGACCATCTTTCTCAGAACTTCCTTTGACGTAGGACTTGTTCGTCTACAACGAACCGAAGACTGCTTTATCGCTCCAATGTTAACCAAAATCATGAAAGTTAGGGTTTTTAATTAAGTTTTATTTTATTCCCTTGATTCATTCCTTCTAAAAACAAATAACACAGATCAACTTATTATCAAGTTGATCCGCAAATGTTTTCCTTGCAGGTTGGGAATATATTGTTGTGGTAATTTGTAGGGGTTTATTAATTATTGGATTAACACATCCCATGTTCTCCCCACTTTTTCATTTGCAATGATGGGATTAGAAATTATCGAGGTATTATGGGAATTGATGTTATAAAATATCTTCCATGTTCATTCTTTGTTTATATTCTTGATGAACCTCTTTCTCCCGCTTCAAACATGGAGGGTGCAGGCCAAAAAAACATGCACCCACACCGTGATTCTTGGGTGTATTCTTCGAAATAGATGAAGGTGAAAACGGCATTGAAGGTGACAAAGACAACGGACGTGCTGCCAACGGCCTCTGTAGAGACCCGTATCTTGACGTACATGGACATTACATTACTTTTGCGGAATACTTGGTATATAACAAAAACACACACACAAGGATCGTAATAGTATAGTGTGTTTGGAAACTCGGAACGTAATCTTATAATCGTGGTGAAAGATCTTCAATATCTCCCATAAAGATATTCCCTTTTTTACCTAAAACCTTTCTTTACATTCTAGGGAAAAGAAAACATAAAAGGGTGAGCTCAAATGCTCAGCAAGGGAAAATAAAGGAAAAAATCATATCATATCTTCTTGAAAATCATAACCTGCAAAAGAGATAAAAATATTTTAACATGGAACAAATCATAGAAGTGAAAATGAGATCCCCATAATCATAACATTAAACTTGAAACTTTGTGGCATACACACATAATCATAGAGAATCATTTCTTGTTAGTCAAGACTCATTTCCAAGACTACCTTAGTGGACAAAGTCCCTTTCTGAATCGAGTCACCCTCGTTCCAGTCCTGTTTCACTGAACCGGTATAGCCTACCGTTCCAGCCATGTCTATCTCATGAGATATAAAATCTTTACCCAATTCATTGGAGGGAGATATAGGTCCCACGCATCTTATAATGAATCCTTTCTTATGTGTGCCACATAATCATAAGCCATACATCATAGCGTAACCCATGTAATAAAAATGGGATTCTTAAACAAAATGACATCATAAAACAATTCATATATGATAAATTAATTCATAAAAATATTTCCATCACAACATAATCAAACCAATGTAATAACAGGGATAAAAACAGAACCCTTTTATTATCTTAGATGGAAAATAATTTTTATAAAATACATGAACTCCATTCTTGAGGAAAATATCCTTTCTACTTCAAAAACACTTTTCATTTCATCACATGTCATAAAATTATAACTAAAAGAAGTTGATTAAAAATAATCTTGGAAACTTTTAAAGTAATATTTTTGGAAATAATGTTTTAAAAATCCATTCATGCCGTATAAGTTAAAAAAAACATTCTTCGTACTTTTGTCGGAAAAGTCAAAAAGCACCTCGTACGAAAAACGACAAAAGATTGCTTTCATACATATTACTAAAAACTCACCGAAGGGTAAAAATGGATTTAAACAATTGTAGGTGGATGGAAATAATATTACATATTGATTAAACATGGATGTGGATGATAAAATACACCCCAGTAAATACTTACGAATAAACAATCTCGGATAAAAATGAGATTGTGATATTTCCCTTACCTTAGGTCCGATTTGCATTGTACGTATCCGAAGCTCTTGTATAATGGTTTAAATAATGTTATTGACTTATTCTAGAATCATACATATTGATATGATATCATATATGGTTATATTCTTAGCTTCTTGTTAGTAATATTCCATTGTTACTTGTTACTCGGGTCCTTATTGCCTTTTGTTCTTATGCGTGTTTTGCCGAATAAATTCTTATTCTTCTTTTAAGGTTATATATAACTTATATCCATAATTGTTTTAGTGTAACATATATCATATTTATTGATTCAATTCATTTATATAATTACTATGTAATGATGATCATGTAGAACGAGTCGCATCACATCGTGGAGACGGTATTCCGTACGTACGCACGAGTGATGATATTGTTCCTATGATCGTGGAATTGTATTTGAGTATATATATATTATTTAAGTATCAATATTACATTATAAAAATCATAAATAGTTACTCATTACACCATTATACCCATCCTTGTAAGGTGATGGTGGAAAATAGATATCACCACGTCGTGGAGACGGTATTCCGTACGTACGCACGCGTGGTGATTTCATTTTTCCGTAGGATGGATAGAAGGTGAATTAGGGTTGTTTCATATTTATAATAACATATAAGTATGTAAGTAATACTGATGTTATTACTTTATAATTAAACAACTAAAGAAGAAGAAGTTGAAGAAGAATGAAATTGAAAAGATCGGTAATGGATATTACCTCTTCTTTGGAACACCTCTTTGAATCCTCCACGTAGAGAACTAAGATTGGTCTTTGAAGAAGACCAGGACCTCTAGGATTATTCTAGGGAAGTGGAGAGGAGAAAACGTATGGGTTTGGCCGAGCCTGAGTGCTCAAATTGGTGTGAGGAGGAGGTGGAGGAGGTGCCCTTTTATAAGGGAGGAGAGGGGAACCTTAAGAATATCTCAAAATATTATTTTATATTAAAGTCAAAATCGGTTTATAATGGTTCCAAAGGATCTTATTTGGAAGCTAAAGTGGGGATGGGTCAAAATCCTATCATCCAATAGAATTTAGACAAGTTTAGGGTATTATTTTAACCTTATCAATTAGATTTAACTCTAAGTTAAATAATTTAACTTTTACCGTGTCTTTTTTATTCTTTCACTATATGGTTAATACACTTACTATAACATGCCAAACGAACCCCAAATTGTATTTAATTAATACATATATCTTTATCTAAGTCATTTGGCCGAACGTTAGATTTTTAGGAATAAAATAACAATTAATAATATAATATTTGATTTAAAAACTATTTTGTGTCAATTTTGACACTATTTGATATATGATTTTTGTTAAAGTCATAAAAGAATTATATTTTCGAACCAAGTTGATTAAATAAACACTAATATATCATAGTAACCTATAAAATTAGTGGAATTCATAAAAAGATTTAAATTACATTTATTTTGGTATTTATAATATCAATTATGTCAATATTTCATTAATAAGATAATTACTGCATCATCTTTGTGTCATAAATAAATTAACTTATTTGATGTCTAAAAATTACAAATAAAATACAATTATGTAGGAAATCTTTTTAGATTTCTAATTAATATTTACAATATAATTTATCTTATGTATATCCCTATATTAAAAATGTTTTAGTAAATAAACTTTGATTTTAACTCTTTTTACTCTTCTTTGAATTAAATAATAATAAATGTCCTAATCTAATCCAAGTGGGCCAAAATGATAATATTTTACACTTAAGGTTGTTTTTGGTCGAGATGAACTTGTACAATAGAATTAGTACATGTGTTAGGGTAATATTAATATCATTCTTACCCTTAATTACCCTATTTACTTTTAACCGTGGTAAATAAAAGTAAAAAGTTACTATTCACCAAAAATTATTTTCATCTCATTGAACCACATTTTACTTACTGACATCAACCGTGTCTCTAGGATTTTTGAAATTCCATTCACAGAAGCGGTAAAATTATGTTTTATGAAAAATTCAGTTTTTTAACTACCACTTAGTAGTTTCACTATTCATCAAGAATTGATGTTTTTCAGAACAATGCCAAAATTTAATCCTAAGATATATTTCATATTCCGAATTCAAAAATGAGATCTATTTTACCAAATTCATAACACGGAAGTTGCATTAATTAATTTTATAATTAAATCCCGCTGTTAAATCAAATAGCGTGTTTTTAAGAGACAATATCTATCAAAAGATTGATATTTGTTTATGTCTGGTTTAAATGTGAAATTACATCCAATGACCAGCATTGTATTAAATTGTAAAAATATATTCTAAATATACTTTAAAACCACTCAAAATTAATAATTTATCACTATTAATTATTTTGATTAAAAAAGTTGTTTTTAATTATAATTTAGTAATTTTCACTATTCATCAGAATATGAATGTTATCCGAAAAGTACCAAAATTTCACCTTAGGAAAAATTTGATACTCCGAATCCAAAAATGAAGTCCATTTTGAGAGCTAAAATTTCTATAATTTTAAAAGGTGGTTATTACTATTCATAATGGCTAGTTATAATAATATTTTAATAGCATATCATTGTTCAGCGAAACTCGGTATTGCGTACTACACACGCTATCGAGGAAGGTCGCGATTGCGTGTAATGAAAGGAAAGTCAAGGATGTGTTTTATGCCAGCTCCTTTTGGTGTATCGTACAACACAAGACATTAATAAAATTAAAAATAATATTTTTCATAAAATCTCGGGGTGTTACATTCTACCCCCCTTAAAATGAATTTCGCCCTCCAAATTCGTCGGGGTTATAAATGGTTTACTATTCGAATGTTTCATTAATAGAAACTCACATCGTAAAAAAAATACTAAAACTTGGATTTAAAAACTAAAGTATGAAATGTAACGATTACCCAAATAAACTAATCACTGGGTTTCCACATAGGTGAAAATATGGATATGGAATAGAAATCTAACCCTCATGTTCTGATGGAGAGTGGTAGAGATCATGGCTATGGAAAAGCCAATAATCACAAATACATAGATTTTTGATGATATAAGGAACCATCTGATTCATCAGGTATAAGATCACTTGGACAACATTTTTGGTTTTCAAGATCATTTCCCTAAATTTGATGAATTAAAAGAAATACATGCATGATTTTGGTACAATCTCACTGTTGTTCATGAATTGAACAATTTCCACTTCATCCCTTAAAGAAATGAAGTTGAATTTGTTATTCGTGATGTGTTAGCAGATCATGTGATAGAATGATGGGTCATTCCATCTGTCTCAAACAAAAGGTTAGCAAAAATTATATACATAAGTCGATCTATAGTGAGATTAATCATATATGGTTCATAAAATGGACTTATACTTCATATATCATACTGCTTAATATAATAAAACTAGTTTCTACTAAACAGGGACTTCCTGTAGGCCAGTGGTAGGCGATAAAGGCCAGTCGCACTTTGGTTGTGGGTTCGATTCTCACAGCCTTGTCCGACGCGATGGGTTGTCGCCCGTTCTGCAGGTTGTCCTTTTTCTAAAACTATATTACTATAATATCCCATCAATAATATCGAGAAAACTTCTATCCTTAAACAATACTAACTTATGTCCAACATAATCCATTCCAATCTTTAGGCTTATCCATAATACTGCAGTCCACTCTCATAACATAGTGAAAACGATTACCAGAGATTTAACACCATCGTCGATCCCCATATATCATAAGATATGTTTTGTTGGTCACATTCCAAACATTCAAAGTCCTTAATCATGTATTCTATTGAATACCTTAGTTAAAACATTAATGCAGTTAAAATTTAACACTTTTCACATACCAAAATCCTCAAAATTCTATATACTCAAACCATGATATCACTGAGTCCTTATATCAATCACGATCTCATGAATACTGTCAAACATTTCATCCACATTCCAAAAAATATCTGAATAACCCTTCATTGTTACTCATATCCTTCATCATAAACATTCAAAACATAAGGAAAGACAACAGCGTAACAATCCTTAGATGTCTTTTTATTCTATAGTACAACATTACACTTGATAAACATGTAATCATTCCACTACCTTCTTAAACCATTGACCGAGCTTCAACAATTTTTTCATCTCACATATCATTTGTAGTCTCTTCATCATCATCAACAAAAATACTACCCATACGACCATACCGATTCTCTTCATGAGACATTCCCTTAGGGAATTGGTTTTCATAATGCCCGTACATTCCACATTTAAAACATTTAACCATTGTTGATGTCGTAGCAATACCATTAACCTCATCCATGGTTTTAACTGAAACTTTTCCATTGCACTTACTGGCTTTGTGTCCTTCTTTTCAACACCCAAAGAATCTTTCAGTTCCTTTGAAACATTCTCCTTTATGCCTCTTCCCACATGATTTACAAAGGGGAAATTGAACTTTCTTTCCTCTATGATCATCATAAAACTCCATCTTTCTCTTATTAGCCGAGTCAGGAAACTTACCAAATTTTACTTTATTGATCATATTATGAGATTTCTGATTCGGCATAATAATGATGTTTAGACTTCCAAATCCCATTTCATTTGATTTCTTATGAAGAATATCATTCCATTGTCCATCATATCCTCCATTATCGTGAATCATCTTGTTTCCAGCCATTTTCTAAAACCGAAAAAGAATAGTGTGAGATGAAAAAATCATAATAAAGGGGGAGTAACTTCAATATCTAACATATTAGGTTAAATTCTAAGATCGTTACCGTAGTTCTAGGACTATATCCTATATGTATACCTATCCTTAGGGAGATCCCTAGACATACCTTAGAAATATCTCTAGGGATCTCACTAACGTTTTCACGTCCTAGTTTCCAAAGGTTGACTAAACCTTTCCTCTGATACCAACTATAGCGGTCTGGAATTACTTCCAGTGGACTATAATTGATACTTATCAGGGCACTCCATGGGCAGCTATACCCCCTGGGCGGGACACACCACCATCCCTAGTGGCAGCCATTTCCTCATGAAGCCCTTGGGCGGAGAGCCATGCTTTGTCCAACGCTCACATGTGAGAGTTCCCAAGGATCGGATACATTCCTACCTCCTTTGCCTCTGATAGCAACTGTAGAGACCCGTATCTTGATGTACATGGACATTACATTACTTTTGCGGAATACTTGGTACATAACAAAAACACACACACAAGGATCGTAATTGTTTACTGTCTTTGGAAACTCAAAACGTAATCTTCTAATTGTGGTGAAAGATCTTCAATATCTCCCATAAAGATCTTCCCTTTTTTTTAACCTAAAACCTTTCTTTACATCCTGGGGAAAAGAAAACATAAAAGGGTGAGCTCAAATGCTCAGCAAGGGCAAAGAAAGGAAAAATCATATCATATCTTTTTGAAAATGATAACCTGCAAAAGAGATCATAATATCATAACATGGAATAAATCATAGAAGTGAAAATGAGATACCCATAATCATAACATGAAACTTGAAACTTTTTGGCATACACACATAATCATAGAGAATCATTTCTTGTTAGTCAAGACTCGTTGCCAAGAATATCTTAGTGGACAAAGTCCCTTTCTGAATCGAGTCACCGTCGTTCCAGTCCTGTTTCACTGAACCGGTATAGCCTACCGTTCCAGCCATGTCTATCTCATGAGATATAAAATCTTTACCCAATGCATTGGAGGGGGATATAGGTCCCTACCATCTTATAATGAATCCTTTCTTATGTGTGCAACATAATCATAAACCATGCATCATAGCGTAACCCATGTAATAAAAATGGGATTCTTAAACAACATGACATCACAAAACAATTCATATAAGATAAAGGAATTCATAAAAATATTTCAATCACAACATAATCAAACCAATGTAATAATAGGGATAAAAACAGAACCCTTTTATCATCTTAGATGGAAAATAATTTTGATAAAATACTTGAACTCCATTCTTGAGGAAAATGTCCTTTCTACTTCAAAAACACTTTTCATTTCATAACATGACATAAAATTATAACTAAAAGAAGTTGATTAAAAATAAACTTGGAAACTTGTAAATGAAGCTTTTTGGAAGTAATTTTTTAAAAATCCATTCATGCCGTATAAGTTAAAAAAACATTCTTCGTACTTTTTTCGGAAAAGTCAAAAAGTACCTCGTACGAAAAACGACAAAAGATTCCTTTCATACATATTACTAAAAACTCACCGAAGGGTAAAAATGGATTTAAACAATTGTAGGTGGATGGAAATAATATTACATATTGATGAAACATGGATGTGGATGATAAAATACACCCCAGTAAATACTTAAAAATATCGAATCTCGGATAAAAATGATATTGTGATATTTCCCTTACCTTAGGTCTGATTTGCTTTGTACGTGTCCGAATCTCCTGTATAATGGTTTAAATAATGTTATTGTCTTATTCCAGAATCATACATATTGATATGATATCATATATGGTTATATTCTTAGCTTCTTGTTAGTAATATTTCATTCTTACTTGTTACTCGGGTCCTTATTTCCTTTTGTTCTTATGCGTGTTTTGCCGAATAAATTCTTATTCTTATTTTAAGGTTATAGATACCTTATATCCATAATGGTATTTGTGTAACATATATCATATTTATTCATTCAATTCATTTATATAATTACTGTGTAATGATGATCATGTAGAACGAGTCGCATCACATCGTGGAGACGGTATTCCGTACGTATGCACGAGTGATGATATCGTTCCTATGATCGTGAAATTGTATTTGAGTATATATATATTATTTCAGTATCAATATTACATTATAATAATCATGAATAGTAACTCATTACACCATTATACCCATCCTTGTAAGGTGATGGTGGAAAATAGATTACACCACGGCGTGGAGACGGTATTCCGTACGTACGCACGCGCGGTGATTTCATTTTTCCGTAGGATGGATAGAAGGTGAATTAGGGTTGTTTCATGTTTATAATAAAATATCAGTATGTAAGTAATACTGATGTTATTACTTTATAATGAAACAACTAATGAAGAAGAAGTTGAAGAAGAATGAAATTGAAAAGATCGGTAATGGATATTACCTCTTCTTTGGAACGCCTCTTTGAATCCTCCACTTAGGGAAATAAGATTGGTCTTTGAAGAAGACCAGGACCTCTAAGATTATTCTAGGGAAGTGGAGAGGAGAAAATGTCAGGGGTTGGCCGATCTTGAGTGCTCAAATTGGTGTGAGGAGGAGGGGGAGGAGGTGCCCTTTTATAAGGGAGGAGAGGGGCACCTTAGGAATATCTCAAAATATTATTTTATATTAAAGTCAAAATTGGTTTATAATGGTTCCAAAGGGTCTTATTTCAAAGCTAAAGTGGGGATGGGTCTAAATCCTATAATCTAATAGGATTTAGACAAGTTTAGGGTATTATTTTAACCTTATCAATTAGATTTAACTCTATGTTAAATAATTTAACTTTTACCATGTCTTTTTGTTTTCTTTCACTATATGGTTAATACACTTACTATAACATGCCAAACGAAACCCAAATTGTATATTATTAACACATATATCCTTATCTAAGTCATTCGGCCGAACCTTAGATTTTTAGGAATAAAATAACAATTAATAATATAATATTTGATTTAAAAACTATTTTGTGTCAATTTTGACACTATTTGATATATGATTTTGGTGAAAGTCATAACAGAATTATATGATAGAACCAAGTTGATTAAATCAACACTAATATATCATAGTAACCTAGAAAATTAGTGATATTCATAAAAAGTCTTAAATTACATTTATTTGGATATTTATAATATCAATTATGTCAATATTTCATTAATAAGATAATTACTTCATCATATTTGTGTCATAAATAAATTAACTTATATGATGTCTAAAAATTACAAATAAAATACTATTATGTAGGAAATCCTTTTAGATTTCTAATGAATATTTAAAACCGAATTTATCTTATGTATATCCCTATATTAAAAATGTTTTAGTAAATAAACTTTGATTTTAACTCTTTTAATTCTTCTTTGAATTAAATAATAATAAATGTCCCAATCTAATCCAAGTGGGCCTAAATGATAATATTTTACACTTAAGGTTGTTTTTGGTCGAGATACACTTGTCCAATAGAATTAGGACAAGTGTTAGGGTAGTATTAATATCATTCATACCCTTAATTACCCTATTTATTTTTAACCGTGGTAAATAAAAGTAAAAAGTTACTATTCACCAAAAATTATTTTCACCTCATTGAACCACATTTTACTTACTGACATCAACTGTGTCACTCGGATTTATGAAATTCCATTCACAGAAGCGGTAAAATTAAGTTTTATGAAAAATTCAGTTTTTTAACTACCACTTAGTAGTTTCACTATTCATCAAAAATTGATGTTTTTCAGAACAATGCCAAAATTTCATCCTAAGCTATATTTCATATTCTGAATTAAAAAATGAATTCTATTTTACCAAATTCATAACATAGAAGTTGCATTAATTAATTTTATAATTAAATCCCGCTGTTAAAACAAATAGCGTGTTTTTAAGAAACAATATCTATCAAAAGATTGACACTTGTTTATGTCTGGATTAAATGTGAAATTACATCCAATGCCCAACATTGTATTAAATTGTAAAATTATATTCGAAATATACATTAAAACAACTCAAATTAATAATTTATCACTATTAATTATTTTGATTAAAAAAGTTGTTTTTAATTATAATTTAGTAATTTTCACTATTTATCAGAATATGAATGTTATCCGAAAAGTACCAAAATTTCACCTTAGGCTAAATTCGATAATCCGAATCCAAAAATGAAGTCCATTTTGAGAGCTAAAATTTATAAAATTTTAAAAGGTGGTTATTACTATTCATAACGGCTAGTTATAATAATATTTTAATAGCATATCGTTGTTCAGTGAAACTCAGTATTGCGTACTACACATGCTATCGAGGAAGGTCGCGATTGCGTGTAATGCAAGGCAAGTCAAAGATGTGTGTTGTGCCAGCTCCTTTTGGTATATCGTACAACACAAGAAATTAATAAAATTAAAAAGAATATTTTTCATAAAATCTCGGGCTGTTACAGCCTCTTCCTCCTGTGCCACCCCCGTGACACTCTGGCTATGTAGCCAAATCGGCTCCACTGCCCCGGGCCATACCGCGCTGCACAATGGCCGCACGACCCGCCGACCACGCCGCCTGCTGGCCTCACCACCCGCCGACTCATGCGAGCCCACTGTCCTCTCGAACCAACCCGGTCGTGCCTGCTCGCCAGCCTCCCAAGCCACACGACCAGTGGCAGCCCGTTGGACTCTCGGGCCGCGCCCGCCGGCCGGCCTTTCGAGCCCCCGACCGAACCGGCCCCTCGCGGCACCCCGACCGAACCGTACCCGCCCTCGCGGCGCCTCAGATGAATCGACCCCGCGCCCTGTGCTGTGCCGCCCTTGTGGCGCCCTATGGGACGAACCTCCCTCATAATGCCCTCTGTGATGAGCCTCCCACACAACGCTCTCCGGGCCGAACCAACCTCGTGCCGTCCTGTGCACGGTCGGCGCCCTCTCGGCCCTCCATGGCCCCTCGCGGACGGCTGGGCGGGGCCCAGCGGGCCGGGCCAGGTCGAACTGGTCAATCCGGTTTGACCCAAACTCGGTCAGCCCAAATGAGGTCAGGCCGGGTCGATCCGACCGGGCCGGACCGGACCCAGGCCCAATACAACCCCTTTACTTTCTTTTGGCCATATCATTGGCCCCGAAATTCTATTTGAAAAACCGTCAGTGGAGCTGGTAATCTTAGAGCATGACAATCCCTTTGAGTATACCCCATTGGAGTTTGCGCTACAGTTGAGATACATTCAGGTTGGATCATGCACGAATCCAACTGGGCCCCCGGAACTAAAAGGCTTATAACTCACAGACTGAGCATCTGATTGACGCGACGTCTGTTGCGTTGAGACATCTATGATGTGGAAGACCTTTGAGATACTTTTTTGTGATACATCGTGATAGTTGGACTATTTACTAGTAGCTCATGTAGTGGATCCTTACGGAGACGAGCTAGCATAGTAGGAAGACGTAGTAGCTGGATGAGACCTAACGACTGCTCACTATTTGACTCGGAGTGACTCTTCTATCCCAGTGGAAAGAGCCTTGGTGTCGCAGCAGACCTACGGTGGATGATTGTGCTTGGTGATGCGGTAGAACCACGGTACTCGACAGGAGGATTAACTCAGAAGATTATGATGGGGAGCACACTTGGTGATGCGACATACCCACGGTACTCGACAGGAGGAGTACCTAAGCAGTCCAAGGTTAGTGGGAAGCGTGCTTGGTGTTACGGCAGGCCCACTGTACTCAATTGAGTAGGAGTTCTCCAGCAGTTGAGGTTTCGATAATGTGACTGGGTATGTTACTTGATACAACACGTAAAATAAAATACTGGTTGAGATGATTCAGTACATTAGTGTTTTCTTCGTGGGTGGGATGGATTACTTAATAACTTAGGTATATGTATGGGCATATACCTAAGTAGGGTTATCTTTTAATTTCTTCCATTTTGGTTTATCCTTGATGGATTTTGTGAGACCCAGAGGGTCTTGGGGTCCCTACTGAGTATCGTTATACTCACCCTTTCATTGCTAGGCTAGCACCTTTTTGTGTTGGATGCGGACTATGGACAATGCTGACTGAGGCTGAGAGTATCAGGACTGGATGGTACCTGGTGGTGGACCTTACAACGAGTCGTTGTACGAAGGGGAAGGATGAAAGAGGATTGCTGAGGAGGAGATCTGTACTTACCCTTCATGAATGAACCTTGGAAGGAGACCCAATAACTATTTTCCTCTTCTTCAGTTGTACTTGTACTACCAGTTTCTTATACTTTACTATTTGTGTTGTCTTCCGACCCTTTTACTTTCAGCACTCTTTTGTTATATAGTTTTACTTGGTGTTTCATATCATGATGTGTGCTTGGTTATGTGTGCATGTATGTTATAAAGGCAATGCCTTCCCAGTTTCAGGGAATACTCATTGGAGCTAGTCGCGAGTCCCTGGCCTACGGAAAAGCGGGCTTGGGGTTAGTCATGCCACGAGACCCAGGGGATGGGTTGTGACAAATTGGTATTAGAGGAGTCTGTTCTACCGTAGAATGTAGGAATCTGATATTTTCTATGAAGAAATAGTGTTAAGTGTAGTGGGTGAGGTTTTTAGTTCTGGTAGTCTAGTGTTGGTGTGGTGGATAATGTATCCGTACACCAGGACCCTGACTACTGATTTATGGCTCAGTGCACAAAAATACTGATTGCATGTGTGTGTTCAAAAGTTTTCTATAAATCTGATCACCGGGTCATCTTACTAGGTTTAAACTTGTAACCATGGAACACATGTTTATTTTCAGGATTCCTCAAATCAGACACCCATCTAGGGTTCTGAGAGTTGTAGGCATTGATAGCCCACCGAGCGACGAGGCCTCGGTTCAGGTCCCTTTTCAAGTAGAGGCACCCGCAGAGGCAACAACGGTACCACTCTTTATTGGGCCACTGATGCCACCATCCCCTGCAGCATACAATGCACTCCTCTTGATCGTGTTTCATGGGTTCTAGCACCAGAGGATACCCATGTTCAGGGTCCAGATAGACTCATAGGCGGATGAGGATTGGCTGGAGGCTGTTGCGAGAGTCTTTCGACTCATAGGAATGCTAGTTGATCTCTTGTTGATTCTTTCTTCAAGACTTTTACAGGAAGCGGTAGGAAGATGGTGGAGCTTGATTCTCCAGGTTCAATATGAGGTGACGCTTCTCTGGAAAGACTTCTAGTGCCAATTTAAGGGAGAGTTTGTTTCCAGAGACTCTTCGTGTAGTGCGCATTTCAGAGCTACTTCATCTACATCAGGGCAGAATGATTGTGGATCATTACTCAGTGAGGGTCACTGAACTCTCATGTTACTCCATGGATATGGTGTTGGACCCATTATTTAGAGCATGGAACTTTTAGCATGGAATAAGGTGGGATTTTATGGCTTTAGTGATCTCACTTATCATCCCGATGCAAGTGGGGGTGTTAGAGAGAGCCCTCTTGGTGAAGAGTTTACTTATTGATAAGACACCCATAGTGAGACCCACTACTAGTTGTCACATATCAGAGTCTTTTGAAGATGGAAGGAAATATATGTTACAATGGTCTAAGAGGACCAGACCAACAGGTGGACGACCGCATGATTCGGGATCAGTTGGGCGGGGCACCTGAATTAGAGATAGACATGCCAGGAGCAGACAGTGTTATGCATGTAGAGGGCAATGTCACATGGCTCGTGACTGTCTGACCCACTGTTCGGATGATCAGGAGACGGTCGAAGGACCGCCCTGGCAGAGACAGAGGTTCGACCAAGGAGGTCCATAGGGTGCAGACAGATGTGGCAGAGGAGGAGGCCGTGAAATAGGCTGTGGGTGACAATTTGAGGTGTTACCACCACCTCCACCAGGAGGTCCACCCCGACCACAGGGAGCAGGAGGAAAAGGAAGAGTTCAGCTCTAGGAAGTTGAGGATTATGATCACGGTGCTCCATAGATGATATGAGGTATGATCTGTGTCTACTCCACCATAGTTTTAGTACTTATAGACATAGGTTCCAATCATTCTTTCATTGCTACTTCCCTCGTTCGGATCTCAGAGATTCCGACGGAGCAGTTGGCTCGATCCTTGTGGCTAGAGACTCCTATGGGAGAAGATTCGATGATTACGCACCGGTGATCGAAGTGCGATATTACTCTAAGAGGTGAGAGATTCGGTTGGGATATCCTAGTAGTGGCGTCGAGGCCTTATTACATCATCTTGGGTATGGACTGGTTATCTACATTCCATGCTCAGATTGACTGTTTTAGGTGAAATGTGTGGTGTGGCCACACAGATGGGACTAGGATTACCTTCATCTATGAGAAGGGATCCTTTGAAGCACATGATGGATATACCCAGAGGAGAGTGAAACCGACCACTCATTAGTTGGCTAGCCTTACCCTTAGAGCTGTTGATGTGGAGAGTCCAAGCTATCCTGTAGTGGTGGACTAGTATGCAGTTGTTTTCCCTGATGATGTTCTAATTCTACCACCTCATAGAGAGGTGTACTTTTACATCGAATTATACTCCGGGATGACACCGATATCTACACCAGCATATCATATGGCTTCTGCAGAGCTTCGCGAGCAACATGTACCTCTAGAGGACTTACATGGGAATGGATTCATCCAGCCCAGTGTTTCTCCTTGGGTAGCCCTAATTATGATCTCTAAGAAGTTGTATTGGATCATGAGGCTTTTTTTTGACTATCGACACCTCAAAAATGTGACCGTGAAGAATAAGTACCCACTCCCGAGGACTTATGACCTCTTTGATCAACTGAAGTGAGCACGATGGTTCTCGAAGATAGACCTCAAATTAGGATATAACCGGCTCAGAGTACAAGATGAGGATGTGCATAAGACAAACTTTAGAATTTGGTATGACCATTATGAGTCCTTGGTTATGCCATTAGGAATAATGAAGGCTCCCACAGTGTTCACGGGACTAATGAACATGATCTTTCAGCAGCAACATGATCACTTTGTAGTGGTCTTCATCGACGACATTTGGATCTACTCAGATTCTAAGGAGGAGCATGCCAATCACTTGCGGGTAGTAATGGACAAACTCTGAGAGCAGTAGATTTATGGTAATCTCTCCAAGTGCCAGTTCTGTATCCGATAGGTTCACTTTCTGGGACATGTCATATCATAGGCTGGGGTTCTAAAGGATCCAGCGAAGATTGAGGAGGAACTTTCTTAGGATCCACCTAGGAGTGTGACAGAGGTATGGAGTTTCCTACGTTTTTCTGGATATTACCAGAGGTTTTTACTAGATTTATCTAGAGTTGCAGCACCACTATAAGACTTGACAAAGATGGGGAAACCCTTCGTCTGGTCGGAGAAATTCCAACAGTGTTTTCAGGAGTTGAGGTAGAGGCTAGCTAGTGCCCTCATCTTGAGGCTCCCAGAGGAGGGTTTAGGGTGCGCCGTCTACTACGACACATCAGGGACTAGAGTCGGATGTGTTCTGATGCAGGATCGAGCATTGTTCTCATATGGTTCTTGACAGCTGAGACATCATGATCAGAACTATGCTACCCATGACCTGGATTTAGTAGAAGTTGAATTCGCCTTGAAGATGTGGAGACACTATCTGATGGGTGATCATTTTACAGCCTACTCTGATCAATAGAGTCTTAGGTATTTATATTCTTAAAAGTACCTATACCGGAGACATCGAAGCTGGCTTGAGTTACTCTAGTACTATGACTTCAAGATAGTCTATACTCCTCGGATGGGGAACATTGTAGCAGATACACTCGGCAGGAGGTCTGGTATACAGTTGCTTAGTGAGGTGACAGAGAAATTGGCCGCTTTATAGATATCCTTTGTGGAATGTGATGGAGCAGCTTTCATTCAATATCTTATAGTCACTCCCACACTTCTTCAGTGAGTTAGGAAGGAATATTGTGGAGATGCTGACTGCGAGGCTCGACGTGCATAGATATCCATAGAGAAGGCATCAGATGGATTTTCTGAAGGTGGGCAGCATATAATCCTCTTTAGAGGACATACCATGAAACTAGTTTCACTTCAGTAGGATGTGTTGATGTAGTTCCACACTTCCCCTCTAGCTGTACATCCTGGAGTAGCGAAGATGTACCAGGATCTCCGATGAGAGCACTGGTGGCCGGAAATGAAGAAATCACTAGCAGAGTTTGACTCTCAGTGCCTCACTTGTCAATAAGTGAAGGCAGAGCATCAGGAGACAGTAGGCTTGGTTCTTCCTTTATTGGTCCCAGAGTGGAAGTGGGATGGGATATCCATGGACTTTGAGATAGGACTTCGACGTACATCCAGAGGTTATGACTTGATTTGGGTGATCATCAACCGACTCACCAAGTCAGCCCACATCCTACTGATTAGAGAGTAGGGTTCAGTAGAGAGCTTGGGATGCCTCTATGTTCATGAGATTGTGCGGCTACATGGAGTTCCAATGATGATTTTCTCCGATCATGAAACATGTTTTACTTCCTGACTATAGAAGGGGTTGTAGGAGGCTTTCGGGATGCATCTTTGTTTGATCACTGCCTTCCATCCTCATACGGATGGCTAGAATGAGAAGACCATTCAGAACCTTGAGGAAATGCTACATGCGTGTGTCCTCAACATCGGACATAGCTGGGAGGATCACTTAACTTTGGTGGAGTTTGAATAAAACAACAGCTATAACTCCACCCTTGGGATGGTACCTTTCGAGGCGTAGTATGGGAGACCTTAAATACCACCTTTGTGGTAGACTGACCAAGAAGATTCAACACTTGTGGGACCATAAATGGTAAGGGATACCACAGAAAAGTTGCAGATCATCCAATAGTGGATGAAGATAGCACAGAGCTGGCAGAAGTCGTATTCTGATAGGTTACGGAGACCTCGGGATTTTGATGATGGCGACCACGTATTTCTACGGGTCTCACCATGATGAGGTCTACAGAGATTTCGCTGAGGCAACAAGTTGTCTCTGAGGTTCATTGGACCTTTTCAGGTCCTCTGCAAAGTTAGCTTGGTGGCATACCACTTAGCACTGTCACCTCAATTACACCGCGTGCATGGCGTCTTCCATGTATCCCAACTGAGGAGATACGTGCACGAACCTTCTCACATCATCGACCATGGAAAGATGGATGACGACAATGGGGTTATTTTTTTGGAGGTTCCAGCAGAGATTGAGGATCGACAGGATCTGGCCCTTCGTGGATGGTTGATACCACTTGTGCGCGTTCGCTGGAAACACGAGAACCTCCAGGAGAGCATGTGGGAGCAGGAGGCTCACATGCATGTTCAGTACCCCCACTTGTATCCTTAGTTTGAGTTGTGGATTACGAGGACGTAAAGCCGTAAGGTGGGGAGAATGTAAAGACCTAGAATTTTGATGTACTTTTTTTAAATATATGGGAATTTTATGAGTCCCCGAAAATTGATGTGTGTGATTTTGAGGCCCGGAGTGCCCAGAATAAATTTTTGAACTTTTTTCATGTACATCCAGTAAACGTGCAAGCAGGTTTTTCTAACTATTCAACTGGTCCTCAGAATTAAAATCATATGGCATCATTGAACTCACAGTGCCGGTATTCGCTTAAGAAGACATTCACCTCTATGGCAGTTGGTCGAGGGTGAAAGTTAGTTTTTGGATTTTTCGTGTAAAAATAAAATAAAAATAAAAGTGTTCGACATTTTTATTTTTATTTGCAACACCCATGTGGGTGTTTGGAATTGTGGTCCAACGGAACCAAACATCCATGTGGGAGTGACTGGTGGGGACCACTTGGGTTTAAACCCCCTTGAAACCCCCTTGAAACACAAACATAAATGGGAAATACCCTCAACATCCTATTAATGTGGGGGGATCCTCTTCGACACCTCCACAATTTATTTGTTCCAACGAACATAATTTATTATGAAAAATATTCCCTATTAATTAATTGAGCCAACACATCATTTAATTAATTAAACATTTTTGACTATTATTCCAATGAATTAATAGATATTTCAATCAATTATTTTGGATACGAATTCAGTTTGGTGGAATTGGGGACAGGAGGAACTTGGGAGAAAGCTCCCAATGAAGAATGCTCCACCAACGAAGAACACCGACAATGAAAACCTTTGACTACGAAGAACATCGATGAAATAGACCTTCTTCCTCGGAACTTCCCTCGACGTAGGACGTGATCATCTACAATGAATCTACATCCTCTTTCATAGGCCAACATTAACCAACATCGAGCTTGGTAGGAATTTTTATTAAGTTTTATATTATTCCCTTGTTTCATTCCTTCTAAATACAATGAATGTGGATCATCTTGTTATCAAGATTATACGTGGATGTTTTCATTACGGGTTTGGAATATATTTTTGCAAGATGTTTTAGGGGTTTATTCATTATTTTATTTACACTTCCCATGTTCTCTCATATTTTTCTTTTGAGGGGTTGGGAATAGAAATTATCGATGGATTATGGGAATTGATGTTTTAAAATATCTTCCATGCTCGTTCTTTGTTTATGTTATTGATGAACCGCTTGCTACCATTATAAAAGCGGAGGGTTCATTCCAACCACACATGCCCCCACCATGATTCTTTGGTGTATTCATTGAAATAGAGGAACGAAACAACGATGTCGAAGGTGTCGAAGGCAACGACCACGCTACCCGCAGCCTCCACGACCTGTGCTGCCCTCGCGACTCCCTGACTCCCCGGCCGAACTGGGTCTACCACCCTGGGCCGAACTGTGCCATCCGCTAGCCGTGAAACCCCCCGATCACGCCGCCCGCCCGCTCGGGCCAGCCCGCCGACATTCTTAACCGCCCCGACCGCGCCCGCCCGCCTGTCTCCCGAGTTGCCTCGGCTGCGCCAGCCCACCGGCCTCCCGAGCCACCTCGGCCGCACCCTCCCACCAGCCTTCTGATCCCCAACCCGAACCGGCCTCTCGTGGCGCCCTGGCCTAACCGGCTGCGCCCTCACAGCACCCCAGCCGAACCAGTCGTGCCCTTGTGGTGCCCCGACCGAACTGACGATGCCTTGTCGGCGCCTCAGCCTGACCGGCCCCACGCCCCGGGACGAGCCGCCCTCATAGTTCCCTATGAGTTGAGCCTCCCACGTAGCGCCCTACAAGCCTAACCGCCCTCACACCGACCCACGACTGCTCCGCGCCCTCGCAGCCGGTGCACAACCTCTCGGACCTCCCTGGCCCCTTGCGGCCTGCTGGGTTGGGCCTAGATGGCCTATCCGAACCCAACGGGTCATGCCCTGTCAACACGAACCGGTTCGGCCTAGACTGGGTCGGTCTGTGTCGGTCTGACATGGTCGGACCAAACCTGGGGAAACTACAACCCCTTTACTTTATTTTGGCCATATCTTTGGCACTGAAATTCCGTTTCACGAACCTTCACCGAAACTGTTAATCTTGGAGCATGATGGTCCCTTTGAGTATACCCGACTAGAGTTTAGGGTATATTTGAGATAAAATCATGTTGGATCGTGCACAAATCCAACCGGGCCCCCATAAATAAAAGGCTTATAACTCACAGACATGGCGTCCGATTGATGCACCTTCTATTGTGTTAAGACCCATACGACATGTTAGACCTTTGAGATACTTCTTCTTGGGAATTCTTGACAGGTGGAGTATCGTCCAGTAGCTCATGGAGCAGATACTCCAGAAGATGAGCGAGCATAGTTTGGAGACCTAGTAGCTAGCTGAGACCTGATGATTGCTGACCGTTTTACTTGGAGTGACTCTACTAGCTTAGTGGGGAGAACCTTGGTGTCGCGGAAGACCCACAGTGGTGGAGTGCGCTTGGTGACACGACAGACCCACAATACTCAACATGTGGAGTACCTCAGCAGGCTACAAGGGGGAGTGCACTTGGTGACACGACATACCCATGGTGAAGAGCATCTATGTGTGACACGACATACCCATGAAACTCGATAGGAGGAGTACCTCAGCAGTCTAGGGTTTGTGGGAAGCACGCTTGGTGTTGCGGCAGGCCCACTGCACTCGATTGAGTAGTACTTCTCCAGTAGCCGAGGTTTCGATAATGTGACTGGAGATGTTACATGATACTACACATAAAATAAAATCCTGGTTATGCTGAGTCATTACTTTTGTGTTTTCCTCATAATTAAGATGGATTACTAAATAACATAGGTATATGTATCGTCATATTACTATGTAGGTTTATCTATTTATTTCATTATTTGTGGTTTATCTTTGATGGATTTTGTGATACCCATAGGGTCTCGGGGTACCAACTAAGTATCGTTATACTCATACCTTAATGGGTTATGCCTACACCTTGTTGGGTTGGATGAAAAAAACAGATAGCACTGATTGAGGTCGAGAGTATCAGGACTGGACGATACCTGGTGGTAGACCATACGATGAGTCGGTACATGGAGGGGACAGACTGACGAGGAGTGCTGAGAAGGCGATCTGTACTTACCCTTCATCAGGAACATCAGAGTATGACCCAACAACTGTTTTCTTTTTTCATCAGTTGTAATTTTACAACTGGTTTCTTCTAATTTACTGTTGGGCTTGTATTCCAACCCTTGTACTTTCAGCACTCTTTTGTTAAACAGTTTAACTTGGTGTTTCTTATCTTGTTGTGTTCTTGGATACATGTTCTTGCACGTTATAAAGGCAACACCTTTCTAGTTTTAGGGAACATTCCTTAGTTCTAGTCACCAGCCCCTGTCCTATGGAAGGCGGGCTTGGGGTTAGTCACGGTACGGGCCCCGGGGGATGGGTCGCAACATCAGGAAAATTAATTTTTTTTAAAGAATGATTTTCTTTTCATATAACTAAAAAATTAATAATTATTATTAATAATATAAATGTATAAAAAAATAAATTTATGTTAATAAGAAATTATTTATCTTATATTTTTTTCAATCATCCCACCTTTTGTGAATTGCATCCTAACAATTATATTCATTACTTAAATAAGTAGGGATATTTTTCCATTATAGTATTTCTTGATTCCCATGTTTGTTATTATTCCATATGGTTTTTTAAAAAATGTATATCATGTTAAATTAATTTATTTCACAAAACATTATTCTTGTGGTCAATTAACTCTATTATTTCTTCCATATAAGAAATTATTTCTTTCAACTGATCTACTTCAAGGATGAAAATATGAGATGCAATTGGAACATACATTTTTAAAAAATAAAGATGAAATATGTCATGTACCTAACTCAATATATTCCATTTAACAACATGAATATCATTACCTTAAATTGAAATGCATATTAATTTCCCCTTGATATTATTTGGGAAAAACACAATCACTTATCTTGGAAGAAATATCATTCCTCCAATTATTTTTTTTACTTTATTACCTTCTCTAAGTGGTCCTCATGTGATTTTAAATTTTATTTACATTTTTGATCCATTTCAAATACCAATTATGGTTCTAAAAATACCATTTAACCATTATCAACCAATAAATATGAAGGCCAACACCACTTTACATGTAATGATTCAAAAGGTTCCATATTTTTACTGAAATGAAAAATGTTTTCTTAGAAAAAATTAGCTAAATTTAGATTTTGATCCCAAATTTCTTGGAAATCCATTTATAAATTTCAAATAATATCTTCCAAATTTTAAATCAATCTCTCTAACTATTCAAAAAATCAAGGATGAAATGATGCACTGGAATTTTATTCATTATGAAACCACATCTGAAGTGTTTTCTAAAAATTAGAGTTAAACCTATGATCATAGTAAAATACAATGGAGATATCGAATCCATGTAATCTAATTATATATCTAGCAATGTTTATAGAATATTTATCCCAATACAAATTACCTCAAACTGATGTTCTATTATCGCTATTTATAATGAATATATAAAACTATTATTGATATACTAATATCATGTGAGTTTATGAAATTAAAGATAAATAAATATATATAAATACATGAAACATAAAAATATGAAAAAATCATAGTGATTTTACTGAAGG
Source organism: Viscum album (assembly GCA_963277665.1). Taxonomy (NCBI): domain Eukaryota; kingdom Viridiplantae; phylum Streptophyta; class Magnoliopsida; order Santalales; family Viscaceae; genus Viscum; species Viscum album. Next base: position 1,737,261,970 of record OY728135.1, on the reverse strand, counting down.
AGAAATAAGCAAATATTCCAAGGATTTTGTGACAATGTTATCAATTTTCTTTAAAAATATTCTCACTATTAAATCCAATGTTTAGATCAACCCTATCACTCAACACCCTCCCATTAATTATAATTGATATTGTTCCACAGAACCCTAGATATTAAGAATAATACTACAAAAAAAAATACAAAAATTCCACTTTCCCACATATGCATTATTTTGATGATGATGGTTTGGAATAAAAAGTTACTTGATGAAGAACATAATAGTATATAAATCTGGGTGATACCTTTATAAAAAGTAGCATATTAACTAATGAAAATCAGATAATATAAAAAATAAAAATTGTATCCACAAAAAAATCTATACATCACCACTCCCCTTCCTCGATAAACAATGAGGGTTAGTTATATATATATATATATATATATGTATAATAGAAGGTGAAAATTTTGGAGAAATAAAAAATAAAATAAAATAAAATAAATGAAGAATAATGGGGTTAAAATAATATATATTTAAAATATAAATAATTATTATAGTATATATAATCCACCATCTACCCCTAAAAATGGACATCTCTTTGACCAGGAGGTGGAGGTCCACATTTATATCCATTAGAGGGGATTATTTTGTGTAAAAAAATACACTAAAATATTATAATAGTTATTCTCAATATATGGTAAAATATAGGAATGGGTTAGACTATAAATTTATTCCCATAATTTATCACCTTTGATTAAAAAAAATTGAATATATTTTGAAAGGTGCATATTTGTTTTATGAAATATGTTTTTGAAAATAAATTTCCACCTCAAAACATTTTGAATTCCAATGTTCATATTTACCATGATTTCATGACCATGAAAGATGTTAAATCTATGTATTATAAAATTAAATAAAAAATTTATAATGATTAAATATATCCCTATGTTAATTTTTTGATAATCGGGGATTTAAATCTATGGGATATGGGCCCATATCCAAAATTTATTTAATCTGGGCACAAATTCCATTTCCCAATAAGGGAGCTTTATTTGGACATCAAAATATAGGATTAAATGTCAGGATTCATTAAATTAAATATATCCCATAAAGCATGTGATCCTAGAAGAACTTATTTTTTTATTTGTATTATTTCATAAGATGTTGTGGAAAAATTACAATCTCATATAAAAAAATATTAAAATTACAAAATTAGGTCATTTCCACAACTAAGCTCAAATTATTAATAAAAACTAAAATTGTGATAATTATCCTAAACATAAATTTTTTTTTGACTGAAACAGTAAATTAGAAAATAATATTTGTGAGATTATGAGTTTCATCAATCCCCAAAGTATACAGATTATACTATATAGAAATAAGTAAATATTCAAATATAAATCCACATAAGAATCAAATGTGATATAATTTCCATGATCTTTTGTGAAATTGAATTGAATCACGAATTATATTTAAAAACAATTTATTTTCATCTTCAACTATCACATTTAAATTTATCCAACCTCACAAATCTGTCCCTCGGATAATCACACATACGACACATTAAAATTCAAGTTACTCTTTTCTCAAGAGAAATTAAATTTTGAGTTTTGTTCACACCTGGAAAGTCACTATGTCACCATAATATTGTTAAAATTCTATTCTCAATAAATCGAGATATATAAAAATTTAATTTTAATAATTAATACTTATTTATGAAGAATTATGTGGATATGAATAGGGAAACATATGTAAAAATTCCAAGATAAAAATTGGAGGATGAACTCTTAAATAAAATCACATGAATAATAATGTGAATCAAATTAATGAAACAAAATTCAACTCCTCTTAAAAATATACACTGTACACCCTTTTATGTAATATATGTTTTGAAAAGTGAATTTAATGAATGACTTCCGCATAATTATCCTTTTTAATTTTTTTTATTTTCACTATTTTTAATAGAGGATGTTATTAAAATAAAATAAAATGAATGAAGGAATATCATTACATAAATATTTGAGAATTTCATGATTCATATATTTATAAATAACAAATAAATCAATATCATCTCTCTTTTGATTCTATTTTTTTTTCTTTTTTCTTTTTTTTTATTTTGAACGGAGATCAATATTATTTAATTTACGTACACTGAATAATTTTTTCTCATGTACATTATTTAAATTTAAAAAATTAATAATCAAACTTCCCCTAACGCTAAAATGAGTTTCATCCCAATTAATAAACACTTAAATCACTCCCCCCATAGACAGAAATGAATTATTCAAGAAAAAATATTATAATTGAAGGTATGTAGTGAATAATTAGCTTATAATGCTGCTAAAAATACTAAAGAAATTCTTGTATTCTATGATATAAAAAAGATTAAATGTAATGGTGAGTCTCAATTTAAAATATGGATTTACAAAATAAATCCTCAATCATTGAAAAAATTTTATGAACTCCACAAATTTATAATTTAATATTCACAAGTTCTGGTTTGCACAAAAAAATATGCGTCTCTATAAATAATGTGTTTCTAAAATAATGAATATGTCAAATGTGGTTATAATAACTCATAAGAAGTGGAAAATAAATTTGGGAAGTCTTTCATGGGAATAAATTTACAAAATTCTTTAAACTCAAAAAATATCATGAAAATCAAAATCATGGAACGTTTTCCACCTTAGAAATAACTTAAACATAATTTTATCCATAAATCAAGATAAATCACTCAAAATATTTTAATGTTTGAAAAATGGAAAAAGGTATTCCTAAAAGTAAAATTTATTTAAAAAATAAAAAATAAAAGGAACCACACCCAGAAATCTTATATATGTTGACACTCTCCCCATACATAAATTTATCAATCCTTCATTTACATTTATCTAAATAAAATAATACTGAAAAAACCCACATAGAATTAATAATAAAATCGAATTTATTTTCTATTGGAATCCTCAACTTATGCTATTAGTTTATACCACATATACATATAAATAAGGAACAAAGTAAAATATAAGAAAAATATGTAATAATAATTAGAAATTTAAATGAAGAGGAATAATAGATAGTCTAACCAACCATGTGGGTGCTAGGTTTTTACAGGCCCTAGTTAAGAAGTTGTATATGTTTATCTACAATATAAAGGTGGGTGTAGTTTATCTGGTTTAAACCAATATATTTTTTATTTCCAATATTCATTCCTACACAATAGATATGAAAGAATATTTGGATATAGTATAGTGGATTCATCTTATTTGTAGTGGAGTACATATTTCAAGGTGAGGAAACAAAAAATAAATTGTCCTTAATTTATTGGCCACATATTATTTATCCTCTTCAACCGTATCATCTAGGTTTTTCTCATGTTATTTTGTATCAAAAAATTTAGAAAAAATTAAAAGTTATAAAATAATAAAACATCATTATAATTAAATCATAACGAATTAATATTGAAATAGTCCCCCTCAAGTAGTTCATCATGGAATTAAATTCACTAAGGTAGGGACACATATTACTCAATATTAAAAGGTTTATGTTATTCAATTTTTTAAAATATAAATAGTTTTTCTACCTTAGACTCCTCTTTATGGAACTCCTCATTGTAGAGTGATAATAATAAGAGAACCTTATACTAGTCTTATATTTTTTTCCCAAATTCCATTCATTAGGTTCTTCATTAGCTATTTGAATAATGATATATATGTCATAAAAACCTTAATCACTTTTCTTTTTATAAACCCAAATATTTCAATTAATAATGAAGAATTTTTATCATCAATGGATCTCATTTTTTAGATTTTATATATTAATGATTTATTTGTTTTTTTTATTAAAAAAATACTACAAGACTAAGGACACACTGTGAATGGTGATACATTAATGAGAGATATTTTGTATTACTTCATTATCAATAATTATTACTTAATCATGAAAATTAGTGTACACATAGGGTCGATCTATCAAGGAGGCCACTCACAAAACTCACATTTTTATTTTCAATAACAAAGTCAAAATAATATTATTTTAAATAATATTATAATAATGTATGGGGTCAATGAAATGAATGATATATATATATATATGTGTGTGTGTGTGAATTAATTAAATTAAAAATAAAAAAAACATAATATTGTGAAAAGATAAAAAAATAGTTATTCTTAAGAGAAAACAGAAATGATATAATAGTTCATTAATGATATTCTCATAATTCAATCGAATGGTGATATCAAACCTATATCCCATTGAACTATGATTTTATCTGATAAAATCCAATAGTAACCCTCAATTTCTGGGAAAAAACACCCCCATATGTTCAAAACAATACTAGATTACCACATATGAAAAATTACGATGAAAAAATATATTAATAGAAATTACCTGTATGAGTAACACAATAGTAGATAATGTAGGGTGATCCCTTCACCAAACTAGTTTATCAATAAGTGAAATCAATAGAATATAATAATGTGAAATAATTAATCATAATTTACTCAATATATCACCTCTTTCGTCCCGAAAATATAAGTTAATTATTTTTCTATTTTAAAAGAGATTTGAAGGACCGTAGTGGGGGAAACAAAAAATAGATAAAAGGTAATAAGTGTAAAGAAAAAAGAAGTGAGATAAATTAATATATAATAAAAATATAAATAACTCTTATAGTGGTAAGGCACAATATTATCACCTTTCAAATGGCCATATATTTTACATAAAATTCAAGGATAAAATTTATAGGCATGAGAAGGGTCAGTTTTGGATCCAATACAATGCATATAAATGTGTTCTATTTTTTAATCCCTCTAAATAACTAAATATGCGAAAATGGTAAACTATATTATTTTCCCCCACATAACTATCATTTATGAAAATATTTTTGGCTAATTATTTATGTTTTACAAATATTCAAGACAAATTTACATAGAAAACATTTTAAATCGTAGTGACTGTTTGAACTCTAAAGTACCATAATAAATAAAATTATAACTATGAATAATGTTGAATATATAGATGGTAAAATTACATAAAATATCCATAAAGATTTTATCTATCTCAATTTGAATTTTCAGATCATTTGGCATTACATTATAAGAGATATACTCCCATATCCAAAAATTAGTTTAGTACGGGAACCGATTCCAAAGAAATATTTGTGATATTTATTTGGGATTCAGAATATTGAATTTAGATTTTGGTATTTTTAATAAAATCACACCATAAATTATTTGATCCTATAGATATTAAATTTAATAATTTATATTCGATTATATGATGTTATTTTTAAAATACGAATCTGATATAAAATATATTTAGATAACAAATTTTAGCTATTTACACAATTGTGTGAAAATAAATATTTAACCCTATAATATTCACAATTACACTTAAAATATAAGATTAGTGATATGAAAACATTATATTATAGAATAATATATGTGAAATTACGTTCTTCACCAATATCCCATCCTTAACCATTAAACACTGAGGGAATCATCAAATATTTGAATTGAAATCCACATAAGAATCATAAGTGAGATATTTTTCCATGAAATTTTAAAAAATGGGATTTCATCGTGTATAACCTAGGAAAAAATTACCTTTATTCTACATATCTCACACTTTAAATCCTTCAACCTAAATAATCCATCCATGGCCCAATAATGCCTACTGTAAATTTAAATTCAAGCCACTCTTCACTCATTAAAAATTAAATCTGGAGTAATAATAATACATCAAAGATTATTGTGCCACCATTGGATTTTGAAGATTATAATCTCTCTAAATATTGATATGTTTAAAAAACTCAGTCTTGAAGAGATTTTCAAGGAGAATTCTATGGATAATGGTTAGTGGGTAATATATATATAATTTTAAAGATGAAAATTATAGGTTGAATTCCTCAATACTATCACATGAATAATTCAATGAAATATAGGAAATACAATTCACTCAATTACCAATTAAAATATATTCTACACAACCCTAGACATGGTAGATATGTCAAAAATATATATAAATAATAATTTTATCCAACTTCTCCCATTTATTAATTTTTTCTTTTTTTTCTAAATTTTTGGCATGTATAATACGAATATAAAAAAATAATAATAAATAATGATAATAATTCTAGAATTATTTTATAATATCATTATTTATAATTGTAAGCACAATTAATAATTAAATATCATCAATTTTTTTAAAAAATTCACATATTTTTCAATTTTTTATATTTTTGGGAGAACTGGATGATTGAAATAAAGAAAAATTAATGAAATTTAATCACGACAATACATATAATTCCAAAAAAACATACAGAGACCACAGTCCATCCTATAATGAGTTTAATCCCAATTAACACACATGAAAATCCATTTCTGAATAGTAAAACATGAAATATAAATGGAAATACATTAAGAGTGAAGGTAGGTATAGAATAATTGTCCTGTCATGTGGAATAAACATATAAGTAAATTCATGGATTCAAAGGAATAAACAATGTGGTTCTCAATTTATAATATTGACTTCCCAAAAACATTCATCAATCACATAAAAAATATTTTATGAACTCTAGTTTTTTGGAATAGAATAATCAAATGTTTTAATTTAAAAAAAATCGATATTTCCGTAAATAATGTGTTGGTATAATGAAGAATATGTAAAAAGGGACCAGAATAACTTGCATCAATAAAAAAATAATTTAGTTAATCGTTTCATGTGCATGGATTTTGAGAATTTTCCAAAATCATAATAATTTATTAAAATGAAACAGACAGAAAAATTTCCACATAAAAACCCATTTAAAATACATTTTATCCAAAATTAAAAATAATAACAAGGAATAAATTCATGTGTGAAAAATGAAAATGTATATTCACTGAAGCTCAATGATTCTAAAAAATAAAAACACAGAAATATTCTAAATTGATTGACATTGAAACTATACATAAATTTCAATTCCCTTCATTTATGATCAATATATTAAAGAGAGAAGGGTATAAAAACCATATAGATGTAATGATATAACACCAATCTATTTTCTAGTGGAATCCCTGATTTAGTATACTTGGTGATTCAACATAGTCTAATAATTTAAGAACAAAAAATAGAAAAACATTGATAAATTAATATAACTAGAAATGTTGAGGTTTAGATCTTTTTTTGATTCCCATAGTGGGTGAAATATTTTTACTATCCCTACTTATATAGTTACACCCATTATCCCTATTATTATAGTGGTTTTGGTTTATGTGATTTAAACTAACATGTTTTTTCCTTTCAAAATTCATTAATTTTATTTTTTATGGATGAACCCATAGATATAATACAATATATTCTTTCCCATTTCAATTTAGTATATCCTCTAATGTAGGGGAAGAAAAAATAACGGGTTCTCCATTTATTTAGACACATATTATTGTTCCTCTTTAACTTTTACATATATGACCTACTTGTGTGTTTTTTATAAATTTTCATTAATGGGGTAGTCAAAAAATAATTCATCAAGAATATTTTATATTCATTTATAATAAATAAATAATACACCCCCTTGAAATAAATCTGAATGGAATTTGAATTTTTTAGTTTTGAAAACTAGTAACTTAGTCACAAATAGGGAATCATGATAAATTTTTGTAACAAATTTTCTTATTGTGTAATGTCCTCTTATTTTTAGAAATTTAGAATGTAGTGTTAGAATTAGTTTACCCCCATAGCCAAGGTTTATAAAATGATTTCCTCAATTTCTTCGTTAAAGTCCACTATTAGTTCCTCCAATGCCTCTCCATTATACATAATAGCCTCTTGAACTTTTTTGTCATAATTATAACTAATTCACTCATTAAAATTTAGGGTTATATGTTAATGAATCCCTATTTAAAAATTTAAGAATTAATGATTCATTTGTTTTTTGTATGAAATATTTTGAGTATAAGAACTTGACCTACCTAAAAATGATACTAAATTTATGAGATAGATTTTTTATGAATACCTTATATATAATTTATTATTAAATAATCAAGAATTATAGTTCACACCATGTTTAAATATATCGATCATTCCACTCCCACACACCAATTTTCCATGATCACTATTTAAAACTACATAATATAATTCTAATTAATATACTAATATTGTGGGGAGGATAGGAAATGAATTATATATATAAATAAAAAAATAAATATATGTATATAAATTAATGAAATTTAAAAAGAATAATATTTTTTTAACACCTCAATATTAAAATATAAAAAAAATTCATGATAGTTTATGGGACATAACACCAATCTCGAAAAACCCATTAAATATATTTCCTTTAATTTAATCTCCTCGATTTGTTGCAGAACCCGCAACCTTTAGTCTAAATTAAATTGGATACATAATACCATTATAACATAGAAATTAAATTAGTTGGTATGAATAATACTGACTATATTAGAAATAAATATAATTTTTACATACATTTTTGGTTATATATTGATTATAAATACTTTTTACAATTATTTGAAATAAAAAGAAATGTTTTCTAAAAAATTGTATATTTTTCTAAAAGATGGATTAGTAGTTGTTTACACAACTAATTTAAAATTAACTTTTACCACATTGAGTGAAATTATTTTATTATAAAAAAGTATTTTTTAAGTTAGAATATAAATATTATATTAGGGTGATTTATTTTGGATTTTTATGAATGGTTTCATTTTTTTAAGAATTGTGAAAAATACAAAACATTAATTGAAATTTTTTTTAATTTAAATAATTCATAATGATATATAATATCTAAAATTTATTAAAAAAGAAACATTAGTTGAATTATATAAAAATTAATCTATTTATGTTCATTAGAATTGTTTCCATATTTAAATTAGACAAAATAACATTGTGATCTTTTATACATTTCTATATGAAACCCATCTTTTTCATTGGGTCTAAGAAATTAATTTTAAATTAAAATAATCAAATTATGTTAATTGTATTTATAAAAATGGATTATATATTTTTAATAATTACAATATATATTTTATAATAAATTTATCTTATATTTTGGCCAAAATTAATCGAGAAAAATGTAAAACATTAGTTATCACGATTAAGGTAAAAATTGATTTATCAGGTGTTAAACTAAAATGACATGGGATAAAAATGAAATTACAATTTTTGAAACACCCATTTATGGAAATTTCTTAACTAATATATTCATGGTCCTATAATGTTCATTTTTTGGGGATTATAGAATGAAAAAATGGGGTATGATAGAATCTTTTCAAAAAATCACATGTTTTCCACTCACATCATTGATAAAACAAAAGCCACCAATCTATCATATTAACAACATAAACACATTTTTCTCAGACAAGACCTACCACAATAAAATCCACACTCACATCCTATAATCCTTATTTTTCTCATAAATACATTCTACGAAGGGTTCTGCGACAAACTTAATGATGATACCTAAAGAAGAGGTAATGCTCGTTAATAAGGGGATTTTATTTAATTTATTCACCCCCATAATTAAATTATTATTAAACAATTATGATATATAACCTGATTTTATTACATATAATTATATGTTTTTATGTTATTTTTATGACTTATGATCATCCCCACTTCCATCATACAGGTTATGAAATCCCCATTCATATGTACGATGAACTATAAGATCTCGAACTAATGTCATTTATTTTCCCTATTTCCATTTCTCATTTTTGGGTCTGAAAACAGATATAAATTATATATATTATATTCATGAAAAAATTATTTTTTGGGATTAATTATTTCACATATCCTTTTTCCATTCCATTTATTATGGGATATGATAATTCCCCTCGTATGTACGGTAGACTACAGCCTCACGAAGCAATGTGATTCATCTTTCAATAAACCTTCACATGGAATTTAATAAGGTAAAATGTAATAAATATATGTGATATAGATGTAATAAGTTTTATATTAATGATATATTTATCTTTTGGAAATAATAATACACACTCTTACCTTTTCACTATCTTAATGAGTATAACATCATTTGTGTACATGTTGACTACCATCTTTATAAAGCGATGTGACTCTCTTATCATCACTACACCCCATGGATGATATATATAAGTATAATTAAATAAATAATATGGTATATATTATATTATTATATTTTAATAATTATAAAATATTACTTACCTCATTTCTATAATGATCATTGAAAAATTAAAATGTTATACTTATGTACGCACGACCTGCAATCTCTATTATCATAATGGACTTAATGGTTTGTTTGAAAGGTAATTTTTTAAGTACATGGTAATTTTGTCATTAATATTATACTGGAGATGATTTAAATATATCATATGTGCAGGAACATGATATTTTATGATGAAACATACATGAGAAAACAAGTTAATTTAACTAAAAAATAATTAAAATAAAGAATTATTATTAAATAATGGGTTATAAGATTTTTTAATAAGATCATATATGATAATATAAGTATTAGAATCATTATTGATTAATTTATTAGCATGTTTAAAACAAATATATATTAGTTTAATTCATGTTCAACCAAAATTAATTGCGAGGTAAGTTATTTCATCTCAATCTCAATTGATTGTGTCATATTAAAATGTTATTAACATAATTTCTTTTTTATTTTTTATATATTGTACTTTCACATGTAATAACATTACTACTTAATAACTTATGATATTTTAATTTTAAACCTTATTTTTTCATTCAAAAGATTTTGAATTAATTTTTTGAAATGTTAAATAATTTAATAACCCAATTTCTTTCTAGTGGGTTATATTACTCTTTCATTGTCATTGATATTTGAATATTATGTATATAACAAATTTTAATTATATTATTTGACTTTTTTCACTTGTTTTTTGGTGGATTTAAAATTGATACACATAATTTATTCATTTTTTTATTCTCACTTTAATGTTATAAACATCATAAGGGTTTATTTTAAAATAACTTTCTAATTGAGAGGATTTATTATTGAATTTCAGTTGAATGAAATTAATGGACCATTCTATAATAAACCATATAAATTTTTTCCCTTTAGTTATGAATTATATTATTATGTAATATTACAAATTTTTCTCTTTTTGGTACTTATAATAATTGAAAAATTTTATTTGTAAAAATACAACATCATTTCTTTCTTTGGTAAATTTTTTTTATCTTCTAAAAAAGTTAAAAAAAATAAAAAAACTTTTTTAAATATTCTAATTTGTTTATCAAATACATTTTTACACATTATTACTTTTTAAAAAAATATTTGAAAAGAATAACATATTTTTTTCAAAACAATGTCATTTTTTCATCAACCAACATTGTGAATGGAATCATTATTTTAACAGTTATGGAATGATTTTTTTATAATTCATGAACAAAAAAATGTTTATTGATTATTTATATGATAAATTTTTTATTTTTTATGAAATTTATTTTATTATTTTTTGTGATGTATTTGTTTTAAAAAGTAATTTTCAAAATTAAAATGAAATTTTACTCATGAATGTTTTTAACTATTATTTTATGTAATTTAAATTACTAAATGAAAAAACATGTTATTTTTGCTCCAAAATATATATTTTGTATTGATATCATCTTCATTATTTTTCTATATGTTTTATGCTCATTTAGACCATATAGAGTATTAAATTTATTTTCCGTGATTCATTTTTTAGTCACTAAATTCCCCATGAATTATTCACTTTCACGAGGACATTATATTTCACCTAAATATCGATCTTATTTATCATAGATATGTTTATTGACTAAAATATATGTAATTTGTCAATATTGTGTTCTAAACTAAATTTTATTTATTTGTCAAGGGATATATTGATTAATATGCACCCTTTTTTCAATATAGATATTTCAAGATGTGGAATTTTGATTCATTAATTAATTAGATTATTCGGTATATGAGTAATTCTTTGGTCCTATAGTGAGAAATGAGTCCTAATATTATATTGACTCTCAATTAATCAGTTTATCTCATGAGGAATATTAGTAATCTTGAATTAAATTAAATTTTACCTGTAGATTCAACAGTTTTTTGAATTGAATTAATTGTATTGGAATCATGATACTCGAGATCATGGCATTCAATAATTAATAATTTCCCTAATTAAGAATTAATTTATTATTATCAATGATATTTTCAAAATTATATTATTTATAGATTAATTTTATTCAACTTTTATTGATTAAATATATTTTTTAGATATTTAACATTCCATGTTGATTATTCCTTATCTCATAATGATAGTTAGGTTATTTAAATTGAATGTGTGTTCAGTTATTTACCTTACCATGTTTATTATTCTTACTAAATCATGATAACATCTAATGTACATAATTCTTACTAAATATTTGAGCTCACCCTTTTTTTCTTTCCCCATGAATCCATGATGTGTATTATGAATTTTATTTAAGTACATTCTAGAAGTCATAGTGTTATTATCAGAGAAATTTCATGTTATAATTTTTTATTCAAATTTAATGAAAGACAAAAGTATATATCAAGTTTACTAATAAAAATAAACGAATCAGTCCTTCAGGATATGATTACTTGTATCATATTCCAATGTATAATAGTAAGAACTAGAACTCAGCTACTAGGATTAGGGTCATTGTAGTAGGTATCATAGGTATCTTAGTAGAAACCTTGGGAACTAGTTTAAGGTAAACATATATTAGGGAATATAAATCTATGATATACATTGAGGATATTTATATGGAAAAAAATATGATTTAGTAAGGTAGATATTATGTGGGATTTCTTTAAAATATATCCCTATATAGATAAAACATGTGGATGAGGTTTTGGAATAAATGTAACTTGGGGTAATAACAAAAAAAGGGTGCATTGGCCATGACGTAATCATCACATGGTTCATGATAATGGGATTTACTATGAACCTGGTTTGACTCTCTAAGGGGATTTTATTAAGATAATTAAATTTTTCATTACAATCCAATATGAAGTATTTGAATATAAAATTATAATAAATGAATAAGGTGAAACTTATGGTTTAATATATTAAAAAAACATGTCATGAATTAAACATCCAATAAATGATTACACAGTTTTCCAACAATGATTATTGTTCCTCACACTATTTATTCTTGTTTTAGTGAATGGATTTAAACTGATTGAATCATTTTAATATTTAATATTATAGTCAATGGTGGTGACTATGAGCAACCAAATTTGATGATGACTAGATGGAAAGATACTAATATTTTTCCTAATTATTTTTCCATAAATATGATTAACAACATATACCTTAATAATCTCCCAGACACACCAAAAAAGAGATGTATTGAGTTTTATATATGATTTAGTGATGTCGAATATAGAGGAATAATGATATATTTACATAATATAAAAAATTTGGAAGGGTATACCCAAGAAGTGTCTCAATTCAAAGGGTAAATGATTTGTGTGTGGTAAAGAAGTGTATAAAGTAATTAAATACAATGAAAAAATAATAATAAGTGTAATGGATGAAAATAATTTTCATCATCAAGATCCATTTAATGTTTTTATCCTAAATTTTGATAACCTATAAATTATCAAAGTTAATTTACCCTTATAATGGTTAAACAATAGTCCTAGAAATTAATAATGTCAAAATATAATTTGTGAAGTATTTTTTTGTTGATACTCATTAATTAAATTATATAAGTATTTTACAAATGGTTTTTTGGTTATAAGAATCGTGAATAATTTAAGTGTTTTATTAATTTTATAACGATATGTGATTTAATTAATTTAATACTTATTGATACTATCATGGTTTATGAGTTTAATAAATTACATAATTTCAATTTAATAAACACACCCTTTTTAGATTTTATTTGATAGGAATCTAACAGGATTGGGATAATTGTTGGAAACATTTATTCCAATACTAACCATCGGTTTAGTATAAGTTTTAGTAAAAAAATATAAATAATAATTAATTCTTTAAATTTTTAGTAATAAGTTTAATTTCATTGATAGACCTTATGATTAATATGATCATAAATGAAATTTTAATAATTGTCAAATATTAAAGTTAGACATTGTTGAAAAAAATAAGTAGTATTGAAGGCCTTAGTAAAAAGATTTTTTAATGAATAATTTTATTTCAAGGATTTTGGTCAAATTTTTTTAAATCATTATCAGAATAATAAAAATAAAATTATAGAAAAAGGAAATCCCATATATTGGATGAAAACTGACAATGCCAGGCAAGGACATGGGGCATGAACACATGACTAAAGCATGACAAAATTTTTGATCCTAAGAATTAAATATCTGATTTCCTAGTTAATATGTCATTTTTAGTTTAAAATATGATGAATAAATATTAATAATTAACCATTTGTGTTTTTGTTGAGGTCTATAGAGTAATGTATTATATTTGATAATGTGTTTTAACAATACTAGTTTTTGAAAATAGTAAGAGATAAATGAAAATAAATTTTACTCTTAAATAGAACATATTCTATTTTAAAAGTTAAATTTTGTGATATAGAAATAAAAAAATAATTTTTTTGTATTCATTCCCTTGTGTTTGGAATGAATTTAAAATTTATCAGTGCATAACTAATGGATCAAAATTATGCTTATAAAATATGAACGTATTATCTAAGTATATTTGTTCATATTTTTACACAGTAAAATAATTCCTCATATTTTAGAAAAGAATCATGAAAGAAAAATTTAATACTAATAAATTCACATAAAATTAATCAAATGTTATTTTAAATCATTATAGATTTAGGGTTTGATTCCCTTAACTTTCCTCTGATCATTCACTTTCTTCTGAACAATGATCTAAATCACACTATATAATTATTTATGATTTTCATCAATGTTCATATATTCAAATTCCATCTATGTCCCTTTAAATGGAATCCTAGTTATGAGTTATTCTATATTACCATGTTACATCCATTTAAATCTTATTGATAGGTTGTTTTATTAACCCTTTATACAATGTGGGTTTTTAATAAACTAATTTTCAAAAACATCAAATCTTTGTTTACCATGTTGAAGCATAAATTGTGAGGAAACTATTAATTAAAGGTGGGGAGAATGTAATAACAATATATTTAAAAATAAGAAATTTTTTATAGACTATGTGTTAAGAAACATCAATCTTAAAAAACTCACATAATATATTTCTTTAAATTTAAACTATTCGATAGCTTTTAGAATATGAATCCCAAAATTTAATGAACCAAGATATGGAATACCATTATAATCTAGTAACTAAATTGGAATGTATGAATATTACTAAATAATTTGGAAAAGTATATTGTTTTCATATTATTTTTGGTGGCTCGGCCTAAAGGTCGCTGGGTTGGTGGCTCGACCCGGAAGTCGGGGCCAGTTCGGCCAGCAGCACGTGGGGCGTGTCTCAAGAGGCTCGAACTAGAAAGAGGAGCCGATTCAGCCAGCGACGCCACGAAGGATGTCGCGGGCCGGCTCAGGTGGACGGTGCGTCTCTGCCGGTTCGGCAGTGAGCCGGGGCTCAGGATGGCAGGCAGGGCGCGGGCAGGCCATGCGGGGTGCGGGCAGTGCATGTGTAGGCCAGCGGGGCGTCGAGCAGGGCACAGTTAAAACGACAGGGCACGGGGAGGCCAGCGGGTCGCTGGGTAGCACGCGGGCAGGCATGCGTGGTGCACATGTAGCGCGTAGGTAGGCTGCAGGGCCCGCGAACAAGCTGGCAGGGTGCGAGGCAACACGCGGGTAGGCCTCCGGTAGGCAGCGGTCTGGCGGGCTGGTGGCCGGTGGCGGCCGGCCCGGCTGGTTCGGTGCGGCGCGGGCCGACGATGTTCGGTCAGAACCACCGGTGCGCCGCGGGGGCGGCGCGGTGCATGGAGGCCGTGGGTAGCGCGACATTTGTCATTGATGCCTTCGTCACCTTGTTTCCACTTCGTCACCTTACTGAAAGAAACTTTACAATGTGATCAGTGGAGGGTGTCAGGCCATGTTATTTTGGCCTGCGCCCTCTGCGTTTAGGGATGATAACAATTGGTTCAACAAAGAGGAAGAATGTTGAACAACAATTTTTTACAATACATCGCATCAATTACTTTTAAATGTAGATGAGAGAAAAAGAAATAATACTCAAGGTAAACGCCTACCTTTGATCGTTGCTCGACGATGTAGTTAAAGGAAGCAGACAATGTTGTCGTCATTCTTCGCGTCTGCCACACACTTCCAATCCAAGCTCGTGCATTAGTTCATTGACGATGATGATGAGGGAAGATCATTCAAAGACGTCCCGGGTCGAAGGGGGTTCCGAGGAAGAAATTCGAGGAAGACCATTCATCATTTTTGAAGGTGTTCTTCATCAGAAGCGTTCTTCATTGGGAGCATTATCCCAACATTTCTCCCAAGTTCTTCCTTTCTCTCCACTCCACCCAATATGAAATCATATGCAAATAATATATTAGGATCTATTATGTTCATTAGCGTAAATTCAAATTGATCTATTTAATTAAAGGAGTTGACACATTTATTTATTGGGGTGGAGTTGGCATAACAATTAAAATTAGAGATTTAAAATAAGTGGCTTCACATAATTAATGCTTGAGAGGTAGCACAAATTAAATTAAAGGGGAGTTGGCTCCATCAAGGTGGATAAGGTCAAGGAGTTTCTCCACATTTAATTGGGATTTGAGGAGGTTTTACCCTCCTCCATTAATAGGGGTTAAGCCTCGTGTGGTCCCCACATCATAACCTCTCATAGGTGGTTATGCTCAGGTGGTCCCCACCACCACCACCTCCCAAGGGAGGTTCTGGTGTGGTGGTCCCAACTCCAACTCCCACGTAGAGGTTGTAACCACCCAACATATACATGGTGGTTAAAAATAAAATAAAACGAGCTTAAATTATTTTATTACTTAACACATAAATCCAAAAACAAACTTTTATCCTTGACTAACTGCCATTGAAGTGAATGTATTCTTAATTGAATATCGATGTTGTGAGTTTAATGGTTCTCTCGAATTTCAATTCCGAGCACCGGTTCAAAACTTATAAAAACCAGCTTGTATGTTTACTGAACGTACACGAAAAAAACATCAGAAATTGATTCTAGGAACACCGGGCCTTGGAATCAAGAGCCGTCGGTTTTCGTGGACTCGTAAAAATCCCATGTATTAAAAATAATTTCCACTGGATTTCTGGGTCTTTACATTAACTCATATTTAATGAAAATTAAGCATGAGGTAAGGGATTTAATCTCAATCTCATTTCATTGAGGCATATTGAAATTTTATGAACATAATTTATTCTATTTGTTGTATATAATTACATTAGAAATATAATATCATGATTCATTAATAATTCATGGATTTTCAATTTGATTTATTTCAACAAATATGATTTTTATGTAATAGTTACTAAGTGGTAATGAATTTTATAACACAACTTATTTTCATTGGGTTATATAACTCCTTCATTGTCATTGATATTATAAAAATATGAATATAGTTATTTTTAATTATATTATTTTTTATTTCCACTTATGATATATCTAATTACAGTTTATATGTATAATCTATTCAATTATTTATTCTTAATTCAAGATTATGATCATTATAATGGTTAATTTCACAATCACATTCTAATCTTGATTGTTCATTCATGAATTTCAGAAGGAAGGACATTATTTTATCATTTCTAAATAAACAATTTTCATTTTCAACTACTCTATTTATTAATTTTATTTTCAAGAAATAGTTCCATTTTTCAACTATTTGGTACATTAAATAATATAAATTGTTTTCTAAAATCCAACATCATTTATAACTTTGGTAAAGAAAATTTTTTCTTCCAAACCCATTTTTTAAAAAAGATTACAAAAATGTATTAAAACTTTAACAAATTATTTTTTAAAGATATATCTACCTACTATAAATTCTTATTTATTTACGTTATTTCATGTCATTTTTTAAAAAAATCCCTTTTTTCTTTTACAAAATAAGTGAAATGGATGTTTTTAAACACATATTACATGCATAGAATTTATTGCCATCTTGAACATTCAATTATTTTGAATATTATTTTATAAGGTTAAAGTTAGTTTTCAATGAACATTATTTTCCAAAAATTTTCTGAAATTTTAGTTTTAAATGGTGATTTTTAAAATTAAAATTAAATTTTTTTCAATAACATTTTTAATAATATTTTTATAGTATTTGTATTCATCAATGAAAACAAACCATTATTCTTACACTGATTGGTACATGTCATATTAATACTATCCTTATTCTTTCTATGAATATTTTATGATCATTTTGACCAAGAAAATAATTTAAATTCACTTCCTTGATTCATTTTTGTAATCACTAACCTTCCCCTGAATTATTCACTTTATTGGTGCATATTAAATTTTCTATAAATATATATATTTTTTAGAATGGATGTGATTATTTATTAAATATTATACCATTTCTATATAAGGTTTTTTATTTTAAATTTGATTTTTTATCAACGGATATATTTATAAATATGTTCTCTTTACTCAATATATATATTTAATGATAAGGCATGTTACTTCATGAATTAAATTGATTATTTGATGTATGAGTAATTCATTGAACCTAAAGTAATGTGTGGAACCCAGTATTCTATATACCCTTAATGTGTCGGTATGTCTCATGAGGAAAATCAATAATATAACAATAAATTTGATTTCTACCTATTTTTTAATCGAACTTCTTAATGGTCTTGACAATAGGGGTATCAGGATTCATGAGAACATCGAATGAAATAATTAATATTTCCCTTCACTAATAATTTAGTTACTATTATCCATGAAATTTCAACGGAGATATTATATATGGATGAATTTAATTATCAATTTATTAATTAAATTTAATGTGTTTTCATTTATTTAATATTTATTATTCCTTATCTCATAATGAAAGAAAAATTATTTAAATGATGTTGTGTTCAGATATTTACATTTCCATTATGAATATTCTTATTGATTCATGATAGATCATGTTATACATAAAATTTACTGATTCATTTGAGATCACCTTTTTTTCCTTTCCCCATAAATCCTTGATGTTTACAATTATATTTATGAATGTATATTCTAGAGGTAATAATATTAAACTTAGAAAAAATTATGTTGTATTTTTTTAATGTAATGAAAGACTAATGTATGCATCTAGTTTACCAAGACTACAAAACTATGTGGTAATTTAGGAAGATATTCTGTGTATTTTATTACAATGTATTAAATCATGAACAAGCTCCGAGATACTGTGGTTTTGGTAACTACAAATAACACAATGATTTTAGTGGAGGATAGAGATGTAGTTATTATTAGGATTTCAAGGAAATCCCATCATTATTCTTTAAAAATGATAAACTATTCTATCTAATGTTGAGATTGACCATATCCCTCAACACTCACCAATTTGAATTAATTACCTCACTCCAAATATCCAAAAGTAATAATATACTCACATAAGTCATCACTATTATACTAATCCATCCCAAAGAACCATCATGAATACGAAGGAGATGAATAAAAATGGAAGGGAATGAGAATAGAATAGTAGACAAAGAGTGGTGATCTATTTACCAAAAATAGATTATCTACTACTAATTATGATGATATAATGAATATAATCATTTAATAAAAAATATCATATAAAATCACCTCCCATGACATCGAAGAACAATGAGGGTTATTTATCCATTTTCATGGTTATTAGAAAGATCAAGTTGGGGGAAACACAAAATATGAAAAATAAAATAAAATAATAGAATAATAGAAGTTATGAAAAAATATATAATGAAAATAAATCGAAATATAATAACATATAAATTCCACATTATGCCTCATAATATTGATATATCATTGATATGGAAGTGGTGGTGCTCATTTATATTCAAGAGAGGGCATGATTTTCCCTCTGACACCATTACTTTTAATGATTGATATTGTTTATCATAATGAATAATATAATATGTGAAAGTGTTAAAATATAATTTTTTCCACATCTTCATCCTTATTCATTAAAAAAAATCCAATATTTGGATAGGTATATCCAATTTTACCATATATTTTCATGGAAAATATTTTCTTTCCCAAAGACTTTTCAAAATCCACATTATCGACATAACTTATATTATTGAACATGAATAGTTCTGAATATAAGGATGAAATTTTATATTAAATATTTCTATAGATGTTCTGAATCTCAATTTCAAATATCATATATTTTGGACTTCCCATTTTCGAGATATGGTCCATCACAATAATTCATTCAATTTGGGAAAATATTCAAAGTCTCACAAAATAAGCCTTATTTAGGATTCATAATGTTTTATTCGGATTTATGTTCATCAAAATGAAATGTATCCCATCATATATGTGGTCCTAAAAAATAAAATTTCACAGTTAGGACTCGTGCAGAAGTTGTTATGATAGAAATAACTATCTGATATAAAAAAATTAAATTCCAAAATCAATCCATTTTGTTAATATATTCATGTAATTATTAAAACATAAAATTGTGTAAATTACAATGGAAATATAAAATTCGTTGGATTAAAATATCTTATTTTAGAATAATATTTTTGAAATTATTAGTGTCATCACCATATCATGTATAATACAAGGAATCTAATCATGAAAAAAATCAATATATTCTTTTACATTCAAAACATCATTTATCTAAAAATATACATTCTATACAATAAAATGATCTTGATAACACTAACATAAATTTAATAATTGTTTTTTATCTTCTTAACATTTTATCAATGGCATGAATTAATTATTATGTAAAAATGGAAAAACATTTGGAAATATAACTTCTTTAGCTCAGATATATATTGTAGCATGGTAAAATAAAATCCAATCAATAACCATAATAATATAAAATAATAAGATGATAAAAAATAATGTTTATAAAGAAATATCTTCCGTAGATGGAAACATGACGATCTTCATAAATTCTCACTAATTTACAACTTCTCAAAGTATATTTAAAAAAATTCATAATGTAATTTCTTGTGGTGAAATATTTATTTAATCATAATATCTCCAAAAAATGAATGATTGTGTACACACTAATCCAAAGAAAAAATTTTCATAATATAAATAAAAATGTAATGTACATGGTTCCACAACATTAAATGGAAAAAATATTATAGATAAGTTTCAATTTATTTCTACCCACCCTTATTCTTATATTCATTATTCTTCTAATCATTCATTCTATTATTTTAATTAATATTAGCATAATGATAGATGTCATTAGATTTTGAAAAAAATACTTCATTTTTATCAATATTTTTTTCATAAATTACATAGAAAATTTTATTTAAAATCCGAATCCATATTAAACAACATACCACATCATATTCACTTCCCCTATTTCATAATATATTCCGCAAGATAATTTTTGGCACATCTATCAAAAAATAAAAACATAGTTTTATTACCATAATATTTTTTGACTGATTCTTCCGATTTTTTCACAAACCATGACCTACTATTCTCTATATTTTTTTGGAAATCAAGGCCATTAAAATAATCTATTTCTAAATTATAAACACGACAAGAAGGTTTCCCATAAGATATAAATTCTTGTGAGGTTGATGCTATTTTGTGTCATGGATTTAGTCCTTTGTGAAACCAATTAATTTTCTTATAAATGATATCTTATATAATTTTTCCATACCTTTCTAATAAGGTGATATTTTTTTCAAACATTTCTATTAAATCTTCCAAATTCAGTCTTGATTCCAAGAATCCATTTTCCCTCATAAGTTAGAAAACCATAGATAAATACATATCAATGGAAATATTATTAAATATATTACTTTTTATGGTTTAAATATTTTTTATATCTATATTATTCTTAACTATTTTACACTATTGACTAGTATCATCATAAAAATGAAAATATAAAAATGTAAAATTTTTTGATTTTAAGAATTGATGACATTGAATATAATTTTTAGGGATTTAATGCATCCCTCAACTACCAAAATGTGTAAATACTCAATGAATGTTAGAGGGTGTTGTCTCATAAAATCCCTTACAACAGACATGTTCCTCTATAGTAGATATATTTTTTATCTTGCATGGATTCCAAAATCATTTATAGACTATTTTAAAAAATCCATAATTAAATAATTGACATAGTTATAATTACAATCTTTAAATGATTCTAATATATATAGATATTTTACTCTTGATGCGTTCCTACATCAGTTTCCTTATTGATACTATATAAATCCACTTTTATGTGACGTAGTTCATATAAAGTAACATGGTATTTTTCAAATAATATAAGATATCCAAAAATTTTAATATAATAAGGGTATAAATTTACATTATCATATACTATTCAATTATCTAAACCTTCATTTGATAATACTTATAAGGACCCATACTTAGGTAGTCTATATAGTTTCATCATTTAACAAGAATTTAATTTCATATATTCTCAAAAATTTATTATGGTTTTTGTTTCATATAATTATTTCATTTCCCTTGAAAAAAATAAATATTTTATAATAATGTTTAAAATCTAATTTGGTCACCATTTTACAACTATTGAAAATACTATCTCATCTACAATATTTCATTTCATGAAATATCTTAACAATTTTCATATTTACCTCATCCTAGTCCCTACCCATAATTAATGACCAGTGAAAAACTTTTTAAATTGTGTAATGAGTTCAAAAAACATGGTAAGTAAATTATTAAATGAATGAATGAAACATTTTATTCAATGAATACTCAAAAAAAGTTTACATTTCGAAAAAACATTTGGCTTATGATAAATATTTTCTTACCCATAAATTCCACTTCACTACCAAAATATATTCAGACTACATTACAGAAGAAATATTAAATGAAAAAAATCATAAAGGGTTATTTGTAATGAATAATATCTCATGAAAACGTTTTCTAAATTTTATTCATTCCCCCCTTATGTAGTTTCATAAAAATACCTTAAACTTAAATACATTATCATACCATGTGAAACCGACATTTTTCCATAATACCCATAGAAGTAATAGATAAATCTCAAGGGAAACATGTGACGCCATTTCCATATCACTATTATAATCACTATTACAAATAGAATAACTTAAATGTTATATTAAAATAATCTCTCAGGGGAATCATAATCAGCTAGCTTCACCACATTACCCAATTTATTATAGAGTTATATTATACTCACCATTATTCATCAAATATATGGGGATTACCCATTATCCTGGGAAATATCAGGATAAATAATACTCATAAATAATATTTAAGAACCATAATTTAATCATAAAACATGAAAATTTTAATTTGAATCATTATACTAATAAAATTATTCCTTTCACATATTAATTTGTTTTAAATATCAAAATATCCATTACATTTTAATCCCTTATTAGAAACACCCAAAATAATAGAAGGGGGATTTTTATTTGATAAAAACATGAAAGATTATAATTTAACCCATGAACCTAATAATGGCTCTAGTGGTGCTAAAAATAACTATTGCTGTATACAATAAAGTAGAACATTTATTCATCCTTTGTTTTCTAATTGTTCATTAGAAAAATCATAAAAATAATCCCTTTAAAAAACATTGTAAAAATTTAGCATTTTTTTAAAATTTCCTCATTATTTAATTAATATCTATATAAATGTTTCAAAAAAAATTTTGTGAATATATAAATGAAAGAAACAGAGTTGAAAATAAATCATTAAAACATTTGAATAAAATATTTTAAGTTATTGTGTCCCTTTCCTTGATTCTGAATCATCAGGTACATTCCTTATATTTAAAAATAATAATAAACTTATGATAATTAATTAAATACCTAAGGAAATTTTTCATGTTTATTAATAATTTAATTTTATATATTACATTATTATTTATAATTTTTTTATATATTTTTTTACATTGGATAATTTGATGATTTAGGCTCATGTATCCAAAATGAATATAGTAAGTTGAATATGATATAATTGTTCATTATTCTACCCTATAAAGAATATTAATGAAGATATAATTATAATTTTTATAAATCAATAATACTTTTAAAACCATATATGAAATAAGAATATTAAAAATGGGTTATCTTACAATCTTGGACATGGCTGGTCGTACACATACATGAGCAACAATTTAATTTTTCATAGAAAACGAGGGAAATACAATAAATGTAAATTTATTATTCAATAATGATTATTTTATCATAAATATTATAATAAAATATTTAAAAAATTACATATATATATCAACCTTGTAATGCGGTGATGAAAAACGAATCATATCACTTTATAGAGGTGTTTATCCACATGTACACATGAATGACATTATAGTTTGTAAATGGATTTAAATGTAAGAAAATGGATAATATATTAACTTTAAATAATCATAATAATGTCCTCAATATAATATTAAATTATTAAATCCATCATTATAAACAGTTGTGAGAGGTGGTGATGGAAAACTAAATACATCTGTTCGTGTGGAGGTAATATTCCATAAAAATGAACGATATTTTCATTTAACATATATCAATGTAAGAGACTTATATTTGTTATGAAATTAACATAAATTTTTTTAATTATATTTAATATAATTGTGTTTTTATTTCATCCTTAATTATAATGATTTAAAGTAGGTATAAATGTAATAAAAGTAAAATTTCTTAGTTAAGAACTATACCTATTTTTTAGACAAGATCTTTAGGTTAATAGTTAAAAACATCCAATAATGGTTTTCTAATAATAAAGAATCATATACATGGGTATGGATGTATGGAATATATTTTAGTGGGTATTTTAGGATCCAAAAAGATAATGAAGTATGGAGAGATGTAGAGAAGTGATTTCAATTGAAAAGTTGGGGAGAGCACATACATGGAATTTAAAAAAATATTTAAATATATTAATGAATTACTAAAGTCTAGAGGATCCACAATTAGAAATTTCATAATATTCGATGATATAGGGTCGAAATATGACCACCCAATTAAATTTATATTAAATTTAATTTCATTTAAACGATTATCACATTATTTTAAACAACCAATAAAAGTATCTTTAACATTAACTATGGTAAAATATTTTTATTTTTTAAAAAATAAATTATGAAAAAATTAATTTCAAAATATTGAACAATATTAATTATGATGATTGAAAATAATTAATTTAGTTTATTAAATTCAATTCACATATATGGTAGTATTTAATTTAAATTATACATGAAAAATGCGACTACAAACTGTTTTACAAAAAAAATACATTTTAAGTATAAATATATTTTTCTAAAAAATTCAAGTATAATGTTGATTAAAATTAAATTTATTGAATTCTGTTCAATAAATAATAACTAATTTATTTTAAATTAATCTAAAATAGTCTATGACTTTTTAGTTACTTTAAAATAAAAAAAAGTCCGTATAAATATGTATCTATCACTATTTATTGAAAAATTAACATTTTTTTAAATTATTGAATAACTCAACCTATTATATTTTTGAAATGTTGAATGAAAAAATTATGTTAATTTTTAAAAATAGAAATTATATACTTTTAAAATAATTTTTTAATTAAACACATATAATACATGAAAATCCAATTTAGTTAGAAATAAATCAATTTTTACTATTTACAATAAATTTACCTAATATTCATGTAAAAAATATTTATATAAAACATTTAATTAGTGAATATTTAAACGAAATGATTTATCTTAACATTACCTAGGTTTTTACAACTATGGAAACATTTTTTTTCTATATTTGTTTTCTTATTTCCATGGGGAGTGTAATGAGTGATAAAATATAGATGATCAGTGCCACATTTATTG
This sequence comes from Viscum album, assembly GCA_963277665.1. Classification (NCBI taxonomy): domain Eukaryota; kingdom Viridiplantae; phylum Streptophyta; class Magnoliopsida; order Santalales; family Viscaceae; genus Viscum; species Viscum album. The sequence continues at coordinate 1,737,236,116 of OY728135.1, read as the reverse complement.
ATATATATGGTTTTTATACAAAATATAATTCTGTATAAAAATTAATTTGTTTTAATCTCATTAAAACATTTACTTTATAACCCATATGTGTTTGGTACCTCTTTATGGAATCATTCTTATTCATTTCATTCTTTAAAAAAAATTCTTTCCCATATGAAAATGGTTGGCAAGAATAAATTTTCTCATACTAAAATAAAACATCATATATTCTTGCCTTATATGATATATAGATGTAATAGAATTTCTATATTGATTGTGGCTCCGAGATTCAACACAAATTATCTAGATGTTCCCAAGTCATCCTTCATAGTTGAGTTTTTTAGATACTTTATTTTGAGATATTTTGTATTCATATTTATATTTTATTATTTTTTAATTTATAAATTCTTGATTTAGAACATTGTATACTCTATGTGATGAGGGTACCTGGGATATATTCTCCAAATTAATATTTCTTACTGTGATTCTAATATTTTATTTCAAACATTTTCTTTAAAAAAATATTTTTATTTCAACATGGGAGATATTTGTTTCAGCCTTGAGATTCCTCCATTTTTAGAAAACCAATATTATTCATGACAAGTTTTAACCCCCAAATATTTTATTGTATTTTTTTAAATATACTCAATTTATTTGACCTCTTTCATGTTTAAATGAATGGCGATATACTATTAAATATATCATAACCATTGGAAGAGTTATATAAACTTTAATAATAAAAATATCTCCAATAGAGTAATTACCTCACCTATGAAAGTATAAATAAAATTTAGGTATCTAATAAATGAAAATATGAAATATTTATATCATGTAATGTGTTAATAAATGTTTTTGAATTTTATACTTCAAGTATTGGTATATTTTTGAAATGTACATGAATATTTATAATTTTATAATTAATATAATAATTTTTAAAAAATTATTCTCATAAAATTGATTCATAAATTAATATTTTTATAATAATTATATGATTATTTTATGATACCATAATTAATTTTATAATGTTTGGTAAAATTGGTTATAATATTAAAATAAACATTTTCTTGAATAAATACATATTTTATTTTAAAAAATTAAGCTCTCATATTTAAGAAATATATTTTCATAGAATGGAGTATTTTTTTTAAATCTACTAGTCTAAAAATGGTTGGGGTGTGTTTTTGGGATTTTTGTAAAATAGTTGAATTTTTTATGAATAGTGAAATAGTTCAATTTATTGTATTTAACATTTTAAGTCAAAGACAAGAAATTTGAGTCATATTAGATGTATGAACCAATTATTTATAACTCACATAAAGATCTTAAAATACTTAGTCATAATAATCAACACTACCAATCGTCTTGAGCCAAAATAATAAATAAATGAATAAAATAATAAAAAAACACCCCCTCTTCCCCTATAAATACCATTGGCGCCACCCCATCTCATCACAACTTATAAAGATTCATGATTTTCTAAATTATTTTCAATTACCTTCCAAAACATCTTCTCCATGACCAAATTTTTTTTTCTTACCAAAAGATCAAATCCAAGTGTCGTAAGGTGGTTCCCAATGAGACAATATTCTAGTGGTAAAATCCTGCTTCTTTCCCTTTAAATTTCTTTAAATTTCATTTTTTTCTCCACAAAAACCCTATTAAAATTATAATTAAAACTATAATATCACATATATGTAATTTTATTATATTTTAATAATGTATTATCCATTATTAAATCCATTATCATCTCCTTTTATTTTAGAAATGAAAACATCATATGTGTTGTGTCGATTTACCGCCTTAATTGACGAATAGTTTTATTTTTTCCATTATCCCCTTCCATGATGGTAATAAAAGTACTATTAGATTTAATTAAGTTTTTAATATAAATATAATATGTTATATCATGTTCTTGAACCATCATAGAGAAATAATTTGAAATAAAATGACACAAGTTTAGGATGGTCGTAAAAATCACCAAAATAAATTTGAAACTTTCCATCAACATTTTATCAAATTATTCATTGCCATACCATATAAAAAATAATATATGGAACCATTTAAATAATTTTATGTCCATTAATACTATATAATTTTACATTTGTAGAAGTATTACCCTTTTTATAAGAACTCTCATATTTATAGTTAAAATAACTGACCAAAAAACCATGAAAAAAACACTCTTAAAACAACAAAAATTAAACATTATAAATCATAAAAATGACTTCAAGTGATCATAATAAAATTATAATATATGTTTAATCGGTTATTGATTATGTAATTAATAAATGTAATTTGATTATCCATAAAATTAAGTGAAATTGAAGAACACTATAAGACATAATGTAAGGGTTCCTCATCTCACTTATGCTTCTGTTAGATATATACCTTATTAAACCCTTATTTATATTATGTGGTGTACATACATATATTTAATATATCATATAATTAATTATTTTACTTTTATATAATTGAAATTTTCATTAGATGATCAAAAAAATATTGGGGTACACAGTCTAAGTAATAACAAATTTGTAAGAGAATTATTAACCGAATTAACATTCTTTCAGATAAACTTCAAATACATTTATTTTTTAATTATATTATTATGAATGAAACTAATTTTTATTATATTATAATGTTATAATAATTATTTTATGTGGATTTACAACTGATAAAAATAATTTATTGATTTGGTTAACACTGAAACGTTCTATTAAATTTACTCTTTTAAATGTTTCTTTTTAACAATTTTAGAGCACTGTTTTTTAACCTATATGAAATGTGAAAACCATCCCTCTTTCATAACAAATTAATGTATTAAGGCATCCTATTCAAGTTTACAAGGTTATTTTAAAATAATTTATTTCTATTATAACTATGAATATTTTTGAATAAATTATTTCAATGTAATGTGGTATTTCCCTAATTAATTTGAAAATGATTTTATTAGAGTAGTCTAATATATGTAAATAACCTTTTTCAGATATTATGATAAATTGGGGTTGATCTCTTATTATACCATATACCATATTTTACTAAAATTTTTATGATCATTTTGACTATGTTTTTTGTATTTCGATATCATTTATCATATTACACTGGATAGTTTATGATTATATTTATTTTTTTGGGAATGTTATTTAATATTCTAGTTTCAATCTGAAGGTATGTGTTTATTTTTTTTCACCCCATTAATATTACGAATTAATTGGAATTAGTAAGTGATGTACATAGCCCTCTATAGGCCATCGATGCACAAGTAGGTCTCATCAGAAAAACATGTTTGGGCATTGGCTTAGGACATACCCAATTATGTATGGTGTTTTTTCCAAATCCTTGAGATAATATTTATGATTTTATTGAATTATGAATTCCCACATAATGATATTATTAATTGATAATCTAGGAGATCATTCAGCATGTAGAATATTTGTTTTTATATTTTATTCTTATGTAAATATTTATATATAATTATTTGACCACATTTTATTCTTATCATATTATGATCCATATTATGTTTTAATGGCATGTATTTTAGGTTATTGAACTTGAATTATTGTTTATGATAATTTTTCATAGATTCTAATATATGTTTAACCATATTAGGAATTTGATATCACCCCTTTTTTATATTGTATTATTACAAAGGATTCCCTAATGTATATTATGATTGGTATGCAGGGATAGTCTATAAGAATAGGGGTGTTTACAATGGAGTTACAATGTGATGACCCTGACCCAGACCCCCCCCTTGGTCCCGTCCTTTGCCAAAAAAAAAACGAATCCTCAAGGTGTACGGATCGGTGAGACCGATCGGTGCGACCGATCGGGGAGGCCGATCGGTGTGACCGATCGGGGAGGCCGATCGCTGAGACCGATCGGTGTGACCGATCGGGGAGGCCGATCAGTGAGACCGATCGGCGAGACCGATCGGTGGGACCGATCGGGGAGGCCGATCGGTGAGACCGATCGGTGCGACCGATCGGTGCGACCGATCGGCGAGACCGATCGGTGAGACCGATCGGTGCGACCATTCGGCGGAACCGGCCGACGTCACCCGACCTTGTCATGTTGTTCCAGTAACAATCTTTTATTCGCAAATAGGGTTTTAAACCCTATTCTGCCTCATTAAAAATGTCTTGAAAACCCGAAACGCGCACAAAAGTTTTAATTAAATGCTTCATTAATTCATGAGTCGGTTTAAACCACCCAACACCTTTAATGATGGTTCAAGCCGCGTGGTCAACCCACGACTTCCACTTTTTACCAGGTTTCCCGTTTTCACCTTAACCGTCCCCGGCTCTTATAAATTAAGGGTTAGGCTGTGGTTTTCCCCTTCTTCGATCATGGCTCTTCTGGTGCATCGGGACCGCCGCGTCGTTATCCGTAAAATTCCGCGCCCCCGGCCTAGACGTCGTTTATCTATCAACAAGTAGGGAATTTCTCCCGTCTCTCACTTTTGTGTATCATGCGGGGTGGGCGTTATTCTTTTGTTCCTATGGAATTGGTTAGACCAAAACTTGATAAAGATAATAAACGGAGTTCTAAAGAAAGAAGGGGAAGGGGTTGTGATCGTTGCTTATGCTTTATCTTGTGCTTATCCCTTTTGATTTGTGCTGGTCGATATTCTTCTGGAAATTGAGACCGTTGGTGGTCGTTGTATGTGCGCTGATGAATCCCTTCGTGATGTTTTAAATGGGTTGTTGAAATTGTGAACTCCTACTGTGAAATTGGTTAATCACGTATATCCGGATAAATAATTGAAAGCACCAGGATCAACCCTTCTGTGATAACTAACGGTTAGAACACACGGAATTTTTGAAATCATGGAGTGTGTTAAGTCGTTTAAACCTGAAAATTCCTGACTTGTGCTGGTAGCGGTAGTTGGTTGTTTTCCTTTCGGGCCGATTGCTGGAAATGTGTGAGGGGATGGGATCCCCTGTTCTTTAATTCTTTCAGTGGTTGTGAATTTTGAACCCAGATGGTTACTTGTTGATATCACAAATTGGGGAAAGATCCTCTGTTAACAGAACCGGGTGTGAGTGCTTTGGTTGATCCTTGCTTTTGACGTTTTCCCTTGGTTATGCTTATGGTAGTTGCCCAGTAGTGCTTGAAATTAATTGAACATTTGACTGAACGTGAAATAAGAATGGGATAAATGGTATTGTGGGCAAGGATCATGAACTGTGACTCGGACGTAGTGGTGTTGTGTCCTGTAGGTTGGCTAGGAAAAACCTAGGCTTTTGGGTGAGTGTTTGTTACCTATATCTATACTGGTAGCTTTGTGTTTCTTATTCGCGCCCCACCCATGTTGAGCACTCAGTGCCCAACACCCCCATTTATGGGGGAAGGGTGTTTTTTTCCCAACACTATTCTTAGTGGCTGGTTATTAGCTCCTTTTCTGCTCCCTTTCCCAAATAGCCCAAGTATCTTCGGGCAGGCTGTGATGGCCTGAAGTCCATTATTAGCCCAAGAACCATCGGGCGGGGTGTCGTGGTGGTTGGCCAGGTGTGTGCGGCAGGTGGATTCCCAAGTGTCTTCGGGATGAGGCCCAGGTGTTTTCGGGCGTGACATCTGATCCTCTAGCCCAGGTGTCTTCGAGCGTGGTTACGTGAGACAGTTGAGTCCCAGGTGTGTGCGGGCGGGTTTTCAGCAGTGGGACTGCGTGTGGTTGAGGCCCAGGTGTGTACGGGCGGGTGTGGCAGTGGGACTGCAGTGAGAATGGCGGGATTGGTCCGATGCGTAGGATATCTCAATAACCAGTGGGAAAGTGGCGCGGGGTACCCAAACATCGATGTGCTCTTACTATATATATTACTTGACTTGCGTTATTTGGGGAGTGAGCCTTGGTGAGGCCTGGGATGGATAGTTTGCCTTGTTAGTTGTTTGGTTCACTCTTTTCTCACGGGACTTTAGTACGTTCCCCCACTTGTGCACGAGAGTCTTGGTTTTCCCTACTGAGTGTACTTGTATGCTCACCCTACGTTTACTTTCAGGTTTCCAGGAGGACTACCAGGGCTGCGCGGGACCCTATTAGTCAGACAGTTGGAGTTGTCGCTGTTGTCGTACCTTTTTTTTTGGTATTGTACTTGAGAGATTTCTTTTTCATTTGTACTTTTACCTTGTTGTAAACTGTTTAAACATGCATGGGGGGCTTTATTTGGGTTCATTTATATAAACTTGTTTCTTTTCCTTTTTGGGAGGTCGACATGTCCTTTTTACCGATCCTAAATAATAAAAAGGGTAATGCCTTCCATTTGAAAAAATTTTCTATACCCTTGGTGCTAGTCGCCACTCCGGGACCTATTGAAGGTGGGTTTCGGGGGTCATTATCTCTCCTTCAACTTAAAGAAGGAAGGGCCTGACAATCCGCTGACTCTTCCCTCCATTTGGTGAAGGCGGGTCGTGACAGAATGGTATCAAAGGGTGTTGGGTTGAGAGATAGGACAGAGTCTGGAGTTAGGAACAGTGAGGATTGCATGGGGTGGTAAGGCAACGGTGTTGGGTGACCTTGTAGCGTGAATTAGGCCAGGGAAGACCGGCTAGGACACGAGATTTTAGGGCCCCCCGTGATCCGATGGAAGGACTCTAGACCTACCGAACGACCAAGTGAGGCCACACTGATTGCAGGGTAGAGACCCTAGGAAAGGTACATGCATCATAATGACTTGTGTTCTTGTGTTTCTGGGATGTCTTGGGAATTAAGAATAAATTAAATCTTAATAAGTTCTAAGAACGATATTCTCCACTACTTGGGCTTAGGCATTCCTTGTTTACCTTGCAGCTATGGCACCTGGAAGGCGACCACGTGTGGTACAGACGATCGAGACCCCTGAGACTACTTTGGCCAATCGGCAGAGAGCTGATCGAGAGGAAGAGGACGACCAGTGGCAGAAGACTCTTCGAGCATTCCAACGACAGGCCCTCGAGAAGTATGAGGGAAGCACCTCCGATATGAAGACGGAAGGCTGGCTAGAGGAGTTAGTTATAGCCTTCGGCTTGATTCGGGCCCCGACCGAATACTGGGTTCCTTTGGCTGTTAGCCAGATGCGAGGAGCGGCACGTCAGTGGTGGATGCTTCACCTGGGGAATAGGAAAGAGTCTGAGGATGCTTGGGCGGATTTTGAGAAGGAGTTCTGGGCGGAGTTCCTCTCCTCGACGATGAAGGCGGAGAAGAGGCATGAGCTACTCTCCCTCCAGCAGGGGAGCATGTCTGTGAGGGAACTTGGAATCAAGTTCAAGGACCTCCTACGTTTTTCTCCGGACCTCTTTCCTGATGAGGAATCTCGGGCAAGACGTTTGGAGGAGGCGCTCCGACCCTCCCTCCAGTATGCTGTTACCCCCTTTACCCTTCTGACATACTTAGAGGTCCAGAAGAAGGCCGAAGTGGTGGAAAGGATGCGTGCTCTGGGCGGAGTGTCACGAGAAGGGATCCAGCTGGGACCATCAAAGGGGAAGGCCATCAGCACCAGGCCTCCAGCATCAGGGCTCTCCAGGTTCCGACCCGCAGGGAGCAGACCGCAGCAGTTTCAGTTTCGATCCCCTGGCCCACGTTCTTTCCCTTCAGGCTCGGGACCATGGTGCTTCATCTGCGGAAGCCCTGGACATCTCCAGAGTCAGTGCCCCGATCGGGTGCAGTACAGCAGTGGTAGTCATCCCCAGCATCCGCCGCAGCAGCAGTATCCAGCCAGACCCTTCCGGCAGCAGCAGCAGGGACAGCGAGCTCTCGTTCCTCCGCATGCGGACATATGGGGAGGAGGCCGACCTCAGGGCGCTCCCCAGGGACCTCGACCAGGGCGTGGTCGGGGAGGTGGCCGACAGCCGAGGGGCAGGGGAGCTGGGCGTGGACAGCTACATGCCGCAGAGGCAACGGTTCCAGCAGGGTCAGAGGTTGTTCGAGGTACGATCAATGTGTTTAGCACTCTTGCTTATGCTTTGTTCGATACTGGAGCTTCGCACTCCTTTGTTGCACCCAGTCTAGCACGTGCCTTGGGTCTAGATGCCGAGAGACTTCCAGTGCCCCTGGTGTTGAGCACACTAGTTGGAGGTCAGACCGACTTGCTGTTCATTTGTCGGGGATGTAGACTGATGTTAGGGCCACATCAGTCAGTTAGGGATCTCCTTCTGCTACAGATCCAGCCGTATGATGTCATCCTAGGCATCGACTGGCTATTTTCTGTGTGCGCCGTCATCGACTGTTTCCGAAGGAGGGTGGAGTTCTCAAGATTGGACGACCAGCGTGTTACCTTCACCGGCGAGTGGAGCAGTCCGAAGGGAAACAGTAGGGAGGAACCTCTCCTCTCCTTGTCGACCGAGCTGACAGTGGAGTCAGTAGATGCTGAGATGGTGGAGGTGCCAGAGATCGTCCGCGAGTTTATGTATGTCTTTCCTGAGGAGGTGACGACTCTACCCCCTCGACGCGATATTGAGTTCGGGATAGACCTACAACCAGACGCTCGTCCGATCTCGATGGCTCCTTATCGGATGGCACCTTCGGAGCTACGAGAGTCGCAGATACAGATTGACGATCTGATGAAGAGGGGTTATATCCGTCCGAGTGCGTCGCCATGGGGCGCTCCAGTCTTGTTTGCAAGGAAGGCGGATGGTGGCCTCAGGTTGTGCATCGATTACAGGAGGCTGAATCTGGTAACGATCAAGAATCGCTACCCTCTTCCGAGGATAGATGATCTTTTCGACCAGCTGAAGGGGGCAGGATGGTTCTCGAATATCGACCTACGATCCAGGTACCACCAGTTGAGGGTGAAGGATAGCGACGTTCCGAAGACGGCATTCAGGTGCAGGTTTGGGCACTTCGAGTTCGTGGTCATGCCCTTTGGTGTTACGAACGCCCCGGCCGTGTTCATGGGGCTTATGAACTCCATCATTCGGGAGTACTTGGATCAGTTTGTGGTGGTATTCATCGACGATATTCTGATCTATTCAAGGTCAGAAGAGGACCATGTAGAGCACCTGAGGACAGTTTTGGAGGTCCTCCGACAGCACCAGCTCTATGGGAAGTTGTCAAAGTGCAAGTTCTGGGCACGAGAAGTGCACTTCCTCTGGCACGTAGTGTCTGAGCAGGGAGTAGCAGTCGACCCATCAAAGGTTGAGGCAATTGTTTCTTGGGCAGCACCCAAGAATGTGGCAGAAGTTCGGAGTTTCCTCGGACTGGCAGGCTACTACCAGAGATTCGTACCCAACTTCTCTCGGGTAGCAGCCCCTTTGACGGCTTTGACCAAGAAAGACCAGGTTTTCGTGTGGAGCGAGCAGTGCGAGTCATCCTTAAGCTACCTAAAAGAAAAGCTGGTTAGTGCCCCACTGTTGGGATTACCAGAAGAAGGGATGACCTATGAGGTATTCTGTGATGCTTCAGGACAGGGCCTGGGGTGCGTTTTGATGCAGCAACAAGGGGTGATCTCTTACGGGTCCAGGCAGCTACGCCCCCATGAGCGGAACTATGCCACCCATGACTTGGAGCTTGCAGCAGTAGTGTTCGCATTAAAGCTGTGGCGACATTACCTCTTTGGGGAGCGCTTCATGGTCTTCACCGATCACAAGAGCTTGCGCTATATCTTCTCCCAACGTGACTTGAACTTGCGACAGCGGAGGTGGGTCAAGTTTCTCCAAGACTACGACTTTGAGATCTCGTACACTGAAGGTAAGGGAAACGTTGTGGCTGATGCCCTGAGCAGGAAGCCGCATCAGGAAGTGGTTCGGGAATCTGCTGATGCTTGGAAGGCGATGGGGGAGTTGGCTGCCTTACACCTGGACGCAAGGGTGGAAGGTGCTAGAGGCTGCTTGTTTCAGATGACGGTACAATCCTCTTTGTTGCAGCAAGTTGAAGAGTCTCAGTGGGGAGACCCTGAGGTGGAAGTGTTGCGGGATCGTGTCGATCAGGGGAACGCTCCGGAAGGATGGTCGGAGGACATCCGACATCGGATGCTCTTTCATTGGAGGTTGTTTGTTCCAGAGGTGATGCGTGATGAAGTCCTTCGTGAGTTCCATAGCTCAGCCTTGGCAGTACATCCGGGTGTTTCGAAAATGTACCAAGGCCTGAGGGGACAGTTTTGGTGGCCCGGGATGAAACGGGCAGTGGCAGAGTTTGTGGCTAAATGCCTGGTGTGTCAGCAGGTGAAGGCTGAACACCGCGTTCCTGGTGGTTTGTTGCATCCTTTAGATGTTCCCGAGTGGAAGTGGGACGACGTCTCGACGGACATCGTCACAGGACTACCCAGAGCTTAGGGCGGGCATGATGCTATCTGGGTAGTGGTGGATCGATTGACAAAATCTGCTCACTTCTTGGCTATCAAGGGGTTGGGACCTGTGAGTACCTTAGCACAGAGTTACGTGGATGAGGTGGTGCGTTTGCATGGAGTTCCGAAGACTATCGTCTCAGATCGGGACACTCGGTTCACCTCACGAGTCTGGAAGGGGTTACAGCATGCTTTTGGCACCCAGCTACGCCTTAGCACTGCTTTTCACCCTCAGACTGATGGAAAGACAGAGCGGACTATCCAGACATTGGAGGACATGCTGCGAGCATGTGTTCTGGATTTCGGAGGATCTTGGGTACGACACTTGCCCTTAGTAGAGTTTCCCTACAACAACAGCTTCCACTCTACTGTCGGCATGGCCCCTTTTGAGGCTTTTTATGGAAGACCATGTCGTTCACCCTTATGCTGGGCAGAGGTTGGTGAGACTGGTACTCTTGGACCAGAAGTTGTGCAGAGCACCACAGAGAAAGTCCAGCTAGTGCGGGAGAGGATGAAAGCAGCTCAGGATCGGCAAAAATCTTATGCTGATCGTCGGAGGACGCCCTTGGAGTTCGAGGTGGGAGATCATGTGTTCTTGAAGGTTTCCCCTCGACGAGGGCAGCGGAGGTTCGGAAGGGGGAGTAAGCTCTCCCCTAGGTTCATCGGACCTTTCGAGGTGCTGAAGCGAGTTGGCGAAGTGGCATATCAGCTGGCCCTACCACCTTAGTTGGAGAGGGTCCATGACGTCTTCCATGTCTCCCAGCTTCGTCAGTACTAACATGATGGCTCTCATGTCATCAACTGGGGAGAGATAAATGTGGGAGAAGACGCGACCTTCGAGGAACGGCCAGTGAGGATCGAGGATCGCAAGGAGAAAGTGCTCCGTGGACTAACCATCGGCTTGGTTCGTGTGTTATGGAGGCATGGCGGCCTCGAAGAGAGTACGTGGGAGAGGGAAGCACAGATGCGTGCCCAATACCCCGAGTTGTTTTGAGATTTGTACCTTTTGTGCCTGTGGTGATAGAACGTTTGACTTTTGGCTATAAAATGTACTAGTCTCTTTCCTCTGTTATGTTTAAAAAGCCCCGGCTAAAGGGAGGAGGGAACCCGGCCCCTAATCAAGACGCATTAAGATGGATGCGATTAAACCCGTGCGGGCGAGTCAGTGCCGCCCAAAACGGATAATATCTTGACATGGGGGAGGTGAACTCCCCAAACCCACATGACCGGGCGGTTTGGCGTGGTATGTTGCTTGGTTCTTGGCAGGGGAGTGTTTTTAGAGCAGGGGTTCACTCTTAAGACGTATCTTTCGTAGGTGGTTGTTTGGACCCTCTCTTTCCTTCTGGTTTGTTTTGATTCTCGAGGACGAGAATCGTTTAAGAGGTATCTGATGTGATGACCCTGACCCAGACCCCCCCTTGGTCCCGTCCTTTGCCAAAAAAAAAACGAATCCTCAAGGTGTACGGATCGGTGAGACCGATCGGGGAGGCCGATCGGTGAGACCGATCGGCGAGACCGATCGGTGGGACCGATCGGGGAGGCCGATCGGTGCGACCGATCGGCGCGCCCGATCGGTGCGACGGATCGGTGAGACCGATCGGTGAGACCGATCGGTGAGACCGATCGGTGCGACCGATCGGGGAGACCGATCGGGGCGACCGATCGGTGGGACCGATCGGGGCGACCGATCGGTGAGACCGATCGGTGCGACCGATCGGAGCGACCGATCGGTGAGACCGATCGGCGAGACCGATCGGTGCGACTGATCGGTGAGGCCGATACCGATCGGTGAGACCGATCGGTGCGACCAATCGGCGGAACCGACCGACGTCACCCGACCTTGTCAAGTTGTTCCAGTAACACTCTTTTTTTCGCAAATAGGGTTTTAAACCCTATTCTGCCTCGTTAAAAATGTCTTGAAAACCCGAAACGCGCACAAAAGTTTTAATTAAATGCTTCATTAATTCATGAGTCGGTTTAAACCACCCAGCACCTTTAATGATGGGTCAAGCCGCGTGGTCAACCCACGACTTCCACGTTTTACGCGGTTTCCCGTTTTCACCTTAACCGTCCCCGGCTCTTATAAATTAAGGGTTAGGCCATGTTTTTCCCCTTCTTCGATTGTGGCTCTTCTGGTGCATCGGGACCGCCGCGTCGTTATCCGTAAAATTCCGCGCCCCCGGCCTAGACGTCGTTTATCTATCAACAAGTAGGGAATTTCTCTCGTCTCTCACTTTTGTGTATCATGCGGGGTGGGAGTTATTCTTTTGTTCCTATGGAATTGGTTAGACCAAACCTTGATAAAGATAATAAACGGAGTTCTAAAGAAAGAAGGGGAAGGGGTTGTGATCGTTGCTTATGCTTTATCTTGTGCATATCCCTTTTGATTTGTGCTGGTCGATATTCTTCTGGAAATTGAGACCGTTGGTGGTCGTTGTATGTGCGCTGATGAATCCCTTCGTGATGTTTTAAATGGGTTGTTGAAATTGTGAACTCCTACTGTGAAATTGGTTAATCATGTATATCCGGCTAAATAATTGAAAGCACCAGGATCAACCCTTCTGTGATAACTAACGGTTAGAACACACGGAATTTTTTAAATCATGGAGTGTGTTAAGTTGTTTAAACCTGAATATTCCTGACTTGTGCTGGTAGCGGTAGTTGGTTGTTTTCCTTTCGGGCTGATTGCTGGAAATGTGGGAGGGGATGGGATCCCCTGTTCTTTTATACTTTCGGTGGTTGTGAGTTTTGAACCCAGATGGTTACTTGTTGATATCACAAATTGGGGAGAGATCCTCTGTTAATAGAACCGGGTGTGAGTGCTTTGGTTGATCCTTGCTTTTGACGTTTTCCCTTGGTTATGCTTATGGTAGTTGCCCAGTAGTGCTTGAAATTTATTGAACATTTGACTGAACGTGAAATAAGAATGGGATAAATGGTATTGTGGGCAAGGATCGTGAACTGTGACTCGGACGTAGTGGTGTTGTGTCCTGTAGGTTGGCTAGGAAAAACCTAGGCTTTTGGGTGAGTGTTTGTTACCTATATCTATACTTGTAGCTTTGTGTTTCTTATTCGCGCCCCACCCAAGTTGAGCACTCAGTGCCGAACACCCCCATTTATGGGGGAATGGTGTTTTTTTCCCAACACTATTCTTAGTGGCTGGTTATTAGCTCCTTTTCTGCTCCCTTTCCCGGATAGCCCAAGTATCTCCGGGCAGGCTGTGATGGCCTGAAGTCCATTATTAGCCCAAGAACCATCAGGCGGGGTGTCGTGGTGGTTGGCCAGGTGTGTGCGGTAGGTGGTTTCCCAAGTGTCTTCGGGATGAGGCCCAGGTGTTTTCGGGCGTGACAGTTGATCCTCTAGCCCAGGTGTCTTTGGGCGTGGTTACGTGAGATAGTTGAGGCCCAGGTGTGTGCGGGCGGGTTTTCAGCAGTGGGACTGCGTGTGGTTGAGGCCCAGGTGTGTGCGGGCGGGTGTGGCAGTGGGACTGCGGTGAGAATGGCGGGATTGGTCCGATGCGTAGGATGTCTCAATAACCAGTGGAAAAGTGGCGCGGGGTACCCAAACATCGATGTGCTCTTACTATATATATTACTTGACTTGCGTTATTTGGGGAGTGAGCCTTGGTGAGGCCTGGGATGGATAGTTTGCCTTGTTAGTTGTTTGGTTCACTCTTTTCTCACGGGACATTAGTACGTTCCCCCACTTGTGCACGAGAGTCATGGTTTTCCCTACTGAGTGCACTTGTATGCTCACCCTACGTTTACTTTCAGGTTTCCAGGAGGACTACCAGGGCTGCGCGGGACCCTATTAGTCGGATAGTTGGAGTTGCCGCTGTTGTCATACCTTTGTTTTCTTTTGGTATTGTACTTGAGAGCTTTCTTTTTCTTTTGTACTTGTACCTTGTTGTAAACTATTTAAACATGCATGGGGAGCTTTATTTGGGTTCATTTATATAAACTTGTTTCTTTTCCTTTTTGGGAGGTCGACTTGTCCTTTTTCCCGATCCTAAATAATAAAAAGGGTAATGCCTTCCATTTGAAAAAATATTCTATACCCTTGGTGCTAGTCGCCACTCCGGGACCTATTGAAGGCGGGTTTCGGGGGTCATTATCTCTCCTTCAACTTAAAGAAGGAAGGTCCTGACAATCCGCTGACTCTTCCCTCCTTTTGGTGAAGGCTGGTCGTGACATACAATGTTGTATTTCATTTCTAGTTTTAATATAATATATATGTTTTTATCTAGTTTTCCAAATATCCTAAACTATTTGGACCTTTTGGATTCTATTTTTGAACTTATTTCTAATGTAATAATGTATCCATTGAATCTGGTCTACTAGGGTCTAAGTCATTATATATTCCATTAAAGGTTTAGTATTTTTATATTTTTTCACATTAAAAAAATTCATTCAAATTCATTCATCAAGATTTTCATGTATAAGATTTTTTTCATTCATTTTCGAAAACCCTTTTTAAAATCGATGTTCAAGTCTATTTCAACTCTCTTTTACAATTTATTCTATATGGATAGATGTCCCATGATTTCAATGGTTACATCCTACATGACCTACCATTAATACTCCTTTTTCACTTAAGAATATTATATCAGGATTATAGTTTTAAAAAACAATATGTATATTTAAATACATTTTTTCCATATAACCATTAGAATATATTCTTATGTTAGTATATAAGGGTAAATATTTGTTTTAAAATTAATAAGAATATTTGAACACATTTTTAAGATAATATTTGATAATTGAATTATAAGTTTTTTCATTAATTGGGGATTTCATATACATAAGAACTTTCATCTTACACTGTTTCTTTTTTATTTTCATAATGTTATATTATATACCAAACATGTCCTCAGTTTTCTCAACTTGAATATTTTTTATTCCTTCTATATTATTATAAATATTATGTTATAAGGGAATGTGTTTTTTGTTATTTATATTTGATTATTATTTATGTTTCTTTATGATACCTTCATTTATATGATTAACCTTACTTGGCATCTGATATCTAACCCATTTCATATGTTATATTTTTTCCAGGGTGCCAATATGTATATTATGATTGAAATTAAGGGATAATATATGAGAATAGGGGTGCTTCCATGTCACATTAATGAAGGATTTGTAAAAAACAAATACTAGCGGAAACGTTATTTCATACAATATATGTCATTATGTTCTTATTATGACACATAAATTTTACCAAAATATTGATTTTATTATTTAACCTAGGATTGATTTTAATATAATCTTTGTTATGAATTGACATTAAAAATAAATGAAAAACATTATTACAAAGAGAAGGAAATTATGATTCGTGCTGATGATACTGAATTTATAATCTTTACAAGGGGTAATTAATCATATTAGTCATATCGAGATCCAACCCAATTATCTATTATATATAAGAGTATTATAAAAGAATACAATATAAAACATTATATTGAAAAACATGATTTTTATATTGAAGTTATACCTATTGAATAAGAATAAATTGATGTAGTTGTAGAGGAATTACCGGGAAAACTTTAGAGATAGAGGTTGAGTATTATATTGATTTAATCCTTAATGAAAGTCATATATTAAAAAATATCTATATAATTGGAAAGATAAAGTAAACATTATTAAAGGAACAAATATATTAATTTAGTGGTAAATGATTTATATGCCATAGTGTTTCAATTTAAGGAGATAATTTTATTTTCATTAAGAAGAACGAAAAATCAGTGAGGTTGTGCAATGAATATAGAGAGATCAGTGTTATTTTGATAAAGAATAGGTATCATCTTCCTCGCATTGATGAATTATCTGAACAACATCTTGGATATTAATATTTTAAAAAGATTTATCTTCATTATAGATATCATCAATAGAATATAAACAAGTAATGTATTCCTAATACATAATTTTGAACACGGTGTAGACAATATGAGTTTAATATAATTCTATTTTGACAGACTAATTCACCCTATGTTTTTATTAATATAATTAAGGGAGTATTCAAGGTATATCTTGATTATTTATTTAGGGTATTTATTGTTGATGTCTTGGTGTACTATAAATTCTATAAAGACAATGAGAACCACTTACATATTGTTTTGATGAATCCTTTATAAAAAGCGTTATATGGGATGCTTAGAAAGTGTGAATTTTGGATCCAAAAAATTTATTTTCATGGTTATATTTTCTTTGAGGATATATTATCAGTTGAGGCTTTGAAGAAAAATTCATTCCATGAGTGAAATATACCAATAAGCATAAATAAGGTACACAGTTTCATTGATTTATCTTGTAACTAATGATGTTTTATTAAAATAATTTACCCTATTAAATATCATGTTAACCAAACATACTAATAAAGGGAATAAGATTATTTGGATAAAAAATGTCAATAATAAATTTAATAATTTAATATTATATTATTGATCTATTCCCTCAGGGCACTACCATTAGGAAATGGTGGATTTTTGATTTATAGTGATGCATCATTGAAAGGACATGACTATTTCCTTCTATATAATGATAGATTTATTTCCTTCAATCAATGTAATTAAAAAATTTTCATAAATATAAATATATAAATCATGATATGGAGTTGGTATCTTTAATATTTTCTCTAAAGGTATTGAGACAATATCTCTGTGATAAAATATGTGAGATATATATAGATCATAAGATTTTGAAGTATTTATTCTCACTGAAATAACTCAACCTGAGTTAATTGTGATGTATCAAGATACTGAAGGTTTATTATTGATCAATATGCTACCTACTATGGAAGTTAAATAAGGTATTTTATTCATTGATAATGAAATATCAAGGAGTTCTGAAAAAACGAGGATTTACCTGGATCATGCATACATTGATCCAGTAAAGATAGATATGATAATTATCAATGAAGGTGAAACATCTCTACTAATTAAAATTTGATTCCAAAACATAATTACTGGAAATGATAAAATTGTCTTAGTCTGGATATGAGAGTTTTCAAAAGAAAATTAATGTTGTGAATGATTCTAAATTGGTAGACATCATATAAGAATATATAATTTGGAAATTTAGGAAGAGGCATTGTGTTTAATCTATACCAGAGATATTAATGGAATAATTGGATGATTATAATAGGTAAAATATATCTATATACCATGGTATCAATAAACTTTATATAAATTATAAATTACATTGTCGGTGGGATAATATGAAGATGAAAATTACCGATTTTGTATCAAGATGTTTAGTTTTCAACAGGTGACGGCTGAAAGACAATATCATAGTAGCATCATGAAACCTATACATATTCATACATAAAAATGAGATGAAATTGAAATAGATTTTCTCCCAATACTACCAAATAATTGCATAAATAATGATTCTATATGGGTAATTATTGATAGACTTACAAAATATGCTCATTTCCTTACTATAAGGGAAGGTTTTCCACTAAAGCTCACTGCATGACTCTATATTAATGAATTTTCAAGACATCATGGTTAACCTCTCTCAGTTTAGTCTAATATAGTACAAGTACGAAACCTTAAACATTAAATAATATTTTTTTTAGGAATTAACATTGAGGATCTTTTATAGTTTAGTGTTTTAGAGAATTAGGCCATAACTATTTCATAACAACTCAAATTTATTCAAAGTGGATACAACTAAAAAAGTATCCACTTCTTCAAAAATATAAAAATTATAAATGTAAACATGATTTATTTTACTTTATAAAAATCATAATAACATTCATCTTGACTTGTTATTATCTTTTATCATCCATATTACCTATGGAAAATATTTAAAAAACATGGGATGAACACAAAAATATTATTAAGGGAAAAAAATTCTATCCTAATTCATTAATATTTTAACATCATGAAATCATTTTTAAAAAATCACAATTTTATCCTATAAAAAATAGGTTCCTTAACACACCTCATGAAATTATAAGATTATTATAAAACATCATAGAAATCATATAATATAAATTTAATTTTTGCCATCCAAATAATATTTACATTGTAGCTTTCACAACTACAAAGGGAGTAACCTTTATGGTTACCATTTGAATACACATCATAGTATATTACCTAAATCTATTAGTATAAGACTTTTTGATTAACTCATTCTCATTAACCAATGTGTTATAAAGTTATCATGGGTCACTCATTCTATGTTTATCACCGAACCACATGTATACATAATAAATGCCTAAGAACCATAACATAATCACAATACATAAAACATGCATAAAGGAAAAATAAATTTCCAAATTCATAAATAAGATATATTTTAAAGATATTGATATAATAAATCCATTCTAAAAACCAATTTTAATTCCAAATTTTAATAAATGGAATATGGTATTTACATTTATTTTAAAAACATTATAGCTTATAGAGAAATCCAAATACCAAATAATTATCATAGTGGGGGAAGGAATGTTGTCATCGCATTTGTTAAAAATCATTCCTTTTTAAAATTTAGTAAAATTATTGAATAAAAATACTCTTTTTGAAAACTATTTAATTAAATTAAAAAGTAAAACTGGTTGAATATACATTGGCTAAAATATGGTGGTGTATTTTATCAAAATATGCCATAATGAAAAGAGATAAAGACGAAGTTTATTACCTTGAGTCTGAGTCGTCACATACAATCATTATCATCCTAAATAATAAAAATTTGTTAATTTTTACATACTTGAAAAAAAATTTATGTTTATTATTCCTTTAATATCACTTATTACATGTTATAACAATTACATAATTATTTATGTTCATATTGGATGTTTTGTCGATATTTGATGCTTGAGTAAAAAATGGACTTGTTATGATGTCAACAGTACACATGGTCATATTTATATCATCTCAAAAATAAAATTCATGACATTATTATCATTTTTATAACAAAAATTAAACCATTAAATCAGGCCATGAAGTGTGGTTATTCAAAATGAACAATGTTATATTCCTGGAGAAGGTAAGTCGTACGTACGCATGAGTAATGTATTCATTTTTCGTTGATAATTATGGAAGAATGTTAATTATTATTTAATATTTATATATTGATCGTATCATAATTAATAATATATTAATCTTTTAAATATACTTATATATATTTTACAAGTGTTATAATGAATAAAAACAAGTCACATCACTTCGTGGAGGTGAATATTCAAACATACGCATAAACAACAGTATTATTTTTATGCGCATGGAAGTAAGAACATATTTGAAATATAATTCTTTTAAAATGATAAATATGTAATGAATATAATTTATAAATATTGATTCAATCATTATAACTAGACATGATAGAAAGTAATGAAAAAAACTACATCAGTTCGGGAGGAGGTAGTCTACCATACGCATTAGCAAAATGTTCATTTCCAATTTTATTAAATTGGAGATGAATTTATGTGATGATATAAAAAAATAACATCTCATTAACCTAAGATTATTGTATTTATTATTTAATATTATAGGAATATGAATTATATCCAGTGGAAAAAGAAATTAAATAGCAACACTTAAAAACCTAATACCTCTTCTTCGATTGATCACCTTTGAAGACCATCACAACACCTCTAAAAGTGGTCATATGCCTAAATTAGGTATTCAATAATATGTTTAGGGATTTTAGAATGGGTTTTGGGTAGATGTTGTCCAACCCAATTGGATTTAGATGTGTTATTATGAGACATGAGCGGGATAATTTTTATAGGAGATGGGAGGGGCACCCTTGGAAACTCTTAAAACATTACATTAATACAAATTTAATTTTGGTTCGAAATAGTCCCAAAAATCATTTAGTTCCTAGATAATATTATTTTGGGTCTAATAACCACTATCCAACTAAAATTAGACATGTTTTTAATATTTTTAATCCTTATCTTTTTGGTTTAAATCTTATTTTACCCTTTTTAATCTTACTATGATATTGTGTTATTTACATTTTCTGTGATAATGTAATTATCACAACATGTCAAAAAACCCAAAAAAAATTGATGTTGGAAATATCTGGAATTTTCCTAACCATTTTTCCTAAACATATTTTTTCGTAATTTAGATCCATTTAATTAAATATTTTTTCTACTAAAATAACAATAGTGTTATTTTTGAAACTATTCATTTGTTGACTTTTAAAAAAAATATCATAATAGAAAAATAAGTTATATGAAACTCTTTTAAATCATCAAAAAAAAAATGTCATAACGGTCCATAAAATTCATGGATGACATAAATTAGGTCAGATTATATTTATTTTAATATTTACAATATCATTTATTTGATTCTTTCATTACTTTAGAAATTAATACACCATCATTATGTCACCATTTAATTAAATTATTTCTTTCATAAAAATTATAAATAAATTAAAATAATGTAGTTAATAATATTATCTTTATAATGACTTCTTATAGTCAATATGATCACTTTTATGACCCAATATTAAAAAAAGTAGTTATGGGAGACATGATTTTGATATATTGAACTTTATTTTAAATAAAAGGTTTTTAAATTTCATAATCAAATCCATGTGGCTCCAAGTGATCATAAAATCGTCCCAAGGATGATCATGGTTATCACACACTCATACAAGTAAATTAATATAAGTGTTATGGTAGTTTTTTATTATTGTAAAATTATTTTTACCTTTAATTACATGATTTACAATTTACCATGGTAATTAAAATAATTACTAATGATACTATTCATAATGTCCAAATTTTTTTAAAGGAACTACTTACATAATTTTTACCATATGATTCCAAATATAGAATCAAATTTAAAAAATTTAAAACACATATGTTGAATTAATTTATTTAAAATTAATCCATATTGTCAAAATGAGAAATCATGTTTTTTTAAATGTAAAAAAACCATAATATTTTTCATGCGTTTATATCTAATTTCAATGTGAAATTAAATAAAATAAACAAAATTGGATTAAATAATTAAAATTTTATTTAATTAAAATTTAAAACCAATTAAAAGAATAATCTAAATACATAATTAATGTATACAAAAAGCCATTTTTGAATTAATATTCATTATTTTTTTACAATTAATTAAATAAGGTATTTTCTCATAAAAATACGAAAAAAATCTTCCAAATTGAATTTTTATGTCCTACTTCTGAAGAAGACATTAAGTTTATCTAATAAAACCTATATAATTTACAAAAAATAGATTTAAAAATGGTTATCCATCAAATGGTTGTAAAAATACATTTTAAAAACAATAGAGTATGTTATGATTGAGATTGGATTTATTCTCATTTCAAGCCTCTAAAATTTAGTAGAAGAAAGTAAAAACATTTAATAAACATTTTTAATCATAACATAGTTATATTTGTTCATTCTCACTAATAAAATGGATACATGATAACTACCATTTAAAATAATAATATTAATAATGTGTTATTTTTCGGTATATCTTAACCGTGTGGGAAACATAAGATTTTGAAGAAACTCATTGTCGTGTATTGAGTATGCTATCAGATATAGTGTCTCCATTAAGTTCAAATTATTATATAATTCATAAATAATAATAAATACGAATAAATCATATTTTATAATTACATGGGATGTTATATCCATCGCCCCCTTTTGGAAATTGTGTCCTTGTATTTTTAAATCTGGGCGAGGTAACCAGGGTTTAGATTTTCAATATTACTTCATTAAAATCCCACATTGGAAAAAGAGTAAGTAAATCATCTACTTTAAATCAAATAAAGTAATGTACAATGGTCACCCAAGATAAAAAATTCTTGGATTCCACATTGAAAAACATGGATATGGAGGAAAAACATACCATCATGTTTTTATGGAGAGTCATAGAAAACAAGATTAAAATAATGTTAACAATCAGAAAAAAAACTTGTGCTGGGTTTAATGATCTTTGATTTCATGGTAGAAAAATTAAATGGAAGTTTTTTTGTTTTAAAATCCTTTTCATAGATTTTAGTAACTATTTAACTACTAAGAGTAAGAACATAAGAAAATACCCTTACATAACAAGTAGAGCTTCATCCTTTAATCAAATTCCACCACAAACACATATTTTTCTCAAAATAATGAGTATTTAAGATTATTTTTTCCAAATGAAGTAATAGAATAAACGTTTATAGAATAATATAATCCAAAATAGATTAACTATCTACTCATCCTATCTTGAAACATTAACAAAAACTAAAATGTTATGATATAATAATATAATTCTCCAAATATAATAAAAATTAAAAGTATAATGGCTACATTTAATCTCCAAAATTGAAAAGTAATACCCAAAGTACAACATAAACCATTAAACAAATTACTTTCCTTAAAATTCCTCAAATAATCCAAACTATGATTGAAACATAAAATTCAGAACCACTTGATCAGAAATGCCTCCAAGATAAATTTTAACATATATCTCAAAATAACATCAATCACACTTAATGTCTCATAATAAAAATTAATTAACCTAATCACAAGTTCTCTATGATAGGTTAATCATTTCCATAAATAACTTAATTCTTATAAATCCACAACTAAAACATTGATTTTTCTAAAATATAGTAAAACCATTACAAATCAAATAAAATTACATAGTATCCTATTTTCTTTAGGTATATAGGGTTCCCAAAATAATTAATGTATTAAAAATTACATTTACCACTTAATACCCAAACCATTTCCTGACACCAAGTATATCCATTGGATAAAATATAAGTTATCAAAATCAGCGTATTCCAATTCAATCAACTCCTTTAACTAACAAAATAAAATGGAATACTAACGGGGGACTTCACATAGGACAGTGTTATGTGATACACCCTTGTCACCCTTCAGTTGTGGGATTGATCATAACGGCTTTTCCGTACATGATAGATTTTCATCCATCGTGCATGTTTTCAATTTTCAAACACTATATCATTCTTATAAAATAATCTCAATATGAGATAAAATACTTAAAAATACCCATAATATGTTTTCACCCTAAAGGTTTTCTTATACATCCATGTCCAACCCAACTCATTATGACCAAAATATCTTAATTCATGAAGTCTTATATATATTGACATTTTCTTTACCTCCAAATGAATTAAGTAAGCTATTTCCAAAAGAATGAATATTGTACCTTCATTATGGTGTCCACCTAGTTTCATCATCATTTTTTTACATAGATATAAGGTCTTTGCATTGAAAAATGATTTAGAGATTCTAAAAAATCACTTGGTTCTTTATTCCAAATACAACTTGTTTTACTAGGGTAATATGGGTGTTTTTAGAGATATAATTTTGTAAAATAATCATGTATGACATATAATTTAAAAACATATGAAAAAAATTATTTTTATAAATCATTTTGACCGAGTTTGAGTTGAAACATTTAATCAATAGTAATTTTAAAATAAAATAACCATTCACTTGAAGAATATATTTTAAAATAATATATAAATAGTTTTCCCAAGGGTATACTACTTCAGAAGCCTTTTCAAAATCATAACATGTGTCATAATCATTTGATAAGGTAAAATATCTAAAAATTCCTGGATAATATTTACCATTTTTGAAAATATGAGAATATCGAGAAAATAAGATATGATTAAAAAAAACCCATGATCCATGATGGTATCGAGGTATAGTTTAGGTGTTTGATATTTGAATGTTAGAAAATATTTCGGAGTCATTAAAACATGAATTTACAAAAATTTTGGAAACCACATCCTTAGGAAGATATTGGAATATTTTTTTGAGGTCCTCCTCTGTCCATTTGTAACTAAATTTCCATGATCAGAGAAATTTATCAAACTATGATTTTACAAAAAAAATATACATACAATGTTACCATATGTTTAAAAAAACTCATAATCCCTAATGTTGTCTAAACTGACCTCTGATACCAACTATAAATACCTGACCTTAAATAATACATAATCATAAAATAATTCAATAATTCACATTAAGGATCATTTCATATTTAGAGTTTTAGGGAATTAGGCCATAACTGTTAAATAAAACCTCAATTTTTTCCAATGTGGATACAAGTAATATAATATCAATTTCTTCCAAAATATAAAACTTTTAATAGAAAACACGATTTCTATTCCATGATAAAAATCATCATTAGTTCCACTATGCTAGATACCCTGAGAGTGGGGGAGGGGGTGTGAATCAGGGTATAAAAGCCTAAAAGAACTACCAATTTTATCTTGTTTCCTTGTTCAAAAAAACACTCTTAACTCTACTTCATATTGTAGAGGATGAAAAAATATTAAATCATGCGCATGACATATCAATATTAATTGGTTCACCCCCACTAGGGTACATCCAAGGAGAATACACTAGAAATGTCCTGATAAACCAAAACCACTAAAAGCTCAATACTATTTATTCGTTTGAAGTGGAGTCACTGTCCCTCCTAGTTTACTACCAATCATAATTTTGAGAACCCACTTATCTTTCAAATAATGTGTGATCACTGTTTCTTCATAAGATCCAATCACAGTTTGAAGACTTATAGGTCCTTTCATTATTTATAATGAGTGTATCCTTAACTGTATGTAGATGTTCTCTTGAAGTCCAAATTTCATCCACTAATGAATACACATTTTCCACTAATCATTTGGAAACAACCTTTGGTAATACCTTCACAAATGTCCCTACTTTGAGAAGCTACAAATATTGTAAAGTGTAAACAAGCCTTTGCAAAGTCCCGGTTTGATCGAAAAGCACACACCTTCGAATTGCTTAGGCCATCACAGAGCTTATGCCACCGCAAAGTGACATCCTTCCCATGCTCACTGAGCCTACTTAGAACACACCTATTTCACAGAGCTATATCAGCTGCCACGAATATCCTACTTTTCATGAAGCACATTGCCTCCATGATCCTCCTTTATGATTCGAGAGTTACATATTTTTATTAAGAAAATATCTTCTCTTTTCAAGGGGGTCGAGGCCTATTTATAGGTGATTACACCGAATCAGGAACCTTACATGAAAAGTAAACGACACGTCAGATCAAATATCAAATCTATAAAATTCTCCCTGAATTTTTCCCTATATCACAATGTGCCATGACAATTTTTAGTTCCTAGAGCTCATCGTAATCATGGAGCATTCCGTGAATTCCTTTATGATGCCTCTGCCATGAACCCTCTCATTGCTCTTCACCTCGTCAATTAGCGAAGCTTGTCTAAATCGCTAATCTCATCGTCAAAATTATTCATGTTTTTGTGAACTACAATTCATGAATCCCATATTTGTAGAACTCATGTATTTGCTATATTTTAATGGGATCTTCAAGGAAATATCATTTTCGTGATTATCACCAAACTCAAAATTTTGGACCCATAAAATTTAGCAGACACTAGAAAATTAAGCCACCTTGTATTTATTATTTTGTACCTCCTCCAGATATTCCTATACATTGTCATGGTTCCTTGTCTACATGTATTTTAAACAACATCTCTATAACTTATAAATTTTCCATGAAAACCTTCTTTGTCAATAAACACAACCAACCCAAAAATGTTACAATGTTACCTTCCGGGATTTTTCCCAGAAATATTCATAATATACATCTTGAATTATTCCTTTTTCATACCATCTTATACACTATGTAAAAAATCTCAAAAACATGGGATGATCACAAAAGGCTTAGTAAGGAATATAAGAAAATGAAATTGTTAATTCATGAATATTTTAAAATAATGATTTTTTTAAAAAAAAGAATACTTTTCACCCATAAAAACATTAGTATTTGAAAATACCTCATGAAATAATAAGATTACTATAAAAAATCATATAAATCATTAATTTAAAAGGTAACTAGTGTCATCCCTATCATACTTACATTTTAGTTTTCACAGTTACATAGGGAGTAAACTTTCCTGCTAACATTGGAATAACCATCACAATATATTCCAAAAATATCTTATAATAAAACCTATAATTTAACTATGTACCATTAACCAATGAATTAGAGATCTATCATGAGCTCACCCACCCTCTGTTTATCATGAATCCACCTATATACATAAGCAATTCCTATGAAATATACCATAATCATAACACATAAAACATGCATGAAGGAAAAATAACATTTCCACATTGCAGTCATAGGATATCATTTCAAGATATTGATATAATAAATCCATTATCAAATACATTTTCAATACCATAATACCAAATAGGGAATATTTTATTTTATTTTCTTTTAAAAACATTACAACTTGTAGATGAATACAAATATAAAATAATGATCATGTTAGTGGAAAGATCGTTTTCAGTGCTTATATAAAAAAAATATATTTTCATTTAGTAAAATGATTCATATAAAAGTATTATATTTAACAAATGTTGAATGAAATTAAATTTAAAATTGGTTGAATATACGCAGTATAAAAGAAGGCAGTGTATAGTATCAAAATATTTCTCAAAGAAAGTAGACTAAGACGAAGTCCCTTAACAGGAGTCCGACTCATCACGTACAATTGTTATATTCTGGAATAATTAAATTAGGTTAATATATAATTTCTTTAGAATATTTTTAAAGTTTGTTATTCCCTTAAAATCACTTATTATCATGTTATGAATATTACAAAACTATTTATGTTCATATCATATGTTTTGTCTATATTTGGTACTTGAGTTGAAAAAGAACATGTTATGATGTCAATAGTACAAGTGGTCATAAGTCATCACATACAAAATAATAATTATGAAATTTTTATAATAATTATAGATAAATTATACCTTTAAATCGAACAATGACGTTTGGTTATGAAAAATCTACAACGTTATATTCGTGGACATGGTAATTCATACGTACTCACGAGTAACGTCCTCATTTATCTTTTATCATTATAGAAGTAAGGTAATTATTATTTCATCTTTAGGTAATGATAATATCATAATTAATATCATATTAATCATTCTAATATATTTATATATACCATATAATTGACATAATGAATAAAAATGAGTCACATCGCTTTGTGGAGGTGATAGTTCACACATATGCACAAAAAATAATATCATTTTTATGCACATGGAAGTAAGAACATAATTGAAAAATTATTCACTTAAGATGAAAATTTTCCATTAATATAATTTATAAACATTTATTCCCCCATTAGAAGTAGTATTGATAGAGCTTAATAGAAAATGAACTATATTGGTTCATGAGGCGGTAGTCCGTCGTACACACGAACAAAATGTTAATTTCCCATTTGATGAAATTGGAGATGAATTTTGGTGATGATATAAACATAATAAAATATAAGTGTATAAAGGATAATATAGATATTAGTTCATATTATAAGCATATGATTTAGAAGAAGTGGAAGAAGAAATTAAATATAATGACTTAAAAAACGATACCTCTTTTTCAGTTGATCAAATTTTATGAATTCGTTAACCTTCTTAAAGTGGGTGTTTTGCCTAAAAATGGCATCAATAATGTGGGCAGATATTTTTCGAATGGGTTTTGATAGATATTGGTAGAGACAAAATATTTTTTTAAGTGGTTGTATTAGTGAACTGTGGGTACCTTTTTATATGAGAGAGGAGGGGAACCCTTGGAAACTCTTAAAATTTTAAATTAATATAAATTAAATTTTGGTTAAAATTGGTCCCAAATTCCTTTAATTAGAATATAAGATGATTTTGGGTCGAATACCATTAATATAATTAAAATTATAAATGTTTTTTTTAATATTAATCATCTTGGTTTAACCCTAATTTTACCCTTTTAAAACATTATGTGATATTATGTTATTTAAACGTTGTGGGTTAATCTAATTACCATAACATGTTAAAAGACCCAAAAAGTGTCATTTATATAAAATATGACCTTATCTTAACCATTGGGATAAATAGAATATTTTTAGTAATTCAATACAATTTAATAAAATATTTTATATTTTAAAATACCAATATTGACAATTTTGACACTATTCATTATTTGACTTTTAAAAAAATCATTACAAGAAGATAAGTTCAAAAACAATTCTTTAAACCAAAAAAAACATGTCATAACTATCCAAAAAAATTATTTTATGGAATAATTTATATCATTTAGTATTTATTTTAATAATTATAATATCATTTATTTAATTTTTTTTCTTTAATTAAGAAATCACTTCGTCCTATTTGGGTCACCATTTACTTTAATTATTTATTTCCTAAAAATTATAAATAAAATACCATTATGTAGGTTATATTGTTATATAAATAATTAATATTTATATTAGAATATATCAAATTTAATGCCACATATTAAAAAAATTAGATACGAGAGACATTATTAAAACATATTGGTCTTTATTTTAAATAAAATGGTTATAAGTGTCATTATCACATCCGATTTGTACCAATTGGATCCAAGTGGTACTTAAATCATACTAAATATTCTCATGGTCAGATTAAATTCTTCCAATTTAATTATGATAATATTTAGTTTAGTTTTATATTATTATAATTTTTTACCTTTAATTACATGATTTACCTTGAACCGTGTTAATTAAAATAATTTGTTATGTTACTATTAACAATTTCCAAAAAATAAAAATGGCCTATTTATGTAATTTGGATATTCTGATTCTAGATATGAAATACATTTTTATAAATTCAAAACAAAAAATTTTCTGTAATTAATTTAAAATTAATACCAATTGTCAAAATGAGAAAACATGTTTTTTAGAAGTAAAAACCATCACAAGATTAACATGCATTTATATCTAATTTTAATGAGAAATTAACTACAATGACAAAATTGGATTAAATTATAAAAAAATTATTTAATTAACCTTTAAAACTAATTAAAAGGATAATCAAAATACAAAAAAATTATACAAAAAGTCATTTTTTAATTAAAATGTATTATTTTTTTACTATTCACTAAAAATGAATTTTACCAAAAAATAGCCAAAATTTAACCAAAGTGAGTTTTTATGTTGTTATTATAAATAATAAGTATATTTTTTGATATATAACATATAAAAGTAAAACACAACTATATTAAAATGGTTTTTTCATCAAAAGGGGAAAAAAGTACCATTTAAAAATGTTATAGTATTTTATGCTTAAAATAGGATTTATTCTCATTTTAGGCCACCAGAATTTATAGGAATATTTTAAAAATATTTAATAATCATGTGTAAACATAATATTGTTATTTCGGTTCAATACCACCAATAAAATGTCTATTAAATACCTACCTTTTAAAATAAAAATATTAATAATGTATTATTTACCTATATAACTTAATCTTGTGTTCAACATAAGATTTTGGAGAAACCCATTGTTTTGTATTAATTATGCTATTAGGCATAAGATCTCCTTTAAGGTAAAATTACTCTTTAATTCATAAATATTTATAAACATGAAAATGTATTATTTTATAATTAACTGTCATGTTACATTGAGATCCCCATATTGCATCATAATTATGGAAGAGTCCTCAAAAGGCATTGGATACTAAACTTAATTTGTGTAATGCATATAACCCTTAAACCAAGAAGTCATAAAGGGAAATTCAAACATTAGAAGACATGTTGATATCATGCTCACTTAACATTAGATGAATTTGGGATCAATATTTACTTGTATTGAAGTTTTCTTACAATAATTGTTTCTATTATAGTATTCAAATGGATCCATATAAAGCATTACATGTAAAGAGATGTTATACTCTAACTTTTTTGATGATGTTAGTGAGAAAAATCATATTGTACTAGTACTCTTTAACGATACACTGACAACAGTGAAGAATAATCATGCTCATATTAAAGAAGCAATAATTATTGAAAAAGATTTTCGATGACAACTAAGAATGATTTGATCATTCAAGTGGGAAATAATCATGTTCTAATAGTATCTCCACATAAGGGTGAAATAAGATTTAGTAAGAAATGGAGTCTAAGACCTAGGTACATAGGACTGTTTGGAATTATTGGAATATTTTTACCTATGGCTTATCATTTCTTGATGCCACCTAGCCTTTCTAATGTACTCAATGTCTTCCAAATCACTTTTTCATTCTAGATACAAAACATTTACTCAGCTATGATGAAATAGAATTAGAACAAATTTTTTCTTACTATAAAATTATTATCATGATTTTTGACAATATAGATCATGTATTGAAAAGTCTTATAACTCAAATAGTAATTGTAATTTATAGAAAATATAAAATGGATGAAAAAATGTTGGAACCCAAGGATGCTATGATAAAGAACCACATAATCTATTAACAAGAAAATACTCAAGAAAATTTCAAGGATGAAAGTTTTTATGGAGGAAAGAATATAACACCCAAATATTTTACATTTTGTATATTCTAAAATAAAATCAATTGTTTTGATAGATTTTAAGCTGCAAAGAACTATGAAATACAATTAAATATTTACATGAAAATTTTAATATTAATCAAAAAATTTGTAATAGTAATCTAACCATTCGAATAATAACATCACCAATGATTTTCTAAATAAAATTTAGTTATCTCATTAAATTAAAATATGATATATTTATATCATGGCATAAATAAATAAATGTTTTAAAAATGAAAAATTATGTGTAGGTATTTTTGTGAACCATACATATTTATTGATGATATTATAACTAATATAATTATTTAAAAGAAATTTTATGTAAATAAAATATATTCATAAATTCATATTTTGTTTAATTACAATTATATGATCATTTTATGGGTCCAAAATTAAATTTTTATAGTGTCTTAATGTCAGCTATAATATTAAAATTGGTATTTTTTAAAAAAATTATGTTTTTGTTTAAAAGTTAAATTTATCATATTTAGAGAAAATTTCAATAAATGGAGTCCATTTTTAAATATACACATATAAAATGGATACAATGATGTATTTGGACTTTTCATAAATAATTGAATGTTTGTTGGATAGTGAAATATAGTAATTTACAGTATTTAACATTGTATATTAAATACATGATTTTTGAGTCACTTATGATGTAATAAACCATTATTTATAACTCACATTCACAAGTTATAGTATGTAGTCACAAGATTAAACAATATTGATAGTCTTGATCTAAAATAATAGGTAAATGAATAAAATAATCACAAAAAACCCCTCTATTCACCAATAAAAACCACCCCTCACCACCCCTTATCCTCACACATTATAATGCATTAATATTGATAAATTCAACCCAATTTCCTTCATAATCCTCTTCCCCATGTCCAATACCTACTGGTCTTAGAAAAAGACCAAATCCACATTTCTTAAGGATGCTCTAATGGAGATGATATTCAATAGGTAAAATCGTTCTCCATTCTCTATTAATGTTCTTTTTATTCTTATTTAATCCTCATATACCATACATAAAGTATAATTGTAACTCCAGTATCATATATATACAGTATATTTTTTTTATACTAGATTATCCATCATAAAATTCATCTCCACTCAATTTATTTTAAAAATGAAAATATCATCCATGATGTGCTGATTCACCACCTTCGTGGATAACGTGTTTTCATTTTCCATTACTACCTTCAATGATGGTAATAAAACCATTTTATTTTATTATACCTATTTTATGTTATATCACGTTTTGGAACCATTATATACACATTATATTAAATAAAATGACACATGTTCTTAATGTTTGTAAAAACATCCAAAACAAATTAATACATTTTCATCAAAATTTTATACATTGTATCATCTGCATACCATATAAACAAGTTATATGGGGCCATGTAAAATTATTAAAGTTGATTAACTCTTAATAATTTCAATTATGGGGATGTTTTTCCCATTTTATAAATAATATCATATTTATATGCAGGGGATCCAACAATAAAACCATGAAATTAACACTCACAAAACAAAAATAAAAAAATATAAATAATCAAAATGGCCAGAAAATAAATTAATAAAATTAAAATATATGTTGAAGAAGTTATTAATTAATAAATAAATTATTCTAATTTGATTATCTATGATATTATGTACATGTGAAGAATGCGTTCATACATAACCTAATGTCTTTTCACCTCACTTTTTCTTCTTTGAGATATATTCTTTATTCAACACTTATTTATTTTGTGTGGTGTACATAATACCATTTAATTTATCATATCATGAATATATAAATATTAATGGATTTATATTTTTTTATTGTAATTTATTTTATAGGGAATATGGGGTTTTTTATTACAATGTGGTAAGTGAATTATTAACCTAATTTATATTCATTAGGTTTATATTCCACTCCCTTGGATATTTCAGGATATGATTATATGTGAAACAATTTTTTTTATATTATGTTTAATTCCTACTTGTTATATGTGTATTTATAAATAATACACATAATTTATATAGTTGGTTAATACTCACACTTTCTTTTAAAAATACTAACCTAAATGTTACTTTATAAAAAATTTAAAATGAATGTTTTTTAACATATAGGAAAATAGATGCTTTTACCACTTTCACAACAACATAATTTATTGTGGAATCCTTTAAAATATTAAGCGGTTATTTTTTGATAATATTTTTTCTTTTATAATTTCAATTCTTTTTATATAAATTATTTTAATGTTAATTATAATTTCTCTTAATAATTTTTCAATTATTCTATTAGATTATTTTCATCTATGTCAATACCATTTTTTGGATATTATTTTTAATTGAGTTTTAACTATTATGATACAATATATCATAATATGTTGATTTTTTTGGAACATTTTTACTGTGGATCTTCTATTTTGATGAAATTGATCACATTACACTGAATGGTTTATAATAATGTTTAGTTTTTGGGTGGAATTTCATTTCATATACTAGTTTCAACATGAATTTTTATATTGATTATGTTTAACCACTTTCATAAGTGGAATGAATTGGACATAGTAAGATATGAGAGGTGCCACTATATCCACTTAATGCATCTATAGGTCTAATGAGATAACCTAGTTTGGGTATAAGTTGATGTCTTACCTTATTATGTATGGTGTCTTAGATAAATACTTGGTAGTATGTTTATTATGCCCCACGTTATTCATTCCCTCAATATTATATTAGTAACTAATAATCTATGTGATTATTCATCTTATAGATTATACAAGGTAAATATTCATTATAATGTGACTATTTATATGTATGTATTTCCGCATATTTTAATCCTCTCATACTATTATTAGTATTATGTTTAAATGGAATGTGTTTTTAACTATTCATACTACCATATTGTTTATTATTTTTTAGGATAACTTCCACTGTGTGATTACAATTTATGAGAATATGATATCACCCCTTTCTTGTGTTGTATTTTTCCATAGGATTTTATGATTTATATTATGATTGACATGTAGGGATAAATTAATAGAATAAGGGTATTTACAATGGAGTTACTATATTGTATTCTATTTGAAGTTTTAATGTAATATTTTTGTTAGTATATAGTTTTCCAAATCTACTTAACTATTTTATCCATTGAATTCAATCACTTGTACTTATTACCAATGTAATAATATAACCACCAACTCTGGGCTACTGGGTCGGGGACATTACATATGACTTTATAGGGTTACTATTTTTATATTCATTCTCATTAACATCATTATTTCAAATATCTTTTTCTGGATTTTCATATAGATTACTTTTTTCATTCATTTTGGAAAACCCCTTTTTAATATCAATGTTCAATTCCACTTAAACTCTCTTTACCTTTCTATTCTATAGGTACAGCAAATACATTATTGAAAAGGTTACTTCTAACATGGAATCCCATTAAACAACCTTTTTCATTTTAGAATATTATATATCCATTATAGTTTTAAAAATAATGTGTATATTTATATGAAACATTTGTAACCATATAACCATTTGAATCCATGCTTCTATTGATTTCCAGGGGTGAATATGGGATTTTAAATTACCATGATTTTTTGATATCATTTTCATTATAATATTTGATAATTGAATCAAAAATTTTCATATTAATTAGAGATTCCTTATTCATAAGATCTTTCTTCTTAATCTATTCCTTTTTTCATTTAATAATATGATATTATTCCCAAACCATGTTCCCAGTTTTCTCATATTGGATATTTTTTATACTTATCTTTATGTATACACCACATCCACCATTTCAAATATTATGTAATTTTAAATGTTGTCCATGCTCATCAATATCTAAAAGGTTGTATCACATGGTATCCTATTCAAATAAACATATTCAAATAATGATATTTTGAAGATATGTTTTTTACTTTCATTTGTAATTCTTTTAATTTTGCTCCTCATATCTTCATATTTTAAATGTACTTTATATCCTCCATTCAAATAGACTATAAAAACCTGGCACTTTTTTCTACCAACCATCAATGTTTTTTCCTTAAAAAACATTCCTAATTCATTATTGAATCCATAGTGTAAAAAATTATAAATCATTCCCCAATGATGAACTCCAATATATAAACATTAGGATATAATACCACATATTATATCCCATTATATGATAATATGGGGAGTGAATCATGGTTTTATAAAATTTGATACATTTTCCATTTCAATGGTTAAATTTTTATCCCTATTTGGTTTATTTTTCCCATTTTTGTTGGAACTATGTTCTAAGAATATATCATAAATTTGAAATTATTGAAGAAAAACAAATATAACGGAATTTGATGCACAGATAGAACAAAAAAATTTACCTTGGTTTACAATAATGGGAAGACTCAATATCATACTCAAAAGATCTATCAATTTTAATAGAATCTATAATTATTTACTATTTTGTGGATATAATATTTCATCCATGATCAATCCCGAATAATATTAGTATTATAACAAGATTTGGGGTTTTAGAACTCCGCACCCTTGGTTCACTTACTATTCATCACCTTTATGAACCATTTTGATGAAAGGACTTCTAAATTATATATATATAGGTATATAAGTATATAATTATTTCATTTCCTATTTATATTTGGTATGAGATTTCCATTCACTATTTTTAATTTTACATGTTTTCATGAACTTCAATCTAATGTGATATATTTCATCTTCACCAGATTAGATTAAGCTAAAAAACTGGGTTTGTAATATTTAATTTAAATAATAGAAGCACTATATCTTCCACAGATAAGGTTGATTCAGCATAGGAATTATCATTTTCACTCTATACACTTTTATAACTAGATATAATAAATGAAACTATCTCTTACTCCAATAATTATATGACACATGAAATGAACCAAATAAGTCAATAGAATCATATAAGTATATTTTCTTCCTTTTCTATATCAATTAGAAACCACAAATATATTCTTTTTTATAAAATCATTTTATTTTGGGAATATTTTTGTTTAGATATCCTTTTAGAAAATTATATGAACCCTACATATTAAACCAAATATTTATTTATTCTATACCAGTTAGTTCTAGGTTTTATATGTTTTTTCATTTTTTTCTCATTTTGTAAGACCAATCAAAAAGTTTTTTACATGTGTGTAACTTTTTAAAAACATGTTTCATTGTTTTCCTTCCTAGTTTTTTTTCATTATTGTGCATTTTTTCATTAAAAAAATTTCAAAAATGTTTTTACTAATATTCATCTATTTATTAAACTCATTTATATCATTTTTTTAATTTATATAAAATTTTTTAATAGTAAAATTTTATTTTTTTTAAACAAGGTACATTTTACCATTAGAGGGAGTGGAATATTTTATTTAACATACACATCAAGAAAGGTTGTTACCACCTTCAAGAATAATTATTACATTGAGTATCTACTTATATGTTTTAAAGATTATTTTCCAATAAATTATTTTTATCTATTTTTGGGGTTTTTATTTGAAATTACATTAAAATAAAATTTTATTATATAAAATGAAAATTTTAAATGTGACTTTGAACTTAATTCATGAATGAAGTTTGAAGGAATTAATTTTTAATGGATTACCCTTATTTCTGATAAATTATGGGTTTTAATTCAAAATCATAAATTGTAATGAATTGATGATCTCTTATCATCCTTTACTGAATATGGATCTTATCTTTTTTTTTTCAAGATCATTCAATTTATAATTATTGTTTTCTCCATCATTATATATTTTTCATTGGATAATATATTTCACATCCATATATATATTTTTAATATCATGAAAAAATTTATATTCATTTATATTAGTTTTATGATTTTTAAATAGTATAACATATCTACAATATATTACATTTTCATGTAATCTTATTATGTATGTTCTTTCATTTACTATAGAAATATTTAGGTTCTATATTTTTTATTTAATACAGATAATTTGTTACTTATAAGTAATTTAAAGAATCAATTATATTAATAATATAAAATATAAGGAATGAACTAGATGTGAATGGAATGGATATATCCTAGTTATAGATAAAACCTCAATGCATCAACGTCTCTAATTTTAAAAAATAAAAGGCCAGCTATATTTTATAGGTATCTAGTTTCCACCTACATGTTTATAAATCAGTATGACTTTGTTATGAGTCTATGATTGTAGGATTCATGAAATATTTGATGACAAGACATGTTCATTAATATCCAAAATTATTCACATTCATTGTTAGTAAATCAGTTTCTATTATTCCTTTGATTAAAAATTTCATATTAACCATGGATGCTCATTAAACACATTTTATTGGTTAAATGGAATGTGTTTTGATTTTCCAAACACCCATATTGATTAAGCCTTATTTAATCATGATTTAATCCACTATATTTAACCTTTAGATTGAATTTTATCTCCCACTTTATTAAATTCCCTTAACCCTTGATTTAAATATGTATATTATGAACGAATTCAAGGATTCAATTATGTTCTTATACTACGGTTTTATATTTAAAAAGGTAATATAAAAAATTTTATGTATATTTTTTATAATATTAATTAAAAAAAATAAATCTTTTATGGCTATATCAAATAACTCTTTTATCGATGAAATAATTCAGCCTTTATATCTAGGTTTCTGGATTTGGGGTGTTACAGTGGGTAACAGATAAATTATAATATGTTCTTTGGGATCTATATTTTAAATGATCAAAACTAACATGATGATTTGAATAATTATGTAGGGTTTTTAAAAACCATGACCATTATAATGATTTATATTTAATATATGAATATTCCTGATGTTTAGGTGAATTTTGTTTTTCATCATTTAGAGATATTGTCTTGTGGATCAAAGCGAATCAACAACTATAGTCAATATAGGGATTTACCAACTAAGCTAAAGAATACACATGGTGTTGGAAGAAATAATATCATGTCCATACTAGTTAAAAAACTCATTTTATGATTAATATAATTTACCACATATATTAAGTTGTTTTTTGATAAAAAAACTCACCAATATTTGATTTATTCATGAAAAAAAGCCTATATATTTTAATGGAATTATTAAATCATTGATAGCTGAACAATAGATTATGTCCAATAAAAAGTTATTTTTTGAATTGGAAAGTCATGAAATATAAAATTTCATTATAGAAGTGTATTTTATAAATGGAAATGTATATAAAAAGTTACCATTTATCTAGAACAAAAAAGAGGTGGACAAAACAGAACATATGGAATTGATGGATTTTACGGTGATATTCATTATTAAATACTTTCCATGAGAACATCATCATAAAATTGAGAGGAATTTACTCCATTTAAAGAAGAATAAAGAAGTGTTTTTTTAGTATGAGGATGAAATCAAAATATTATTTAGGAATACAATGAAAAATATATGTAATACGGAAATAATTATTTATAATTTCATTCATGAGCTTATTTCATGTCTTGGAATTCTATTAGTCTTGAATTTTTTTCATCATATGGTTATATAGTATTATATGATACAATATATAGAAATAATAATCTAAGTCATATATTAGTAATTAAAATTTGGAAAATAATTGGTTATTTGGTCACCATAAAAATGTTTTCATGAATAAGAAATAGAATATGGGGTTTCCAACATGTCATAATTATACAAAGAAACACACTGGTACATTCTTAATTTGAATAAGAGTCTATTTTATGTTTATATAGAGGATTCATAGTGGTATTTTAATAAATTAAATGAATATAACTACTATTATATAAAGAATAAAATTTATATTAATTGGGAATTATTATAACTAATGTCCCATCTGTCTAGGAAACCACCAGTAGAAGAGGATTATGATATAAATCCATAAAATATGATAAAAACAATTGAGGATGGATTTCATAATGATTTAATGGAATGTAATTTCATCATTAAATATTATATAATGTTTTATTTTATTCTAGGTCGTTGGAGTAATTTATATAATCAATTTTTTCCAAGAAAATTAAGAATTTCCCTAGAACTATAAAATATGAGTTTTCCATATATACTACTATTAGAAATAATATTATAATAATTAGGTGAATGTAAATTCCCATTACAAAACATGTAGATAAATTATATATATGGTATACAATGATATAATTAGTGATATTGATTGTATTTTTAATTATAATGAAAAATATATCTTAAATATAAGGATATTATGATTCAAATTGGAGAAATAGAATCTTTATTCATTAAAGGGTAGAATACACAATTGAATAATATATGGATCCACATCCAATAATTATCCTTGAAAAACATCTTATAGAATAAGAGGTTATTAAATATATTCATTGGATATAAATCCATAGAATAGTGGATATACCAATTTTATTGAAATACATTATTATCTTTCTTGATGAACTAATGAGACTTAAACCAGAGCATGAATTTGTGCTTTCAATTGATCGGATATTTAATAAAAAAAATTATTTAAGACTGCATAAAATATAGACCTAGTTTAATTATTTGAACTAATGAAATAACTATATGATTTGGAATATATGGGTTTTATATTCCCTATAGTTTAAATTTGGGGTTCCCCAACTCATTTTTTTAATAATGAATATGGATCAATGAGGTTGTGTACCGAATGCAACAAAATCAATTCAATAATTATAATGAACAACTAGAATCTACCTCACATTCATGAATTATTTATTATCTAAATGGATCTAAATATATTTTTAAATATTTATATTCATTCTAGATATCTTCCACTGGGAGTAAACAATGATTGTATTCCATGGATAGAATATCGAACTATGTAGGAATGTTTTGAATTTATATTAATTCCGATGATATTAACCAATACACCCTCAATGTTTTTTGATCTAATGTAAAGAGTATTCTTGGATTATCTGGATAATTTCATCATATAATTTATTAATGATATCTTAATATTTAATAAATTATATGGTGAACATAAGGGTTATTTGCGACCCATTATTCAAAATATTTGTGAATATGTGTCGTAATCGAGATACAAAAAACACGAATTATTTATTTAATAATTTTTGTTTATATTCTATATTTCTACTAAGGATTTATAAATAGTAGATCAATTAATGAAAAGTGTTGTGATGGAATGGAATACTCCAAAAAATATTACTAAGATGTTTATTTCGTTAGATCATTAGGAGACTATCGATGATTTAATGAAAAAATCATCATTAGAAATCATTTTAACCATGTATATAGGTAAAGGGGATAATTTCATAAATTCTAAAGTATATAAATAATTTATACATAAATTAATGATGAGAATTCTCAATGCACTATGGTTAACATTACCATTTGTAATTTATGGATTTGTGATATTTAGAGACTAATCATATATGAGAATTTGATGTCTCCTCATATAGAATAAGAAAATTATTTTCAATAATTCATTATGTGATATATTTATGAAGAGAATTACAAAACATTATAACTTTTATTTTTGGTCATATTCATACCATTGATGATATAGAGGTATGGATTTTTGACTAAAATGAAAATAATATTTTTGTTGGTTGAGGGTTGTGTAGGAATTATTATATAATTTTGAATAAAATAATGATTGAAAATGATCCTATATTAAGTAATTATATTATGTTACGTATGGGAATAATTATATAAGGAGAAACAAAACATTTATTCAAAATGATTCTAGTGCATCATCATTAGAGAAAATAAAAATATTCCACCTTGATGATAATATTTTCCTATATAAAATGAATGAATTAGTTACGAGATGTTTGTTGACATAATATATAAATATTTTTTTTAAAATTTGTATATATTTTATGTGTTAAATTCATTCTTGAGATAAATAGGGAATTATTACATTAGGTTTGTTACCTAAGATTCTCTATACACAGTGGTAGGATAAAAATTTATCATGATTTAAAGAAACATGTTTGGTCGGATAGAATGAAATGGGAATATACAATGTATCATGATTAATGGATATTTATAATGTATATTCAATGTGAAAACAACTTAAAGGATTCATGAAACCATAACTAATTCCTATGTATAAATGGGATAATATTACAATAGAAATTTTCATTGTATTTCTAAATTATATTATAAGGAATGATGATACATGGGTTTTTATTGGTCATCGATCCATGATCTCCCATTTACAGTATATAAAGGATGATATTACTCTTGAATTACTCAGATTCATCTATATTAATGAATTTTTGAGACTTTATTTGATAACTTATTATAATCCTCAAACAAATATATATTCTAAATAAATTATTATGGTATAAAAATACATATTGATGTCATACTCACTTACCATTAAATGTATGTGGGATCAATATTTAACTTTGGTGGAATTATGATCTAATAATAAATTCTATTAAAGTATTTAAATTTTACATTATGATGTATTACATGTGAACAGATTTCATATACCAACATGTTGGGAAAATAATTTGTGTAAGGATGCTTTTAGGCCAATAACATGTTGAGGAGACAATAATGAATGTATGAAATATTCATAGACATATCATGGAATCATAATATAGGAAAACGTTATTTTTATATAATTGATGGATGTTAATATAATTTCAAGTGGTACATAATGTTTTATTTAATTTATCACCATATAAGTGTGTTATAATGATTATAAATAATTGTAAACTAAGTCACATGTATATCAGTCCTTTTAAAATTATAAAAAAAAAAATTTAGTGGATTAATATTTGGTAATTATACTATGCCTATCTAAAGTCTATGATGATATTTATATCGCTTCCTTGGGGATGTACAAGATAGAACCAATTAATTCACTCATCTCAATAGAAATATAATTGGAACATGATTATTATTACTATGTAGATCATATCTTGATTCTTCACACTAGATATCATGTCTTGTTCAATTAGATGACTCGAAGGTGAAGGTGCATGAACAAAATAATAAAATAGCTGAGTAAAAGTTATAATTTGATTATGATATGGTAAATAACAACCCAAATATATTCTTGATGTTACATTATTTAAACAATTTAACTTTTTACAGAGTAAAAAATGTATTTCTTGATATTCAATAATAGTATTAATTTCATTCTTATGAAATATTAAACTATTATATATTTATTTAAATAATAACGTGATTAGAACCTTGAATTTTTTTCTCATATATTTATTTTGACCTAATTAATAATATTTTTTGAATTTACC
Source organism: Viscum album (assembly GCA_963277665.1). Lineage (NCBI taxonomy): Eukaryota > Viridiplantae > Streptophyta > Magnoliopsida > Santalales > Viscaceae > Viscum > Viscum album. The sequence goes on along the minus strand of OY728135.1, from coordinate 1,737,194,290 downwards.
ATGTCAAAATTATCTTATTATGAATTCTTATGATTTTTTAAAAATAGTTTTTTAGGTTAATAAGGAAAAATAATAATTTTGGAAAATAGTCACTTTTATTAAATTATAATGATATATGAAGAAAATTAAGGTTTTTAAAACCAATTTTATAAAACAAATATATATTAATGTGGTAATATAATTATTTTAGAAATATAATAATGAAAATTGAAATACATTTTTAGAAATTTGGAAATCAGGGTAATGTTTCTGTCCATATATAAAATTGTTTTAGTTTATTTCAGTTAATAAAAATTTAAAATGTATATTTTGGATTTGGTTTTTTTGAAGTGAAAAATAATTCCCATTTTTTGGAAGAGTGTAATTAATTATATTAAAATCAATATTATAAATTATTTTTCTATAAAATCATTTTTATCCTAAAAACAATCAATTTTCATAAAATAATTATCATTACTTCTTATAAACATATGATAAAATTAATTTCATCCACTAACTAGATTTGAATCATGTAAAATATATTGTATATTTTCAACAAAATTAATAAATTATAGGTTAAATTATCATCTTAATTTTTTCTCACAATGAATAGTAACTATGGTATATATTTATCTCTTAATTTTATTGTAAAATGGGATAGAAGTGTTAAAATTAAAAGGAGGGGATTCAATATTAAAAAAATATTTGATTAAACCCCAAGTGATGATTTTTTACATTAACCATATCACATTTTATTATATGGTAATTTGAAACAACATGCACAATAAAATGGAATTACATTATTATAATCTTTTTTGTAATTCTATTGGTGCCCCTCTCCAAACGTATAAATGGGAACCACTTATCTAACCTTATTCACAAATTTTGAGCCATATTATTTTCCAATAACTACCAAAAAATGATCTTATATTTAATAAAATATTTATTTATCTTATTTTCCCCACCTAATTAAATTATTATAATGATTAAATTTTTACCCAATGGAGGTCCCTCAAATAATAGGTAATCATTTTTATTGACTCATTGAAGGTTTATTTCTTGTTCTACTTCCTATAAATATATTGTTCCCAAATTAAAATAACTAAAAGAAAATCATTAAAATAATGATATGTTATTATTATTATTGTATAACCAATTTCCAACTCGATTACATTTTAGGGAAAATGAAAACATCGCTAGTGCATTGGAACGTCCTATTATCTCTACATAGTAGTGAGATTCATTTTTCCAAAAAAATATACTTGGATAGTAATAAAATGGTAACTAATGAATATATGTTATATTTATTATATAATTATGACTCTATAAATATATTAGATCATTTATCATCTTTTCCTTCATCCCATTAAAAAGGATAACACCACATGTGTATACATGTGAACGACTACCTTCATAGAGAAATGTAATTCATTTTCTTTGTCATAATTTTATATAAGATTAAAAATATTTATATAATCAAAATATATGAGATTTATATATTTAATAAAATTTATTATATGATTTAATAATAACCAAAATATAAGGATTGTAACTCTTGAATCAAATACACATGAAAAACGAAGCAGTAACCATCTAAAATGATGATGATAATGAATGATCGTTAATTAATGATAGTATAAATTATATAAGTGGATCATATATTAAATTAAAATTATATATATAGTCAAATTATAAATATATAACAAATATAAATTTACTATACAGGATGTGAAAATCAAATACGAGTAATGTTGAACTTGAGGAAATGGATTTCTTTTACAATATAATTTTTTTAGTTATAGTTTTTTTAGATTTACTTCAGGAAAATTATTTGATCATAATCTATTATACACCACATATTTTATTATTATTTTTGTTTACAATTTTATTTTCCATTAACTCTCTTATAGGATCATGGATCAACTTGTTTGTTACATGTACCTAAATTTCTTTTATAAATCATGTTTTGATGTTTTACTTCCAATTTTTTTATCATCCATGTCTATTTTTTCATTAACTAATGTATAAATTCTTTTAAATTTACCTAATACTTTAATAATTTCATATATAATAGTGTTTAAATTTCATTAAAAATTTACAATTAATATTATTTTAATCCATCAATTTTAATTAATCAGTTCTCTTATGTTATCCAGTATTGATAACGGATTACACTTAATATTCGAGTCCTTCACTTTATTATCATAATTTTTCCTATCAGTCTCTATTATTCATTAAACATATTATCATTCATTCATTACCATATTTTTATTTTCATCAATGAAATTCAAAATCATTTCAATTATATTAATGACATTTCAACCATATACCATTTTTATATATCGTATCAGTTGAAGGAATCATACTATGTTTTTTTATTTAGTAGGGAAATTTTTTTGTTCAATATTATTGATTGAATACTGATAATTGTGGACTTATATGTAGTATTAATAATGATTTATATTTTCCATAAAAATGTGAGAATTTCATAGGAAATTAATGTGATGGGTGGGGTCTGATTATAGATATCCCTAGGATTTATCGATAAGTAACATGAGGAAAAATCACCCCCATTACATATCACAAGGTTATCCCATTTAAAACTACCCATTTGTTAATAATTATATCTATGTTATTAAAGAACTAGGTGGAGATTCATGATTTTTTGGATATGATTACTTGATAATTAACGTCTAAAATTCTGAATTCAATTTTACAGGAATTCATTTTCCCTTTCCCATGTGATTGATATATTAATATTAGTCATGAATATACATTGAACACACATTTTTGATAAAATGGATTTTTATTGATTATCCACTACCATATTTAATTTTTCAAATTTACACATAATATCTTCCACTTTACATAACCCATACTAATAATCTGAGCTAATCATTCAGTTTTTTCCATTATATATGATATAAATAACAAAAATTATAATGATTTAAATTATACAAGAATGATTATTATGATATATTTTTATATTTTCAATGAAGTAGGGGAATCATTTATGATTTAAAATTCTTAGAACTGATAGATCATGCACTATGACATCCATTTGATAATATGTAACATCCCAAAGTGAGATCCACATAATGATTCCATCACCTGGTTTACCAAATGACCATAATCACACCTCCCCATATTCTAGAGGATACCAACCAGTAGTGAGGGTCAAATATTGTATGTGGGTGACAATACTATCTTTTTGAAAGTATTAAAAAAAGTAGAAATAAATATAAAATTATCCATATTTGTAATAAATAATAACTAATAATGACTAAGAATACAATTAACCATCCAAAAACAAGGGAAATGAATATAAACAGAAGAATTAGATATGTAATTTCAAGTTCCCCCATCCAAGATACATTATGTACCCATCTCATCCATCTAACACAAAGATATTTCCATTAAATGGTCCTTTATTAATGGAGTCTACATGGGTACCAATCAGTGACCTGAGTAATATGTGAGTACAATTCATTAGGCCACCACCAACATTGTCTAAATAAATATAAAATATATAATATTGTATTCATTTTTTAATGAATACAAAAAAAAAACAGTAAAGAATATAGGTTTCACATTTATTATTCATTACATAACCACATTGTCCCATTGGTTCATGGTGACACCAAAGCCAATAAAACATGCGTCATCCCGTTCTGGTTCCTTAAAAAATCACCATAGGAATCTCACAATTTTTTTAATTCACATGTATTTATAATTGAAATTACATCTAGTTTAATTTTGGTTTCTTTGAGTTTTTTTCCAAGTAACATTATCACAGATACTTGGAGCGTTAATACATCATCATTATATCTGGTACTCAGAGAATCAGTCTAACAACAATATCATGGTTATATGGAGTATCATACTAGGACCAAAATCTCCGGTACATGGAGAAAATCTCCAGAACCAATTATCATGCATATGAACGAGGTCCTAGAGTACAAGTTCGGACAACCACATATGATAGTAATCAGTCCAAAAAACACATATCATTATTCACATATGAATATCAAGGATCAACATTGATAACCATTTTATCAACCATTATAATGATTGTTCTCTATTAAATTTATCAATCAAAACCAATAAAAAGATCTCAACCTTTAGTTGTTAAGTGAAATTACAATGAATCATGACATAATTCATTATCCTTTTAGGGATAAGATAAACAATAATTATTAAATGTTAACATTACCAACAATTCAAAATTAGTTTAATTTTAGAAACAATATAATTTCCAATTTTTATTCCAAATATATCATTTCAAGGTAAACATTTACACCCCATGGGTTTCCATCATGCCTAATCGTGTAATCCATAATGGATCTAATTGGATTAGAGTGGGGTATCTCAAAATCATGTTTTTCAATGGATTTTTATAATTAAAATGAAATTATAAAAAAATGGAACACCATTATGCAACTAAAAACACAATATCATTATCACGACTATTGGAATAAGTATATAGACAACTTACCCTCAGGTAGTTGATGAATGTATGCTAAACCTGGGTCGTTGTTATATTGTAGAATGGACGAAATCGAAATGGTATGAGAAAATGAAAGACAAAACTCTTATCATCATGATTTTTTGTTATGGATACCATTTCCTTCAATATATCATTCCATATAACATAAATATTTTCGTAAATGATATTTTATCTATCCACAACAGAAATTATATAATGTTTTGGGAAAGAGAAGAAGAAAAGATCTATGAAAAACTACAATCGATAAAGACTTTCCATAAAATTGGGATATTCAATAGGATTTAAACCACCTAAAACATGATCTATTGTAAAAGTAAATAATATCTCTATAATTTTAAGAAAAGAAACTTCTAGATTAGGAATCATTTTTCAATAAAATGACGTATTGGGACTTAATCTGAGTTATATCCATAAATTTTGGTTGTACAACTATAAGATGTCCAGTTAGGCCACATGATTTGGAAGTCCATTTTGAAACCCTGTAGAGTTATTTAATATAGATCATTTCTTGCATGGTCATCTCACATGGATAGAAAAACTATACTCAAAAAATTTAATTCATTTTCCTCAAGCCCATAATAACATGATTGGCTCGCACAGTTAGTAAAATTGTGTGCCTAAGGTGTTGTTAAACTCTATTCAGACCCACATGGTATCCCATGGGAATCATAATGTTTTTTTTTCAAATAGTGCACTAATTATTCAGAGATAAAGTCCCCCCTTCCATAAGTAGTACAATATCTTGGATGAGGATGTACAATTTACAATGTTCACTCTAAAACAATTCACATTTTGAAAAGGCTCCAAAACAAGCCAATACCACTTTGAACCTCCCTAAACATAAAATTTTCAATATATATTATTAAAATACACAATTCAATTTCCCAAAAATAAGAACATATGGTCCTATTAATGGTTAGGATCTTAAAATCACCCCACTTGATAACAACATGTCCTCGAGATGCACTCCCAAGCATCACTAAGCTTTGCAGGTTAAAACTTTCTTCCACTAGGATTTCATATATAATTCCTTATCCTAGGATTAAACATGAAAAAATCCATACTATAACACTAATTATAAAAAAAACATAGTATTTCCATTGAAAACATTCTTAGTACAATCCATAACATGAATTGGATGCTCCTCAAAGGACGCATCTACCTCAAGCTCAGTATCACCAACATCTATTACATTAGAAGGATCAGTGTGATCCTATTTATGTAGTGACACAATAAAAACATCATTCATAGTGATATACCTCTATGGTATAGTAAATTGTTATTCCACTTGTCTGATACTCTCCAAAATCTCAAACATTCTGACAAACATGGGTGCCAACTCACTATGTATCTAATTTTTTTTTCACCAAATCTAAGGGAAAATAAATGTAATATATGGTCCACCAACAAAAATTAAATAGGTCAATGATATCTATTATTAAAATACTTTTTTATACTTATCACTAAATCTAAATATTTACCAATTAACTAAACATATTCTGATGTATCCTATACAAGACTTGGTCCCAACTAATCTGACTCACCCACCTTCATCCAGCATAAAGGTGACCTGTATGGCATACAAAAGAGTGCCACATATGGAGAAATCTCAATTTTCTCATTATAACTATTGTTATATGAAAATTCAACTAGAACATAGTTCTTATCCCAATATCAAAACAATTCAAGGATGAATGTCAGTAGAATTTCCTTGAACAAAGAAATATTACACTTTGATTTCACATATGTCTATGGGTGAATGTCCAAACATAAAAACAGTTGGGTATCCAGGGCCTTTTGTAATACTTTAGAGAATTTCAATTTAAAAAAAGGTTCAAAATATATGATTATAATTTGATTTACCCCAGGAAAAAACACTATATCCCAACCATATATATTTCCCAACTAATTGACCATGAATTTATCACTAATTGGAAAATATTGGCTACATTCATAAACATACCCACTATAAAAAACATGAAATATTTCTTATGAGGGATCCTTAGAAGAACTACTAAAAAACACATGGAAACATTATCCCACATCCATTCATAGATGAAAAATAGATTTAAAATAACCACAAGTTAATGATACTCATACTTCACATGAGGACAGGTGAAGTAACAGGTCACGAAACAATCAATATCAATTTTCATTCCTAATGAATGATATTTAAAATGATGGTAATGGTATATGTCCATCATTCTAGGATGAAATTCCCACTTTGAGGCATGTAACTCACACATCAACTCCTCTCCCAAATAATTATTCATAGTAAAACAACCACTAACATTGATGATCTCAGCGTCATCGATAAAAGAATCTTAAGGTTGATCTCCAACTTCAAAAATTTATCTAAACTCCAAAAACTCTAGGTCCTTATATAGAAACTACTTTATATGGTTTAGTAGTGTGGACTTAATAGATATTGATATGAGGGTCATCCTCCAGCATCCCTCAAGAAAAACTATATGAATCTTGGTTAAAATTTCATCATCTTCCACTAAGATTTAGATTCTTCTATTTTTAGTGTTTGTATATTCCATCTCATAGGGTTAAAAACACATTTTAAATTTTTGGGTACATAGGTTAGCTCAAATTCAGAAATCTACATGTAATCAACCGATTTCTATTATAATAAATTTATGTACCATTGAGAAAAGATATACTTATGGATTTTATGGGTAGTATTAACAATAAACCTATCAACCAGAAACTAATTTCACAAACACATTAAATCATAAACAAACACAGGAAGATCAAGATCATACATTAGGTAATTCCATTCATGTGTCCTAAATTATCCTAAAATATTTACTAAGAACAAATCTTCTTTGCATCAACACTACTCCATGTTTGATTTAATAGACATCATAGAACGATGTTTACTCCCCACCCATCTCATTTAGGATCAAAATAGATATATTTTTCCAATGTTACATTAACTACTTGATGGTATTCTAACATTCTCTATACAATTCAAACATTATACCATTTTTTCTAGGATTCCAAGTGGTGATGCAAATAGTAAAATTCCTTGATGAATCTTTGATAATAACCCATCAAACCAAAAAAAATTTATATAAATTATTTTTGGATACTCCAAAGAGACCATTACTTATAACTTTTAGATATTTACTGATACCACATATTCTATGCTTAGATTCAATATGAAAAGAAGAATTTTAATAGAAAAATAGACATATTTTCAGAATTCCAAGGCTCTCTCAGTGTACTCAGGATGGTACCAAGATGATCGGAATGATCATTTGAAGTCTTAGAGTACACTAAGATTTCCTAAAAAAACTAAAAACAATTCACGATGTTAGGGAATATTTTGTTCATAAAATTCATAAAAAATATATGGAATGTTCTTTATTACAAACAACATCTTGAAAAAATCATATAATCCATACATTCATTTAAATACAGTCTTCATAATATCATGATTAATCTCTCTTAGAAGATGCTACCCAGACCTCAAATTAGGAATGGAAAACATAGAATCACCCATTACCTAGTAAAAGAGATCATTGATATTTGGAAGAGGATATTATCTTTTAATTATCATCTAATTTAACTTTTTATAAGATACACACAAGAAACATGTTTTATCTTCTTTCATGGAAATCAATACTGGAGAATCCAATGGTCACATAATCATATGGATAAATCCCATATCCATCAACACTTCTAGCTGAGTCCTATGATAATGAAACTATATCAGTTCCATTAGTTTTGTTAGAGTGGAATCTACTTAAAATCCAAAAACCAGCGCGATTGTAAACTCTACATCACTCTTATGTAGCATCCCTAACAATTACTTATGAACGACATCCTAAAATGAACTACTATGGGATGAATGACATCATTCTCCCCACCATATTATCTAAAAAATAATCACAACATGCTTGGTGAGATCCCCTAGTTGCTGATGAACTGGGCCTACATGGTTTTCATGGATATCCCATTCTCTAGGATGAACACATCAATCACACTCTAGATATATAATGGTTAATCTCTTGTGGTAAAAATTTATGTTGGATTGGTACGATACTGATAAAGATACAAACTTTTATAAATGAAAATTACACTTGATCTAATTAAATCTCTTATTATGGTTATACAACATATGAAATTATTTGGTTTTATGATTTTGGATTTCAAAATACCATTAAGAAATGCTATTTTTTCTAATATTACCATTTAACAATGATCAAATGATTTCTATAAATATAGGGCTTCAACAAATCCAATTTACTCAAACAAATGAAGTGATGGCCTCATCTAGTAGAATTGCCCCATACAAAGCCCATTTGTCAGAGTGCAGAAAGGAGGTGGAATCACTAGGATTTACTCTTGACGAAGCCCCAGCCGAGCTTCAACACCTTATGCATGAACAGTACCACATATGGGAGAAGTGGAAGTTGATAGATATTACCACCAGAGCGATGTTATCCAAGCCACCCCAAGATCTATCACCATCGCACATCTTACCCATCTATCTTATGAGGGTGTTATAAGGGGTTATGTAACAAGGCCATAACACAATTATTATTTGAATTATTTTTTAATATAATAAACAATATACATTAATTTTATTATTGTTACTTTATTATTAGTTTTTGAAGAAAAAATAGTATTTTTAGTTAATATTCAATTATGAAATTTATTTTGATTAATTAATGGATTATTGAATGAAATAATATTTTAATAACATATCATTACTAATTTACTTATTATTAAATATAAATAATCATATAATTCTTATGAATACAATTGCTATTTTTATTATGGTTTGAAATCCATTTTTTGTCAAAACCCATAAATTTTCGATAAATGTCAGTTTTTATGTTAAAATCAAAAATTAAAAAATTTAAAATATTATTTAGATAAAATTAATATTATATTTCGAACTAGGATGTTGAAATTTTCCAACGGTGAGGTTTTCATAATTTTCTAAGACAATTGAATTATTGGGTATAAATAAAATTACATTTAAAAATATAATGTGTTTTATGACATCATTGTGTCCTAATAGTGATGTAATAAAATATTAAGAGCATTATTTTTCGCCAATATATTTTTACCCCTAAAATAATGTGACTTTAAGATTATTTTATATATTTTATAGAGCCTTAGTGGACCCTACAAGACTTATAAAACATTTGTATCTTTTTAAAATGATATCCTTGAGAGTGTGACTCACCTCCCCTTAAGCAAGCCTAATATTTCAAAATGTTCGGAAATTGGAATTATAAAATATTGTTTTCCAATACCTTATGGAAAAAAACATGGGAAAAACCATGGGTTGTTTTGTAGTTTTGATTAATTTATTGTGTAGTGTCTAAAACCTAAATAATAATGAATTTCCTCTCTTTTCCTATATAAAATAAACCATGATCTCACATCCTCTTCACTAAAAGCCCTTGCAGCTCGACCAAACTCTACTCTACTCTCTCTGGAATCCTACAAAGGCACCCAAATATCCCATGAAGCCTGTCTCAAACCCCTACAATGCCTTTGGTATCACACTTCCAAGTAAGAAATTCCTTCCTTTCTCATTTTATCCATGTTTTTTAATATTATTATGCCATATTATTTTCAATTATAAATGTTGGGGTATATTTTATCAACCCCCACATACTTCCCTTTTTACATTGTAATGATAGTATACCCCTTTCTCTCCCATCGGTGCCTCCCATGAACACCCGTTACCATGTTGAAATTCCAAAAGGAATTTCTCTCTCCTCATTTACATTTAAGAAATTCTTTTTGTATGAATCTAAAATTCCATTACGTATGTTGGGACATGTATCTATATGACCCACTTAATTTAAATTTCATGTAAATATGATGAGATACCTATTTCTCTCTCATTAACTAGTTTTATGAATTCTTATGTCACACTATTATGCTGCTAAAATTGTATCTTGATTTTCCATGCCAATGCCTTTGTGTCGTGAATACCATGCCCATTTTTCTACCAAGGGTATTCACATTTATGCATATTTATTTATTTATTATATAAATTCATTTATGAATTAAAAATTCATTTATCATGGAATAAATGATGATCTTTAATGAGTCCATGTTGTATGATCCATGTGGCATAATTATGCATGAAATGAAATGTTTAAGAAGGGTGTGCCCTGATATCACTCCAATGCATTGGGTAATGATTAGTATCATGATACATAAAGTGTAATTATGGCGTACTCATATTATTTCTTGTGAAACATGTGTTCACTCATGATCCATGTTCAATGATCATTGGCTCATGCTAGTACCATCTTAAGTGTTGTTCCCACATATCCATGTAATGATATTCATTCTATATCATGCCTTTATGTTCAGGTTTATCTTATTCTACATTTATATTCCTATTTCCTAAAATGTAATGTATTTTTCATGTTATGACTTGATTAATACTTTACAAGGCTTTATATCTCACCCTTTTTTATGCATGTCCTCAGGTTATCCCATGTAATGCTAAGTACGAGGCAATGTAGTGGTAATGTAAAAAATGTTTTCAATAAAGATGTTGTGTTTCATGTTTTAATCTATTATGTAATGCTACTAATCCCCAAATACACTAGACCTCTCAATATTATATGTTTTATAAAGTGAATATTTTATTTTATAGATTATGTTTATGTGTGTAATAAAAAATATGGTTGTTAAAGTTGGAATCAAAGGATAGGTTTTGTTATTTTTGTGATTAGGATTAGAAAATCCTAGTGAAACACTTTGGGATAAGACTATGTATAATAAGAACAAACCTAAATTTTTTTGGGTATTGAGTTAGTGGTTTATCAAGCATATAAATCCTTGTTTGGATATGATCAGGTAGTGGCGGCTCTGGCCAAGATGTACCGAGGAATGAAAACTCTGACAACGAGTTTTGGGCTAGACCCGGGGTATCAGGGTTTAAAATAATGGGCCTTGCTGCACTCTTGGTTATGAATCTCCCAGGGGATACTATTTTGTAAATTCACAAGAAAATTATGAACTATTATTAAGTGAATTCGAAAATTACCCTAAGAATATATGATAAAAATTAGATCATGGATAACATATATTGAAGCCCATAGATTCATAAGTTAATAAATAAAAGATATTTATAATTCATCTATTTTTGTTCTTGGATTAACCTTTATGTGTTACCCCAAAATTTCCTTTTATTCCAACCAATGAATAGTAAAAGGAGGAATCATGCTAACAACCGACAAAAAGATCAATGTGATGATACTTCTAATGATATTCCCAATCAAATGGGAGTGGGAATCACAAACTTTGTAACAATACTATCTTAGTTAACTCATGATTTAAATAGAATCATTGGACAGGAGGAATGTTTTAACCCATTAAGAATGAACACGTTGCAATCAAGGGTTTCATGAGTTAAAGGCCACCTACATTTAATGGATTAACTGATCCCTCAATTGCTGAAAAATGGATCCACTCCATTTTGAAAATATAATCCATCCTTAAATGTTCTGAACAAGAGAAGGTTCTTTTGGATGCTTATTCTATGAAGAGTGAATCTAATCAGTGGTGGACATAGATTAAAAATACGAAGCCTGAGGAGGAGATCAAGGTGTTGGAATCAAAGGATTTCCTGAAAATGTTTTTTGATAAATATTTCCCATGAACCCTCCAAATTAAGATGGAAAGGGACTTCCATTCCCTAATGGAAAAATATGATGAACCCCTCAGAGCGTTCGCATCAAACTTCAAAAAACATTCACTATATGCCTCCAGCTTTTTCATTACCCCTGAATAGAAGGATGACCGCATCTTTGGTGGGGTGAAACCAAGCCTATGGAAATCATTGGAGACACGTGACTTCAATAGCTATGAGGAATTTGTCTGATGTGCCAACAAGGTCGAAATGAAGATTAGAGAATCTCATGGGTATCACGGGGAAAAGAAGCATAAGGCGGACTTAAATTATAGTGGTCTAATGGATAAATCCAATAGTGCTAAGAAAATCCTGCATCTCACTTGCTAAATGTGAAAAAATAAGCACCATAGAAGTTTCCAAAAGGGGGTGAGGAAATTCTCATGGTGCGTAAGAGAAGGGAACCTAGCCGTTAACTACCGAAAAGAGAAACCCATGGCTGCGACATAAGAAAGGAACTCTTCATTCAAGCCTCAAAATGTTGTTCAATGCTTCAACTACAACGAACCAAGGAACCTTTTAAATCATTTACCTATGCCAAGGGTTTTCAGGGGAAACCAACAACCTCTAAGGCCTCAAGGGTGTGCATTTCTCATCATTACCACCGAAGTGAACATAGAAAATGTAGTGGTTCCATGTTTCTAGTTATTCATTCAATAATTGCGAAAAAAAACTTTTACATTCTATTTCTACACATTCTTTTATATCCCAAATGTTTACTAGAACAATCTCAACACCACCAAAAAACTTGCAAGTAAAGGTGTCCATGGGTATGAAAAACTGGGAAATCATTGCATCCAAGGAATATAACTCCTCCTTGTAATAATTTTTGAATTTAACTTCCTAGAGAACCTGTTCATACTCTATATGATGGAATTTGATGTAATTATCACCCTGGATTATCTTTACTTATATAAAGGAAATATAAACTGCTGTGATAAGGAAATCACACTCCATATTGGGAATTGATCCCCAATTCTATACAAGTGCAAGGAGGAAGATGAATCCTCTTTAGCACCATCATATCAAACGTGGATATTAATAGACTATGAGAACGTGTATCTAGCTCAAATGATTGAGTCTAATGTATAAAACATCATTGAATTCATTACTATTATGAGGGAATTTTGAGAACTGTTTCCCAATGAAATACCCAATCTTCATCTTAGAAGATATGTTGAATTATCAATTGACCTTATACCTAGCGTGTTGTCAAAATCCAAGACTCTATATAGAATGGTTGTTGTGGAACTTGAGGAGACAATGAAACAAGTATAATATAATTTGGTTAAAGGGTTTATACTCCCAAGTGCTTCACCGTGTGGTGCATGAGTCCTCTTCATCATGAAGAAGGATGAGTCAATGTGCCTTTCCATTGATTATCATGAGCTCAAAAAATCACAATAAGGAACAAGTATCCTCTTCCATTAATTGATGACATGTTCTATTAGCTACGTGGAGAACAATACTTTTCCAAGGTAGATTTTCAGTCAAGATATTACCAAGGGTGAAGAAGGAGGATATTCCCAAGACAGCTTTTCATAAAAGGTAAAGGCGCTATGAATTCATTTTAATGCCTTTTAGAATAACTAATTCTATAGAAATCTTCATAGACTTGATGAATATATTCTTTATAGATTACCTTCAAAAATTTGTGGTAGTCATTATTGATGATATTCTAATATACTATAAAATCACGGAGAAGCATAAGGATCATCTATGAACTCTACATGCGACCTTACAGAAGGAGAATATCTATGAGAAGTACAACTAGTTCGATTTCTAGTTGATGGAGGTCTCAATCTAGGGCCATATCATCATAAGAAATGTGATATCAACTGATCCCTCCAAGATAGATGAAATAGAGGTATGGACCAGGCCAACATAAATAACATATATCTGTAGCTTCTCAGGGTTAACTGGATATTTTCTCCAATTTGTGAGAAATTTCACACGATTGTCCAACCCTTTTACCAAGTTAACTCATAATGGAGTAAAGTTTTCATGGAGTGATGAATGCAAAGAGAGATTAAAGGAGTTGAAATGGAGTATTATCACTGCGCCAATGATCACATTAACCACAAGTTGAGATCTTTTTGTGGTATTTATGGATGCTTCAAAGAAGATAATGGGTTATGTGTTGATGCAAAATGTCATTTTCATTGCATATTCTTCAAGGTAATTGAAATTTAATGAGAAAAACTATCCAACACATGATCTGGTGTTGGATACAGTAATCATCGCTATAAAAATTATGTCCCATTACCTCTTTGGGGAGAAGTGTGAAATATATACAGACCACAAAAGCCTCTATTATATATTCACACAAAATGAGTTGAGCATGCGCCAATAAATATGGTTAGAGATGATCAATGACTTTGACTGCTCAATCCATTACCACCCTAAGAAAGGGAACAAGGTGGCATATTCTCTAAGTATAAAGGGCCAAAAGATTATATCATTGATGATAATTTAAAAGGATCCAATATTCTTATATTTGATGAAGATGGACATCAGAATCATAAATAAAATAACATCATAAACCCTTTCACAAATGATTTCTAAATCGTCTCTTCTGGAAATGTTACTTGATGATCAAAAGGATGATTTCAGAATTCAAAATATGGTTGAAACTATCAGGAAAGGTAAATCCTTGGAGTTTAATGTCAATGAAGAAGGAATTTTGAGATTTAGGACAAGACTTTGTCTTCCATCAAATCCATAGTCAAATAATGACCTTTCAGATGATGTAAATAGTTTGAATTTCTCTATTCAACTAGTAAACACAAAGATGTGTGGAGATATTTGATAGCATTATTATTGGGATAACATGAAGAAGGAGATCACTAAGTATAAATCATTGTTCCTGGTATGTCTAGAAGTGAAGGATGAGAGGAATAAGTACAAGGGGATGATGAAACCATTAACCATAATAGCATGGAAATGGGAGAAAATCGAAATGGAAATTATCATAGGAATTCCAAAGACATACAAAGAAAACAATGCTATCTAGGTTTTTGTGAAACATCTTACAAAGGTTGCACACTTCATTGAAATCTGGATGGATTTATCACTAGAACAACTAGCACGAATATACATTAAAGATGTGGTATGTATGCATGGAGTACTACTATCTATCATATCCAATTGAGATCCAAGATTCACCTATATGTTTTGGAAGAGTCTTAATCATGATCTGGATACTAAGATAAACTTTAGTATGATTTATCGTCCTTAAACTAATTGCCAATATGAGTGGACAAGCCGAACACTTGAGGAAATGTTTAGTGCATGCTTAATGAAATTCAAAGGAGGATGAGATCAACATCATTCTCTGGTTGATTTCACTTACAATAATAGTTTCCATGAAAGCATCCAAATGGATCCTTATAAAGCCTTATATGGTAAGAGGTGCAGAATACCAGCATGTTGGAATGATGTTTAAAAGAGAAAAATACCTAGGTATATAGATGGTAAAAGAAATTGTGGAGAATGTTAATACCATCCAACAACACATTAAAGCTACATAGAGTTGGAAAAATAGATATGCTTATAATCTTCTACAATACATAGATTTTAATGTCAGAGACATGGAATTCCTCTATATATCACCTTGGAAGAGAGTTTTCAGATTTGGGAAGCAGGGAAAGTTGATTCAAAGATACATCGTCCCTTTTGACATCCTTGATCACATTGGAGAAGTGGCATATCGACTAGAGATCCCACCTATCCTATCTCAACTACATGATTTATTCCATGTATCACTCTTAAAGAAGTACATACCTAACCCATCTCATGTTCTCAATCCATAGGTGGAACCATTGAGGAATGAATTCTCCTATGAAGAGAAGATGGTGAAGATTTAAGATCATAGAGAAATAGTTCAATGAAATAAGACAATTCCCCACATCAAGGTGTTGTGGAGAAAACAAAAGTTCAAAAAACCAAAGTGGTAATTGGAGGAAGTGGTGAAGTAGTGTTACCCGCATATGGTTTAGTTTGGGAAAAGAAAATTTCAAGGGAGAAATTTCTTAAGGGGGGAAGATTGTAACTCCCAAAAAATTTAATAATGAAAATTCCTCTTGAACTAATTAAATTCCTTATTATGGTTATATAACATATTAACTTATTTGGTTTTATGATTTTAGATTTCAGAATACAATTATGAATTGTTACCATTGCTAATACAGCTATTGAACCATTATCACAAGAAGAGTATAAATATAGGGCTTTAACAAATCCAATTTACTCAGAAAAAGGAAGTGATGACCTCATCCAGTAGAGAATCCTCATACAAAGCCCATTTATCGGAGCATAGAAAAGGAGGTGGCCTCACTGGGATTATCTCTTGAACAAGACCAATTCGAGCTTTATCACGTTATGCTCGAATAGAACCTCCTATATGAGAAGTGGAAGTTGATAGAGATTACCACCTGATCGATGTTATCCATGCCACCAAAAGATGTTATCACCATCGCACACATTACCCTTTGGTCCTACGTGGGTGTTATAAGGGGTTATGTAACAAAATCGTATCACTATGACCGTGTGCACTATTTTTATATATAGAAAATAATATACATTCACTTTATTTCTGTTACTTTGTAAATAGTTTTTAATGAAACAAGTCTATTTTTAGTTAATATAAAATTATGAAAGTTATTTTGATGAATTAATGGAATTTGGAAATAAATAATATTTTAATAACTTATTATTACTCAATTAATTATTATTAAATAAAAATTATTGCATAATTATTTAGAATAATAATATTATTTTATTAATGTTTGAAAACCATTATTATCAAAACTCATAAATTTTTGATAAATGTTGATATTTATTTTAAAAGTAAAAACTCAAATATATAGAAAATTATTTAGATAAAATTAA
Source organism: Viscum album (assembly GCA_963277665.1). Taxonomy (NCBI): domain Eukaryota; kingdom Viridiplantae; phylum Streptophyta; class Magnoliopsida; order Santalales; family Viscaceae; genus Viscum; species Viscum album. Next base: position 1,737,177,230 of record OY728135.1, on the reverse strand, counting down.
TATTATTTTTGGAATCAGGATGTCAAAATTATCCAATGGTTAATTTTTCATAATTTATAGGGACAGTCGAATTTTTGGGTAAAAATTAAATACCATTTAAATATAAAATGTGTTTTATGACACCATAATGACCCAATTGTGGGGTAATAAAATACTATAAATGTTATGTTCAGAAAATATATTTTTTACCATTATTTAATGTGATTTTAGGTTAATTTGATTTAATTTACCTAGCCTTAGTGGACCCTTCAAGACATATAATACATTTTATCTTTTTAAAATGATTTACTTGAATGTGTGACTCGCCTCCACAAAACAAAGCCTTATATTATAAGAAGTTATTCAATTGGACTTATTTAATATTGTTTCCACTCACCTTTTAAAAAAACTATGGGAAAACCCATGGGATGGTTTGTTGTTTTGATTTGTTTAATGTGTAGGGACCAAAAACTAAATAATAAAGAATTCCCTCTCTTTTCCTATATAAACCCACCAAATCTCCCACTTCCACTTCACTAAAAGATATTGGAGATAGAATTAACTCTTCCTTCCTCTCACTAAAATCCTCCCAAAATTCACCAATATCCCATGAATCCTCTCTCCAGGCCCTCCCAAGCCTTTGGGATCACACTTCCAAGTAATGCATTCCTTTTTATCCAAGTTTCATAATATTGTTATGCCCTATTATTTTCAATTTTAAATTTTTGGATATGGTTTATCACCACCCACATAAATTTAAATTTATGTTTGAATGTTAATATACCCTTGTCTCTCTCACTAATTCCCCCATGAACACCAGTTACCAAGCCGAAATTCCGTAAGTAATTTCTCTCTCTTCATTTACATTCAAGAAATTATTTTGTATTACGAATATAATATTTCATTACTTATGTTGGGAAATTTATCTATATGAAACCATTATTGTACATGTAATTTACGTATTATGATACTTCCCTTTCTCTATCATCAACCATTTTTAGGTATTCTTATGTCATTACGTTATGTTGCTGAAATCGTACTGCAATTCTCCAATCCAAAGTCATTATGCTGTGAATACCATTCCCATCTATCTAACCAAGGTATTCACCTTATTGTAAATTTAATTATTGATTATATAGTTTCATTTATTAATTCCACATTCATTCATCATGGAATAAATGATGATCTTTAATAATTCCATGTAGTATTTTCCATGTGGCTTAATTATGCATGATATGAAATGTTTAAGAAGGTTGTGCCTTGATAGTGCTCCAATGCATCAGATAAAGATTAGTATCATGATATGTTAAGTGAAATAAGGTTTTAATCATTCTAATTCATGTACAATGAGTGTTTAATCATGATACTTGTGAAATGATCCTTGTATCATGCTAATATCATGTTAAGTGTTGTTGTGACATTTCTATGTTATGATAATCATTTTATATCATACCATTATGTTCCTGATTATCTTAGTCCCCATTGATATTCCTATTCCCTAACATGTATTTTATTATTAATATTATTCCTTTTTTACTCCCTTACTGGAATTTATAGCTCACCCTTTTCTTATGCATGTCCTTAGGTTATCCCATGCAATGCAAAGTACGTGCGAATGTAGTAGTCATGTAAAAAACGTTTTAAATAAAGATGTTGTGTTTCATGTTATAAGTATTTATGTAATGTTCGTAAAACCCATAGAAACCGGACCTATCAATATTATATGTTGTATCAAGTGAATATTTTATGTAATAAATCATGTTTAAGTGTGTAATAAAAAGCATGGTTGTTATAATCCCAACAAATCTATTCTTATAATCAAGTCAAAACCTAACATCTCAAGTATGTAAATGTAACACCCCAATGATTTATAAATAAATTAAATTTTTAATTAATGAAACATTGAGTCTCTACAAAAAATGTCATTTTTATATCCTAGCTGGTAAACATAATTTTTCCACCTCTGTTATTTGAATTTCAAAAAACTGACATACACAATCGTGTTAATTAAGAAATTTAGAGTCAGATAATACAAACATAATTTTGGGTAAATATTAACATATCCTTATGAATAGTAATATTCCACTTCTGAATATTAAATAATAATATTATTTTATTCTCTTAATGTTATAAGGTAATGTGATCTAGATTAAATTTTCAAGGTTATATAAAATGAATTATAGTTTTAAAATTATTATTTTTTGTATAAATTGTGATTTTATTTAAAAATTATAGTAATCATATCTCGAAAATTATTGTCAAAAAATGGATTTCATTTTTGAATTCTACACATCAAAAAATCGTTTGGGTGAATTTTTGGATTTTTCAAAAAAAATTGGATTGTTTATGAATAGTAAAATATGGTAATATTCTTTATATATAAATTTTTAGTTAAATTCATTATTCATAGAATAATTGCTGATTTAAGATCACTTGGTTAAAAATCACATGAAATTATTATTATTATGGGTCACATGAGTCAACACTATTGGTTGTCTTGGGGGATATAATAAAATAATGATTAAGATATTCAAAAATCACCCCTCTCATCCACTATGAAACCCCCCTCACTACGTCTTCTATTCACTCCTATAAAGTCTTCTGCCTTGACTAAATTATACTCAAATTACCCCCAATATCCTCCCCAAATTCCATTATCCCTTGGTCTCTAAAAATAAAAATACCTCTCCCTTAAAGAGGCTCTCAAGGAAGATATCTTCAAGTGGTAGATTCCTCATTTCATTTATTTTATTTCTAGTTCCTTTATATTCTATTTATTTGACAAAATCATTTCATATAAATGTTATGATAACTCCAGTACCATACATGTACTAGATGTTTTTTATGATAATGGAATATTTCATCATAATCTCTCATTTCCCCTTATTTTATACTAGAAATTAAAACACCATCTAAGACGTGTCAGTTTATTACATTCAAGGAAGACAAGTTTTCAATTTGTATTATCATCTTCAATTATGAAACTGAAACCTTTTTGAATATTGAACCAGAATATTATATATGAATTATAACTTATTTATGAGTCTGTAATCTTTTTTTACAGATGATATTAATTTATATATAATAATTAGATTATTGTTTTCATAAACCACAAATTAACCCAAACAATTATCATTAAAGTTTATATAATGATTCAAATTCACTCCCAATAACCGAATAAATTTTATAACCATGTATGATTTTCAATGTTATAATATAAAATACTACTTCTATTCTGTACAACCATTCTCATATTATATGTTTATCCTAACATTTACATAAGTAAACCGGTCACGAATACCAAAGAATAAAACTTTCCCAAAAATGAAATTGAACCTCTTAAACCCATCTAGAAGGAAATGAATGAACATAATATGGATATAATAAATAAAGTACATAAAGTATCAGTTATGCATATATTAATTAATGAATTTAAATTTGTTATCCAGGATACTAAGATCAAGTGAATAACACCACCAGAGTTAAGGTAACGATTTTCTACACAATCCTCCATTTTCATTCGGGTTACATTTATTCTATACATACCTCAATTAAATTATTATTTATTCATATGTAATACTCATAAAATCTAGGTTATTTTTCTATATATGTGTAAAAACTACAATCATACTTTCATTTATTGGGAGTTATATGTTTTAAAATGACCTTTCAAAAAATCTACCCAAAATACAAGCCCGGTTTAAGGGAATTCTCAAATTCTTATGTATATTCAAGGGAACTATGTAATATGTTTTAAAAACTATTACCTTTAAAACACCACACATTTTATGATTAAAATAATATCTTACATCAGTTAGGGTTTTATAAAAATATTTTTCCCAAAGAACACATCTTTTCATTGTAAAAGAGTATTTATCTCGAGAATTAATCAATGATTTTATAAGAGTATCTTCATCTATTTCAACACTCTTGATTATTATTATGTATTATTGGTATTAATATTTTATGATATCATCTAGAATATGTTTTTTATTTTTTATGATTAGTTTTACTATGGATGTTTTATCTTAAAATCATTCATCAATTTACTCTGAATGGTTGGTGTTTATGCTTAATGTTAAGGAAAAGTTATTTACATTTCATATATTAGTTTAATTATTAATTTTATGTTGTTTATGTTTATACCAACTAAAATGAGGAATTAATTGGACTTATACAGTGATTTTTGGGGCCTTCTATATCCCCTCGATGCATTGGTAGGCCTCATGAGACAAACTACATCCTGGGCATGGGGCCTTGACAAAATTGTTATTTATGGCCTTGGAACGAGCACTTGACGGTATGGTATGATGTTTGGAATTATGAATTCCCTCATTATGAAACATTCAATTTAATGTTCATGAGGTTATTTGATTAGTATAATACCAATGATTGTTCTTTATTATAGCATTATTTATTCTGCTCTTACTCCTACCATAATGTGTTCAAGTTTTATTTTTGAAGGAATCTGTTTTTAGTTATTCACCACGCCGAATGTTTATTTTTATGATGTCTATTCTACATTGAATACCCTTAATAATCATTTTATCTCACACCTTTCTTATGTTTCATTTTCCAAGGACATGAAGATTTATATTAGGAATGACATGTGTGGAAAACCTATGAGTTATGGTTGTTCTCAAAGAAATTTCTATATTTTATTTCCTTTACAGTTTTAATTTTAAACTTAAGTATGTATCTAGTTTTCAAAAACTACTAACTACTCATTCCTTCGGGATATTAATTTCTTGTAATCTTGCCAATTTAATTAATTATGGTATCGACTAAAGGAATCTGTGATTGGGTCGTTATATTATAAATCCCAAAGTAAATGACACGCACCAACCTTGAGAAAAAACCCATATCTTATACATATGCATTTCAATCATAATCCCTAGAGGATGTTGGTTACCATAACCCCACACAAAAAATCCATCATCTAGCTCAAAATATTCATAATCTTAGAATATATAAAATAATTTTATGCTATTGTATAAAATAAAGTGAAATCATGTATAGAATCTATAATAATTGTACCTGTGACTATCAATGGTCTATCCTTTCCATCAAGAAGTGTAGGGTGTACTTCCTGTATCTCAAATATCCCTATTCCATGTTCGTTATTCTAAGTATCTTATTATACAATGCATTATGGATATGTGAGATCATTCCCTAAAGTACCACATCTGATTCCCTGACAGACATGGCTCCTAGAACTCTATTTCTCCAACTGTCACTGAGAAGACGACCTCATTCCAATGATCTGTGTCAACCTAGGTCCTCTATAATTTCTAATCTATAGAGATTTCCTTTAAATCATTTGTAGATTCGCCATATCATAGTATGTTTGGAACTCCACCAATAGTCAGTTACATGAGCTATGAATATAACCCAACCTACCACACTAAAGAAAATACACATGATCACAACAATAAATAATTAATCCTTACCCATTGTTACTCTATCCACCACATCTATGGTGTTCATTAACATAATGAAACATCCTTCCATTGTAATATGTACCTCATATTCATCCATATAAAGAAACATTTCCTGCAAACAAATCACCTTTCAGGTTCCCATCTGAAATGAGAATATGATTTACTACTTACGAAATGTTCTTTAATCAGAGGACATTTACTAGGGAAATCATATCACATTTCTGTTTTTCTTCAAAACGTTTCTCCATGATTTCTTTATATCCTACATGTGTGGGTAAAATTTGATTCATTTTATTGAATAATCTAGCATATTTTATCACAGTTATACATCCCTATTTTAACCGTATAAAATCTTCTTCCATCTCTTATCTTCATGTCTCTTGATAACTACGTTCTAGAAGCTTATCCTATTAGTCCTTATATACCTTGTCCTCTAACTACTCATCATGAGCCAAAATATCCCACCATAATTTCACTAATATACATAAAATATAGTATTATAATTGGAATATTTTATCCACATAAATCCCTAAATGATTCATTATTTTCTTGATATACTCAATCTAGAACTGAACACCCTCCAGTCCACCCTCTCTAGTTAACGTTGGATGGTGCTATTTTTAGAACTCATGGGTTAGATAATATTTATTCCACACATCCCTCCATGGGGTTTTTTCCATGAACTATATAAAACCAGTTTTATTCTCATTGAAATTGTTTCTCTTCCCCTCAATTGGAACTGTCATCTCCACTTGTCGCACTACTACAACTGTATTCCTAGTAATATCCTCATATCACCCTACCAATAAACATCACCATGGAGGAATGTATCTAAAATTCCAAAAACCTATTTTAGTAAACATGAGACATCGTTTACACATTTATATAAGAGTGACTTACAAAAATCAAAACCAAAACATCATATATATAATACACCATGTTCAAAACCAGAACACCATCACTACCAAAAACCATTCCTAATCTGGTTTATGAATAATACATGGTACACTAATTTTCATATTTATAAGTTTCATATTTTTTAACCTTTTATAACATTTCAAATTACCACATTTCAATAACTTTTAGTAGTTATAAATTCATTATGAGTTACCATTTTTTAAATCACAAAAATAATTAATTGATTTTTCATGTCCCAGAACTCACTCATAACATGCTTGTATGTGCATTCCTAAATTAATGCATAAAACATATTTCAATGGGTTCTTAAAATGTTGAATACATTCTCAACTATCATGCCATTATAGTCCATGTTTAAAATATATAAATATAATAACATCCCACAATAAATGCTTCGCCAAAGGTGCATTAACAATCAACTGTTTCACCAATATTCAAGAAGAAAAATCCCCACCCAGGGTACTTGGTTTTCCCCTACATATGGGTTAGCTACTCCCATGCACGATCTCATGTCGAGGTCCTAAATTATCTACCTCCCCTATCTACCTTTCCGAAATAAAACAATGACAAAAAAAGAAACTCCTCTAATATCACATTGTAACATCCCGACCCCATTTTTGCATACGCGGTTATCAATCTGGTCCTCCACATGTCCTCAATCAAGCCTCGTTATACGCCAAAAGATACCAACTGGTATTAAGGGTCTAAAATGTTTTTTTGGACAGACTATACCCTCTTTATCAAAGCAATCCTATAGTGTAAATAAATATAAAATTATCCAAAATAAGATTAAATAATATCCAATAAAGACCATGAATTACTTGAAGAATTCAAAAATAAGGAAAATAAAAATATACCAAAGTAGTGGATATATTTTTATATTCAAGTGTATTGTATTGAATGTAAACCCAGAATAAGGACATAGTGATAACTCTCATAAGTGTACTAACATCATGTCTAGATACCCCATCCAAGATTCATTCTGAATCCTAATATAGCCATTTAACATAGGGATATTTCCCTTATCCAATCATTTAAATATGAATTATTTTTAGGCACCAATTGTTGAACTGATTAGGGAGTGAGTAAAACACATTATTCCACAACCATATTATTCTAATTCAATATTCAATATATATGAATGCATTGTGTTTTTTAAAGAGAAAATATTATAAAATGATACAACTAAACAGGTTTCACTTTTATCATTATTTAATTAATCTCATAATCCATTAAGATCATGAGGAAAACGAAGACAATAATACCTACTTTAGACAATTCCATAGTTCAAACCAAGAAAAATAGGAATCTTTCACATTATTCTTTCATGGGATTTCATTTTTAAATTAATTACAATTTCATTTCGGTACCCTGAAACATTATTCAAGGTACCATTATAAAATATATTTTTAGAGTTATTATAACATCATTATCTCAAGTACTTGGAGAAGAAGTCTATCCCCAATATTATGGTTACATATAGTGTCACCATAGAACCAAAATCTCAGGTACACCGTGGATTATTCTAATGCCAATTCTTATTTATTCATTGGGTGGCTGGAGCATCATTATAGACACCCATAGATGAAGAACATTAGTCCTACACCCACATCTCATTGTTCACATATAAATATCAAGGATCAACATTAATAACCCTTTAATAAATTATTCTCAAAATTGTGGACCATTTAATTTATCAATAAAAACCGTTAACATAATTTCTACCCTTAACTGTTTATCCAAATTACGAAGAATTATATCATAATTCATTATCTTTTTAGGGATAAGCCAGAAAAATATTTATGGTATGATAATATTCCACCACATTCACAATTAATATATTTTCATTAAGCTTCTAAATTCCAATTTTTATTCCATAATTATAATTTAAAATATAACATACACACTGTAAAGACTCGGAATTTCTGTGAATTTTTTTTAAATACATGGGAATTTTATGAGTCCGCAGTTTGTAATGGCGCCTAATTCTGGGGCCCGGTGTGCCCGGAATCAATTTCTGAAGTTCAGTTCAGGTACGTTCAGTAAATGTACAAGCGTGATTTTAAATATTTTGAACTGATGCATGGAATTGAAAATAGAGGGCACCATTGAACTCGCAGTGCCAATATTCACTTAAGGATTCCTTTACAGCAGTTGAGTTTCAACATGAATAGAAGTTATTAATTTGGGTTTCTAAATAAAAATATTTTTGACATATTTTTATTTGAAAGGTAGTTAAAACCTTCAATGGGAGGTTGGAGGTGGGAACCATCACAACCTAACCACCTTTGGGAGGATGTTTTAGGGTGGGGCCCACCCCAACCCTTTAACTCCTCTAAACTCCCCTTTAAACCCTTGAGATCCCCATTAATAGAAGAACCTCTTGGAATTCTCCTTAATGGTTCCCAAAAAACTAATTAATGACTTAATTATTAAATTTGAGTGTTTTGATTTATTTTGAATTAATTATGACAACATAAAATAAGTGAACATAATCTTTTATTTTGGGGTTGGTGTAATCGTTGGAGAGTTTGGGAGAACTCTTGGAAGAAAATTTTCATCTCGATGAAGAACGCTCCTCATATCCGAAGAATGATGATACCGTCTATGATCTTCGACCAAGCCGCAAGAGAAGGAGCTGCCCGCAAGGAACGTCGAAGACGCTTTATTCTTGGATGTAACCCGATGTCTACGAATCGACGTCCTCCCTTTTTCCATGACTTCGACAATGTACTTAGAATCGATCTAGGGGGAAATGGATTATTTTTACGTATGAATTATATCAATATACATCGACATTTATTTTTGGATTGACGGTGGACAGATTGTTATCACCAAACACAAAGGGTGCGGGGTGAACAAACATGGCCCATCGTCCCTCCATTGAATCTTGTTTGGTTGACGTTGAAGGAGGATCTGAAAGGGTACTGTGCTGTCGTACGGTGCCGGAGAAGAACCGCGGCAGACGAAAGGGGAACCGCAGCCGGGAGGGATGTGGTGGGTGAAGAAGCGCGGCGTCGTCGCGCCGCGTGGTGGAGCCGAAGGGCATGGCCAGGTCGGGACACAATTGTGGTGGCGCGGCGCTGTCGCGCCCTGCAGAGGGTAGCAAGAACACGACGCCATCGCACCGTAGTGGAGGTGCGGAGGTGGCCGAGCAAGCTAGCCTCTGTGGAGCCGGACTACGGGACGACTGGCAGGCCTGCTGGAATACAGCGGCGCCCGCATGCACCTCTTGGAGGAGGATGCGGCCTGCATCCGCGGGCCGCTCGGCTAGGCGAACAGGCCAACCGCGTTTCGACCGGGCTGGAGAAAAGCGGTGCCCTTAGGAGCCGTGGGAAGAGAACCGTTGCCCGCGTCCATTGGTCGCGTGTGCTGGACCAAACCTGCCGACTATGACCGGCCGGGGCAGAGGAGGAGGCTGCGCCGCCTGGAAAATCGGACCGGCCTAGAGCGCGGGCCGGGTCAATGGGTGGGCCGCGCCCCACCAGGTCGGGCTAACCCCCAGCTGGGTCGGACCCTCCCGACAAGATCGGGCCGACCCGCCAACACACTGGGCTTGAAGGGCCATGCCTGTCTTCACTTAAATGCGAATAACTCCACAGACGGCGTGTAGGCGACCGGCCGAGCCAGCTTCCATGGAGTCGGACCACTGGACGACCGGCTGGCCGACTGGCCGGCCTCCTGGAAAACCACGACTCCCGGACGCCCCACGTGTAGGAATATGAGGCCCACGTCTGCAGGCCGCTCAACTAGGCGAACCGGCCGGCCGTGTCCGCTGGACCGAACAGGCCGGCTACGGCCGGCCGGGCCAGAGGAGGAGGCGTCGCTGGGCGAACCGGACCGGCCCGCAGCACAGGCCGGGACTCTAGGTGGGCCGCGCCCCACCGTTCCGGGCTGACCCCCATCCGGGTCAGACCCGTCGGACCAGATGAGGCCGAACCGCCAGCCCACTGGGCTTGACGGGCCGGGACCGTCATCACTTAAATGAGAATAACTCATAGACCGCACGTCCGATTGACGCGCCATATGTGACACTTGGACCCTCGCGATGAGGCGGTCCATTTCGGATACAATAAGTTATTTTTAGACAATTTTGGAAATCTTCTAGGTCTGGATCGAGCATAAATCCAACCGGGCCCCTGGAACGGATATGCCATTAATTCGTAGATCGGGCGTCCGATTGACGCGTCATCTGTCGCGTTGGGTTCCTTATGATGAGACGGAACTATGGGATACATCAACTCAGGGCTTCGTGATTGTTTATATATCGACACTTTTCTTGAGGAGCGGACCCTCCCAGAATCGAGTGTGTTCTGTGCTAGAACCCTAGGGATGGCTGCGATAGAGATGTACCTGAATCTTTTGTGGGTTCAACAACGATTAAATTTGTACCGAAATATTCTGTGGGTTCAACAGTGATGAATTTTCTACCAGGATCCTTCCGTGGATCTGACAGTTCAGACTTCTATTCCTGTATCCTGTGTGGGTCTAACAAAATAGCTAGTTCTGTATCCTGTGTGGGTTCGACAGCTTAGATGAATTAGTGACTACATATGATCATCTCTATCACTCTAATAAAGATGTAAACATGTGGGAGCTGAGTCATGTCTTTCAACCATTAACATCATGGTGATTGATTTTACTTCCTTTGTGGAATGGTTTGTGATTGAGATCGAGAGTTGGAGCCAGACTGTGTTTCATGACATAGGTATATGTATGTTCATATACCTAAGTATGGTTGGTTGATACTTCGTGATTGTATATTTATACTGTGGTTTGTCCTTTGTGGATTCTAGGAGACCTTCGGGGGTCTCGAGGTCCCTTACTGAGTATTGTTATACTCACCCCTCCACGAGCTTCGCCCGCACCTTGTTGTGTTCTGTGCAGAGGACGGACAGTAGTGATCGAGGATGAGGGTGACATATGGGAGGCTGATCAGAGCTGGACTAGACAGGACCTACCGTAGGGATGAGTTGTTCGAGTTATGTACCTACCCTTCATGTAGGATTCCCCGATGGACGATCCAGGAGTTATTTTTCCTTTTTTACTTGTACTTGTTGTTATGTTGGGTTTGTATACTAGCCCACTTAATTTCCACACACCTTACATTTCTATTTTAGTACTTCATGCCTCTACTACTTGTGTTCAGACTGTGTGTGTTACAGGTTTAAAGGAAATACCTTCCCTTTTCATCAGGGATTCTCCTTTGGTGCTAGTTACCAGCCCCTGACCAATGGAATGCGAGCTTGGGGTAGTCACGAAACAGGCCCTGAGGACGGGTCGTGAAAAATTGGTATCAAAGGAGTAGGTTATACCACAAAACATGGACTCTGATTCTTTTAACGGAAATAGTGTTAAGTGTTTTGGGTGTGGTTATCAGATTAGGGAAACCAGTGTTGGTGCGGCGGCTGACATATCCGTACACCAGGACTCTGACTTCTGATTTATGTCTCAGTGCACAAAAACACTGATTGCGTGTGTGTTTCCTTGAAAAAGATTTCTTTGTTATTACTTTGTGTCAGCTCACCAGGTATATTGTTTTAACCAATGTCGCACCTATTTCCTTTAGGGATGGCCCCACGATGATAGCCAGGTGGGGTTCAATATTTCATAAGAGATGGTAGCCCACCAAGAGAAGAGGCCTTTGTGAAGGTCCCCATCACAGTGGAGGTACCGGCGGTACCACTAACCACAGGGCCACCGATAACACAAGCTTCAGTAGCAAAGAGTGCACACCGCCTGAGTGAATTACACGAGTTCCAACACCAGAGGCTGCCCAGGTTCCATGGAGAGATGGACCCAAAGGCATCTGAGGATTGGTTGGAGGCTGTCGTGAGATTTTTCATATTAGTAGGGACACAAGCTGATCTCATGACGATCCTTTCCACGAGTCTCCTGTATGCGGTAGCAGGAAGATGGTGGATCCTAATGCTCCAGGTTCATGATGATGTATCACTAATTTGGATAGAGTTTGAGATTCTCTTTTTCTCAGAGTTTGTTCCATCCACCCTTTGTGCGGTGCAGATTTAGGAGTTACTTCATCTGCAGCAGGGCAGCATGACAGTAGCTGAGTACTCAGCGAGGTTCACCGACCTCTCACACTACTCCACGAATATTGTACAAGACCCATTTTTAGGGCCCAGACCATAAAGTAGGGACTCGGGCATAAGATTAGGGCTCTGATGACCCCCTTCAGCATTCTGATGTAGGCGGGGGTGCTGGAGCGAGCCCTTCTAGTGGAGAGTTTTGTCGTCAAGGAATCAGTAGTAGCAATACCCACCACAGGTTGACACGTAGCGGAGTCTTCTGCAACCTACAGTAGACAGATGTCGTAGAGATCCAAGTGGACCCGGTCATAAGGTGGGTGACCCTAGGATACAAGTTCGGTGGTGCGGGCACACGAGACAGAGCCAGTTATATGAGGAGCATGCAGTGAAATGCATGCTGTGGGCAGGGCCACATGGCTCGTGACTACCTGACCCGCCATGCAGATGAGGAAGATACAGTAGAGGGACCTCCCAGGTAGAGGAAGAGGTTCGACCGTGGTGGTCCACTGGGACCAGGCGGATGTGGGAGAGGAGCTGCCTGAGCAGCGGGTGATGGACGACATTTCGAGGCTCTACCACCACCATCACCATTAGGAGGTCCACCCCGACCACAAAGAGCTGGCAGATAGAGGTGGAATTAGCTCTAGGCAGTCGAGGCCTATGACCACGACACACATGAGATGATTCGAGGTACTATCTGTGTCTACTCCACCCTTGCTGCAGAACATATTGAAATGGGTGAGATTCATTCTTTTATTACCACTACCCTCGGTCAGAGCTCGGAGATTCTAACGGAGCCATTGGCTCGATCCTTACTGTTAGATACTATTATGGGAGAAGACTCGATGATTATGAACTGGTGTCGATAGTGTGAGCTTACTCTAGGAGTATAGATCATCGGTTGGGATCTTCTTGTAGTGGCATTGTGGCCTTACGACGTCTTCTTGGGTATGGACTAGTTATCCAAATTTCATGCTTAGATTTCCTGTATTAGGTGAAAAGTGTTGTGTATCCACACGGATGGGACTAGGTTCACCTTCACCAGCGATAAGGGATCCTTTACAGCAGATTATGGACTTACACAGAGGAGGGGGTAGCTGATCACACATCAGTTGTCTAGTCTCATCCTCGGAGCGGTTGATATCTGAAGTCCAATTTTTCCTCTTGTGGAGGATCAGTACACAAATGTTTTCTTAGACAATGTTCTAGGACTACCTCCTCACAGAGAGGTAGAATTCTACATTTGACTGTACCCCAGGACGACACCGATATCTACTCCAGCCTATAGGATGGCTCCCACCGAGCTTCGCGAGATGCGGTTACTTCTGGGGGACTTGCAGGGTAAGGGATTTATCCGACCCAGTGTTTCACCTAGGGAATCTATGATTTTGTTTTCCAACAAGGAAGATGGGAGATTGTGACTATGTGTTGACTACCGTCTCCCAAACTAGGTGACTGTGAAGAACTAGTACCACCTCTCGAGGATTGATGACCTCTTTGATCAGCAAAAGGGAGCATGATGGTTCTCGAAAATAGAACATTGGTCAGGCTATCACCAGCTCAGAGTTAAATATGAGGATGTGCAGAAGATTTCATTTAGGGGTCGGTATGGCCACTATGAGTCTTTGTTTATTCCCTTCAGCATAACCATCACTCCAGAAGTGTTCATGAGTCTCATGAATCGAATCTTCCAGCCTTACCTTGATCGTTTTGTCGTAGTCTTCATCGACGACATACTTATTTACTCGACTACTGAGGAGGAGCCTGTCTATCATCTACGGGTAGTACTGGACACACTTTGAGATCACCATCTTTATGGTAAGTTCTCGAAGTGCCAGTTTTGGATTCGAGAGGTTCACTTATTCAGACATGTCATCTCGGAGGCTGGAGTTGCAGTGGATCTAGAAAAGATTGAGGCAGTGCCAGTGTGGGAGCCACCCAGCAGTGTGATGGAGGTACGGAGTTTTCTGGGACTGGCTGGGTATTATTGGATATTTTTTCCAGACTTTTTTAGAGTTGCAGCACCACTTTCAGTTTTGACAAAGAATGGGAAAACCTTCGTGTGGTCAGAGAGATGCCAGTGGATATTTCAGGAGCTGAGGAAGAGGTTGACTAGTGCGCCCATATTAAGGTTTCCAGAGGAGGGTGTAGGGTACGTAGTATACTCTGATGCATCAGGGACTGGAATTGTATGTGTTCTAATGCATGAGCGAGCAGTGATCATGTATGGAAGGGTCAATAAGGCTTCAACGGTTCTATGAGGAGGGTGATAATAAAATGTAATTCCAAAACATTTGAGGTCAAAAAACATGTAAAGGTTTGCCACAATTCACACTTAGAGTAATGTTTTCCTCTTTAACTATCCCAATGATGAATGGAAGAGATGACTATTGGAAGAATGAAGTGCCATCATGAATAAGATGATTACATCTTCTCAAGATTATTTGTGGAGTTTTTAGACTGGCAACATGCATCAGATTCTATAATTACATATATGGATACACATGGAATCAAGAGACCATTTATTCTATGATTGAACTATAATGTGGGTGCCAAACCTAGAACAAATAACCTATTATAGTTTGTATTAAAGTAACCATAAAAAATCTAAGAAAGATATGGTCGTGGTCATGCAAATGATGGGTGAATAGTAATTTTTGGATAGATATTTATTCCAACAATTTTAATGAAATCAACAACGTGATGTTTTTAATGAAACTATCTCCATGAATGAATGAATCTTGATGGTATATTTTAAGTCTTTTAAGGATTATTTCCAGATGTTGGTGGGTTCACGTGTTTATATTCTATATAAGTCATTTGATGATTGAATTACATTAACATCATGATCTCAAATAATGATGTCATCTATACCATTGAAATTGTAATTCAAAATAGTTTCTTTAATCTTAGTAGGAAGGGTACCAATAAGAGTCTATAATTTCTCTTCAATTAAGACATTGGTGTCTAAACACAGGTCCTATGTGACAAGGTTTTTGATGATAAAAAATCTAGTCCAATTTTCAGTCCATAAATTTAGGGAGGAGTTAATTCTATCAATCCAAAGAGAGTCAATCCTGATTGTGGTATATGAATTATTGAAAGAATTAAATGACTAGGAGTCTAAATAATTGACATATCATGCCCTATGGTTGCCATAGAATCTTGTTATGAGAATGTTAAGTGCATCATATTTCCCACTTATGAGTCAACACACAAAACAATCTTGAAAAGAATGATTCAATTTTTTGATATTATTTATTCTAATCCCTCCACAGTTTATTGGATGACAACATTGTTTCTAAGGAACAATGGAAATTTTCATTTGGAGAATGATTCCACTCAAAAAATATAGGTGTTTCTACTTTTCATGGTGGAATACATCCAATTGTTAACTATAATAGTGTGGGAAATTTTGGATACAATGTTGTATTTTATAGGACTAGTTCATCCATCCATTGAAAGCATATTTCCTTTCATTAAATAAAGATGATTCTTGATTTGAATCATAATATGAGAGAAGAGGAAGGCTCTAGTATTTTCCCTATACATTGGAAAACTAATACATATAAATGGAATATAAACTTTACTAGTCCCTAAATTATTAGTGAAGCTCACCCTTCTAGTTATATGTATTATTTTACCAATAAATAGGAAATATTTATTCTAACTAATCTCTTGAACTGGTATTTTTTCATAGTGAAGGAGAAATTTTTTCATCTTCTAGATGTTTCCATTGTCCCCTAGATAAAAATAATTAGTTCATAATCAAATAATATATGGGTGGGGAATCAAGACAACTACCAGCCCTGATGGGAGTAATCTTGTTCCCCTTCACTATCTTAAGAAGGATCCCACTCAAGTAGTATTCAAAAATGGAGAAAATATATAATGAAGGGGAATCACCATGTCTAGCCTCTCTTGATCATGAGAAATATCTATTAGGAGGTAAATTGATCAGCACTGATAGATGGGATTATCTTAGGAGGGGTTTAACCCAATTAACAAAGGTTTCATTGAATCCAAACCTAGTTAAGACATTATAGATAAAGCCCGATTGAAGAGTGACAATGTATTTTTTGACATCTAATTTAATAGGAATGTTACCTCTTATATTGGGATTATTTAAGAGATTAACTCATTAAAAATCTATACAAATAAAGTCATGTATGGTCTTACCTTTGAAGAAGTTGAATTTATTTGAAGATATAATCATATTTCCAATTCCAACTAGTCAATTTTCTAGAATTTTACCAATATTTTTATAAATTCTTTTGACAAGATGGAAAAATGAATTGATAGATCTCATTTTAGTTCTTATCCATAGGGACGAGGGAAAAGAATTGGTAATTTATTCTATTAGTATGTTAAACACCATTGAAAAAAATTATTGACTAGTATATAGATGTCAATGTGATTGATATCTCAATAAGATTGAAATAAGTATATTTTAAAACCATATTGTCCAGAAGAACTCCCATATTTGATAGAAAAGACTACCTCTTTGATCTCAAAGGTAAGAGTAATGTAAGAGAAGTTATATTATTCCCCTTGTGTGACATGATTTTGGATGTTATATTATATGGATTCAGTTGATGTGTTGGAGATATCAAATAGATTCATGTAATAAGAGATAATAGAAATTTCCATGTATTCTCTATTTTAAATTTTTTTTCCATTATCAATAATAATTGAAAATTGACTATTAATTTTCCTTAACATTTGAAGAGTGTTAATGAACATTATATAATTAGATTCACCCATCAGAGTCCATGGGATATTTATAATTCTACTATTGTCCAAAATTTCTCCCAATGACCTTTTCTTTAATAATATCTATTATAGGAATATATGATGGAGATACAATGTTTCATTCACTTATAATGGTAGTTTAATGTGACCATCTTATAATGGGAGATAATGGAAGAAATCACAACCATCCTATAGTGGGTGTGATCGTAGAGTCTCTTAGTGTCATTTTTGGGAAAAAAAATTTCCCATTATTTGGTAACCCATTTTATAAAAAATATTCAATGTTCATGGAGAAGGTACATTTAGGCCTATAAAGGCTTATAATTTTAGGTTTATAATTTTTTGAAAAGTGTGTAAGAGCACTAATTGTCTTCGTATTGGAGATCCCTTGGTAATTCCAAAAAATGATCATTATTTAAACCTTCATTTGGAATAAGTTCCAACTTTTTTCTTACCACCAATGTGTTCTATGGTTGATTAACTCGTTCTATAATGTTTCTTTCAATCCATAATAGATTCACCATCTTTGGTTTAAAATATGTCATCTAGATTTGATAATTCAACTATGATGTCCAAATTAGAGTATTTATCAGCATCAGTGTGAAGGGTTATTGTACTTGGGTTAGAGATAATCATTTTCTAGTCACTAGGGGTAACTAAAATTTCCTCTTTAGTAGTTCCTATGTCTAATTGTTTTATAACCACTCTCTAATTAATGGTATTTGGATCAATTGTTTCCTTCTATTTTTTTTCAAAAATCAAAGGATCCTCCTACATAGATGGAATTCTTGAGTTTTTAGGGTTTGGGATTTCATTAACATCGTCAGTCTTGTCATCTTGAGGTAGTAATTGATTTCATGTGTGGAAAATCAATAAGACTCGAGGGATAGGCTAATAAATCAGATGGTTACCTATGTTTCATAATGAGATAGTTTCAAAATCTTCAAAATAACCCTACTTAGGTATGATAACAATATTTTCTCTAACCATGGTTACCAAAAGAGAAGCATTTTAGGACATTCCATCAGGTTTAATAGTAGGGGAGTCATTTTAGACACTTTAAGAAAATATAATGATATCCTATATTTAATTGATAAATTTTATAATATCAAGAATTATATCAAATGAAATTTTATCATCCGAACATGATACGACCTTAACTGGGTCCAAAATGTATCTAGGAGGTTCTATAGTAATGGGATTCATAGATTTTTCATCCTCAATTTCTTATTCATCAATAAGGGTAGATTGTGTTTTTTCATTGATCTTTTTCATGTCAATGCTATTTGTCTTATTTTTTACCCATATTCATGAGTCAATTTTTTGGAGAATCAATTCGGTCTACGGTGATTCCCTTTCATTTATTTCCTTTTCTAACCTCTTTCCAGTCATCTATTTTAACTATGGGCTTCATCTAGATGTAAATATTTCTAAATTTGGAGATGTTATGACCAAAAACTATGCAATAATCACATAATGGGTGATAAATTCACGATATATTTTCACCTCAATATTGATATCATTATCAATGAAACATATTTTATCTGAAGTTTGTAAATAATTTGTAATGAAACAGATCATATCTGGTTGCTTTATAAACATTCAATAAAATTATTTCTTGATTCTTCCCAAGATTTTTGGGTTATATAGTTTTATCAAAAGGGTATATATATATTTTTTAAACCCTATTACAAATGTTTATATTTTATGGGATAAATAATTACATAATTGTAATGATATAAATTCATAAATAATAATATTTGGGATATGAATCTTATCATAATATATATTTTTCAAACTAATATTTCATTTAAAATGAAAACAAAATCATACCAGAATTAGTAGAAGAGAAATATAATCACAATAGATGAAAAACTAGAAACCCCGAATTCGAAAATATCTATAATAAATAAGGTATAAATTCATGTGAGGATAAAATATCCATGTCGGAAATAATTTGTTAATACATAGTAAGATAATCAATCAAAGTATTTCTTTCCCTCCATATGTGCGAAATATTGGTTCCCTCCACATCCTTCATGGAATATTCCAACATAATTTATTAAACTCATCAATGAAAAGATTCAGTATTTCTCAAAAGCACGATGAGAACTATAATATCCAATTTAATAATATAAATGTATCATACCTTTAATTGAATAACTAGATATCCAAAATAATTTTCTTGTATTGGATAAAAATAGAATTCTCACATCCAAAATTTATTGAAATTAAGAAGTCATTTGAACACAATAGATTATGACTTTCTCTTCCCCACATTGTAAAATTAATTCTTGAATAATCATACATATTCAGTTTATACCTGCTATGAGGGGGAGACTAATGAACCACACTTCCCCTTTTCCTAGTTTTTCATCATTTCCTTACATAAATATGCTCTGGAGATAATGATGGAAGAAAAATATTAGGGGTATCCAAATTGATTTCCATTACTGGATCATGGATAATTCAAATACTCTGAATATTTCAATGAGATAGAAATATATTGTCATCCCAACGAATGTTTTCATTTTTTGTTGACCACATAGTCTTCAAAACTAAATTTAATATGAAAAGATATATATTGTTTTTAGGATTACTAGTTTTATGAGTGAACCATGATTTTGAATAGACTATATAAGAAATAAAAACTAATATTATCATCCATGGTGGCCCCATAAATGTTCTATATACCCACTTCCATACACAAAGGTGTAAAAATAATATCCGAGGACACTATATCCTGGACCCTACAATATATCCATCTTATAGCCCAAAATATTCCTCCATATTCGACTGTAGTATTAGTAGGAAGGTCATTATTTCTCACATTCCAAACCTAAGAACTCATTTTGGTTAAGATACACTTATACCATATAAGAAAACCATACCACGATATTATATTCAGAGACTTATAAACAACATGATATATAGTTGAAGAGAAAAGGATATTTAAACTTGTAATGTAAACTATGTATTCTTTTTCTAATGAGTGAACAATATCATTGGACATGGGATATTGATTTTAAAAACGAACTTCTTGAAGGAGATCCATATAAGTCAATTCCTCTCTAATAAAATCATTAGAAGATATGAATTTTATAAAACATAGTCGATAATCAATCTATATATCCCTATAAAAAGAAATATCACCAGTAAGCACAATCCATCATGCATGATTAATTATGGTTGGTAAAATATACTAATTCTTTCTCAAAATTCACAAAGATCAACAACCAGATTTTTCCTCCAAGAACCCTTATAGGAGTTATATTCCTAGATCGAGTATTATACCCCCACTAGAAAGGTCCTTCGATTTAGTCCCTTGAAAATTTATTTTGGAGAGATTCCATAGTATGATATTTTTAAATTTTACTTAAATATAATTCATGTAAATTTAAAATTTTAAACATTAATGGACGACATCCTTTTATTTATTTTCGAGAAAAAAGATAATAATACTTTCTAATATCATTTTCCAATAGATGAAGCATTATATTAATTTTTTCTATGAATTTAAAAAAATTAATATTATATTTTTCCATTCATTGGTCAATAAATATTATAAAACCCCAATAATAAAATAATTTATTTTCAATGGAGATAACATGATGATTATGAAGAAGAAATTTAAATTTCCAATAAGAATGTTTAAAAAATACTATGTCCCTTCAATTATTGTGTGAAAAAATATATTTGAATATTTTTGAACTCATTTACTAGAAATATTCAACTAATATACTTTCCAAAATAGAGCATCAATAGTTGAAAATTTTAACAATATTTATGAATTTAATAATAATTTTGGTTGTTCCCTCAAAACCGTTTTTCCAATGAATCAAATATTTTTCAACTGATATATATGAGTTCCATATTAGAATTAATGTTAATAGATGAAACATGGATTTTTATAATATGGTGGTCTTATAAGACTATATTCATTTTTACAAACTAGATATTCTAAGAATGTGTGATTTCCCTAACCATACACGATTATTAATTGATCTAAATTAGTAATCATTCAAAATAGAGAAGTGCACATTTTTATGATTTTATATTTTTGTGCATCATATGTATATACACCAATATCCAATTACTATTTAGATTATTCTATAATTTATTTATGGTATAAATTATTTCACTTCCATCCATTTGCTTTCCTAGAATTATCATCAATAATGTAGAAAAAAATTGTATACAAATTTATAGAGATAAATTTGAAGGGATCAATATAACTTTTCATATTCTATATATTGAATTAAAATTCAAAATGGATTACTATAATTCATAGATAGCCCCAAATGAATATTTATTAGATGTAAAGAATAATTTGGATATAGGGGATCAAAAGTCATCTAGGTATTCCAATATAATTGACATCATAAAAAACCATTATGGTTTCCCTTATAATTACACGTCATTTGCTTTTATTTTTAGAGTTCTTGGGAGATATTTGAAATTTTGGTTTTAGTGAAAGGTAATATAAAGCATTACTATAATTATTTGTATCTATTTTCACAGTATGTTTATTCAAACATTCCTCAAGATTGTACAATTACCATCCATAAATATGAAATCTACTACACTCTTCTCTACATGTGTAACACCCCAAGCTTCCTCGGTATGTTTCCTTTCGAATAATGCAATGACGTGCATTGTACGCAACTTCGAGATTTTAACACACCACAAGCAATCAAACTAGCCGTTATGAATAGTAATACCTACTTTTTGAAATTATATATATTTTATATTTCAAAATGGACTTCATTTTTGGATTCGGAATATCGAAGTTAGCCTAAGGTGAAATTTTGGTACTTTTCGGATAACTTTCATATTTTGATGAATAGTGAAAATTACTAAATTTTAATTAAAAACAACTTTTTTAATCAAAATAATTAATAGTGATAAATTGTGAATTTGAGTGGTTTTAAAGTATATTTAGAATATATTTTTACCATTTAATATAATGTTGGTCATTGGACATAATTTTACAATTAAACCGAACATAAACAAGTGTCAATCTTTTGATAGTTATTATCTCTTAAAAACACGCTTTTTGTTTTGACAGCGGGAATTAATTTTAAATTAATTTCGTCCACTTCTGTGTTTTGAATTTAGAAAAATGGATTCCATATTTGGAATCAGGATGTCCAAATTGTGTAAATAGGTAACTTTTATTTTTAGACATTTTGAATAATTACTGCGGTAAATATTTTATTTACCATGGTTAAGGGTAAATCTGGTAAATAAGGGTTAAACAAATAATATTATAATAATAATAAATTACCCTAAAATGTGTCTTAAACCTATTGGTTGATACATGGTCGACCATGGGCATCTTTGGGTCAATTTTGGGACCCCATGGATCCACTTGTAAGTGATAATGACACTTTATATTAATTAAGTTAAAATGAAAACAAAAATGACACAAGCATATATCTTTTAGAAAAACAATTGTTACATAAGGTTATATATGCTGGATTTTAGATTATAAATATTCATTAGAAAGATAAAAAGATTTACTACATAATTATATTTTATTTATAATTTTTTGACATTAAATAATTTATTTTATTTATGACACAATGATGATGCAGTAATTACTAAAATAGTAAAAAATTAACATAATTGATATTATAAATACCCAAATAATTATAATATTAAACTTTTAATGAATTAAACAAATTTTCTAGGATAATATGATATATTAGGATTGATTTATTTGACTTTTTTCGAAGTAATCAATCTGTTATGAGTTTCACAAAAATCAACTAGTGAATAGTGTCAAAATTGACATAAAAGAGTTCTTAAAACAAATATTATATTATTAATTGATATTAAATTTCTAAAAACCTAAAGTTCGGCCAAGAGACTTATATTATGATAGTTTAATCATTAATGGACCACTTGGGGGTCTTTTGGTTGTATATAGTAAGTTTATTAACCATATTATATAAAAATAAAAAGAAACATTGTAAAAGTGAAACTAATTAACTTAGAGTTAATACTTAAAGATAAGGTTAATATAAGTACCCAAACCTGTCTAAATTCTATTGGATGAGTTGTTTTCGACCTATCCCCACCTCAAACTTTGAATAGTCAACTTTGGAGCCATTGGAAACCGAATATGAATTTATTATAAATTAATATTTCTAGCTTTTCCAAAGGTGCCCCTCACCCCTCTTATAAAAGGGCACTCCTCCTTCTCATTTCCTCACACCACTCAAGCCACTTGGCTCGTCCAAACTCTGCCCAACTACGCTCCCCACATCCCTCTCCTCCTCCTTGAAGCTTCCCCTTAGGCAGAAATCATTTCAACAAGTCCTTTGGTTCCAACCAAAGTGAGTTACCTAAATTAAAGGTAACGATTTCTCTTAAATTATTTTCATTTATTTTGCTTCTTCAACCCCCAAACTCTTTTTATTTCACTTCTTTTGTAACAACACCAGTATCCTAAATATACTAGGATGTTGTTATAAGAAGTATTCAAACTAAACATACACACAACTCCATCTAATGGATGATGAACATAATGTTTCTGTGGATGGCAAACTAACGCCTCACGAAACGATGATTGTTCAAAAACATCTTACCGCCTCTCATGGTGGCCATTATGATGGCACTGTAATTAAATATGATATTAATGATATATATTTTATATATAAGCTTCTGTAATTCCATTTTATTTCATACCATTATTCGTTTCATGTCGTATATACATACGATAATTTCATTTGAGGAAGTGCGGACTACCGCCCCCTTAAAATGATATGACTCGTTCATACCACACATGGAACGTATAAAGGATGGTGTTAATGAACATAAGTAACATATATAAAATATTATATTATACTGGAATAGTAATATACCTATGTATCATTTGGATTCGATTCTTTTAAAATAAAAAATTAAATGGAAGTAGCGTTCGTGCGTACGTACGGACTACCGTCTCCACGAACGCGATGAGATTCATTATCCATCGTATCCATTCAAGTATAATTATCATTTAATGATTTAAAAATGATGTTTAAGTACTTGATATCATTCGGGATATGAATAAGATACAACAAACATGACTTATGTAACAAAACATATAAAAGAAAATGAGTAAGTTAACACCTGAAACGGCGTTAATACTAAGATATTATTAACAAATCAATGTTAAAAGATCATATATGATATCATATTAAAGTAAATGATTCTTGTATTATTCAATAACAATTATTTCACCATTATACAGGAGGTAAACCTACCATCGACCAAGGAAAAAGTACAAAGTAAGGGATTCTCTTATCTCACTTTCAATTCCGTGAGATTTCCATTGTTCGCTACTAAATTATTGAAAGTGGTGTATTGTGTACTTCCATTTGATATATATTATCATGATTCACTTTATATTCATGTTATTCTGTAAATCATTTGGTGGTTATTAACTTTTGGCCATGCGACTCAGTTGATTAACGTGGTAAGGGTTTTCTTATCTCACTTTTAATTCCATGAGAATTCCATTGATCACCACTTAATTATTGCATGTGGTGTATGTGTACTGCCCATGATCGTATTCATTGTGTAATATACTTTAATTTATGGGTATCTACATCATCATGGTATGATACTTCTTTCATGGGTGTATGTTTCGTAAGTTACCTAATCGATAAGGGAATTTGAGATTTCAATTTCCACTCATTTGGATTTACGCATATTTCATTGATTATATTACCCCAAGATTATGTGTGGAATCACTATTCATTTGATTATGTCATAATTTCCACTCCCCTTCCTGTGGATATAAGTTTGATACACATAATCACTCCATAGGTAATTCTCAAGTCATTGATATGAATTTGATAAGAGTCATTTTAACTCATTCTCCATCTGTTGAGTTAAACATCCAATTCGTTGGTATTGTTTTTACAAGAATATGTGTGAATGTCCTTTGATTGTTTTACACTGAATATTCAATCATATTTAGTGTATTTATATTTGTCACACATAATTATGTCATTGATTTATCCTTAACCTAAGGATACAACCTTTATGAGAGATTTCATCTCAATTTACATTCCATTGAGACTTATTTGATGATATACACCAAATCACTTTTATGTGGTGTATATAATGTACTTTGACATAGTATATCATGAATTCCTTTATTCTAATGATATTACAATGTTTTGATTACCTCAATTATTTTTATTCAAGTGTCTCTCTTTTGGTTAGAAACTCTAACCAAAATACCATTTTAAAATGTTTTAAAGAATTATTCTTCTAAATCATGCTCATTAATGTCCATATTTTAAAAATGGTTTTAAGGATTTATTTATATGGACATTAAAGTTTTAAAATTAAAAATCCTTTTAAAATGTTTCAAAGTGGTATGGGACACTTTGATTCAAAAATCTATTTTTAAATGGCTTTTTGAGAAATAGTGTGACTTTTAAATGTTTTCAAGAAAAGGTGGATATTTCTCTCAAATAGTTTTGATGATTATTTTCATCTATGTCAACATCCTTCATTATTCTTGATTGAGGTTAATGTGATACAATACAATCTTCCATATTGTATCGAATGAGTTATGTTTGACTGTGGATGTGCTATTTTTAAACCATTCAAGGTTTGTGGTAAAAGTATTGACATTTCGTATGCTAGTTTCAATACGAATGTTTATGTTATGTTTAAACTTGTTCATATGAGGAATGCATTGGACTTAATAAGTGACGGGTGGAGCCCGCTATAGCTCCTCGATGCATCGGTAGGTCTCATGAGACAAACTAGTGTCTTGGCACAAGGCCTTGGAAAAATCTTATTTGTAGTCTTGGCACGAGGCCTTGGCTATGTGGTTATGATAGTCTGGCATTATGCATTCCATCATTATGAAAGTAGTTATTGATATTGCATGTGATCATTCGACTAGTAGAATATCCATGTGAGTAAGTAAATGGCATTATTTCATTTTACCTTCGCCATTTTATGCTGAAGTTTAAATTTAAAAGGATTTTGTTTTAGTTATAAATTGCCTTAAGTGTTTATGCTTATTTATGAAAGATTCTGCTATAATGTTATCCTTACTGAGCATCCGAGCTCACCCCTTTCAATGTTTTATTTTTCACAGGATTATGAAGAAGTAATTTATGAATGACCTGCAGAGATAGTATGAGGGGATATGAAGACAAGATGTTTTTTTTATGATGTAATGTAAAAATTTATGGATGTATCTAGTTATTCCAAGGCTACTAAACTAATCGGTCTTTCGAGACTTGATCTTTCTCATAATCATGCCAATGTTATGTAATAATGCACTGACTCTAGGTAATTAGGGTCGGGGCGTTACAGTTGGTATCAGAGGAAGTTTAGTACAAACCTTGGTAGCTAGATTTAGATAAACTCTGATTAGAGCACGTAGACCTAAGATGAACTTTGAGGATTAGTATAGAAGAACTTCCTAGAATTTTGGTATTGTAGAGATTTTGTGAGTTTTCCGAGCAATACATCCCTGTCTGGATACGAGCAGGTAGAGGCGGCTCTGGCACAGATGTACCTAGGGGTAAAACCCGAAAACACCGCTTTGAGCTAGACTCGAACGGGAACTGGTGCACGACAACGGGCCTTGCTGCACTCTTGGTTACGACACTCCCGGGGGATATGCTTAGGATAATTTACATTTTCTTTACAAACCAATTTAAGTAATATATATATAAGATTAGAGTAAATGACCTTGGTTAATCCTAATATGTTTCAAATTGAGAATATGGTGACATTTTAATCTCTAAATGATTTTACGACTACTATTACTCACACAATGCTTTATGGTTTTAGTCAATGGCTGGATTCCAAGGAAGTCATAGTGAATTTGAGAATGATGTACAAGATGGGAACGGTGGTGGCAATGAGCAACAAAATGGAATGTTGATAGGCGTAAAAGATATCGTCTTTATGCCAAATTAGTTTTCCAAAAATATGATCAACAACATATATATTAACCAACTCCCAGACTCAACAAGGAAGAGAAAGGTGATAAATGATAAGAGCTCCAGCAATGGAGACCATGGAGAAAAGAACCCTCAATTTTCATCATGCAGGAAATGTGGAAAGAGACACCCAGGAAAGTGTCTCAATGGGACAACGAAATGTTTTACGTGCGGGAAGGAAAGACATAAAGTAAAGAATTGCCGAAGAAAAATGAAGAGTACTATGGAAGAAGATAAAAATGTTCCCAAGAGTCCATTTACAGTCATTTGCCGTAAATGTAGGGGACCTGGCCATTACCCGAGTGAATGTCCTATTCTATAGGATATTTTCTTGGTCAAAGAAGAAGCTATGTGGGAATAAATGGTTGGAGAAATGTTTAAAAAGTATTAGCACTCCTTGTTGATGGGTTTACTATGGAATAATTTTCTCTTGTATTTGTAACCCCGCAGTTTGCCATGTGAGAATGATATTTAAGGAAGAATTGTCTCTTCTCTTGTGGATATGGGTATAAATAACCATTTGGATTTATATGATCATTAGGGTTTGAGAGAATTATAAGTTATTCTAATTTGGGATGAAGATTCAAAGTATGATATAACATTTGTGGTTAAATTTATGATATAATATTTTGAGGAATTTATCTCATTTTGGCAATATTATAAAATATAGTTTTTGAAAAAGGACAACACGTAGACCGTGTGACAACCCGTCGCGTCGGAAAAAGCTATGGGAATCAAACCCACAACCAAAGTGCGATTGGGATTTATCGCCTACCACTGGACTACGTGAAGTCCTTGGTAAGTGTGACTTTTTTTTAGTTAAATGATTTTATTGATCAATAATAAGTTGATTTGGGTTCTTATTTCATATCAAAAGAATACCCTTGGTATAGGAAAATGATTTGGTGATTAAGTGATAAATGTTATTTTGGAAGATGTTCGCTTTGTTGGGAACACTATATGCCCAAGGAAAATAGAATACTATGGGGTTTCATATGTGGAGTAATGATAGATTTTTATCTACGTTTTTATTGTGGATTTATAGTGATTTGGGTTATTTATGGAAATGATTAACCTATAATAGAGAATATGTGATTAGGTTAATTACTTTTGAGTATGTGACTTTAAGAGTATCTGATGTCATTTGGAGATACAATTTAACATGGGAGACTACATAATCAAATTCTTCTATGTTTTGGGTTTCAATATTAGTTTGGATTATATTAAAGGATTTTAAGGACAATTGGTTATTGAATGGTATCTATTTAACTTTGGGGTATTGTTGGTTTAATTTTAGAAATTAAGATTAGTGCATATTTATCTCAATGAATATCCTTTTGGGGGATCATTAGATCATTCACTGACCATTTTGGTTTTGATTAATCTTCAAAGACAATGTAAATATATGGTTTATCCTTCATGGATCATGTGATTCTATAGAAGTTTATTATATCTCTTCCAGTGTGACCAAGTCTTGTTGAATACTCATCGTTTAAAAAAAATGAGTTAGTGGTGGAAATTTATTAAAGAATGAAAATCTACTTAAAATGTAAGTATATCTCATAATGTTCTTAGTCAATATCATAAATGAATTACTCTTCCTTATGTAATATAACTTAAAAAAAATGTTGTCCGTTTACTTTCCTACTAGGAGACTAATGGTCGTTTGTCCCAACACAAGTTTGTGGTTTTCTCATTGTTAACTTTCTCCTGATCATGATTTCTATCCCTCTCCATCAGAACTTGACACTTAGTTTATCATCCATATCCATTTTTTCTTACATGGAATCCTAGTATGGGTTATCTTGGATGACCCTTATACCTCTCTTTCTTTCTTTTAAAGTGATAGTTTTATTGACTCTTTTTCCGATGTGGGACTTTCCATTATATTCCCAAGCAAAATTTTAAAAATTGCGAGGACACAATTTATTGAAGGAGGGGAGAATGTAACACCCCAAGCTTCCTCGGTATGTTTCCTTTCGAATAATGCAATGACGTGCATTGTACGCAACTTCGAGATTTTAACACACCACAACCAATCAAACTAGCCGTTATGAATAGTAATACCTACTTTTTGAAATTATATATATTTTATATTTCAAAATGGACTTCATTTTTGGATTCGGAATATCGAATTTAGCCTAAGGTGAAATTTTGTTACTTTTCGGATAACTTTCATATTTTGATGAATAGTGAAAATTACTAAATTTTAATTAAAAACAACTTTTTTAATCAAAATAATTAATAGTGATAAATTGTGAATTTGAGTGGTTTTAAAGTATATTTAGAATATAGTTTTACCATTTAATATAATGTTGGTCATTGGACATAATTTTACAATTAAACCGAACATAAACAAGTGTCAATCTTTTGATAGTTATTATCTCTTAAAAACACGCTTTTTGTTTTGATAGCGGGAATTAATTTTAAATTAATTTCTGCCACTTCTGTGTTTTGAATTTAGAAAAATGGATTCCATATTTGGAATCAGGATGTCCAAATTGTGTAAATAGGTAACTTTTATTTTTAGACATTTTGAATAATTACTGCGGTAAATATTTTATTTACCATGGTTAAGGGTAAATCTGGTAAATAAGGGTTAAAAAAATAATATTATAATAATAATAAATTACCCTAAAATGTGTCTTAACCCTATTGGTTGATACATGGTCTACCATGGGCATCTTTGGGTCAATTTTGGGACCCCATGGATCCACTTGTAAGTGATAATGACACTTTATATTAATTAAGTTAAAATGAAAACAAAAATGACACAAGCATATATCTTTTAGCAAAACAATTGATACATAGGGTTATATATGCTGGATTTTAGATTATAAATATTCATTAGAAAGATAAAAAGATTTACTACATAATTATATTTTATTTATAATTTTTTGACATTCAATAATTTATTTTATTTATGACACAATGATGATGCAGTAATTACTAAAATAGTAAAAAATTAACATAATTGGTATTATAAATACCCAAATAATTATAATATTAAACTTTTAATGAATTAAACAAATTTTCTAGGATAATATGATATATTAGGATTGATTTATTTGACTTTGTTCGAAGTAATCAATCTGTTATGAGTTTCACAAAAATCAACTAGTGAATAGTGTCAAAATTGACATAAAAGAGTTCTTAAAACAAATATTATATTATTAATTGATATTAAATTCCTAAAAACCTAAGGTTCGGCCAAGAGACTTATATTATGATAGTTTAACCATTAATGGACCACTTGGGGGTCTTTTGGATGTATATAGTAAGTTTATTAACCATATTATATAAAAATACAAAGAGACATTGTAAAAGTGAAACTAATTAACTTAGAGTTAATACTTAAAGATAAGGTTAATATAAGTACCCAAACCTGTCTAAATTCTATTGGATGAGTTGTTTTCGACCTATCCCCACCTCAACCTTTTAATAGTCAACTTTTGAGCCATTGGAAACCGAATATGAATTTATTATAAATTAATATTTCTAGCTTTTCCAAAGGTGCCCCTCACCCCTCTTATAAAAGGGCACTCCTCCTTCTCATTTCCTCACACCACTCAAGCCACTTGGCTCGTCCAAACTCTGCCCAACTAAGCTCCCCACATCCCTCTCCTCCTCCTTGAAGCTTCCCCTTAGGCAGAAAGCATTTCAACAAGTCCTTTGGTTCCAACCAAAGTGAGTTACCTAAATTAAAGGTAACGATTTCTCTTAAATTATTTTCATTTATTTTGCTTCTTCAACCCCAAAACTCTTTTTATTTCCCTTCTTTTGTAACAACACCAGTATCCTCAATATACTAGGATGTTGTTATAATAAGTATTCAAACTACACATACACACAACCCAATCTAATGGATGATGAACATAATGTTTCTGTGGATGGCAAACTAACGCCTCACGAAACGATGATTGTTCAAAAACATCTTACCGCCTCTCATGGTGGCCATTATGATGGCACTGTAATTAAATATGATATTAATGATATATATTTTATATATAAGCTTCTGTAATTCCATTTTATTTCATACCATTATTCGTTTCATGTCGTATATACATACGATAATTTCATTTGAGGAAGTGCGGACTACCGCCCCCTTAAAATGATATGACTCGTTCATACCACACATGGAACGTATAAAGGATGGTGTTAATGAACTTAAGTAACATATATAAAATATTATATTATACTGGAATAGTAATATACCTATGTATCATTTGGATTCGATTCTTTTAAAATAAAAAATTAAATGGAAGTAGCGTTCGTGCGTACGTACGGACTACCGTCTCCACGAACGCGATGAGATTCATTATCCATCGTATCCATTCAAGTATAATTATCATTTAATAATTTAAAAATGATGTTTAAGTACTTGATATCATTCTGGATATGAATAAGATACAACAAACATGACTTATGTAACAAAACATATAAAAGAAAATGAGTAAGTTAACACCCGAAACGGCGTTAATACTAAGATATTATTAACAAATCAATGTTAAAAGATCATATATGATATCATATTAAAGTAAATGATTCTTGTATTATTCAATAACAATTATTTCACCATTATACAGGAGGTAAACCTACCATCGACCAAGGAAAAAGTACAAAGTAAGGGATTCTCTTATCTCACTTTCAATTCCGTGAGATTTCCATTGTTCGCTACTAAATTATTGAAAGTGGTGTATTGTGTACTTCCATTTGATATATATTATCATGATTCACTTTATATTCATGTTATTCTGTAAATCATTAGGTGGTTATTAACTTTTGGCCATGCGACTCAGTTGATTAACGTGGTAAGGGTTTTCTTATCTCACTTTTAATTCCGTGAGAATTCCATTGATCACCACTTAATTATTGCATGTGGCGTATGTGTACTGCCCATGATCGTATTCATTGTGTAATATACTTTAATTTATGTGTATTTACATCATCATGGTATGATACTTCTTTCATGGGTGTATGTTTCGTAAGTTACCTAATCGATAAGGGAATTTGAGATTTCAATTTCCACTCATTTGGATTTACGCATATTTCATTGATTATATTACCCCAAGATTATGTGTGGAATCACTATTCATTTGATTATGTCATAATTTCCACTCCCCTTCCTGTGGATATAAGTTTGATACACATAATCACTCCATTGGTAATTCTCAAGTCATTGATATGAATTTGATAAGAGTCATTTTAACTCATTCTCCATCTGTTGAGTTAAACATCCAATTCGTTGGTATTGTTTTTAAAAGAATATGTGTGAATGTGCTTTGATTGTTTTACACTGAATATTCAATCATATTTAGTGTATTTATATTTGTCACACATAATTATGTCATTGATTTATCCTTAACCTAAGGATACAACCTTTATGAGAGATTTCATCTCAATTTACATTCCATTGAGACTTATTTGATGATATACACCAAATCACTTTTATGTGGTGTATATAATGTACTTTGACATAGTATATCATGAATTCCTTTATTCTCATGATATTACAATGTTTTGATTACCTCAATTATTTGTATTCAAGTGTCTCTCTTTTGGTTAGAAACTCTAACCAAAATACCATTTTTAAATGTTTTAAAGAATTATTCTTCTAAATCATGCTCATTAATGTCCATATTTTAAAAATGGGTTTAAGGATTTATTTATATGGACGTTAAAGTTTTAAAATTAAAAATCCTTTTAAAAAGTTTCAAAGTGGTATGGGACACTTTGATTCAAAAATCTATTTTTAAATGGCTTTTTGACAAATAGTGTGACTTTTAAATGTTTTCAAGAAAAGGTGGATATTTCTCTCAAATAGTTTTGATGATTATTTTCAACTATTTCAACATCCTTCATTATTCTTGATTGAGGTTAATGTGATACAATACAATCTTCCATATTGTATCGAATGAGTTATGTTTGACTGTGGATGTGCTATTTTTAAACCATTCAAGGTTTGTGG
Organism: Viscum album; assembly: GCA_963277665.1. Lineage (NCBI taxonomy): Eukaryota > Viridiplantae > Streptophyta > Magnoliopsida > Santalales > Viscaceae > Viscum > Viscum album. The sequence continues at coordinate 1,737,144,157 of OY728135.1, read as the reverse complement.
TAAAAGTATTGACATTTCGTATGCTAGTTTCAATACGAATGTTTATGTTATGTTTAAACTTGTTCATATGAGGAATGCATTGGTCTTAATAAGTGACGGGTGGAGCCCGCTATAGCTCCTCGATGCATCGGTAGGTCTCATGAGACAAACTAGTGTCTTGGCACAAGGCCTTGGCAAAATCTTATTTGTAGTCTTGGCACGAGGCCTTGGCTATGTGGTTATGATAGTCTGGCATTATGCATTCCATCATTATGAAAGTAGTTATTGATATTGCATGTGATCATTCGACTAGTATAATATCCATGTGAGTAAGTAAATGGCATTATTTCATTTTACCTTCGCCATTTTATGCTGAAGTTTAAATTTAAAAGGATTTTGTTTTAGTTATAAATTGCCTTAAGTGTTTATGCTTATTTATGAAAGCTTCTGCTATAATGTTATCCTTACTGAGCATCCGAGCTCACCCCTTTCAATGTTTTATTTTTCCCAGGATTATGAAGAAGTAATTTATGAATGACCTGCAGAGATAGTATGAGGGGATATGAAGACAAGATGTTTTTTTTATGATGTAATGTAAAAATTTATGGATGTATCTAGTTATTCCAAGGCTACTAAACTAATCGGTCTTTCGAGACTTGATCTTTCTCATAATCATGCCAATGTTATGTAATAATGCACCGACTCTAGGTAATTAGGGTCGGGGCGTTACAACATGAATCATCGCCCTGATATAACATGCGGTCATTGGGATATTCATGTGTGATTTTATAATTGAGATCAAGAAATTTAACCAATTTATTTATCACTTAATGTGACTCAGGGATCTTATATTAAGTAAATGCATCATACAGTAACATTAATATAATTAATAATGAATTTTTAGTAATTACACATAAGCACATGATTTGGTACAGTTACAACCTTTATAAAAATTATAATTTCTATCATCAAATAGTTCAAAACTGTCATTTAACTCATCAATAATATCATCTCATTTTTTATTCTCATGAAAATAATAAAGGGATCCCACTAGTATGTTATAATCATCATTAAATTGTCTTGTAGTAGTGAAATATTAATTAATGAATTTTTTAATTTCATTCTCTAATATTGAGGATGTAGGTTGTTTAATATATTGATGGCCAAACATCAAAATTTCTCTAATTTTTAATTCCCCATACCAAAAACATCACACATATCTAGTAAATGATTATTTGAATATTAAGGGCTCATAAATTTAATGACTTTTCTACCATCATCAGAATTTATAATCAGAATATGGATATTGTATTCCTTAATATATAGATTGATTTGATATCATGAAACAAAAAATTCCTCTAACACTATAAAATATTGAACTATATTCAAGGGTAAATTTGTAAAAACATTCGTGATGTATAGACTATTCACATATATATATATATAACAAATGTTAATTCTATAAAATCATTTTAGAAATAAAGCAGAACTAGAAAAAACATTTAATAATTAACAAAATTTTTCTACAAATATAAATAAATACAATATAATTACAATCAATAAAAATTATTATTTCATATTTTTTGATGTAAGTATGTTGTATAACATATACAAAATTCATATAAAATAATAAATGAACAATCTTCTATATTTGTTTTAACAATGAAACTCGAAAAATTAAAATAAAAGCATAATTAATTGATACCTAAAAAGAAAAAAATACTAAGTAAAATTAATTTAATATATTAATGAATTAAAAATTAACTAACAACTATATAAAAAATACAATTAATAAATTTAAAATATTATTTTAACCCTAAATTACTAATCCTTGAATCTTTATTTCATGATAAAGAAAATTTAAATCCACGTAAGAAAAATTCATAGATAAAAAATTTAAAATCACTTAATAAATATTTTTGAAGCCATAAAAATCAAACAGTAATAAAGACAATATATGAGTAGATATTAGTGGAACATACCTTAAACCTAGATTAAAATATATAAAAACTAATTGGTGTATTGACAAATATGAAGAATGAGAATCCATAATGAAGAAAGGGAGTGGATAATATAGTGGAGAGGGGATAATGCAGCTTCTCCGTGGGTAGAGTACAATGTCGGGAAAATGTTTACCCAAATCACCATGTGAGGGGCTTAATAAATGAGAAAATCGTTTTGAATTATCCATTTATTTATCATTTTTTCATATATATCATATTATTATTCTATAGGGATAGGTTCAATATATTTATCATTTGATTAATTTCCCATAAACTAAAAATATAATTAAAATATATCATACAAGATAGATGGAATTTTCTTGGTTCTATAATAAGGTATATTCCATGAAGTATATACCCAATGTTTTTCCAGGGCACTAAAAATACATTATATCTTATGATTTATCTTTATACAAAGTTTCAATAAGTTTAACATCTAAACTAATAGAAATATCTCATGTTGTTTATACATTTAACTTCATGAATACATGAATTGGAATTCTTATTAACATACCATTCTACCTAAAAATTTTATTGATATTATGGTATATCTCTATTTACATTAATTTTTTTAAAACACATTTCATCCACTTATTCCAATTTGATGGCCTATTATACTCCATTTCGTGGTCCTCTATTTCTTCTTTTCTATATTTAATGGACACCTCAATGGGAGGGTCAGTTAATTTTTTCTTCTAAAAATATCAAAAAAATAACTTCTTCTAAAGATGAGGATAATTACTATATTTAATTACCATTTATAACATCATCTTAGTCATTATGATCTTGAAATTTTACCCTTTCACACTACCCGTGAGAAACCTCTTCAAGAAAAACTAATTGTAAAAATTGTACTCTTCTATAGATCTCTTTATTGTATTTATAAACTAAATATGGAAGTAAAGATATCTTACTTTTAAGAAATATTTATATGTCGATATACATAGTATCACTCCCTTTTTTATATTTTTAGTTCTGATATTCAATGTGAGCTCCTCTCCTCTTTTGAATCATGAACTACTACTAGTGGACTACTACAAGTGGTCATTTTTTTTCATTACATGAAAACTATTATTCAAGTGTTTTGGATGAATTATCATTCCTTGAAAATTCAAAATCATACTAGATATGTCACAAAATATTATTGTGTTAAAATGTGTCCTTTAATCAAAAAACTCCACCTGTTATTGATATTTAATATCCTACTTGAAATTAAGATATTTTATTCCTTTTTTATGTTTTTTTATTATGAGACAATGTGGTAAAAACTGAAATTCATGTTTAGGGATCTATATCATATTTCCTGAACTAAAAACCATTTAATAATATTCTCACATCTGAATTCATGTGATATTTTGGAAATAATAATTTGACTAACCTTGATGTGATGTATTTATTTCCATATTTGATAGAAATTTTAGGATAATCACTCATCACAAACCTGAACACTATGTCCACACACTATTTTTATCATCATCATTAAACATATGAAACTCAACACATTATCCACCATCATTTTGACTCTTCTAGATTGTCAATTTTACTATTCACACATAAATTCAAAACATCAGAAAAAATTCATTTAGTAGGATTCCTATTTCCTATATGGATATTGAAAGTATACCATGGTGACTACAAGGATGTGGTCTCTTACTATGACAATTTTTTAATTATATCCCAAAAAAGTAATTTATTACTTTTCTATTTTTCATTATGCCTTTAATAATGGCCTCCAAAACAACCATGTTACCATAATCTTACAAATCATGTATGTCAAATATCATTACCATTAATTCTACTATGGTTTGGTGAAAAACTGGTCTCCATATTTTATCCAATATAACATAGTACTTCTACTATAGAGATTTATCTATTTTTTCTCCATTATTGATGTTATTATGTTTTAAATTTTTAATCCTAGATACTTCATTATCCCTAATCAAACATAATCATAATTTGGAAGCTCATTGATAATCCCCAAAACTACCAGAATGGTCACTGTCCTCACACAGTTCCACCTTTCACTTTTACGAGTATTCATTTCCCAGTACTAAACCAAGATGTGCTTTATCCTCTATGTGTGTTGATCTATATTATCTCTTCATCATTTCATCACTATTCCTCCTTAGCGAGATATAAAATTTTTACTATTTTTATTTACTTGTGTATCTAGATATGCTATAGTGTTACATGCTATGTATGGGCACAGTTGTATCATTTGTTTAACCAATTTCCCACTTCCAAAACCTTTATTCTGTAATAACATCATCCTAGACACCATGGATTTTCCTGAATCCCCATATAAGGTTGATTTTCAATATTTACTGAAGATAAGATTCTTATCTCCAAACTCTGAATAATCTTTGTATGCATATCTACTACAGTTAGTTCCATTACCATTATATCTTATGCTTATTCATTTTAGTGTGGTGTATGTTTTCGAGAAGGTTACGTTAACCAATCCTATTGTTTCCATCTCTATAATTTTCATTACAAGATGTAAATAATTTCATTGGCATTCCTTGTCAGTATTTCATTAATATCTTCAATAATTTCCCTAACAACACCTAATACATTGATTGATAATAATTAAAAATTCCAAAATGCACGTGGTTTTAGCATTCTTCTCCTTTGATTTTTTCTCAAAACACTAAAAAATACATCCGTGGTCAAATAAATCAAATACCCTACAGGATAAAAATTTATAACCCAAATTATTTTTCCATTTAAAATCAACATAAAAAGTTCCTTCAATTATTATTTTCCTCATAATTTTTCATAAAAAAGGTCTTTATATATTTTTAATTAAATTAACTCTGTATATTTTAGGCTCTATAGGGGAAGCTCTATTTGATGTTATTCTCCCTTCACTGAGATTTATAGGAATCTACACAAGAAACGATATGGGGATATTCGATTCTCTTCAAACAAATCCAATTATTAATCGTATATATTAGTTATTTAATTACCTATTATAATACTTTTTTGTGATTCAATTCAGGGTTTACTCTTTAACATTCATTCACCAGGTTCATACAACTTGTTGAACGTTTTTAATGTAATTCCCCATCATTATTCTCTGAGACACTTTCTCATAATTGATAAGATTTTCGATTATTGATATACTATATGTTAATTTAACACTTATTATTGATTCATGGAATAATTATCTATGGCTAAAAAGTCAGATCTTATTCAAAGAAATAATATATTCCACCAACAAACTCAAATTATTTATGTCACTCTTCATTTTAAATAAATGAAAATATATTGACATTATTACTCCATTAAACCATTTTTCATGTGATAATAGTCACAAAAACAACAAACCACCAGTACAAAAAATAATAAAATACAATTTTAAGAGACATACTATAAAATTAGTCAATTTGTACCCCTAGTTTGCGTAAAAAGTTTGACATCACCTAATGATTATATAACTTCCTTTCTTCATAAGGAAACTTCTTTCTCATATAACTCAAAAAAATCCATTAAATAATCACCAATGAATCCCATTGAATATCTATAAATTTTGAAATAATATTTTTTAAATTATTTTTCATATAGGGAACCACTTAATTTTAACGTTATTCAAATTTTCACATATCTTCTTAGAATCTAAAAAATAGTAAATTGACAACAGCTGTCAAAAAAATTAAAAAAAATGATATACAAAACTATTAATACTTATCTTTTAGTTATTTATTATCCAACATAATGTCCATATAGCACATTAAAAATGTATAATTTTAATTTCAAAATCATATATTGTGGCTTAACACCACTGACACATCCAAATATATAATAAAAAACTAATCAGTTTTAGATATTCCTCTACATAGTTTCATATTTTCATTTTAGTAATATTAATCTATAACAAAAAGTGGATTTTTTTTAATACATGTTGATTTATGTTTATCATTGATATCATTTATACTTCATGTTAAGTCCATATGTCGATTGAGACTATTAATATATCTGACTCTATATGTAGAATGAATTATATTCTTCTTGTATTTTTTTCAAATGTATTCATAAATTACTTTTTTAGAAAATCACACCATGAATCCATATATATTGAATCTATAAACCCCATAGATGGGTTCTACCTATTAATCATGTATGAAATTCAAGATATATTTGTAATATTTAGGTACATTGTGAGAGGGATAAATCTATCATCCTTTTCATTAAGAAGATTTCTTTTCGTGGTTAACAAACTAGGTGTTTGAATAAAAATTCTATGAATTAATTTTACATATTTCAGAAATAACAATGTTTTCATAATTTATTATATATTCCCTCCATGGAATTCATTATCTGCCTCATTTTGGTAGCCATCAATTTTGTGAGACTCATATCAATTATTTATATTCAATATTTCTATGAAATTATGATGTATATTTATTCGTGCTTTATATGATATTGGAGGGATCTCCAATAAATATTCATTTCTAATATAGTGGGGTGTGTTTTTAAGTAATTAAGGAATGTGTCATCTCTTTCCTCACCTATTTCCATTAGAGTAACTTATTTCTATATTGTCCATTGTGAGTCATTCTTGAAAATAATTTTTTCATCTTTATAACTATATCATCTTCATTATTCATGAAAATAATTTTGTTTTTTTTCTTACTATGATGATTACTATGAGTGTATCATCATTGTCTTATAGTCTAACTTTCAATGGGAAACATTTTTCTCATCTAATATAGTAGACCAATTTTCTAGATCCACATATTTTCTCATGAAATAAATTTAATCCTTGTACATCATTAGGAAATAAATATTTTCATATTATTTCATTGGTTTCTATATTATAGAAATATCTTTCCATATATTTATTATTCATGAAAATAGAAATCTCTTCATATAATGATACCACTTCCTTGCCACTTCTCATTTGAGATATTACCTCATTAATTATTTTTCCAACATTTATCTCATTGGAATTTAGATAGAAACTCATGGTGTGAACCATTTTTCAACAAAAGTAACAGAATATTGTTACCTTCTTATGAGAGAATTTGTTTCCATATTTTTATTTATTTTTATACATAATACCTAATTATATATTTATATATATTTTAACACAAATTGTTAATGCTTCAATGAGAGGTGTCATAATCCTATCATTAGAGGTTCTCAACCTCTCTATATGTTCACTGAATTTATCATCATTATTTATTAATTTGGAATTAATATAATTCAAAAATAACAATACATAAATTCCAAATTTTCACATCACAACAGAATTTTTATTAATTTGGAAAAATCATTCCTTAAATTCATTCTCTATTGTGACTTATTTTCCAATATTTAGGATATGTTCTTCAAGAATATATACTCACAATATAATCTCCATATAAATATTTATTATAAAATATGTAATGGTTACTATAACTATCATCAACCGCTTATTAAGAAGTATAGAACATAAATGAATATAAGTCATGTATCATTAATGATATTACTTTAAACAACATTTTTATCCTAGGATTAGATTTTTTTTAATTTTTTCATCTGCGTTATTTGAAATTTATAACTTCATTTTTTCATCGCATCATCAATATAACCTAAAATTATATATATCCCCATGGGAAAATATAAATTTATATAATTTGAAACATCCCTTTAACCAATTTTAATGATAATTATAATGATAAAATTGTATTTAACATCCAACATATTTAGTATTTATTATCCTGATATTCTAATTATTATTATTGTTATTATTTATTATTCTTTTTTTATATGGTATTATTCATCAAAACAATTTACTAGTTTCTTATCTAGAGAACCTTTTATTCATCTCTTGTTGTTGACACATCAACACCATTTTTACTTTTTTCCTTACTTTAAATAATATCAAATGTATTACATAGTATATGGATGGTGGAATAATGAGTTGTTTTCATTGAATATTCATTATATAGAGATCTAATTAGGATATTTTATATCTACACATCATCAATCATTAAATATTCTTAGTCTAGTTGGTATCTCAAAGAATATATTCCAGAACCTCTTTATAAAAATTCAATAGGAATTTAAAATTTTCTTTTCTCCAATATTCATAGTTAGTTCCTATGAAAAATAGATTATTCTAAATTGATTACATGTTTCCAGTAAATAATATAGATATGGAGATCTAAATTTTCAATCAAAACATTAGGTTATAATACCACTTATTGGGATCTTGTTTCCTGAATCATCTAGAGATGGGAGTGAATCGGGGTCTAAACCATTTAAAATGATTCTTTTTTCCTATTCATTTTATCTATATAGATATTCTTTATTTAATAGTTGTAGTTATTAAATATATTTATCACTAATGTCATTTAACATGAATGAATATCATGTGAAAAATAATGGAATCCAAAATACATGGGTTCTACTTCATTTTCCTATAAGGGATTGTACTTGGAATATACACATTTTTTTTGTGAAATTGGACTATAAATCTACTATAAATAATTTTTTTGTTGATATATTGAATTTGAAAGGAATAGTTCTAATCTTAGGGAATTTCATGTACTTATTTTAATCTGAACTACTTGGAGAGAGGTATATGATATTTTATATACATATTGGTCTCCTTAAAATGTTTATAAACATAATGGTTTATCATTGAACAATATTGGATGATAAAAAATATTTCATCTTCTTATTCCAAATTGGATCCTTATTATACTATAAATTGATTCCGAATTTATCTTCTTCTTTTGATATAATCCTAACCTTGATTTAGATATGAAATCATTTGGTCTTCTAGAAAACTTAGCAAAAAATCATCTTCTCAATATGAGGATAAAACTATCACAGAATTACATTGTGGAAATATTTCATCCATAACACTATAGTATAATGGATTTATTTAAATCTCCCCTCAAGCCTCTTCTTCAAGATGAATTATATATGAAAATGGTATTATCACTACACATCCTTCTAATGGTCAAAAAACAAATTTGGAAGAAAAGATATCATCATTATCATAAATATAAATATTTCAATCTTTATAGTGTATATCCCCTTTTCTTATTTTTTTGATTTATATATTCAATATGATCTATTCTCTAATAATGTAATAAAAATTTCTAAAAGTTGTTTTATATGTTTTTATGCAACCAACAACCCAGATCCATTGGTTCATATCCATTATTAATCCTTTATTATTCCTAATCAAGATAGATTTGTTAAAAAATTCATGTATGATTAAAAATATAATTTAATCCAAATAACAACTTCATTAATAAATATATAAGTTTAACATTTTAAAAATATGTTATCATTAATTTTTTTTGGGTTATTCTCTTATATGGAATGGTGAGAACCAAAACTACCTTTTAGGGATCCCTCTCAACTTTCCACTTTGAACCCCATGTCATAATATTTTAATAGAATTTTACCTAATTTTCCCCTTTATCTTAAATAATATCCACATTGTCTGTTCTTCTCTAATAAAACAAATTCCTCTTATTCATGGGTGATGTTTGTCCTAACATAGTGTTGAACCATAGTAAAACTGTCATGAACCAGCTTGGGTACCCTGATAACCCAATAACTAAGCCATCACCGACTTAGCACGAAGGGCATTCCCGATCCCCATGGGTCAGCGACTAGGAACTAGAAAAATACCAATTGAGATTGGGAATGATTTTTACACTAACAATAAAGAAATAAAAGAAAAAAACTGTATTCATGTCAAATGAAACTCCACTAGGAGTACTTTACAAGAAAATTACAAGTCACAATCAATCCCAAAGTCCTACAACCCAAGTACCTAAAAAAAATAAAAAGAACTTATGTTCTCTAATGACACACTTCACGAAGTTCAAGTTTCACTAGTTGGATCCACCTCTAAGAGATCATTTTACTTTGCTCAAACATGGAACAAGAATGTCTAGAAACACCTAATGGAAAAAGTAGGGTGTGAGATAAAAATACCAGTAGGGTTTCACCATATATTCCATAGAAGATTAAAAAAATTGATTTATCAGGTAAATTAATTTATTTTTTAAAATAAAATTTGTAGGAAATTTTAAATCATAATTTAAAAAATCATGTTATATAGTTCAAATGATGGAAGAATAAATTAATAAAAGGATATATAAATTATAGAATATTTCTAAAACAATGGATTTAATATAATAGTAAAATAAAATAGTTTATAAAAATTAAGTTGGCATGTAATGTAGATCAAAATCATTGGAATACATTTATATCTCAAATATAAATAACAAGAAAGTAACATGGTCATCTTCAAAATTGGTACGATAGTATTTCTGACAATAGAAATCCGTACTAATAACACGATATCTACAAAATGTGTAACCATACATCCTCTAGAAACTGGTTAAAGTGGACTTTTCACCATAACCTAAGGGATGTTACCTACTACATAAATTCTTTATAATGATGTAGTAATCGTAGAGTGTTACCAAATAACTAAAAATCTCCCTATGAATATCATGTTCTCTTACAAATTCAATGAAGGGAAATTTATTTTAAGCCTTCTTAAAAAACATAATTTTCATACATCCATTTAAATGTAAATTTTCCATTTAAAACCAATATAGGTCTTAATAAACAACATGCCACTTTAACAAGACAAACCCAATGAGGTTTTATCAATACATTTTAATCTATTTTAACCAGTTACAAATCCATGAAAATCCAATTCCATCATTTCATAATTCATTTCCTCAATTAAATTAAACAATTTAATTGAAATAATTTCCAATAATTCCAAAATTTATGTTAAAAATTTTATGTTTACCTATGTCCATCAACACAACACAATTTTATGGAATTGGGGGTTTTCCAAATCTAATGCCAAAAACATTTCAAATTTACAAATTAATTGGAATTAGATTATATTATATCAATTGAAAGAAAGTTTATGCAATAGAAGTTTAATCAACTATTTAAATAATTCAAGTAATTCAAGGATAATAAATTCGGATAATAAGTACTGAATTACCTACCTCAATGACGTTGATGAAATTAACACTGATAAAAAACAATTTTTGGTTCAATACACATCTACATGGCCTTATTATTACAGTGATCGACCCACTAATGTTTGAAGATCGTTAATGGTTCCTTGAACCAATACCAATTATTTTATTTCAAAATGAAATAAAATAACAAAAGTGGTTATAAGTTCTATATCATGGATAATTTTTAAATTATTGATTAAAATATTACATATGATAATATTTTATCTCTCATGGATAATTTGAAATTATTAATTAAAATATTAAATATAGTAATATTTTACATACTACCACATTCGAGGAAGATCTAGGTTGTATAAACTCAACTAGATAGATAAATAGAGAAGGAAAAAGTGTTTTGTAGATTTTAAGAACCTGAAAACACACTATTAGGTACCCCCATTTAAAATATCCTATTAAATCGATGATTTAATCAAAATATAATGACAGAGTTATTAATTCATCCTTATTAATGCATTGTAATTGAAATGTATTAAAATGGTGATGAAACACGAGGTTTTGAAAATTGATTGGCCCTTCAATAGAGGATGTGTGGGTGTAGAAGATGAGGAAAATAAAAAAAAATGGTATTTAATTTCATCAAATTTGGATTTTTCATTAAATTAATAAAATTAATTTTCTAACTTAAAAAGAAAATTCCCCCAAATGCCTTTTGCTCATTAAAGTTATCCCTTGCCCAGTGTGAACACCTCGTTCTAGATACAATGTTGGTATCATTTTTCTCAAATGATAAACCATTTGAGATATAATAATTATTTATTAATAAAAAATTGAGTAAATAAATAATTTAAATAAATAAGTTCTTTTTCATGAGAATGTTGTCCAACTGTCTGACACCTACAAATGTTATAACCGACCTACTGTAAACACCTCGTTCTGGACCTATTGGCGAACTCAGATTTCTCATATGATACACCATTTTGTATATATTTAATTTTTTTAATAAAATAATATATTAAATATTATTTTATCACTTGATCATAATAGCGAGTCAATCGAACATCTGACATATTCGAATCTTATGCCCCTCCTATGATAAACACCTCGTTTCAAACATAATGGTGGTCTTAGATTTATCAGACGATGCCACATTTTTTTGTTATTTAATTATTTTGAATAAAATGTGCATACTTAAAATAATACAGGTAATATTTTTATTTAGTATTTACCGAGGCATTGTGTGTATCAGAATCACACAGTAAATCATTGTCGAACCCCAAAAAAAGATTGTCTTGAATATACCAAGATAGTAACTCACAGTTATGGATTTTAACACATTTATAAAAAATTAATGGATAAATCATTTTTCCAACTTAATATATTAATAATCTAGCAAAAGTAGGTTTATCAATACCTTTAATAGCAACATGATGTTACAACCTCCCTACCATAGGAACTATTTTCCCCTAGAAATCCTTTGAAGAAGCCTACATGTCAAAAAGATGAGGCCAATCCTCTCTCATTAGTGCCTCACTCTACCACATCTCATGATAATAAGAACCATGTTCCTATATCAGAAATATCAGAGGTATCATCCTCCCACAATGTACCTTGGTCTCAGAATCAAGAACCCTGACTATTCATTTAGTCACATAAAAATCAGGTTCCACTTTAAGATTACAACATCTCAAAACATCATATGTGTATGAGAAATACTTTTTAAGTTGAGATACATGAAACACATTATGTATTGATTCCAACTATGGTGGTGGTTTGAAATTATATTTAGCATTCACTACATGATTAAAACATTGAAATGTCCGACCAACACAACAAATATTTACAGGGACGACCATACAATGCCCCAAAAAGAGTCATTTTGATCACGAGTGTGTAACTATTGTTATAATAAAACTAAATCTTCCCCAAATGATCATCCTAATCCCCACCATAGTTAAGAACAAAAGTGTTAATCTTATACTCATGAAGAACATCCAATCAGGGCATCAACTCTTTCATTTCAGCTGGAGTCATGCTATAAGAGAGAATTGAAACTGGTTGAGTACCAAACATTCACTAATGGAATGATCACCTATACCGAAGGTTTTAAACCGTGGGTATCTACCATGAAACCATGGGTATAGGCTATACCCATAGTTTCATGAACTGTGGGCTGGAGAGGTGTCGGTATATCTCTATACCCACGGTTTTTACAAAATCATGGGCAGATCCCATGGAAATTTGATAATACCCACGATTTTCTTAAACCGTTGGTGTAAATCTGTCCCCACAGTTTTCAGAACCATAGGAATAGATTTTCATAGCAATATAACATACCCATAGTTCAATGAACAGTCAGTATAGATGCTTCCTGGACAATATTTATCTTTTACTACGGTTTTCATAATCATGGGAATGAATTTTCCAAATAATACAAATATACCCAGGGTTCATTGAACCATGGGCATAAATTCTTCTCCCAAACACAGCAGCTGCTGCCCGCAGCCTTCCTACTTCATGCTTATAGTGTACCCATAAAAAAACCATAATAGAATACCAAAACATTAAAACTGAACTTGCATTACTAATGAAAACTAGAAGAATGTGTGATAAAAACCACAATTGAACATACATTACCAATGAAAATTTTATTACCAAAACATAACTGGAATTAAATTATGGAGTATATACTTTTGCTAGTGCTAGATCCATGATCTGTAAAAAATACAGACATCCTACACCGGTTTGATACAGATGAAGCAATGAAGATAATTATAGATGAAGGAAGTTGAACAATCAGAAGATATATTGAAATGAAGAAAGAATGCAGATAAATTTTCAAAATACGATTCCTAGAAAAAATGAATTATTTATCCAAAATATAAAGTAGATATCACTAGAAGTAGAGGAATCAATGTAAGCTAAATGAGACAACCTTGAAAAATTTCATAATACATTACTAGAAAATAAAATATCTTAGGAACATTTAATGAATATGAATAATGCCAGAATGTAGAAATATACAAGTGAGATGTCTAAAATAAGTCTCCAATGATTTATAATCATTAACAGAGTCAAATAAGAAGTATAAAATCTGTTCAAAATTTCACGAGGAAAAATAAAGACTAATTAATGAACAAAATGTTGTTTAGAAGGAAATGAAACAAGGAAATACCAATGTTTTAAGAGAAACTATGTTGGAGATTGAAGGTTACATGACATACTGAATATATGGAGAAGAATATTCTAAAATATAAGGATGAATTTTACTTGGTTTCACATTCAATAAAAGAGGTCCCACACAATAAGCCTATTGATAATAATGAGAAAATTAGGTTGTCTACATGGATAAATGATTATACAGTTAGGAAAAGATGATTAAGGATTATCCCAATGTTAATGTTGGAAAGTATGGAAGATCTCTTAAGAGTGACATCTATCAACAATATAGGTCTAATTAAAGAGAAAGTACCACTCCTTATCTCCATTCATTTGATGTTTTCTAACATGTAAGGAATTCAAAGAATCAAATATTGGGGAAGTTATAAGATGCTATTACTACTGTATAACAATAGAATATTCTCATCATGGAGTATATAAACTACAAAGATGGTGAGAATGTGTGTTTATACCATTCGATGGATGAAAACACGTCAAAAGGATTTTAAAGAGTTTGAAATCATGAAATATGTAATTATTTAAACATCATTATAAATATGAATGAATATGTATTCAAATAACATTTTATTCCCATTTTTTTATTTCTTGCATAATATATTTTTGATGTGCTTGTGGGGATGTGATAAAGATTTTCAGTTCTTGTTAAATATATTTAAAACTTACCCAACATTTGAATTTAATAATGGTATCAGATACATGATAATTCATGGAAAAACTTGATGTCTTGGTGAACAATCAATTATTTTCTACACTATGTTAGCACATGTACACATGAAGTAGATTAAGTGAAGGATCTTTATTATGTTTTATGTGGTGTTATCCCTCTCTCACAAATGAATCATTTTTTAATCCAAATCATGATTTTTTCATCAAAAGTTCATTCCAAGAAACACCCCATATGTGAATTGCCTCTTCATGTTCCAGCCAACATGTGTTATTCATGGGAACCGAGATGGTACTCGAGATCTGATTATACCTCTCTTTCACTCCCAGTCCACCAAACATCTATGTGCAATACAAAACATCCAGGTGTAATACCCAACTTCCAGGTGAAAAATTCCCCTGCTTCCAGCAACCGGGCCTCTCTGTCACTACCTCAATGCACTTTTTCAGGATTCTCTATCGCATGCTCTCTGATGTTGTTCATGTTCTTCCCACATGTGGTGTCACATGATCTCCCTTTTGTGTCTTTTTTAGGTTCTACATCATATTCTATATGAATTTTTTTGGGAATCCTATTTCAGGCATGGTTTTTCAGTTTTTTTTCAGATTACTTTTTCCAAGTATCCAGATGACCTTTTTCAGACACTCCTCATTCAGATAACCTTCTACAGATTCACTATTAAAGGCATCCTCTCTGTGATTCTTTCATAACATTCATTGATGGCCAAGAATATGAAAACATCTATATAGAGGATCATCTTCCTTGAATGTTCTGAAATTGTCCCCAGTGTCCATGGGGTCTTGTTCAACTGTCTTGTTGTTTACCCTTGTCTTGCTATCTGTATGGTGGACCTATCTAGATGATTCATCCATAGAGACCACCTTTGAATGTGATGGTCCCATGGTTGAAAAAATCTATGAGGGGAAAATCAACACCTAAGGGAAAGTGGGATTTGATCCTGGAACTATGGGGATGATGGTCCCCTTCCATTTCCACCTGCGCAGCCCCAAAGGGGTTAGATATATGAATTACATTATTTAGTGTCATTGTTTGTCTTGATGTAATTTTTTCAAAGGTGGATATTTTGGTGGAGATGAGTTTCTCATACTATTCTTTATCATTTACCACTGATGTATAGGATGGGAGGATCTACTTGTTGGTACAAATGTGACATAACAATGGTGTTTATTCACCGCTCCTCTGGATTTCAAATAATACTGTATATAAAAATCATTGTAGACACATGAAAATCTTTTATAATTCATCAAAATATCTAAAAGGATATTGGTACTTGGCCACATCCTCCAATTTCACCACATACACACTCCATGATCAACCGGTGTTGCGTCAAGAATGTACCATTTTCATGATCACCATAGTCAATAAAAGACACAATGACACCACTACTTGGTTAAGTGATAATTTTCCATCCTATATACTGGAATGATCACCTTGGATGACTGGTTCAAGATAATTTTCATCACAAACACTTCATAAAATTATTGTGTTAAAATTTCCCATCGTTTTTTTTTTCCCTCACTAGAAATTAAAATTTATGATCAACTATACAATTATTAGAATTCTATGATCTTTCCTGATGAAGTTTAATAACTTGGTGAGAAGAGATTACACATATTGCACATCCTTGAAGTCTTCCATCATAGTTTAACGTAAGTGTTCCATACGACATTACACATCACTTTAATTATTATAGGGGATTTGTTATTATCCTAGAGAATTACTATGAAACCAAGTAATTATGCTATCTAGTTTGATAAAATGTGGTAATGGACTCCTATCATACATATGGTATTCCCTTAAGAGCACATCATGCCTACTCCCAATACAATGTTTCTCAAGAATTTATTTTCATAGATTCAAAATGCGTTAATAAACATCCTTACTACATAATGTTAAATTGATTGGAATAGGTACTCATCATACCACCATAACCATCATGGAAATGACATCATTGTAATTTTATAATTAAATATATTTTGGTGTAATTGTTTTTTTGGGGGGTATTAAATGAAAGAGTTGTATGTGAGGGGGGGGGGGGCTAAAAATAGTTTTCCAATTTTCCAGCTGGACGTTGCTGGTGCCAATCCTTGGGAGGTCCCAGCTGGCCCTTCGGATGGAGAGGACTTCTTCATTTAGGGATTCATACCTCCCCTTGTTTTCTTCATCTTCCTCCATCTTATTCTTCCACTTATTTTTCTGTTAAGATAATTTGTTGTAATCCAAGATTCTAGGGATATTTAAAAATGTATACATAATTTGTTTTCTACACTCTCTCTCTTTTATTGACCTAACACTCTGTATAGTTTAATAAAATTAAAATTATTTTGGTTTTTCCTACTAATATGATGTTCTAATTCTTTCATTCTAATATAATTCAATGTAGCCCCAATTTATATCAGTTAGTTTTTTTTTCAAGTCTGTTCAGAACCATTATTGTAAGAAATATATATTACTATTTAGTATAGAAACATGGTCCTAAGTACAAGAAATCAATGATTTATTAAATTTAATGGTTAAAGGATAAGGGAGCCTAACTCAAACTCAAAGCGCTCTTCCTATGATGAAGGCAACTCAAATATTCCATTTACCGCTTGCACACATATGCACTTTAGCATATATTAATGGACACCTAGCCTCTATGTACATATTTTCCGGGCCAAATATGTATATAGGGATCCTTACATATATATGTTTATACATGAATATACCCCTTTACCTTTCACATGTATTCATTTAAAATATATATATATATATATAAGCACACCTATCCTTAATATATATATTGAAATGGTCATGAGTGAATATATATATGTGGGAACTTATATATGTATATTCCTACCTATGCATAAATTTGCAAGTCGCCTTTGACAACAGCTACCCGAAACCACCGCAGTAGGGCGAAAATACTCTAGAAAATCTCAAGAAACTCAAAACACCAAAACCGGTAAATTTCTAAAAAAAACAATGAATTGAAAGTGAACAAAAAATTACTAAAACCAATGGAGATACCACTTTCCTTGATGGAGGTGGCTATAATCAGCCTTTAATGGGACCCAAGAGAGATAAACATCAAGAATCGACCAAATAATCCACAAAACTTGTTAGGATTCAGTTTTTGTTATCTAGAATTAAATGAACAGTGAAGAGGAACCCATAAATATGTCATAAGTCGATCCATAATAAAGAAAACAAATCTTAATGAAAACACTACTTTTTCATGAATTTTATCACCTGGAAACAAAATAGGAGCACCTAATAACATTGTGTCCCAAAAAATTTAAAAAAAAAATTATCAATAGTATTAAAGAACAAATCCCACCAACAAAAATCATATTGAAAAAATTGACTAAAACATACTCAAAAATCCAAAAATGATAACAATAAATATTATGCTACATGGAATTCAGATGCATAGTATACTAAGAAATCATTTTTAAACTTATAATAAGAGAAAATCATTTCAAAACTTATAAGCATATCAACATTTAATTTGTAAAATAAATTATAATAGAAACAAAAAATATACTAAGAGAAGACAAAAAAAACATTCATTAATGTTCTATAATATATTGAATGAAAAGGGAATATCAAATCCAAATTTATATTTTAACATACAAATTATCTACACATATTTCTCTCAACAATATAGTTATTTCTTTTCATCTATTATTTAAATGAAATACCTTTTTTAGTAATATCTATTAGTCGTTGAAAAAATGGATGGTAACCATCAAAATAGTTTTTCCATTAAATAAAAATTATTATACCCCCATATTCCTCTATCAACATGTTTAAATGTATTCACAAATACTTTCATATTGAGTAAATATAGATTAGTATTTAGAATTTACTTTAGCATAAATATAACTAAAACAAGGTTCAAAAAATAAATAAATATTCCCTTTTGGAAGAACTCCCTGATTTATTGTATCTACCCATTCACCCTAAATCACACAATTAGTTAGATACAAATAAATTATATAAGGGGAGAGTGATACCTCAGAGAATTATTAATTTTTGGATTACGGTAGCCCATGGTGAAGCAACCCATTGTTCATTGGTTTATTTTAGACCTTACTATTGGTTATGGTTTTAACATTACTTATTAAAGAATCATTTAAGATTTTCTATCCTACCTTCATCATGGTTATAAGAAAAGAACTTGCATTCCACTTTTCTTGTTCCATCATTCTGAAGAATTCAAACTAGTTTGCCCATGAGATTAATAATTACATGGAAAATTCTTGATTATATTCATATGTTATCATATGTAATGGAAGAATATTATTTCTTACTTATCTTAATTAGTTTTCATGTTTGTTAACTTTGATATATTTTCCCTTAATTGGTTCTTCGTTAATTTCATTCTTATTTCTCCCCAACCTCTATAGAAATATCCACCTTTTATTTCCTAAACTTATTTATTTTCTTCTTTTAATTATATGTGGTATACTATGGGTGTAACATCATTGATACAAGATTCTACTTCAGTTGAGGTCTTATTTCAATAAAAAAATTATATTTGTTCTCTTTTATTTCAGTGTATATACTCCCCATATATATCATATGAAGAGAGGAATTCTCATTGATCTCTTTTTTATCATCCCACTACGCTAAAATTAGATATTCCCATGGTTTTTACATATAAATCACCTCCATAAAAAACATAATTTTTTAGTATTTAAACTATTATATTGATAAATTAATGTCTTCTACCACCATTGAGACCTCCGGCTTCTAGACACACACTCATTTTGTACACCACATTTCGATAATAGTAGAGCATTTTTGGTATTTTGTGATAGTATATACTTATATATTTAGCGTCATATGAAATTCTTTTCACAATGTACCTTTATTCATACAATTCATACCTAATATAGATTTGAAAGATAAATAAATCACCAAAAGGCTCAGATTAAATTGCTCCAAACTAAGAGAGTAGAATAAACAAAACTCAAATGGTGTTAGATGATCCGTGATGATCCAAACCTCTTTTCCATCGGTAGTGGATTCCAAAACATGGAGATGACAAGATAGAACCATGATACGCCCTTGAAACAAGGATCAAAGTTAGAATATCAGAACCTCAAATCACCTAGGGTTTGGCAGAATGAAACTAGGCAATGAGAGAGAGGAAAAATCTAAGAAATTGAAAAATTAAATACGATTAATTCTTACTTATAAGTAACAACCAATATCCATCATGAAATTTGAGAGAAATGGTTGAAGGAGATGGAGCTAAGAGAGGGGGCTTCCATTTTGGGTGTTCGGCTGTAAGGGATCTCACACGTGACTGGGGAGGATAAGGGGGCCGAGGAACATCGCCAGAGGAGAGAGAACTGAGAGGGGATGGGGGATTTCACTGATGTTAGGGATCTGGGAGGGGAGAGGGGGGCGTTGCTGGAGGAGAGGGAGCTAAGATGTACTAGGGGAAGGGAGGTATTGGACGTGACATTGAGGTGGAGGAAGAGGCCAGGACGTTGAGGCGGATCCATATACTAGGAGGTCTAGGTTGGGGAGGGATGGAGAGGCCCGAGAGGTGATGGTTAGGGAGGGGAGGAGAGGGACCATTCATGGAGCCCGATGATTTTGTGAAATCGGGAGGTGAAGCCTGATAGAATGGTCAAATTTGGGGATGTTTATCCACTGTTTTAAACTAAACTGTGGTTATTGAAAAGATTATATCATCTATACCTTCAGTTCTTCTAAACCGTTAGTATATATGCATAGGGATAGATCCATTTTATAGTAGTTATTAGGTCAATTGAAAACTCAAAAAACCATACTGGTGGAAACCAGGGAAGTAAAAAATGAAACATTTTTACAAACAAAACAATGAATGGATGGAGATCACCACTCCTCGAATATTGCTACTGATCAAAATAAAACACTTATATCACTTTCCCTAACTCTGTATAAAAAGGTCCAGCTCAGCTCAAACATGGGTCTCATTCTCCTAGAAATACTAGAGGCACATATAGTGTAATAAGGTAGACATGTTGAAGATAAAAATCAATATAGGCTTTATTTTCATTCATCCAATCATTCCAGAGTATGACCTCAAGGGATTCCATATCAAGAACCAAAAATCTCTAAGAAAGCATGATATCTGATAGAGAGAAGACAGAAGCAGGACAAAGAACACCCTACTCTCTCTTCACACAAAGGGGTGTAATACTATCCATTGACTAGATAAAATCTCTATAGTGAGATAAAAAATATTAATGACACGATTATAAATAAACAAGTTAGATACACCTTTATCAAATAGAGTTGTCACTAACGATAAAGCTATTGTAATGGTACCACTCATGGTTGATGGAAAAATATCTACTTCTTCTGGAGACTCTTCCATTGCATAAAGAAGCTTCGTTTTGGATGCCTATGGCTGGAACCATTTTGTACAAGAATAATTTTATTTCCCTATAGTTTTTGGAGGTTTTGATGATATCATGTCACTCTGTGGAGTGGAAAATTTTGGGGAAAACATCTATAAGGTCGCTAAACATTCATAGGACCATATTTCTATTGGTCATCTCAGGCTTGAAAAACTCAACATCCTTGGCCAACATAATTGACTCTATATATAACTGGTTGGTTAAAATAACATTCAATTACTTCCAATATATGCCCTCATATTTATTTTCCACCACTATTGTGTCCCATCATCTCTTGTTTGGTCACTCCATCATGTAGGCAGCACACTTCACCTTGATCTCGTCCAGTGTCTCCAAGAACTCAAATAAACAGTCTATCATACCAAACCATTGTTTAACAAGTTGACTATTAGTGAAGCCTTTGAAAAATGGTGGTTACTTGTGAAAAAACTCTTATGAATTATTTCCAATATCATCAACCTAAGGACCCATAGTTGGAGCCTGAACGGGGACAGGTGGTGATGCCTTCCCCCAATAATGGACAGTACAGAAAAAAACCTCAACATGATTCAAATTCATAATAGGATACCCTCACTGAGGTTCAGCAGAATCCTCATCCAATATATATTTTTTCACATATTCTCAATGACGTATTGTTACAAAACATCACCATACAATATTAATGTCATTACGTATTGCTCAAATAGGGAAAATATGGAAATTAATCTCAATATAAATAACAAACAAGAGTTAGATTTCACTTTATCCAAATAAAAGTAGGTAAAATAATATAAATAATCCATAAGACAATCTTTTCTAACCACCACTGGTGATTTATGGTTCATTGTGGTGAGAGATGGCTAGAAACTAAATATCAACAGCCTCCTAAGTCATGAAAATATTTTAAAAATTCATAAGAACTTCATGAAAAAAATCTAAACCTAGAGATCTGATGCCATTTTTTCATGAACTGGTCTGGGTACTCTAAAAACCAAATAACCGAGATAGCTCTGAAATTGACCTAAGGGGGTTTCTGATCTCCACGGGTCAATAATTTTGCACATGGCATCAACTAAACTAAGAGTGGGAAGGATTTTACCACTAACAATGATAAAAAAAGAAAAAAAAGAATGCATATCAAAAGAAACTCCATTAAGTGTAATGCATCAAAAAATTACAAGGAATAAAAATGTCCAAATTACTACAACCCACATAACAATGGAAATAAAAAATCTCAAGGTCTCTAAGGACACACTTCCCCAAGTCCAAAGATCAATTGCTGGATCCACCTATAAGAGATCTTTTATCCTTTCTCAAACTTGGAATGAGAAACACTACAAAAACGTATTGAAAAAATGTAGTGTGTAAGATGAAAATCCTAGTATGGTCTCAAAACAAATTCCAAAATAGATTTTAACAAATGATTAACAAATTGAATGATTCGAGTTTTTAAAATAAAATAATTTTGACATATAAAAAAATAATTAAACAGACTATACTATACAGTTAAAATAATGGAAAAGTGCATTAAAAAAGGCTTTACAATTGATTGAATGTTACAAAAAACGACATGAATAAAAATTCTACACAAAACAGTTTATGTAAATTTAAAAGGCATGTAATGTAGTTCAAGATAAATTGAATACATTTATATCTCAAATATAAATAACAAACAAGCTACATGGTCATCTGCCCAATAGGTATGATAGTATTTCATCTATATGAATCCACACTTTCTAAGTGATATCAACAAAATGAGTACATATACGTCCTCTGAATACTATCCAGAGAGGACTTTCCACCATCTCTTAATGAATGTGACCTAATGCATGTATATTTAAAAACATTTAAGTATTCATATAGTGTGTCCAAATAACTTATAGTGTACCTTAGGCTTTCATGTCCTCTAACCCAATAAATGATGGGGTATTTATTTGAAGAAAAATTAAAATACAATTAAATTACATAGTTCCATTAAAATGCACATTTTACATTTAAAACCAAAACATTTATAAATAAAAAACATTCCTCTTTAACAAGATAAAACCACTGATTTTTTATCAAAACATTTTAATACATTTTCAGTAGTTTGAAATCTATGAAAAACCAATTCAATCCATTAAAAATTTAATTCATCAATTAAATTCAATAAAATAATTGAAATTATTTCCAAAAAATCTACAATTTATATTAAACAATTTAAATTAATCATTTCCCATCGATACATCCCAATTCAATTGAATTAGGGGGGGGGGTTCAAATCAAATTTAAAAACCATTTCAAATTTCCCAATTCACTGGAATTGGATTTTATTATATCAGTTGATAGGAAGTTTAAGAAACTAAATTTATTTATACTATAGAAATAAATCGAGCAATTCAATGTTAATAAATTTATCTAATAGGGATGGAACCACCTCCCTCAATTTCGTCAATGTTAGTGACATTGATAAACCACCCTGTTTGGTTCAACACAGCTCCTCATGGCCTTATTATCATATTCTTCGACAAACCAATGGTTGATGATGATTAAGGGTTCCTAGAACAGATACAAATTATTTTATTTTGAAAGGAAATAAAATAACCAATGTGATTATACATTATCCCTCTTCGATATTTTTTAAATTATTGAATAAAATATTAAGATTGATAATATTTTATCTCTGGTGGATAATTTCAAATAATTGTTTAAAATATTACATGTGATAATATTTTATCTCGCTTGGATAATTTCAAATTATCAATTAAAATATTATATGTGATTATATTTTTTCTCTTTTGGATAATTTCAAATTATCAATTAAAATATTGCATGCGATAATATTTTATTTCTCTTGGATAATATCTGGATTATCGTTTTATATCAACACATGTGTTTGAAATAATTCTTCAATAGTTCATATAATTACATGATGATAATTTTATATTTAATAAAATTATATTTAACTTCCAAATGAATTATCAAATATATATATATATATAACTTTTGATAAAAATAAATAACATTAGACAATTCTTCATAATTTATTCCTTATGTGGTTATCAATATATATATATATATATCATTTGATAATTAATTATGTTTTTATAACAAAATAATTATAATTTGATAATTTTATACCATTATCCATTCAATAATTTTATGAAATTATCATTTGTGAAATCATCATAGTTATTGTTTTAAAATTTCCCCAAATTATTCATTGATTACTAATTATTTTTGAATATCATTTCTTTCAACAAGATTATATTGTCATAAATTGATGTAATTATCATAAAATAATTATCTATAATTATCCATATTGATTATCTCAGATTATTATTCACATATCTATCAATAATTTTTCAAAACCAAAATTTCAATAATAAACATTAGATATTTCACAGAATTATTATTTGATAAGTTGTTTAAATCGTCATTTGATAATTATTAACAATTTTTTTGATAAATTTATTTTAAAATAAAAATTTATAATTTGGAAAAGTAGATTCAATAGTTCATTACATCCTTTAAATGAAGAATATGATTTAGGTTATTCTTTTGGATATGAATCCAATGGCACTAACAATGTTTAATTTGGAAAAATTACATATGAGATATTGAATTTAAAAGATAGAAAGAATATTAAAATAAAATAAAATAAAAAGTACTTACAACCTACACACATGATCCTCACACTAAAAAGTGGAACAAATTGTTGGATACAGGAGCCGAATTAGATCAAGAAATACCTACTACAACATGTAAGGAAGATATGGGTTTCATAAACTCCACAAGATTGAGAAATATTTAAGTCCAAGGTGTTTTTGGATTTTAAGAACCAAAAAATAATGTTTTGATAACCCCCATATAAAACATCATATTCTATATGTGATTCAATATAAATTTTATAATGAAGTTATCAATTCCTCTTCATTGTTGCATTGAAACTGAACTGGATTAAATAAATGATGAGAAGGGAGGTTTTAAAAATTGAATGAAACATCAATGGATGATGTTTGTGTAGAAGTTGAATGAAATTTAAGAAAAAAAATTCCATTTTATTTCATTTAATTTTTATTAATCATTAAATTAACCAACTTAATGATTTTACTTAAAATTTAAATAGCACCAGATGCCTTTTGCGCATAAAATTTTTACCTTTTCTAGCGTAAACTCCCCTTTCCAGGCACAACAATGCTCTCATATTTCTAATACGATGAACATTTGGATAGTTATTAAATATTTTTTAATTAAAAAATGGAAAAAATAATTATTTCAAATAAAAATGGTTTTTTTCATGAGTGAGCCATCTGAATGTTCAATTCCTAGAAATGTTATACCTCGCCTAGGGTAAAAAATACATTCTAGAGATATCAATGGCCTCATATATCCTATACGACTCTTCGTTTGAATGATATTTATTTTTTTGTAACAAAATAATATATTAAATAATATTTAATAACTTTATCTCAAGAGAGATGCATCCAAACATCTGGAGCCTTCAATTGTTATACCCCTCCTACGGTAAACACTATATTTTAGTCATAACGGTAGTCTCATATTTGTCATACGACCCACTATTTTGGAGTTGTTCAATTATTTTGAATAAATTAGGTGCACTTAATATAATATAATTTATATTATTATTATATATTCACCAAGGGTTTTCGGGGCTCGGAATCACATAGTAACTCAGTGTCGAGCCCCAAAAAATATTCAAGTGAATAATCCAAGATATTAACTAGAAGATAAGGACTTTAACACATTTATAAAAAATTCACTGATAATTCATTTCTTCCCAAATGTTATATTAAAAATTTTACACAAGAGAGTTTATCAATAACTGAAACATCAACTGGATGTTAAAATAACCATTATTCCTAGTTTTTCAATGATCCATGAATTGATTATTCCTTTGAACATGATAATGAACACTATCTATACTACAACAATTCTCTATGATTCTACAATAGGAACTATTATTGAGTTAATTGTCATTACCTAAAAAATATATCCTTTCATCGATGATAATAACTATGGTTGGCCACATTTTTTATTTTTTTTACATATACACCTTTCATTTTCAAAATATAAAATATAGAATATATGAATGTATCAAAACCATATAAACAACCATATCATAAAAATCCATAAACAATAATTTAATGGAAAGGAATGTATATTCAATAATTTTTTGGATGTTTGAGGATTACTTTTTTTTTATAAATGGGAAAATATTTGAAAACAACATATACATTTTAACATGGTATAATTGTTTTCCAAAATAATTTGTTCGTATATTTACTATAATATTTCATTCATAACAATTTTGATTCATTCAAAAAAACTCACCAATTACCATCCCATCCTTTTTTTCTATGAAAATCATTTGAAAACAAAGGATGAGAAAAATAAAGACTACTGAAGGATATAAAACTAATGTAATCTTTTCATCCAGTAAAACTCACACACATATTTAAGAATGTTTTCCTGTTTTTTAAAAACTTTACATTAAAATAATAATATACTTACAAAAAAAGAAACATTATTTCAGAAATATTTTGATAAGAAATATAATAAGAAATAAAAATGCAGAAATTTTAGTCATGAAGAATCCTTGAAAAAATCATAGAAATTTGACATTAATAAAATAAACTAATCTAAAAAGGGATAAAGATTCATTAAATCATACCATCATATTTATATATTAAAAGACAAAAATAATTCCATAAAACCTTTTTTTAAATAATATAAATAAAAGTATGCACATTGGGATAATATCTACAAATAAGTCCTATAATCAAATTTATAATCACCATTAAAAATACAATGACAAAACCATTTTATTCTAACATATATCCCCATGAAAAAAAATAATTAACTAATAAATTCAGGGCATATATAAAACCCATGTATTATCATAATAAATTCCATAAAGTATAAAATTATTTAAATAAAATAATATTATATACTCATTTTATAACATTAAATAATTTTCATTTGAGCCCATAAGTTAAATATCATTTAGTTTTCTCACAAAAATGGGAAGAAATATCTTTTTCTCTTTAAGATTTTTATACAAAAAAATATTCACAAATATAATAATACTAAAATATTATATATAAAACCATAGATACATGAATATAAATATTTATAATTAATAATGTATATGGTGTTTTTAAATTAGGGTCATGTGGTAGATGATAAAAATATTTATTTACTTTTTTAATTCTATTCTAAAATAACCAGTGTGGAAGTCATTGAAATTCTTAATGGAAGTTAAAGAAAGATTTGAATTTATTTCATAAATTATTTCATTATAAATTTTACTGTTATTAAAACATCTCATCAAAGGTGGTTTTAAAGAGAAAACATTTGAGTGGAGTTTTTTAAGAAATTTTAAACAAGGTTTCAATGAAAAATCTTATACCTCATGAATTGAATCACACTGTGCATTATTTAAATTAGTAAATATTAAACATAAACTAATTATTTGATATCATAATAACCATTTTAATTTTCATTCAATTATTTTTATTCTATTTTATTCTTTTATTATCATGTTATATTAGGTTATCATGTTATTTAACTTCATGTCAAACATTTTAGGATCGCTCGGTCCAAAATAGGTTCAGTGTGTTGATCGTGGTTAAAATGGGTAATGAAAAATCATCTCAAGAAAAAATTATTATCATTATAATTTTAATACACAAAATATACATTAAAAAAATCCATGTAAGCTGGTGATAAAAATGAAATTCATCGTTTCGTCGAAGTGGTAGTCTGTATATATACAAGAGCACTATTAAAACTTTTCAAATACAAAGAGGGTTAGAATTTAGATAATATAATATATTATAATAATAATTATTATTAATTAATATCACATATATATATATTTAATCCATATTTATAACAGGACACGTGAGTTGGAAAAAGGAAAATAAAATACATCACTTTGTAGATGAGGAATTCATCATGTTAATGGATGACATTTTAATTTTCCATGAGATGAAAATATGGTATAAATTAGTTGTTCCAAAATAATAATAAAATTTTATTATAGTAAATATATTAATTAAATAATATTAATATGGATAGAATATTTTTTAATTATGTCAAAGAATAAATTAACCTAAAACAATTAGGTTTAAACTTGTAACTCCTCCTTGGACATCTTATTTTGGATTACTTCTAACCCTTTCTAATATTACCCATTTTGGAATACCAGGATCTCTGGACTATGAATATAGAATATTTATAGGTATTTTTGAATTTATTTATTAAGCTATAGTGATCAATGTGTGTGGATATGTGAAGAGAGGAGATTATCTTTTATAATTGAGTGGACCAACTCCTTGATAAATATTAAGAACATTTTAATATAATAAGTTTTTTAATCCATTTAAGTTGATCTAATGAAGTGAAATTTTGAATATATGGTATTATATGGTATAACTAAACTCAACGAAGAATAATTATGATAGTATATTGAGATATTTTATGCCTTATATCTTGTTTTATCTTCCCTTAATAACTCTTTTTTCATTTACTCTGTTAACTAACATTTACCATGATATCTATTCTTTATGATTAAAAATGAAACATGAACAAATTTTAATATTAAAACATATTGATATCATATAAGAGATAAATTTTCAAAAATAAAAATTCAATTGGTGATAAATTATATTTTTAATATATATATAAATAATTCAATAGAAAATAGGTTTCAAAAATTTTAATTTTAAATCATAAAAATTATTTTATACCGAAATGATGTAAAATGATTATTATTATTCAATTAATATTATTTTAATTCATAAAATTATAATTATTGGATATAGAAATCTATATATCAGTAAAATGAACAATGTGAATACATTCAAAAAACATAATAATTATAAGTATTATTTATTTGAATAAAAACATTACTATGATTTCCCTAATATAAAACATACATATATAAGTTCATTAATATATTTTAAAATTAATTATATTAAAAATTAAATATATAACTCATCTAAAAAAAACTTTCATACGAATCCAGGTCATTCTTATATCATGATAATATCATTCAATGATATTATTATTAAAATCAGTCTTCTTCAGTACTCACCTAAAAAAAATATTTAGGAAAAATATATAAAAAAATATATTATGTTTATTTGGAAATAGAGATATAAAATTTGAAATAAATTTTAAAATTTTCATTTTCTAAAATATAAAGGTGTTAATTTTTAAATAAAACCAACTAATATATGAAAAAACAATTTTCATTAATAAAATTGTCATTTTTGATTAAAAATTTATATAAATATATTTACAAAACAATATTTAATATGAAAAGATACAACGTTGACACAGAAATAATAAAATTGATATATTTGTATTATTAATTGGGTCATCACATTCTTCCCATTTGAAAGGAATTATATCCATGTAATTTTAATCATTATATAACTGGGAGAGGATATTTTTCTTAAATGCTTTTTTTTATAAAAAAACAATAACCTTTCATATTTATTTCAAATAGAATGGAACAAGAGGAACTATGCTTAGAAGAAAAAAAATATACCATGGATATGAAGTCTAGTGTGATGCAGGGGTCTATAATAATCAATCCTGATGGAATCCCCTCCAAAAATTTGAATACATTTCCTAAGAAATGATCCATAACTAGAAAACATAATTTCAACATCTTGTGTAGGAATAAAGGCCAAGAATTCATCCACTTTATTCCCATTGTACTTAGTTTTAAGGATATCTATGGTATTTGTGATGAGATACCTATACCTATGAAAAAGATACACAATGGAATATGGGGTGGCTTCAAGAGAACGAATCAAATTATAAATTATTGTAGAATCTATTTTTAATATTCCCAAAGGAATTCTTTTATGAGTAAAAAAATTCATGAATATGAACATGGAATGTTCATCAGCATGATGAGAGTATCCATTACTAAAAATTTCAAAGAAGGAAATGATAATAGTTCCTCATGAATCCTGAACTCTGGCACCTCCTCTCATTATTCCCTAACTACATAACCCATATGTATTAAGTTTCAAACTATAGATATGAGGGAATCATCGAAATCATTGTCCCTTGAGTAAACTATTTACAACATAATGGGGGATTTTTTCCATCTAGTACAACAACTTTTCATGGAACCTCCTCCATTCTTATGATCTGGTGGGCTATGCCAAAGATAAATATTTTAGTTTTAAAAATGATAAATGATATCGAAAAAAAATTCCACCATATCGGACATTGTTTCTTATAAGTTGAATACATTAGTAGCCCGCCACAATAATATCCACCACACCTTTTTCTTAGGGAAACTGATATTACCAACCTAGAACCAACATTGGATTAAATACCAATCCATATCTTTAAGAGAGGATATACCAGTGAATTCACTAAAATCAATCAAACCATGCATGCTATTTCTCTATTAAAAATAAATGATCCAAAATTTCTACATGATGAACCATGGAAAAATAAAATTGGATGTAAGGAAGATACCTTTTTATGTCAGATTTACATCATTAGGGAGCACATGATTATTAGTGCATTAAAGGATAATTTGAGTTTTACAGGGAGCTATTTTCCATAGATAATTTCACCCCACTAATTGAGGAAATAATAATCTCACATGAATATCTGATAATCCATTACTAAAAAAACTCTTTAATAGGTTCCAAAAAACAAACACTTAATAGTTTTCATGATTGGATATATACTCTTCAAAATATCACATACTTTATTATTGAGGATAACCTTAATGAAGCATGGTATCTTATACTCTGGTCTTAATGTAATGTCCAATGTAGGACATCTATAGAATCCCATATTTGAATATATCCAATTATGAAACCAAGAACATATATCACCCCAAATGAAAATCCATTTGGTGTGACCATTTACTTTTGAACTATGAAGATGGATCGATCACAATAGAGGGGATTTGTTTCCTATCGACACTTCTATATTTATCCCATACATAGATGCTGTAAATTTTCCACCAAGCATACACCTCATTACGGCCTCCATTGATAAGTTATCATGAAAAATTGAGTAATTTCCAAGGAACTTATAACATTGATACCACCTTCCCACATTTATTCTTTTAAACTACTTTAGGATTCCCAATGATGGTTAGATTTAGAAAGACCATCACAAACGAATGAAGAAAGAATGTTATTGATGTATTTATGACCACTTTTGGGAACCTTGAAAATTGAATGATAATTCATGGTAATGGAATAGATAATATAGTTTACCTAGGTATTTTTACCTCTAAGGGATTGGAAATAGTTCTTCCAATCTAAATGTGACTAGTGATTTTACTGAAAACCTAATCGATGTGATGAACATAGAGTCTTGGAGAAGAAATAAGGGAACCGATATAATCCATAGAGAAGTTTCTTCTATGCATTTTGAAGCTATATTTTCTAGAGGATACACATCTGTTTCATCAAATGTTGAAAATAAACGTACTACACTTCTCACAACTATCAAATTTCCACACTATTTTCAATACCCAACAAAAAAATTGTTGATTCAATGGATAGATATTTTATTATTGTTAGAAAAAATGAATGTGTAATCTGAAAACATCAGATGGGGGATGCCACTAATATGAGATCCATAATAGAATATTTGGACAGAACCATCCAAAATGATTCTATTGATGAAACTATTAAGGGATTATTTGGTTTTTATGAAAATATTTAAGAGAGTAGATCTCCTGGCATAAGGCCCTGAGTGAATATTAAAAAACCAAAATTCCTCCCCATGAATGAGATAAAAATTTGGTCCAAACTAAATTACCTATAATAGAGATTAAAATACCAATATGAAAATCTCAATTAGGGGTGAAGATTAATAATATAGTCCCATTTAACAATATAAAACATTTTATCCATATATTACATTATTGAAATGTTAGAGTAGATTACCCTTTTTGATGTCACACAACATTTCATGGGAAAGCCCAATATCTCCTTGTATGACCTTCCTTTTACCAATCCATGATGTTCATCCATGATATAGTTGGATAAGTGTAAAACTATCCTACTTTTAAGAATATAACCCATAACATTAAATGAATGATTTCAAAAACTTGTAGGCCAATAGTGTTGCAATGGATTATTTTTTTCATATTTTAAATGAGAAAAAAGCTTGTAACGAAAGCAATCCGAGGGAGGTTTCAACCAATAAATGAGTCTTGTACATAATTAACCAAGTAACTGCCAAAAATTATGTGAGAGTTAATATAAAATGTCAATGATAATTCATGAGGGTTGGTTACACTATTAGATTGAGGAACTTTACTACCTTAAATATTTCTTTAGCACTTGAGATAGACTTAATATGGTCATTCCCTTGATTAGAAACCTTGAAATGGACAATATTGAATATTTTTTCTGACCCCTCAGGTAGCATCCATGCATGAGAATATTTGGGCCTAAAAGGAGAGATTTGAACTCTTATTTGTCCATACCTCCTACCACTTCATGGTGTTAAGGGTAAGAGTCATCATCCAGAAGAATATTTTATTTGATAACAGCCTTTTCTTGTAATATGTTAGTAGAAGTATGCCGAATTATGATCCCCTTCTTTAAAGAATTTGACGGGGTAGTGATTGTGAGAAACCCCTTCATTTCTTAGAACCATATCGCCCAGAACCTTTTTTTGTGATCAAGATCTCCAAACAATTATTTATACCAAGCATTTTTATGATTAGATTCAACTATTTCAATCAGAATAAAATGCTATAATCAATCAATAAATCTAGGAGGATTGCGGTTGATCAATTCTTGAATCCCCCCTTTTAATATATTATGTCTATTTTGAATACCATTCCATAGAAATACTTGGAAGCTAAATACCAAGACATTTTCACCACCTATTGGTATCCTAGATGAGTAATCCACTGAAATGAAAAGAAAAAATATCTATCTCCCATTGATTTGTGGATAACTCCACCCCAACTACAATGTTACCAGAGAACACCTTGAAGAGGATGGAAACCCTTACATCTAGGTATAATTATATAACCTTTGAATTAGTAAGAGATCAATAAAAAAGGAATTATGTTCTCCCCTTCCCTCATTGGTTATTGAAAAATGTAACCCGGTCCCCTGTATAACTGATATCCAGAAGATTCACACACTAAATGAACTTGGTGATGTCTAGACTACTATTATTAGAGAAATAAACTATTCCATTATTATAATACATAATAATATTAAAATCCCCACCCAGGATCCCCAATAATACATATGATTTTAAAGACTCCAAATATAGCCATAAGGTATTCATAGCATGAGATTCTACCTTATTGTATACAAAGGTTAAAAGAAAGTAGTGAAAACCTTCAATTATTCTTGTAGTGAAAAACTGATCAGAGGAGGTGATTGGATTCCACAAGCTTCTTAGGTTCCATAAAATCTAAATGCCATTATGTTGGGAATCATAATGCAATAGATTACTCAACCTTATACTATGCTCAAAAACATAAATCATATTGGTATATATTTTTTTGGATCTAGAACTATAATCTGAGAAGAGTTATTTTTTAGAATCTCAATTGATATGTCTTCCTATAAAAAATAAAAAGTTTAAAATTTTATCTCAATTATATAAAATAATGATGGAAAATTCAGCTAACCTATCCATTATATTAAGTTATAATCTATAATGAATATCTAAAGACATGGTATCACCAATCATAATAAAATTCTTCTCATTAGTAAAATGATAAATAATATCACAAATCAAATTTATAAATCAACATTTTATTAGTAATTTCATAATAAAATACATGGATATAGATTCCCACTAACATTCCAAAACTATAAATGATTGACGAATCCACACAGGTAGTATTCATTTAGTATTAACCAACTGGAAGGTCAAAAATGTCCGGGTAAATTAAGAAATTCCATTCATCATTCCTCCCATCCAAATATATTTCCCATGATATCTTTAAATAAATTTTATACTGTATAAATGGAATATATAGATAAATTATCTTTCCAGAATAAATATATATTATACAAAAAATGACACATTTCACAAAGCTTCTTTTGAATCATTATAACATATTATTTATCAAAGTTAAAAACGGTAAATTTAGATTCCTTAACAAATTCTATTCTATATTTTGTAATAAGATCTTATTTATGTTTCTACTTAGTTATTTATGAAAAGGATTTCTGTAATGATACTTAATCCAAAGGAGAAATGGTTTTATGATTCACAGGCTGCAATACCTAGTTCTTTATATAATTTACTATTTAAGTATGTTCTAAAAAGCATAATAAATAATGTATTATCCTTTCAACTCAAGGGATCTACTACCTTATTAAATTCTCTAAGAAAATAGTGAATTCTGAAATCACAATACATCATCTATTTCAACCATAATCCATGACACTTTTTCAATTATTTTGTGTAAATATACACTAAAATCATTTACCACCATAATATATTTCAAATTTCCTCCCGTATAGAAGATTAATCCAAATTTGTAATTAAAAAACACCATTTAATATCTAGATCCCATGTTGGATAATTCTACCAATTTTATATCAATTGTTGTGAATTGTATTAAATTACTTAATCATTTTTTGTCAAGTCACAACCAAGGACCATAAATGAAGATTCATTGTAAATAAAAAACATTAAATTTTAAAATAAAATAGTTAAAACTGGATCATCAAACAATATAATTTTATGTTCCAAAAAACATTCATCACATTCATTTCAATAGACAAATCTAACTGTATTTGAAGTTAAATTGTTTAGTACTGTAAATAACCTTGTTTTTTTAAAATATTATATTGTAACGCACTAATACAGTAAAACAGCAAATCATAGTGAATTTTTTATATTTTGGTAGAACTTGTACAACTTTTTCTTTAATAGAATCAATATTTATTACAACTTTTGGAACAATATTCACACAGAATGAAATATTAATTAACAAAAATCCACATTTTCAAAAAAATTCATACAAAAACTATTCATTTAAAATATATAGAGAAACACATATTTTCCTCATGATCCTCATATATTTTAGAATATACCGTAATATCATCAATAAAAATAGCCAGTAATTACTCTAAAAGATGAAGGAAAAATTTATTCACAAGATCCATAAATACATATTTTGTTTTTGTGGAACTAAAAGTAATAACCAAAAACCCATAATGGACATACCTATTAAGACACCATTTGCATGCAATGTAATCCTTCATCACATTCAGCTGATTATTATTGGGAGTGAGGTCAATATTTAAAAAATTATATGAATCCTATATATAATGATATAAGTCATTATAATGTGGCAACACATACATAATTTTCATTGTAATGAATTTGATTTCTCTAAATTAAATGAAAATCCTCATAGATCCATCCATTTTTTAACAAAAAAACTAAAGGCCCGCAAGGTGTAGTGAAAGGGTGGTAAAAGCCATATCATGTAACTCTTATAACTATATTTACAATTCTATTAGCTCAATTGGATCCATAAAATATGGATGTCCTGAAATTTTCACAGCATTCAGAACTATGTCAATGTTAAAATCATCCTCTTGATAAAGAATAACATTAAAAACATCATTAAGAAATATCCACTAAAATTAAATTAGAATGGAGAAAAATAATTATGCATAGTTGAATTTTTTAATTAAATCTGTAAGATAACATTTACCCCCATATTTAATGAATCCATAGATTTTTTATATTTTATCACATGTATGAACACATTTAAATATAAAAATTGAATATTGATTTAAAAAAAGAATATTACTTCCTTTTATATGAAATACATTTTAGATTGATAAAATTAATGAAAATCCACAACTGGTGAGACACTTATATTATGATAGGGGAAAATATACCTTTCATTATTATAGAGCACAATAGAATACTAGAGTCATCTCTCATGAGGAGATTTTTAAATCAACCACTCACTACTCCGAATTTAATTATTATATAAATGTATTTTCTAATAATCTTTTAGAAAAAGAAAAATGATGTTTAGATACCATGGAATGGAAAATAGTTAATAAAAAAATATATATGAAGATTCATAAAAAATGATTGTAGGTTGGAGGATAATTAAAATTATCTAAAGATTGTCATTGAGAGAAAACATGCATTATCTTCTTCAATATTCCCCCGTTTAACACACTCCATCATATTTGTGAAAAAATTATTTCCCAATTATTAATATGCATTTTACTCAATGATCCTTGATTAATCCACACTTACACCTACTAAATTGAGGTAAAATGTTTACAAAAGAAGAAGATAACCCTTAGATAACTGTAAAGAGGATTAGATTCATCCCAAAAATCATAATTTTAATTCCAAGTAGATAATAAATATGGAATTGTGTTCAAACACCAAATTATACCCAAGGAAAATCCATTAGATTTATAATCAAGAGAATGTTTATAAGAGATCACATAGAATAATTTGAAAGTGGGAGATAAATAAAGATAATGGAATAAAAAATTAATTAAAAATATACATATCAGTTTTATGATAATTGAAACTCAAAACAATTAAATAAAATAAACTAAAATAATTACCTCCTCTCAATTCCAATTCTTCCCCAACTACTTAGTTTCTTTTCCTAGGACTTTCTAAGTGATATGTTTTGGGTTATATGGTTGTCAATGGTTTTTTCCATTTTTTACATAATTTTGTTAGACACTTACTAAAATATAAACAAAACATTCATCACCATAAATAAATATCAGGTTTAACATGAGGATTTCACTTTTTTCCAAATTAATTCATCAAAATGAAAATTTTCCAAAATTTAATAAAGAATTAATTATTTGGGATAAAAAATTGAAAAACCCTAAAATTAATTATATTATTTTCAAAAAATCATGTAAAATATAATAAAAACCCCACAAATGATCTCATACTTGTCCTCACATGTTGAATCTCAACATAAATCCAAAAGGATTACCATTCTTACATATATTCAAATTTCAATGTAATAAAATAAAAAAAAATTATCAATAAGAATATCAAATATTATAGAATCATAAAAAATATTAATTCAACTTCACAATTTTCTAGGAAAAAATCATCCCAATAATTTTAATTTATCCCATTTGAAATTGATGAATTTTTTCTTATTATTCATTCACATATTATAGATAATTATTAATAAGAATGTAAAGTAATGATCAACCTCATTGTTATTTATTTTCTCTCATTACTAAATAAAAAATTCATATTGGGTTATGTTCATAAAAAGGGGAAATTATTCTTTTTATAGTCTTGAAAAGGACCTAACTTCTCTACCATATATAGAAAAAAGCACAAATAATCATGATGTCTTGAATTTCGGTTAAAATTACTCTCATAATTTGTGTTACTTAATATTGATGATTAAAACAATAAATCCCAAAAAAAATAGGTTTATCTCTAAAATACCTCCTCCTCAAATTCTTCTTTTTAATTTTATAAATAAACTAATTTATGTGTAAGTGGGAATATCACAAACTGGTACCAAATTTCAAACACCACATACATTACCATCCACCTCCAAGCATCAAATTTCAAATTCAAATTTAAAATTCAAAAAACCGATCCCACATCCAAAAAATCACACACACAAAACACGATCCACCTCAAGATGCACTCCCTGATTTGCAATCAATTGTTCATCGTTATCACATCATCTCTAAGTATAATCCATCGGGACACATCTTCATCTCTATTGTTGAAAAATAAAAACCATAGCAATAACAGGGGTCTAAATAGGGAGCTTCAAACAACCGACACCAAAGAAAACTGAACCTGTCCCTTGATATATCATTATTTGACCATCGAATCGAAATAAAAAACTACGCCTGTTGTCAAAACTAATCATCTGAGAGCAACAATGGACATCACTTCAAAAAAACCTACATAAATCAGCAAAACCATTTTCCTTAATTGAGATGGCCAAACCCTCCCAACCCTAATCAAACCATGCCAAATCAATATATTGATCCACTATGAATCTGAAACAAACATCATAAAATACCGACCACAAATCCCGAAGAAGCCAATAAAAGAAAAAACCAATGATCCAAGGAAATAAGAGGAAAAAACCAACTTGAGACCTGCCACCACGCTCATCCATAAACACCATTCCAATCCTCTCACTCCACCACAATTCCATACTGGAGTGGAGTACAATGTGATGGTTTATGAATGAAATGGAAGAGAAGGAGCATTGGTATTGGTTGCACCAAAAGATGAAACAATGCTGTGAGACTTCACCTCTAATCCCTCACCATGATCCCAAAACCATTGTCCACACCAACACGCTGACCATAGAAGAGGGGAAACCTGATGGGATGGTCTGAAAGAATGGAGAGAAAATGTCAACAAATCTATCCACAGTTTAGATGACAACACCAATCCAAAACGAAGGTGAGAGGTGCACAAAGAGGCACCCAGAATGAGACAAGGAGAAAAAAATACATATAGGGATGAACAAAGACAAGAAGAATAATAGTGAAAGGAAACAACACTCATGAATATAATTAATCTCACATCTAACACCTGACCTTATAAGATAAAAGTCATTGGTAAAAAAATATTATTTCTGATTCTCCTCAATCACAATCCATTCCATTTTTTTAAAGAGGGTTAAAAAGGTAATATAACAAATTAATGAAATGAATCATTACCAATAATCAAAAGAAAACCCCCACAATCATTACATTAAATGTAATTCAACCCTACCACCATTAATTACCTTAACCCAAAATTCAACGTTAAAATATAATGAACAATACATTGTGTATGAAATGAATTGAAAATACTGGCTTAAAAGTTAGATCATTCATGACAAAGTTTTCAATGGATTATTTGATCTAAATAGGGAATACTGTAAAAGGTAGTATCAAGGGAAAGGTATATTAAATAAAAATTCCTCAATAATTTTAATTATGAATATTTATAACATTACATTGGAAAAGTTCCAATGCATGTTCTGGTAGGCAGAATATCCTAAGATCTCTCATAAAAAATGATAAAGATAAAAGTTGAATTGGAGTGTCTCTTTAGAGAGGAGTTCTATCTTGTGACTTTACGCTCTGTTTATATATAGGAGTTTCTTTACCTATGGAGAGGCTGCATGATGGTAGGAGATTACTCAGAGTCATTCACATCTATTTATCTCGAATATATAGATCTGATACATGACACTTCAAGGCTCAGTCCTTCGAGCATGGACTACACCATGAGATCCGGGCATCGGTAATACCCATTAGCATTCAGACATATGTTGTGGAGTAGGATAATGCCCTAGTGGTTGAGAGCTACCTAGAAGAGGAGATGATATATGTGACCCACAATAGAGGTCATGAGGTAGAGGCGTCTGATTGAGCTAGTAGATGATAGGCGACTAGATCACAACATAGGAGGCATACCCATGCTCGATCAAAGACATGTGGGTCTGTGGTCCAGGAGTTGTGCCAAGGAGATGATCAACCATATGGAAGGAAATTATACACTTCCAATGGCCGAGATAGTCTCTCTACAGTATGTCCAACCCATCGTTCTATTGAGATCGAGCTATAAGGCGATCCTCCTTGGCAGAGACAACACTTGGAGCAAGGAAGTCCGAATGATTTCTGGTGAGGCAGATGAGCTAGATGAGCATTAGTTAGTGTTCCGCACTAGGATTAGGGAGCTGGAGGAAGAGGGAGAGGATAGCTGCATGAGGTCAGGGCGTATGACTAAGATTCTCTAGGAGAGATTATAGGTACAAAATGTGTCTTTTATTTTGGATTCCTTTTTAAAGAGACAGAAGTGCTAGTAATTATACTTTTCCCCCATGTTTTGATTGGGATTTCACGGTTCAGGTTGGACTATGTAATTGACCCTCATTTTTAGAGTCTTCTGTCGTAAGATACCCATTGATCAGACACTAGCGCTGATAGTGTTACCTGACTCTTGGAGGTGAGAGTAGCAGTTGGGATCTCTTAGTCGTTTCGTCGAGGACTTAGATGTCATTCTAAGTACGTACTTATTTCATTCAAAACTGTATTGACTGTATTAGGAAAAGGATGTGGTGTGTCCATGACAGTGAAAATAGGGTTTCCTTCTAGTGAATGGAAGACTCACTCATCACAGGGCAGACACTTGAGAAGTTTCATGTTAAAAAAGTTCCATGGTGGTAGAGTTAGACCCCATGAGGTTTCTGTAGAGTGAAATTGTTTTTTACCATCCATACATAGTTGAATATCACTAGTGAGTGTGGTAATGTTCTATTTTCAGAAATTTCTGTAGTCCTTGGAATTTCTAGACAGTGTGACTAGTATGACCCAAGGTTCACTAATGGGAAACCCTATTTCTTTCGTAAATACCCCGATGCATTTAGCGTTAACCTTGAACACATAATTCTTGGGTACACTTTATCACATTTCATCCAGGTGTTGATGTGAACTGTGTGTTTCTATTTGTATCATCAACAGGTTATTGTGGGGGTGAGATGCAAGACCCCATGACTACAAAGGGATTAGAGTACATAGTACTTTTCCCATGTGTCATAGCTAAAAGGTCATGTGACCATTATTTCATGATGTTGACCAAGAAGAAGATGGATATGAAAGAGGTCAATCTCAGTGGATCCTCGAGGTGCTTTCTTTTAAGCAGTGCATAGACCCTTGATGAACTTTGTTATCTTCCATTGAGTTTTGGATTATTCTTTTCTGGGACAAAAATTCCTAAAGTGGGGAGAATTTAATGTCCTGGAATATATTGTAAATTTTTTCCAATGGTAAATGGGATCTTTATGAGCCCGGGCTTTGAGACGACACATAGTTCCAAGACCTGAAGTGGCTAGAATTGTTTTTCGATCGTTATTTAATGTTTATTAATTAAACATTCCAGTGGGGTTATTTTCATTTGAACCAGTGCATGGTTCAAAAATCAGAGGGCACCATTGAATTCATAATTTTGGAATTCAACTAGAAAGGGTCTAATGTTGGTCAGTGCAGGCCAACAATGGATGATAGTTTTTGGCCATAAATAAAATAATTATGTAGAAATTATTTTATTTTAAAATCCTCATAGTTCTTAAACAGTACATAGGATTAGAAATCCGAGAGTACCATTGAGCTCACGAGGGAGTGTTTCCCTCAGGTATAACCTAACCTCAACTAACACAGGTTGAGGGTGAAAGTTAATTTTTTAGTATTTTAAGAGAATTAAAATGGCAAGGGTGCACTGTCTTCGCAAATTATGATTGAGTGAATTTATTGAAATTATGAGGGAATATTTGCATCCAGAATTG
Organism: Viscum album; assembly: GCA_963277665.1. NCBI lineage: Eukaryota > Viridiplantae > Streptophyta > Magnoliopsida > Santalales > Viscaceae > Viscum > Viscum album. The sequence continues at coordinate 1,737,102,653 of OY728135.1, read as the reverse complement.
TGACATTACATAAAAATGATAACAACATTGACTAGCATGGGTCGACCGAAAAAGACAACTTTTGGAATTTTAAGAAAAAATTAAAATAAAAAAACATGTTTATTTTATTTCTGTTAGAACTCTCAAAATTGTTGAAGTGGAAAAGAATTAAAACCAATTAATCCTAAACGATGTTTCATTAATGAAACTATTTAATGAATTTTAAAAAAAGTGTAATAGAAAATGATGAATCATGATTCTCCATTTAATGGCTTATCATTGATTCATGGTCGGGAGGAGGATGGTGAATTTTTTTGAGAAGCCTTGGAGAATTTTTTGGCCAATGAACAACGACGGAAAGATAAAAAAAGGGATAAAACCAGCTGTTTACAGTTGATGATCAAAGAACACTGGTGGAATGAGGATTGACATGTCGATGAATCTTCAATCTATGCCTTCGAGCGATCCAAAATCCAGGCACCAGATGTTACTTGAATAAAATCATACACCGTTCATGGTTTTAAATGAAAAACATGGATCAACACACGAATAGGTTGACCTGTAGTTTGATCATTCTTGTGGGATGTTTTTTTTCATTTTTGTGATCCTTATAAGGGATCAAGTCAGGGATAAAACAAAAATATGGACGAGGTTAAATCCTCAGGTTGATCATTGTGCTTTTCAACCCCCCCCCCCCAACATTCTTCGTGTTCATCGTGGGCTGGTGAACAGTCGATCATTGCACTACCATCTTGGATTTTTTTGACATCATGGATTTGGGACAGACACAACACGATGAAGGAGCGACGAAAAATGATGATGGGTGGACGAAAGAAATTCGTAAAATGCTGGCAATTGGGAACTTTCCAGCTGAATGGATTGCAAGAGTGTTTTCAGCCCCAAGCAATGAAAAATATGACACGAGGGTTCCTAAACACGCTCTAGAGTGAAGAACGTACCACCAATGTTATTCTGGTGGTCCATAGAATATTTTTTTGGGCAACCAGTGTCATCCATGTGCCAAACAGTGTGGCAGCGCACTGTAGAGGGGGTAACGACGGAAGTTGCGGGACTCTCTGTATGAACCGGTCCACGTGAGTAGACTGGTTGAAAATGGTGGTGGAGCCTGCTGGCGCCGCCTGGTACTTGACAAGTGTAGATGATCCATGTCTATGTTGATGTAGCTGACCCACTCTGATACATTACATTTTATGCTCACGGTCCTTGGACAGCCAGGCAGGACGAGCCCAATGGGCTGGACCCTGACCCAACCAACCCCCATTTAACAAAAATGCACATAACATTCAGATGGATAATCCATTTGATGAGTTTTCAACGAAATTGGTACCATTGGGATCAGATGGTACTTTTGAGATACTCAATGTGATTTTTTGAAAATGTTGGAAGAAGACCTGTTTGGTTTGAAGGGTAGGCTCTCTCAGCCTGGGCAGACATTGGGTAGAATTGGGGTGATTCATAGGATGAGATACTAGGATTTTTACTCCGATTATGAATCGAGGAGTGGGGACTTTTTATCCCTTGACATTGGTAAATATGAGACTCCACACATTTTAGGGTGTGAGTTCTCAATAAATTTCGTAAGGGAAGAGTCGATACTCCCCTACTGTGTTAGGGAGTGGTTCCTATATCCTTGATGTCGTTACACCCATATTGGAGTAGGTCACAAGTCCTCCAAATAAAACATATATAGCATCAGTACTCCCCTACCAGGTAGATATTGGGTCCGCTATTGTAGGGGTTGGTACTTCTCGACCATTTCATGGTGTGGGTACTCTTTATTCAGTGATACGGTAGATTCAGTACTCCCCTGTCGTTCTTGGGAGACGGTTCTCATGATTTGGGTCTATACTCCCATAATGTACTTCTGTGTTGATTCCCAATAGATAATAGACAGATGAATTTGGAACTATCCTACCTTACCAGGGTGCGGGTCCTCTAGTCATTGTGTGGTACTCCCCTATCCGGTAGGGTGTGGGTCCTTGATATATGAAATTGTAATTTTGTGCTGATATAAGGTGATTGTCCTTATTTAGTAGTACTCTCCTATCTTAATAGGTTTTGAGTCCTCAATTAGTGATAGAGATATCTTGGCTATCATACATAGTAGCGAGGAGAGGGCCCATCCACCTAAGGAAACAAATACCAAAATAAGAGTTAGTGCTCCCTAAATGGATAGAGGTGCAATCCACTCCTTACAATTGGAACAGAGGTATTGCAGGTTAGTCTGGAGAAGTTCTCCCTCAACTGAGCATAGTAACAAGGAGAGGGCCTCTTCAATTAGGTTTCTTCAGTATTGTGTTAGACATAAGGATGTGATGACTAGAACTCTAGTGCTAGACACTAGAGTTATACCTAATAGAATGTTCCCGATGGAACATGTTCTCACAGACGTACCATTAGGAATTGTAGGATTATACCCAGTGGAATGTATCCAGCAGAAAGATTCCATTAGGGATGGAGAGATTGTGGATCATGTACTCATGTTTTATGGGATACACGTTGAGAATTATGTTAGAATTCTGGTATTTCCTATAAGGTTGTAACATATGCTTCTTAGTGGATGAGACAAGTATATCTACAGGTTCATAGTACATGTATGGGAAAATACCTGAGTAGAGAAGACTGTGCATTACTTTTTGGTTTTTCTCTTGTGCTTTACCTTTGTGTTTTGGGGTTCCCCTATCGAGTATTTTTTTACTCACCCCTGCACGGGTTTTCCCACACGTTTATTATATTTTGTAGATGACTGACACTTCGAAAGAGTCCATGGTGGACCTAAAACTGGTATTGTTTAGTGGCATCATATAGACAAGGTGTACATCCCTAACTTCAGGTGGATACCTTACACCTACCATCTAGGTAGGCTTCCCATCAGATGATCTCTAGGGACTTGAAGTTTTACTTTTGTTCTATTTTTCTTTTGGTGGCATTGTATACTAGCTCGAGTTTCTCCCCTTTATTTTAAATTCTATTGTACTGTAGTTTTGTTTTACTTAGTGGATTCCATGCATTGATTCATTGGACATTACGTTCTTGTAATTTTGGATAATATTAGTGTGCTTGTGTACATGTACTGAGGAAAATGCCTCCCTCCTATGGGATAATTCCTTCAGAGCTAGTCTCCATCCACTTGCCTTTTAGAGGTGGGCTTGGGGTATCCATGACATGGGCCCCGGTGGACGGGTCGCAACACTCTCCACTTTAGAGGCAGTATTCTGAGAACATATAATGTTTAATTGGGTTCAACAATATTTTCCCCTAGAGAAGCAACATTAATTATATATTCATTAATCCTTCCATTATACATTTTGATAATCTCTTAATTCGGCATTCTATGTTTGTAAATTTTATAGTTTGTTAGTATTATAGATGAGATCCCATATTTTATCTAATTTTTTTATAATAAGTTGAAATTTTAGTCTAAATTTAAGGGGCTATTTGACATTAAGAGACTCTATTTAACTTTTCTATACCCTATCCATATATTATAGAATTAATTTTTTCATAATAAAAATCATATCATGATTCATTTTTTGTATCACGAGTCTCAATTTAATTCGCTAGAACTAAATAAGCCTTCAATAATTTGAGATAAACTATTAGACCATGTTTTTTATACATATGACCATTTGTGCCTTCCAACATCCATAGTTATCACGAATAAAATATGTTTATCTAACCATATACACCCCTTATCAATTTTCAGTCATAGGGGAAATTTTTGAAGAGTTAATTAGACTTCATAATTTTACAAATGAGAAATAAATAATTAATAACATCATATTCAAATATATTTGGAGACTGGTAATAATAAGACTCACGATGGTGTCAAATTGTGTTCTTTGAATTTTACTTCACATATAAAAACTACACTCTTTAATTTATGACTAACAACTAAAATGTTCTTTAACAAGGAACATGGTGGAAATGAAATCATAAATAATTTAAATAGACATGCATAATTATAGGCTTTCCTGGAATAAAAGTCCAATAGTCCACTACACCACCACTCTTCTTTATGATTGTGATGATTTTCAATATACTTGTCCTTTTTCTAGGGGATTCAAGCACATTTTCTTGGGACCTCACGATTAGGTGAATGTATTAGACACATAGTATAATCATATGATATTTTTAATTGGTTCAATAAAGGATTTTCAATTAAAATCCTTGAATATTTCATAAATAAATGGTTCTTTATAATGAAATATAATAAACATATAGTTTTTACAGATTTCATATCACAATTGTAAAATAGAAAGGAAAGATCTACAAGAGATATTATCTGATGGATAAATAGCTCAAATGGTATCCTTATAAGTCATAAAATAGAATCCATAATAATATATGATAATATATGTCTTATTATTCTATATTTTTTTTAGAAAAAATAGTTTAATTTCATATAATGTTTTAGAAAATTAGTTATATATATTTTTGTAGGCACTTCGTTCACCTTATTTTTAAATTTTTTTTCTCACATGAAAAAACATATCATGAAAAAATTACAACCATGGAAAATGATAATCTAATTATTATTTAAACATGAATAACATGATATGTATAATCATAGATCATTGAAACATCATTTTCCTTTAAATATCTCATAAACATTAGAGATAAATAAAATAACATTGTATTTGTATTCTATCTTGGTACTTGGCTCTTTTTATAACTAATTTTTCCAAAAATAAGAAATAAAACATTTAAAGATCATAAATCAAAATTAAAATCGCACTCATTTTCATCAATACTATTAAATAAATACTTGGATAATGACATAGTTTATTATATATTTGAATCCACATTATGGATTTTTCTTCATCTAGCCAAATTGATTCACCTTGGATTTTTACTAACATATAGGAAACTAAACTATATAATTGAAACAAAATTTCCAATTTCCCCACATTAGTTATTCATGTATTCTTATTACTCAACATAACCATTTTACATATCCAATTTATCTATGAAATAGATAACACACATATGTGATCTGGTCTACATAGGTAATTTCCATATAAGTAATTACACAACGAAGCCGCTAGACATAGGTGATTTTCTTACGTAGGTGATCGACAAATCCCATTAATAAAAATATCCATTTTCACTGTTTATCTAAAAACATAATGTTCTCAATTTTACTTACATAGGTGTATTTAAGAAATAAATGTCTTTAATGCATACGAAAATGAATTAACTGCCAAACACATATGGATAATATAAAACATGATGAAAAAAATACAAAACAAGGTCAACAAGAAATAATGAAGGGTATTTTAAATCATTAAAACCCATTTTATGTTGAATATGTTGGTACATAATTAGTATCTAAACATAAAAAACTTTTATTCCACCACATTTTATCAAATGGAAGGTGAAATTATAGCTCGTGCATATATACATCTTTCCATCTACAAATAGCGATACAATTCATTATGCAGCAACATAATTCATAGATGATTATTGTAATTTTTTAATTTTTATATATGATAATTATTATAAAATAATACTTCTTTTTTGATTATATCATTAGTGACATATTACCTTATAATCCATTGGGAAACAAAAACGTCACTCATGCGTACATGTGGACAACCACATACATGATATGATGTGATTAATTTTTCAATTCTATATAGATTTTAATAAATATATATTTGTGGAATATATATGATTTATATGATATAATTATGGTTAAAAAATTTGAATTATTATGTATCATTCTTTTGTTCAATCTGACCAAAAATGAAAACAATGTTCATTTGTATTTACATCTTACCATCTCCATTAACAGTGTAATTAATTTATCAATTTATAACATTATGGATGATTAAATACACATATATAATAAATATATATTTTATTTATATCATTATTTACATTTTGGATATGATTTTTACCTGATTATATTATAAGAAAAAAAAGTACCAAACTAAAACATACACGAAAAATTAATTAGATATAACCGAGAACATTTATTTTATTAAATAGTTGTTAATCACTGAATAATAATATTATATCAATAAACTATATATGCTCTGATGTATATGGGTATTGTTTTTTAATATATGCATGATAAATTTATATTTCTTAATAATTAGTTTTCAATGCATACTAAGAAACATCATCTTGATGTACATGATTTTCGTCTTACTTTTATTTTTATGGGACTCATGCCATATTTAGCACATGTTTATTTTTTTTGGTTTATATACATAAAATAAGTGTACATTATAATTCATCTAATGAAATTTATATGGATTTAAAAATCCATATATGGTTATTTGATTCATGGATCTTATGATTCAAATGTCATCAATGTGGTAAGGGTTTTTGTTACAATATCATTCTTTATCGGGATTGTTTATTATTAATTATAAAATGATGAAATAAAATATTATATCTCTCAAAAACCTATTAATGTTCATCTCATTATGATATTTCTTTTGAATAAATGTTTTCCATTCATTTTCCTGACATTAATTAATAACGACACCAAATGAATGTTTTTAATAAAAATTAACATTATCTATCTCTTTAGTGAGAAAAATATTATCTTACATGCAAATTCATTCTGACAATATTTTCAAGAATGTTTAAAATATTATTAATGGGTTGTTTAATATAGTTTTAGACATGTTTTTATTTTGGGAAAATGTTTTAAATTGAAATTTCTCAGCATTTTTAGAATGATTTTTTTTCTTTTTACAATAGGAAAAAAGAAATGTTTTTTTAATTATAGTGCATGGACGGAATTTCCCACCATCTTGAATGCTCAATGATTTTATGTTAGCATTACATGTTTTCATATTTATTTTAATGTAAAAATTTCAAATTTTTTTATAGAAGATAATTTAAAAAGGAATGATATATTCTGCAAGAATGACTTAATAGTATTTTAATAGTTTTTTTATTATTCAATGACAACAACCATTGATATCACATATAATTTATTAAAGATATGGTCCACTGGTAACATATGTATTATTTCTGTAGATTGTTTATTTTTATTATTACAAGATCTTTATGAAACATGTTCCCTTTTTTTGTTAAATGAAGTTGAGTTTTTTTGAAGCCCTTTTCTTTTCATGGGTTATAATATGATGAAACTGTTATTTTCTTGGGGAACATATATGTTTGATTTTTAATTTGTTATTGATAGGTCTTGTTTATCTATCCAACGTATTGTGTAAATATGGGTAACTCGTGTGGTAAATATGATCTTCATGAACCATTGTTCATGTTCAAAATTTCATGTGAGGACCTGGGTTTAATTTCTATAAGTTTGTGTGTGTATGTAGCTTTTATGCCCATATTATTTAGAATGCACATGGATTTCAAGTCTAGAAGATTATTTATGGACCTAAATTTCATATACATATGTTTATGTGTGAACCTAGAATTCATGTCTATAATATTATGAAATGACATGATTTCTTGTCCATAAGAGTATACATGGACCTGGAGTTCCTACCTATAAGATTATGCCTAAACCATAATCCATTTATATAAATTTTTGAAGGCCTGACTTCATGTATGTAACATACTGAGTGAACATGTTTCTATTTATACATTTTCAAAATGTTATATGATTATTTTTATTCTATAAAATCATGTTTAATTAAAATATTATGCTTTCATGGATTATGTATGTTTATTCGATCATGATTTATGTCTCCTAAATAACCATGTATTATTCCATGAAACATGATTTTGATAATTTATAAACAAGGTATGGTTTTCAAATATTAATCTCATGTAATCATACACTTATTTCCATGTTATGTTTAATTTCTTAATGATATCACCCTTTTTTACCCTTACTCAGCATCTGAACACACCCTTTATTACTTTTCATTTTCCACATGTTATGAAGAAAAGTACAGAGTTTGATATTTCTATAAAGGGTTATTGTTATAAATAATGTAGTGGAAAAAAATTTAGATCTTTTGGGGAAATATTGCTTATGTTTACATGTACCCAAATGAATTCAAACTATATATCTCTTATACAGATAGTTATGTTATATAATGGATTTTTGTAAAAAAATATCAAATATGTAGGACTGAAATTAATAGGTCTCTATAAATTTAACATCCTAAGATGTTAGCTATGTTTTAGTGGGGATATGATATAATTATACCATCCTTATTAGTTCTCTAGATGTTTTATGACTATTAGGATGATATGTTTATGAAAACCATTTATTTTTCCTGGGAAATGAAATGATGAATTTATAGAATGATAATAAAGCCTCTTTTATTTTCATGAGTAATCAAATGATTATATGATGAATGTTTTTTGATCTTATGGACCACATATATATTGTTTTTATTATGTGATGGGTTTTCAGGTAATTATATATTCCTGTAATGGATACGGTAAAGTTTAATATATCAGTCTATAATTATTGGAATAATGTTGATGTTCTTGATACCCTATAGGAAATCATTTGATGTTCATGATACATTATAGGGAAGAAGTCGATCTGATTAATCCACTATCTAAAACAAGTGATGATTACTTATATATTATGATATGTGAAATAGGTTTTCAAATCAATTACACTATTATGTTATGGTATTAGTATTTAACCTTGAAATATGAAGTAGTTTTTATACATATGATGGTGCCACACATTTATGACATTATCTTAAGAGTCATGATTGATTTATTATTATTTCTCACTCTTGTTTTTCATTTAATTATGAATTATAAATTCCATATATAATGAATAATGATCAGAATCCATGGTTTATTGGGTATTATCTTTTATATTATTTCAATGTTATCATACTGTTATATATGTCTTATGATTTTACATCATCATTGATTAATATATCTCATGTTTACCCTTACTGAGAATCCAATCTCATCATTTTTTAAGGTTTCTTTACCTTGGTTATAAATAATGGTTTAATTGGGGTATTTATTTGACTTGTACTATAAGGGAAGTTTAGTATAGTATATGTAGACAAAATTTCCTGAATTAAGAATATTGTGTATGTTGTCTCCAAGTACACTAATATTATACATTATTTAATTGGGTATTTGTGAAAGGTATTGAATATTCTTACAAATGGATTTAATATTTATATTTGAAATTTTTAGGTGTATATAGACAGAAACAATAGAAGTGGTGTTTCTTAGATTCAATATTGATGATTCACATAGATCAATATTCTTCATCCATTTGATGCACCATGAAAGACCTTGTTCATTAAGAGAACTTCTAGTGGAACATCCTAAGGATTGAAGTTGTAGAATATAAATTAACGTACATGGTATCATATAATATTAAATAAATGTGTTTAAAATCAAAGAGGTTTATGTTTCTATTACCAATACCATTATTAAAATATGAGAACATCACCATGGATTTTCTCAATGGAATTATATGAGAACCAAAAGAAAGGCAAACAATATGTTTTTTAGTGGATCAATTTACAAAGAATACTTAACTCATTTCCATCCATAAATATTTCATGTTTGATCAATATGAAAATAAAAATTACAAGATGGTTTTTAAGTTGTATGGGGAACCCCATTCAATTCTTGTTTAAATCCATGGTCTAAATTTATTTTCTAGAGAACCCATTATTATTCCTTCAATATAAATTTTAACTTTATTAAATCCCATATCATTTCATGTATCACAGTTATGTGAACTCTCAAATCTTACCTACACTATGTTAGGGGCTCATCACAACCATTGTGGTATCCACACAATCATCGGAGGCATGATATAAAAATTTACCTTTAACCTACAATCACACGTCATCATTGATAATACTTTCATGAAATATAAATTTAATAATAAAAAATATATACATATAAACATGATAAAATTTAATTTAAAACAATATGACCCACCAATGTATTTGGTTACTTTATATAATGTACTTATCATTAAAAACTGAAACACAAAATACAACATTAACATCAAATAAGATGGAATCATAAAATACTAACGATAAAAGGGTGGGAGCCATTGTGAAAAAAATGTTTGATTTATCCCCATGTACCACTGTATTCATCACTGATGTTCTTATATCTACTATAATAGAAGATATACATGTAAACAAGGTGAACATCATGTATGTGTGCATGCTGTGGTGAGTATAACAATGCTTAGTGTTATTTTCTCATATGAAGGAAACACGTATTGTCAATTTTCACAAAATATAAATAGGGTGTAGATATATGATGTATCTTTGTCATAAAAATTATAAAAGGAAACATATTCTCTACTAACAAGAATCCCATTTCACACTTATGAAGTGCTTACCAAATAAAATGGATTACATTTACAATATATCAAATAATATAAACCCATCACACCTCTTATATTTGATTCCTATTATGGTAATTCCATATATATTAATTAATCAGGATATTATTGAGGAAATACCAAATTGTACATGTTACAAAAGTACTGTTAGAAATTTCCATCCTAATTTATCTCTAATGTTTTGGTGGGAATGCTCATTTCTGACAAGAGGTACACACATTTCAAATTTAAATAGATTATACAAGTTAGAATATTAGAAGAAATACATAACTCTATTTATGAGTTTGAATACTACATTATTGGATGAAATACACATTTATAACGTTTTATCTATATATATAATCCTCCAATGTCATTAGATTCATGGGTGGGAGGATATATATTATTATTGAATCATCATCTGCGTCAATCCTTATGTTATGGGAAAGAAGGTTTGACACCACTCGGGCAAATTAAAATCATTGAATTCGTCTATGAATGACATGGGAAGAACAATAATTATCTAACCATCCTCTTTATTGAGTCATAATATCAAGGATACATCATGAACAACCCGTCCTTTTATGTAATGTACTAAAGAAGTTGGGGGAATTATTATCCTCTAACTATCTCATTTAAATATCATACCTATATCATCCAATTATAGAATGTTATTAATAGTACATAAATATATAGTTAATTGATGGACTATTCCATATTTACTGGGTTATGTTTGGTAGTTTCAATACCATATAACCTTAACCGTTGAATATAGGTGAGTTACCTTAAGATTCATCAATATATCAAATCGTCATTAGTGTCCACTGGTCGTAAGTTGAATCACATATCAAGGAAATGTGTACAAATAATAAACCAAAACATCATAATAAAAGGACCCTTTTATTATTCATGAAAGTATTCCCACATAGTAATAAAGATACTAAATGTTTCATAATGAAATTCCTCATAAGAATATTGAAGGATTTAATGATACAAATATATTAGATTAAAGTTACTGAATTACCCATTTAGCTATATAACCACACAAAATATATTAATGTTCCCATTGAAGGGGATATATGATCCATAAATGGCATTTTAAGATACATCTCTATGTTCCGTGATCAGTATCCAGAAACCTAAAACCATGTCATAAATATTTTTTTACCATCCCTCATGAAATTTCAATCATTAATTGAATGATAATTCTTAATTTATAAATTTTTTTATGCAATATCATTAATTATAATTTTATATCATAGTATATGTTAATGATTTTAGTAAATTTAAATTGGTGCCTCAATATAAATTATGGCCTTCATATCCCTCATCTTACCCCAAATTGTTTCATTCTGAGTTAAAATTTTTAGGAATTCATTGAATTTTTCAATATTATTTTATTTTACAGGTATATAAGTTAAACATTATCCACATGTTATCAAATTTAGGTGGAATTATATTTTGTAACATAGTCCATTACCATTCATTTAATTATTTTATATCTTAATACCTTTTAAACACTCTTCCAGTAATTATAATTTTTTATAATTAATATTATGATTTTTCAACAAATTCAAAAAGACACATCAACATTATTAAGGATTTTATTTACTTGTTATAGAAAACCATCCATGATCACAAAAATTACAATTAAATCTAATAATTGATTCCCTTGGTATTGAAATTCATCATGTTGTTTAATTAAAGACATCAATCTAGTCTCCACAAAAAATTCATATATATATTAATAATATCATTATTCATATAATCATCTTTATTAAATTTTTACAACTCAATAGAGAATTCAATAGATTATTGATTTCTTATAACTCATTTAGTTTATACAAGATGACCCACCTCAGTGAATTACACTACCACATGGATTTATCACAGCATAGTAATTCATATTTTTATAATAATAATTTTTAAAATAATATAATCATTATTCCATAAATTTATATTATAAATGACATGAACTATGTTTAATTTAGTCATGGATATTGAAAAGAGATCAACTAATATATGGTTCCCAAAATGGGTCTCTTAAGAACCCTCACACCAAACATGATGATGTTTCAAACATGGGGGTTCTATATGAAACCCTCAATCTGCCATATATGATTTCCCACAAATTGTTTTATGTCTTGCCTATTCAAGGAGATATTACAGTAGTACGTTCTTTTATCGAATCATGGAGTGATTTTATTTATGAAAATCATTCAAGGTTAATGTGTCCATTCAATGAACTGTATAATTTTTATGATTAAAGTATCCTATAGACTCAATGACATGCCTCGAAATCATGTCCCTTTCTCACTTGCATCTAATCAATATTCTAATTGAATATAGGATATATCTCCATGTCAGGTATGCTGACACCACACCTATATTCCATCTAATATTCATAATCAAAAGCCTCTCATATGTTTATATCAGTCACACTATTATTATGTCTTTATCCAATTCAAGGGTTTTTGTGTAATCACATAGATAATATGATTGGAATTTAAAAGAATGAGATATCCATATAGCTCCCCAAAAAATATTTATCATACACTGTTAATGAACACTAATTTCAATGGGTTTCTTGAGAGATATGGTTTTTATTATTCAAAAAACATAAGTAAACTCTTTTTCTCATCATGGGGATTACATAATTAAAATTTCAAGCTCATAAATAAACTATTAAAAATCATAATATATATAAGTTTAAAATATACAAAACATGTATAGAATATAGTTTTTATTAATTTATTACATAAATCCCAAACCAGTCCCATTAAACTCATCTTTAAATTAACTTTATAGAAGTATATGACTTGAGAGATAATTATTTATAATTTTTGGTATACCTAAATATTCTATAAATATTTGTTTTGACATCTCTATGTTATTTAAAATGTTTCAAAACTAAATTTAAAAACTTTAATTCCATTAGATATCTTTTAATGTGCATATTAACATATAAGAATATTATTTTTTGGTTCTATGTTCTAAGTCTTGGAAATCAAGGGGGAAGTTTTATGATTTATATGTTCTTCAATAATTTTATTGAAATATATACATTTTATTTAGAATAAATTTCTAATAATATTTATATAATAGTATTTAGTTTAAAATAATTGAATTTAATATTTAAATTCATCATATTAAATCATGAATAATGGAGACATGATATAGAGGCAAGAAGTTAATGAAAAATTATATATTTTCAGTCTAATTAACCACATATTTTTGGATGACTTATACTGTTTCTTTGATCTATACTATAGTTAATATCTTATTTGGAATCATCCATATAAATTGGATACACCCATAAACACAAGTACCCTCTATAATATGTATATGAATGATGAAATCAGTGCTACATGAAATTAAAAAACTAGAACCTAAAATTTAATAAATTAATTAAAAATACTCACTAATGATAGTGGAAAAAATACCCACCTCTATAAAATTACATCGTGATCACCAAAGGGTTGACAACTAATTTTTTATGTAAATGTTTAATCTATTTTCATAAAAAACATTGATTATGTGAATTTACCTATTTTTAAAAATTTAATAAAAAATAATATTTTGAAATGTTTCCATATAGAATTAACTCCCACACTATTGGAAAACTATCCCTTAATGATAAAAATTGGAAATAAAATCCTCTTCATAATAAAATATTTCAACTAAAAAAATTAACTAAACACATATAACTAATTCAACTTATCTAATAATATTTTACATTGTAAGATGGATTCCTATAATAATTTCAAACCAATAGATTGGAATAATTGAAAATCCACATAGTCTAACAGGACTATCAAACAACATACCAATATCTCATGAAAACATGAAAATAATTTATTTCATCTCAATGGGAAAACAATCCCATTGATTCATTTCTAGAAAAAACATTATTCTAATAGAACTGGAGATAGGCGTCACATTAACAAGAATCATGCCTACAATAAAAGTCATCCATCATGAGGTCTAACTTGATGGGACCAATCTTGCTCTATGTGATCAGAATATGGGATATGTCATTAATTAGTGATCATATTGTATTTTATACCGTATTACTTTCAAAATAACATTGCCCTCCAATTATATATATATATATATATTTTGAAAATATAAAACAATAACATCCATATGATAAAAAATATTTATAAGGTTCATTACTCAATAAGATTAGCTAGTCCTTCGATTGGTTTTAGAATAATCCAATACCACTCAAACCTAATGAAAACAATCCACTATATGTAGTTCTAATAGTCATAGAATACCATCTCAATTGTGTTGAACTCTAGTAAAATAAAACTACATGTTCTCCTAACATAGGCAACTGATATAATTTTTTTAATAATTTTAAGAACCTTTTCCAAAACAATTATATATGATATAATTATCCTTCTTGTACTTTATTATCACATTATTTCTGAGAATGTATTTATTCTTGTTCAAATTATTACACAATAGTATGCATGAAATTTCATTAGTATTGTGGAAATTTTATTTTATTATTTTATCTGGTATACTCCATTTGGTGTGCATATGGAATACTCCATTGAGATCCTTCTAATAATCTAAAGTAACATTTGATACTCTATGTGTTTAGTATCCTTGGCATAATATCCATGTAAAACCACCTCATATGAATTTTGGTTTAGTATATTATTCACAGGGACACTTATTAATTATCATATGGTGCATTTTTACATTATCCATCCTTTCCAATTTTCAAATCATCCTTCCAAATCCAAATTTTGGGAAAATATATTTTGATATAAATCAGTTAAAAATTTATTCACTAAGACTCTCTCATCGACTTTAAAATTATAAAACAATTCACCATACTTTTGAAAATTCCTCATCATTTCCATGATGAATCAAAAATATTTATATAAGAATGGATTCAATATGTTTTTTTCAGAAACATTGAGGCTCTAATTAAATATTCCTAATAAATGTATTTAGTTTCCTTCTAGGAAACTTACACCGATTGATATTATTTAAAAATCATAACATATATGAGTTGATGTTCCATAAGACTCAACATCAATGAACTCCTTTAAAAATAAATTTTAATTAGGGATATTCACATACCTTTTAATTGTTAATATTTAATCATTGAGAATCTGTCACAACATCACCACAATTTATATCTTTATAAAATAGTTGTAAATTACATAAAACATGTATAAATTTATACAATTATTATATTCAGTGAAAATTTAGTATAGCACATCAAATTTGATTTCCCTAACAAATTTATAGAAAAACATGAAATTATTTTTCAATACCCATTCTCAAGCTGAGGGGTTATATGTTTTTTTTGTTTTTCCTCTTTCTGAAGAACCCTCAAAGATATATTTTTTATAAAACTGATTATAATCCTTAGAAAAAATTTTCTAGTGATTATTCATGGAAACCATTGTATGAAAATTTCCACTCAGAATCCCCTATCTAATGGATTCTTAAGGGATACATATTTTTGTTGACTTTGAAGACATTACCCCAATTATACTATAAAATAATAACCTCTCACGTTCATACATGTCTATCTTATAGGTTTAGTATAAAATTAAAAAATCATTTTCCATTTTTAATAGTTCATCTAATTGTATCAGACAAATTAAATATCTGATAGATTGTATCATTGTATTCATCTCTTGACTTTACCAATAAAATTACCATGGTTTATCTACAATATTCATCTAATTGGTAATCTTAATAAATGTTTTTTTCGATAATTATTTATACCACAAAAATTCCCAAACATCACAATATTCTAAGAATATTACAATATGAATTTTTATAGCTACGTCTTTGTCTAAAAATAATGGTTCAGTGAACCCCATAGACCTTCAAATCCTAATATCTATACAAAATAACATTACATTTCCCCTTTTAACTTAGTCATGGATCATAAAAATATCAATGGTATTTCTATTAAGAAAACTTATATGAAAAATGAATCCCAATATATAGATTCATCAACAACTATATTTGATGAAAACATGTATACATTTATAGATAGTCATTCAACAACAAATATCTAAGTCATCAAATAAGGTAGAAAATCATCATATGATAATTCATTCTAATGTAATTGATCCACTCATCAATTTAAGATCACCAATGTTCAAATTATTTACAAATAAATATAATTTATGTTAGAAAATAAAAGAAAAAACATGGAGAACACCATTATATTGAAAACCCATCTTCACTAGAATATCTTATAGATTATTAGAATAACAACCAAAAATTTGATACCAACAATATTGTAATGTGTCAGGTCTAGGTTCCACACAACGGGTGCCCCGAACCTAGCTGGTCACATGACTTCAAGCAGATTTCCCCAAACACCAGAGGATTCCGACTAGCAGTGTGGGCCTATGACTGATAGTGGGGAAACTATTCCCTCATTTTTCAATGTGTAGTTCAGTGGGGGAAAATATCATCTTACAAAAGTGGTAGCTAAAGCAATAAAGAACATAAATGGATAGTGGAACTGAAGTAAAAGATAACCAACAATCATATATATGATGATGCAATATGTCTATAATTATATGAATGCAGCCAAAAAATAATACACTGCCATATAATACAATTCAACACAAGTTAAAAAGTACAAATAGATAAAAATAAATCAGTACAACAGGAACTCACCAGCCTCGGAAGCCTAATCTTGGTCCTAGGATCTCCTGCTACTCTACAATAATCATGCACTTATGTAGGGACCCTTTCCCATATCAAGACCTGCAACAATATAATCTGTTTTGGTCCAAGACATGACCCAAATAGGGTGTGAGAAATAAATCCCAAAAGGAAACCCCCAAAGGCCCATGCCCAACTGTTAGAGAATAAGTGAAACAACAGTGTGCAATAATGAAATGCAGAAAACTAGGAAGTACTAGAATGTAACCATTCCAACTAGTTACTTTGCAATTTTAATAATTATTTAACAATTCAATATTATATAATTATGTGTTTTTCGAGACATGGCCCCAACTAATAATCTCTTATACTAGTTCCATAGTAGAAACCACAACATTCTATACAATAAGTAAAAGATAAAAATAATACCAAGCCTATTCTTTAGCTTTGCTGGTACAACCTAAGAAATCACCACTCTAAATATTCAAAGTAAACCTTATCCCCAGACATGCAAAACCTTACCCTCATGCAAGAAGAAGAGAAAACCTCAGGTGACTACCCTCAGGCATAACAGATATTTCCCTTAGGTATATGAGATACCACCATCAATAACGACAGCTACTTCCCACATGCATAAGAAACGTGCCCTCAGTTTAAATAAAACATTTCCCACAGGTTAAACAAAACACTAATCTCAGGCTAAAAAAAACACTACCCTTAGGAATTCTATAGGAAAAGCATGTAACTGGACCGAGTCCAATGCATTAGAAAAAAAAATTCATATATTTTTCTTCTCAATAAAACTAAAAACATGCTATATTCCCGGCATACCCACAGGTATCCTAGCTAAACGGATAAACAAGGGGAATGCACCCTCGGGGTGGCCCCAAATCCAAGAAAATCTCAAATTTCAATTTCTAATTATTAATTTGATTACATAGACGATTCTAGGTATCTTACAAGTCAATGTCTCAGCCACACGACACCCCAAACATGGGCGTGTGGAACAACGGTACACAAAATCAACTCGACAGTTGGAATTAATCACAAGACCACCTACCTAGATCTCCTCTGATCAATATACATGAAAGGTTCCTCCCGAAAGAACCAAGAATAAAATAGATATGTGATAAATGATTACCCATTCAAACCTAAATAACATCCCATAGGGAAATAATTAGAAGGAGATATTCAAGAAGAGCTAAGAACATACCCGCACGGTTCAAACGAGATCAATGGAGGAAGAATCAGAGTTCCTGTGAACAATCCGGAGATCCTCCAAGTTTCAGCCTCCTCTCCCACAGATCATGGTGATTCTTCTGCCTCCTCTATCGAATGAGAAGTCCATTTCCTATTTTTGACGAAAAAATATCTACATGGTGTGTACTTCTCAAGTACACAGTGTGTTCTATTTTTTTAAAATATTCCATTGGCGGCTAATTTCCAGCACCTTAATGTTCATCTGCTGACTAATTACATGTTGCGTATTACTAAGTACACGACGTGTACAATCCTTTTTAACTATTCCTCTAGTGGCTACATTCCACCACCTCACTATTTTTCTATCGACAAATTACACAGCGTGTATTACTAATTACATTACATGTAGTTAGTTTTTACACCCTTAATCACCAACTAGCAAACACACCCTGTATTCTCATCTGACACTACCAAAGTACATGGTCTGTATAGAAAAGTAAACGGGGTGTACCCATAAATCTGGTATTTTTCCCACACTTCCCTTGGTTTCTCAAAAACTCTTAAGGAAAAAAGGAAAAGAATAAACTTGTACCTCAAGAATAAGAACCGGGTTCATACAAATATCCCCCCTTAAAGCAATTCATCCCCAAATTTCCCTTCCAAGGGTGGTGAAGATAAAGATGAGAACAACTCTTTCCACTGAGTACATACATTAGCCTTCCGCTCCCAGGATTCATCCTCCACTCAGCCATGCTTCCATAACACCCATACAAGAGGAAATTACAGGAATCAGAGAACCTTCATTCTCTTATCAACAATATGAGTTGGATGCTCCTTAAAGGATGAATCATCCTGAAGTTTAACCTACTCAGTCTGAAAACACAAGACGGGTCTGAGTGATAAAGGTGTAGTTGAGATACGTGGAAGATTTTGTTCATGGCCTGATACCTATGTGGTAACTACAACCAATAGGCAGCCAGCACAATTCTCTCCAAAATATAAAATGTCCCTACATACCTCGGTGAATGTTTATCCTGTCTCTTGATCCTCTTGTGTCCCAACCTTGGTGAAATAGGCAATAAAATTGGATCCCCGCCATGAACTCCATGGGTAATCTGTTACGATCATAATAAGATTTCTGACGAGACTACGCAGTAGCCATCTGATTTGGAATCAAATGGACATGCTCTGAATTCTCCTGCATGAGACATGGTCCCTGTAAAGATGCCTCACCTACCTCCAACCAATAGAAGGGTGATCGGTATGGCCTACCATATAACACCTCATAAGGTGACATATCAATAGTTTCCTGAAAACTACAACTGAAGTAAATCTCAAACAGGGGTATGGGTTTCTCCCAAGAGACCCCAAAGTCTAGGTCGCATGCAAACAACATGTTCTATAGTAATTGTATTGTACGCTCGGACTGGCCATCAGTTTGTGGGAGGTAAGCTATGCTTAGAATCATCTTGGTTCCCAGTGCCTTGTGAAATCTCTACATGAAAGTAGACATAAAATTGTCATCCCAATCTAAAACGATATAAAGAGGGACACCATGAAGACGTACTACCTCTCGGATATACAACTTATAGAGCTCTTCAACACTGAATGTCTCCTTGATCGGTAAAAAGTGAGCTACCTTCGTAAGTCTTTCCACAAAAACCATTGCAACATTATTTCCTCGAGGTGACCTTGGAAACCCGGTCACGAAGTCCATCATGAAATCATCCCATTTCTACTCTAAAATGGTTAACTATTGTAACTGTCTGGATGGCCTCTGATGCTCCACCTTCACCTGCTGACTAGTGGAACATCTCATAACAAAACCAGCTACCTCTATTTTCATACCCGACCACCAATACTGACATCTCAAGTCACGGTGCATTTTGGTAACTCCGGGATGCACAACCCAAGGTGTAGCATGAAATTCCCGCATCAACTCCTCACGTACATACCCTCGAGCCCACACTCATACATGGATACATAGTAAATCATCATCGCATGTCACCCAACTAGGAGGAGGGTCCTCACTTACCACCAACTCCTATAGAACATGCCTTTTGAATTTGATAACTATCTCATCCTAACACTATCCAGGAGGGTAGAAGTCATATCTAATGACGAAAGATAGGTTCACTTCTAACTATCATGCTCTTCCAAATGCATCTTAGAGAACAAGTCAATAAGCTTCCACTCACCACTGGCCTCCTGCACTACCTATATCTACGTCCTCCAACTTAGTGCATCAGCTACTGTGTTACCCTTACTAGGTGTATAGGCATGATCAATGTCTTAGGAATGAAGGTATTAAACCCACATACGCTGTATCACATTAAATTCACTCTGCGTAAAGATGTATTTAATACTTTTGGGGTCCGTAAATACCACAAAATGTTCTCCCAAGAGATAATGTCTTCAATAGCATAACGCATGAACAATTGCAGCCAATTAGAGATCATGTGTTGGGTAATTACTCTCATGTTGCCTCAACAGCCAAGACCCTTACGAAACTACTCAATCACCCTGGATCAACAATGCTCCCAACCCAATACCTGATGCATCACAGTAAACTGTATAGCTCTTCCCTTGTTTTGGAAGTATTAGGACTAGTGCGAATTTCATCCTTCCCTTCAGCTTTTGAAAGGTTGTCTCACAAGATTCTGACCAAAATAACTTCATAACCTTCTTAGTCAAACTCGTCAACAACTCTTCTATGTGAGAGAATTCCACTATAAAGATCTTATAGTAACCAGCTAGCCCCAAGAAAATTCGTAGTCCAAACACCTTCTTAGGATTCTCCCTGGAAACTACTAATTTCACTTTCTCTAGTTCTACCACAACTCCTACCTCTGAGATAATATGATCGAAGAAGTTAATTTGGTCCATCCAAAATTCGAACGTTGAGAAATTAGTATATAACGGATGCTCTCTCAGTTTACTCAATATGATCTCAAGATGGTTGGCATGATTGCTTCGAGTATGAGAGTACACCAAGATATCATCCACAAAGACTACCATAAAAGAATCCAGATATAGGTGGAACACATGATTCATCAGATCCATGAAATCTTCTTTCACATTTCTCAGTCTGAATGGCATGACCAAGTACACGTATAGACCTTATATGTTCGAAAAGGCTGTAAGAATTATGTCCAATAGTCTAAAGAACAACTGATGATATCTTAAACTCAAGTCAATCTTCGAGATCACTCGTGCTCCCCGAAGATTATCAAAAAGATCATGAAGGACTAAGATCTGAAAACATATGAAGGGAACAAGAGAATGAAAACGTTTATGTTTTACAAAACAAGACTATAAGGCATGTATAACAAATTCACAGTTTGTTCCCCTATGTCTCTCACATGGGAATATACTTCTGCCGGAACTGGTCGTGTAACACTCCAAACACATGGCGTGTTGTCCTTACCCACGACGTGTACTTGAATTTTATTCCCCTTCCAGAGTCCTTCTACATGGATAATCGACCCACTTCTCATTATAATGAGACTAGAAGGCATGTTTGTTCCAGACACGGTGTGTACTAGACAAGATTCACTGACCTGTGTTGTTCTTGACATGGATGGATACTCAACTGACACTAAACGGTGTGTTCCACACGGACACGGTGTGTACCAGAAGAGGTAATGTTGAGCTCTGTTGTTAGTCATACATCTGAGTTCCAAGATTACACTGCACGTCATGTTTATAATAGGCACAACATGTATCACCTAAGGTTTCTCCATCCGTGTCGTTTGTCACACGGGCACACATAAGGTCAACACGACATGACGTGTACAACATGTACACTGTGTGTTCTAATAAAAACATCCTTATACTGTGTCTCTTCCCCAGTTACACAGTGTGTTACAGCTGGACATGGCATGTACACCACCCTTTTCCCCAGCCACACGACCAAGTCCACACGGTCTATCACCGGTCAAGACTACACAACATGTCTCACAGGTACACAATGTGTCTTTGGTAAAGTCTGGAAGACCCGTGTTCCCTCCCACATGGTGGGTTACACGGCCTTACACTACACGGTGTGTACATATAAGTACACATTGTGTACTTAGTAATTTTTCATTTCGTCCAAAACAGAAGTGTACAGGACTTGTGTTCATAGAACCACACGCCGTTTTCTCTGGGTTTCCAGACAGTAAACCTCAGAAATTACTCTAGAGCCCATTTTCATTAATTTCAAGTGTCGTTATGCAAAATTCTGATCCGTGGGGGCCCATACTCCGTACGAACCATTGTTTAGGGCCTAGAATTTTAAATAATAGTACAAAACAAAAGGCTAGATCATGATCTTCTAAATTCCGTTCCAAGAGATCCCATACATCTCAGGAAGCAATGTATAGTGTCCATAAACCAAACCGTAACATGTACCAATACCCTATAAACAGTAGTCTTATCTATCATGTACCTATCACAACAACATGCATTTTTTTTCACAATATCTATCACAACAACATAAAATTTATAGTGCACCTACAATGCATGGAAACCATGCATGACATTTGATTCTAACATGTGCCTAAATGATTTATGAGATGGCATACCCTCATCTGATCGGGTTGCAACTATATAGAACCCATGTATAAAAATATAAATATCACACCACAAGTGTGTCACCCAATGGTGAAAATAAAATCGACTATAGTAATCATAAACAAAAAATCACAATTTAATTCCAGGAAATCTGTCCTTTACCTATACACGGGGTAGCTACTCTCGGGTATAATTTATTATTGAATCCCCTAACAATGTATCTCATTCCATTGTCACCAAATAATAAAAGAACCATATGAAAATATAACATCTGATTCCACTTTGTATCGTCCCGGATCCGGGTCCCACAAAATGGGTTCCTCGAACCCGGTTGGCCACATGACCTCAAATGCATTTCCCCAAATGCTAGAGGATTCCGACTAGCAGTGAGGGCCTAGGACTAATAGTGTGGAAACTATGCCCTCATTTTTCAAAGTGTAGCATAGTAGGGGGAAATATCAATAAAAAATGGAAGCAGTAAACAATATAAACCTGAAATGGAGAATGAAACTGAAGTAATAGATAACCAATAGTCATATATTTGATGATGCAACATGTATCAAATTCTAAAAAAGAATCCAAAACTGGATACACTACAATCTAATACAATACAACAAAAGGTACAATGTATGGAAAAAAATCAAGGAAGTGCAATAGGAACTCAGCAGCATCATAACCCTAATCTCAGTCCCATTCTCTCCTACTCCTCTGCAACAATCATGTACCTGTGTAGGGACCCTTTTTGTTATCGACACTTGTAGAGATATAATCGGTTTGGTGTCAAGACTTTACCCAAATAGGGTGTGAGAAATAAATCCCAGTAGGCAACCACCAAAAGGCTCGTGTCCAAATTTTAGTGAATAAGTACTATAACACTGTGGAATATTGAAATGCAGTAAACTAGGAAGTACTCAAAATTCACCATTACTACATGTTACTTTTCCATTTTATATAATTATTTAACAATTCAATATAATTGAATAATGTGTTTTCCGAGACTCGGCCTCGACTGAAAATCTCCTATAACAGTGCTATAGTAGAAACCACAATAGGATATCTAAGAAGAAAATGGTAATAATAATACCAAACATATTCTATAGCTTAGCAGGTAAAACCTATGAAATCACCACATTAAATATTCAATGTAAATATTGTCCTCAGACATGCAAATCCTTACCATTATGCAAGCCGATGAGAAATCCTCCAGTGACTAACCTCAGGCTAAACAAAACATTGCCCTCAGCCATTCCATTGGAAAAGCAAGTAATCTGGCCGAGTCCAACACATAAGTTAGAAATTCAAATATATTTCCTCTCAATATAACTCAAAAAATGCTATAATCACGACATGCACATGGGTATACTGGATAAATAGCTAAACTAGGGGAACACACCCTCGGGGTGGCCCCAGATCCAAGGAACAATCTCAAATAGTTGTTTATACTTATTAATTAGATTACCTATGAATATATATGTATCTCAATAGTCAATGTCCCAACCAAACGACACGTCGAACATGGGCGCGTGTCATAATGGTACCCAAAATCAACTCAATAGTGGGAATTAAACACAATACCACCTACCTCGATCTCTACGGATCGATATACGTGAAACGCCTCTCGAAACAACCAAGAATGTCTTAGATCTGAGATAAACTATTACCTATTCAAAAAAAAACATCTCATAGGGACATAATTGGAAAGAGAGATTCAAGAAGAGGGAAGACCATACCTACGTGGTTTAAACGAGATTGACGACAGAGGAATCTATGTTTCAGTGAGCGATCTGGAGCTCCTCCAAGTCTCGGCCTCCTCTCCCACAACTCCTGGTGAGTCCTCTGACTTCTCTGTTGAATGAGAAGGTTTCATACTATTTTTATCAAAAAAAACATAACATCATGGCGTGTACTTCTCAAGTACTCAACGTGTACTATTCCTTAAAACTATTCCTCTGGTGGCTACTTTCCACCGCCTTACTGTTCATCTGCAGACTAATTACATGTAATGTATTACTAAGTACACGTCGTGTACTATCCTTTTTAATTGTTCCTTTGGCAGCTACATTCCATCACCTCACTATTCTTCTACCGACTGATTACAGGGCGTGTATTATGAAGTACATCACGTGTAGTTAGTTTTTACACCATTAATAACCAGCAAGTATACAAACCCTGTATTCTTGTCCCACACAGCCAAAGTACACCTCATGTATACAAAATTACATGGTGTGTACCCATAAATTTGAGATTTTCCCCACATTTTCCTTGTTTTAGACACTTAAAGAAAAAAGGAAAAGAAGAAAAACATACCTCAAGAATATAAATTGGGATCTCACAAATACCCCCTATATTTTGTTTTCAACAGAGGAGAATCAATCATTGAAAATATATAAATCCTTCTATAGATAACATATTCGAAAATTTTAGTCATATATGGTTGAACCCAATGTAGGAAGAATGAGTCAGTGAAAAAACCAACCATGAAAACAATAAGGAGTGATTTAACAAATATTCATTCACATTTTATGAATAATTTCTTAAAAAAATTTATAAAATAACCTTTGAGTTGTAACATTCCTCAAATATATTGCTTCGACACGTATGAAAATATTTCCATACATCTAACTCAATAAACTATTAAAACATTTAACACATGATGACATCCCAAATTACACCAATTAATAAATATGACTAAATATATTCCAATTCTTAAAAAATATAGGAAATTTATACCCTTAGATTTTGTTATATATTTCTATATAAATAATATTATATTCTTTGACGGATTGTGATACATACAACCATCTGTCTAAATGAACTGTAATATATTATAAAATTATAAAATTGCAGTAAAATTAGTTGAATGGATAGGAATGACCAAAATTTAAAAAACAATCTATAAATGGTTTTATATAAAGAAAATATATTGATTAATATCTACTAAATGTTTTGTAAAATTATTACAATATTTAAAAATAAATTTTCTGTCAGAAATGTTTTTTATTATTTTATGTTAGAATATAAAAAAATTAATTTTTTGTAATTTTAGAAAATTATTATTACCAAATTATTATCATTTTAAAAATTATCCTAATATATATAGATTATTGTTTATTTTTTATCACATTATGAAAAGATAATTGTTTCAATGAACAATAATAAATACTGATATTTATTAAAAGCTGTGTTTTCCATTGAAGCATTCGAAAAGATAAATTCATCAAAAATTGTTTCAATTATAATTAAATCCATTTGTATTATTAATAATATAATTATGGTTTATATATTTAATTTCACATTTTATTTTGGTATAACATCTTCTTAAACTTGATAAAAAACATTTATAAAATACTATTTTTGATTCATTGTAATATTTTTATTATAATTAAATTTCTTTAACATTGGTGAATTGAAATAAATAAAATGAATAAAATATTTTTGGTCTTCATATCCCAATTTTATAATGATTAAAAATTCATTTTTTGTCATAATTAATTATAAAAACAATAAACATTTATCGCCTAAGATACAATTAAAATGGGTTTACCGGTTTGGTTAGACCAAGAGATAAGGTTATGAATGATAATTGAACTTGTATAAATAATATCACATAAGAATATTTCAACATCACACTATCCCAAATTTCAATATATATAAATGTTTAATAATTTTTATTTTTTATGATATTAATTAATTTAAATATTTTAATAAATTCAAAGTGTTCTTTCTCACCCACTTATAAAAGGGCACGCCTCTTTTATATTATTTACACTACATTGAGACATAAATATGGACCATACCCCACAAAATTATCTTTAAAATTTCTCTATACACGATATAAAGGTTATGGTCCTCCAAAATACTATTCCATGGTTCCTTAAGAAATGATCTAAAGGAGGACTCCGAGGAAGTGGTAATCTCCCACCCAACATATTTCAAATTATTTCTTATTCCAACACTTATAATTTTTATGTATTCATCATAAAATAATAACATTTATCTCATAAAAGAACTAATATATTATTATGACTATGGAACCAAAATTATTCAACCTTTTCCCCTCAAATGGGAAATGATGGTATCGCCCATGCATGTGTGTGGACTACCTCCTCCATATAGCGATACAATTCATTTCCATCACCATCTTTAATGGAATGATATTATTATGGGATTAATGTTTTTGTAAAAAATTTATGATATAATCACTCTTATGGAACTATAATATCATATCTTCCTTCGAAACTTCCCATCACTTAGAAAGAAAAAACATTACTTGTGCATAGGTGTTAACTACCACCTTTACATGACGATTTAATTTTTTTTTCATTTCCCATGTACATAGATGGTTATATGGAAAGATTCCATAAATATATATATATGTGTATATATATATATATGTGTGTTTGTGTGTGTTTGATATATATGAAATAATTATTATTATATAAAGATAATTATTTTTATAATTTATTTTTTTCCATCATTCAGAATTTGAAAATGGCATTCATGCATACATACTGTATGCCGGCTCTACGAATGGAGTAATTAATTTATCTATCTCTACCTTATAGGGATAAGTATAAGTATATACATATATATAATGAATAAATATGATATTTATATAATTACTAACATTATAGGTATTATAGAACAGTAATCAAATTACTTGGGCCGAAACAACCAAACATAAATTATTATGAAAAATGTAATAGTTAGCACCCGAAAAAGATTAATTTAATAAGGAATTATTAATAGGTGGGTATTTGAATGTTTTAAATGTTCCATGTTTGAAATTATTTTAATTTAAATGAATATTTTAATGGAATATATGAAATTTATATTTATTATAATGGACTATAAAGTTCCTTTAATGTATATAAATTTTGAGGTGAGGGATTTATATTATAATATATTGGTTTATCTAAAAGATTTATGATTAAGTCTATGATAATTATTTTTTTATCTAACTCTCATAAAATTAATTAATTTTACTCTCATATGGTTATTTATAGAGATTAAATCATTAAATTTAATTGTCCCATATTTATATACTCATGATACTAAAGTAATATTTGTATGGAAATATGACAATATTTCTCTCCTTAGTCGAAAATAAATTTTCATAAATGTCTTTGTTTTCATAAAATATTTAATGTATATTTTTATTATTCTCTGATGAAAGTTTAATATAATTTTTTATTTTTTTATTTCTATGATATTTTTTTTAAATTGAATATTTTTTTTTCATTTTACAGAATATGTACTTTTGACTTTTTACTATACATGTTAAATAAATATTTATTCTAATGCACAAAACAAGAAAGAAAATTTACAATATCCTAAAAACTCAATGATATTATGATTCCATTACAAGATTAAATGGGTATTTCCAAAGAAAATTATTACCTTAATATTTTTTAAATATTGGAATTTTAAAAAAAAATTAAAAAAAATTTATCTTCTTCATGAAATGTTCCATGTTATCTTTTAAAGTCATGTTGATCTATGATGAAATATTTTAATGAAACTTTTTATTAACCATGGATATTACTAAGAGATATAATAAACTTCAATTATTTTTATGGTTTATGATAATGATAATTTATGGATGATTCATTGGATATCATTTTATTACCCTTGAGATGAAACATTGCTGAAACATGTTTCTTTTCCTTGGTCTATTCTATGATAAAATTATTAAATTTAAGGAAATCCATTTATTTTCCATGAGTTATTATATGATTATTTTTTTTTATTAATTCACACATATAAAATTTTTATTATGTGATGTCATGGTCCAGATTATATATCCCTCTAATGCATTGTGTAGAGTGGGATATCTCGTATAACCATATTTATTAAAATACGTAGTGGACCCAATTCAGTATGTGAATTTTTCCACTATAATATTTTTGGAAGATAATCTTGATTATGGATATTATAGAATTACTTGTGAAAAAAATCCACTATTATAGTCTAGAAACTGATCCTTTTCAAAGGAATTGGTTTTCTAGGCTTATGTGTATTCTAAAAACTTTGGTTTTATTCTATTTTAATGATCTCAAAGATCATGTTCTTTGATTCCATTAAGATTAATTTATTATTAACTAATAATCTTAATGTTGAAACTCACGATTTTGATATATAATGTTTAGATTATGGTTTTCAAATGTTAATTACATGTTCTCATACAATTATTCTCATGTTTTTCTTTTGTGATTCTTAATATCTACATTATTTACCCTTAGTAAGAATCTGAGTTCAACCATTGTTGGGTTTCCTTTCATGAGGTTTTGAAGAATATTTATATATGATTATTATAATAAGGATGTATGTTATGAATAAAATATTGGGAAATAATGTATATCACTTATGAAAAAGATGTTTATGTATATCCAAACTATAATTTGAGTGAATAGTGAGTCTTCCATTAATATGAAACTAGTTTGATACTACTGGGTGATATTTATAGGTTTATTCACATTTAATTTACTAAAAACATTGAAATATTTTAATATATGATGACCAAATGGACATAGGATAAACAAATGTATAACAAATTAAATATATGGTGCCATGATTTTAACATCCTATAAATTATGTTTTTATGATAGATCACTTTTATCAAAGACTGTCATGCAAACAATTTTTTATTAACTAATGGATTAAAGGTAGAATAACAAATTTTATGAGGTTATTGGTATGAGAAAACATTTATATACCATATTAAAGAATATTTATTTTAATTATTTTATATCAGAAAAATTATTATTGAATATAAATTCATATACTCAATGAATAGATGTTATATTAGTAGTGAAAAATACAAAAGGTATACTGATGAAATCTGACTTATTCAATTCCACTCCAATTTGTTTTTGGGAATGGACTTTCAAAAACTCATCTATTTATACCTTTAGTTTAATTTGATCTTTTTAGGCATTCATTAGCCTTATTTACATAAATACATAATTAATTTATAAGGAAGGGATGCCACAATTTTATATTCTAATCCAGCATATGGTAATATATTATTGTTACGATATGTATGAACTTCTAATGTAAATTTTATCAACTATAGGTGGATGGATTCCTATTCAAAATGGGTTTTTATCTCACATAGTTAGGGAGACTATCAACATATTATATATTCTTATTATTTAATAATTTGTTGATTCCTTTATAGAAAAGATTCCAGGTATTCCTCTAAGTCATGAACTTCCATTTTCAATAGAACTCATACCTTTTTCTATGCCTATTTTAATGACTCCTTATTTAACATACAGGATTGAGTTATATGAATTGAAAATTAAGTCCATTATAATCATGATAAGGTATTCATTTAGCTAAGTGCATCAATATGTGGTTCACCTATTCTTTTCTAAAATAAGAATTATGTACTAATTAGAGTCTTTATTGGTTATCCTTAACATGAAAGAATCATAATCATGAATAATAACCATCTTCCCCATATTGATTATTATTTCGATAACTTATGAGGAGCTCAATATTTTTTCATGACAGATCATTTATTTGAAACTATAAATTATGGTTCAAAAGAGATGAAATACCCAAAACATCTTTCCATTCAAGTTATAGACACTATGAGCTCTTAGTGATTTAATTTGGTCTTTCTAATTACCCCACTATCATCGTGTAAATGGAGGTAAAAATTCATTACATAAATGTTTATTATGGAAAATCACAGGATACGGTCGAGGGTGTAATGGTTGTGTATAAAGATCCAAGGAACGATTAACTGATAGTGAAAAGTGGTATTTAAATACTTTTAAATTTTACAGAATATAAACGGGATGCGTAAAAACATATTCCATCCTGAAAAATTGGAAATTTAAAGGCATAATATAAATAAACTTCTTGAAAAATTTATAGGATGAGAGAATCCATTACATTGAGAGGGTGATTCTAAAAGTGAGCAAGCAGATTTTCTTGAATTTGGGAACAACTTGGGTGGTATTTAAAGAGGAAAATGTAGAGGTAATTCATTTTCAATGGGTTTTATAGAATACGAGTGGGAGGATAAATGATTATTTATAGAAAAGATAGGGAAAATTATTATTAATTTATAATATTTGGTTTTGGACTCTATCTAATAAAATATTATAATCCAAAACCATTAAACTAATTTTTTCAAATGGTTTCATAAAAATAAGAGTGGGTTTTAATATTTTTTTTGGGAAACAAACATATAATATAGACATAAGACCATTTATGTTATGGATGTGAGTCATGTTTATATTAAATTATTTTAAAACATGAAAAATATAATATATTTTTAGGATGTTTCATTACAGATTTATAAAATTGATCAAATAAATGGAAAAACAAATTATATTAAATGGGAAATATTTTTTTTCGTTGATTCATTTTATAATATTTAATAAATCACTTTTTTTAGAAGTTTTTTAGGTTATAATGAACACCATAAATTTATATTGCATTTAATTTTTTAACCCAAAAATTCTAATATCGTAGAAAATTTTGAAATATTCCCTAATATCTAATTTGAACCCATTTATTTACAAAATGAAATTTATTTTTTCCATAATAATTTTCTATGTATAAAAATTTAAAAATTTATATAAAAATACTTATTTTCAAGAATATAATTATTATTATGACACTAAAAACATTTTGACCGTTATAAAAATTACATTGAACATCATTAAATTTTATTATCAATTATAGTTACATAATTATTTATTAATAAGAGTATTTTAGAAAAATAAATTTTATTTGAAAAATTAATTAATCTTAAAAAAATGATTCTAAATTGAAAATGTATATATATATCCCAATAATAGAGTTTTTATTTCTTTATATAAAATAATAATTTTTATCAAAATCAGTAAATAATCATTTATAATATAATAATAAAAATGAGTAAATATTAACTTTTTAAATTTAAAAAAATATAAAAAATCATAATACTATGATATAGCCACATAAATCCTTATGAAAGGATCATATTCCTTAAGTGTAAGGTGTCAAATAACGATATTTTCTTGTGGAAATTCAATATACATGGTTTTTGTCACAATTTTTATTACCTTGAAAATATCCTATAAATTCTATAGTTCATATCTCAATTGTTGAGTTAAAGGTTTTTCATAGTTAATTGAAAATACATATGATTCTATCTCACTAAGAGTTTAAAGTAAATGGGATTCAGAGGGTATGAACCTACTAATTGAAGTCATCACTTCTTTCGTCTAGGACAATCAGATTTTATTATAACCCTTAATATATTATTATAATAATGGTCACTATAAAATAGCTATATTATCAATGGTTATGATTTGAAGCTAAAAGGCCATTCTCCAAGGGTAACATCTCGATATTAAGTACATGTAATGGGTTGTGTTTATATGTTATCCATAGGGATACATGAAACACATCATTTACTTGTGTTATGTTAGATGGGAGATTAAGTCAATAATTAATATATCTAATGAAATAAATGATATCAAATTGGTTGATATATTTATTAATATTCATTCCATAATTCCCGAATCTAGTGAAATTATTCCATATTGATTTAAACGTGAACACTTTATCTCAGACCTCAATTTCTAGGTCATATTGATGATTTCCTGTATTGTTTTTAACGTACCTTTGAAATATTTCATATGATGGTGACCATTTTGAACCTTCTCTGTCATTTCGTTGATATGTTATTAACCCTTAATATTATTCTAAAAATTGTCAACACATAAATTTAGAGTATAGAAAATCTTCCAATATAGATTCTTAGAAGATATTATTTGAATGATAGAATGAAAACTATTGTTATATGAGAACACAAATAAAGAATGGTGTTGATCCTAACATACATGGAAATTATTAAAATTTTATATCATCGAATCCAATAGATTTTAAATGATTCTCTTGGTCAATCCATCCAATAATGGGTTAAAAGAATTAGTGAAACTCAACTTTTTTATCTAATGCAAGCTAAAGGAATCTTGAGAACATTGAGGTAAATCATTAATCTAGAACAGAAACAATAGAGTGTGGTACTCCATATAGTCTTACCACTACCCTTATTTATATCATGGTAATTTTCTCAAGAGATAAATCTTCCTAGATAGTAATGAAATTCAATTTCCTTGTATGGAGGTTGACTACCAACCTGATGGAATTATTTCCCTTATATGAACTTGGGAATCCTATGATAAAATCAATGGTTATGTATTCAAATTTTAATACTAATATAGGTAATCATTGAATATTATACAAATATATCAACCATATAAACTTGACATGATATCAAACAATGGATCAAGATACTAATTCTATAATCTCCAACTTCCATAATTAATGGAGAATTACGATCCATGAACATCATGCATAAGTTACTTATTTATCTCTTATATTGTTGGGACACATATATGAACTCTAATCCTTTTAAATCCATAATTGGAATAGTTTAACTCTATAATATTCTCAACCTTTTTCTTGATAAGTTCATTATCATTTTTGACCTCTTATATCCTCTCATGAATATATGGTTTATCATTTATTGGATCCATGTAGATTGAAGATTTCAATATCCTAACCCAAATCACAAGGTCCTAAAAGGAATGCTAGATGACCTCATGTGCACCTCCCATTATTCAAGAGGCTTCCGACTAGCAGTGAGGGTCTCAATATGAACATTGGGAGAGAATATACCCTCAGTATCGAGTCATATGATCAATAATGAACAAAAATAATATAAATAATCATAGTATAATGTGGAAATGTAATTGTGAAACAAATATAATATAAGAACCCCAAAGTGGTAAGGAAAACCTTGTATGTAGTAAAAATAAAATAAAAATGAATATAATAAATCATTACTGGAGTGCTCCGGTGCCTGTCCCGACCCACATCTATTCTATGCTACACTGGTTAGCTATCTATCATAGGGCCCTTAGCCTTCACCAAATCTATGGTCACTAAATCTATAAGTGCACCAAAATTCCCTAGAAGGGAGTGAGTACAAGATTCATTAGGACACCACTAATTTGTCTTAAACATTATGTTCTAAAAACACAACTGTATTCTATAATAAATAATGTTATAAAAACACACAATCCAAAACCGAATGGTTTTTCACTAACCAAGATTCCAAAACACCTGGCCAAACCTGCTTCATCTCTAAGCCAGATCGATCACCAAGATGTCAGATGAATCTATGATTAGCCACCATTCTAATGAATCTTGTTTCTTGGTGTAATCAAATGACATAATATTAATTATCTTCAATGAGTATGGACTCTATAAAATCAAGGGAAAAGAGAGATAATCAGATTCCATTTATCTTCTAGTTTACATATTGGGGAGCGAGAGCTAATCAACGTCCTTTAATCATTAAAGAATATTGTTGAGTAACCTACTTGGGACCAAGATCTAATCATTATCCCATCTCATCTGAGTGCATCCCAAGGCATCATTGTGTTCATTCTTCATGTAATGGACACTCCTCATCATTCATGTTCATACCTCATCCAATGTATAACTCATGTCGTTGTGTCCAATTACATGGCATCACCTAGGTATCGTTATGTCCTTACCCCATGCATCAGACCCTCATCATCAATCATGAACATCCCTCCTCTAAAGGATAATGTGAGTTGATGGTCCAGTTGTCTTGGCTCTATGAAAAACCCCAATGTATATATAGACTGGTATGATATATATATATATATATATATATTCAAGAATAACACATCATCATGGGTAAATTAGTACACATAATCACACGAAAATGTGAATAAATAGCTACAAGTACTCATGTAATCAAAGGTAATATAAATTTCTTGAGGCTATACACCTACCCACATGCATTCAATATCTATCATGGTAATTAAAAATATATGAGAATAATCATATTAATGGAAATAATTTGTTAACAATCCCTAGAGGTTATGAAACATCATACAGAAATAGTTGAAAAAACTATCATTGTTTTTATGATGCCAGGATGATACATAAAATTCACAACATATTGGCACATCGGTGATCACGGTATGTCAATGTTTTTCATAGAATCACAACGTTTACTTTTATTTCAAATAAATAATACATCACATGTGATAATTACTTCCCTCTCATAAATAATTCTCAAATTTTAATTAAAATTATTACATGTGATGGTAAATATTAATTATAACTTTACCCATTTAAAAATCACATGAAATAAAAAATAATGACTTTTAATTTAATTTTATAATTTGGGCAACTAAATTTAATTATTACATTATCATTTTTAAAATGATATGTGATGATAATTATATTTATTATATAATTAAAAAGTGATTCTAATTATTATTTTAAAATTTAAAATTTATCACTTACAATGATAATTTAAATTACCATAAAATCATTTAAATTATTCTTTGATAAAAAAATGTAACAATTGCTTGATAATTTTCTCATAATTATCATTGATAATTTTATACAATTATGTTTTCAAAATTTGTTCAATTTATATAATCATCAATTCATAAATTACAAATTGATAATCAACTCACATGAATTTCCAAAAATTACCATTTGATATAAAATATTTTATAATTTATTAATGTATATTTTTTATTGAAATGTCATTATATATATATTGAAAATAATATGGAATTTATCATTTTATAAATTTATATTATTACAATTAATTTTTATTGGTCATTTATCTTAATAAATACCTGATTATTATAGTTCTATATTATTTATTTTAAAATAAACTATTTTAATTAAGAACTTTATAAATGTTATGTTAAAATAAATTAATGAAAATAAAATAGAAGATCAATTAATAAGAAATTAATAAAATTAAATACAATGAATAAAAGTTTACAATTAAATAAAATAAAAAATAATGGTGAGGAAGAATGCACCTAACACACGCTATCGGTCTTGTTGCAGGAGGGTTTGGGAGCGGCTCAGTTAAAAGATGGAGGGAGTATGGATTCACTTGACTAACCCAAAAGACACCCTATTTTATATATATTTGACTAAATTAAAACCTAAACAATGTGATCTAGGTTGTTTATATAGGAAACTAAAATAGAACATCCTCAAGAATGCTAAATAAATCCTGAATTTTTTTTAGGTTAGATTCAACAGATTTTGATTACGGAGTGGTTTAATACACCCATATTACATTTAATTTTTTTAATTAGGTAAAAAACATGCATGTGAAAGCTTCTCATAAAAATTGGTATTCAATAATGGAGGAGAAATCCTCCTGGGGGAGATGTGTTCACAGTGCGTGTCGCTGCCCCTATCCATTTTTTATCAATCAATCAATTTAAATTATAATCTATTTATATGGTCAATTAATTATTAAAATTATTCCCCTAGGGTAAAACCCCAATTACAGACCCATTGGTGGACTTGTAATTTTAATGTGACACAATGTTTGAGAAATAATAATTTATTTTCATAAATAAACAAACAAAAACATTAAATAAATTATTTTTTTGAGCGAGGCCTCCAATAACCTGATGATTACAAATGTAATATCCTTGATAGGACAAACAATAAGTTCTAGACAATACACTGGACTTTTTTTATCATACAATGAACTATTTTGGAGTTTTTAAATTATTTTGAATTATTTTTTTTTCTCCAAATAATTTATTTAATATTGTTATTCTGTTTTCGCTGAGGCTCTGAGGATCATAGAAACTCACACTAAATCAGTTTTTAATTTTGAAAATATTTGATTGAATATTCTTGAGTGTTATCTGGGATGCATTATTATCCTTCTATGTTGAATATAACAAATATCAATATTTTGACGATAAATCAATTTTTCCACTTAACATATTAATTATTTATCATAAGAGGGATTTATTATTATTTTTTAAAAGTCGGATTTCAAAATTCTCCCCATATTTCAACATCTCATCCTTGAGAAGCATCTCTACTTGTCTTGGTCAAAAAACTCAGGCCACTGAGCTCGAACATCAGACTCGCGTTCACACATCGCATCCAAGATTCGTCCATGCTACCACTGAGCCTGGACTAGTGGCACCGTCTTTCCTCATAATGATATATTTCATAGGTCCACGATCTATATTAGACACTCCTTATAATATATTTCAGATTCAATCTCATCTTATTCATAATCAATAACAATCATTTGATCAACTATATACCTCTGAAGTCGTGACACATGAAAAATTTCATGCATACCATGATAGCGTGAATGGAGTTCTAAACGATACGACCCCGTCCCTATCCGATCGGTGACATAAAAGGGTCCACGAAAACGTGGTTCTAGCATTCCCTACTTCCTCAGACGTTTGTTCCCAAACTGGGGAGTCACTCTCAAGAAAACCTGATATCCTACCACAAACTCCAATGGTCTCCTCCTATGGTTGGAATAATATATTTTTCTACTCTAAGTAGTGACGAATATCTTCCGTATCAGCTACAGTCTCTCAGTGTTCTTATGAACCATGTTGGGGCCAACAACTACTTCCTCTCCCACTTCAAGCCAATTGGGTGGTGAGAGACATGGCCTCCCATAAAGAGCCTCATAAGGAGCCATCTGAATTGAATCCAGATAAATATTATTATATACAAACTCAATCAAGGCCAGGTGATCATCATATACACCTCCATGATCTATCATACACGATCATAACACATCCTCCAGTATGGGTATAGTTATCTCAGAATGTCCATCTATCTATGGGTGGTACGCCTTGCTCAATCTTAGCTGAGTCATTAGGTATTTATGAAATCTTTTTCAAATTTGTGATGTGAAACATGCATCTCGGTCAAAATCAATGCTCAAGGTTGATCCATATAAATGAACAATATCCCGAACATAATGTTTTCTTAACTCCTCCACCGAGTGAGTCTCTCTAATAGGTAAGATTTGGGAATACTTTGTTAATATATCAAAGATCACCAAAACTAAATCACTACCCCTTGGGGTCCTAGGTAATCCTGTCACAAATTCCATAGTATTATCGTATCATTTTCTCATAGGTATCATGAGTGGTTGAAACAACCCTCTAGGACGTTGGTGTTTGACCATCACCCTCTAAAAAGTGAGGCTTATAGAGACAAAACCTACAACATCTCTCTTAATCCATGGCCACTAGAATGGTCATCTGATGTCATGGTACATATTTGTCTCACCAAGTTGTTCCGCCCACCTTGATTTAAGATAAAACCTCATCATATACTCTCTAGAAAAAGTAGCATATAGTATTTTTTAATGGACCATGATCGGGTATTTATTTTCCGTCAACTATCTGGGTATTAGGTCACCTCCAGCATGCCGTTATCTCATCATATTACACTTCAAGTTTGAATCCTGAACTGTTCTCATACTTTATATAAGTAAATATGTAATAGAAAGGGATAGAAAATCATTGATCCTTGATCCTATGATTCATCAACCCTTGAGTAACCTAATAATCACATCAAATGCGACTACTTCTCTATTGACTTATTTCCATGTTCAATCTCATCACGAGTACTACAGCTATGGGAATATTATACAAAATTTCCCCTTACATGGAAATATGTAATCTCGATGTCCATTGTATATAGAGACATGACCCAAAGACTATTCCTTATATTCAGATCCCTTTATTTGAAGATACAGTGAAGGCTCCTGTGATTGTTGTAAATAACAAATCTCTAACTAAAGAGATAATGTCTCCAACATTTCAGTGTGTGAACCTCTGTAACTAGATCGTAGTCATTAGTATGGTATTTATTCTCATCGGTTGATATCTAATGAGACCCATAAGATACTACATTTTCTCCTTGCATCATTATTACTCCTTATACAACTACTGATGCATCAAAATACACTGTATAACCAATACCAAGCACCAAAAGTGTCATTAGTGTGGCTATCATCATCATTTTCGTTAGCTCAATTAAGGAATCTTCAAACTGGTCTGACCGCTAAAAATTAACTCCCTTCTTAATAAAATCTATCATCATTTATAATAGTCATGAGAAAACCAAGATAAAATTTCAATAATATCTGGCTAAACCTAGGATGATCCGGATCTCAAACACATTTTAGTGATGTGGCCATGACATGATGGCTTCGACCTTCTCTAGGTTTACTAATATAACAATTTTTAAAACCACATGTCTATGGAACTTCACCTCATTAATCCAGATTTCACTTTTTGATACCTTAGAGTAATGTCTATGAGCTTTTAGAATACAATGATAATATATAAGTGCTTATAATTTTATTCTTATATTGGTGAGTGGATGAGGATATTATCAAAAAATGCTACAATGAGAGAGTCCAAGTATGTAAGAAATATTTTAATCATGTGGTCCATGAACATAGTTGGTTCATTAATTAGTCTAAAAAATATAACCATTTACCCATACATCCCATATATGCTCCAAAAATCTATCTTTTGAATATACTCCTCCCTAACACACAACTGGTGGATTTCCATTTTAAGATCAATCTTTTAGAAACACTGAGCTCTTCATAACTGATAAAAAATGTCATTGATCATTGGAAAAGGATATCGGTTCTTCACCATCACATATTTTAGCTTCTGATAATCAACATATAGTTAAATATCTACATTATCCTTTCTAAATAAAAAATAGGCACACCCCATGGTGTAGTAATAGGTCTAATAAATCATTTTCTCTATAAGTTTTCTAGTTGAAAATTGAATTCCTTTTGTTAAATTGGAGGCATATGATACATAGGTATCAAAATTCGTTGTGCATTAGGTATGAGATATAACTCAAAATCACTACTCAATTAGGAGGTAGTCAGTTGTAATCATCAGAATAGACATCCTGAGATAGATCATAAATTGGTGAAATAGATGATGAGGTTGCAATTAATTATTTTGAAAGTGACAAGCCTTCCATTTATGACATGATTGACCAAATTTGGTTCAAGTAAAATCCAAATCTTCTTGATATGAGGTCCAACATTGTAGTAATCCGGAAATTATCTCCCTTTTGCGAAGAAAAATACAACCATCAT
Source organism: Viscum album (assembly GCA_963277665.1). NCBI lineage: Eukaryota > Viridiplantae > Streptophyta > Magnoliopsida > Santalales > Viscaceae > Viscum > Viscum album. The sequence continues at coordinate 1,737,062,967 of OY728135.1, read as the reverse complement.
CGACATCAATAAATGTAAGATCAAAATCAGGTTATCAATCCCATACCGAGAATCATGTCGAATGTCGTCATTTCCATAATTTAGAATTCCTTAAAATCTACATAGATGACAAAAACCAGTGGGTGCTTTGTGTATCTATAATGATGTTCTAACTTCCTACTCAATTGGGTATCAAGGTAGACTAACTCATATGATAACATTACTGGTATGTCATGTCCAACAACAACTTGTGCAGATATAGAGTAATGGGACCAACTATTGAAAAATAATGTAGTAGAAAAAGAAGATTTGATAAGAATGGTACCTGTAATAGTGGATGGTCCCTCTCCACCATCTACTGGGGTCCCATCTACATCATAAATGTGAACTTCCTCAAATACTCTTCTCTGTCCCTAAGGTGCATGACTAGTCTGATTCTATTGCTGGAAACCCTGAATAGGTCACCCTTTCCAACCATTACCCTTATAGAAATCTAGATTCACCATTCTGTAGAAAAACTATTGGAGATGTCCCTACTTGAAATACTGACACATATTTTAGGTTCTCTACAGAACCTACAAAAGCATAAAACCCATCCATAGTTGAAACACAATGAAATATCAACCAAAGGTTCTAATTTAACAACACTATGATCCACATTCTTGTTGGTACTCCACTTCTTGCCTCTAGTCTACCTATTCTTATTAAAAAAATTCATAGAGGTGAGAGGAAATCCAGTCACTATCCTGGCACGAGTTGAGTGTAACTCTGACACTTTTTCCTAATTCAATCCCTTTTCAAGGGTCAGGGCCTTTTAGAAGACCTGTGTACATATCGTATTGTCAAAACCCCTAACCCAATATTTGAGCTCTTATCTAATGCCTATTTGTACTTCCAATCCTTTTGGTCCATGTTTCCTTCTAACAAAGTATTAAAGTGATGTAACTCCATTAAATGTTAAGAATAATAAGAGATAGTCATGGAACCATATTTCAACTCAATGAATTCCTAGATATGGCCCATCAATATCATTTCTGGAAACTAATTCTCAATAAATGGCTCTATGATGGTTTCCCATATAAGACCCTCTCATCTCCAAGACTATCTCATAGTAGTCTAGCATCTCCTAGCGGGTCACTGCAACATAAAGGTCACTAGGATTACAGAACCTACCTCAATATTTTGGACCAGTGAAAAGAATATCTCAATAATTTCTAGCAAGTCATCAGCATCTTGCGGCCCACCACTCCAATAGAATGGTGGATGGTTCTCATGCTGAAAATCTCATGCAATGTCAGTCATGGTCTACAGTGTAGGTCCTCAACGGATAGGAACTATATGAAAAATTCTAGGTTGAAACTCCCCAATAGCATGAATCTCATGTGTTGGTATAGTTTCACGCTGGGCACATCCCCCTATACTACTAGTGGTGGTATGCGAACATCCTAGACTACTACAACTAGCGGTCCCATTGCAGGTCTCCAAGGAGGAATCACTACAAAAGAAGGAACAATAGGGACATGGACATATCCTATCTAGTATATGGGATCACACAAGGTTCTCTTAAATATTCTGTGGGATTAAGCATGGTTTTGTTTATTTCCTATGAGTCTAACCTTAACACAAGGTATACCCCTCTAACATTAACTCTCATCTCAAACCGTACACGTTAGTCACAATCATATATATATATATATATATTAACTACAACATTATCTATTCAACTTATTAACACTGAAAAGGATATATATAACAAGTATCCTGAGAAGATAGAATAATAATATCATTTAATTAATGAACTATTATGCATCACAACAATATGTATACATTTGGAATGTGATGCTACATGCCTCTACATGATGCATGATCATAGATGAAATCTTATAAATCACAGATAAAATCATATGAATCACCAAAGGTGAATTTTTTTCAACCATAAATAAAAGAAAATATTCTCATTATTTTGGTAACTCGGAGGTCCACTATGGAGTGATTCCCAAACACTGGCATAGTTTCCCCTACATGAGTCCCAACAATTCTAACTCATATCTAACATGTCCCAACCACAATCCGTGAGAAGAAACACTTTCGTCAAAACCTGAACCTCTGATAAAATTTTGTAACATCCAAATCCATGTCACCAGGTCAGATCCAGATTTCAATATGACCTCATATGCACGTTCCCAAATACAAGAGGCTACTGAATAGAAGCATGGGTGTCAAGTGGAACTTTGGGGGAGACTATACCCTGTATATCAATTAAAAGGATAAATAATCTACACCAATAATATAAATAATCATAGAAAAATGATGAAATGTAAAAATGAAATACATATAATGTAATAACCCCTGATGTTGAAAGAAAAACCAAGTAACCATTCAAAAGAAAATCCGAATGTAAAAAAACAATCATCCATAGAGTGCTCTAGTGCCTGTCTCGGTCTGCTTCTACTTCATTCTCCAGCGGTCAACCGTTATCCATAGAGCCATTACCCTTCATTGGATCTGGGGTCACGAAATCAATAGGGACACCAAAATTCCCAAGTTGGGTGTGAGTAAAAGACTCAGTAGGACATCAAAAAAGCATCCTAAAAAATGTTGTTATCAAAAAAAAAGTGTATTCCATAATAGATAATTTGAAGTAAACCCGTAGTCCAAATTTGAGTAGTGGTGCACTAACCAAGATGCTGAAACCCACATCCATACTAGTTTCATCTCTATGCTAGATGGATATCCAAGGTATTAAATAAATCAATGATTAGACACAAGGTTAATGAATAATGTTCCACGGAATAATCATGTGACAATTATCAATGATTTCAAGAAAGTACGTACTATGTGCATTCAAGGACAAAGGAGCTAATAAACATCCCTTAATCGTCTAGTTGACATACTAAGGACCAAGATCTGATCAGTGACTTTTATTCATCGAATCAAACAATCGAGTAACATACTATGTATAGAGAGCTATGGAACATCCCCTCTTCATTGAGTGCATCCCAACACATCTTTGTGTTCCTTCATTAGACAATGAAACTTCATCATCAATCATGTGCATCCTTCCTCCAAAGGATAACAAAAGTCATGGTGGTCTACTACATGACATCCTCTAGGTATGATCCTATGCCTACCCCATGAATCTGACCCTCATCATCGATCATGCGCATCACTCCTCCAAAGGATAATTCAAGATAATAGTCCTCCTATCATGGCAATAAGAACAAAACCACATGGTATACATAACTTTTCATGATATATATATATATATATACAATAATAAGACATCATATTGAGTAAGGTATCACATAATATACATATAATTGCACAAAAATGAGAATAAACAACTACAAGTTCTCATGGATTCATTTTTAGTATAGAGTTTTTTGGGCTACACACATACCCACATGTATTCACTATAATGTATGGTAATTAAAGTTGTCTTCACATAATCATATTAATGGAAATAATTTGTAAACAAGCCCAAAAGATTAGGTAAATTCATCTCATAGTAGTTAGAAAACCTCTTGTCGTTTTTATGATGATTGGTTGATACATCAATATCTCAAGATATTTCCAAGCCGGTGGTCAAGGTATGTCAAATTTTTCACAGAATCATAATATTTATTTTTATTTCATTGAAATAAAACACCACATGTGATAATTCGTTCTCTTTATTCACTAATTCTCAAAAAATACTTAAATTCATCACCTAACTTAGTAAATTTTAATTACAACTTTACCCATTTAAAACTAAAAAAGAAATGAAAAATCCTAACTTTTAATTTAATTTTATTATGTTTGTTAATAAATTGAATTAATTATTTATCATTTTTATAATTATGTGTGATGATAAATATCATTCTTGGATAATTAAAATGGGGTGATAATTTTGATTTCAAAATTTTAAATTTATCACTTATGAATATAAAATAAATTTTAATTAAATCATTTAAATTATCCTTTGATAAAACAATGTAACAATCACCTGATCATTTTTTCACAATTATCATTGATAATTTTATGTAACTTTCTTTTGATAATTTGTGAAATTTATACATTAATCAATTCATAAATTACCCAGTAATAATAAAAAAATATCAATTTTTAGAAACTATCATTTGATATTTGATATTATATCATTTGATACTTGATAAAAAAAAGAATCATAATTATATTATATATATAGATAATAATATGAAAGTTTTAATTTTATATATTTATATAATTATTATTAATAATTTCATTTAGATTTATCTCAATAAACTCTTTCTTATTCTAGGATAATGTTATAAATTTTATAATGAACCATTGTAATTTAGAACTTACTAAATATTAAGTTGAATTAAAATAGAGGAAATATAATAAAAGATAAATTAATATTCAAAAAAATTAATAAAATGAAATGATGAAATGTTAATAATTAAATAAAATGAAAAATAAGGGTGTGGAAGAACTCAACTCATGAACCCTCCTGGTCAGGTCACAAAATGGTTTGTGGGCCTCTCAGTTTAAAGATAGAAGGAGTATAAATTCTCTTTCCTGACCCAATGGACACTCTCTATCATTTTTAGTTGACTGAATTCAAAAATAAAAATTTCAGGTTGGGTTGTGTATATAGGAAACAAAAACAGTGTTTCCTCAAGAACCCTAAATCAATCATTGCATTATTTAGGTTTGTTGCTACTAATTTTGATAGATGAGTGGTTTAAGTCACCCTTAATATAATTTAGTGAATTTAATCATGTCAAAAACATGTGTGTGGATGATTCCTAGATTAAGTGGAGTTCAAAAATGGAGGAATAATCCTCCTTGGGGAGAGGTGTGAATAGTTCGCGTCACCACCCATCTGATTTGTTTAACAACCAATAAATTTAAATTATAAGGTTTAAAATTGTTAGTTGCTTATAAAATTATATGCCCTATGGTAAACTCCTCATTCAAGACCAAAATTATGTCTCATAATTTTGGTTCAACACACCGTTTGTGATATATTAATTTATATTCATAAATAAATTAATAAAAGTCAATAAATAAATTATTTTCATTAGAGATGCCTCCAAACACCCGATGCCATTGAATGTAATACCCTCTATAGGGTAAACAGTACATTCCAGACACAATGATGGTATTAGTTTTATCATACATCATACTATTCTGGAGTTATTAAATTATTTTGAATAAATTTATAACTCTTTTAAATAATATATTTAATATTATTATTCAGTCTTCTTGAATGCTTTGAGGGGCTTAGAAACTCACAATAACTCAATGTGTAACTCTAAAAATATTTAATTGAATATTCTAGAGTTTTATGTAGTATTTTTTATACCCTTTGTGATGTGTTAATATATTTCATTGTTTTCTTTTTTTCCACTGAATGTATTAATAATTTCTCAAAAGTGGGATTTTTTGTTATTGTAAAAAATTAATGATGTTACAAATATACTTTGATAATTACCATATATTTCTTTTTTATATTTTCTAATATTTTATCACATTGAATCCTCATAATCTATAGGGGTGTATGACTCTTTATAATTAGATAATAAACCAATTTTTCACCATCCCAATATGGAAATATATTGAACAAACTAAATCCTTAGTTATACCTAACCACATTTATTGTGGCATATTGAGCTCATTTTGTGTGAATATATACATGAGTATTTATAGATTCATATATATGTCAAAAATATCTACATATATATAATGTTACCTATTCCACAATATGACGAGCATTTTTGCAAATTCCAGATCATGTTCTATGTAGTTTTACTTTGGAATAATTAATTGGTGAGACGCATGAGCTATCAGCTCATATTATTGAATGAGTAAAAAACCATATACATTTCATGACTAGAAATTGTATATCATAAATACTTCCATAGTGTGTGTAATGGGTATATAGTTTTAGTGATTAAAAATTTATTTAACTCTTCAAATATTTCTCTACACTCAATAGTACATGAAATCTTCACTCATATCTATGTTATCTTAGTTTTTGAGATTTAAAATCATGATAAGTTCAGAGAAATTAATTATACTACCCAAATTTTCCATGAAAACCATCGATATCCATAAAAATCAATGTTTTGGGGCATGCTTAAATTATCTCTTCTTTTTTAGAATCCATAAATATATATTTTATGGGATAACATTCCCCCTGACATTGAAGTTGATAAGAATATCTTCTATAAACACTACCACAAATTTTCAAGATAATCCCTAAAGACTCATTTCATTATATTCATAATGATAGTGGGAGAATTAGTTAGTCAAAATGGAATCACATTGACCTTGTAGTGGCTACATATTTTATGAAAATTAGCCTTTGGAATATCCTCCTTCATTACCATTACATGATAATATCCTGACCAAATATTCACCTTTGTGAAATACTAGGATCCATGAAGTTGATCAAAAAAATTATCTATCAATGGAAGTAGATACATTTCATTATTTTTATTATTTAATCTCATTATAATCAATGAAAAATCCTACTAACCTATCTTCCTTATTTTTTAGATGGACCAGTAAACCTCATGGAATATAATGTTGTTATATAATCCCGTTATCTGGATTCTTCTACTGTTTTGTTTTTATCTCTTTATGTTAAATGATGGTCATTCTAAAGGGTTTAATAGATATTGGTAAAGATATAGGTATATGTATTATTAGCCACACAAACTATAAATTTATAGGATGACTGTGAAATTATTTATAAAACACATTAGAATATCCCTTTAAAATTGGATTTTAGAAAATATGATATTTTACTTTGCGTTAATAATTTTATATAGTTGTGTTTTCTCATAAGTAAATAAAATCATTGCATGAGATTATTATTTCAAAGGTGATTAATAATCCTGCATGCACTCATAGATAATTAGATAGAAATTTACAATGCATATTGTGATTCCCTTCTCACAGAAATTTATGTATTCTTAATAAATGTATGGACAATGATTTCCTAAAAATAATAAAATTACCGTAAAGGTATTATCGCATGGTTAATAGGGAAATTCATCCCCATTTTTTATAGGGGATGATGTGTATTCTTTGGATGAAATAATTGACACACTTTTCATCTTCACTAATAACTGAACTTCTATTTTTAGGGGGTGATAAAATAGTTACTCTAAACATGTGTGATTTGAAACAATCAATAGAACATTAATAATATACGAAATTTGATGTCCATTAATTGATGATACACCTACATTTCACTATTGGATTCCAGTTTCCATATTCACATAATCCAAAATAGGAAAAGGAAATATAATTTTGAAAATATAAAACATATTAAATGTAAAATATTTCAATTAAAGAGAAAAATTATAAATGACATATATTCCATAAACTATGAAATTCAAGGAATAAATCTATTTTATCAAAATTTTATTTCCAAACATACAATTGTATGGGAAGATTTGATCCATACATAATAATACTTAAGGATCCTATGAATATTCCAAAATAAATTTCCTTGTACTATCAATAATTTTATTCAATAAGGCCTCCTTGCCATGCACCTGGTGATGATGGAGTTAACACCCAATGCACCTTTTTTGGGGGTTATTTCCCCTAGGTAAAATTTAACAAGAGATATATGCACACTAAATGTCCATCTATGGATGTCTATAAAGGATTATTTAATATTTTAACGATATTTAAAGGTTATCACTCCCTCCTTGGGAATCATAAGAGAATTAAATGGATTCTTAAAAACAAATGTCCACATGATCAATTGGACATCAAAAGTCACAAGGAAATGATTTTGAGGTCTAGTATTTAATACACCATAATAATAGATTTATTACATTATGATATATATTTTAAAATCCAAATATATTTTGCGGCCTACTATATTTTGTTAATTATAATGATAGAACAATTAATTAAAATATTAATACAACATCATTATTTGGGATCCCCAAATCATTCCACTACATTACATTGATCTCTTAATACAAAATGGGATAACCTGGGGATGTGCATAAGAATGGGGTCAGGTATAAAGCATTGTAATGGAATAATTAAAGCATGACATGTTGAATGTAATACATGTGATACAAGTGAAATATCAGGGTGATATAAATGGTATGAAATCGTAAACATTTACACAAAAACCGGATATAATTTTTTAACATCAATGCAACATAGGAATGTGGAAAACAATATAAAATGAGACATCATAAAAAAAAGTCATGGATAACCATTGAGACCTTATAATATGTTCAACATAGGGTAACCTCAATTAACCATACATGTTATCCCATGGAATAAAAAATATATAATTCATTAGAGGAATGTATAATTTTGACCACACCTGACACATTCATATCTTGTACATGAATTTTTATTCAACAATGATAATAAAACATAAAAAATAATTTCAAAAAATACAATCACATGATTTAGAAATTTTGGATACATATAAGGAAGTACCAAATAAATAATGAATATTAATCTTGGGGTGAATTCCCTTGAGAGTAATTCGTTATTGGTATTCACTACACAAATTTATGGCATGGAAAATCACATGATAATTCTTGAAGCCAAATTGGTGAACATAATGAATCATTAAAGGGTTCAATGAGAGTTATATGTGGAATATCATTACATTAATATCATAGGTAATATATAGTATCTGTGAAAATATGTATTCTAATAAGAATAATTAGAAATCAAAATGAATAATATAATGTTAGTGCTTGAAATAAGATGAGGGGATACTCATGTACCTTGAGATGGTGATTCTAAAATTTTGAACGAAGATTATTAAGAGTATGAGAAAAACATTTTATGATTTTGAGAGGGATAAGGAAGGAAATATCATTATCATTGGGTTTTGTGTGAACATTATTGGGTGGTTGGGAGGGTATTTAAAAAAATATAGGGGGATTATTTATTTATCTCTAGACATTGGTTTTGGACTCTATATAATAAAACAATAAAAACCCAAACCATTACATAGTTTTTTATAATGGGTTATCCGAAAATATATTATTTTTCAATATTTTATAATTCTATGAAATAAAAAATATTAAAATTATACCATCAGTGATGTGGAAGTTACCCATGTTCATAGATTATCTATTTTAAAACATCCAAATCTTACAAATGTTTTATAATATTCATTAAATGTCTTTATAGTTAAAAAATTACCTAAAAACATAATTTGAAATATTAGTTTTTTTATATATCAATTTTGTAGTTTTTATAATATTACTTTGGTGATTTTAAAAATTCTTAATTCATACATTATATGTTGACCATATTACATTTTATAGGAAACATTTTGAATTTCATAGAATATAATGATAAAATCACCATTGGATCACATTGAGGTTCTAATTTAAAAATATTTATTTGTTTAATTTTTTTTCTAAATATGAAATTTTTTTATATTAACTAAAAAATTTATTTAGTAGAAAATACAACATTTTAGGAAACTAACCTTTTTATAATGCCTATAAAAATTACATTAGATATTAAGAAATTATATTAACATTTATATTTAAATATATATTGTTTAATAATACAATTTTCTTAAAATAACATTTTTTGAAGAATTATTTATGTATAAAAAATGTTTCTTAGTTGAAAGTATATTTAATTCCCAAAATTATAATTTTTAATTCTCTATATCAATTTTTAATATTAGTCAAATTCATTATTTAATGATTTATAGAGAAATAATAAAATTTTAAATATAGTAAATATATTATTCAAAAGAAAATATAATAAATTATACTAATAGTGTAAGAACCGAATACCTTATTTAAGGTATTTATAATTTCTATTTTCATTTCCCTGATTATTTAGATATGTTTTGGGCCTTCGGTTGATAAATACCATTTTCTTTGAAAACATATCTAATGTTCAAGTATGCATATTTGTTTAGTTATTTGACTCTAGGTATAAATGTGAAAATACCTAAAAGGATGTATTTTGGGCACTGGGCTAACCTGGGTGATTTTTTTAAAATTTAAAATGGAATATGATTACTGGTAACATTCACTTTTTCAACTAGTTACCTGAAGTAAATATTACACCCGACAAATATCATGGACTGATTTAAGGAATGAAATGGTTACACAATGTGGAACTAGTTAAAATAGTCAAAAGTAATATAATAGATTGTTTAAATACAGAAATTCATTTTAAAATTTATCTTCCTTTCATGTATTTCACATCATGAACTTGGCATTCACATCTGAAAATGTGTGAGTACTATATGTTTTTTCTAGTATTCACATTTGATTTCTTTTCATATGAAATTTTTGATTCTCTATTTAAACCTAGGATCTCTCCCAACAAAATTTTGGTATCACCAACCAATTCAGGTCATTTAGTTAAAATATATATCCTGGTTGTGGTTTCATTTCATCTCAATGGTTTAGTGACCTTTATACTTCTTCATTGACATTTGTTGCAGAAGTGTTGTTATGATATGGTTTCAAATCAACTTTACTTTTTGATAGGGATACTTCTTAATCCTTTCTAGATATATTACGTGTCTTCCTCCAGAGGTAGACCATTGTATTGGATATTATTTTCTCTGTGAGTTTTTTGAGTTATGTGTTGTTTTATTTTTTCCACTGTTAACATCATGAGGTTTTTGACAAAATTAAACCCAATGTTCAATAGTGTATAAGATAAAAAATATCAATATGAAATGAACAATGATATATTATTATTAAAATATTATATTTATAAGGCTAGTTATTACATAGGTTGGTATAAAAAGGGAAACTAGATTTATGATATCAATATAGATTTCCTAAAAAATATAAATTCATTGAGCAATTTTTAATAAATAATTAATTATATTTTATTAAATCCATTTTATTCATAAATTGTTTTTTATTCAAAACAGAGTTTAACTTATTTTTTTGAGTGTATATTATAAATAATTTCTAGATGTTCTATAAAATTTATTTTACAAAATTAATTTCATTTATTAATTAATAATGCAAATATAATCCTATAATACATTTTTGATATTTTTATTTATGAAAATACTAATTTTTCAATGGATATTGAAAATAAATTTTTTTATTGAATTCTACATGTTATTTACATTGTTAAATAAGTTTTAGGGTTAGTTTTAAATTTAAATTAGTTAATTTCTATTTATATTAATCCAATTATTGTTTTTGAATTTGTTATCATACTTGAATTTAGTATAAAAATATATTTTATTTAAAAATAGACATTTTCCAAAATAAATTTTTTCATTTCACTTTGTTTGTTTAATATTATATTAAATTATGAAAAATTAAGTATTTTTAAGTTTTTAAAAATAGATTTTATATTTGGAATCTTTTTTTCAAATTTTAGTAAATACGCCACTTTTTTATCAATATGAATAGTAACATTAATATTTTCGGTTGCCATAGTAAAGAGTTAATTTATTAATTAATTTTAAAAATGAAATCATAAAACCCAAAAAATTAACAAAAAACATCATTTAATACTATCAGATGATAATATCTCAACCATACACATATGATGGCCTAATTTATGACCCTTTGGGGAAACATGGTTAATATTTTTACTTTTATATTATTTAATTTGATGAAATGTAAAACTAGTCACATTATGGTTTTTAATAAGTGGAATATTTTTATTTTGGTGATTAATATAGTATATGTTAAACTGTAAATAAAATTTTGAAATATAAATGATTTGTTTTAAATTGATAATTTATTATTTACTTACAATTAAGAGATAGTATCCATAAACTCTTGCACAATACCGATTCAGTAACAATTTAATTAATAGAAAAATTAAATATTTGATGTTAAAAATATTAAAATAAATAAAATTTTAGGTAATAAATGTGATCGAACAATTTTATGGATGATCATGAAATTTTTGGGGTATAATAATTTATTTTTAAACATTATATATTTTATTAATATTATTAAAATCAAATTAATTAATTCATCTAGAAATTTACATTATTTGTTTTTTAGTAAATGTTATTTTATTAAATAATATAAAAATAATAAAATATGAAGTTTGGTATATTAATTATCATAAGGTTTCAAATATAATTCTTTGTACAATTATGGGTCTTTTTTAATTTTATACTTTAAATGTTGACCCTCAAAGAGAAGAAACATCATATTGTCTGGGTAAGAGTGAAAGAGCCTAAATAAGGGTTAAAAACAAATGAAAAAATTATAAAAATAGTAAAAAAACATGTCTAATTTCTATTGGATTAGTGTATTGTGACCCACCATCATCTTAACTCTTAAATAATTCATTGTTGATCCATTTTGAAATTGAAAATTAATTTATATTTATTTCATCATTCCAAAAATTACATGATTCCCCTTCACCTCTCTTATAAAAGGGAACATATAATTTCAATTTTTTCACTCATAAAACCCCATTATATTTCACCAATATATACCCAAATACCTTCCTAGAATCTTTATTTTATTTATATCGGTCATTTTTTATACAAAATACCCATCTGAGATGTCTTAAGATGATTAGACAAACAGGTTTTCCAAAGATTATTTATAGTTATTATACGCATGTTTTTGTTTTGTTTCATCCTCCACATTCATAAAAAATATTCAATCATGTTAAAAAAATCAAAATATTTTTTCCTGCATCATATTTCACATATATGTTTCTAGAGATTACGGTCCTTAAGAAATCAAGTGCACCTCTTCGAACGATAGAGGATACTGGTGATATTTGAGGGTCAAGGGTGTGTTTGTGGGAATACAATGCCCTAATTGATTAATGTGGTATGCAGGGATATAATAAAATATAATTATTAAGAAAGAAAAAAAGTAGAAACTATATTATCAGAACAGTAACCCTGCATAAAAGAAATACTAGTAACAGTCAGATTTCAATGAAAAAATAATTAGAAGTTACACCAATTAATAAAAAATAAGAGGAAGATAAAATTAAATAGATTGAACTTTTGATGATGATAATGATGTGTAATGAATATATAGAAAATTATTGAAAATGGGGAACATGGGATATCGATATTTACCAAATTCTATAAAAAGAATAAAAATGTTAAAAAAATAGAAATTTATAGCATCACTAGTATAGGCTCTGTCCCTTCTTCCCCCTATCCATACTATAAAACTCAAACAATAAATAGAAGAAGGTTACATCATTTATGTATACATTAAATCATAAATTATTCTTGGGTATCAAAGGCTTCCTATGTTGGGTGTGAGATATAATCCTTGCAGGCAACCACAAATGATTTATATTTCAATTCATTCTAGGAAATATAAATTAGAAGTGTGCTAAATAAAAATTAATTCTATGGTAGTAAACAAATAAATTAATAAATCATTGTTCCAGGTTTCTAAATGTATACCTAACTAATTCTACTTTCTTTGACAAAATATCTATTTTTTAGATAAGGGAAACAAATACATGTTATAAGGTTTATACATGGGCATCATATATGAAGAAATATAAGTGGGATAACCCCAGACCTTTTCTTTTTCTTTGTAGTCACACCCTTATGAAATCATTTAAGACTTGTCAATATTTAGTACTAAAAATATGGAATCACATGTAATACAAACATATCATTCATCAAATTTAGTATGGATTCTTGAGCCCTTAAAATTTTATCTATATGGGATATCATGGTTCACTATAGGATGCCTTGGAATAACCAATACCACGGTGTCCATCCCAGAAGACCCATAACTATATCCCTTATATAACACTTGGAATGGTAAACTCTATCTCCATACCAGCTATCTCACCTAGTGGACCAAGTATCACCCAAGGTATGATGAAAGTATCTTTCCAACGAGCCCATTAAAATTTTAACCCAAGGGAACCGATGTCACCCAAGAATAAAAGAAATCCACCTGGAGAGCATGTACAAAGAAAACCAATTGTTTCTCTCAACATCTAATGTACTACAAAGGAAAAAAATGAGTCCATATACAACATCCTTTTTTCCGAACCCATGTTTTCTACTGACCCAATAACAGAAATGTTATATCCAACAAGATCAAATTTCATAAAAAAAAGTCAATATCTAATGATAAACAAGGAATTCTATGAGTTTTATTCAATCCCAACATTCTTGGAGTAAATAATGAAGAAAAAGTCACTAGAAAATAAATCCCAAAGTATAAAGCACATAACATTGAATAAGCATATAACATAAGCAATGTGGCTTACAACATAAGTAGAAGTCATAAAACTCATGGTGTAAAACATATGTATAAATAAAAAAGGAATTTAATTTCTTTTGTTAGACTAATTAAACTGAATTCATTTACTTAAAAGAGTTCAAACATGGAAAAAAGCATAGGCATTAAGCGTAAGGGCCTAAATCTAGGGCAAAAATCCATCTTAATTAAATTCATTAATGTAAGGTATTTATTATAAGTTGAAGATACCCCAAATGTATCTATCTACTTTCTGTTTAATGGGATTAGGTATAAAATAAGGACACACCCCCATTAGAGTGTATAAAGCTTATGTGATCACCTGATATGGTGATTCACCAATCACTAAGGTCATGTTAGTCAGGGATACACATTCAATTTAATTTATTTACCAAGTAAGAATCATATTTGGAAGGTTTTGGTGAGTGGTAAAATTTGAACCATATAAAAGATAAACAAAATTGGGAAAGGATGTATAACAAATACCATGACCCGATTGAAGACCGGACGTCCTTTTTTGACCATCAAATTGAAAAAGAACCAAGGATATCGATGTAATAGTCCAACAAACTAATAATATGAAGATAGTGTTTTCCAATAAATAGCAAAAACATGGAGATGATAAACATTAAATAGATGTAAGAGGATTGGAAATATTACCTCAAGTTTTGAAATGATTTCAATAGAGAATGATTCAGATGTTGTACTAAGGATATATCATAATCACTTCCATGGAGGAAGAGGGAAGCTTCATGCTTGGGGGAGGAGCTAGTCTTCTAGAAAAATAAGGGAGGAAGAAGGGGGTTTAAATAATAGTTTAATTAAGGTAATATGGAAATTGCACCCTCACAGATAAGGCTACATGGTTTGTCTACATAGTTGGCCAAATACTCATCCAATGGTGCACCAAACCACTACCTATGGAGGTCCCTTACATGGGTGAGGAGTACCATTTGAATAACAGTGCAAAAAATGATCAACAATATAATTCCCCAGATATCTGAAACTATGAATGGACATGTTCCTAGGGTCACACATTTTTATAAAAAACTATGCTACCCCCAGAACCCCTCTATCTCACACTGTACAATTAAGTGAATCCATGTTGGCAGGGATGCAAGTTTTCTCCTAACCATGTGGCCCAATATACCTCTTTTAATGTTGGGATTCTAGGTTCTTAACAATCCCCAAAAACACCCAATACCTACTTTAGAACCTTGGTAATCATTAATAGACCAAAAAAATTAAAATTGAATACAAATGATCTATACCTTTGAGAAAAGCTAGGAAATTACTACCTCCCCTCTTATCTCCAATTTATATTTTCTTTATTTTCAAATGGAACAATTAATGTAAAAGTGTGGACCAAAAACAAGTCCAACCAGTACAAAACATAAAAGAAAATTTTCCTAGATAACTCCCTCGATCACTATTCCAACATTAATGAAAATCCAAAAGTATCCACTTGTCCCGCCCAATTCGAAATTCAAAATCTATTAATATACAACTTTGAAATCCAGAAAAAAAGAACAATGCTGACAAACCACGAGCCACACTCTTCCCAATACACCAACTACCGAGGACCACAGATCACAGACATCCTTTCATAATCCTTAATGCCATGTCAGCATCTACACGTTAATGCATCAACATAGTCTTTATCATTTATGCCAAATCTCCTCTGGCCACTATGAACCAAACCCCTTCTACATCAAAACAGGAGGCATCAACATTGAACACCCTGAATCTGGCCACTCGAACTCACATTCCAAAGGACTGTGAGACAACCACACTACTCCACCTCAATGATATTGGAGGTAACCTAGAACCGGAGTAGGGAACAAGAAGATAGTGGCAGGGTCAAATCTTGGAGTAACCACATCTCGGCACCACCTCTTCACCTTTTCCATTATCACATCCATCTAAGTATAACTATCATGTAGATAAAATCATCATCCATATCACACCACCTATGAAAATAACAGAATCGACTCCAATCCACCCTCACCACCATAAAAAGGGCCAGAATCACAAATTCACGCACCAAATACCAGCACTAGAAAAAACACCAAAGAAAATTGTAACCGCCACCGAGAAAGAAGATCCAAAAGGGTGTACACGGACCATGCAAAACCACAACGGAGTATGGGAATGAATCCATAACCGAGATCGAGGAACACAAAATGGGAAGAATCTCTAAGAAGAACTAGGGGATGAAACCCTAAAAGAAGTAGAAAATAGACTCTGAGATGACCTACAACTTCCAAACAATAATCCCAAAGCTGTGTTGTTCCCATCACTCTATATTCGACCTGGAGAGGAGTGGTGGAAGATGATGCCATAGCGTAGTGAGGTGACCAGATAAAATCATCACGGATCCATTGGAGGTGGAGCTGTGAGAGAATAATAAGAACCTGTGAGAAAGAGGATAGATAGAACCCATAGATAGTATAGCCTATCAAGACGAGAGGAGGGAAGGAGATACATCACCATTGGGAAGAGAGGAAACCCTAGTAGAGGAAGATGTCTAGACGAGTTTTTACCTCTACTCTCAGTACAACTAGTCTTGGAGTTTCCCTTACGAAGGAGGTAATATGTATTTTGAGAAATGTTCCAACCACTATGCATGTACATTGATAACCCACTCTAAGGTCTCTTCATGAATGGGTCAATTTTTCTTTAGAACCAAGATAAAAGTCTCTAACCATTATTGGGGATCCTTCATGCACTAATCAGTGATACGTATCTGATGATCCATGAAGGAAGCATCCTTACTAGATATATATCTTGATGGTCAAATGAATGAGATTGTTCATCATGATATTATCGAATCAACAATATGTGGAATACATATACCATGGCACAATACCTTTGAGGTATTAGAAATCAATAGGAAATTAGGAAGACTCTCTATACATTCTCAATTGGCCTAATATATCGGGGTGATAACATTCCGTATCTCTGAATTCGTCTATGATACATTATATAAAAAACCCATAGAAAGGCCATATGTCCCACCTATAACTCTAGAGGTCAACAGAGAAAATCGATATAAGGATTCTCCCTTGAAGGAGATATAGGATTACGCTTCTGAATTAGCTTGAATTTCTATGATGTCTATAGAATGTGATAGAGACTAGTAGTGTTTCATCATCTACCTCTAACTAGAACATAGGTGAATAGAACAACCTAGAATACATGGCTACATATAGATAAATCTAAATAATTTCATGAATTACTTTTTTGTTGTAAAACTCAACAAGAAAAATATAAATTTCCCATGAGTTACCATAATCTAAGACACATGCCTGAAGCATGTCATCAAATAACCATATCATCCACTCGGACTATCTATTGATCTGGGGTTGGTATGATGTACAGAAGAGAACATGTAAGCCCAGTATTTTCTACAATCTATTCTAGAACTGCGATGTAAATCATACATCTTGTTACAGAAAGATAGAATAGGGTACACCATGAAGTCACACTATCTCCCAGATATACAGTCTCCCAACTTCACTAATATAAAAGATCTCTCAGATATCTAGAATGTATGAAACATTGTTCAATCTATCAATGATCACCCATATTAAATCACTATCATGAGGGGATATGAGATATCCAATCATGAAATCTATCATGACCTATCCCTTAGGGCCCTAGCTGTGAATACCCCACAACCAAGTCCTATATTCTAGGGGTTGGTGACTAGTGGAAAGTAGGCATATACCGCAAGTGGGAGGATTTTCCTAGGTAACTATACCCTGGCTCTCGCCACTGAAAAATTACTATAACTAAAAACACTTTGATGAAATGCATTTATACTACTCATAAAAAACTACATAGTGTAAACAATACTTACTATAAGTTATGGGGGATATTATACAAGATGATCAAAAGAAAAGCCTTCCAATGTGAATGCATATGTTCCTAAAATCTTCCGCATAAAACCCTACCTAAAGGGTATGTGTAGGTTTACATCATGATTCCACAAAATCACACCTCATATTCTAGATCACTTTATGTTCCACCTTGTCCTTGTCCACCGAGGCTTAATCAGGGATTCTATTGTCTACATAAGACATGACACGTGTAGGCAATGCCTGTGTAGGGGTGAATAAAACAATACTCATTAGGGACCCCAATCCACAATGGTATACCACAAAGTAGTACACAATTAAGGCTACCAAATAGTTCCATAAAGTGTACCCTCTATGAAGTATAGTAAATTGAGTCACTAGAGTCATGTCACACTAGTATATGTATATGACATACATATATGAAGAAGGTCCACGAATATTAATATACAAGGAGAAACACACCAAGTTTTCATTAGAGACACACTCTGTATAGGTGTAGGAGACACACTCCATATAGGTGCAGGAAACAAACTCTGTGTGGGAGTAGGAGTCACACTCAGTGTTAGTGTAGGTTACACACTCCATCAGAGATACACTATGTGTGGGAATTTTAGACACAATCTATGTAGGAAAAAGATACACATTCCGTCAGAGACACAGTGTGTGGGAATAGGAGACACACATTGTAAGAGACACACTCCTTGTAGGTCACAACAAGCCACTGGATTCCTCTCTTAGCACTCTAATTCCATGAGAATCAACTTCTTGAACCAAAAATTTCATACACCATCATCTTGAAAAACACCCTTAGAGTATCTCATAAGATCTTCCCCATCATGAGGTCCGCAACTCCACAAACGACTCTTCAAACATACATACAGTTTGAATGTTATTGGACTTTTTACAAATTAGGGCAAGTTAGGTCCGGGTATAGGCCGACTCAGCTAGATTTACCCGACCCAACATGATTCGGTATACCTAGTGTGATTTAGCTAACATCACTGACCTTGTTAGTCTGGGAAGCACGGTATAGCCCTCCTTTCCGTTGGAGCAACATGGTTCCTCCAACCCCACAAGAAGCCTGGGGGATGTCCCAGCTCCACCAGATGCGGCCTAGCAGGGCATGCCTCTCCCGGTCCTAGGTAGCCATCAAACTGGCTGCCATCGGATGCCCTAGTCAATGTAGCTAGACTGCATTGTGTGGTCAGTCTGTGTGACCAGTACACAACCGCCACATCACTGCAGGTTCTCCATCCATCGCGACTCTGATGAGTTTCATCACTCCACCGCCATGACCTCCATCCTCCACCCATTACTACTACTTCCATAGTATCCCACTACCGACCATCGATCTGGCAACCTCCTCCAACTCCACCTGTGGCCTCCTATAGTGGGCCCTACCACTGTCGTAGCCCCGTTGGACCACGACATACAGCCATCCTATCAAGTTTGGCTGGCCCGACTGCACCACTGGTCCAGTGTCTCCTCCTCCACTGGATGCCCTACTGGTGACCTAGTCTCACCACGCTCTTCCGGAAAAGGATGAATCCACCACCCCTGGTTTCCACCTCATGATATTGAGGTACCTAATCCCGCACCTAATCAATGTTACAAACGAATAATGAGAGGAAAATTGGGAAAGGAGGCAAGGAAAAGGAACACCCAATGTGGATGGATCTAGGCCTTCTTTGTGTCGGCCTCATTCCATCTATGTTAGAATAGAATAATGTAGGGAAGAACTAAATCAATCCTAAACATGTATCAATCCCAATAATCACCCAAAAATAGAATCCAAAACCCTCAATACACACAAATCGTGAATAAATCTATTCATAAATTGATTCATGTTCGTTGTAGGAAAAAGGAATGAAAAATGGGGTGGTAAAATAATTTAAAATGTATACTCTACCTAGGATTGGATCGTTCACTGATGAATATGGAATCGATATTTTTCATCCATTGGTCCATCAAATCTTTCTCTGAATCCCGATCTTCAATCCACCAGTGTTTATCATTGAGAGTTTTGTCATCTCCTTACATCAATGTAATTATCAAGGGTATGGAAATAACAATGAATCACCCTAATTAAGCTTATTAAAAAGAGAAATTTTCACTAAGTCATCATGAAAATTAAAATTAGAATATTTTTATTTAATATATTAAAGGCATTCACATCCAAAAATTAATATTCACCCTCCACCGACATCAGTCGAGGTTAGGCCCTTCCTTAGGTGAAGCTACTATTCAAGACATAATAGTGCCCTCAAATTTTCTCTCTGAGAAACTGTTTAGAAGTTATTAATGTTCATAGTTATCCACCCTTTTGTTTTTAAATAAAAAAACATTATTTAAAAATTTGTTATGGGAACACCGGGCCTCAGAATCTTTCACCATCCCAATGCCAAATGTTTGAATTTTACCAATAATTTTTTAAAAATAATCCCTAAAAAATCTGATTCATTACATTATCCCCACCTTAGGGCTTTAAGTCCCCAAAATAAAAAATGAGGGCTACTCAACAAAAATGTGGGTACTAAGAAATAATATGGTACTCCCATTCCCATGTGCACTCTCAAATATTTTTATGGTGCCACTGAACATGCACCAGAGGAATCGACTTTCCACAAAGTATCCACTCATGTTAATCCACTATCTCTACTGGGTACTTCACAAATGTTTTCCCTTCATCAATGTCCAGCTCATCCTAGTAGATAACGTTCGATGGATCATGCATGTACCTCCTCAATTGTGACACGTAAAATACATAATCCACCCAATGCATCTGGACGGGTAGAACTAGGTGGTAGACCACCACACCATCCCTGCTCAGAATCTTGAAAGGGCTAATATATCTCAAAGATAACATGCCTACTTGGCCAAAGCTATGCAATCCCCTTAGAGGTGAGACCCTATGGAAAACATGGTCTCCATCCTCACACACTAAGGGTATCCTTCCCCTATCCTCATATGATTTCTATTTGCTCAGTGCAGTCCCCATACACTCCATGAATGTTGGTACCTTATTAGTGGTAGACCCAACCGACTATAAATCCCTGATTACTATCACCCCTGGTTCCATCTAGAATAGTGCTGACCTTCATGTTCACCCATATAGGGCATCAAATGGTGCCATACCAATGGTGGATTGTTAGCTATTGTTTATGAAAAATCCACCAATGGTTGGTGATCCTCCTAATTGTGGCCAGAGTTTGGGATGTTGTAACATATAAAGTCCTCTAACACCTAGATAGTCCTCTATGTATGGATATCCATTTGGAGATTAAATGGTGTGATCAAATGAAAATGAGTCCCAAATTCCTCCTATAATCCCCTCCATTGTCGGGATGTGAAGTGAACATCATGGTCTGAAATGTTCGTCAAGGGAATGATGTGAATATGAAAAATCTCTACACATAGAGTTTTCCATATCACTCTACTCAACTCTACTCTTATATTGATATCAATTAGGCCGAATTGGTGAGTTAGTCAATGACCACACATATGACATCATGTCCCCTAGATGTGCATGATAAACCTGTCACTATTTCCATTGATATGCCATCCCACATCCAATATGGATCCTCGAGTGGATGAGTCAAGCTTGATAGAAAAAGATTCTCTTCCATCACATTCTTAAAAGTGATGCATTGAGAAATGAACTCCACCACAACCTTCTTCATCCCTAGACATAAGAAATTGCATTTGAGATTCTGGTACATCATTTCCACACATGAATATAACTCCAAATGGGATGTGTGAAACTCCCTCAAAACCTCCTCTCACAACACCACTGGTATAATAGTGAGTCCTCTGAAAAGTACAACGTGTTACCCACCTATAAAATATCAATCAAAGGCTTTACCTATGAATAACTATGCCTGACAGGTCTCATTGTCGATATCATCTATTTGTTCCACCCTGAATTGATATAAGAGTTATTGGGTGACAACCATCGATTGAATGAAAGATACTCCATCACCATCCATTGAGGATATCTTCATCGTGGCTAACTACTCTAAGGCATCACTCAGAAACTAAAAACTAGATTTACTGCAGAGTTCATCTTCCACCACATTACCCTTTATAATATTATAGACAATCTCGAATTCATAATCTTGGAGGAACCCTGTCAACCACCTTTATCAAAAGTTCAAATACTTTTGAGAGAATATATACATGAGACTTTTATGGTCAGAGTAGATGGTAAAACACTTTCCCATCAAGTGGTTTTACCACATCATTAGTTCAAATAAAACTATTTCTAGCTCAAGGTCATGAGTCATGTAGTTCTTATCATGTGGTCTCAACTATCATAAACCATAGGCAATCACCACTTTCCCCTGCATTAGGAAACAACCTAGTCTAGTACCTGATGAATCATAGAAAACTACATATTTCACATCCCCCTATTGTAGTCTCATGATAGGAATTCTCATCAACCTCTACCTCATATATTGAAAATAGAGCCATAATTTTTCTATCCACAAGAAGGGTTTCAAATTTATTTGAAATCCTTCATGGTAGATTCTATCCATGAAAATTAAATCACCCACCATTGATAGTACATTATTAGATCCAAAATATCCTCACATTGAAAACATACTTGGGTGGATCCCATGATTGAACAATCTATATCATCCTCAGATCCAGTGCAACTCAAGCCTCTAAAATGAAATGTCCTAGAAAGTGGACCTACTGAATATAAAAATGACACTATCAGAGATCCCCATAAATATAGGACTCTCAGTGTGATTCCAGGACCTCCCCTAGGTGTGTCTTGTGCTCCCCCTCAGATTCCGAGTAAACCATGATGTCATTAATGAAGACCATGATGAACTGGTCATGGTAAGGATGGAAGATACAACTCATGAGTATGATGAACAGTGTTGGGGTGTTTGTATTGCCAAACAACATCATTATGTACTAGTAGTGGCTATAATGACATCTAAAATCCATCTTCTAGATGGCCACATCCTATACACATAGCAGGTGATGTCCACATCACTTATCACTGCCACTATATATAGGAGGTTGTTGCCTCTAAAACATAGGAAACACATGGAGAATGCGTGCATCCTCCACCGGTAATGCTCGTAGGAACTACTTCTCCCGAGGTGGTTGTATCACTATTACACCACTAGGAGGTGCTATATATTTAAATGTTCCATATATCATTGCCACATTTCTTGGTGGACCATCCTCATAGTCCCACCATAGAATCACAACTGTCAGCTTATGTGGAAGAATCCCAAAATAGAACAACATGCCCCATATTCAATACAGTATACCTGGGGAGATGAAATTAACTTAATAAGTACATGAGAACACACTCAATTCTTATATGTTTCATGAAACTACTATTTTCTTGTACCATGTCGAAATCAGTAATTTGGGGTCTAGGTGTATGAATATGTTGGCCACTGCACCAACACTGGACTCCCTCTCCTAAAAAGGGAACACAAAAAACGTATCACTATTTCCACAATAACATATCATAGACTCATGGTCCATAAGATAGAACAATCCTGGGAAATGATACACTATTTCAGGACACATCCCTAAGGGCCCATTACATTACTACCCTATGCCTACTTTGCCATAGGGTAGGGGCTGGAAACATGCATTGATTAGGCATATCCCAAAAGTGGGAGGCATTTGATGAAGTATAAGCACACACACACCCTTCACCAAGAAAAAGTTCAAGATCTAAAAAATTGATCAAACATGCATATATAGTACTATGAAAAACCCACATAGAGTAAACAACAACGCATGAATGTTATGGTAGGAAATATACAATCCCAACAAAAGAAAATTATACCAAAGTGAATTCAGAATTTCTTGAACTATTCTATAGAAAACCATCAACGAAGGGTAGGTGTTG
Organism: Viscum album; assembly: GCA_963277665.1. Taxonomy (NCBI): domain Eukaryota; kingdom Viridiplantae; phylum Streptophyta; class Magnoliopsida; order Santalales; family Viscaceae; genus Viscum; species Viscum album. Next base: position 1,737,039,058 of record OY728135.1, on the reverse strand, counting down.
GTCAGCTTCTTGAAGTTGTATAAGCACATATAATCCTCTGGATCACTATAAGAATGACATGGTCCTGATCTACCTAGGACCCTATAATGGTGTCGGTCATCTGTACATGACAAGACAAGGGCATACAATGCCTTTTTAGGGGTGAGTAAAACAATACTCATAAGGGAACCCAAACCACAAAGGTATACGGCAACGAAATACACATTATAGACTAAAAAGTGGTACACGATGTGTAACCTCTAAAAAGTACTATCAAGAGAGTCCCTAGAGTCAGCTCACAACAGTATATGTATATGACATATAGATACGAAGCAGTTTGAAGAATATTCAAATCCATGGAGACACACTTTGGGTTTTTATAGGGGACACACTCCGCATATGCTCAAGAGACACACTCCGTGTAGGTGTAGGAAAAACACTTCGTGTGGGTGTATGAGACACACATCGTTAGAGTCACACCCATGTATGTATAAGAGACACTCCATAGGAGACACACTCCATTTAGGAATAGGAGACACACTAGGTGTAGGTGCAAGAGACAAATTTCGTAGGAAATACACTCTATGTGGGCATATAAGACACACTCTGTGTAGGTCACATCCAGCCACTGGATTCCGCTCTTAGCGTGATCGTTCTCGGAGAACCCACTCCACAATCTAAAAATTTTCATACACAAACCTCCCTAAAAAACTTATATAGTATTACAAAAGGACTGCCTCCACTAGGGAGTCATAACACTGATAATAGATAAAAAAATGACATATGGTTTGAATGTTACAGGACATTTTGTAAAAAGGGGTTTGTGGGGTCTCGGTCTGGCCCGATATGGCCAACCAGATCTGGTAGGTATGGTCAGGTCCTAACAGGCCTAGTTCATCTAGCCTGATCGGCTGCAAGTGAGACATCCTAATTCCACTGGATCAGGCATGGATCATCGCAACCCTCCCTGGAACATATGGTCACCTGACCGTGTGCCCAACGGTGCCCTAGTCAACATGGTCAAACCACATTGTGCGTACATAATGCATTGTATGGTCTGAACACAATGCATGGCTAGAACACATTGGGAAACTAGTCCATATGAACAGAGAACACCAGAAAATGTGTCCCGGATTCTCCATCTAGAATGGCTCAAATGAGCCTCATCCCACCACCACCATGGACCCCTTCCGCATGCCATCCCGCCACCGCAGTCCCGCTATAACGTAGGATATAGCTTATGATAGCCGCCATGCCAGCACAACTTATAGCCAAGACACTTCCACTAGTGGACATTCCAGTGACTATCCTACTAGGTTATCCAGGCTTGGAAATTCCATCGATTTCCCCTCTGGAGACCTCATCTCACAACACATCATAAGAAAATGCCGGTTCTTCCACCTCCGATCATTACCTCATGCTTCTGCGGTCCCGGTTCCTACTTCAGATCAATTGAACCAATGATGAATGAGAATAAAATTGGGGGAATGAGGAATGTCATAGGAACCCCTAATGTTAATGGATCTGGGTCTTCTTCATGTAATCCTTAGTCCATCCATGTTAGAAATGATGAACAGAGGGAAAAAATAAATCAATTATAAACATGGATCAATTTAGAGAGGCGCCCTACAACACATTCCCAAACCCACACTATGCATGAACCATGAATCAATCCATTCATATATTGACTAACATTATTCTTAGTAAAAAGTAATAATGAATAGGGAGGGAAATAAATTTGAAATAGCTTCCTTACTTGGGATTGGATCGATCACTGATTAATAAGGAATCCATGTTCTTCATTTGTCGATTAGTAGATGCCTACTCCAAATCCCAATCATCGATCCATTAAAATTTATCGTCGAGAGGTTTGTCTTCTCATTTTCTTAGAGTAATTATCATGGTTAAAAAAACCCTAATTCCCCATGATGTAGATTATTAAAAAGATAAACTCATGATTCAAAGCCACATTACATCAATTTAAAATATTATTATTTAATATTTTAATGAAGTTCATGTCTAAAATTTAAATTTCACTCTCGACCTATTCTGGTCTTGTTTAGGCTCTACCTAAGGTAAAGCTGTTATTTTGGATACAAAATTTCCATTCAATTTTTGGTCTGGGAATGCATTTAGATATTATTAATGTTTAAAGTCAGCCTGAGAAACAATTTTAATAAAAAACTAATCATTATTCAATGATTTGTTCTGGGGATATCGGGCGTCGAAATCTCATGCATTCTTAGCTCCTGGTCATTAAATATTCCCAATAAATTTATACAAATAATCCATAGAAAAATACCCATCATTAAAAAAATCCATGGTGAGGATGTTTTATTTCCACTCATGAAGGGAGAGATGTTGTATAAGTTCAACCGGCCACAAGTGTTCTTCCTTTACCTTCTAATAGCTGGCACACCTAGTGATAAATCATGAAATCTACCTCTTCATTCCTAGTCTCTAGAAATTATAATTTAAATATACATAAATATATGAAATTTTAGGATGGAATTCTTAAATAGAGGCATGAACTCACCACACCAAATCATCCCTTGTATCATAAGGCACCCAACTCAGTCGAAGAAGAGTTTGGTTACATTATCATAAATGACCTCAACTAGGAGTCAGTTTACACTAGAGAAACTCTCTTCTAATTGAGACACTCATGATATGATAGTTATCTCATTCTCACCCACTTCATAATAGAGGATGTCACTACTAGATCAATTAGAATGGGTAGCATGTGATAGCTCGGGACATCTAGGTGCATATCATAAAGTAAGGCCGTTAGTTAACACTCATCACCGGCCTCCTTAACAGCATACATATGAGTCTTCAGGATCCAATAATTTTACAAAAAATTTCTCCTGACAGGTGTGTATGAATGATCATGGTCAAAGGACTGTGAGTAATGTACCCACTAATTCTACCTATGATTTTAATGGAGATTTTTTGAGATATATTTGATACTTTTATGATCCTTATAGAAAATAATCTGATTAAACAATAGATAATTACCCAAAAAACATATGTAATGTACCACAATAGGAGGCTATAGGTTGTTCCTTGGGTAATTCCATTCATGAGGCCTTAGTTACTGGGCCCCATACACCACAACCAGATGAACATCCATCTAAACTGCTCCTAGATCAATACACGAATCATCATTTTAAATAGTACATCCTTTTCCTAGATCTAGTACAATGAGGATTGAAACTGATGTTATTATTCCCTATAACGTTTGAAAAGCTATCTGATAAGGTTCTTACCTGGTGAATTTCACCACATTCTATTTCAGGACTATAAGAGGAGCTGCCAAAAATGAAAAATTCCTGGATAAATGGCAAGTAATAGAATTCTTGTCCTAATAAACTACATATGTCAAACACATTTTTGGGCTTCTATAAAGAAACCACGGTTCTCACCATCTTTGGGTCAGCTGATACTCATTCCATATATATTATACGACTCAATAAGTGAACCTTAAAAATCCAAAAGAATCAATTTTTGGGCATCACATAAAGATATTTTTATCTATGTTTATTTAGCATGATCATAATATGGTTGGCATGGTCGTGTCTGGTGTGGGATTAAACTATGATCTCATATCTAAAGACCACCACCAAGGAATCAAGGTTCAGGTGAAAACACCAATTCATTAGAGGCATAAATAATTTCAATACATTCAAAGAACCAAACAGAATAACCATTTACATGTACTAGCTATACATACTACAAAATGAATTTTAGGATATGTCTAATGGACTCACAATAATATAATGGTATCCCCCCCTCAAAGTGATCTTGGAGTGAACCATTTCTTCGTAGAGCTGCTCGTAGAGGTCATGTTTTAAAGTTAGTGGATACTAGTTCTTCACTGTATATTGGGTAATTCAACATTAATCCATGCACAATATAATGATACCATATGGCTTCTAAGAAAAGATAGATAGGTGAACCCCAAGTTGATGTACTAGGTCGCATAAAACCCTTTTCCTATAGATAATTTTTATTCTTCCTTAGTGCTTGGAGATCTGTAAGTACCATTATATAGGGAAGAATGGACACTAGTTCCACACTTGGAACAAGCTTGATTGTCAACACTACCTCTCTCTCTCTTAGAAATTATGATGGAGAAATATCAATGGAAGACATTCCTAAAATGCTCAACCATAAAAAAAATTCCTCAAGATGAGTTCACGTATCACTCAATAGGATATTTTCCATATATGTTTTCTCTCAAGAGAGACTAGTATGCCTGGGTGAAGATCAATGTTCCTCGGTATCCCATTCACACATGTGAATATACATGATTCATTCAAGTGATGTGAAGGATACCCATCAGTTATTAAAATCCAATTAGGTATAAGAATATAAAATTCAATCTATACCGATGAGGAATTCAATGTAATTCATCTAATTGAAGAAGAAAATCTACAATAAAAGGTAAGCACCTATGCTAAGGGGGAACTCATTAAACTAGAGTATTCCCTCGGTTTAGACCCCTAACGATGGGTCTAGATACATAACACCATTGATGTAATCAAATGTTAGTTCCATAATTGGCACAACCATAATGGATATAAAATATTGTGATCCGCCTATATTAAAAATGGAAGAAACTAAAGTAGATGATAATATAATAATACCCTTAACCATATATGGACTATAAATTTTCTCCTTGGGGATATGAATCACTTAATAAATATATTTAGAACCATGGCCCTAAGATTATTCATAAATAGCCAATGTAGGTCCACATTTCTATTACAGATGCTCTGAAGCATGACTACCTCAGCCATCGATACTACCACCTTCTTCTGATCATATGGTCAAAGAAAATATCCCTAGATTGGGGTGGTTTCTCAAATCCTAGAACTGAAATTGGCAATGGTACTGATCCTCTCTCACTAGAGGCTAGAGGGAAAGATCGACAGAGGCACAAATGGTGGCCCATCCTACTGCACATTCCTCTCTCTATTGGGTTCCCTATGAACTATGGTTTTAATATCCTATACTAGGGAAGTGAAGAAACACCACATGGTTGTCAGTGTGTGTCACTTGTTTGACACTGCACCTTTGTGCACCATCAAAATGACCACTACTACTACTAGATAAACTATCACCTTGTCTCAAAACTAAACATTTGTGGCTAACATTTCCAGCTTCTGTTAGTTTCTATTCTATAATAAGGACCCATTTTATTATCTTTATAACAGTATTCAAATAGAATACATTCACATATGATAATACATCACACACAATCCCATCCTAAAATCACCTAGCAATAGTCAACTCATCACCGATCAATGATTGAATGAAATATAAGAGATCACTAAAACTTGAAAAATACTCTAGAATGGTCATATTGCTCTAATAAAGATGAAAACATTCCCTATAATGGTATTCAATCATAAACTATGGGAGGAATTTATCATAGATGGGTATTTGGATGTCTGCACAGATCATACCATGTTGATGCCCAGACTGACAGATTGTGTCCCACCAGCCCTAGGAAGAATCACATATCATTTAGGTAGCATTATTTACCATTAACTCTTAAGGAATATACATATGGTTAAGGATCCATTCTATGGATTCTAATAATGAGTCGGTATCCTATGATCCACTATCCCTCTAAAACACGGTTGGAGGTTGTTACTGTAAATCCCGAGATAGCTCTTCCATTACAAGGGTTGGTCAGAGAGCACCCTAAACATATTGCACGAACTAGAGGAAACTATAACGAAACTGAGCATCAATAGCTAGTGGAAGAAGTGCAGGAGGAAACTCAAGTGGAATTATAGGAGGTACTATGGGTGGATCAAGTCCTACCATATCTATATTTTTATCATTTCCACATTCCCATCATAAAATATGTGGCCATCAATGTAACGACCCGAAATTTTGAATAAATCTTGTTTACTAATTTCATGTGTTATTTTATTTTATTTTTATACTCAACAAAAATGTTTTATTTGATAAACATGATTATAATTAAAATGAGATCAGTGGGTTTTGACTATTATATAACCATCAGTCAATATGACCGCTGTGAAGAAAATCTTTTGATTATTGTCCCTAAATATAAGTAATCTTGGTTAATTATTATAGAAAGAAGATGCGATGGCCTCACCTAGTAGTCTTGGACCGATCGAAGCCCATCTAACAGAGCTTGGGAAAGAGGTAGCACCATTGGGCTTTGCTCTGGATCAAATCCAAGCCGAGCTTCATCATGTGAAGCTAGAACGGAATCGCCTTCGTGAGAAGTTCAAACTGATAGAAATTACTACTCGGGCAATGTTGACTGAGCCGCCCCAAGCTTCTATCACCCTAGCACACCTTACTCTTAGGTCCTATGCTGGTATTATAAGGGGCTATGTAATGAGACCGTAACTACCTTGTGTAATCCTTGTTTTAAATAAAAATTGGGATTTCTTCTTATGATGAAGTTATGAATTTTGAAATGACCGGATAAATATAGTATGAATATTTTTGATGAATTTTAGAAAAAGGATATTTTAAAAATGGTTGTGTAAACCTTAAATAATTAAAAATGTGTAATTATTTTCAAAAAATGGTCTTCTACAAATATGTCCAGTACGAAATTTAGAGTCTAATAAGATCAACTTGATTTTTGATGAATAGTAAATTGTGAATAGTGATTTTACGCTTAGGATTAGTAATGTGACCAAATGGATTAGTAATCTCACTTAGAGAAAGTTTTAAAATAATCTAGGCACCTTGATTAAGTAATGTGATTCAATAAAATGGTTAAATAACGGTTTCATTAATTATTATTCAAGTATTAGTTTTTTCGAGTGAATAGTGTTTTTTAATTAAAAAATTAATTAAAAATATTTAGAAAATTATTTTTAGAAAATGGATTTCATTTTTGAACTCATAGCATCTATATTGTGTTAAGGTAATTTTTGGGGATTTTTCTGAAAAAAATGAATTTCCGGTGAATAGTGAATTTATTTAAAAATTGAATTAAAAATATTTTGAAAATTATTTTTATAAAATGGAGTTCATTTTTGAAATCAGAGCATTTATTTTTGGTTAGTGTGAAATTTTGGGATTTTTCTGAGAAAGTTGAAATTTCAGTGAATAGTAAAAATGCAGTTTTAGGGTTTCGGTATGTTTAGTGACATCATAGCTGTGTCATGATGATGTCACGAGATATTTTGAGGGTTGGCCGGCCAAGGGTGATGAATTATTGTTGTGGGGGCCCCATGTGGCCTAACTCCATGATAAATGCCAAGGGAGAGCACAAGGGTTTGAGAAAAGCACATGTGAGGTGCCCTTTGGCCATTAATGCCTTGTCCCCTCACTTTCCCTATAAATACCAAGCCCTCCTCTCATCCATTCGACTCCCCACTCATTCACAATGAATTTATGGTCTCATTACCTCCCAAGGAGTCCTCCCAATGTGCCCCCAAGCCCTCAAGGTCCCAACCTTTGAGGTTTAAGAGTTACATTTTAAGGTAAGGGATCCGACCTCTCTCTTTCTTTTCAAGTAATCGCTTTTATGTCATTTCTTTTATACTCCATGTTCTTATGTTGGAGGATGTTCTTTTATATTCATCCTACTGCCTATTTCATGTTCATATTATGAGAGACCCCCCTTGCTCTCATCAATTCGTTTTAAGAATGATTAAGTGGCGCTGTTAGGCTGCCGAATTTTTAAGGGATTCTTTCACCTTCCTCGTTTTCAAGTTCTATTTTCATTCAAGTCTTTCATTTACTTTTTATTATGTTGGGGTATGATCTCTAAATTATCATACTGATATTTTATTATCATATGATGAGAGACCCCATTTGATCGCTTCAATTCAGTATTTTGAAGTTTTAAGCGGCGCCGTTAGGCTGCCGAATTTTTAAGTGGTTCTTCACCCTTCTCATTTTGAAGTTCTACTTTCATGTCAATTATTTCAAGTTACTTTTTGTTATATTGGGGTATGATCTCTATATATATCATACTGGACTCTTATGTTCATATGATGAGAGACCCCATTTGATCTCTTCAATTCAGTATTTTGATGTTTTAAGTGGCGCCGTTAGGCTGCCGAATTTTTAAGTGGTTCTTCACCCTTCTCGTTTTGAAGTTCTACTTTCATGTCAATTATTTCAAGTTCCTTTTTGTTATATTGGGGTATGATATCTATATATATCATACTGTACTCTTATGTTCATATGATGAGATACCCCATTTGATCTCTTCAATTCAGTATTTTGATGTTTTAAGTGGCGCCGTTAGGCTGCCGAATTTTTAAGTGGTTCTTCACCCTTCTCGTTTTGAAGTTCTACTTTCGTGTCAATTCTTTCAAGTTCCTTTTTGTTATGTTGGGGAATTATCTCTATATCTATCATACTGAACTCTTATGTTCACATGATGAGAGACCCTATTTGATCTTTTCAAATCATTTTTGTTTATGTTTAAGTAACGTCGTTAGGCTGCCGAACTTTCATAAGAGAAATCTATTTTTTTTCTTCCTTCCAATTTTTTTTATTTCAAATGGTATGTCCTTGAAATTTAATTACCATGATCATGTATCCTTCTTATTCTGTCCATGTACTATTTTATGGGTCATTTATTAATGTTTGACCCATTTTACCTCTCTTTTAATGTCCTCTAAAACCTCGGAACATTGCCGTTATGCTGCAGAATTTCTGTCTCAAAATGTCTATCTCTTTTTCTAAAGTTCTTTTATTTTATTAAGTGAATACTCAAAGATCTTTCTTCTAAAGGGGTATTCAAATATATACCAAAATGTTCTATTTTAAATTCTGGGATTTACATACATGAGACCCACCTTCCTTTTCTGTGGGTTTTAAAGTGATATAAAGATCATGTCTTTAAAGCAGTTTTTAAAAAGTTATGATTATGAAATGAAACCCATTTCCTTTATGCTATATGGGTTATTTATGAAATGTTTGATGATGATATATGTGGCTCACATGATAATAAAGGCAAATTTAATGGTGCGCCCTGATAGCGCTCCAATGCATTGGGTAATGATGTAACCACTAGAGATTACAATTTTCACGATACCTTGGTGAATAACCTTGGTAATTTTCAAATGACACCTTGGGGATGGACCTTGGTGATATGTTCATGATTGTCTATGTTAAATGATGTATCCACATCTTCAAGTTATGAAAATGTTATTTTTATTATGATATGCCACATGATTTTTTTTTATCATGCCTTAAAGTTCTTGTTCATGACATAGTTGATGTATCTCAAGTTCACATGTTAAATGTTTCCCTTGTTTCCCTTACTGGGACTTCTGCTCACCCTTTCTTTTGATGTATGATCCCAGGTTATGTGATGCCGTAATGAACCTAGGATGAACATGAGGAGAAGCCTTTCAAGTCTTTTAGAAGAATGTTTTATGTTTTCATGTTTTATGTTCCTGGTTTCCAAGACACTAAACCTTAAAGATCCTCAGTTTTGTATAATGTAATGAAAGTTTATGTGATAAAAAGGCGGGATGCTATAGTTGGTATCAAAGGATGGTTTATTTATTTGTGGAAATTAGGATATGAAAACTCTAGGAAGAACCCTATAGAAAAGTTTAATATAGGAAATCTTCCTGGTATTTTGGTGAGTATTGAGTAAGGGGTTGCCAAGCAAATACATCCCTGTCTGGATACGAGCAGGTAGAGGTGGCTCTAGCACAGATGTACATAGGGGTAAAACCTGAAAACACCGCTTTGAGCTAGACTCGAACGGGAACTGGTACACGACAACGGGCCTTGCTTCACTCTTGGTTACGACACTCCCGGGGGATATGCTTTGGTAAATTCATAAGCTTGGTATGAACCATTGTTAAAGGAACAAAGATAAAATAAAATAAAGGTTCACATAAGAATATATGATCATTCACAACCTATATGGGAACCTAGGAGATCACAAGTTAGGGTATACCTTTCATATACAAGTTATCCTTATATGCATTCAGTTCCTTTTCATGATTATTAGCTAAGTACTTAAGCCCCTAACTATAGTTTCTTTTCATAGTTAATGGCGGGAAATAGAAGAACATGTCTCAACAACCTATGTGATAGGAAATTCTACGATTGCCGTATTAAGATGACAGAGATGATTAGGGGATTAAAATATGATTTTTTATTTTGGAAAACATTCACTATTTTGGGGACCCTATATGATCGAGGTAAATAGATTACAACGGTATTTTCATTGAGGAGTAAGGTTGACTTATATTTTGAAGAGTCGATGAATTTATGGTGGACTTATAGTAATTTAGGTTACTTACGAGAATGATTAACCTATCTTGGGTAAAATATGTTTAGGTTAGCTACTTTTGTTAAAAGATGTTAGGAGTGGTTGATGTTGTTTGGAGATGAACAATGAAGTTTATTTTGGAAGACTATGTTATCAAATCTTTCTTGTATTTGGGTTTCAATCTTAGTTTGGTTTATTTTGAGGAATCTTAAGGACCATTATTTACGGAATGGACTATGATGAACTTTGGGTAGTACCATGGAATTTGATGATTTAAAAGTAGTTTCCATTCCTATGGGATTCTTTCTTTTTGAAGAGTTGTTTTACCTTTCTGTTTTTGGGATAATGTTTAAAGATAGAAGAAATAGATAGTTAATCTTTTGTAGATTATGTGATTCTATAGAAGATGATTCTTGTGCTTTTATGAGACCAAGTGTTTTTGAATTCTCATCATTTGGAGAAAAGATTAGTGTTGGTAGGGACTTGTTAAAGGATGAAACTCTACTTGAAGGTAGGTATATTTTCTTATGTTTTTGTTCTATGTAGTAAATGAAATCCTCAAAATTATGAAAATAAACGTAAAACAAAAATGTTGTTGGTTTACGTTTCCTACTAGGTAATCAAAGACCGTTTACACACATCATAAGTTTGGGATTTTCTCATGGTTAACTTTCTCCTAATCATGTTCTCTATCACTCTCCCTCAGAACTTGACCCTTTGTTTTCTCCTCCATGTCCATGTTTTCCTACATGGAACCCTAGTGTGGGTTAACTCGGGTGACCTTTGTACTTCCCTTTCTTTATTTTAAAGTAATAGTTTTACTGACTCCTTTTCCGATGTGGGACTTTCAATGAAATTTCAAAACCCAAATTTTTTTTAAAATTGCGAGGACGCAATTTCTTAAGGGGGGAAGATTGTAACGACCCGAAATTTTGAATAAATCTTGTTTACTAATTTCATGTGTTATTTTATTTTATTTTTATACTCAACAAAAATGTTTTATTTGATAAACATGATTATAATTAAAATGAGATCAGTGGGTTTTGACTATTATATAACCATCAGTCAATATGACCGCTGTGAACAAAATGTTTTGATTATTGTCCCTAAATATAAGTAATCTTGGTTAATTATTATAGAAAGAAGATGCGATGGCCTCACCTAGTAGTCTTGGATCGATCGAAGCCCATCTAACAGAGCTTTGGAAAGAGGTAGCACCATTGGGCTTTTCTCTGGATCAAATCCAAGCCGAGCTTCATCATGTGAAGCTAGAACGGAATCGCCTTCGTGAGAAGTTCAAACTGATAGAAATTACTACTCGGGCAATGTTGACTGAGCCGCCCCAAGCTTCTATCACCCTAGCACACCTTACTCTTAGGTCCTATGCTGGTATTATAAGGGGCTATGTAATGAGACCGTAACTACCTTGTGTAATCCTTGTTTTAAATAAAAATTGGGATTTCTTCTTATGATGAAGTTATAAATTTTGAAATGACCGGATAAATATAGTATGCATACTTTTGATGAATTTTAGAAAAAGGATATTTTAAAAATGGTTGTGTAAACCTTAAATAATTAAAAATGTGTAATGATTTTCAAAAAATGGTCTTCTACAAATATGTCCAGTACGAAATTTAGAGTCTAATAAGATCAACTTGATTTTTGATGAATAGTAAATTGCGAATAGTGATTTTACGCTTAGGATTAGTAATGTGACCAAATGGATTAGTAATCTCACTTAAAGAAAGTTTTAAAATAATCTAGGCACCTTGATTAAGTAATGTGATTCAATAAAATGGTTAAATAACGGTTTCATTAATTATTATTCAAGTATTAGTTTTTTCGGGTGAATAGTGTTTTTTAATTAAAAAATTAATTAAAAATATTTAGAAAATTATTTTTAGAAAATGGATTTCATTTTTGAACTCAGAGCATCGATATTGTGTTAAGGTAATTTTTGGGGATTTTTCTGAAAAAAATGAATTTTCAGTGAATAGTGAATTTATTTAAAAATTGAATTAAAAATATTTAGAAAAATATTTTTATAAAATTGAGTTCATTTTTGAAATCAGAGCATTTATTTTTGGTTAGTGTGAATTTTTGGGATTTTTCTGAGAAAGTTGAATTTTCAGTGAATAGTAAAAATGCAGTTTTAGGGTTTCGGTATGTTTAGTGACATCATAGCTGTGTCATGATGATGTCATGAGATATTTTGAGGGTTGGCCAGCCAAGGGTGATGAATTATTGTTGTGGGGGCCCCATGTGGCCTAACTCCATGATAAATGCCAAGGGAGAGCACATGGGTTTGAGAAAAGCACATGTGAGGTGTCCTTTGGCCATTAATGCCTTGTCCCCTCACTTTCCCTATAAATACCAAGCCATCCTCTCATCCATTCGACTCCCCACTCATTCCCAACGAATTTATGGTCTCATTACCTCCCAAGGAGTCCTCCCAATGTGCCCCCAAGCCCTCAAGGTCCCAACCTTTGAGGTTTAAGAGTTACATTTTAAGGTAAGGGATCCGACCTCTCTCTTTCTTTTCAAGTAATCTCTTTTATGTCATTTCTTTTATACTCCATGTTCTTATGTTGGAGGATGTTATTTTATATTCATCCTACTTCCTATTTCATGTTCATATGATGAGATACCCCCCTTGCTCTCATCAATTCGTTTTAAGAATGTTTAAGTGGCGCTGTTAGGCTGCCGAATTTTTAAGGGATTCTTTCACCTTCCTCTTTTTCAAGTTCTATTTTCATTCAAGTCTTTCATGTTCCTTTTTATTATGTTGGGGTATGATCTCTAAATTATCATACTGATATTTTATTATCATATGATGAGAGACCCCATTTGATCGCTTCAATTCAGTATTTTGAAGTTTTAAGCGGCGCCGTTAGGCTGTCGAATTTTTATGTGGTTCTTCACCCTTCTCATTTTGAAGTTCTACTTTCATGTCAATTATTTCAAGTTACTTTTTGTTATATTGGGGTATGATCTATATATATATCATACTGGACTCTTATGTTCATATGATGAGAGACCCCATTTGATCTCTTCAATTCAGTATTTTGATGTTTTATGTGGCGCCGTTAGGCTGCCGAATTTTTAAGTGGTTCTTCACCCTTCTCGTTTTGAAGTTCTACTTTCATGTCAATTATTTCAAGTTCCTTTTTGTTATATTGGGGTATGATATCTATATATATCATACTGGACTCTTATGTTCATATGATTAGATACCCCATTTGATCTCTTCAATTCAGTATTTTGATGTTTTAAGTGGCGCCGTTAGGCTGCCAAATTTTTAAGTGGTTCTTCACCCTTCTCGTTTTGAAGTTCTACTTTCGTGTCAATTCTTTCAAGTTCCTTTTTGTTATGTTGGGGAATTATCTCTATATCTATCATACTTAACTCTTATGTTAACATGATGAGAGACCCTATTTGATCTTTTCAAATCATTTTTGTTGATGTTTAAGTAACGTCGTTAGGCTGCCGAACTTTCATAAGAGAAATCTATTTTTTTTCATCCTTCCATTTTTTTTATTTCAAATGGAATGTCCTTGAAATTTCATTACCATGATCATGTATCCTTCTTATTCTGTCCATGTACTATTTTATGGGTCATTTATTAATGTTTGACCCATTTTACCTCTCTTTTAATGTCCTCTAAAACCTCGGAACATTGCCGTTATGCTGCAGAATTTCTGTCTCAAAATGTCTATCTCTTTTTCTAAAGTTCTTTTATTTTATTAAGTGAATACTCAAAGATCTTTCTTCTAAAGGGGTATTCAAATATATACCAAAATGTTCTATTTTAAATTCTGGGATTTACATACATGAGACCCACCTTCCTTTTTTGTGGGTTTTAAAGTGATATAAAGATCATGTCTTTAAAGCACTTTTTAAAAAGTTATGATTATGAAATGAAACCCATTTCCTTTATGCTATATGGGTTATTTATGAAATGTTTGATGATGATATATGTGGCTCACATGATAATAAAGGAAAATTTAAGGGTGTGCCCTGATAGCGCTCCAATGCATTGGGTAATGATGTAACCACTAGAGATTACAATTTTCACGATACCTTGGTGAATAACCTTGGTAATTTTCAAATGACACCTTGGGGATGGACCTTGGTGATATGTTCATGATTGTCTATGTTAAATGATGTAGCCACATCTTCAAGTTATGAAAATGTTATTTTTATTATGATATGCCACATGATTTTTTTATCATGCCTTAAAGTTCTTGTTCATGACATAGTTGATGTATCTCAAGTTCACATGTTAAATGTTTCCCTTGTTTCCCTTACGGGGCCTTCTGCTCACCCTTTCTTTTGATGTATGATCCCAGGTTATGTGATGCGGTAATGAACCTAGGATGAACATGAGGAGAAGCCTTTCAAGTCTTTTAGAAGAATGTTTTATGTTTTCATGTTTTAAGTTCCTGGTTTCCAAGACACTAAACCTTAAAGATCCTCAGTTTTGTATAATGTAATGAGAGTTTATGTGATAAAAAGGCGGGATGCTATAATCAAGGTGTCCTATTAATATAATTTCATATCATACTCTTCATACAAGATTCATAAAAGAAAAGGAAAAGGATATAAGGGAAGAAACATAGATAGTTAAATCCTATATAATGATGTAACTATCATACTTCTTATATACCTTGGTCTTGGTAAGATTAAAAAGGTCTCAAAAGTATAACAAGATACATGTCCTACTTTCCCATAATAAGGTAGGGTAAGGGTAATGCTCTCATATCACATGCCTACGTTTCCCCTTTCATATTAAATATTTTACAATTTTTTAATAAAATTTTGGGTTTTAATACCTTTGAATAGTTGATTTATATTAACTACCATTTATAAATTATAATGGCTCATACACAATATAAATTTAATTGTGGTGTCCACTTAATCCCAACCATAACACGTTTTAAACCATGAAATCAAAAGTACAAGGCTCGATTTGTCATAACCGACTACTTAACATGTCTTATTTAACCTATTATGGAAAATAATGTCAAGTTAAGGTAGGAAAAATAATTTAAAATTATGTTTCCATGACATTTCCAATTATAAAAAATAAATAACCACAATAAGAACAAGCAATATTGGAAATGCAGGCCGAAAAATAGATTTGGATGGGAATTTTTATCTTCTGGTGCCTTGTATGACTCATGCTTTTATATTCCCTCATATCAGTAGGGTAAGTCTAAACAACACATGATCATAATAATTTTATCAATAATAATAATAGAATAAATAAAGTGTATCACCCAATGGTGAAATCCAGGAAACTGTAACAACATATTAAATAACAACATTTACCCATCTTATGTAATTTGGGATTCCCATATATGTTTGTTATCTACTCACATGAACTTTTTTTATTACCAAATTTGAATACTCATAGTCTCAGGAATAAGATTCCAATAGTAAGAAACATTGACAAATAATGTTGATACCACATTGTAAGATCCACTGTAAAATCCACATAGTGGTGCTCCGAGACGGTTGGATATAGGACCTCAAGCACCCCTCCACAACCACTAGAGGGTTTTGACAAGAAGCGAGGGCATATGGTGTGTTCGTAGGAAGAATATTACATCATTTATTACAGTGGAACAAAATAATGTAAAAAAATGTTAAATATTAATCATTAAAATTATGTAGTATATTACCAAACAAGAAACTCATTGTGGCGGAAACAATACTAATAGGAAGATTGAAACAAAATCTTAATAAAAAACATGAAAAATAATAAACAAATAGTGGAAGCTAAAATGAAATAGATAATATTTTTTATTATGATAATGAGGATTCTTGTATCTATATAAAATTATTGAAAATGGAGAACATTTGATTTACTCATATAAATAATTCTATCACATATTCAAAAAGGAAAAAAATTACCTACTACTTAAATAATGATATTAGTATCTATTCCATGATTCTAAAATACATACTAGAAAAGTCAAACAATCATCTGAATCAGGTCACTTGTATTCATCTATTCATCCAATCATGAATTATTATTGGTTATCATTGGTTGCCCAAGTATCGTGTGAGAAAAATTTGCAAATAGTCCCCCACTAATGGTTTCTAGTCTAATCAATTTCATGGAATATAAATAAAATGTATACCAAATAAAAAGTAATTACATGGTAGTATAAAAATAAATAAATAACACTTAATTTATGGTTTATAAATTGATACATGATAGATTCTTCATACATTGGACAAAGAGAGATGTATGATTCAATGAGGACATATTCATGTATGAAGGTATATACATGAGAATCAAATATGAAGAAACAGAAGCGGAATGGACCAATGATTTTGATTTTTATTATAGTCACATTCTGATTACAAAATTATATAATGCTTATACTTTGATAATAATAATAATAATAAAGCATTATATGTATTCCAAAAAAAGAATCCTTCAAATCTAGTACGGTTTCCTAAGACCGTGTATAGAGATCCATATGGAATCTTAATAGTCAGTACAAGGGAATTCGATATAACAAATATCACATATTTCATCCATGGAGATCCTTAACAAATTACCATGTATCACTCTTTGGATAGTAAAATCTGAATCTGTACTTGGTATATAACAAAGTGGATAGAGTATCATCAAAGGCATGGTGTACCCATCTTGGTAATGATCATATTCATGGTTTCTTACGTAAGGAACTAGGGTCATCCACTATTATAATTAATCCCGGAAAGGATCCAATACAAGGAATGAAAGATGTCACTCTTGGAACATGAAGTTGTACCAAGCCAAGAAGGAGGGGTCCATCCGCAGTGTCCTTATTTGGTGATCAATGTTCACTCCTTGACTACAAATAGTTAATTCATAACATCCAAGATCACATTCCATCAACATTAATTTCAACATCTCATTGTTAAAAATAAATGAATGGATTTTATTTTATCCCAACAATAATTGAATAAAGCATGAATCACAAGGAAGTAGACAAAAATCCCAAAGTATAAGGTGCATGGCATGACATAAGTTGTTATAATTACCAATGAGGCATGGGACACAAGAACAAATAAAAAGTCACATGGTATAAAACTTAACCATAAATCATAATAAATTTTATTTGTGTCATTCACCCAATTAAACCAAATTCATTTCATTAAAAGATTTCAATAATTGAACTAAGAATAGGAATTAATCTTAAGGACCCATATCATATCCAATAATCCATCAAAATTCAATTTTATATTATAAGGAATTTATTATAGGTATGACACACCTTAGTGGAATCTATCTACTTGTGGTTTAAGGGGATTAAGCCTTGAACAAGGAATCAAATCCATAAGAGTGGTTAATTCAAGGTGATAAAGAAAATTATATATTCAACACTCAATAGGGTAATTCTAGTCATTGAATCAAATTTAATTTAATTTAGTGAACAAGTTATAAACATCTCTTGAAGGGTTTTGAAAGAAAAAAATTACACAACATATAAAATACAATGAAACAATGGGAAATGAACAATACCACCTACACAGAAATAATAGAATATCATTAATCAGTTTCCATCCATTGAATCGAGATAGTATAAATGATATCAAAGACAACATCCAAACCCTAAAAAGTATGTAGTATCTAAATAGCACAAAAAGTGAGAAGGGAAAAATGAAATTGATGTAATTGGATTGGAGATCATACATCAATATTTCTGATTCTTTTGACAAAGAATGATTAAGATTTTGGATGAAGGAGACATCAAAAACCCGACCTTGAAATAGGAGGGAAGGTACATGTTTGGGGGAGGAGAAGGTATGATACTAAAATATGGGAGAAAGAAGTGGGTTTAAGATAATTGTCTCATTAAGAGAGAGATTGGAATTCCATATATAGGTATCAGAGAACATGGTATGGCTTCCTAGTTGGTGAAACCATAAGCCAATTGTGTTCCATGTCACCACCCAAGCATGAACCTCTCGTATTTGTGGTGCACATTTTTACTAAATTGGTAAAAATCATGAAAAAACCACTATTAAAATATTCTGTAACCTCACACAGTCGTGCACTTGGGGTCACATCGTTGAAAAAAAACCCTCCATCCCCCACCACCCCCATTTTCATGCTGCACAATTTAAGGAAATTATGAAGGTTTGGTAGCATTTTTTCTCCTAACAATACTACCCTACCATCCTTTTCAAAAAATTGGTGCTCTTGGATCCAAATAATCCCCTAAATTTCTCAAGTCCTCCTTGACTCTTTTATGAAAAATTTATATGTACAAACCAAAAAATTCAAGATGAAAACAAATGGTATATAACATTGAGAAAATCCATGGTGTTATACCGAGTATCCTTCATATATTGAGATTTTATTATTTTAGTTTCATGATTGTTTCCAAATCATCTTCCATCAAATAAAAATTGAATTCATTATTCATGTGTACAATGGAGTATTTCATTGCGAACCAATGCAATTTATTTTCCATCACCTTCCCTTAATATTGGTGATAGTGATGAAATTATTGTTTATATATAATATTCTTGATATAAATATAATTATTAAATTATAATATATCATTAATGTTTTTATCATTCCATGGAATGAAAAAATGATAATATCTTTCATGCGTACGTGTTGACTAGAAAATCTATGAAACGATGTGATTAATTTTTCATCCCCACAACACATATAAGATATATAAAACTTATTTAAATATATAATATTATATTAATGATATTATTATCAATATAGAATGATAAAATAATACATACCTTATTTCCATAATTATCATTGAATAATCGAAATGTTACTCATGTTTACGTATAACATACTATATTTAGGATTTTAATGTAGTTAATTTTTCAAATCCATAATTAATCGTTTGATTTAATATAATAATTGAGAAATAAAAAATTAAATTATGTTAGGATTATTAATTTGGATATGATTTAATAATGACCTCTATGACCATATTCAAATTACCAATGTAATTTTGTACATATGGACTGAATATCATCAAAATATTTAAAATTTTGATAATTAATTAACTAATGGTAAATAACATTGATTGATGTTGAATAAAAGGAATGAATATGAAGAAAAAAATGTTAATAATGTATAAATTAACATATTTTTTTATTCAACAAGATAAATATTGGAAATGACAATTCATACTCATGCTAAGGGAAATTTGTTAAAAAATCCTCTTTTATGGATTCCCTTTAATAACTACTTTTCTTCCATATTCAGATGATATTTTCTAATAAACATATAAATAAGGATATTATTATTATTATTATACTTTTAATTACTTTTTTTATCCATTTTTTAATTTTTACAAACACTACTGAAGAGAATATTGTTTCCCTTTTCTAAATGGTGTAATATGTGAGTATTCCAAAAAAGTTTAGAAGGAATGTTAATTTAAATTTATACAGAATGAGCATATATTCCAGCCATCATAAATAATAATTTTATTGAATCCTTCTTTTAAAACATACCTATTTCTTGTCAATTAATATTTTTTATTTTGTATGGGGGTGCTTTACTTTTCAAATATGTGATTTTACTCAAGGGATGATTTTTATGATGCAAGGAATCATGATTTATGATTTTGTATTAGTCTTCAAAAAATTTTATAATAAAGGGTGGTTGTGTTATAAACCAATTATGGGTGGGACCATGATATCCTGCAAATGAACTGGGTGTGTTTATTTTTTATATTGATCATGATTGTTATTCCAAATGTAACTATGTTGGTCACTCCAATTATAACTGTGAGGGTTTTTTTAAATAAAAACATGAGGGTTATTTCATGTGTACACAGAATGGTTACTCTATAAGTATGTAAGATAATAATATTGTGCCACATGTTACTATATGATTTATTTATGATTTCTATTTTATATAGATATATCATTTTTCATGAGTTATTCAGTAAATTTCATGCTCGAAGGAAAGTATATTTTCCTTCTTATTGGTGAAAAGTATAGAAATGTGAAAAATTAATCATGATTTTTTCATGTTTTCAATGAAAACAATGTATGTTTTATTTTACCATTTTTATTTCTTTTAAAATGTTTTATAGAATTATTTTTTCATATTAAAATATTTCTTGGGTATGAAAATATTAATAATTTGAAAAGAATTATTTTTTGATAGGAAAACAGTTATAAGAATTTAGGGTATAATGTTTTCTTTAATTATATTAATGTCCTTTATTGAGGTTTTTGTGATCGTAATAATTTTTTTAAATGTTTTTCACATTATTTATTGATGGCTAATGGAAAATAAGAGGTCATGTTTAATGTTATAAATAATTTTTAGGAAAAGAAATCATGTATTGTTAAAAAAGTTATATATTGTGAAAAAATGGATATTGAATAGAAGATTCTAACGTACAATAAATGAGTTGTTATATATGTGATATTAACAATTTATATAAAACTAGAAAACAAATATATCTTTAGGATTGTAATAACATAAAATATAGTTCAAATACACATGAAAATAAAGTACCTAAGGCTAGGTCTTTGTGGTTACTATCAGAGGATAATTTAGATAACATTGGATATTAGGATGTTTTCATGGGAGGTTATCTTATGATTTTTGGATAAAAAATGGGTTTATAATTTTATGGTGGATTATAATATCAATATATTTGATATCACTTTTCAGGATTTTAGTTATGAAATTTTAATTTAACTAAGATTATTTTTTTGAAATTTATTTTTTAGGAAATTGTGGATTACTACATTTTTGGGAATAAAAATTAAAGGTATGAGATACAATTTGATGATAAAACATTTCTTTATATATTTACTATATTGAGATTATTTTGATTATTTTATCTAATTTTTGGGAATGTTAAGTGGATTATATTAATATAGTTTATGAAAAAGGTCAATGTACATGTTATGAGACAACCCATCACAAATGGAAAGGTTGTAGATCTTGAACACAAAATAAATGGTTAATATGTTTGAAACCCATACCACTGGACACCATGAAGATCATAATAGTATGGAATTTAATTTTTATTTAAATAATTTTATGGATAAAAAATAAAATATTTGTGGGATTATGTTTTTTATGGTATAAATAACCAATTATGGAAATTGATTTGGGGATTAAGTGATTAATTCTATTTTTAGAAGAAGATCACAACAATTTGGTGGAGCATTATCGGATTACGTTAATCAGAATAATATAGGATTTTACTTGGTAAAAAATATTTGAATTAAATTTTGGAATCATATATTATTATATTATGGATTTATTATGATTAAGTTTACATATGGAAACTGTTAAAATATCACAGAGATTATTTTATTTTGGAAACTTCATTTATTAATAGGAGATATTAATAATGATTGATGTTATTTTGGGTGATAAAATTAAATTTATCACGGAAGACTATGTAATCAAATACTTATATATGTTTTTGTTTTAGTATTAGTTTATAATATTTTTGATACATTTTATGTATAGTTATTTGTTGAATAATCTGGTTTGAACGTTTGGTTTTATTGTTGAATTTTGTGGAATATTGTTTTTTTTTCATCATAAAACGGTTTATTATTAATTGGGAAACCCCTTATCTTGTATTAATAATTTTTGGTTTTAATAATTTATATGGAAATAAGTTATATGTTTTTAAAATTTTGTTGATTTTTTGACCCGTAAAAGATGATTCTTAAGCTTGAGACATGATAAATTCATCTTGAAACTCATCATTTGTAGAAAATTATGATATTGATGTGTAAATTTTTTAAAGGATGAAATTATTATTTTCATGTAAGTATATTTCCTTATGATCTTAGTATAGGTAGTAAAATAATTCCACAACTATTGGAAGATGATTTTGAAACAAAAATGTTATCTATTTAATTTTATTAACCAATATATAAATTAATTTTTAAATCATTATAGATTTATATTTTTATGGTTCTAATATTTTCCCCAACAATGATTACTATAAATAAATATCAATCATTGGAATTTAGGTTTTTCTTCAATATTAATGTTTTGAGTTCCCACTTTTTCTCCTATTGGAAAACCTAGATATGTTATATGCCAGATGACCAATATATATCATTTTCTATCTTATCATGTGTGTGATTTTTGAAAATAATTTACAATTTGTGATTCAAACAAACCTATTTTGAATATTAAATCCCATATTCTATGTCAATATAAAAATTCTAAAGAAACAACTTTTAATGGGTGGAAATGTGACATTCTTATATTTTAAAAGAATAAATTAAATTTTTTCATATCATACAAGATATAGAATGTGGATCGTAAATGATGAAAAAAATATTTTTTATTTAAATATGACCATATATCTTGCCATTAAATTGACTGTTATGAATATTAATAACTTATTTATGAAATAAATTTAATGTTATAATCAATATAAATTCATAGAATAATTCTTATGAAGTAATTACATAATATTAATTACTCATTTTATTATTCAAAAAAATATTGTCTATAAAAATTAATTTTTCAACTTAGTATGAGTAAATATTATAATTAGACTCTCAACGTATTAGAAAATTCATTTGATAAAAAATATTTTTATTTTTTAATTCATTATATAAAAAATCAAATATTTATGTTTTGATAATTTAAGGAAAATATTGAATTTTTAATGAATATTAAAAATATTGTTTTTACTAAAAACTGTAATTTATTTATAAGGTCAAAATATGTTCTAAATAAGTATCAAATTGGAATTAGTTCATTTTTTATATTAATATATTTATTGTTTTTAAAATTTATTTTATACTTTAATTTCATATAAATCATTTTAAATTTTAGTGTTTAATTTTTCCTAAAAACACTCTCTCATTCTATTTTGTGGGATTTAATTTATATTAATTAATCAAATTTAAATATTTTTAATATTTTTAATATTTTTTGGAATTTTTAATAATTTGGTCCATATATAGTTAATATGGTATTTTATTTTTGTGTTAACATGATTATTATCTTTATTAATTTTTGGTTACCATTATAAAGAGTGAATCAGGTAATTTATGTCAAAAATAAAATGATATGTACCTTTAATTTACCAAAAAACATGACTAAGTCAAGATATATTAGAGTAACTCAAACATAATCATCCAAGGGTCTAATTTATAACATTATGGAGCCACGTGAAATAGATTATTACCTATATGTTAGTTTATTTAATGAAATTTTAGTCATATTACACACTTGTGTCTTATAAGTGTTATATTTTAAATATTGTTTTATCAAGAGGATATGGTTTACTATAAAATATATTTTTAAATAAAAAGTATACATGTTCATCTAGGTAATTTATTTTTAGTTTTTAGTTAATAAATACTTATCTTAAATGCCTAAACAATGCAGATATAGTAATTCATTAATTAATGGAAAAAAAACTAAATAATATTAAAAATATACAATAAATTTCTTTCAGATATATCATGTGATAAAATAATTTTCTGGATGAATGACTCATTTTACTGATAAAATAAAACAATTTTTTCAAGTTATATATATTTTATTCCTCTTATAAATTCCATGGTAATGAATAGTTCAAAATTTATCACTATGGATATTTTATTGCAAATAATATTTTAATAAATGATAGAAAAATAAAAAATTAAAAAATTATTCTTAGTGATTATTAAAGGATTAAAATATCATTCATTATCTAATTATAGTTACTTTTTCATTTAAATCAACTATATTGACCCTCAAAGTGTAAAATATTCTTCTTGTCAAGGTAAGAGTTATAGGGGTAAAATAAGATTTAAAAACAAAAGATAATGATATAGAATTATTCAAAACATGTATAATTATAATTGGATGATGGTATTTCAAACCATAATCATATTACCTTTTAAATAACTAAAATTTGAGTAATTTTATAATTTAAATAATTTAATTTTAATTTATTATTTTTAGATTTGTCAAGACTACACCTCCCCTCTCTTATAAAAGAGAACGAATTTTTCTAATTTTATAACACATTAAAACATATTTAATTCATCAAATATCATCCAAAATTATTTACTATAATACCTATTATCATTATATAAATATTTTTTTAGGAATTATAAATGTATTTTTTATATTAGTGATTTTAGTAAAGGAGGTTTTCCAAAGTGGATGTATATATTTTATCTTCATGTTTTATTTTTGTTTATTCTTCCACATCACTAAAACATTTTTGAATATTTAAAAAATTGAAAATAAAGTATCATACACATACTTATATGTTATTATGTCAGTGTAATTACCCATATATATTCCCTCTTCTATAAAATAGAAAAATAATTCATCATTCGTGTGTGTAGAGGACTTTGGCCTCGTCAACTGATGTTATTAATTTTCCATCGTAGTCTCCATAGAATGGTTATAATGGTAAAATTATTATTTTTAAATAATATTAATTAATCATATATAATTCTTTATATATAATATATCATTGATTTTCATAAATTTCAACGTACTGAGGGATGATAAATTTGTTAACGTGATCATGGGGACTACATCCTACTCAGAGCGATGTGATTTTCTTTTAATCACCTAATCCCATTGATGATATATATAAGTCTATTTGAACAAATAATATTATATTCATGATATTATAATCACTATGAATATATACAATTATTATTACCATATTTTTATAATGATCATTGAAAAATAGAAATATTACTTGTGTGTACGTAGACCTATGATCTCCATGATTGTAACATAGTTCATATTTCATAAAAATATTTAATGGTTTTATTTAAAAGTATAACTGCTGTATTAAAATTATAATTATGTTACTATTTTTGTTATATATATTTCTAAATAATGACATGTATGACAATATTCAAATTTATGAAGTCATTTTTGACTTATAAAAGGGATATGATCAAAATATCTAAAGTTAAATTCATTAATTACAAAATTTTACATAATCGTTCAATAAGTGATATAATAGGAAACATTTAGTCTAAATATATCTTAATCATGAAGAAATTTTCCTATTTTTATTATTCCAGAAGATAAAAAAAATATATGATGTGTCAGACTCAAGGTTTGTGACTTTATTTGAGAAGTTATCTTTTCATGTTTCTCTTAAAACTCTGTTATTATTCCAAATTCATTTAAATGTTTTACAAAAATGATTTAAATAATGTTTTTATTACAGTTTTAATTTTTTTATAATCCATTTTTATTCATGTTTTTATTTTTAAAATATTGTCTGAATGAAAATTTTTTCATTATCCAGATGACGTACATTGTGAATTTTTCTAAAAAAAGTATGGAGGTAACATTTTTTTAAAATATAAATCATGATATTATTTTCCCACCCTTATAAAAAAATAATTTTTTTTCAAGTTACATTAAATTATTACATGGTTATTTTTAATGAAACACTTTTCCTTTGTCAGAGTCAGGGTTTCATTTTAAATAAGTAATTTTTTTTCAAGGAATGCTTTTTATGATACAAGGATTAATGTTTTAATATTATGTAACAGATAATGAGAATTGTTTATGATGATGTGTGGTTCTTATATAATTCAAATATGGGTGGGATTATCATAGTTCTAGAAGTATTTTGGTATGATTATATTGTATGTTCACTAAGAAGGTTACTCCAAATGTAACAGCGATGGTTACTCCATGTATAACTATGATGGTTATTTTATGTATATGATTTATTTTTATTTCATTTGTATCCATGAGGGTTACTCCACAAGTAAAAATGATAAATAAACAACTCCCCATTATACAAATATTATTTTTTATTCATTGAATATTTTTATAGAAATTTAATTTTTTTCACAAGGTAGGTTACTAAGTTCATGCAAAAAGAAAAGTACTTGTTACACCAAAAGGGTAAAAAACATAACTTTTTGAAAAAAAGAGTATATCTTGATTTAAAGGAAACATACATGGGTTTTATTTTACCATTTAATATTATTTATTAAATTTTAAATGGATGTATTTTTCTAGAAAAATTGATTTCATGTGTAAGAAAATATTTCTTTTATGTCGATAGTTTATTAAGAAAAAATAAATCTTTTATTACTATTTAGGGAAAAAAGAATCTTACATTATTTTTATCCCATACTTATTTTTTTCTCATCCCTTGTTTGTATCATTTTCACAATGTTAAAGGAAGGGTAAATAAAAATTTGATGTTATATTCAAATCCTTGAATATTTTTCCCAAAAATAAATCATGTTTTATTTTAAAAGTTTTATATTGTAAGAAAATTGATATTGAGTAGAAGTGTCTACATAGTAATACATGAATAATTATGTATGAGTTATAACCTATTCCAAAAAAACTAAACTAAATCGATCCTTAGGATTGGAATAATGTTAATTTTAGTTCAAATACACTATAATATGTACTCCATAAGGCCAGGTCATTATACCACTATCAGTTTTTATTATTGAATTTATTTTGATATTTTTTATTTATTTTAGTCATTTTCCACTCCCTTTGCATTCTTCTGTGTTGGTGGATCATGTTTGGGGTGTTTTTGAATGAAGTTTAAGGTTCTCAATTCTTTATCTAGAATAAGTTTGATGAATTGTATTTATATGGTTTAATTAAATGATTAATAAATTAATTTTCCTAATGAAATTGATTTTGTAGAAATATATTTTTGATAAAATGTGGTTTTTCACATATTATGGAAAATAAATAGGGTATTGTCAATTCATTATGAAAATAGTTATATTAATGGTTTTAAAATAATGGTTTGATGAATTGGTTGGTAAATTATATGAAATGGTAATCTTATGTAAATTTGGTGGTAGGTTTAGTAATATGCCACTTATGTCGATACAATCGATGGGGTCCACACATAGGGTGTTCCTTGGCCCAATAGGCCCATTATTATAGGGTCTTATTTGACCTATTAGGAGATTCACATACATGGTTGTTTTTCATCTCTCATGATTCAATCTATATATCTATAGTGTTAATTCACACAATATTATAAATCTTGGTATGAGTTTTAATGATTTGGTGATTAGTAGTCTTCATTGGCATAATATTACCTATAATTTTGAGTTATAATACCTAGTTTTGATTACTGACATTATATAAATGTTATTACATTAAACTAGTTAATAATATAATTTTTCACAATGGAAAAAGTGGGAAATCATTTATCATGATTTTGATACAAAACCCCATAATAGTTTATCATGAAATTTTTTATTCAATGTTGATCATGTTTGGATTTTTGTAGAGATGGTTGATATATAAAACATGGTTGAGATCATACTGATCTTTTTTAGAAGAAGCCATGTGTGCCCCTTTGGCGGTGGAGATATATTATTATGTTTTTCGGTGTAGGGAAAGGAAAAGTGTCATAGTGAGGCAACGAGGTTTCTATCAGCTGTGTCTGGGTACCTGGTGGGGAGATGTTGGTAGTTTCACCATGAAATCACATGTATTAGATATATTTTTTAGTTTTCCTTTGATGACATAATTGTACCACAGATATTATTTAGCTACATTTTAGTTTCATTACATCTTTTCTTTTCTTTTTTCTATGAAAAATATATTTTATTCTCTATTATATTGTTTCTATCTATCACGTGTAAATATATATTTCATATTTTCAACATTAGGTTTGGCGAAATATCTCCCTATGTTTCTTGTTCATTCCTATGTTTCTATCTTCAACTCGTACTGGTTAGGAATTCCATTTGGGAATGTGATGGTTCGGGTAGTGTATCATTTTGTAAGCATATTTGGTACCGGATCATGATTGACCGATATTAGAGATAAGTTGACCTTGGTTTTGGGATCTTGTTAAAAATTATAAAAAAATTCAAGGCATGAGATATATATTTTATTGAGTGCCTGGACAACTCTTTAAAGGATGAAAATCAAGTTACCATGGGATGGTGGGAGATGTGTCTCCTATTTTTAGTTTTTGATCATAATATCACATTATGGTTTTTTTTCTGGTTTGAACTGATATTATCCAAATAGATGATAGTTTGGTATATATTTTTTCTGCATCTTTATACCTCCAAGATTTTTTACAAGGGTTACTTAGGAAATTGAATTAGATGTTCTATAATGGAATATGCCTCATGATCAAATTCTTATTGAAGCTATTGAATAAACAGTTCATGTTGAAGAAAAAAATATATGAAAAGTCTCCAACATAGTTATTGAGGTACATCAAAGAGATGGAGGAGAAAAGAATAAATCATAGGTGTTAATACTAGATAATCCACTATCAATTAATCTTATGAATGTATTTCAATATTTAGGGGACTGGATGAACAAGATTAAAATGATCTTTAATTTCCTTGATAAACATGATAATGTTAGGGTAAACATTATGGTGTTTAGACTCCAGGGTCCTAGAAAAAGATGGTGGGATTTCGTGGTAAATGTAGATTGTCACAATGTATTTAATTGGAATTGATTCAAGACCTACTTATTATATATATTTTTTCCAGATTCATAGATTATGATGATGTCTCTAGTGTTCCTCTTTCTTTAGTAGATATGGAATTCTATTATGGAATCCACCAATCTGTTTGCAATGCTGGATCATTTTTCATCTAATGTATTACTGAATGGCCAACTAAATGCTCAGATGTAGAAACACATTTTTACAAGATATCATATTTTAGGTATTTATGATGAATATTTAATGATTTATTAAGATAATAGGAAATGGAATTATGATCGAGATGGATATGGAGGGAATGGTCGGTTATTCTAACCCTTCTCATTCACCCTATGAATGATTCAGTGGCATGTAGAGGAGGATTAAGAAGTATCATTGTAACACCCCCAGATTTTATAATATATATATATATATATATATATTTCATTAATGTCTTCTGTTGTATGCTACAACAAAAGGAGCTAGCACAACACGCATCCCTGACTTGCCTTAAATTACACACAATCGTGACCTTCCTCAATAGCTTGCGTCGTACGCGATACAAAATTTCAGTAAACAACGATATGCTATTAAAATATTATTAAAACTGGCCTTTATGAATAGTAATAACCACTTTTTGAAATTTTTAAAATTTTATTTTTTAAATGGACTTCATTTTTGGATTCGGAATATCGAAATTAGCTTAGGGTGAAATTTTGGTACTTTTCAGATAACTTTCATATTCTGATGAATAGTGAAAATTTTTAAATTTTAATTAAAAACAACTTTTTTAATAGAAATAATTAATAGTGATAAATTATTAATTTCAATGGTTTTAATGTATATTTAGAATATATTTTTACAATTTAACACAATTTTGTTCATTGTACGTAATTTCACATTTAAACCAGACAAAAACAAGTGTCAATCTTTTGATAGTTATTATCTTTTAAAAACACGCTATTTGTTTTGACGAACGGAATTAATTTTTAAATTAGTTAATTTAACTGATATTTATTGAATTTGGTAAAATAAACATCATTTTTGAATTCATAATATCAAATATAGCTGAGGCCTAATTTTTGGTATTTTTCTGGAAACTTTCATTTTTTGATGAATAGTGAAACCACTAAGTGGTAGTTAAAAACCTGAATTGTTCATAAAACATAATTTTAACACTTCTGTTAGTAGAATTTCAAAAATACGGGAGACACGGTTAATATCAAGGACTAAAATTTTGTTCAATGAGATGAAAATAATTTTTGGTGAATAGTAACTTTTTACTTTCATTTACGACGGTTAAAAGTAAATAGGGTAATTAAGGGTAAGAAAGATATTATTATTACCCTAACACATGTCCTAATTCTATTGGATAAGTGTAATTCGACCAAAAACAGACTTAAGAATAAAATATGACTATTTAGGCCCTCATGGATTAGATTAGGACATTTATTATTAATTTATTTAAAGAAGGGTTAAAATAGTTAAAATCAAAGTTTAATAAGTAAATCATTTTTAATATATGGTTATACATAAGATAAATTCTACTATAAATATTTATTAGGAAGATTAAAAAAATTCCTACATAATAGTATTTTATTTGTAATTTTTAGACATTATATACATTAATTTGTTTATGACACAACAATGATGCAGTAATTATCTTATTAATGAAATATTGACATAATTGATGTTATAAATACCCACATAAATGTAATTTGATACTTTTTACGAATTAAAATAATTTTATAGGTTAATATGACATGTTATTATTTATGTATTTAACTTATTTCGAACTAATAATTCTTTATTATTTTCACAAAAATCAATAACTAAATAGTGTCAAAAATGACATATAATAGTTTTTAAAACAAATATTATATTATTAATTTTTATTTTTTTACTAAAAATCTATGGTTCGGCCAAATGACATAGATAAGGTTATATATATTAATAATAAACAACTTGGGGTTTTTTTGGCTTGATATAGTAAGTTTATTAACCTCACAGTGTAGGAAAACAAGAAGACACTGTAAAAGTTAAATTATCTATCTTAAAGTAAAATCTAAATGATAAGGTTAAAATTGATATCTAAACATGTCTAAATTCTATTGGATTCGATTATTTCGACCCATACCACCTTATCTTCGAAATATATCAATTTGGAGCTATTAAAAACCGAATTTGACTTTATAATAAAATAATATTTTTAGTTAATCCAAAGGTCCCCTCTCCTCCCTTATAAAAGGGAACATCCTCCCTCTCTTCCTCACACCACTTTGAACCTTCAAGCTCGTCCAACCCCTGACAATATCTCCTCTCCACTTCCCTAGAAACATCCTAGATGTCATGGTATTCTTCAATGACAAATTTTAGTGCCCTAAGAGGAGATCTCAAAGAGGCGCTTCAATGAAGAGGTAATGTCCGTTACTGATTCATTCAAATTTTTTTTTCTTCCACTTCTTTTTATTTAGATGTTTCATTATGAATTAATAACATAAGTATCACTCATATACGGATATGTTATTATAAGTATCAGACATCCCTATTTTACCATCTATCCATCCTACAGAAAACGAAATCACCGCGCGTGCGTACATACGGAATACCGTCTCCACGCAGTGGTGTAATCTATTTTCCACCACCACCATAGTTGGATGAGTATAATGGTGTATATAATGACTATATATGATTATTGTAAATTGATATTAATTCTGAAATAGTATATATACACTCCAATACAATTCCACGATCATGGGAACGATATCATCGCTCGTGCGTACGTACGGAATACCGTCTCCAGGATGTGATGCGACCCGTTCTACATTATATTAATTGCATAATGATTATATAAATGAATTGAATGAATGAATATGATATATATTAGACTAATATCATTCTGGAAATGAGGTATCTATATCTTAAAAAGAAAAATAAAAATTGATTCGACACAACACACATAAGAACAAAAAGTAATAAACACCCGAATAACAAGTAATAATGAAATATTATTAATAAGAAGATAAGAATATGACCATATATGATATAATAAAATTAAGTATGATTCTGGAATAAGTCAATAACATTATTTAAATCTTTATACATGAGGTTCAGACACTTACGAAGAAAATCAGACCTAAGGTAAGGGACAATGTCACAATCTCAATTTTTATCCGAGATTGTTTTTACTTCAGAATTTACTGGGGAATATTTATCATCCACATCCATGTTTCATCAATATGTAATGTTATTCACATCGGCCTACAATTGTTTAAATCAAATTTTACCCTTCAGTGAGTTTTTAGTAAGATATATTAAAGGAATCTTTTGTCGTTTTTCATAGGAGGAACTTTTTGACTTTTCTGACAGAAGTACGAGAAGAATGTTTTTTAAACTTATACAGAATGAGTGGATTTTTAAGAAATTAGTTCCAAGAGTCTTCCTTTACATGTTTTCATGTTTATTTTTAATCAACTTCTTTTCATTTAAAATTTTATGACATGTTACGAAAGGAAAATGTATTTGAAGTAGAAATTATATTTTCCTCAAGAATGAAGATCAAATTTTTTATCAAAATTATTTTCCATCTAAGATAATATAGGTTTATGTTTCTATCCCTATTATTAAATTGATTTGGTTATGTTGTGATGGAATTATTTTTATGAATTCCTTTATCTTATGTCATGTTGTTTAAGAATCCCATTTTTGTCACACGAGTTACGCAATGATGTATGATTTATGATTTTGTGGCACAAATATGAATGGTATAATTATGAGATGGGTGGGACCTATATCTCCCTCCAATTCATTGGGTAAAGATTTTATATCTCATGAGATATACATGGCTGGAACGGCAGGTTAAACCGGTTCAGTGAAACAGGACTGAAACGAGGAGTGAACTCGGTTCAGAAATGGACTTTGTCCACTAAGATAGTCTTGGAAATGAGTCTTGACTAATATGAAATGATTCTCTATGATTATGTGTGTATTCCACAAAGTTTCATGTTTTAATTTATGATTATTGTGATGAAATTTCACTACAATGATTTATCCCATGTTATGAAATTATGATCTCTTTTGCAGGTTAAGATTTCCAAATGTTATGTTCTTATGTATATTATGTGATTGATATTTCTTTTGTTTACCCTTACTGATAATTTGAGCTCACCCTTGATATGTTTTCTTTTCCCTAGGATTTAAAGAAAGGTTTTATGTAAGAAAACAAAAAGGGGAAGATCTTATGCGAGATGTTGAAGATCTTTCACCATGATTAGAAGATTACATTCCAAGTTTCCAAAGACACTAAACTATTACGGTCCTTGTGTGTTTTTTTTGTTATGTATTAAGTATTCCGCAAAAGTAATGTAATTTCCATGTACGTCAAGCTATCGGTCTCTACAGTTGGTATCAGAGGAAAGGTTTAGTCAACCGTTGGAAACTAGGATGCGATAACTTTAGTGAGATCCCTAGATATATTTCTAAGGTATGTCTAGGGATTTCCCTAAAGTTAAGTATAAGTATAGTTTATAGTCCTATAATTATAGTAATGATCTTAGAATTAAACCTAATATGTTAGATATTGAAGGTACTCCCCCTTTATTATGTTTTTTTCCCTAGCATGATTTTTTCTCTCACACTATTCTTTTTGGGTTTTAGACGATGGCCGAAACCCGAAGGAACCGTGTTGATCAATGCAATGGACAATGCAATGATTGTACTCCAGAACAAACAAATGTTATGGGAGATGGAGTGAAAAATCTTATTGCTATAATTATACAAACTATGAATCATTCTGGACATCCAAATGAGTAAAGAAGGGAACAATTTTATATTGAGTCCTTCATGAGGCAACGTCCACCATCTTTTAGTGGGCCTTCTGATCCACTTGTTGCTGAACAATGTATCAGTACCACTGAAACGATATTTTCAGTTCTTCAGTGTTCAGAACATGATAAATTCTTCCGAGTAGTATATCGTTTGGAAGGTGAATATGATCAATGGTGGAATCTTATCAATAATACGAGGCCAAGAGATGAAATTGAGTCCATGGAATGGGACGAGTTCAAGAACGTATTTTTCAATAAGTACTTCCCTCGTATTCTTCGAACAAAGATGGAGAAGAAGTTTCTTGAACTAATGCAAAAGGATGATGAATCTGTTGGTGTATACAAAGAGAATTTTACAAGGCTTTCAAGGTATGCATCTGGCTTTATCATCCAACATGAAAGTAAATTTGATCGATTCTTCAGTGGCTTAAAACCAAATATTCGAAGGGCATTAGATATAAGATACTTCAATAGCTATGTAGAAATTGTGCGTTGTGATATCAAGGTTGAAATGGAAGTTGGTTTTGCATATCCATCTAATAGTTTTGACATGAAACCAAAGATGGAGTTCAAGGAGAAATCTCTGAATAATGGTGAAAAAAGATGATTGTTTCCTTATGCTCAAAGTGTGGAAAGAAGCATGGTGTAGATTGTCTTAAAGGGACTAGAAAATGCTTTAAGTGTGGAAAAGAAGGTCATCGAGTAGTTGAGTGTCGAATTAATGGAAAAAATTTTTCTAATGATGTGAATAAAGAAAATACTGTAGAGAACACACCACCAACACTTCAATGATTCAAGTGCATGGAAGTGGGGAATTATACTAATAAATTCCCTAATCCAAGGGTTATTGATGATCGACATGAGAAACCACTTAAGGCAATGGACAATGGTAAGTCACATGCGATCACTATTGGCAATGTTGAATATGAAAACGATGTGGTCGAATGATGAGATTCCAAAATAATGTTGTATATAGAATATTTATGTATTGGTCAATTATGGTTTTCAATAATTCTATGGTACCAATAACCATTGAAAGTGACTGAAATATTTTTGGAAAAAATGATGATATGTGCATAATGAAAGGATAATGAGAAAATGAAATTTTTGACAGTATTCATGAGCTCATGACTGATATAAGGAAATAGTTATATCATGGTTTGAGGTTTTGGTAAGTGAAAAGAGTTAAATTTTGACAGCACTCATGTTTTCACTAAGATTCAATAAGTATTCATTTTTCAAGAGAATACATTATTAAGGAATTCGAATGTTTGGATTGTGACCAACAAGACATATCTCATGATATACGGGGATCAACTATGGTATTAACATGATTGTTATATGAACTCTTTGGTAATCGTTTTCACTATAATATGAGATTGCACAGTAGTAATTTGGATAATCCTACAGATTGGAAATGATTATGTTGGACATAATTTAGTATTGTTTAAGGATATAAATTTTTTTGATATTATTGATGGGATGTTATAGTAATGTAGTTTTAGAAAAAGGACAACCTGCAGGACGAGCGACAACCCATCGCGTCGGAAAAGGCTGTGAGAATCGAACCCACAACCGAAGTGTGACTGGCCTTTATCGCCTACCATTGGCCTACAGGAAGTCCCTGTTTAGTAGAAACTACTTTTATTGTCTTAAGCAGAATGATATATGAAGTATAAGTCCATTTTAGGAACCATATATGATTAATCTCACTATATACCGACTTATGTATATTTAATAACATTTGCTAACCTTTTGTTTAAGACAGATGGAATGACCCGTCATTCTGTCACATGATCTGCTAACACTTCACGAATAAAAAATTCAACATCATTTCTTTAAGGGATGAAGTGGAAATTGTTCAAGGCACGAACAACAGTGAGATTGTACCAAAATAAAGTAAGTATTTATTCTAATTCAAATTCTTCAACTATTAGGGAAATGATCTTGAAAACCAAAAATGTTGTCCTAGTGCCCTTATATCCGATGAATCAGATGGTACCTTAGATCATCACAAATTTATGGCTTCGTGATTGGTGGATTTTTCATAGCCATGTTCTCTACCACTCTCCATCAGAACGTGATGGTTAGATTTTTCTTCTATATCCATATTTTAACCTATGTTCTCCTACGTGGAAACCCAGTGATGAGTTAATTTGGGTAACTGTTAAGTTTCATACATTAATTTTTAAAGCCAAGTTTTGGTTTTCCTTTTTACAATTTGGGTTTTTATTAAAGAAACATTCGAGTAGTAAACCATTTATAACCCCGACGAATTTCGAGGGTGAAATTCATTTTAAGGGGGGTAGAATGTAACACCCCGAGATTTTGTAAAAATATATATATTTCATTAATGTCTTGTGTTGTACGCTACACCAAAAGGATCTTGCACAACATGCATCCCTGACTTGCCTTACATTACAAACAATCTCGACCTTTTTCAATAACTTGCGTCGTACGCAATACCGAGTTTCACTAAACAATGATATGCTATTAAAATATTATTAAAACTAGCCGTTATGAATAGTAATAACCACTTTTTGAAATTTTTAAAATTTTATTTTTCAAATTTAACATCATTTTTGGATTCGGAATATCGAAATTAGCTTAGGGTTAAATTTTGGTACTTTTCGGATAACTTTCATATTATGATGAATAGTGAAAATTATTAAATTTTAATTAAAAACAACGTTTTAAATCAAAATAATTAATAGTGATAAATTATTAATTTGAGTGGTTTTAATGTATATTTAGAATATATTTTTACAATTTAATACAATTTTGTTCATTGGATGTAATTTCACATTTAAACCAGACATAAACAAGTGTCAATCTTTTGATAGTTATTATCTTTTAAAAACACGCTATTTGTTTTGACGATGGGAATTAATTTTTAAATTAGTTAATCTTACTGATATGTATTTAATTTGGTAAAATAAACATCATTTTTTAATTCGTAATATCAATTATATCTTAGTCCTAATTTTTGGTATTTTTCTGGAAACTTTCTTTTTTTGATGAATAGTGAAACCACTAAGTTGTACTTAAAAAACTGAATTTTTCATAAAACTTAATTTTACCATTTCTGTGAGTAGAATTTAGAAAATAAGGGAGACATGGTTAATATCAAGGACTAAAATGTGGTTCAATGAGATGAAAATAATTTTTTGTGAATAGTAACTTTTTACTTTTATTTACCACGGTTAAAAGTAAATAGGGTAATTAAGGGGAAAAAGATATTATTATTACCCTAACACATGTCCTAATTCTATTGGATAAGTGTAATTCGGCCAAAAACAACCTTAGAAATAAAATATGACCATTTAGGCCCACTTGGATTAGATTAGGACATTTATTATTAATTTATTTAATGAAGGGTTAAAATAGTTAAAATCAACGTTTAATAAGTAAATCAATTTTAATATGGGGTTATACATAAGATAAATTCGACGATAAATATTCATTAGAAAGACTAAAAAAATTTCCTACATAATAGTATTTTATTTGTAATTTTTAGACATTAAATAAGTTAATTTATTTATGACACACCGATGATGTAGTAATTAACTTATTAATGCAATTTTGACATAATTGATGTTATAAATACCCAAATAAATGTAATGTGAGACATTTTATGAATTACACTAATATTATGGGTTAATATGACATGTTAGTATTGATTTAATTTACTTTTTTAGAACGAATAATTCTGTTATGATTTTCACAAAAATCAATTACTAAATAGTGTCAGAATTGACATAAAATTGTTTTTAAAACAAATATTATATTATTAATTGTTATTTTTTTCCTAAAAATCTAAGGTTCGGCCAAATGACTTAGATAAGGATATATATATTAATAATAAACAACTTGGGGTTCTTTTGGCATGATATAGTAAGTTTATTAACTTTATAGTGTAATAAAACAAGAAGACACGGTAAAAGGTGAATTATATAACCTAAAGTCAAATCTAAATGATAAGGTTAAAATTGATACATAAACTTGTATAAATTCTATTGGATGATATTATTTCGACCCATAACCACCTTATCTTCGAAATATATCAATTTTGAGCTATTAAAAATCGAATTTGACTTTATAATAAAATAATATTTTTAGTTATTCCAAAGGTGCCCCTCTCCTCCCTTATAAAAGGGCACCTCCTCCCTCTCTTCATCACACCAATTTGAGAGTTCAATCTCTGCAAAACCCTGAAAATATCTCCTCTCCACTTCCCTAGAAACATCCTAGAGGACCTGGTATTCTTCAAAGAACAATTTTAGTGCCCTAAGAGGAGATCTCAAAGAGGCGTTTCAAAGAAGAGGTAATGTCCGTTACTGATTCTTTCAACTATATTTCTTCCTACAATTCTTCTTCATTAGTTGTTTCATTATGAATTAATAACATAGGAATCACTAATATACTGATATGTTATTATAAATATGAAACATCCCTATTTCACCATCCATCCATCCTACGGAAAACGAAATCACCGCACGTGCGTACGTACGGAATACCTTCTCCATGCCGTGGTGTAATCTATTTTCCACCACCACCTTACTTGGATGGGTATAATGGTGTAAATAATGACTATATATGATTATTGTAAAGTTATATTGATTCTGAAATAGTATATATACATTCCAATACAATTCAATGATCATGGGAACGATATCATCGCTTGTGCGTATGTACGAAATACCGTCTCCACGATGTGATGCGATCGTTCTACATGATCATCATTGCATAATGATTATACAATTGAATTGAATGAATGAATATGATATATATTATACTAATAGCATTCTGGAAATGAGGTATCTATAACCTAAATAGAAATATAAGAATTTATTCGACAAAACACGCATAAGAACAAAAAGTAATAAACAGCCGAATAACAAGTAATAATGAAATATTACTAATAAGAAGATAATAATATGACTATATATGATATCATAAAAATACATATGATTCTGGAATAAGTCTATAACATTATTTAAATCATCATACATGAGGTTCAGAAACTTACGAAGAAAATTGGACCTAAGGTAATGGACAATCTCACAATCTCAATTTTTATCTGAGATTGTTTTTACTTCAGAATTTATGGGGGAATATTTATCATCCACATCCATGTTTCCTCAATATTTAATGTTATTCACATCCTCCTACAATTTATTAAATCCAATTTTACCCTTCAGTGAATATTTAGTAAATGATATGAAAGGAATCTTTTGTCGTTTTTCGTACGAGGTACTTTTTGACTTTTCCGACAAAAGTACGAGAAAAATGTTTTTTTTAACTTATACGGAATGAATGGATTTTTAAAAAATTATTTCCAAGAATCTTCCTTTACAAGTTTTCAAGTTTATTTTTAATCAAATTTATTTAGTTTAAAATTTTATGACATGTTAAGAAAGGAATTTTTTTTTGAAGTAGAAAGGATATTTTCTTCAAGAATGGAGTTCAAGTGTTTTATCAAAATTATTTTCCATATAAGATAATATAGGGTTCTATTTATATCCCTATTATTACATTGATTTGATTATGTTGTGATGAAATTATTTTTATGAATTCCTTTATCATATGTCATGTCGTTTAAGAATCCCATTTTTATTACACGAGTTATGCAATGATTTATGATTTATGATTTTGTGGCACACATATGAATGGTATCATTATGAGATGGGTGGGACCTATATCTCCCTCCAATGCATTGGGTAAAGATTTTATATCACATGAGATAGACATGGCTGGAATGGTAGGTTAAACCGGTTCAGTGAAACGGGATTGAAACGAGGAGTGAAATCGGTTCAGAAATGGACTTTGTCCACAAATATAGTCTTGGCAATGAGTTTTGACTAATAAGAAATGATTCTCTATGATTTTGTGTGTATACCACAAAGTTTCATGTTTTATGTTATGATTATTTGGATTACATTTCACTACTATGATTTATCCCATGTTATGAAATTATGATCTCTTTTGCAGGTTAAGATTTCCAAAAGTTATGTTCTTATGTTTATGATGTGATTGATATTTTTTTTTATACCCTTGATGAGCATTTGAGCTCAACCGTTATATGTTTTCTTTTCCCCAGGATTTAAAGAAGGGTTTTAGGTAAGAAAACAAAAAGGGGAAGATCTTATGGGAGATGTTGAAGATCTTTCACCATGATTAGATGATTACGTTCCATGTTTCTAAAGACACTAAACTATTACGGTCCGTGTGTGTCTATTTTTGTTATGTATTAAGTATTCCGCAAAAGTAATGTAATGTCCATGTACGTCAAGCTATGGGTCTCTACTATGATGATCATCACATTAGTGGTGGTGGTAGTTTTCAATAGAATGCTTGCGATACACCTTGAATTACAACCATGTGTGTGTCCTTGAGATGCTATCAATTTTGAATGGTTGTGCACACCATACATTCTTGTACAGAACCTACAATGATTTGTAATAGTCATGGACTCTATATTCATTTTAAAATATTCTATCTGGTTATGCCTATTATACATTATGGTAATGGATAATATTCTCTAAAGTCTACTATGGTGAATTAATATAATTAAACATCTATAGGGATTTATCCACCACCATCCAGAGTAAAGTTCAATCACATAGTGGAGGTGGATTAGGGTCAAGTGATAGTGAGAGGTAGCATCATTGTTGAATATTCAAAATCGAAAAATTATATGATAAATTTTATCCCAACTCATTTATATATCACCAATTTTTTAATATGATTAAATATACAAAATAAATCATGTACTTTTTATGGAGTTAGGAATAACTCATGGAAAGAGCAAAAAGAAAGGTTTTTTTATCCTTCCAATTCCCTGTCGATTGCTGATTCGAAATTGATTTGGGAGTTATGCATTCTATATCTATATCTATTTGAAATATTCATTACGATATATTGGGTCATCGGTAATTCAATTTGGATGATAGTTACCAATGTAAAGTCATGTTTATTGTAGTGGATGAGAACTACTGAGTGTTTTAGGGAGAGTGGAATTTGTGGTATCTTCATGTAGAACTTTCCACCACAAAGCTTAGTAATTTTGTATTTGTAGTTACAGTTGAGCCTAATGATTTTTCTATCCGGGGTAATCTTCCCTTTGTTGTTAGTTATATTATTGAAGTATTCCTAGAAGATTTATCCTATCCTCTTAAATATATTGAGCTAAATATTACAATTGATTTGGTTCTAGATATGAAGATGATCCAAATACAATCTTATATTATGGAACTAGCGGAGATGAAAGAGACCATGATTTAGTTTAATGGTATAAAGCTAAATGGTTTCATTCACAATAATATTTTACCCTAGGTAGCCCCTATTCTTTTGAAAAATAGGACGATAGTTCACTCTGATTATCTGTGGTCTATCTGAGGTTTAACTAAGTTATAGTTAAGAATATGTATCATTTTACCCATTTGGATGGTGTGTTTGACATATTTTAAGGTAAAATGTGAGTTTTGAAGATAAATCTTTAATTGGGTTATCATAAACTCAGTGTTTGAGAGTCTGTTATAATGTAGACGACCATCAAAATGGGTTATGCCCTTAAAAAATTTATTTTCATGATATATTTCTTAACTAACATTCCAAATGTTTTTATTTCGTTAATGAATCATATTTTCTATGACTACCTCAACACGTTTTTAGTAGTTTTTGAGGATGATATCATGGTTTATTTTAGATCAGAGTGATATATTTAGAACTATATGTTTTTGGCTCTATAATTGCAAGGTAGTAATTTTTGGTATTGAAATATTTCAAAATGTACTTTATATAATCCACAAGTGTAATTCTTGGGGCACAAGATTTTGGATCATTCCTTCTCATTTGATTTTGAGAAGATGAATGTTGTCTTTTAATTGGATATGCTGCATAATGTCTTTGATATTCAATGATTCAATGGTCTTGTTGGGTAATACTAATTTTTCATAAATGATTATCAAATTAGGTGTCACCTTTGGCAATAATTATTATAAAAGGGGTGAAATTTATATGGGTTGAAATTTGTTGGCCTTATTTCGAAGAGATGAAATGAATTCTTACATCAGCTCCTATTATGATCTTATTATATCCAAGTAAGGGTTATGTTGTTTTATGTGATGCTTTTAGTGTTAGTATAGGTTACGCTCATATACTGGTAGATCATGTGCTAACATTCAAATCTATAAAACATCAAATTTTGAAAAGAATTATCCCAATAATTATTTAATGATTATCGCTATTATGCATGTTCTTAAATTTTAGTGAAAATATCATTTTGGGGAAAGGTTTATAGTTTCTTGTGGAAATCATAGTCAAAGGACGCTCTTTTATTATAGATAACTAACTATTTGATAGAGTTTTGGTTGGAAAACCATCATACACTATACATCGACATCACCAACACCCTGGGTATTGGTAATATCATTACAGACACTCAAAAACAATGTGCCATAGTATGTTTTCTAAAATTGTAGGAGGATTTGAATATTATGGTGCTCTAATTTCAATTTCACTTGGATGATCAATGTGATGTTTCATGTATGGGCCTAACAAGTGTACATATATTATATTATCTCTTTTATTTTATTCTGTTGGATTAGAAGAAGAATGTTAAATTTAGGGTAATTGGAGAAACCGTATATAGTGTGGATACAATTTCTAGATTGTTTCTCCATTTTGTTTTTATTATTCATTTTGGGGATCAGTTTAGTGTCCTAGAATCATTGATGAGATTAGTTTTTTTAGATTCATAGTACTTCATGGTTCATTCTTATGATAACTATGATGATTTATTATGACATGAGACCTTGAATCTGGTGGTTGTGTATGAAGCATGGCATTGTGGATTACATGTCTCATTGTTAAACCTTCAAATATGTCAAGGAAGGGCATTTAGAACCTTATATGTTTCTCCCACATCATTCAATGAAGGTTTAAAAATAGGTTGAGTTTTCCATGTACTTTTTTTGATGGACTACTATGGACTCTTGAAGGGATGAATGAAATATGGGAGGAGATTGAATGGTTGAAAAAGTCATCTAAATTAATTTTAATTAGGGACACCACTAATGTTGAAGTCTTGGAAAAGATATATATGTAGGAGGTTGTGATGTTACATGGGTTTCCCTTTTCACTTGATTTGGAGAGGTATACTAGGCATAAGTCATTGTTCAATATGAGTCTTTATGAGGCCATGGGTAGTCAAATAAATTTGAGTAAGGCTTACCATCCAAAAATAGATGAGAATATTGAGTATTCAATTACGATACTAGAGGAAATGATTCAATCCAACTTGTCAGATTTTGGTGGATCATGAGATTAAAATATCTAATTGATTGATTCTTATGATAAAAACATTTATCAATCATAGATTAGAGTGTATCTTTTGGAAGAATTTTTTGGTTTCTCATATATGTCACCACTTTGTTGGGAAGAGGAGGTTGATTCCTCTCTTGTAATACAGAGTCACATTCATGAGATGTAGGAAATGATTTAGGGTATACGTTAGTGTTCAGTTACTACTTAGAGTAAGTTTAAATTGTATGTGGAACATTGTCACCATTATATGTACATTTCCATTATTGGCCATGTTTTCTTAATATTTTCCCCTATTATGGATGAACTATATGTAAGAAAACAATTAATTCCAGTTATAAGATATGTTGAACCATTTTGTTTCACCAAGTCTCTTGCGATGTTTTCGTATCTATTTGAATTCCCAGTTTTGTATTTGGGGAATGATGATGTTTTCCACATATCTCAGCTCAAGAAGTACTAAACTAGTCCCTCTAATACTCTATGATTTGA
This sequence comes from Viscum album, assembly GCA_963277665.1. NCBI lineage: Eukaryota > Viridiplantae > Streptophyta > Magnoliopsida > Santalales > Viscaceae > Viscum > Viscum album. The sequence continues at coordinate 1,736,995,784 of OY728135.1, read as the reverse complement.
ATAGTTAGTTTTGGATCCATACGATTCTATTATATATAAATAATTTGATATAATTAACTCTTAGGTGAAATTATAACATTGGTGGTGGAACCTAGTGGATCATCTAGTATAGAAACATGGATCATATTCTCAGTATAATTGGTAGAGAGAGATGTCGATGTGGTATGGGTGGTCTAACCTCTATCTATACACTATTCTTCCATGTGACTTATAGTGTGTGGAATGTTTTATGGTTTAGAGTTTAAACCATATCATTACCTTATTTCTGGTACATTCCAGCAATACTTTTATTTACCACTTTTTAGGTGCGTTTTGGGAATTCTACAGATGGAGAGCATTTTTTGGGATTATGACATAATGTTTAGGGATGTATGATTGTTGAAATTAAGGGTTTCCATTTATTAATTTCAAAAAGGATTAAAATAATTTCATTTGGTGTCTTGGTTAATCAAATCGATTTATTAAAATGTATCTTTGAAATCTCTATTCTGGGAATTTTATAATTGTGATATTGTTCTATAAAATATTTTACTCATCGGGATTATTCCATGAATTGGTTCAAGAAAGAAAAGTATACATGTCTTGATACTAGTTCAAATCATAAAAAACATGAATTGTGTTTTTTAACTAAGGTGATATATTTTTTGGAATAAATTATTTATTGATTTAATGTCATGAATCTAGGATTCAAATTTTGAAATATGAGTATCCTATATGTTTTTTATTATACACATATCTGATTCATATTCATTTTATGGGTAGGATACTCTTTTAAAAACGAAGACCCCTCCTATGTGATTTTTGGATTTCCATATCCTTTAATTTCAATTTTTGGTTATTAATCCTCATGGTGGTGGTGTTTCATCTCTCTCGGTAAGTGACCATTCAACCTTTTCATTGTTGTCGGTCCCAGAATTGTCATTTCTCTAAATTTATTAATATGTTCATCTTCTAGTGATGATTCTTCTAGATCATTTCAATACCTATTATGTCATCTACAGAAATATTATATCCTTTTTGTTGGTTTTGGTGTGACATTGATATTTCTTGAGATACATTTTTATTGTTTTATATTCTCCAATGACTATTATTCTTGATTAATTGATTCTAAGATATAAGGATTAAATATTGTACCTATTTTATTATCTTTGTGTTTATATATTGGTGGATCCCATTGACATTTTCTAAAACCAATGTTTAAGTTTTGTGGTTCTATGTTTAGAATATATTTGATGAATAAAACCTATCATTTTTTATAAATTACTTTTAAATAAATTTGAATGAATGGATTTTCTGTATGGAAAACAATTTATGAGAAAAGGTGTTATCAACATGTTATGGTTAAATAATAAGGGTATTTTTAAATATTTGTGATATGGATATATGAATTTTTTTTCATATTTTTGTTTGATGAGTTGTTTTTGAAAATGATGGACATGGAAAGCCTTGGGTTCATAGATGGAATGTGTAGTAATAATACCTTTTTGTTGATAATGTGGGGGGGGGGGAAGTCATTTGGAGTTCTTATTATCTATTAGACCATTGTTTCTAGGGAATTATTAGATATCTTTGGATGGCCACATTCTGGGTTGTTTTTTACTCTATATATTTGTTACATATGTCTAGAGGCATGATGTGTGTGATTTTCTATATCTAGGTAAGAGGGATATAGATATACAAATCTATAGTGATGCTTGTCATGACGTTAACCCTACTTTTGAGTTATAATTAATTGTTTAGATTCCCATATTTATATTTCTGATAATCCTTAAAACTCTTTTACATAGACTATAAAGAACTATTGATGAAGGGGGAAATATTTTACGATGTTTTCTATTTTGAAAAATATAAATGATTAAAATAAATTTTTTTTCAAATGTTAATCATTTTCATATTTTTGTATACATTCTTAATATGGAACACTTGGGGGCCATAATTTATCTTATTTAGATCACACCTCGTACACCCCTTCAAGAATGCATAGAAGTTTTTCAGTCTTTCTATGAAAAGAAATAAACATAACCCTAGTTATGCAGTGAGGTTTCATTTAAGAGTTTATTGGTAGTTGGTGGTGAGAAGGTGGATGTTTTACAACAACATCACATGTTGTAGCTATTTTGGTTTCAGTTTTCCTTTTTTGTTGGAATTATAACTTGGATATATTTTACAAAATTTTAGAGTTGCATCCCTTCCATTATTTATTTTTTTCTATTCCATATATTTCTTTTTTTACTCTTATCTAATTTCTTCTTATCATGTATATATAAATATATTTATTTATCTGCATGTAGTTGGGAGTAATTAATCACCCTTGTTTTTATCGATGACCATATGTTAGTCTCTAACTCATTTGGATCGGGAACGCCCTTTGATTATGTGACAATTCATACTGTGTATTATTCCCTAAGGGTATCTGAGTCGTGTTATCACAAATAAGGTCTACATAAATAACAACATATTACAGTACTATACACCCTATGGTATGTTGTGTTATGGCGATACTTCCTTTGGGTGGAAAAGTGAATACAATTTGGGTTATGGTAATGAATTGATTGAATATATAACATAAATGGTTTCATTCTTGTTCAAGTTGTTCAATATTGGTTTGTGATATGTCATGGATAAAGCCTAATGATTCCATCTCTGATGGAAGTTCATTTAAATGGGATTCATAAGGTACGATCCAATTATTCTTTATTATTTACCATTTCATCTATGTCAATCATAATTTATCATCACCGTTAATATATACAAATCCTAATTGTAATAGTACAATGACTATATTACTAGCTGTGTATGATGTTTAATTGTATTTTTAAATATGACATGATATACCCGTACAAAAACCAAAGTATTAAATTTATTTTCTATAACTACATTACATAATTCAGAATTTATTCATTCTAATGTTGAATTTAATTTATAATGGTTCAGGTAATTATATATCCTCACTTTTTATCAGTGTACTATAATTTCTTGGGTGAAAACCAGTTTAATGGTTGTAGAATTGGAGACCTGTAGATTTTATAAAATATTTCTCTTGAAATAAATTTAATTTCGTCAATTAGATGTGGTAAACACAAGATTGATTAAAAAAATGAAATAAATTAAAAAAATTAGAACATATTCATAATTTTTAGAATTTAATAGGAATAACAAAATTTTAAAAAGAAGATAAAAAATTACTAGAAATAATATATATTTCTAAATTTCTACTCAATTTTTCTAATGTAATTATATGCGTCGAAAATATAATTACACTCAAGATTGATATTTTATTAATTTTCATTTGAAAATATTAAAATAATTTTTTTATGTTTTAGAAAAATTATTTGGAGAAGAAAACATCATTTTTGTAAACATCATGTAGAAATAAATGTTGATTTTGTTTTTGATAATTTTCTATAATGATTTGTTTATAAATGATTACCGAAAAATATTGATTTTTATTAAAAAATTTCATTTAAAAACATGAAATAACAAATATTACTTTTAAAAAAATCAATGTGAATTTAGTAAATTTATATTATTAATAATCCAAGTAACATATTTATAACTAATTTTATCTCATATTTTATTAAAATAATTTTATTTTGATAAAAACATTCTTTCTAAAAAATGGATTACTATTGAAATTATATATATTAATTCATATTTTATATTCTCCCACTTCTATGAATTTATTTTGATAATATAGATTCCATAATTGTAATAATCATGCCCATATTTTTCAATGATTCCATATTCATTTAAGGTCATAATGTATATTAAAATCAATTCAAATGTATTTACTCTGTTAAGATTAAATTGGATTTCCATGGGATAAACCAATATAAAAGGTTATTTTTGACAATTAAACTAGTATAAAATCTATTTAATATGAATATTTTGACCTTCTATTATACCACATTCATTTATAAATTCATTAAGATTCATTTTTCATCCTTATAACATTATTATATATGAATATTTTATGTAATTTAATGTGATTTATTTCCCTGACTATTAAAAGGACACTACTCCTTCCACATCTTTGTAAAAATATGATCCATCTACATTTAAAAAAAACCCACCCAATTCTTTTATAAACATCCATATACCAGATTTATTGATTTTTTTTCTTTGTATGATAAAACTCTAATGGTCCTTAAAAAATTATTAAAAGAGGGATATAAAAGGAGAAGTAATCATCCTACCCAACCCCTTTCAATTTATTTCATTAAAGAGCTCCAATAATTATTTTATGTTCATCATAAAATAATATATTCAGTACCCTTAATATGATAAAATTTTATTATGATTATAGAACCACCATTTTTCTCACTTTTTAACATAAAATGTGTAGTGAAGGTATCCCAAGTGCATACATGTGAACTACCAGCTCCAAAAAACGATAAAATTAATTTCACTCAAAATTTTACTTGGATGGTAATTTTATTTGATAATGGTTTATATATGATATTTATTTAATTGTAATTATTCGAAAATTGTTATATCATATCAACCATCCTACCATCCAATCGATTGGAAAATGGTAACATCACTCATGCATATATGCAGACTACAATCTACAAGATGTAATATGAGTAGTTTTTTATTCATTATATGGATAGTAATATGGATATATTTTATGAATATACGGGATATATATGATTTATTTTTTTTTAAGATGAATTTTTATTTAACATTATTTCATTCCATCCACTAAAAAGTGATAACAATAGTCATTTGTATGTACAGTCTACCTTTGCATTAATTGTTTAATTCATTTTACATCTACAAATTATTTTGATGCATAAAATTTTATATATTTTGAATATATGTGATTTAAATATCTCTATTAAGAAAATTAATATTATTAAAGCATAATCAAATTAAAATTACCAAAACTATAGAATCAAAATTCTCAAAAACTAAGAAATAATTTACACCTAGAAAAGATGTTTTCAATAGAGAATTATTAATAACTATATATTGAAATGTTAAAATTGGATAATATAATAAATAAAAAAATATTTAAATGAATCTATTATATAATTATAATAAATATAAATTTATTATATATGAGGTTTGAGTTCTTTTGAAGCCAGTGAAACTTGATGTAAGGGATTTATGTTAGAATCTCATTATTTATTTAGATTGATTGTGATTAAATATTTGATGATGAATTTTTATGATGATACACTAATTAAATATTATAATATTATTATAATATATATATTTAAATATATTACATGTTATCATTTCATTTTATTTTATGTATGTACTAATGAGACCAAAATAATATTTTTAGTAAAATCTTAAATTTGTCTCCCTTTGGTCAAAAATACTAGTTTTTACATGCCTTTATTTTCTAAAAATTATTTCAAGAATAATCTTATTATGATCCATTAAATTATTGATTTTTCTCAACCTTTTATTTATTTCTATACCAATTTGTAAAATGGGATCTTCTTTTTATTTTTCAAATGAGGTACTTTTGATTTTTTTTCAATCATGTTAAAGGAATATCTATTTTAACATTCCGATAATGATCATAATTTCCTGAATTAATGAGCAATAATTGATATTTTGAGATCATAAATTTTAATAATAGATCATTTTTCATTTTATAATAAACAAGACATGATGATTCAAAGATTGTTTTTTGGAATGAAATGTAATTCTGACAAAACCACTGTATTTTCTTAAAAATCAACGTTGAAAATAAATATATCTAAATGAAAAGGGATGAATAATGAAATTTTATTTAATAAAAATTAAAGGAATATACATTATTAATAATATTTGAAAGACTAAAGAGTATGAAAATAGAGTTGGGTTCGAGAATCTTGTTACCTTAATTCCTGACTTATTTTGTCGCTTTTCTACCTCCTAAATAATAATAATATATTTATTAAAACATTGATATAGAGGTAAATTACAGTCATTTATAAAACTATTTATAATTTATAATAATTTTATTATATTTCTTAATTTCATTTTATGAAATTTATTAAATTTGGTGTCATGTTTTTCTAAAATAAAATCACGTTTTCCTTTGATTTTTCACTTTTTTGTTAAAAGTCATTTATAGAAAAGTATAATTATCACCAGAATCATAAAATACATATAAAAAATTTATATATTATATATAATTAAAAATATACATACATATTGTTGGTTATAATAATTTTCATTATAATGTCTCCGTATTTGGTTAACCGACTTTTAATGGGATGTTGTTGAAAGAGCATGAAAGGGATGAATGTCATTCATATTTTTCACAAATATGATAATCAAAGTAGCTTGAAATCATTAATATAATTCTAAATTACTTCCTAAATAATTTTATATTATATATATTTTAATGGAATTGAGAAAAAGATGAAACATAAGTTGAAATGTGATAAATGATAATAGAGACTTACTCCTTCCTTAATGTAGATTCTCTTAAGACACAATATAGCTCCCCGAGTGAATGGAGAAGAATTTAAATATAATTTATATAATTATTATAAGGGTTTTTAGAGAGTATTTGAGTAGGTCTTGGTATTTTCAATGGATGGGAAGAGTAGTTCTATATGGGAAGGGAAATGGGTTGTTTATACTTGAGGAGAGGGGTATTTAAAAAAAAATTATATCAATGGTAAAACATGTAATAATTTTTTTAAATAATTAATCAAATATATATACATCTAAATTGGTATAAGAATTTAAATCCTAATTATAATAGGAATTTATTAGTTTATTAAAAAATAATGTGGAAAAATAGAAATTTTTATTTTAAGGAATCACTTTTGACTTTATGTCTTGGAAAGTTATTCATTTGTTTAGAAATAAGGTTTGTTGTATTTTAATGACCCATTTATGATATAAAATATACCATGTTAGAAACTAGGGATCTATAAATTATTATTTCATTATTACATCATGAATGGTCTAAAATAAGAGACATTGGTTACGTGAAAACTGTATTTTCACTATTTTCATAAATAATTGAAGTATTTCAAAACATTATCAAAAAAAAGTAACCCTTGGGAAATTTTTATGTTCTTTTTTTATAATTGATATTAAATTTATTAAAATGAATATTTAAAATTTGATACTTTTAATTTATAATAAAAAAATTACGTCATTTATGAAATACATTAAAATAGATTTTATTAAAAATGTTATTATATGTTATTTATGATTTTTAGTTATAATATTTATTATTGGTAATTATAATATTTATATTCAAATAATTTAATCATGATAAATGTTATTTATATCAAAATTTATTATTTTTCAGTAAAATTCATGTTCTAATGGTCATGTTACTATTCCAAATCTCACATGACTATTAAATTTTTCACATACCTATTCTAGTTGTCACATTATCACATATAAATACCACATCATTATTTCACTAAATAATCAACTCAATTCATTTCTAGTTTCTATGTTTCCTTTTTTATAATATTTTTATTTCATTACTAATATTTTTATTTTTTTTATATTGTTTGTAGTGGGGTTTCTGATTCTAGTAGATTGGGGTGATCTATATTTTTGAATTTTTGTTTCTCAATTTTATATTTTTCATCCATTTTAATGTTTAGAATTTAAATTACTTCCATTGATGATTAATGTAACATTATTTAGTAATGACATATTTTCTTTTTTGGGTTTCTCTATATTTTGTAAGTGTATAATATGATACAATAATTTTGTAATCATGAAACAAATATTATTAACAATCCCTAGTTCATTACATTCATCACTCATTTAGAAATTTAATTGACGAAATTTTAGCTTATAATATTTGTTGAAAATATGTCACTGTAATTCAATTTCATTGTTTCCTCTAGATACACGTACACCTCAGCATACTAAGATTTACTCCACAACAATTATACAAGGCGAGTTCAATTATTGAATATAAAATTTTCCATTTGATTCAATTATTCACCGGCTACTCGTAATATGACAGGTCATTCCCCACTTTTACAACCTTTGGATTTTGTACATGTGATGGATAAATTATGTACTTCCTTTAGTGTGACACATAGAACACATCATTAACATGATCCATAGTTTGTGGAAGTGAAAGTTGATAGGCTAATGCTCTTATGCGATCAAGGAACACTAAGAGCCCAATATACATTTGGATACTACTCCCTTTCAATACAAAGAACATGACTCTCTTACATGGTGATATTTGAAGGGAATGTATATCTCTAACATCAAACAACATGTTTCTTCAATAGTTTTTCTCATAATTAATTTTATGACTCTTTGATTATTTAATATTTTGTTGGATATCTTGATCCTTATATATCATATCTCACACAAGGTCAGTTATAAGTATCTTTCATTCAGAAACATCATCCCAAAAATTTTGAGTTCTACATCACTTCCCATTAAGAGATTCATAGAGACATTTGAATACTACAATAAAAGATATTTTTAAATAATAACTCAAAAAATGGTAGATATTGATCATATCCACCATTTAATACCATTGAGAAGACTCATAGAATTTCCTAGAGTGTTTGAATAGTCCTTTCTGAATGGAAATCAGTTTGGGGGTGATAGGCTGTTTTGGAATTAAATTCAGTACTCAAATCATGTTGAATACTTCTTGAGAATTTAGATATAAATCATGGATTACGATTAGTGATGATCAAATGTGGATCCCCAAAAATCATCAACACTTACTTCACATATATCATGTAATGTTTTTCATGTGAGTATTCATCATTAATTTTCATAATGTAGGATTTTTTATAAATTTTATCCACCATAATCCATATCATGTTATTTCCTCTGTATGTATTTGAGATACCATTGAAAAATTCCATGGTGAAATTATCCTATTCCCACAAGGATACGAGAAATGTTATCCTCATCCTCTTAGACATGCATCACTATAATCAAACTCAATAGAATAAAAAACATGAAATATACTCCATAGTCTCATTCTTCATTTTTTCCCATTTTAAGTTCTCTTGAAGATCATGTTACATTATAGTACTTATAGGATTAATAGAAAAATACGGGATATTCAAAATATCAAATAGATCCTTATTTTTGTTAGGTTTTTAAGTAATTTAAAGTATAATTTGAAATAAATGACTCTATATTCATCAATATGGACCTTATGTAGCTTCCCTTCCATAACATATTTCACCTTCATTTATTGCAACAGATTATAACACTATGCACCTTTGATATTCTCTTGGATATTTAGTTGGGAAATCCTTAAGCAAATATAAGATGCATTTCTTGGAATTATGATTTACCAAAAAATCATTTAAAAATCCATGAAGATATTATTTATTAATTCACATCATGGTTACAATAGTAGGTTATTTTATTCTAAGAGAATACTCATTTATGTTCTGTATGCCTAGAATGTAGTTAATAGGGTAATTTCTGCCCATGATTAGTTTTAACCATAATATTTGATGTCTGTTGAACAGATTTGGTGTGAATATAAACATTAGGCGATTACGATTGGTCTATATGTCAGAGTTTTCTCCGTAAGGATAGTGACACCACATCTTTTGAAATAATCTCATAGAGATTATATCTAGATCATTTGTTTGGTAGTTCTGCTCAGGGATCAAAAACTGTCATGAAGTGTATGTTATCACATTATCATTATTCATGAGTACAAAACTCAGGCATTTCATTGAAGAATAACTATATATAACGAAACATTCTACAGCTGTTGGTAGTGTGAGTACATGTTCAACGACTAGACTCTTAATGATCTCTATAAATATTTCCTCACATTTATTCATCTTGAAATACTTTACCTATTTCTAAGTTTAATTTTCTAGTGAGCTAGACAATGATGAGAAATTTCTCAGAAAACATATGTAGTACCCTCTTTAACCATGAAAACTACATATTTCTATGAAACTAGTGGGTATAGTTCATTCCCCTTATGCCTTTTTATTTGAAGAGTTTATGAAAGTTCCCTAAATATTTATCACATGCCCCAAGAATTTGACCAGCTACATCAAAAAGACAATCATTATAAAAGTGGAATACATTTTATAGTTCTTTAATTTCACCACCACAATCCTTACATTATCTTGATATTCCTCATTTTCCTTAGATAAAATTTAAATATGAATGATAAAGATGATCAAAAAAATTTCAGCGTATTATCTAAAGAATATATTCATAAAATCCATAAATACTATGGGGGAATTAGTATGTCTGAAGGGTATTAATATGAAGTCATTATCACCATCCCTTGTACAGAATAAATTATTATAAATATATTACTACTTATTCATAAATTGATGACATCAATAATGATAATACACCATTTAAAAGTAATGATCTCCTCATAGATGATCAAATTACTCATCAATCATTGGAAAATGAAATGTATTCTTTATATTGATCTTGTTGAAATCCCGATAATCGATACAATACAACATTTAATTGTCCATATACTTGAAAAATAGCACTAGAGCACCCTGAATAGATGCACTAGGGCCTCTGAACCCTTTTCCCAAATGATATTGTAGTTTCTTCTTTAACTCCTCCAGCTCAGTATGAGCTATCCTTTTGGGAAAATTTGAGATCTGAGTAGATCTGAGTAAGATATATTTTGATAACTCTACCTCATGATATTGGGGAAGTCTGAGTATTACTTCCAAAATTATAATAGTGTGTTTCCTTATAATATGAATTTTCTTAAGCATGATGCCTTCCTTGAAAAATAAATTTGTGAAATGTATGCTTATTCATAGTGTATCAACACCTGAACCGATGATGGATTATTTTAAAGAGATTCATGATATTCCCTTCATTTATAAATGATTATTGGATGGTTCTAATTATGAAAATATATTTCCTTTTCCTAATAGTTGATGTGGGATCTATACAGTGAGATCTAATCCATGCACAATATATCATCGAATTCCTCAGAGGGATGTATTATGTGATTCACTATAAGAATATTGTAATGGCCTAGACCTCTACGACCCTTTCCTTTGTCAAAAAGAAGGTCAAGAAGTGTTCTAGAGGGTAAAATGGACTTTTTCCACACTTTCCAGAATTTTGAAACTACATGCCATGTAGTTTGAGTACACACCGTGTACCCCCTTGACGGGTATACCCTGTATTGTAGACTGTGTCCTAGCCGTGTACAATAAATCGGTGCATGCCGTGTGACCAGTTCTATACGTCGTGTAGACCTTCCCCGCGTACTCATTACCAGTCAGCGGTCGTGTACCATGTTGGAGTCGTGTCCTTTCTGTGTACAATAAATGAGTACACGTCGTGTGTCTAATCTACATGCCGTGTAGTCCCTCCCCGCGTATGCATTACCCTCAAACCGTGTGTTGACCAGTCAATGGCCGCGGAGCCGCGTTGGAGGCTGCGTGGAGACCATGTGAAAACGGCCAAGTACATTCCGTATACCATAAGTACACACCATGTACCATAAGCACATTCTGCGTACCTTTTCTTTTCACACCTATAAATTTAGGGGTCCCCTCATCCTTTCAACTCACACCTCTCCTCCCCTATCCTTTAAGCAGAGCTCTCTTAAGAGACTCGAAGGCTCTTTCTTCCATAACTTTTCTGTCCGAGCTCCGATTTACGTTCCGTCAGCGGCCACATGATCGTAACGATGAGGAGGAACTTCAGATCCTGGGTCCTTTGTTTTCCCTTTGGCCTTTTCTTTCCGACTTCCACCCGAGGATGTTCTTCCGGGACCCGACAGAAGTGACGAACGCCGACGAACGTCTTCTAAAGTTGATCCGAGGGAGCATTGTGACCAGAATCTGTTGGGGTCGGGATTTTACCTTCTTCTATCTAATTTGTGCATCATGCGGGGTGGGCATCCTTTTTGTTTTCTTGATAAATGTTTGAACCTTTAAATAAAGATAATAACTAGTTTAAGAACTGGGGATGGGAAGTTGTGATTGCTGTTACTTTACCTTTTATATCATGTGATATTATGTTGTGAAATTAATAGTCTTCTGCCTACTGAAAATCACGGTCATTGGGGGCCTTTGCTTGCGCAATTAAATGTTTCCCTATCATTCTAGACCATTTTTGTGAGTGGAACTTTGTTGAATGTGGAAATTGGTTAGTCACGTAAAGTTGAATGTTTAAATGAAAATCTGGAACCCTTGTGTGGTCACCCCGGTTAAACAAAATGGAATAATGAACATGTGGATGTTGGCTTGGTTACGTGGCATGTGTTGGGGGTGTTTTGTGGGTTGTTGTGGATCGGGTGAGCAGCGGGGTTGCGGCTGACTTGGTTGTGGGTTGGTGTGAATGTTTAATGGTGATGGGCAGCAGGGCTATAATAAATGGTATTAAAGGGATGATGTGAGGTTTCGGTGCGGTTGTGGTTATGGCGGTTGGCAGCGGGGCTGCAGGGATGGGCTTGATTGTGAACGGTGGGTTGTGAATAATAATTTAAAGTGGAAGAGTTAATGAATGGTGGGTCTTGGTAATGAAATGGGAATAATAAATAATGGGTTGGTTGGTTAATAATACGGGACTTTCCGTGTTGTTGTGTTATCCTAACATGATTTTTTGATGGTAGGGATATGTTTTATGAACGTTTGATGTGGTTGGTTGTGGATAGTTACCCTGTAGTTAAGGAACTAAATAAAAAAAATTCTGCTGAAACGTGAAAACCTTAATGGGGTTTGGGTTGTTTGTTGTAGGCATACTTCGTGGTAGAAATGCCGAGGCATGTGCTCAGTTTCTATTTTTAGAATCCATAGGTTGGTCTGAGTGGTTGCTATATATATATATATTTCTGTATCTTTTGTGTTTTATCGCACCGCACCCATGTTGAGCACTTAGTGCCGAACACTCCCATTTCATGGGAGAGGGTGTTTTCCCATAGTAACTAGCTTCTTACTGCTCCTTCTCCCATAGGATGTGATGGATTGAGGTGACCTTACACCCAAGAATAATTGCGTAGGTTTCGATTGGGGTGATTAGGACCAAGACTCTTCGGGCAGACTTATAGGTTGTGATGGCTTGAGGCGACCTTACACCTAAGACTCTCCAGGTAGCTTTTGATTTCAGGCCCAGGTGTCTTCAAGCGAGAGTTCTGTTACTATTACTATTCCTAATAATCTTCGGGATGAGGCCGAGGTGTCTTCAGGCGGGGATGTGGTTCTGGTTGTGAGGCCCAGGTGTGTGTTGGTGGGATACGTGGTTATGAGGCCCAGGTGTCTTCAGGTGGGGATGTGGTTGTGGTTGTGAGGCCCAGGTGTGTGCGGGCGGGGATAGTGTGACAGCGTCAGGACGTTCTGCTAACTAATGGAAAATGGTGCGGGGTACCCAATACTCTTGTTCTTATACTACTACTACTACCTGTTGTGATTGTGTTTTGGTGAGTGTGGCTGCTGAGGTTGGGTGGATATACATCCTTGTTAGGTTTCTTCTATTGTTCTCACTGAAAATTAGGATGTCTCCCCACTTGTGCACGAGAGCTTTAGGCTTCCCTACTGAGTATATTTGTATGCTCACCCTACGTTTACTTTCAGGTTTCCAGGAGGACTACCAGGGTCGTGCGGGACTCTACTAGTCGTACATTTGGAGTTGTTGTTGTTGTTGTACCTTTGTTTTATTTTGGTATTGTACATTGAGCTCTCTTGTACTTGTACGTCGTTATAAATTTGTTTAAACATGCATGTGGGATTGGTTGGGGTTTATTTCTATACACTTGTTCTTTTTTCTTTTTGGTGGTTGACTTGTCCTATTTCCCGATCTTTAAAAATAAACAGGGTAATGCCTCCCATATTTGTAAAAAAACTCATACCATTGGTGCTAGTCGCCACCCCGGGGCCTAATGGAGGCGGGAATCAGGGGTCATTATCTCCCTTTCGCCATTTCCAACTCAGGAGGGGCATCTCTGGTGGGAGGGGGTCGTGACAGAATGGTATCAGAGGAGATGGTTGAAAGATAATATGGAGTCTGGAGTTAGGCACAGTGAGGATTGCATGGGATGGTAGGGAAACAGTGTCAGTTAACCTTGGTGTGTGACATAGGCCAAGGAAGACCGGCTAGGACACGGGATTTTAGGGCCCCCCGTGATCCGGTGCAAGGACTCTGAGCCTACTGAACGACCAAGTGAAACTACAATGATTGCAGGGTAGAGACCCTAGGGAAGGTACATGCATCATCATGATTGTGTTTTACGTGATATGGGTGTTCTTGGAAATAAATTGAAATAAAATGATAATTAAAACTTTGAAAAAATTTCCTTACTACTTGGGCTTAGGCGATCCTTGTTTACTGTACAACTATGGCACCTGGACGTCGTCCCCGGGTGGCTCAGATGGCTGAGGCCCAGCAGATCCAGGCGGTCGATCAGTTGAGGATTGACCGAGAGGAGGAAGATAGCCAGTGGCAGAAGACTCTCTGTTCCTTCCAGCGGCAGACCCTCAAGAAGTACGAGGGTATTACTTCAGATACGGAGACAGAGGGGTGGATTGAGGAGCTAGGGATCGCTTTCACCTTGATCTATGCTCCGACGGAGTACTGGGTTCCCCTAGTAGTCAGTCAGCTGAGAGGTGCGGCGCGAAAGTGGTGGACGCTCTACCTCAGAAAGAGGATAGAGGCAGAGGATCCATGGGCTGACTTTGATAAGGAATTACGAGAGGAATTCCTTTCTTCCATGGTCAAGGATGAGAAGCGGAAAGCGTTACTCTCCCTTCAGTACCGGAGTAAGTCGGTACGAGAGCTGGGGATCAAGTTCAAGGATCTCTTGCACATTTCTCCAGATCTCTTTCTTGATGAGGAGTCTCGGGTGAGACGTTTGGAGGAGGCACTTCGTCCTTCGCTCCAGTATGCTGTCACCCCCTTCACCCTTCTGACGTACTTGGCGGTGCAGAAGAAGGCATAGGTCGTAAAGAGGATGCACTCGCTGGGAGGTGCACTGCGTGAGGTGTTTCATCCAGGTTCGTCGAAGGGGAAGGCAGTCAGCAGCAGGTCTCCTGTGACAGGACCTTCTAGGTTTAGGCCAGTGGGGAGCAGGCCCCAGTAGTTCCAGTTCAGATCTTCGGGTCCTCATCCATTTTCCACGATCCTAGGACAGAGGTGTTTTTTCTTGTGGAGGTTTCGAACACGTTCAGAGTCAGTTCCCTACCTGAGCTCCGTACAGTGTAGGTGGGAAGGTTCAGTGCCCTCCGCAGCAGCACCAGTTTCCGGCAAGACCCTTCCAGCAGCAGTAGGACCCTGCTTCTCCGAGGGATGACTTTGCGAGAGGAGGCCGACCTCAGGGTTCTCCTCAAGGACCTCGACCAGGGCATGGTCAGGGAAGTGGAAGACATCATAGTGGAAGAGGAGCTGGGCGTGGACAGTTGCACGCAGCAGATTTGGCAGCTCCAGTGGGACAAGAGGTGGTACGAGGTACGATTTATTTTTTCAGCACTCTTTTTTCTGCTTTTTTCGATTCGGGAGCCTCACACTCTTTTGTTTCACCTAGTCTAGCCCATGATTTGGGATTAGACGTAGAGAGACTTTCCATGCCACCGGTACTGAGTACACCAGTTGGGGGCCAGACCAGCGTATCTTGTGTTTGCCGGGGATGTGGGATGACGTTGGGACCACATCGATCTAGTGGAAACCATCTTCTCTTACAGATGCAGCCATACGATGTCATACTAGGAATCGACTGGTTGTTTTCTGTTAGTGCTGTTATATACTGCTTCCGGAGAAGAGTCGTGTTCTTTGACGTGGATGGGCAGCACATATCTTTTGTTGGCGAGAGGAGCTATCAGGCGGGAAGCCGGCATTTGGAGCCTCTCCTTTCCTTGTTGAGCGGGTTATCATTGGTTCCAGCTGATACAGAGATGATGGATGTCCCGAAAGTTGTTGGGGAGTTCCTCGATGTTTTTCCTAAGGAGGTTGTGACTCTACCCCCCCCCCCCCCCCCACGAGACATTGTATTCGAGATAGACTTACAGCCTGGTTCCAAATATGATTTTGATATCCCCTTATCAAATGTCACTTTCGGAGTTGCAGGAGTTGCGGATTAAGATTGAAGATCTGATGGAGAAGTGTTTTGTTCGACCCAGTGTGTCGCCATGGGGTGCTCCAGTTTTTTTCGTGAAGAAGGCAGATAGTGGTCTCAGGCTATGCATAGACTACTGAAGGCTGAACCAGGTAACTGTCATGAACTGTTTCCCCCTTCCAAGGATAGATGATCTCTTCGACCAGTTGAGGGGCGCAAGTTGGTTTTCTAAGATTGATCTACGATTGGGATATCATCAGCTAATGGTGAAGGATAGTGACATCTCGAAGACAGCTTCCAGGTGCAGGTATGGGCACTTCGAGTTTGTAGTGATGCCGTTTGGAATTACGAATGCACCAGTTGTGTTCATGGGACTTATCAACTTTGTCTTCCAAGGGTTTCTGGACTGGTTCGTCGTTGTGTTTATCGATGACATCCTGATCTACTCAAGATTAGAGGAGGAGCACGTTGAGCATCATAGCACAGTCTTGGAATTCCTTTGACACCACCAGCTTTACGGGAAATTTTCAAAGTGTACGTTCTTGATACAAGAATTACACTTCCTTTGGGACGTGGTATCTAATCATGGAGTATCGGCAGACTCGTCGAAGGTGGAGTTAGTTGTTTCTTGGGAAGAAACCAAGATCATGACAAAACTTTGTTGTTTCCTGGGGTTAGTAGGTTACTATCGGAGGTTCGTTTCGGACTTCTCTCGAGTTGCTTATCCATTGACAGCTTTGACTAGGAAGAATCAGGTCTTCCTATGGAGCGATCAGTGCCAGAAATATTTTGACTACCTGAAGGAGGAGTTGGTTAGTGCTCTCGTGCGCAGGTTTCCAGAGGAAGGGTTGTTGTATGAAGTTTTTTGTGATGCTTCTGGCCTTGGTCTGGGGTGCATGCTGATGCAGAAGAAGGGCGTGATTTGTTATGGGTCTAGGTAGTTGTGCACTAATGAGCGTAACTATGCCACCCATGACCTGGGGCTTGCAGTAGTCGTGTTTTCATTGAAGTTGTGGAGACATTACCTCTTTGGGGAGCGCTTTGTGGTCTTCTCAAATCACAAGATCCTGCATTATATCTTCTCCAAGCGTGACCTAAACTTACGACAACAGAGATGGGTCGAGTTTCTCCAAGACTATGACTTCGAGATCTCTTACACTGAAGGTAAGGGAAACGTTGTTGCTGATGCCCTGATTAGGAAGTCACATAAGGAAGTGGTTCGGGTATCCGCTGATGCTTGGAAGGCGATAGGAGAGTTGGATGCCCTGCACTTAGATGCAAGGGAAGAAGGTGTTAGAGGTTGTTTGTTCCAGATGATGATGTATTCCTCCTTGTTGCAGCATGTGGAAGAGTCTCAGTGGGGGGACTTTGAGACATAAGTGATGTGAGATTGAGTCAATCCGGGGAACGCTCTAGAAGGATGGTCAGAGGGAAGCCGACATCAGATGCTTTTCCATGGAAGGTTTTTTGTTCCGGAGGCAATGCGTGAGGGAGTTCTCCGTTAGTTCCATTGCTCAGCCTTGGTGGTACATCCAGGAGTTTCAAAAATATACTGAGGCCTAAGGGATCAGTTTTGGTGGCCCGGGGTAAACGGGAAGTGGTGGAGTTTGTGTCTATGTGGCTACTGTGTCAGAAAGTGAAGGCTGAACACCGTGTTCCCGGTGGTTTGTTGCATCCTTTAGACTTCCCAGAGTGGAAGTGGGATGACTTCCGAATGGACTTCTTCATAGGACTACCCAGAGCTCAGGGTGGTTATGATGCTATCTGGGTTGTGGTGGATCGTCTGACGAAATCGGCTCACTTCATATCAATAAAGGAGTCGGGTGCGGTGAGTACCATAGCACAGAGGTACATAGATGAGGTGGTGCGTTTGCATGGAGTTCCGAGGACTATCGTCTCAGACCGGGATACTCTGTTTAACTCACGAGTCTTGAGGGGGTTACAACATGCTTCTGGCACCCAGCTACGCCTCAGCACTGCTTTCCACCCCCAGACCGACGGGCAAACATTGCTGACTATCCAGACGCTGGAGGACATGATGCGAGCATGCGTTATGGATTTCGGAGGATTATGGGTACGACACTTGCCTTTAGTAGAGTTTTTCTACAACAAAAACTTCCACTCTACTGTTAGCATGGCACCGTTTGAGGCTTTGTATGGAAGGCCATGTCATTCACCCATTTGCTGGGCAGAGGTTGGTGAGATAGGTGCTCTTGGGCTAGAGGTAGTGCAGAGCACCACGGAGAAAGTCCAGCTTGTACGTGAGAGGATGAAGGTGGCTCAGGACCGACATAAGTCTTATGCTGATCGTCGAAGGGGGCCCTCGGAGTTCGAGGTGGGGGATCATGTGTTCTTGAAAGATTCCCCTCGACGGGGGCAGCAGAGGTTTGGGAAGGGGAGCAAGCTCTCACCTAGGTTCAGCTAACCATTTGAGGTGTTGAGGTAAGTTGGCGAGGTGGCATATCAGCTGGCCCTGCCACCTCAGATGGAGAATGTCCATGACATCTTCCACGTCTCCCAGCTTCGTCGGTACTTACACGATGACTCTCGCGATATCGACTGGGAAGAGTTAGATATGGGAGACGGCATGACCTTCGAGGAACGACCAGTCAGAATCAAGGATCGCAAAGAGAAGGTGATCCGTGGACGAACCATTCCCTTGGTTCGTCTGTTGTGGAGGAATGGTGGTCTCAAGGAGATCACTTGGGATTAGGAGACCTAGATACTCGCTTA
Organism: Viscum album; assembly: GCA_963277665.1. NCBI lineage: Eukaryota > Viridiplantae > Streptophyta > Magnoliopsida > Santalales > Viscaceae > Viscum > Viscum album. The sequence continues at coordinate 1,736,977,078 of OY728135.1, read as the reverse complement.
GTACCCGGAGTTGTTTTGACTTGTGTTTTTTCCCTTGTTCTTCTGATCATTGTGTTGATGTTGTACTCTGTACCTTTGATAAATGGAATTCCTGGCTTGTCAGTTGTGAGGCCATTTGTTTCCTTGTTCCCTGGTGATGTGTAACATGTCCGGATGTGTGGGAAAGGAAAAAACATGAACCTTAATCGAGACGAATTAATGAGGATGCGATTGAACCCGTGCAGGCGAGTCAGTGCCGCCTAAAGTGGATAAAATCTCGACGTAGGTGAAGGAATTTCCCAAACCCACGTGTTCGGGAAGTGTGTTGGTTGTTTGGTGGTGGGGTTAGTGCGTGTTGAAAAAATCCTAATGTGTGAAAGTGGGAAGACCCAATTCTTAATCGAGACGCATTAATGATGATGAGATTAAACCCATGCATGTGAGTCTGTGCCTCCTAAAGCGGATAATATCTCAACATATGAGAAGGAATTCCTAACACATATGATTAGGGTTGTTGATTGGGTTCCTGTTATAATGAGAACCCTAAGAGGTATCTTGTTGGGTTCCTATGGGTTGGTTTTTTAATTCTCGGGGACGAGAATGTTTTAAGAGGTATCTGATGTAATGGCCCGGACTTCTCCGACCCTTTCCTTTGTCAAAAAGAAGGTCAAGAAGTGTTCTGGATGGTAAAATGGACTTTTTCCAGACGTTCCAGATTTTTGAAACTACACGCCGTGTAGTTTGAGTACACACTGTGTACCCCCTTGCCGGGTATACCGCGTATTGCAGACTGTGTCCTTGCCGTGTCTAATAAATGGGTGCACGCCGTGTGACCAGTTCTACACGCCATGTAGACCTTCCTCACGTACGTGTTACCAGTCAACGGCCGTGTACCGTGTTGGAGCCATGTCCTTTCCGTGTGCAATAAATGAGTACACGCCGTGTGTCTAAACTACACGTTGTGTAGTCCCTCACCGCGTATGCGTTACCCTCAAACCGTGTGTTGACCAGTCAACGGCCACGGAGCCGCGTTGGAGGCCGCGTGGAGACCATGTGAAAACGGCCAAGTACATGCCGTGTACTTTTTCTTTTCACGCCTATAAAAGGAGGGGTCCCCTCCTCCTTTCAACTCACACCTCTCCTCCTCTCTCCTCTGAGCAGAGCTCTCTTAAGAGACTCGAAGGCTCTTTCTGCCATAACTTTTCCGTCCGAGCTCCGATTTACGATCCGTCAGCGGCCACGGGATCTTAACGATGAGGCGGAACTTCCGAGCCTGGGTCCATTGTTTTTACTTCGGCCTTTTCTTTCCGACTTCCACCCGAGGATGTTTTTTCGGGACCCGACAGAAATGACGGACGCCGACGGACGTCTTCTAAAGTTGATCCGGGGGAGTGTTGTTACCATAACCTGTTGAGGTAGGGATTTTACCTTCGTATCTATAATTTGTGCATCATGCGGGGTGGGTATCCTTTTTGTTTTCATGAGAAATGGTTGAAACTTTAAATAAAGATAAGAACTAGTTTAATAACGGGGGATGGGAAGTTGTGATTTCTGTTACTTTTCCTTTAGTATCCTGTGATATTATGTTGTGAAATGAATAGGCTTATGCCTACTGAAAATAACGGTCGTTGGGGGCCTTTGCATGTGAAATTACATGTTGCCCTATCTTTCTAGACCGTTTTTGTGAGTGGATCTTTGTTGAATGTGGAAATTGGATAATCACAAAAGTTGACTATTTGAATGAAAATCTGGAACCCTTGTGTGGTACCTCAGTTAAACAAAATGGAATAATGAACATGTGGATATTGGCTTGGTTACGTGTCATGTGTTGGGGGTGTTTTGTGGGTTGTTGTGGATCGGGTGAGCAGCGGGGCTGCAATTGACTTGGTTGTGGGAAGGTGTGAAGGTTTAATGGTGATGGGATGCAGGGATGCAATAAATAGTATTAAAGGGATGATGTGCAGTTTCGGTGTGGTTGTGGTTATGGCAGTTGGAAGCGGGGATTCAGGGATGGGCTTGTTTGTGAACGGTGGGTTGTGAATAATAAATTAAAGTGGAAGAGTTAATGAATGGTGGGGCTTGGTAATGAAATGGGAATAATAATTAATGGGTTGGTTGGTTAATAAGAAAGGACTTGTCGTGTTGCTGTGTTTTCCTAACTTGTTTTGGGGATGACAGGGATATGTTTTACGAACGTTTGAAGTGGTTGGTTGTGGATAGTTGCCCAGTATTTAGGGAACTAAATAAGCTAATTTCTGCTGAAATGTAAAAACCTTAATGGGGTTGGGGTTGTTTGTTGTAGGCATGCTTCATGGTAGCAGTGCCAAGGCACGTTCTCAGTTTCTCTTTTTAGAAGCCATAGGTTTGGATGAGTGGTTGCTATATATATATATATCTGTATCTTTTGTGTTTTATCGCACCACACCCATGTTGAGCACTTAGTGCCGAACACTCTCATTTCATGGGAGAGGGTGTTTTCCCATAGTTACTAGCTCCTTCCTGCTCCTTCTCGCCTAGGCTGTGATGGCTTGAGGCGACCTTACACCCAAAAATCATCACGTGGGTTTCGATTGGGGTGATTAGGCCCAAGACTCTTCAGGCAGGCATATAGGCTGTGATGGCTTGAGGCGACCTTACACCTAAGACTCTTCAGGTAGGTTTTAATTTCAGGCCCAGGTGTCTTTGGGTGAGAGTTCTGTTACTTTTACTGTTCCCAAGAATCTTCGGGATGAGGCCCAGGTGTCTTCGTACGAGGATGTGGTTGTGTTTTTGAGGCCCAGGTGTGTGCAGGAGAGATACATAGTTATGAGTCCCATGTGACTTCGGGAGGGGATATGGTTGTGGTTGTGAGGCCCAGGTGTGTGCGGGCGAGATACGTGGTTGTGAGGCCCAGGTTGGTGCGGGCGGGGAGAGTGTGGTAGAGTCAGGACGTTCAGCTAACTAATGGGAAATGATGCAGGGTACCCAATACTCTTGTTCTTATACTACTACTACCTGTTGTGATTGTGTTTTGGTGAGTGTGGCTGGTGAGGTTGGGTGGATAGACTTCCTTATTAGGTTTATTCTATTTTTCTCACGGGACATTAGGATGTCTCCCCAATTGTGCATGAGAGCTTTAGGTTTCCCTACTGAGTATACTTGTATGATCACCCTACATTTACTTTCAGGTTTCCAGAAGGACTACCAGGGTCATGCGGGACCCTACTTGTCGGACAGTTAGAGTTGTTGTTGTTGTTGTACCTTTTTTTTCTTTTGTTATTGTACTTTGAGCTCTCTTGTACTTGTACCATTTAATAAATTTGTTTAAACATTCATGTGGTCTTGGTTTGGGTTTATTTCTATACACTTGTTCTTTTTCCTTTTGGTGGTTGACTTGTCCTATTTCCCGATCTTTAAAAATAAACAGGGTAATGCCTCCCATATTTGTGAAAAAACTCATAACCTTGGTGCTAGTCGCCACCCCGGGGCCTACTGGAGGCGGGAATCGGGGGTCATTATCTCCCTTTTTCCATTTCCAGCTCAGGAGGGGCATCATTGGTGGTAGGGGGTCGTGACAAATATTCCCATGAATACTTACATGATATGATTCTAACAATTGGGTTGTAATGATTCCACCAAAATTTGTTTTTCTAGATATCTTTACTCTGAGGTTTTACAGATTCGATTCAACAGTTCTAGAAAAAATTCAAATTATAAAGTAATGTGTATAACTAAAAACAAATAAAATGTTTTACATTAAGGAGTAAATATTTAGAGTTCCTTGTATGACATCATTTTCACACTCAACTTCTGTAGTAGTGATGGAATAATCATTCACAAGATCCTTTGACTTTGGTTGTTAATAATGATGATTAACCTTAAGGACCCTGTGTTTAGTGCACTACAATTCATAAATCCCAATACACCTATTGTTTAATTAGATACTCATATGTGGTTCATTAGTATTTTCCTTCATTTCCCCCATCACGATTCCCAAAATCACTATGTACCTCTATAATTTATGAGTTTGGTTCCCTTTTGTCACATATTTGATGTATTTTCCAATCCTGTTGATACAATTACCTTCGTTCTTCTTCTAAAATTTTTTACATGTGGGTAGTTGGATCCTATTACCATCTTATTTTATTTAAAACACCGTCTTGGAACTCTACTCTTCTCATATTCTCTCTATATACATGGGAAAATTCATTTAACTTCATATCTAAATTGAGAGGGCCTCAAAAAACTTCTTCATAACTCATAAAATCTTATATAGGTAGAGCCTTTCGAATGTTTGGTCATAAATCCCTAAAAAATCTATCAATTTTATTATAATTATTGATTAAAAATAATTATGGCTATCTAGAAATCCTTCTGGATAATTTCCAGGTAAGATGTGATAAATTCACCTTTAGCTTAGTTCATCATCTATGAATTATCCATCTTTCTTTGATATAATAGTTCAAGGGAAATATGTGGTATGAAATATTTTCTTAAAATATTCCCAATAAATATATTCCAAATAATCCTTTCGATTTTTGTTCTTTAGAAATGCCTAAAATTTATTTTCTTCTCCATTTAAAAAATAATCTTTTAGATTCATATTTTCTTTCTATGAATAATGGATCATAGAAAACATCTCATCAATTGAGAAAACCCACTTTTCTATGACAAGTGAATCAGAAGATCCACTAATTTTTTGTGGTTGTTTCCATATAAATGAATCAGTGGAATTTGAATCCTTATTTGAAGAAGTTGGATATTCCACCTGGTTCAGGTTATTATTTAAAGCCTAAGACAACATGGTAAGAATTTACATGATGTTTTGAACTCCACCTACCATTATATTGGAGATTTCATTATAGAAATCATTGAATTATCCCTCATGAGGGAAGTGGTCCTAGTTTCTCAAGGATCCCACAATTTTCTAAAATATTAATGTTTTGATCAAAAATTAATTCAAAAAATAATGAAAATTTTATTATCTTATGAAATAAACACTAAAATCATATCAGATATGATCTCTATGTTTATAATTTTCTAAAAATATTCTTCTAGGTTCTTTTACATATACATATACATAAACATAGGTTTATCACTATTTTTTCTAATACGAATTCCCAAATTAATTATATTACGTTCTGATACAAACTATAGTGAACCTTGTTTTTCTTACATGAATATTACATCATTTTAAATAAAAACAACATAATAATGTTTTCAATCCAGGATTCAATGGTTTAGTGTCCAAGATAAATTAGTCTCATATATAAATTTTACCAAATAAAGCACAAAATTTATTTAATTTCTTCATATTGGTCTTCTTATTGTACACACTGTTCTTCTTCACAAAATAATCACCTGATAATATACATCAACGAAATGGGTGAGATAAAATCATTTCAAGAGAATGATTAAGCGACATGAATCAAGAAAATATGGTTGTGAATAATCATCATTATAATATCCTTAGTATTGTATTATCATCGACATCATGAGAGAAACATGTGGTAATGGCATGGAATGTGGAAATGTATAAAATTTAAAAATCGTGTAAATGTTCTTAAAAAAGAAACATATTTTTATACAAATATAGAATCATGTGCACACATATAATATTGGAAAAATAATGGCATAATAATTTGCAACAAGTATCACATCATTTCCACATAAAATAAACATCTTATAGAGAGATACATCATATTAACCAATTCAATGAAATGATATATAATTCTAGGCCCACCCATCAAATTGTAATATATATATAATCATTCATGCCACATAAAACGTATATCAATCATAGTTTTTAGTAAACAATGTAAGGGAATAAATTTCATATAGAATTAATAAAATATTAATTCATAAATAAAATTTTGGGTTCAAAAAGAAAAATGGATATCTTAAATTGGAATAAGAAATCATTTTTCATTTGATATGAAACAACACACAAGGAGTCAAAGATTTGTTTTGAAAATAAATTTCCTTTTTAGAAAACCATTGTATTTGGATTAGAAAACCATTTTGAAACATGAATATACATAAAGGAGAATTTAAGAATATATGAATTATATTTATGGAACATTAAAATACTATACATACATAAATTTATGTGAAATAGTAAACCTCATCTAAGGAGAGTTGGGTTCGAGAATCCCTTTAACTTATTTCCCACGGTGCAGCTTCTCTTATATGACACTAAAAGTACCTTAGTGATTAGAGTAATATTACTCAATAAGTTCCCTATGAATTCTAATACTAATTATAGGTATTATTTTGGATTATGAATGACTTTGTAATGGGTATAAGTAATGGTTTTACAAGGGATTGAAAAGGGGTTATTTTACTTGAGGGGAGTGGTATTTTTAGATTAAAACCCTGAATAAAATATTATAGAAAATGTAAAACAAGTAATAAGGATTTATGAAATTATATATCATATATAAATATCATATAATTGTTTTAATAAATTAACCCCCCTTTATAATTTTAATTCATTAGTTTTTTAAAAAGTATACTCAAATGAAAGAGATTTTGTTTTGAGGAAGTTATTTTTATGTTTGAAAATTATGTTTATTGTATTTTAATTACACATTTATTAAATAAAATATTACATGGATTAATATAATTTGATAGAAAGTATTATTTATTTATTATATCATGAATGATGTTATGTATGATACACTAGTTATGTAAAAAATGTATTTTTACTATTCACCCAAAAATTGATTTATTAAGGAAAAATGAAAAAAATCACCCTTGGGAAATATCGTCATGCTAATTTAATGTATTATTTAAATTCTATCAAAATATACTTTTAAAATTTGAAGATTTAAAATTTCAATATAAAATTTACAAGTATTATGAAATACGTTAAAATACAATTAATTAAAAATGTGAATATTTTTTTTTAATCATACTGTTTATTTTCTAGAATTATAATGATCACATTTACATAAACCTATAATGAAAAATGGTATTTATATCAATATTTAACATTTTTGGGTAAAACTATTATTTCAATGGTCAGGTTACTATTCTAGTAGTTGCATTACTATTCCAATAGTCACATAACTATTCCAACCATTTCATTATTTCCTATAAATAAAACATAATAATTTCAATAAATAGTAAACTGAATTCATTTCTAGGTTATATATTTCAATTTTCTAATTTTTTTATTAGTTTAATAATATTTTTTCCTTTTTATAGTGCTTGAACTAGGGGTGATGTTTTTAGTAGATTTGGGAAATCCAAATTTTCCAATTTTATCTATTCTATTTAATTTTTTTGTATAGTTCAAATGTTTAGGATTTTAATTTCATTCACCACTAATTAATGTAATATCATTTAATAATAAAATAAATTATTTGGTGGTTTCTCAACATTTTGTTTGAGCATAATATAATACTACACAAATTTATTCAGAAAAAAATTACTAATACACTCAAGTTACGTACAAGATATGTTTTGATATAAATTCACCATTAATAATTTTATTTATGTAATTTTATTCAATGTTGGGATAATAAATTTTAGGGCCACAATAAATTTCTATTGTGTCCTCTTTCATATTTTTGTGTGTGCATCTTGCAGCGGTTTGTATGGGACCCGAGTTTGTGGGTGGTGGTTCCATATACAGCTTATGGAATTTTAGAAATGAATTCTCTTGGTTTTATAAATTATTTTCAAAAATAATATTCATTATTTATAGATTTTTTTGAGTAAATGTTTATTTTAAAAAATTTTGTTTATCTCCGTTTTAGTAAAATAAATATTCATTTCAAGGAATTTTGAAATGTTTTTAAAAAAATGGATTTTGATAAATAAATATATTTTTGTATTTTTTTCCAGAAATTTGATATGGAATTTGAAATTTATTGGATGAATGTCACATAGAGGAGCCTGGGATACATAGGTCGAAGGTGTGGTGTTGGGTATCATGCATTATTTTTCTCAGGGTGGTAACGTTCCGGGGTTTTCTCGAGTTTCTTAAATATAGACACCTTGGTTCATGGAGTTGATCAAAAAAATTTACGGAGTTTAATTTATGGGGTGTTCTTCTGTTCTCAAGGGTTTGATGAATTGATCTATGAACATGGGTTCAAAATATTCATGTTTTATTATAAAGGGATCACTGAACTAGTTAGATTATCCTTTTTGATCTGAAAAATGATTATTATTTTGATTTATCTTGTTTGAATTTGGATTTGATATACCTATTTTTATAAATAAAAACAGTTATTTGAAATATTTATTGAATTTGTTTTAGAAACATTTATATGACTGTAATTGAAAAAGTGTAAATGTTTACCATTAATTTAATATAAATTTTTAACTGTTTATCATTATATGTTTCCATCAAATTTATAATATTGGAATTATCATTATATTATGGTAAATTTCCCCCCTTTTATATGGAGTAGTTGTTTCTAGAATTATTTTTCGCATTTTGGTAATTAAAAATGTTCCTTTGAGTATTATCTTGTTTTATTGGGTTGTAAGACAGCTATTTTCATTCAATGATTATGGAGTGTATTTTGTTTTTTGTTTCATTTTATATACATTCCTTGTATCCTGTTTCGGGGATAGAGAAATCATTCCCCTTGTTTCTTATTGAATTATAGCGTTCTAGTCTCTAGCCCATGGGGATCATGAATTCCCTTTGGGTAATTAGTGGATAGGTTTAGGTAGCGAATTAGAGGGTATCATGGGTTGGTTAATTGTAGGAATAACCCTTAAGCTAGTCAAATATATAAGGTACATAACCAATATATTCATTCCAAATGAAGTGATTCACTTTAAGGAGAAACTTTTGACTACACTACCGCTTCAATTTCATCACACTAACCCTTGATGGCTTCCATTAGGATACTTCATTAGTTTTTATTTTTTCATATATTCTGCACACTACTGACTTATGACATATAAAATTCATCGATATTGTAATAGAGGACCTGTTTAAAATCAATAATATTACATATCTAGAGTAGATAAAAGCTAATAATGTCATTCAATGAATTAAGAAGAATTTATTCTGATTCAAATCACCTATATCTAAAGATCATTCTTGGAACTAGATAATTTTCCAAACCAATGGGAAGGCCTAACCTCAATGAGGAGAATCACCATACATTCAAATATGGAGTCCCCTCTATAACACCTTGATATTTTAGTATGAATTCCCATTTAATTATATAATATGTAATGTATATGGTTTCTCAAAAAATAAGGAATTAAAATAAACCATGGTAAATTTTGGTATGATGAAATATTATAATGGATGACAAATATTAATATATTATGATAATATAATATGATACCAAATTAAGAAATTTATTAGAAGAATAAATACTGATGTAAAAAAATAGACACAAATAGAAACCCATAACACTCATGGTATTACTTGAATATCATCATTCTGATTGGAACAATAGAAATAAGGAAAATCATTATAAATATAACAGATGTGTTCGAGGTAATTATACAGGATTAGTGATTTCAGTGATGTATTTAAGGCTATGTATAAAAATTAAATTTGACCATTATACATAAATTTATTGAAAATATGGTCATTTGAAACATTTTTTTTGGTTATGAATTTACAAAATAGTTATAGTATAATTTTTATATTATGATAAAATGTTAATAATATATTATGTAACAAATGATAAATAATGAAACGATAAGATAAAATTTAATTAGAATATTTATTAATAAAAATATATATTTTTATGCATCAGATGATATTATTGTTTTTATTGGGGACTTATTTAAGGTTTTTATAAAATTAATGTTTATATATTTAAAGTTTTATAGTGATAAAATTTAATTATTTGTAGATAAATAATAATTTTTAAGGGGGTGTGATTGATATCATTTAATTATAAAATTAATTTTTTTCAATGAACATTATTTAATGTATTGTGTATTTTTATCATAATAATTTAATTTGAAAACCTTTAAATGATTAATATGATGTAATATTAAGATGTTTAAACAATTTTATTAACAGTTTTTAAATTATTCATTTATATAAATTCATTTAATAAACCCTTAGTATTTGAAAATTATTTTTTACATAAAATCATTGTTTTCTAACTATTTTATTCATTTAAAAATATAATTTCATATATTTATTACAATAATTGGAATAAATTGAGTACAAATTTTAAATATTTAGGATGGATTTATATTTTTATTATAATTTAATTTTTTTATAAAAAAATAAGTTACCAATTTAATTATTGATTCACAACAAAAAAGAAAAAATGAGGTCCAAAAAGATAATCTAAATGGTAATGACATAAAATATCATCAGAACCTAACTAAAAACGTATTTATAAACGATATATCGATAAAAAATTATCTAATATGAAAACTTTTACACCTTTCACCCACTTTCATTCAAAAAAATGACAACCTTATACATTAAGGAATGAGAATTCGTGGAAATGACACTATAAAATCGCTAATAAATGGATCCCTCCTATACCCCACCCAAAATACTCAAAAATATTAATTATCACTTGAATATATGAAAACATTTCCACTATTAAATAATTATTAGAATTTTGGTGTCTTCTGGATCCACAGTAGAATCCTAAATACTTTATTCTGAAGTGTCAAATTTCGAGAATGATGGAATTCATCTAATTAGGTTCCTAGTTAAACACAATAATTTTAAATTTAAATTTCTTATAAATTCCTTATAAATAAGTTTATAGACTTTAATAATTTTATAATTACAATACTAAACAGGTGATAAAATTATATTATAATTATATATATCTATACTATTAATCACTCATCAGAATGGCATATTGTTGTTTGGGTCAGTTTAATCACCTACCTTCAATACCAACATCATAATTGTCATCATGAATAAATATAAAAACAATAATACTTTTTATACATGATATTAATTACTGATTTCTTTCTTTAATATTATTTCTAATGGAATTAATAAAAATTAATTATCATAATAAAGTAACACATTATTATTGAAAAATAACCTAAAAAAACACTCATCATTGATTCTCTTCTTGCGAACCATACTCATACCTTCTATAAAAGTTACATGTAAATTAACAAATAATTTTTACACAATTATTCCACTACCATAAAAATATACAAATTATGGAATTCGTATCATGGAATCAGTACTGACATCGCCATTGTGAAACTCATACAAGTCAATCGATATTACAAACATTCAATAATGAAATTAAACAATTTATAACTCCAATATATTTCATGAATAATTATAAATGATTAGTATACTAGGTATTTAATAATAATATGGACATAAAATAAGTTATTTAAAAGTTTATTTTTTCCATTCTGTTGGATGAACTACTTTTGTGAATATATTTACAAAAGGGTGAGTTTTTCTCATCTCAATTTTCTCTCACTGTTATATATTATGTATTAAAAATTTTATTTCGTAATGGCTGGTATATACATCCATATTTATGTATTATAATTTTTTTTTCATATAATTCATGGGATTTAAAAATCCATATCATAGTCATTCATTTAAATTCTTTTAATTCCAAATTGGAAGAGCCATATGGGTTTCATTCCAAGTCCACTTTTAAATCGAGAATAAGTATATTCACATTCTTATTCAGAGAATAATTTTTTCATTATCTCTAAAACACCTTTTATTTTATCATACTTTAATTATTTATGGGGTAATAAATTCATTTTATAATTATATAAGTCTTTGTTTCATAGTTTTACTAAGGTAGTATTTATAAGTAGAGCTGGCCATGTCTCTTATTTTGGGTACAGATTCTTTCTTCTCTGGGAACATATTTTTTATATTGTTTTATGTATTTACTCCCCAATAGTTCTATGATTTTATAATATATATTTTTAATTTTAAAACTTTCTTGTTAATAAAAATGAATATTTTTTTAAATTTTTTTGGTACATTTTTTTCATTCATCTGGGACTCTATTTATAAAATAATTAATGGAATCATATCTTAAATTTCTCATATTTGTTAGTTATTATTTATATTAACTCTCTTCCATAAGGATTGAAATTAATAATATTTTTTATTCATTCTCCATGAATGGACTATTCAATTTTTATAATGATTTTTCATTAAAGAAGATTTATTTCTATGATTTAATGTTTTTCTAAATTAATTTCTTTTATCCTCATTTTAAATAGAGTATTTTGAAATGAATGTTATGAAAAATATACAAGTTTATTTATTCTCATTATTAAATGATTTTTTATAATTCTATTATAAAATTATTTTCCAATTTTTCAATTTCCTGTAATTTTTATTATGGTTCTGTGGGGAGACACTCTAATGATACTATCTATAGCAACCCATGATTAATATACATGGATATTACATCAGTTTTTACGAATATTCAATAAATTACATAAAAACACACCTAAGGACCATAATAGTTTAGTGACTTCAGAATCATATAACACATTCATAAATTCTAGTGAAAGATATTTATTTTTTCATATAATGATCATCCTATTTAGTTCTCTTAGTTTAAAATATTATTCATTACATGGGGAAAGGAAACATAAGAAATGATGAGATCATATGCTCAGTAAGGGTTAAAAAGGAGACACATAAGAATTTAACGTACATAATGGTATAAGAATGAGAATAACATTTGGACCCCATACCACGAATATCAATGTTCGGTAACACGAGTCATGGGATAAATATTGGTTATTCATAATACATGATTCATAAGGGAATCAAAAAAAATTTTACATGAAAGAATAAGACTTGAAATTTGTGGTATACATGTTAGAATAGAAAATCCTACATCATGGCTACCCATTAATACATTCATAAAATGTTTGTATTGGGAGAACCAACCATTTACATGCTTTGGGGCTTGGGATGACCACCAGTGTCCCGCCTTTTTAGGAATGAAATAACCACTCATATATCCTCATATTAGATCTTAGGCAGACCATATGTATACCATCATCTTTGGGATTGGACTAATCACACATGTACCGTTATATTTCAGATTGGGACAATCACCCAATTACCCAATAATCTCATCAAACCTAAATCATTACAAAATTAATTTGAAGGAGATATAGGTCTCAACTATCACAAATTTAAATCATAGATATATCTACCAAAAAATCATAAAAATTAATAATATCATAACCCATGAAATGAAATGTGTATCATAATCATATAATCATATTTTAATGTTTTTAATAGATATGACTTATAATCATTTCATCATAGAATAAATTATGGGCAAAAGGGGGTTTTATAAGTATTTAAACATGGTATAACCCATTGAAGATAAATGGGTTTTATAAATTACATTCCATCAAAAAAATTAATAGAAAGAAAATGAATGGATTCAAAGGATCATATCCCCATTAACATATAAATTATATCATAGTAATTCATCTTAGGTGTTGATGGATTTTCAATAATCACTTTGAACATTTCTTAAGAATGATAACCTTTCATTTAGAATCACTTTAATAAAAAAATTTCAAAATCCATTTATTTTAAAATAAAATTATAAAATTATAATGAAATCATTGAAAATATATTTACAAAATTTCTTGAGAAAAATATACCTTCCACATGGAAGAAAACATTCTAAAATGCAATTCCTTTCAACAAATGTTTTGAAAATTTCCTTAAAAACATATAAAGGATTACTTTATAAATAATAAAACACTATTTAAGCATAAATCACTTTTAAAGCTACATTCATCAATTTTTTTTTTAAAATTACAGTGTTTAAAAAATAATAAATAAAACTTTTTATATTAAAAATACTATATAAAACATATTATGGAAGAACTAATGAATGGAGTGTTCATGACAAGCTGAAATTAAATATAGGTTTTATATGTCAAAAATGACTCCATTGACATTGACAGAAGAATTGAAAAGTGATTTGATAAAAAAATGATAAGAATATTACTTATAAAAACATTTTTTTATGAAAATGTAAAAAAGTGTGATTTTTTTAAAAAAATAATAGGGGAAGTGTATAAATTTTTTGATTTTTTTTAAATAAATATTTTTTATGAAAACAATTTTTATTTTAAGAGTGAAATAATGTAGAAACTTAATAAAATCATTTTTTTAATTAGCTAAAATACCAAATAGTTAAAAAATGATACTTTTACATGATTATATCATGAATAAAATTAGATAATATTAATGAGGATTATTGATATATATATCATAATATTTTATTATTGGAATCATAATCCTAAAAAATTTCAGATAAATGATTACATTATAACATAAAATCGTTATCATTATGGTGACTATGTATTGTTATCCCCATGAAGGAATATAAAAATAGAACATAAAATATCACAAGGATAAATAAATAAATGACATTATAGGTCAAATGGTTTGTATATAAACCTCATGAAATAATATATATTCATATCCTAGCATACAATCAAAAAAAGAAAAATTTGAAAAAGACCCATTACTGATTTGGTATGTTTTTAACCGTAAACCCTATGATATAGAGATCATAAAAAGGATACTTAAATACAAAAACAATTTAGGAGAATTATAAAAATATAATTTCATGTGAAGAATATATGATGAATCTTATAATTTCACTTTTTTAATACTTTAATTAAATGATCGTAATCACCGATTTTTTATTTTCTAGGAAACAGTCACATTTTACGTTTTGGTGTTATTTTGAGCTTAAATGAAAAACATGAATATTTTGAGATTTTTAACTATTTTAAATAACTTGTGTATTGCATGAATATCTATTTTATTATGGATCAAAATATATTGATTCATATTTTTAGGATAAACATGTTCCTTGGCTATATATATTTATACTAGGTTATGTCCTCATTCCGACATATAGAGCCCCAAATAAACCATTCATTGTGAAATGTTCTTCCATCATGTAAAGTGGACACCACATCTAAAATTGAGGCATAAATCATGATTAATTTTTCCAAATTCCTTGATTCTATCTGTGTATGATAAAGAATAACATGATGCATGTTTTTTAGGATTTTCAATGATAATAATCAAACTAAGGAATTATTTAAATGGTTAAAACACTTTTAATATGAATGGTTTCATCAAGAAAAAGTAGTTCCGTTAATTATATAATTCATATCATAAGAACCATGAATCCATAATGTCCCAAATATTTTGGAGGGATGATCATGGAATTATGGAAGAACTATTATTAAGGTTGCAACACGTTCATCAACCTAATAAAAGGTCATAATGGCATTGGAATGTGAAGATGTAGAATATGATAAGACACATGTATATAATTATTTTCCCAGATTGAAATGGTCAGAACACTTTTTTCTGGAGGTTAATTATGCTAAAATTGTAGGGTGAATGGAGGAGACATTATGTAACATCATTCATGAATAGACCTATTACAAATTTGTCAATTGAATGGGTCCTCAACGTGGAATCATTTGGAGGTGTATTTTGGAGAAAATTATTTCACCCCTCTCCGTATAAATTTATATCCCACCTTCATTTAAAATTGTGAAAATTTATGGATAACGTTTTTTGTGTATTTCAATATATTTTTTGTAATTTAAATTATTTAATATTATTTTACTTTCAATATATTATCATTCTTATTAATTTGTCACTTTATCTATTTCTTTTATTTTTCATGTTTCTCCTACCATGCTTCTTTTCAACTCCATGTTTGTGGAGAACTAATCATCACTATTATTCAAGGGGGAAGTGGTGGAATTTGAGTTTATTATGATTTAATGGTATCTAAATTTATATTCTATTTAATCATTAGTAGTTAAAATTATTATGGTGATCAATATCCCCACATTCAATAGTAATGTATTCCTCCTCCTCAATCACACATTCTCCTTCTTTTTGATATCTAATTCATCCAAATAGTAGAGTTTGGCTGGTTTATTGAAGTTGAACATATTACTCCAATATGAAGATGTACAGGTGTATGGTAATACGATTCAAAAAAGAGGTTTTGTAGTGAAATTTATTGATCTACACATTTAATAAAACAATGATATATATTTTGAAAAACAATGATAATACCTCCATAAATCCAAGAGAAAAATTATTTTCATCCACTAGAATCTCTGTGAATTTTCTCCATTTTGTTTTGATTTTAATATTCATATAATTATATATTTGTATTATGTTTATGTTTAACACATTTCAAAACCCAATCTATATTACTTATATAGTTTTATATTTTTTAGTTTAAAATAGTGATAATAAAAAATATGGTGCGTCTAAGCGGTCTCCTTGTGGTAGACCCTACAGTGTTTAATAATGGTTCAATATTTGGATAATAAAAATTAATTAAATATGTTAAAATAAATAAATCCTATACCATCAATTTTTGTCTATTTTAAGAGAGGCCATATTCTTTGAGATATTTTTTTTCATAAAAACCAATAAATAAATAAATAAATAAACTAGAAAACAATTATTGAATGTCTTTTATTTAAAATGACAATTTGGATTTCTTTACCGATTATCATAATTATTGTCCTATTGATAATATATTTGGTGAACCTAGTGAGAAAGATATTTTTAAGATTAAAATTCAATAAAATTAACATCAAATAAAACAAAATGCATTGATAGTTCATGATAATTACAATCATCTTGAAAAAGAATGCATGATGGTTGTGTTGTTGGATGATGAAGATGATGAAGTAAAAGTATTATGAATGAAAAAAATCTATATAGAATGAGAATCATGTTCTACCTGCATTACATGAATACATTGATGAGGTTGAATCCAAAATTTAATATTAACTTCCCTCTTTAAATAATGAGTTCCCAGCTACCTTTGATAAGAAGAGAGAGTCTAAAGGGAAATATTTTGTGGGAGATTTAATTTATGATCATTCTTTTCATTAAAATATTACTGATTAAAAATTGAAAAATTATCTCACTTATCCTTATTTTCAGGAATCTTTACCACTAAAGTATGCTATAGTTGAAAAAATGATGATTTATTTTTCATTGAAGAGAGAATTGAGGCGCCAGTCGAGCTGTACACTGGTGCATTTAATGATAATGGAATAGAAGAAGAAGTAATCGAGGAATCATTTTCTTTACCCAAAATAGGAAAAAGAAAATCTTATTTTTCTATATTCAATATTATTAGACACCACTTTTTATATGATCCAAAAATGGAGCACCCAATTATTCCTTTTCCCTTCCCCCCAACACCATAAATATTGTATTTTATCTATTTTGGGGTTTGAGGATATTTATCATTTATTTAAGAGTTATCAATCTTTTATTCGACTTATGTATTTTTTTGGAAAAATTAAATGTGGTTGTATTTAAGAATAAAACCCCATCCACCTTTATATTGGGGATAAACTACTACAACAGCTTGACTAGGTGTAGTGAAAACCTTGCATCTTCCTTGGGGTCAAACCAGGAATTATCGCCTTTATTTTTCCTTCATCATTATCAAAATTTAATTTTATTGTTTTTATCATTATTTATCTATTTATAGTATTAATATAAGTATATAAGAGATTAAATAATATATTACACTATAAAATAATTTCAGGTTGTAATCATTAATTCATTATAATATTTATGCCATTATTTTTATTTTTTTTGTTCGGAAATGAGGGGTAATTAAATTATAATCTGTGGAGTTTCATCCTATTAGTTATTTTTTTCAACTTTTTATCTTAATTTTCATATTTTTTGGATTCTTCAGTTGAAATTAATATAATAATCAATTTCCACAGATGAATTGATATTGAGGGAATTGAAATGATTTCTGAAGAAATAGATTTAAAATGAATATTGATATACTTTTTTACTTGAATTGTACTAACAATAATTTTTATTTCTTTAATTTTTTTTAAATTCATTCCCATGAAACATGGACTCAAAATATTTTTCTCATTCTGTGATCATCTATGAATAATTTCAAAATATTATCTCTAATACCCACACTTTCTCGAGGTAAACATGCATTTTTTTGAGAACAAGAATATTTGATTTTTATATTTTGAAACATTGTAATTCATTGAATAATATTGATATGATTGAGGAATCTATTTGAATATCAAAATTTTAACCACAGATCAACACTTAAATATATCCTTCGACATCCATTAAAATCCATGAATTTCCTTATAGTATTAAGCCACATTACAAGCCTATTTTTCATTATGTGCCTGCACTCTCTTTATTTTTTCATGGATATCACATGTTTTGAGTGTGGGAGAAAGGCAATTCTGTGTGTCTTTATTTGGATGAGATACATGTTTTTGGGGTGTGAGGTGTGTGTAATCCTTTTTCAGGAGTGTATAATGATATAATTGGGTTTGAGTACTCATTTCATTATGATTCATTTGTTTCATTCTGTTATCCTTCAAAAAAAATGAAATAAATGGAGATGATCTTGAATTAATCATATTAAATTATATTAGGACTCATTTTAATCTAAAACATAATGTTCATGAATTTTAATTCAATAATTTTATTCATTTTTTAGATCATCTCAAATGAAAAAAAGACAAAATGTTGTGCCTTTCTAGTGCTTTAAAAAAATGAAAAAATTTAGTGAAAATTGATGATATCATTATTTTTAATAATTTATTGTATAATGTATCATTTAATAAAAATTGGGGAATGGTGTTGCATTCAACATTGTTTAGGGGATTTGAGTGAGTTACATCGAGTGTTTTCACATGATTATTCATGCATTTTACAGAGGAGTCAATCCTCTTATTTCGTGCCTTAATTTAGTTAATAATTTTCCCACCAATACTACTCCAATTAATTCAAATGGAAAATTACTCATGATTAAATTCATTTTACTATTTCACAATATAGTGAAATTATAATTTTCACCATCATATGGTGGTTCATGTAATTTCCTAGTATGTGCATAGCTCCAGATTTAATTTCTCTCGAGTGATGAGTTACATAAAATTGAAGGTGAGGTAGGTTGTGATTGATACATGGATCAATTTTTGAGATTTACTGAATTTATATTAAAGGATAAAAAGTATTGGATATTTATTTATATATCCTGGAAATTATGGAACTTTATTTTGGAAAACATCATAGATGTTTTCACACTTTTTGTTATTGTGTGGATTTTTATTTTGATGTATGATGATCACTAGGTAGTGCTATGGTTATGTGTGGGGGATTTATTAAGCTACTATATTCACATTTATAATTCTTTAATTCAAATTTTTTAATCCCATGATAGTGTTATTTTATGAGAAATTGTCGCATTTAATTTATTTATGTTATTTTGAGGATAAATGTAAAAATGTCATGTAATAGGAATTTTGTTTTTTAATAACTTAAATATTTTCACAATATCCCTTTTTATTGTTTATCCTAATCATTTGATTAATTTTTTAGGATAAATATATTCTTTGTATACATATTTTTCAAATAGGCCAAGTCTTGATTTAAGCATACAAAGGCACAAATAAATCATTCTTCGTGGAAAGTTTTTCTTTCTAGAAGAGTGGACTTAACCTATATAATTTAGATATAAATCTTGGTTTATATGTCAAAATTAATTAATTCAAGATGGATAATCTATATTATTCCATGAGGCATATCCTTGATGAGTTTCAAGTTGAAATCTTATCATTACTACATCCATTCAAAGGTAAAAAATGTGGAATATGATACATATCATCAGGATGAAAGAGTTCCATTCAATATTTAATTGATTCTATATGAACCAAATGTAAAAAATTACTCAAATTATGAAGAGGTATGATAATTGAACCATAGAATAAATTTTATTAATTATAAAACATGTGCATCCATCTAGCGGATTGTCATAATGACATTGGAATGCGAAGAGGTTTTCCCACATTCCCTACTATTGTCTTATTCCTCCTCGTTCAATCATTTTCCTTCTCGTTGATATCTAATTTATTCAAATGGTAGAGTTTGGATTGGGTATTGATATGGACGAGATTGCACTTACATGTAGTGGTCTCAGTTTAGGGTAATTCCATTCAATAGAGAGGATTTGGAGTGATAATTATTGATATCTAAATTGAATAATACATTGATATATATTTTGAATAAAAATTATAATACCATTTTAAAACACTTAAAAACAAATAATTTCATCCATGATCATCTTCACGTATTTTCAGAATTTTTATTTGTGTTTTGTATTTTCATATATTTTTATATTTTTATTATATTTTTATGCCATGAATTTTGAACCCCCATCTATATTAGTTAATGTTTATTATATATTGTTATTTTAAAATAGTTACAATTGGAAATAAAGTGTGTCTGAGTGGGCTCCTGGTGATCGATTCTAGGGTGTGCCTCTATTGTGCATTCTTAGGATAATATGAAATTAATTGAATAGGGTAAAAATACTAAAAACAGTACTATTAATTTTTCACTATCTTGGGGATGCCAAGTGCTTTAACACACTGTTTTTCAAAAAAATACAAAAAAATATAAAAAAGGGCGTTATTTTATATCATTCATTGAAATGTTAATATAGTTTTTATGGTGGTTATTATAAAAATTGGATTTTTTGTAACACATTTGGTGAAACTAGTGGGGAAGTGTTGTTGAACTATCAAATTCAATAATCTTCATAATAAATGGAACAAAATTCCTTCATGCTTTAAGATAATTTCAATGTTATCAAAAAAGAAAAAACCATAGTTGTGTTGTTAGCCTCCGATGATAAATAAGTCAATGTTTTATGGATGAAAAAAAAGGAAATTTGTATAGAATGATATTAATATTCCTCCTAAATTTCGTGATGGAATTGATGAAGTTGAATCCATAATTGAAGATCAACATCCCTCCCCATCAATGGAGATACCATCTTATTTGCATAAGAATAAGGAATCTAAAACATAATATTGTGTTGTTGATTTAATTTATGATCATTCATTTTATTCAAATATTTCTGATTCTGAATTTCAAACTAATATCACATATTCTGATTATGTAGATTTAGTACCTCTAATACAAACCCTGATTGAAGAATATGATGATGTTTTTTTCATTGATGATAGAACGAGGAAGACAATCAAGTTATACACTAGTGCATTTAACGAATTTGGAATAAACGAATAAATATCTATGAAATCAATTTTTGAACCCAAACCCAATGAAAAGACACATCTTATTCTTCTATGTTAAACACTAGTGGACACCACTCATCTGAACGAGCTAAATATAGAGTGCCCATTATCCTTTTCCAACCCCTCCACACATTAAATATTATCTCTCATCCCGTTTGGGGGATGGGGATATTTCTATTTTCCATGGTGGTTCTCACTCCATGTAGCCTTTTTGGATGTTAGTTAAAATAAAATATTTCCATTTATATGAAAGATACCTTATATAAATTCAGACTCAGGTTAAACCACTACAACTATATGTTTAGGGGCAGTGAAAACTTAGCACCCTCATATGGGTAAGACCATGAAGTATCCCATTTCTTTTCAATTACTATTTATCATTCTTTAATTTTATTATTATTTGATTTATTTCATGCTTAATAGGTTTATTAGAAGTCTCTAGGAGATTAACTAAAAGCTTTCTCTAGAAAATAATGATAGGTTGTATGTTTCCTTCACTTTAGTTTTTTCTACAATTATTTTTAATTTTTTATTGTGTGTAATTGATGGGTAGTTAAATTTATGTGTGGGGGAGTGTCAACATATTATTTACTATTTTGTTATTTTTATTTAATTGTTCATATATTTAGGATACTTAAGATAAAATTAATAATGTTATCACTTTTCCCACATGAATATATTCTGAGTGTACTGAATTGATTTTTGAAGAAATTGATTTTAAATGATTATTGATATGAATTTTTTTTCATAGAAATATATTTTCAATCATTTTTATACATTTTATTTTATTTAAATATGTGGCCAAGAAAAACTGAATCAAAATATTTGTCACATACTGTGAGGTTTTGTGAATTTTGTTGAAATTGTTTTTCTAATACCCACATTTTCTAGAGAAGAAAATGGATTTTGAGTGAGAACAAGAATTTGGGATTTTTTTTGTTTTTATATTTGAATTTTATGGAATTGTATTGATATTATTGAGGCATATATTTGGATAGACACATTTTTACCGAATAACTACAGTTACATCTATCATTTGTTAAACATTAGAAGAAATTAATTTCTTTATAGGTTTAATCCATATTAAAAGTCCGTTTTTTCCTTACCTTAAGGTACTCATAGTTTTTTTAGGGATATTTCATGATTAAGTATTGTAGAAGGGAATTTCATGTATGTTCATTGGGATGTGTTTTATTTATTTATAGTTTGAGGTGTGTGCAACTATTTTTGGCAGTGGATAATGATAAAATTGGTCTTGAGTCCCCATTTCATTATATTTCATATGTTTTATTCGGTTCTCCATAAAAAATAAAATCTATAGAGATGAGCTTGAATTCATCATTGTACATTATTTTTTGACTTATGAACCTCTCGAAAATCAAGTGAATGAATTTTAGTTCGTTAATTGTATTGAAATTTTAGTTCATCCTCCATGAAAAAATCCAAATAGGAAAAAATATTTACTTTTCTAGTGATTTTCATAAAAAAAGGTAATAACATAGATGATACCATTATATATAATAATTTCTTTCAACTCCTCCCATGTAATAAAAATGGGGGATGGGTGTTGTGTTTCACATTAGTAATGGTATTTGAGTGAGGTTTATACTATGTTTTCACTTGATTTTCACAATCCTATGATGGTACATGCAATTTCAATGTGTGAGAGTAACTGTAGATTTATTTTCTATTGAGTGAAATATAAAATAAAATTCAAGGTGAGGTAGGTTATGATTGGTACATAGATATATTTATGAGGTTCAATGAATTTAATTCTATTAATGAATATTAGAGGTAATTTATTTTCTTATACAAGACATTATGGAACTATATTTTTGAACATATCATGGATGTTTTATCACTTTTGATTATTGTGTGGATTATCATTTGGACGGATGAGGACTAACCAGGAGAGAAATAGTTATATTTTGGAAAGTGATGAGTCTACCATTTTATCTATTTTAATAATTTAATAAAATATTTATAATTTTAATAGGGTGTTTTTAATGGGAAATTATCCCATTTTTTTCCTTTTATTTTGTGAATAAATAAATAAATGTCATATTTTGTTAATTATAACTATTTTTATTTATTATTATATTTTAGGAATATCTATTTTATTATTAATCCAAAATTTATGATTCTTTTTTTACGGTAAACAAGTTCTTTGGATTCATATGTTTCAATGAGTATATGTCTTGATTCAGATATATGGAGGCCCAAATAATTCATTCATTGTGGAATGATGTTCTGTCCTGCACAGTGGACCCCAACTCTGAAATTGAGGCATAAATCTGGGTTCCAGGTCCAAATTCATTGATTCTAGTTGGAGA
This sequence comes from Viscum album, assembly GCA_963277665.1. NCBI lineage: Eukaryota > Viridiplantae > Streptophyta > Magnoliopsida > Santalales > Viscaceae > Viscum > Viscum album. The sequence continues at coordinate 1,736,953,679 of OY728135.1, read as the reverse complement.
TGATATTTAATTCCATGATATTTTCTCTTGATTAGTTTAATTAGGAAATCCTATCATTATGGAATCCTTTGAATGATTAACACATATGGAATATGAAAGGATTCATAAGGCATATAGGGTGCCATTCAATATTTAATTCATTCCAATTCTACCACATTTCCAAAATGTATAACATATTGTGGAGAGATGTGAAAAAAATTATGAAAGTACTTTTATTAGAGAGGAAATGTATGCATCGACCTGATAAAAGGTCCAAATGTATTTGGATTGTGAAGATGTGGAATATGATGAGGCACATGGACTGAATTAATGTCACAGAGTTAAATATCCATAACACCATTATAATATTTTTAAAGATCCTTAATGATTTCAGTTAAATGGGGGAGACAGAATGTAACTACATTCATGAATACACCTCTTACAAATTCTTCCATTTAATGGGTCATAGACATAGAAAAATTTAGAGGTGTAGTTTAGGGAAAATTCGTTCATGACCTCACTCTATAAATATGCATCCCATATTCATTTCAAATTTTGGAAACTTGAGGATAGACCATGTTGGTAATTATAGTATATTTAAAGGATTTTATATTTTTTAATAGTAATTTTCTTTTAATATATTAGTATTCTTCTTCATTTCTCACTTCCTCAATTTATTTTATTTTACGGGTTTTCCCACCTTGCATCTTGAAAAATCCATGTTTTTGGGGAACTAATACTCATTGTTTTTCAATGGGGAAAGTGAAGTAATTTGATTTAATGGTGCTTTAATTATTTCAAAAATACTATTCTAGTAATTCAGTATATTTTAAAAAGATCATGGTAAGTAGTCGCCCAACTTTCTCTAATATTTCCTTTTTTCCCTTCATTCACTCATATTCATTCTTGTTGATATATAATTCATTCAAAAAGTGGAGTTTGGAAAGAGTATTTATTGGGATGATATTAATCATATATGTATAGGTATCAGTGTATGGTAATACAATTCTAATGATAGGGTGTGGAGTGACAAGTGTTCATCTCCACATTGAATAAAACATTGATATATATTTTGAATAACAATGTTAATACCACCATAACACCATGAGAAAAACGATTTCATCAATCAGTATAATTGTATATTTTATACCTTTTATTTTTTATATATATTTTCCATCTTTATATATTTTTATTATATTTATATTTCAAGAATTTCAAACCCCCCATCTATATTAGTTAAATAGTTTTGTATTAGTTAGTTTAAAAAATGACAATTGAAAATATACTATGTGTGACCGACCTCTTTATGATCTACCCTTGGGTGTTCCACTATGGTGCATTATTAGGATAATAAGAAATTAAATGAATTGGTTAAATTAATAAAACCTCTACAATAAATATACTCGTCATAGAATAAATAGATGGTGAATATATAATGTGTCTCACAAATGTAAAAAGTTAGACGAAATCTCTTTTGAGTTTGAGTATCTTTTGAATCATAATACCTATGAAATAATAACACCAATTTAAACAATAATTATCATTAAATGTGTAAGATTAATGAATATCACTTCATAGGGAAGTATACAACCCAGACAAAAGAAATGATTGGTGAATATGGGCTATGTATCTTAGAAATACAAGTGATATTATAAATTCTCTTCACATAATTATTTATATCCATCATACTCAATAAAATATCATGTATATTAAATATAAGTTTATTAGAAATCTGTCGATTGAAAAAATTAGTATATATCATATTATATTTTCTTTCTTATTATCCTTTACTACATATTTGTTAATAATTCCCTATTAAAGTTTCATTTATGGTAATAATGACTTTTGTCGTCAACGTTTTGATATGTTATATTTCTTTTTCTTATTGAATTGATCATCATTTCATCTTATCTATAATTTAAAAAATCATATGAATATCATATATATTCATTTTATATGATTTTATAATAATCTTTAAAATATAGATATAGGAAATGGAATAAACAATTAATCAAGACGGTAGGTCATACGTACACATAAACAACGTTTTAATTTTTTATCAAATTGAATGATATAATAATATATGATATATTATCATTATAGATTAAATTTTATACCAAAAATATAACATATTATTATAAAACATACTCAATAAATTCCATGTAATGTGTGATCAAATCACATCACTTTATGAGACGGTAGTTCAGCGTACCCATGAGCGAAGTTGTCATATTACCACAAAATGGAAATCATGAATGTATTTGTGATTTAAAAAATAAATAATATTTTAAAATTAATATGTAACATAAATATAATTTCTCAATAATATTTCCATCATTATTTTTAACCATAAATGTTGGTAAAAAAATGAATGACATCGATTCACAGGGCGGTAGTCTATCGTACACATGAACGATGATTCTGTAAACCATTTAGTGGATTTTTTTGTGGTTGAATCAATAAAAAAACATAAAAAAAATATATTTATATTTCATATTATTATGTTATTATATATTAATTATATGTAAATAATTTTATGGTAATGAAAAATAAATAAATCACAAACTTTCATTGTTGAACATTACATCTTCATTGGCCATCTCATTTTGGTTCGCACTAGAAGAATCCAATGGATGATTTTATGCCCAATGTAAGTATTATAATATTATATAATGGGATTTTATATGTTATATATAGATTTATTTATTGGATTAAATTATTGTTATGGTGTTAAGTGATGGGGATAATGGGTGACCATTTATAAGAGATGTGATTGGAACACTAATAAAAATTTCAATGAGAAAATTATATCTACATTTTCTCCATTTAATGTTGCTCCAATAATTGAAAAATATTAATAATATAATATACAAGATCTTAATATGTATATGAGATCGTTTTATGGGAATATTTTATTCCCCTTTCCCCTTATGTTTTATGTTTTGTCCCTTAGTAAAATCATTTTCTCTTAATCATTGTGATTAATTTCAACTTCTTTCACTAAATATTAAGGTCCAAAATAATGTCGGCCTAAATATAGGTTATAAATTATATTGATTCAAAATATTTAATCCAATTTTAAATATTCAGTATTCATAAGTGGAAAAAATTAATTTAATATTAATCTAGTAGAAGTGCGGAGAAAGTAGTTTTTTAAAGGGAAAATGTCAAAAAGGTTAGAATTTTTTATATTTAATTTAAATATAAAACTGATTAAAATGACCTAACGTTGATTAATAGATTCATAATTGAACAAAATATACCTTAAATCCATCTTAAAATATAATTAAATATATAAATATTTTTAACAAAAAACAAATTTAAAATTAAAATTATATATTGTCAATATTTAATAAATAAGAATATTTTTTTTTGGAAAAATGAAAAACATTATCCCGAATACATATTCAATGATATTCACTAAAAAATTAGTTTTTAAAATATAATTTATAAATTTTTCAAAAAATAGTTTTTGAAATATGTGCGCTATTAAAAGTTGACGACAACCATTTAGAAAAATACATTCTATATGGTTAAATTTAGATTACTTCTTATCTATTATATAGAAAACACATATAATGAATTTTAAATATTTTATAGAATATATACTATATAATATTAATTAAAAAATTTATCAAAAGTGTTATTTAGTAATTTAATATAATGTTTCTTTCATTGTTAGATTTAGTTTTTTTGAAAAGTAATTTCATTATATTCATGTAGTTATTTCTCTTATTGAAACATAATTGGATACTAATGAATTAATTTTAAAACCTTACATAATCCATATTTTAATAATTAATTATCTCTTTTTATAAATTAAATTACAATGGCTCGGTGATAACTATAATAATTTATTAATAATATTTCATATTTCGTTTAAACTCAATGTTGTGTGTAATGAAATCTAGGATTAGAATTGTATATAACTAAAAGCAGACATAGTGATGTGTGTAATGTAAGAGAAACAAAGAGTTACTTGTAAGGAAATAAAAAAACCAGTTTTATGTGTAAAACTAAATAGCAAAGATATTAAATTTAATCCAAAATAATATTTTCTAAAATATCACGGGGTTTCATTCTTCCCAGCTTAAAATGAATTTTCACTCGAAATTTGTCTCGGTATTCAAAGGTTTAATATTTCCAAATTCCTTCATAAAAACTCACATCATAAAAAACCAAATAATAACACAACCAATAATAATAAATGTTGTAGACATAAATACCACCAAATGTAACTCATAAATTGGACCTCACATAGGATAACTTTGGTTGGAAGTGAATAGATGGACATAAAAAAGAAAGATAACATCCAAATAGAGATTGATAGTGATTGAAAACATACCAAGGTTATATTTAATAATCTAAACTACATAAATCAAATATTTCTGTAAAAGGTCATTGATATCATAAAAAATAATGATAATAAGAAATTTTTTTATTTCAAGAAGTTTTCATGATGTGGATAAATTTTTGTGAGAAGATATACTTACTTGATTTTATTACATTCCATATGAACAATCTCACTATGTTGTTTTGCCTTGAAAAATTTACATTTCATCTCTTACTCTACGAAATGAAGGTTAATTTTTTATTCATGAAGAACTAAAGGATCATAATATCCATAAATATAATGATAAGTTATTTCATTTATCTTTATTTATTATCATAACAAAAAGATTTACATAGGTTGTCAAGTATTTATAAATATTATTATGGTGATTTAATATATTAATCTCTAAAATATCAACCAATGTTTGATATAAACATTTTCATTATTTTTTTCCTCTTGAACCTTTCAAAATTCTTGAATTTAGAAACAAGGTTACTAAATTTCTCAAAATCAATAAAACATTCGTTCCCCATATATCGAAAAGTATATTTTTATTGACCAATACCAAAACATTGGATACATTAGTCTTATATTCCCTTGAAATATGTTTATAAATTAAATTTCCACAAAACCATTTTGAAAACATACATTATTCTTATTTAAAAAAAATACAGAATACTTTTTATATTGATTAAATCTAAATAACTTTTAATCTTCATATGTGATATCAAAGTCCAATTTTTCAACAATTCAATAACCAGTTCCACGGTAATCAGCAGTATCCAATTTAATTTATCAAAATTAACCATATATTTGTCCGAAAATCATTATCTCATCATTAGAATAAAAGTTTGGGTTATCAGTCCCTTATCTGCAAGTTTTCTTTTATTATCACCTTGAAATTAGATATCTTTTCCAGTCTATTAGTATCATACATCATATCCTTTCAAATCCATTAGGAAATTCATATACATAATAATATTTATATTTTTATGGATTTGAATAACATAATCATAGAGTAAGAATATATAAATACTTCTTCCAAGCAAATTCCATCTCAATAAATTAATTATACATAATTGTTTTATTCCTTAGCACTTCTTTCATTTCACATGTCAATTTTAGTTTCCTCATCATCAACAATATAATAATTACCCATACCACCTTGAATACTTTATTCCAAATCATTCCCTAAAAAAATAGATTAACATTATTAGCATAAATTCCTCATTTAAAGAAATCATCCATTGATAATACCTATCGGAGAAAAATAATATCATCCATTTAATAAAATAAAATATTTATTTTTTATTTTATGTTACTTTATTTGTGTTCTTATTTTCCTAAATCAAAGCATTTTTCTTTCTCCAAGATTTAAACTTGGGTGTTTCTTTCCACATTCTCGACACATAGAAACTGAATCCTCATTCTTCAATAATCTTTACCACCCAAATTCTTAGTGAAATATTTCCTTTTTTTCTATATTTCATCTGAGAGTTGGTTATGGTACATGTTTTTATCTTGTCTTCTGGAAAATATTTTGGCATAATGTTATCATAATTAACTATAATCATCATCCAAATCAACTTATCATCAACAAATTTTCCGTCACATTAAGCATCAACCATGTTCTTTCTGGTTTCCACCAATGACTAAATCATGAAATAATGGTGTGATCAACACTTATCCTAGAAAAAAACCACATATTCCTGAAAAAATACTAACAATATGTATAAATTATGACACCTTATTTTTAATATATAACACCTTAAGTATTGACATGGTCCTCCATGGCCATCATATTTTTAAATCATTCATGGTAGTTAATAAAGAGTTTATGAATTTCCAACACATATCCCATGGGATTGTTAAACTTGGTGTGAAATAGGGCCCATTTTTGTGTACCACTTCCAGACTGATTCTACCTCAAAATGGGGTTTTTAGTGATTTTTCCATAAGGTATATCTATTTATAATAATATCCACTTGTATTATCTATACATGGATGTATTTCTGGAAAACCACTCATCTATACTTTTATAAAATTCCAAGACATTTTCCAATATTTTGAATCATCTATAGACTTAACTTTAGATACCTGCCAACAAATATCCATATAAATATTTAAGGTATTTCACTAAACATTTCATTGTCTATATTCTATAGGATATTTAAAAATCTCCTTTTATACAATATTTATTCATCTAGACATAACATATAAGGATATTACATTGTTTTTTTATTAATATCCACAATATTTTATAGTCTCATACCTCAAGACCATAGTAGTTTAGTGTATTTGGAAACATGGTTTACAATAATCTAATATTTTCAAAGTTTCCAATTTTTTAGATAATGATATTCCCATTCAGTACTCTAGTATAAAAAAATAACTTCATAACATGGGAAAATAAAACACAATAAAGGCTGTAATTAGATTTTCAGTAAGGGTAAATAAATGAGATATGTTAGTATTAAATAAATATAAGGGTAAGATAATATGTGAATAAAATTTTAAAACCATACCCCTCATATCAAAGACCATAATCATGGGTCATATAATAGACTTTGGTAGTTCACATGACAAGAGTCATAATAGAATTAATGTATATGATCCATAAGAGAAATAGACATTGAATTTATTGGATAAACAAAAACATAAAAAATCAAATCTCAAGGATACCCATATAAATTTCCAAAACTTGTTAGGATTCGACTAACCACAAGTTTATGTGCTTTTGGATAGGGATTACCACCCATGCATATTTATTTTTGGGAATGGGATAACGACATGTTTATCCTCATCATTGTCCTTGGGCTGACCACCTATGAAATATTATCTTTGTTCATGGGATAATAACATATGCAACCTATAAGATCATAGAAAATGTATCAATACCGACACCATTTTTGGGTGATATAGATCCCACAATTCACATAATGAAATCATATATATATATATATATATTCCACAAGATCACAATTATTAATCATATCAAAACCCATGAAATGAAATTAGTATCATAAAAATTTCAATATATCATAAAATATGGAGAAGAGATATTTTTAATAATCATTTCCCTGTAGTATAAACCATTGATATAATCATGTTTCATAATAATTATAATACAGTATATCCCAAAAAAGTGAAATGTGTTTTATAATCATCATGACATCAAATCATTAACCATTTAGAGAATGAATTTAAATTGTATCCATATATAAAATCTTCATTAATATATAAATTATAATAAAATATTTATTCACTGATGGAGAAGTATTTTGAATGAAAACATCAAATATTTCTTAAGTAAAATAACAATTATCTAAAAATCACTACCCTAAAATATTTTCAAAATGATTATCTCTGAAAATAACATTGGAATAATATTATAAATTATTTGAAAATTCACATCCAAATTTTCATGATGAAAATATAATTTCCAGTTATAATATTTATTTTTAAAACATAGAAAATTTTTAAAATCCTTTTATTTGACAATAAAATTTAAAATATACAACAAATGATATTAAAAATAATAAAACAAAATAAACAAATTTTTTTTTCAAACATATAATTTTTGGAAATTAATTTTAAAAAATTATTTCATTGATATTTTAGAAAACCATTACTTTTAAAAATATTATTCAAAACATGTAAATCGAGCTTCAATGAATTTATTTGTTATAATGGGATAGAATTTTGTACATAAAGTATTTGTAAAAACAATGATTCTGTTTACATTGTTAGTAGAAGTCAATTAAAACTTCATCAAAAAACAACACGAATACTTCATTCAAAATAATTTTTTAAAAAATATAATAGGGGTCTAAAATTATTTTATAATATATATGGAAATTGTATATATTTTTTGAAAACATATTCAAAAAACATGTTTTTTAAAGAAAATATATTTCAGAAAAAAGAGTGAAATAATGTGGGATTTTCATAAAACCATGTTCATAATTATCAAAATAGATATTGATTAAAAAATTTGAAATGTTAAATTAATATGTAATTTATAATGGCATTGTTATAAAGTAAATTTTAATTATTTAGATTTAGATCATTATATTGTTTCATTGGAATCATAATCATAAACAATATTGAAAAAAGATGAGATAATAACATGAAATGAATTCCACTTTTGTAACCTTCAGTCATAATATCCATTATTGAATAACATTAAATGATACATAAAATATCACGAGGATATATGAATTCATTAAATTACATTTCAAAAGGACTGAATATACCACTACTGAAATTATATAAGTGCACGTCATAAAATATGTTCAAAAGAAGGAAAATTTAGACTAAAAAACCATTACTGAACCCATACAGTTTGTATTATAATATCCATGAAAGAAGAATACTAAAAATTGTATGTATATGACAATAAATTTTGTTAGAATAATACTAATTTACATTCAAGGAAATTTTATAGACAATAAAGAAGAAAGATGTGGGGAATTTATCATGGGTTTGACAAAAGTAAAAAGTGAGATGGAAATCCCTTGATGATTGAGTAGCATTTGAATCATAATCACTATCAAGTAATAACATAAATTGAAAAATTATTTATCAATAAATGAGGTATATTAATGATGAAATATATCATTAAGAAATATACACACCACAAAAAATAAATGAGTGGTGAGTAAGGCTTAAGTCACTCGGAAAAAATGTGAAACTAGAAATCCCCTTAAATTAAGTCTTGCGTTATGTCACACTTATTCATTATTACATTATAATAAATATAATATAATTATAAATATTTCCTTAAACCATTTTAATATATATCATATCATATATTATAACCTTATAACCTTTGAATACTTGGGTATTGACATTTCCGTGTTAAAGTTAAATTTTTGGTAATAACCAAATAGTTTTTCGTAAATGTTTTATTTTGTTGTATTTTTTGGATTATTACTATGATAAATATTTAATAATATAAATAATGTAAACCATGATATAAATATAATATATATTTACTGTATATTTATTTAATATTAACTATAAAATATATAAATAGAAAAATAAATACACCGTTTATGGAGACAGTAAGTGGTATGTATGCATGAACGTTGTATCCATTTTTTTTTTCTGATTCATAGAAATAAGATAAAATGATATATTAGCATACAAAAATTATTTTTAGGTCATATATATATATATATATATCATATTTCTATTAAACCCATTCTTAAAAAATTCTATGTAATTCTTTAATGAATCATATCACTTCGTGAGGTGATAGTCCATTGTACACACGAAAAATTTTATTATATTCCCAAATAAAGGAAATCTTAAAGATATGTGTGATATAAATATTTAAAATTTATAATAACATAAAAAATATAAAAAATATAATATATAAAAAATATTTCCATCCTTATTACAAATTGTGAATGGTGGTAATGGAAAAATGAACGACATTAGTATGTGGGGTGGTAGTCCTCTGTACACACGAATGACGATTTGGTAACCCATTTTATGGAAGTGTATGTGGTTTTAGGACATATAATTAACATAAAACATGTATTAATATTTAATATATTTGTTTAATATTATAATAATTATATAAAATAATTTATTGGGTTTGAAGAAGAAATAAAACAAAAATGTACATTGGTGAATTTTACATATTCATTGGGTATTTATTATTGGATTGAACCCAAATACATCGTTGGGTGGATTTATGGACAATGAAAGGATTATTGGATTATATTAGGGGAGTGGAAAATATATTTTTTAGGTATTTACTGATCAAATTGTTTTTGATGGCTTCATGAGAGGGAAAGAGTGGATAAACTTTTATATGGGCAGTGAGGGGCACACTAAGTACTTTTTGTAAGATTGAATTCTACCCACATTGTTCTTTGTCATATTGATCCAATAATGAACCAATATAGATCTTATAAAGTATAATTTTTATATATATACATAAAATGTGTTTTATATAATAATCAAGGACATTAATACCCTTAGGTTTAATGGTTAGTCGTAGGGTGAACTCATTTTTCTCCAAATCACCATTATTAATTTCAACTACATTAAAAAATAATTATATTCAAATATTTTGATTCTCATTTAATAAATTTTAATATTTTTTGATTCTATATTGGGAATCAAAGTTTCCCAATTCTATACACATATACGGAAAAAATTTATTTAAAATCATCTGAGAGACACGTCGAGAAATTTGGGTTTTCATGAAAAAATGACCAGACATTTATGAAGAATTTATATCAAACTTCAAAATAAGATTAATTAAAATTAAATAAATTATATTAGTAGATATATAATTGATGTAATTTTACGTTAATACCGATTTAAATTATATTTTAAATATTTAAATAATTTGAAAAAGAGGGTTTCAATTAAAATTTAGTATTTTTAAGTATTCATCAAGAATACATTTAGAAAAAGACATAATTTTCTGTATAAAGTAATATTTTTACCTCTTCTCTATAAAACAAATATTACGAATGTAAAATAGTTTATTTAACATATAATATATAAATATTATTAAACCTATTCATCAAAAGAGGATTGATCAATTTATTGAAAGAAAAAGGTTTTGTGTATAATAAATTAGTTTTTCAGAAATTGAATTTCATTATTTACAACTATTTCTTAATTTGAATTATAATTAATTAGTTAGTAATGAATTAATTTTATAAAAATAAATATACCAAACATTCATAATTTATGTAATATTTTTCTTACCCAAAATTTCAAAATCTAGATGTTAACTACAATAATATTCTAATAATATCATACAGTTTGATTTAACCCATTGTTACTTGTAACATAAGTTGGGCTCTATATTTTGAATAACACAACAAAAAATAGAGTTTTGTGTAATGTAGGCTTGAATTTGTGTTACTTGTAATTAATTAAAAAATTAGTTCTTCATGTCACATTTAATATTAGAAATATTATATTTATTTTTAATTAAATTTTCAAAAATTATTTGGGTTTAACACTATCCACTTAATTTTCGAGGTGGCTTGTGATAATGTCTTATGAAAATTTTCAAGAAATACTTTACAATAGGTTAATTATGTTATGATTCCATTATAAATGATTTAATATTCTTTTGAAACACATATATATGGTAAACATTGTGGGTTTTTATGTTATACACCAATAATGAATTAGGTGGTGTTTTATATCTCATAATTTTAGGATAGCACATGGGAGGTTAAACCTCGTCAAAAAGGTTTTAAGAGATGGGTGGATATCCAAATACCATAATAGTCATGACTGCATTTAGATTTGTCAAATATTTTTTATATATACATGATTGAAAATAACTTTTCTCGCATGTTTTTACATTGTCATACTTATATATATATTATATGAAATGGTTGTGCATCAACATGAATGTAGATAGAGTCAATCATAAATTTATGCATGTACATGATTTAGGGTTTCTATTTTCAAATGATTATGTATGAAAATAATTTTGGATAGTTATGTTTAGAATTTTATTATGTTTTATTCATATTTATATTCCAAATTCATATGTTTATGTTTGTTTTCATAATTATTGTCTCATATTTCCCACATTATTTACTAATGTTAGGCAAAAAGTGTTATTTCTCGGATCATGTTTCTTTTAATATGTTTTTTCTAGTATGATTCATTTTTGTTATGAACCATGATTGTTTTATTATATGAACTTGATCAAATTATTCTTAATAATGATATTTTATTATTATGTATTACATTTATAATTTTTTGCCCCTTTAAGTATCCCATTTCGTAAACATAAATTCCTTGGTATATGAAAAAGAAAACTATCTTCGAAATGTATAAAATGATATAATTTTTATAGAATTATCAATGAAATATTTTATAATTATTAAAAAATGATACCACCATGTCTCTAATATATAGAGACACTAGCCCATTGGGTTATGAGATTGATTGCAATTGTTAAAAAAATGATCAAATTATGTAAATGATGTAACATATATGTGTCTCAACTCATCATATAAAATATTAATACCCATAATTCATTATATAATTTGAAATAACTACCCTCTATTTCCAAGATAATTATCATCACTGAACTCATATAAAACAGGTTTTGAGATCAATATACCAAACTATAGGGAAAAGATCATTTAGTAGTGTAGTATTAGTAGAAATTTTCAAAACCACCAATAAATGTTTCATTTTAAAATTTTATTGTAAATTTTAAAAAAACATCACTAATTTAGGAATTATTATTAAAACTCAATTTTATTTTTCAGTGTTTAAATCCATTAAATTTTTTAAAAAATATCATTTGATTTTCATATTCATTTATTTTTAATAGAGTTTGTAAAAAATATATTTATTTGAGGAATTTTATAAAAACTCACTATAAAAAATATTGATTTTTATTTACTAAGTGACATTGAAAAAAAAATTAGCTTTAAATATTCATAAATTTTTATCTTATATTATGTTTATACTACATGTAATATAAAACAAAAGATTTTTAAATGAAATTTTTATCCTATTGGATAATAATTTGGTAATAGTTAATAATAACGTTTTTATTAATATTCTGGGATAAGATGAAAATATGGATTCGACAACCAAAAATGATGAAATTTTATTATGGATTTCCTTATGGTATTCTAAACCTATACAATAAAATCATATTAATTGATCTATTAAATGTTTCATAGGAAATATTTTACCACATGTTTTCATAATCAAAGGTTACATTGAAGGCTAGAAAACAGAGTTTTATGTTAATGTACTCCAATTTTGTATAATTAAAATACATTCTAAATTCATTTAAGAGGGGATTAATTTTCCTTTTATGGGTTCTATGATTTCATTCCCTAGGTTTTCATTCCTACTTATATTATGGTGTTATAATATAATATGTCTTCCCTCATTGGTGATTTATCTTTCTAATGATTCATATATGTGATTTTATGATTTATATTCTTTCAAATTAATTCATATTACTTAATATATTGAATAATTTTTAATACATAGTTAATCTTTTTTCACATGAAACGCTAATATTATCTTTTATTTCACACAAAAACGAGTCCCTTTGATGACTTATATAACATGGAAGCTTGAGTATTATCAGGATATAATATAATAATAATATTAGTATGATAATTATAATTTTAATACTAATATGGTGAGAATAAATAATATTTCATAAACAATAAAATTATAGTTTACATAGTTTTATAAAATTATTTCTCTCTTTACTAATTATTTATAAATTAAAATAAATTTCAATAGAATATAAAGGATGTGTTTTTATGAAAAACTATTTTTATGACAAGAATACAATTTTATCATATTAAATTAAATTTATAACTATTTGTAAAATAAGTTAATTAAAATTATATTTTATATATGAAATCAATTTTTTAATTAATCTAATATGTTTTATAAGATTAGTATAAGAATAAATCCAATTTTAAGCATAAATTGGCTATATTTTTCTAAATAGTAGTTTCCACCGTTAATGGAAGAGTAGTTTAAAAATAGACTTTGAAACATTTTAAATTTTTATTTAAAAAATCTATCTTCATTTTTAAATCGGGCTATCAAAATTTACAATGGGGGTTTTAGGTATTTTTCAGGGATGTTCCATGTTTTGAGTAATCGTGAAAAATACTGTTTTATATTTGAAAAATCATTTTTCATCTGAATAATTTATAGTTTTAAAATATATATTTATTTGAAATAAAACATTAATTAGAAAAAAATTATATCTATTAATATAATTCAGGTAATTTAAATCAATTTGATATTTATATTTTATATAAAAAAAATTCAAACTTTCAAACTTTTTCACTTAAAAAAATCCACATTCCCATTTTGTATGTGGGTTTAATTTTATATTAAATACTTCCACATATGTTAATAGAATTTTAAAAAATGAAGATTATATATTTTAATATAACTAATTTATTATTTATAATATGGTATACTATAATTTTTACCAAATCTATTAGTGAATGATATTAAAATAAATTAATGTGATTAATGTGAAAATGATATTACTTAGTTGTTAAAATTAAATCTACAGTTGTAAAATGATGTAAAAACTTATTATAAAATCAATATAATAGATATTACTAGACCATGTAATAATGTTTTTAAAATTAGGTTCATTAGTTTAGGCACAAGTTGTAAGGAAGATCTCCCAATGGTGTTTACTATTTTATATTTATAGGAATGCCACTCATCATCCACATTAAAAAGGCACTTGACCCCCTCACTTCTTCACATCTATAATGACCATTTGGAACATAATGAACCTAAAAATAGAATAAAAACATACATATTCTAATCCTATAAGAAAAACATTTTTCAGAAACTCAACAAAGAAATTCATTTGGTGAAAACCCAAATGAGTTACCCGAACAAAATGTAACATTGGTCAACGTTCTTTTTTAATTTATTTCTTCACCAATCCCTTAATATGATTTTATATCAAGATAATATAAGTAAATTAGTATCTTAAATATATTTATATTTTTTTATGTTAGGCTTTATACATACACCAATAAACACTTCTATGAAATGGGTTAATAAATGACCAACAATGGGTACTAGAGACCACCACATCGTAAAAATTTATTATTTGTTTGTCCTTTACCACCACTTATGGTTGGGAATTATGATAGAAATAATTTTTTAATATTGTATATATGATATTTATTATGTATTAATACCAATGGTATAATTATATGACATATACCTTAATGATTTCCATTTTTTGGGAATATAATAACATCATTTGTGGTTGAGTTGAGTACCAGCTCCGCTAAGCGATCTGATACATTAACACATTACATAGAATGTATTAAGGGTGAATTTAGAAAAATAATATAATTCAAATAGTTATTATATTTATTAAAATTTATCTATTTTTACAAATAACATATCATTTTATTCTTTCCATTTCACACACTGAAAAATTGATAACATCAATCATGGACCTGTGGACTACCACCTCCTCGAAGTAATGAGATTCATTATTTTTATCACCACATCAAAAGAATTATTTATATAACTATTTATAAGGAATTCTCATTATATTTATTATATACTGGTAACTATGTAAAGATAAATTTTACACACCTTCTTTCAATAATGACCATCAAAGAATGTGAACATTCTCATCCGTACATGCGACTTACTGTCTGCATGATCTTAATAGTGGTTCCTTTTTCATAAAAATATTTTCGTTATGATTTAAAATGTATAATTTATATAAAAATTTGACAAATATTTTATATATAATATTCTATAGATATTTAAATAATGACCACATTGTCCATAGATGACCTATAAATGCTAGTTTTGACAAATAAGTCGAATATGGTCAAATCATATGACCTAAAAATTATTGATTGAGTAATTGTATATTATTCGATTATATGTAAAAGAAAATTAATAATATAATTTTAAAAGGTTATTAATAATGAAAATAATTAATATTATTTTATTATTCAAGATGATTGAGGATATTCATGACAAAACGAATACAAGGTGTGGTGTTTTCATCTCACTTTTTACATATGTGAGATATAAGATATATTCACCACAAAATTCTTTTTATTTTGAATCAAAAACCCATTTCGATATAATATATGTAATATTATTATAAATTAATTTTTTAAAATTTTCATTAAATTATTACAACTTTTGGAGATTCTGATTCAGTTGTTACAACAATTGCAATGGGTTTCAACTTAATATACTTTCAATTTCGGCTTATTAATTATTTTTCACCTAATTACCTATATATGGAGTATATAATACCATATAAACTGTTATACCATAAATATCAATTATTTTTTGATAATAAATTTTTCAATTTCTGTTATTCTTCCATTGAACTCATGATACAAAAGTTACTCAATTAGTAAGGGGCTTTCTCATCTCACTGTTATTTATGTGGGATATCTTCCATATTCACAAATTGTTTTGGTTTGTAGTGTATATACATTCAATGAATTCATTATATTAATCATATATATTCATTTATTATGATTTACATATTCATTTTTTAATATTTCTTTTATTGTGTTTATGATATTAAATTTACCAAAGATGTAAAGGATTTTATTTCACAATTTCCCTACTTTGAAATATTTGTTACGTTATACAAATATTTCCTTTTATGAGGTGTATATAATTATATATTGAAATTATATATCTTTAATATAATTATTATCATGATATTATGAGACTCTTATAATTTTATTCCTTCATAAGTATTATAATTCAAATATTTCAATGTGGTATCAGACACATTGAAATGTTTAGATATTATTTTCCTCAAAAATATGTTTTTGAACATTAATTTTATTTACATTCATAAACATAAATATAAATTGTTTATAAATGTCCAATATTTGGTATTTTAAGTATTTATACATTATAAATTATGTCTATTTATTTATTATGGTATTTAAAGATATGTTTATGAAACATGTTTCATTTTCATGGGTTAATAATGCTTTAAATAAATTGTTATGGAAACCTATTATTTTACATGGGTTAATAATTTTTCAAAGTGATTGTTACAGAACACATTTATTTTACATTGTTTAATAGTCTATCAAATAGATTGTTGGGGAATTTGTTTCATTTCCATGTGTTGATCACATTTCAAATAAATTTTCAAAGAACCCATTTGTTTTTCATTGGTTAATCAAGATTCAATGGGATTGTTAAAAATTACCCATTTCTTTAAAAGGGGATAATTGTGTTTCAATGAGATTTTCAATAAAAACATTTCTTTTACATGATTTTATCATGTTATAAAAGGTAAAATGGTTGTGCCTATGAGTTTATTATGAAATGAATGATTTTTTGTGTTATGATTTTGTAACGGTACATGGACTTTTGATGAGAGATTTCATGATAAACCAACAGTAGGTGGTTCTATGATAAATCAATGATAGGTTGTTATGTGATAAAAAAATGATATGTGGTTACCTGATAATCCGAATATGGGTGGGTCTGTCATAGTCCTATAATGCATAGGGTATAAAAGTATATTGCATGGTTATTCTATTTATAAGAGTGAATTTAAAAAGATGCCTCATGTATGTACATGTTTTTTGTTATTTTTATATGTTTACAATGTTTCTAATGATAATTATTGATATCACGTGGCTCATTGTGTAACACCCCAAGGTTTCGTACTACATTATCTCTTTAAAATAATTCAATAGCTTGCACCTCACACAAATCTGAGTTTGAGAGCACGACGACTTACCAAACTAGTCTTTCAATAGTAGTTATGTATAGTATTAACTGAATATTGAATTTTATATATTTTATTTAATTTAATCATCCATATTATGTATTTATTAGACGTAGTATAAGAACACATTCATTTTTTCAGATAAAGGATGTATTTTTCAAAAAATGAAAATTTACTGCCTTTTAATGGAAACCCTTTTTAAATTCAATATTTGAAACTTTTATATATTCAATTAGACAAAATAAAATTCTTATTCAGAATCGAGACCAAAAAAATTTGTATTGATTAATTTTTGGTGTGTTTATGATAACTTTCATGTTTGTGTGAATAGTGAAAAATACTAAATTTTAGTTGAAAACATCATTTTTAATCCAAAACATTAATAGTGTTCAATTATACATTTGAATGGTTTGGAAGTATAATTACTTTATTTTTTTCAATTTAATCGAATGTTGGACATTGGAATAAATTTCATTTTGAAATTATACATTACCAAGTGTCAATCTTTTGGTATTTATTTTTTCTTAAAAACACACTATTTGGTTTGACAACGAGAAATAATTTTAAATAAATTAATAATACTTTTATTATTTTTAATTTGGTAAAATAGAAAATATTATTGAATTAAAAATATCAAATATATCTTAGGATGGATTTATGGTATTTTTCGGAAAAACATATATTTTTGATGAATGTTAAAACCACTTATTAGTAGTTAAAAAAACTGAGCTTCTCATTTAAATGATATTTTACAATTTTATTGAATTGAATTTAGAAAATCTGACATACATGGTTATTATTAGTAAGTAAAATTTGGTTCAATAAGATGAAAATGTTTTTTTGGTGAATATTAACTTTTGACTTTTATTTACCGCACTTAAAGGTAAATAGGGTAATATAAGGTAAAATGAATACTATAATATTATACAATTACATGAACACTTGTACTAACCTTATTGGATGAGTAATGGCCGACCATGGGCATCCTTGGAATGATTTTTGGACCCCATGGATCCACTTAAGAGTGATAATGACACATTATTTTAATTAACTTAATGAAAAGACAAAAATGACATTAACAAATATCTTTCAGCATATCAATTTTTAATTTTGGTTATAGAAGTAATAGTTTTGAATATAAATATTAATGGTAAATATAAAATTATTTTGTACAGTATGGTATTTTATTTATAATTTGTAGACATCATATAAGTTAAATTATTTATGACACAATAATGATGAAGTATTCACCTCTTTAATAAATGATTTATATAAATAAGATTATATATATTAAAACAATATCCAAAACATGTCTTATTCTTATTAGATGATTTTGTTTCATATATTAGTCCTCTTATATTCGACATTAATTAGTTTTTGACCTTCTGAAACCGAAAATTTGTTTATAGTAAAATAAAATTTTCAAAAATTCATAAGGAGCCCCTCCTCCCCTCATAAAAGGACACCACTTCTAACCCATTAATCAAACCTATCAATCCCATTTTCTTGTCAAAAACCAACCAAAATAATCCCTTAATATCTCAATATTCCACCTATAATCCATTCCTTAGTCAGAAGTCACCTCAAGAAGTCCTTTTGGTTCAAACCAAAGGGAGTTACCCAAATTAAAGGTAATGGTTTCTCTTAACATCATTTCTTTTTATTTTACTTCTCCAACCCATAACCTCTTTTTCATCCATTATTTTATAAAAAACATAGTATCCTCAATATACTATAATTGTTTTATGAGAATTATTTGAACTACACTTACACACACCTCCATCTAATGGGTAAAGAACACATTGTTTCTGTGGATGGAAAACTAATGCCTCACAAAATGATGATTGCTAAATTATCTCCCACCAACTCTCATGGTGGCCATTAAGATGGAAATGTTTTTATATATGATAAAAATTATGTTTATGAATTCTTTATACTTCTGCATTTTCTACTTATATAATACCTTTATGGTTTCCATTATGGGTAAACACGATAATTTCAATTGAGGAAGTGCGGACTACCGCCCCTTCAAAGTTACATGGCTCGTTAGTGCCTTCTGTGGGACATATAAAGGTTGGATTTAATTATATTATATATTATATTATACTCTATTTATAATATAACTATGTATAATTATGTTTTAAATCCATTAAATTAAAAAATATAAATGAAAGTATCATTCATGCGTATGCACGGCTTAACGTCTCCAAGAACGGTGCATTTCATTTCTTATCTCCAAATTTTATGTACTTTTATAAAAACATATATATACTGGACATATAATATATATATTATATTTAAATCATTTATATATTTCTGTAGATAATGTAATTTTGACCACATGGACAAATTTTAATTATTTCAAGTTCATTTTTCACTCAAGTTCTGATCATCGATAAAATATCCAATATGAACTCAAATAATTAACTAATTTTTATATCAAGGTAATAAGTTATATAAAATTAATAATAAACTTGAGAATTGATCTTAATCAATTATAAATTAACTTATTTTTATTATTCAGTAAAAACATGGAACATACAAGACACGTCAGACTTGAGATAAGGGGTTTTTTATCTCACTTTTAATTCAGCGGGATTTACATTGTTCGCCACTTATTTATTACATGTGGTCTTGTGTATACATACATTTAATATATATTATCAGAATTATATTTACATTTATGGTGTTCTGTTATTCATTTGGTGGTTATTAACTTTTGTTCATATGACTCGATTGATGACAACATGATAAATTTTTTTCATATCACTATTTATTCCCATTAGATTCGTGCTATATTAGCCACTATTTCATATTGTGTGGTGTATTTACATCCCATGATTTTATTATTGTTTAAATATACATTAATTTATCAGTATTTACATCTTCATTATATGATCCTTCTTTCATGGGGTGTTTGTTTCTTGAGTTACCAAATTGGTAAGGGAATTTTCAATATCAATTTCCACCCATTGGGCTTTACGCTTGCATCATTGATTATATTTACTCCAAGATTATGTGTGTAATCACTATTTCTTATTTATATAGTAATTTACACTCCCATTTTTGTGGATATACTTTTGATACACATAATCACTCCATTTTTAATTTCTCATGTTATTGATATGAACTTGATAAGAGTATTCTTAACACAATTTCCATTCATTGAGTTAAACATCCAAGTCATTGGTGTTGTTTTTACAAGAATATTTGTGAATGTATTCTAACTGATTTGCACTTAATATCCAATAATATTGAGTGAATTTATATTTTACACATATAATTATGTCATTTATTTATTCTAAACCTAAGGATACGATCTTTATAAGCGATTTCAACTCAATTTACATTACATTGAGACTTCATTGTTGTTATACTCTAATTTACTATTCTATGGTGTATATAACATACTTTGACATAGTATATCACGAATTACTTTATTCTCATGATATTACAATGTTTTTATTACCTCAATTATTTTTATACTTGTGTCTCTCTTTCAGTAAGGAACTCTAACTAAAATATCATTTAGAATGTCTTAAATATTTATTCTTCTGAATATTTCTCATTAAAGCACACATTTTAAAAATGGATTGAAGGATTTATTTATATGGACATTAATATTTAAAAATATGATTCCTTTTAAATGTATCACAGTGGTATAGGACACTTTGACTCAATAATCTATTTTAAACGGCTTCCTTGTAAATAGTGACTTTTAAGTGTTTTCAATAAAAAGGGGGATTTTTCTCTCAAATAGATTGGATGATTATTATCATATATGTCAATATACATCAGTATTTTCTATTGAGGTTATTCTATTATAATAAAATCTGTCATATTGTATTGAATGAGTTATGTTTGACTATAGATGTGATATTTTTATAACTTTCATGGTTTGTAGTTAAAATATTGACATTTTTTATGCTAGTTTTTATACAAATGTTTAGAATATGGTTCAACCATTTCATATGAGGAATTCCATTGACATAGAAAGTGATAAGTGTAGAATTCTATAGCTCCTCGATGCATCGGTAGGTCTCATGAGATGAATTAGTGTATTGGCACAAGGCCTTGAAAAAAATCATATTTGTAGTCTTGGAACGAGGCCTTGAATAATTGGTTATGATGTCCGACATTATGTATTCCATCAATATGAGAATATTTATTGATATTTCATGTGGTTATTCAACTAGTAGAATAACCATGACTATGTTTTATTATGTAATTATTTACTCAGCTCATATTCATACCATAAGGTGTTCATGTTAATTATTTGTAATTGCATGTGTTTTAAATTATTCACCATACCTAATGTTTATGTTATATTTCGCTGTATTGATTACTCTTACAGAGTATTTGATCTCACCCCTTTTTTAGGTTTCATTTTTCCATGATATGATTAATTTATTTATAATTTACATTTAGGCATAATCTATGAAGCTTGGAAGTTTCTAATGGAATAATTTAGTGTTGTTTTTCTTTTAAAGTTGTAATGGTGAACTTAGGTATGTATCTTGTTTCCAAGACTAAAAAACTGGTCCGTCCTTTGGGACTTGATTCTGTGTAATCCTGCCAATGTATTGAAATAATGCACCGACTCCAGGATTCTATGGCCAGGGCATCACAGTTGGTATCAGAGGAATTTTAGTACAAACCATGGAAATGAGATTTAGATAAACTCTGATCAGAGCACATTACCCTAATATAAAATTTTAGGATTAGTATATAAGAATGTCCTATAATTTTTGTAATGTATAGATTTTGTGTATTTTATAAGAATTACATCCCTGTCTAGATATGAGTAGGTAGAGGCGGCTCTATCACAAATGAACTTTGGAGTGAAAACTCCGACAAGGAGTTTCTGGTTGACCCGAGGTATCCTAGTACATGACAATGGACCTTGATGCACTCTAGGTTACAACACTCATGGGGGGTATCCATAACATAATTTACATTTTCATAACAAAATTATTTGAAGGATTCGAATATAAGATGAGATTAAATGACCTTGGTTAATCCTAAGGTGTATCAAATTGAAAATAAGCTCTCATGATATTCTGTAAATGATTTTATGATTATTATTACTCACACAAATCATTCTGTTTTTAGTCAATGGTTGGTTTCCAAGGAAGATATAGTAACATTGAGAATGATGAACATGATGGGAAAAGTGGTTGAAATGAGCAACATGATAGAGTTTCGATAGGCGTAAAAGATATCATGTTCATGCAGAATCAGTTTTACAAAAATATAATCAACAATATATATATTATCCAACTCATGAACTCAAAAAATAAGATAAAGCTGATGAATGATAAGAGCTTCAGCAGTAGAGACCATGGATAAAAGAAATGCCAATTTCTATCGTGCAGTAAATGTGGAAGGAGAAACCTAGGAATGTGTCTCAATGGAATAAATAAATTCTTTATGTTTGGAAAATAATGTAATAATATAATAATTTGTCGATGAAAAATGAAGAGTACTATGGTTGAAAATAAAAATGGTCCCCGGAATCCATTTACAGTCATTTGTCATAAATTTAGGGGAGTTGGACATTACCCTAGTGAATTCCCTATTCTATAAGATATCCTCTTGGTCAAAGAAGAAGCTATGTGGAAGTAAATGGTTTGTGAAATGTTTAAAAGTATTAGTTATCTTTGTTGGTGGGATTACATTGGAATAATTTTCTATTGTATGTGTTAACCTGATGTTTGTCATGTGAAAATGATATTTGAGGAAGAAATATCCTTTCTATTTATGATATATTTATAAATAACCATTTGGTTTTATATAATTCATGAATTTGAGGAAATTACAAGTTATTAAAATTTAGCATGAAAATGTGAGGTATGAAATAACATTTTTCATTAAATTATATTATGGTTATTTTGAGGAATTTATCTCATTTTGGAAATGTCTGTTTTTGAAAAAGGACTACACGTAGACAATGTGACAACCCGCCGCATCAGACAAAGTCGTTGGAATCGAACCCAGAACCAGAGTGCGAATGGGATTTATCACATTCCACTAGACTACGTGAAGTTCCTGGTCAGTGTGACAAATTCTTTTTCATTAAATTATTTTATTAATATGATTTGGGACATTATGTATTATCAAATGGATATCCTTAGTTTAGGAAAATGATTTGGTGATTAAGAGATAAATGTTATTTTGGAAGATATCCCCTATGTTTGGAACACTATATAACTAAGGAAATTAGAATACTATGGGATTTAATTTGAGGAGTAATGGTAGATAGTTTTCAATTTATTTATTGTGTATTTATAGTGATTTTTGTTATTTATGGAAATTATTAACCTATCATAGATAATACATGATTAGGTTAACTACTGTTATGTATGTGACTTTAAGAGTAGTCGATGTTTTTTGGAGATACAATTTAATGTGGAAGACAATATAATCAAATTATCTTGAGTTTTGGGTTTCAATCTTATTTACGATTATACTGAATAATTTTAAGGACAATTTTTCATATAAGGGTATTTGTTGATATTTTTGTATTGTTTGTTTAAATTTTGTAGCATAAGAGTAATATTTCTTTCTATATAGGATTTTCCTTTTTTGGGGATCATATGAGCATGTACTAGCCATTTTGGTATTGGTTAGTGTTTAATGATAAGGGAAATATATTTTTCATCCTTTGTGGATTATGTGATTCACTATAAGTTGATTGTAGCGATTCAAGAGTATCCAAGTCATCTTAAATACTCATCTTTTAGAGAAAAGATTAGTTTGTTGAAGAAATATATTAATATATTGAACTATATTTGTAAAGTAATACAATCTCATTAAACTCTTATTCAATCTCATATATAAATTCATCAACATTCTGAAAAGTAACTTTGAACAAAAATGTTTTTTGTTTTCTTTTCCTACAGGGTAATCAAAGACCTTTCAACCCATCACATGATTATAGCTTTCAGATCCTTAACATTCTCCTAATAATCTTCTTGATCACTCTCCATCTATACTTGATGATTATTTTTCTCTTCCATATCCTTGTTTTCTTACATGTAACCTTAGTAAATGTTATTTTCAGTAACCATCATACTTACCGCTATTTATTTAAAAATATAAGCCTCATTAATCCATTTTCGATGTGTGATTTCACTAAGATATTTTGAAATTTCAAAACCCAAGATTTCAATCCCGAGCATAAATTGTATGGAAGAAATCTTTTGAATGAGGGGAGGATGTAACACCCCAAGGTTTCATAGTACATTATCTCTTTCAAGTAATTTAATAGATTGCATCCCACACAACACTGAGTTCCAGTGCACAACGACTTACCAAACAAGCTGTTCAAAAGCAATTATGAATAGTATTAACTGAATTTTGATCATTATATATACCATATAATTTTAACATCTATATTTTGTTTTTCTAAGACATAATATAAGAACATATTCATTTTTTTCAGATAAAGGAAGTATTTTTCAAAAAAAATACTAATTTACAACCTTTTAAGGGAAAACCATTTTTTAATCCAATATTTTATAATTTTATATATTAAATTTGACAAAATAAACTTCTTATTCAGAATCGGGACATAAAAATTTAGTTTTGATAAATATTTGGTGTTTTTATGATAACTTTCATATTTGTAAGAATAGTGAAAAATACTAAATTTTAATTAAAAACATATTTTTTAATAAAAATAATTTATATTTATCATTTATAATTTTCAATGGTTTGGAAGTATAATTAGATTATATTTTTACCATTAAATCCAATTTTGTTCATTGCAATTAATTTCACTTTGAAATTATACATAAAAAAGTGTCGATCTTTTGATAGTTATTGTTTCTTAAAAACATGCTATTTGTTTCGCCAATGAGAATTAATTTTAAATTAATAAATTCAACATCTATGTTTTGAATTTGATAAAATAGAATTTTTTTTTTGAATTAGGAATACCAAATATAGATTAGGCTGAATTTTTGGTATTTTTATGAAAAAAATCAATTTTTGAAGAATAGTAAAACCACGTAGTTGTAGTTAAAAAGCTGACTTATTCATTGAAAGAAAATTTACCACTTTTCTGAATTTAATTTCAATATTCTGACATACATGGTTTTTATTAGTAAGTAAAATTTTGCTCAATAAGATGAAATTTTTTTTGTGCATAGTAACTTTTGACTTTTATTTACCGCGGTTAAAGGTAAATAAGGTAATTCAAGGTAAAATGAATATTATAATAATATAAAATTACCTTAAAAATTGTAATAACCATATTGGATGAGTCATGGATTACCAGGGTCATCCTTGGATCGATTTTGAGACCCCATGGGATCACTTAAGAGTGATAATGACACATTATTTTAATTAACTTTAAATGAAGACAAAAATGACATTAAAAAATATCTTTTAGTATATCAATTTAAACATGGGATTATATAAGTAATAATTTCAACAATAAATATTCATTGGTAATATAAAAGGATTTTCTAAATTATGGCATTTTCTAATAATTTTTAAACACCAAATACATTAAATTATTTATGACACAATAATAATGCAGTATTTACCTCATTAATAAATGATTTTAAAAAATAATATTTTTAATATTAAAAAAATATCCAAAACCTATAAAATTATTATCGGATGATTTTATTTTGAACATGAGTCATCTTATATTCTAATTTAATGAGTTTTGGACCTTTTGAAACCAAAGATGAGTTTATAATAAAATAAAAATTTCAAACTGTCCCAAAGTGCGCCTCCTCTCACATATAAAAGGACATCATTTATAACCCATTATTAACACCTCTCAAGCCACTTGGCTATTCCAACCCCTGCACAAATAATTTCCCATGGTCCCTCTATTACTCTTAGAAGAGTTACCTTAGATAGAAGTCACTTCAAGAAGTCTTCTTTGTTCAAACCAATGGGAGATACCCAAATAAAAGGTAATGGTTTCTATTAACATCTAATCTTTAATTTTAATTATCCAACCCCTAACATATTTATATTCCTCTATTTTATAACACTAAAAGTATCCTCAATATACTAGTATGTTGTTATGATAATTATTGAAACTATATTACACATAACTCCATCTAATGTGTAAATAAACACATTGTTTCTGTGGTTGGCAAACTAACGCCTCATGAAACGATGATTATTCAATATTCTCATACCGCCTCTCATGGTAGCCATTAATATGGAACATTATTTATATATGATATATAAGTTGTTTATTTTTTCTCTATTTTCCTTTATTTTTCATTTATAGCATTCATTTATGGTTTCCATAATGGGTAAATGTGATAATTTCATTTGGGAAAGTACGGACTACCTCCCCTCAAAGTGATATGACTTGTTAATTCTTTATTTGGGATGTATAAAGGATGTATTTAATTATATTATAAATTACATTATAATATAATTATAATATACCTATGTATCATCATGTTTTTATTCCATAAAAAACAAAATATAAATGAATGTAGCATTCATGCGTACGTACGACATTTCGTCTTTATGAATGGTGCATTTCATTTGTTATCTCCAAATGTTATGTACTATTATAAATAAAAATATCTACTGGATATATAATATATAAATGATATATAAATCATTTATATCATTCTGGAGATAACAGACCTTTGACTACATGGAAAAATTGTAATTATAACAAGTTCATTTTGACTCAAGTTCTGAACATCGATAAAATATCCAATATGAACTCAAATAATTAACTAATTGTTATAGAAATGTAATAAGTGATATAAAAGTAATAATAAAATTTAAAACATGTTCTTAATAAAATAGAAATTAGCTTATGTTTATTATTCAAGAAGAATAAGGAACATACAAGACAAGTCGGACTTGAGGTAAGGGGTTTCTTATCTCACTTTTAATTCCGTGAGACTTCTATTGTTCAACACTTATTTATTGCATGTGGGGTATCATATACTTGCATTTTATATATATTATTGTGATTATCTTAACATTAATGGTATTCTGTGATAAATTTTGTGATTGTTAAATTTTTTTCATACAAATTTATTGATTACAACGTGATAAGGGTTTTTCATATCAGTATTTATTCTCGTGAGATTCATGCTATATTAGCCACTATTTCCTATTGTTTAGTGTATATA
The DNA here is from genome assembly GCA_963277665.1 of Viscum album. Lineage (NCBI taxonomy): Eukaryota > Viridiplantae > Streptophyta > Magnoliopsida > Santalales > Viscaceae > Viscum > Viscum album. The sequence goes on along the minus strand of OY728135.1, from coordinate 1,736,925,973 downwards.
CTACCCCTGATAGTATTATAGGTGTTATAAAATTTAATGTATCATAATTTACATCTTCATTTTATGAATATTCATTCACGGGGTGTATGTTTCATTAGTTACCAAATTGGTAATGGAATTTCCAATTTCAATTTCCACTCATTGGGCTTTACGCATGCTTCATTGATTATTTTTAATCCAAGAATATGTATGGAATCACTATTTATTATTTAGGTAGTAATTTACACTCCTCTTTGTGTGGATATAATTTTGATACACATAATCAGTCCATTGATAATTTCTCAAGTCATTGATATGATCTTGATAAGAGTAATCATAACTCAATTTCCATTCATTGAGATAAATATCCAAGTCATTGGTGTTGTTTTTAAAAAAATTTGTGTGAATGTCCTCTGATTGATTTACAATGAATATCCAATCATATTGAGTGTATTTATATTTGACACACACAATTATGCCATCGATTTATTCTTAACCTTAGGATGCCGTCTTTATAAGGGATTTCATCTCAATTTACATTCCATTGCGACTTCTTTGTTGTTATATCCCAATTCACATTTATATGGTGTATATAATGTAATTTTACATATTATATCTTCAATCCCTTTATTCTCATGATATTATTAAGTTTTTATTACCTCAATTATTTTCATTCAAGTGTCTCTCTTTTGAATAGAAACTCCAACTAAATATCAATTTAATTGTTTTAAATATTTATTCTTCTAAATATTTCTCATTAATGTACACTTAATAAAAATGGTTTGAAGGATTTATTTATATGTACATTAATATTTTAAAATTATAATTCTTTTTAAAGGTTTCAATGTGGTATGGGACACTTTGATTCAAAAATCAATTTTAAATAGATTCCTAATAAATAGTGACTTTTAAATGATTTCAAGAAAAAGGGGGATATTTCTCTTAAATAGTTTTGATGATTATTTTCATATACGAAAATATCCTTCAATTATCTCAATTGAGGTTATTCTATTTTAATTCAATATTTTATATTGTACTGAATGAGTTATGTATGACTGTGAATGTGCTATTATTATTCCATTCATGGTTTGTGGTTAAAATATTGACATTTTTTAAGCTAGTTTCAATAAAAATGATTAAAATATGTTTTTTACCTTTTCATATGATGAATATATTGGACTTATTAAGTGACTGGTGATGCCCATTGTAGCTCCTCGATGCATCAATAGGTCTCATTTGACAGACTAGTGTCTTAACACAAGGCCTTGACAAAATCTTATTTTTAGTCTTCGCACGAGGCTTTGAGTATGTGGTTATGATGTCCAAAATTTTGCATTCCATCATTATGAGATTGGATATTGATATTTCATGAGGTTATTCAACTAGTAGAATACGCAAGATTGTGTTTTATTATAGAATTATTCACATAGCTCATATTCCTGCCATAAATTGTTAATGTTAATTATTTTTAATGGCATTTGTTTTAAATTATTCACCATGCCTAATGTTTATGTTATCATACGTTGTATTGATTAATATTAATGAGCATTGAGCTCACCCCTTTATTATGTAACATTTTCCCAGGATATGAAGAAGTTAGTTATTAGTGACTTACATGCATAATCTAGGAAGCTTGGATGTTTCTAATGGAATAATTTAATGTTATTTTTTTGTCAAGGTGTAATGTTGAACTTATGTATGTATTTTATTTCCACGACTACTAAAATGATCGGTCCTTTGGGACATGATTTTATATAATCATATCAATTAATTAAAATAATGCACCGTCTACTGGATTCGTTGGTCATGGCATTACACATTGTTATTGATTCTGATGACTGTGTATTCTTTTTTTGTGTTTTTATATATGATAATCCTGGTTTTAATAGGTATGATTTATTTTATGATTATATCATGCACTTTTATTGTGTCATCATACACTTATTCAATCCTATTCTTGTTGATAACATTAATTTGTTAATTATTTCATTTTACATTTAAATGCATTTGTGTTCACCCTTATTATGTTTCCATTTCACCAGATTTTATAGAATGATAATGGTTTATATCTATAAAGGATTTCACAAGGATTATGTTGATGAATTATTGAGAAATTAGAAACCCATGGTTAAATGGTATTAATCAATAACACAAAACATGGTTTATCTAGTGCTTGGGATTTAACCACGCCAGCTAAAAATGATTGTGAATACCCCCTTTTTCAGTGCTAAAAATGTGTTGTTAAAGGGTGACGTTTATAATAATATTTTTACAAGATCTAATAAAAGTCCACCCTTTACCTATTCTTTTTCAAATAACTATGATAAATGTGGTATTTTAATTGCAAATGATAAAAATTATTGTTAGGGGGGTGGTCGTTATCAGCACATTTTTAGAAGCACTGATAATCCTCCCACATTAGGAACTCTTTTCAGCAGCACTGATAAATGTATAATTCATAAAATAAATTAATTAATAATAATTTATTAATATATTTGTATATTAATATTAATATAAATATAATATATATTTTTTAAAATATGTTTTATATTGGTAAATTGGTATTTGCACATAATATATAAGATATTTTTTGAAGATTGATTATAAAATAATTAAATTTTTTTTAATTAGAGATGATCATATTATTACCGATTATTAGTAATTTATTATTAATGTGATGATAAAAAAATATAAAAATATTAATAAAATATCTAAAATAAGTTGAAAATGTAACTAATACTTAAAAGGACGATTACTTTTCATCCAGATGTCTGTTTGAGCTTCAAACCAAATAAAATCGAATCTCGTGATGTGGTTTACACCCTTAGTGACACAGGTAAACCTATGGCACATTTTTGAGGACAATAAAGACCCAGAAGGTCCCCAAAACAAATTATTTGGTATGGGTAACCCAATTTTTAACCTTCGAAGGATTTTCAATTTCATTTAAGGGGTTTGATTTCTTTTTTATTGTAATGACTAAATTTATTAAAAGGACATACATTCATGTTGATATTTTAGTATTGAAATTTTATCATTTTTATCAATTTAATTTTATTTATAAATAAATATATTCTTGTTTTCAAATATTTACTTATAATAATTCACTCATATAAATATATATATCAAAATAATTATAAAAAAATGTATATTATAATATGTGTAAATTAATACATATTCAAAAAATGTATTAAAAAATTTTCAATAAATATTTTACATTATATATACATATATATATGCATTAATAAAGGGAGAAATAGTTATATTATATTTTAGTATATATTAATGAATATAGTAATTAATATATTTAATTAAATTTAATTATATATATATTACACACACATACACACATATATATATTGTATAAATGTATTTTAAAATATTTATATAAATATATTTAAATGTGTGTGTGTAAACTAAAAAAGAACTAATAAAATTTGGTGGGGTGAGATTAATTGATAAGGGAGTGGGGGTGGGGCACTGTTAAATGGGCCCTGAAAGTGCTAATAAAGGGGTTCGATATCAGAGGTGTCCGAAAAAACATAATATTACCCCTTTAAAAACACTTCCTTTATCAATGCTGAAAAACACTATTAAAAGGGGATTTTAACAGAAATTTTTTAGTGATATTTAATGTTTCTACCTTTTAACCACACTCAGAATGTCAGTTCATTTTTAGCACTGATGAAGGCATATTCAAGCATTGGTAAAGGCCTATTTTTTAGTAGTGAATGTTAATTTTAAATTCATGTGAATTTTTTATGTAGTAGTTTTTAAAATTACCTAATACTATAAACCAAAAAGTTCATACATCATGTAAGTGTTCCATGATTTTATTTTTATGTTTTAGTGTTTCGATCGAAAAAATTTGGGCTATAATTATCTGCATCGTTGTGGGGAATTTAATATAATGGAATTCCGCACTGGATCTTGGACTGCTGGCCATGGGAAGTTATAGTTTATATCAAAGGTTGTGTAATATAAAAGTAGATATTTTTATGTTTTCATTTGAGGTTATATTAATTGTTATCTAAACTATCACATGGATATTATATCAAGGATTACCATATGTTCAATGTCTTAGGAAGCGCTATTTTTTGTTTTTTAGTAGTAAATTTTTTGGGGATATCAATGATGTTTTTGAGAATTTTTTGGGTTGAGGTGTTTGTATCCCCTAGGACATACATGATTTTTATCGGAGGATTTATTTTTCAGGATTAATGAAAAAGGAAACAAACCATATGCAAGGAGAAAACATGTCACATCTGACTATGTGGTGGGGGTTGAACTCATGACTGAAGGCTGATAATGTTTTTGTGAACTAACTCTAGACCACATGATGTATTAATTAGAATGTAATTTTTAATATGTAATGATTAATTTTATTTTTGAACAAATAATGTTTTATTAGAGGAATAATGGTTTATTTATACTTGAAAAATATATGTTCTAATCCATTTTATCTTTGGGTTTCAATCATAGTATATAAATGATTTAATAATTTTAAGGATACATATGTATGTAATAATTTTCATCCAAATTTGGGTATTAAATTTTATTATTAGATTATCATTTGAAGGATTAATCCTTTTGGGATTTATCTTACCATATGATAACCATTTTTTAATTTGTTAATTTATAGTGAGAGAAAGAATAAACATTAAACTACATTATATTTATCTGATCTTTACAAGATTATTTTAGTGAATCAAGAATTAAAAATTCATCTTCAACACTCAAAATTATGATTAAAAATTATATTACGGTGGAATCTCATAAATAGATAAAATTATACTAAAAAATTAAATACATCTATATATTTTCTTAGTATAGATGCTAAGATAATCCCTCAACTCCATAAAAATGATATTGAAATAAAAGTATTATATTATTAACATCAATTATGATTAAACAATGTTTTTTTGAGCATCATATATTTATGTTTTTAGGTCTCCTAACATTCCATTGATCATTCAACTATTTCAGATAAATTACGTTAATCAATATGTAATGACCATAACTTTTTATTAATATTTGTTTCCTAAATATTGTGTGTTATTTTATTTTATACTAAACAAAACTATATTCATTAATTAATGAAGTGAGTATAATTAAATTAGACCATTGGGTTTCACTTTTATTTGACCGTTGTAAGATAAACACTTAACGTTGTAATTTTTTTTGTATAAATACAACTGATCTTGGTTAATTAATATAGAAAGAAGATTGGATGGCCACATCCACTAGTATCGGGCCGATCAAAGCCCATCTAATAGAACTCGTGAAGGAGGTAGCACCACTGGGCTTTGCTATGAACCAAACCCAAGCCGAACAACATCATGTAAAGCTAGAACAAAATCTCTTTCGCGAGATGTTCATGCTGATAGAAATCACAACTTGGGAAATGTTGGTTCAGTTTCCCCAAGATTCTATCACCTTAGCACACCTTACACATATGTCCTATGCTGATGTTATAAGGGGCCATGTAACAAGACCATAGGTGCCATATGTAATCCTTTGATATAATTAAAAATTGTGATTTCTTCTAATGGGGATGTTTATGAATTTTTAAATGTCCAAAAAAATATAGAATGCATATATTTTATGTTTATAAAAAAGGTATATTTTAAATTATTTATGTAAACCATAAATAATTAATAATGTGTAATGATTTTCAAAAAATGGTCTTCTATTGTTGTGTTCGGTAAGAAATTTAAATTCTAATAAGATCAACTTAATTTTTTCGGAATAGTAAATTATGAATAGTGATTTTATGCGTATGATTAGTAATGTCACCAAATGGATTATGTAACATCACTTAAGAATGTATTGAAATAATTTATGCACTTTGATTAAGTAACACGATTCATTAAAATAGGTAAATAATTGTTTCATAAATTATTAGTCAAGTATTAGTTTTTTTCGGGAGAATAGTGTTTTTTGATTAAAAATTTAATTGAAAATATTTATAAAATTGTCTTTGTCAAATGGAGTTCATTTTTGAATTAAAATCATCGATATTAGATTACGGTGATTTTTTGGGCTTTTTCTGAAAAAAATGACTTTTCAGTGAATAGTGAATATACAGTATTTAGTTTCAGGTGTTTAATGACATCATTAAGGTTTTAATAATTATTTAATAATTCGGGTCGACTTATGAATTGTAATATAAGGCATGATGTGTCCCAAGTGGCCAATACCATGGGTAAGCCCATGGTTTCGCCAATACCACCGATGAGATGTCCCTAGGCAATTAATGATTTGATCCCTCACTTCCCCTATAAATACCAAGCCTTTCCCTCATCCATTTCATTCCAAAAACCATTTCAATGATGTTACAGTCTCTTTAGCTCCCTAGGAGACCTCCCAAGGTTCCCTCAATCATCCCAGGGTCCCAACCTTCAATCTTTCGAAGTTACTCTTCAAGGTAAGGGATCCTTTCACCCTCCTCCTTTATGTCATGACTTCCTTTATGTTGTGTCTTCTAATTTCCACCTATTTATGTTGAGTGAATGTTCTTATATGTTCTCATTTATATTAATTTCATGTATAATAATTTAGAGACCCTTTCCTCTCTCATCAATTTGTTTTTCTGAATTTTTAAGTGACATCGTTAGGATGCCGAATATCTCATAAAGTTAATCACATATTCTCTTTTCTTTCATGTTTCATTTTCTCGCGGTAGGTCATTAAAATATTAATTCCATGATATTATTCAGTACCCACATTGTATTTTGAATTATTCATTAGTGGGAGACCTGTGTCCTTTCTCTTTTCAATGTTTTCTAAAACCATGTTTTATAGACGTTATGCTGTAGAAAATTCATCTCAAAATTTCTATCTCTTTCTCCCAAGAAATTATCCTGTTTTATTTATGTGAATACCCAAGACTGTTTATTTTCTATGGGTGTTCATAATTATATAAATATGATATATTTTATTCAGGAATTTGCATACATATATCCCTCACTCCCTTTCCTTTTGTTATATATGATATAATGATCATATTTTTAAGATCTTTTTAAACTTCATGATTTCAAACGAAACCCATTTCATTGATTCTATTTGGGTTATTTATGAAATGTTTTACTATGATCTATCTGTCTCACATGAATGTAAAGAAATATTAATGGTGAGCCCTGATAGCGCTCCAGTGGATTGGGTTAAGATTTAATCTCTAGAGACGACAAGATTTACGATACCTTGGTGAATAACCTTGGTAATTTTTATGGAACCTTGGGGATGTACCTTGGTGATATGTTCATGAATGTCTAAATGAAATTTTGAAGCCACGTATTCAAGTTATGATTCATTTTCATTTCGTTATGATATTCTTATTCTTTAATTTCTCTTGTCTTAATGTTTTATTAAATTTTGTATTGATATCACATGTAAACAGATTCCCTTGTTTACCCTTTCTGGGCCTTCTGCTCACCCTTTCCTTTGAATGTATGTCTCCAGGATATGAGATGCAGTAATTGTACTTAGGATGAACTTATGATGAAGCCTTAAAAGTGGATTAGAAGGATTTTTTATATTGTTTTTTGTTTTATTGTTCCTGATTTCCAAGACACTAGACTTTAAAGATCATACATATGTAAAATGTAATGAAAAGTTATGTATTAAAAAGGCGGGATTCCATAGTTGGTATTAAAGTATATTTTAGTTATTTGGAGAAATTATGATATGAAAACATTAGTTAGAATCATGTAGAAAATTTTAAATTTAGGAAAACTTCTTGGTATTTTGTTGAGTATTGAGTATGTGGTTTATCAAGAAAATTGATCCATGTTTGGATATGAACAGGTAGAGGCAGCTCTGTCACAAAGGTACCTAGGAGTGAAAACTCTGACAAGGAGTTTCGGGCATGATCTTGGGTATCTTGGTACATGACAATGGGCCTTGCTGCTCTCTTGGTTACAACACTCCTGGAGGATATGATTGGTTAATCGCAAGGATTTTATTAATAATTATGAAGGAATTATAGAGTAATGTGATTGTTTAAGAATGAAATTTTAAGACATAAAATCATTTATATTTAAAATATTCGTAAATGAAATAAGATTCCCACCATGATTTTATTCTGCTAGAAAATGGTGGGTATTTGGGGGTACTGTGCAAATGGTGACCGTAATGAACCATGCGCTGACGACCCTCCGATAGAAGCTGGAATGGAAAAATTCATGTGAATAATGAACCAACTGACAGATGTTATGAGAAATTACTTGAATCAAGGTGAGAATCAATCTCACCGTGAAGGGAAAAACATTCTGTTGAGTTCGTTATGCATCAATGACCACTAAACTCTAGTGGATTGACTGACCCATTGACTACTGAGCAGGGGTTCAACTCCATCGAGAATACCATTTCTATGCTCTGCTGTTCAGACCAGGAGAAGGTCGCCCTGGCTGTCTATTGCTTAGAAAATGAAGCTGGTCAGTTTTGGGAACTGAGAAAAATCATGAGGCCGTGATTAGAGGATGAAGGTATAGAGTGGGTATAGTTCAAAATGATCTTTTTCAATAATTATTTCCCTCATTCAATGAGTACAACGATGGAGAATGAGTTTCTTGAACTAAAGCAGGAGGAAAACGAATCTGTCAGAATCAATGAGATGAACTTCACCTGACATTCACAATATACCTCTAGCATTTTCATGGATCCATATGGTAAGGTTTATAGATTCTTCGGTGGACTAAGACCTAATCTACTGAAGAATATAGCCAACTGAAACTATGACAGCTATGAGGAGATCATGCAGAGTGTGGTGAAAGTTGAGCATGAGTTCAGTGAGAAAAAGTGGTCTCATTAATCAAACGAGGGGATGAGATCGATGGAGCCCAGCCTAGGAGGACCTTTGATCATGGAAGTGGAGGAAAGGAAGTTAAATATCCCATCTGTAAAAAATGTAGGACAAAGAATTTGGGGAACTACCTGATCATGATCAGTAAATGCTACATGTTTGGAAGACATGGCCATATTCCGAGGAATTGTCAGAGTGAGGTGAATCCTCAACATCCACACACAATTGACAATGGGAAGATGGTGCATGCCCTACCTGATGTCTAGTGCTTTAATTGTGGAGAACGTGGACACATTTCAAATCACCTTCCAAATCTGACGGAAGTGGAGGGGAACAACCATCGGCATCAGCAAAGGATACGGGGTCATGGACGTGCATTTTCGTTCACGACAGCTGATGTCGAATCTCCGAATGATGTGGTAGCAGGTACTCTTATTGTTCTCTCAAAGCTAGAAAGTACTTTGTTTGATTCTGGTTCTACGCATTCTTTTATTTCCTCCATGTTTTCAAAGACATTAGAATGAACCCTTGATTTTCTAAAGTAGAGTTATCATTCAAGACTCCTGGTGGGATTATCCAAGAATCATCAGTGTTTATAAACTCCAGAATTTAGTTTAGTGAGAACAATCATATCACAAATCTAGTAGTCATTCCCAAGCTAGAATTTGACATTATACTAGGGAAGGACTGGTTCTCAATGTATAATGCTATGATCAAATGTAGTAACATGGAAATCTCAGTAGTCTTGAATGGAAAAGCTATAGTTATCTACCGAGGAGAGATATCTCAACCCGATCTTTATCTAGAAGAACCTCTAATATCATTCTTTATGGAATTGATTGGTGAAGAAGAAGAAGGAAATGAATGTTTGAGGTTAGAAAATGTCCCCAAAGTCCAGGAATACATTAATGTATTTCTTGAGGAGTTTCCTCGACCTCCACTAGAAAGAGAGGATGAGTTCTCCATTGAACTCATACCTAGTTCTCATCCGATATCAAAGACCCCGTATAGGACGACACATGTGGAGCTAGAGGAATTAACAAAAAAACTCCAAGATCTTTTGGAGAAGGGGTTTATCCGAACTTGTGTGTCTCCTTGGGGAGAACCTATTCTATTTATGAAGAATAAGGATAGATCGATGTGGCTATGAATTTATTATAGAGAACTTAATGGGATCACAGTAAAGAACAAATACCCTCTTTCAAGAATTGATGACTTATTTGGCCAACTATGTGGGGCTCAATTCTTCTTTAATATTGATCATATATCTGGTTATTAGAAATTGAGGGTGAAGAAAGAAGTTATTCTAAAAACAACCTTGCGATAGAGATATGGGAATTATGAGTTTGTTGTTATGCCCTAAGGAATGACTAATGAACCTGCCATTTTTATGGATTTGATGAATAGACTCTTTAAGGACTACATTGATAACTTATTGGTAGTTTTTATTAATGATATTCTAATATGTTCCAAAAGTCATGAGGAGAATGAGGATCATATAAGGTTATTTCTCAAACTCTGTGGAAAGATAGTCTTTTTGGGAATTTTGGGAAATGTGAATTTTGGTTATAACAAGTTGTTTTCCTAGGGCACATTGTAACTAACGAATGAATCACAGTTGAACCTACATAGGAAAAATTTGCAGAGGAGTGGCCTCAACCTACAAAAATAACTGAGATTCAACATTTCTTTGGATTTTCATGACATTATAGGGGGTTTTTGAAAAACACTTCATGTCATTCTAATCCATTAACCATGTTAACTCGAAAAGGGGTCTAGTTCATCTTGGCAATGGAGTGGGAGGAATGTTTCCAAGAGCTGAAAAAGATATTGTTTACTGCACCCATGTTAACTTTGCCCTCAAGTTGAGAAGGATTCATTATTTTTAGCGATCAATTTCTAAAAGGGCTTGGGAGCGTCCTCATGAAAAATGACAAGGTCATTGCATATGCATCTTGACGGTTGAAGAATCATGAGAAGAATTATCCTATGCATGATCTGGAGCTTGTTGTGGTCATTTTTGTTCTTCATGAAAAATGACAAGGTCATTTCTTATGCATCTCGACGGTTGAAGACTCATGAGATGAATTATCCTATGCATGATCTAGATCTTTCTATGGTCGTTTTTTCTCAGATGATATAGAGGAAATATACTTATGGGGAGAAATGTGATATATACACAGTACATCAAAGTTTGATTTATATTTTTACACAAATGGAATTGAACATGAGAAAAAGGATATGGTTGGAAATTCTTAATGACTATGATTGTTAAATTCATTTTCATCGTGGAAGAGCAAAGAAAATAATTGTTGCATTGAGAAGGAAAGACCTAATAGCTATTTCTATGATGCAGATTTGAAGATATCAATTGATTAATGACCTTGTAAAGTTGGACATGAGAATTTTAAGGGAAAGAACATCATCAACCCTATCATGAATTATTTCTCAACAATCATTACTAATGAAGATCAAGAAATCACACTATAAAGATCCATTGTCATAGAATAATACTGAGGCTATAAAGGATGGGAAGTTTCTTGAGTTCAATATTGATCAAGAAGGTGTACTTAAATTTCGTACAAGACTATGTGTTCCATCTATTCCCAAAATAAAGAAGGATTTGATGGATCAAGCTCAAATCTCTACTTATTCTATACATCCTTGAAGAAAAAAAAATTATAGGGACCTTTGAGATCATTATTGGTGGGATAATATGAATAGGGAGATTGCTGACTACACTACAAGTTTCCTAGTATGTCAGAAAGTGAAGGCAGATAGACAACTGCCTAAAGGGGTATTGCCACCACTTCCCATACCAGCATGGAAGTGGGACAATATCATTGTGAACTTCGTCACTGGTCTTCCAATAACATCCACACGAAACAATGTTAAATGTGTTACTGTTGACCGTGTCACCAAGACTTGCAATTTTATCTCCATATGGGATGATTTCTATTTTGATAAGCATGCCATGATTTACATAAAGGAAGTGTTAAGGCTACGTGGAGTTCCACTTTCTATTGTATCTAATCCTGATCCAAGGAATACATCAAAATTCTGGAGAAGTCTTCAGCATGCTATGAGCACCAAATTGAATTTCAGTAAGGCTTAACACCCCCAATCATATGACCAATCTGAACAGACTATTCAAACACTCAAGAAAATGCTGAGAATGTCCTGAATGGAATTTAAGTCTGGATGGGATAAACATCTCACTTTAGTTGAGTTCTCTTACAACAACAACTTCCACTCGATCATTCAAATGGATCCCTATGAAGCTATATATGGGAAGCGATGTAGAACTCATACTTGTTGGGATGAAGCTAGTCAGAGAAAGCTTCTTGGGCCAGATCTTGTACAGGAGATGAATGAAAAAGTCAATGCCATCCAAAAACACATTAAGGCTGCTCAGAGTCAAAAAAAGAGTTATGCCGACAATGATTGATGAGACTTGGAGTTTGATATCGGTGACCAGGTCATTCTTCAAATTTCTCATTTGGAAGAGAAACATGATATTTGGGATGAATGGGAATCTCAGCACTAGGTACATTGGCCCCTATGAAATCATTGATCGTGTGAGAGTAGTGGCCTATCAGCTTGAAATTCCTCTAAATATAGAACAAATTCATGATGTGTTACATGTATCCCTCATGGGGAAGTAAATACCTGACCCTTCACGTGTACTAAACCTAGAGATCGTAAAATTGGAACATGACCTCTCTTATTAGGAGAATCTGGTGGAGAACTGGGATTAAGGAGACAAGGTTCTACACAACAAGACTACCAAACTTGTTAAGGTGTTTTAAAGGAACCACAAATATGAAGAATCTATGTGGGAACCAGAGGAGTCTATGTGGCAGAAGTACAAACACCTTTTCTCTGCTGAGGGTACGAGTTAAAAATTTCGGGGACAAAATTTCTTAATGGGGGAAGAATATAATGACCTTAATCATTTATTAATATTTTCTTCTAATTTTTTTTTTGTTTTTTTATTTTATAAAAAACAAAAATATATTCTTTAATTAATGAAGTGAGTATAATTAAATGAGACTGTTGGGTTCAACTATTATATGATTGTTGGTAGCTAAAATTTCAGCGTTACAATTTTTTATATAAATACAAGTGATCTTGGAAAATTAATATAGAAAGAATATTCGATGTCCCCATTCAGTAGTCTTGGGCCGATTGAAGCTCATCTGACAGAACTCGAGAAGGAGGTAGCACTACTGGGCTTTAGTCTGGACCAAACCCATGCCAAAATTCATTATGTGAAGCTCGAACAGAATCACCTTCACGAGATGTTTAAGCTGATAGAAATCACCACTCGAGGAATGTGGGATGAGACACCCCATGATTATATCACCTTAGCACACTTTACACTTTGGTTCTATGCTGGATTTATATGGGGCTATGTAACGAGACATTAGCTGCCTTATGTAATCCTTTGATATAAATAAAAATTGTGACTTCTTCTTATGGTGAAGTTTGTGAATTTTCCAATGTCCGGAAAAATATAGAATGTATATATTTGATGTTTAGAAAAAAAGGGATATTTTAAAATATTTATTTAAACCTTAAATAATTAATAATGTGTAATGATTTTCAAAAAATGGACTTATATAGTTGTGTTCATTAAGAAATTTAGATTCAAAAAATATCAACATAATTTTTGGTGAATAGTAAATTTTTAATAGTGATTTTATGCTTATGATTAGTAACGTTACCAAATTTATTATGTAACCTCACTTAAGAACATATTGATATAATTTAGGCACCTCGATTAAGTAATGTGATTCAATAAAATAGGTAAATAACTATTTCAGAAATTATTACTGAAGTATTAGTTTTTTCCAGGTTTATAGAATTTTTTATTAAAAATTATATTAAAAATATATAGAAAATTATTTTTATAAAATGGAGTTCATTTTTGAATTCAGAGAATCTATATTAGGTCATGGTGATTTTTGGGTATTTTTCTGAAAAAATGAATTTTTAGTGAATAGTGAAAATACGGTTTTTAGTTTCGGGTGTTTAATGACATCAGAAATGTGTCTTCTAATTTCAATCTCATTATGTTGATTGTATTTTATTATATGTTTTCAGTTATGATAATTTGATGTCTAATTTTTGAGTGACCCTTTCTGCTCTCATTAAAAAAAATTCTGTATTTTTATGTGACGTAGTTAGGCTTCCGAATTTCTCCTAAAAGAAATCGAATCTTCTCTTTTCTTTCATGTTTAATTTTCATGTGGTATGTCATTAAAATATTTTACCAAGATGTTATCCAGTAACCATAATATTTTAAGAATTATTCATGAGTGGTTGACCCCTATCCCCTCTCTTTTCAATGTTTTCTAAAACCATGTCATATAGCTGTTATGCTGCAGAAATTTCGTCTCAATATCTCCATCTATTTCTCTCACAAAATTATCTTGTTTGATTATTTTGAATACCAATACCTATTTAATTTATATGGGTGTTCATAAATATATAAATATAATATATTTTATTCTTTAATTGACATACATATAACCCTCACTCCCTTTCCATGGGTTAAAAATGACTTAATGATCTTATATTTAACTCTTTTTAAACGTCATGATTTGACACGAAACCCATTTCGTTGATTCTATTTGGGTTATTTATGAAATTTTATATTATGATATATGTATCTTACATGAAAGTAAAGAAATATTAAGTGTTCTCCCAGATAGCGCTCCAATGCATTGGGTAAAAAATTAATCATTAGAGATGATACGTTTTACGATATTTTGGTGAATAACCTTGGTAATTTTTATGACACCTTCGGGACGGACCTTAGTGATATGTTAAAGAATGTTTAAATGAGATGTTGAAGACACATATTTAAGTTATTATTCATGGTCTTTTCATTATGATATTCATATTCTTTATTTTCTATTGTCTTTATGTTTTATTCACGTTTGTATTGATATCACAAGTAAACTGATTTCCTTGTTTTCCCTTACTGGGAATTATGATCACCCTTTTCATTGAATGTATGTCTCAAGGTTATGAGATATAGTAATTTAGCAGAGTATAAACTTATGATGAATCCTTACTAGTGGATTAGAAGAAATTTTTATATTGTTTTCATGTTTTATTGTTTCTGATTTCTTAGATGATAGACATTAAATATCCTCTGTATGTAAAATTTAATGAAAAGTTATGTATTAAAAAGGCGGGATTCCATACAATATCTATAAATATTTTTGGGTTTTATCTACTAACATATATGTTATAATTATTAGGAATCCTAGTAATGTGTATCTTTTAGGGACTTTATGTCTCCAAATTTTCAATTTAATTTATTTTTACTTTATATCATTTTTAAAATGTTGGTTTCAATAGAAGAATTCATAAAATATTAATCCTTTTATAACCAATAGAAATTTATTTGGATAAATTCAATTTACGGAGAATTATTTTACATTATGAGATTTTATGAAATATATTCCTTTAAATTAATTTAAACTCTTTAATATATAGTGTTACACAAGATACATAATTTATCTTTCACCACATAGAACACTATTTTTATCTTGTCCTTATTAAAACATCACGTTCTTTTTATGATTTATGTACACACAAGCACATGTCTTAATGGAAAATAATATACTATTAAAATTATAATGATATTTATCACCTAATCACTGGAATGATATAATTAATGATATTAAGTAAATTATAATATTATATTTTAAAAAAATTTAAAATTATTTTATCAGTTAAAAATTAATAAGAAATGGAAATAAATAACAATTGATGTAATGGATGTGTTTTTATAGAAAAAACAATGATTATTACCAGAAAAGGTTTTTATCATTATAAATTAGATTAATCACTATTTATGGAATAAATTAATTAATTTCACATATTATATATTCAATAACTATTTTCTAAAATTAACACAAATTACTTATATTCTTAGTATAAGAATAAATATAATTACAACAGTAAAAAAGATATATTTTCAACTAGTTTATTTTTAACCTTTTAATGGAATTCATGTTTATAAATATATTTTTATACATTTATTAATTCTCTTGTAAAAAATTAACATTTGTTTCTAATGTAGGATATAAAATTTTATATTGGGTGGTTTTTTTGTATTTTTTCTAAGAAGTTTCATGGTTTAATAAATTGTGAAAAATAATGGATTTTTCCAAAAAAAATTTATCTAAATAATTTATAGTATTAATTTAAATTTTTATATGATTTAAATGTTTAATTATATTAATTATATACTATTTATTTCAATTTAGTTCATTTTAATCAGCTTTACATTGAAATTGTATATAAAAATCTTTCAGTTTTTTTATCTTTTTACATTAAAACCCTGGTTTCTCATTTTGTCTATGAGAATATTTATAAATTAAATTAATCCAATTGTATATTTTGAATTTGGGAAAAAGGAGTCAATATTTATAATCATAATAATATATATTTTATAATAATTTCATGTTTGTTTTTGAAAAAACAATTTGTGAAATCCATTATAATTAATTACAGTGATTAAGGTAAAATGAGTTTACATTATGGTTAAACTTTAATCCTCAGGGTCCAAATGACATATAAACATGTAAAAAACTAATTTTTGACTATATTTCAACAAAATAAACTATTTTAATAATGTTTAAACATTATCGAAGTAAAATGTTTCTAGGGATACCTCCCAATAGTGTTTAACTTTTTTATATTTACATGATTAACACTCCCCCTCAACTATAAAAATGTAGCAACCCCATCACATCATGACACATATAAACCCATTATAAAACTAAAAACCATTACTAAATCAACTCACAACATTCCATTTCTAATACTATATTCCCCAATTTTTGAACGAATACAATCAATGATCTCCATTGGTGCAAACCAAAAGTTGTTTCTGGAAAAAGAGTTAACATTCATCAACATGCATTTTCATTTAGTCTTCATATCCAATACCATAATTTCTCTTAATATCATGATTATATAATTAAATTAGTTTCTAAAATTTAAATAGTTTTTTTTATTTTTTTGGTTTTGAACTAATACTTCACAAAATTTCATCAAATGGGTAATGAGATCACTGTTTGTGTGTATGGAAGATTGCGCCACATGAAATGATGTTATTATTTTTTTTATTACCACCCCTTATAGTTTTTAATTATGATAAAAATAATATTTTAATATGATATATATTATATATATAATATATTAATAGTTTAGTAAGTTTAATATAACACATATCGTTATGCATTCAATTTGTGCGAATACAAAAACAATATTTTTTGATGTGTGGACTACTACCTCCTCAACGTGATGTGAGATATTCACAATTTTAATGTGATATATAAAATATGGATGTAAAAAATTATATGATATAAATGTAATATTAATTTTATTCACAAAAAAATTATCAATCTATACATATAACATATCATTTTCATCTTTCTATTTCCCACACTGAAAATCTAATAATGTTGTTATGGAAGTGTGGACTGCCGCATCATCGATGTGGAACGATTATTAATTTTTCATTACCACATAAAAATAATAAAAAATATATATGTATATATAATTAAATAAAATTTAATTGTTTATTCTATTTACATTTTGTAAAGGTAAATATTATTTACCATCTTTTCATAATATTCATTGAAAAATGATAATGTTACTCATCTGTATGTATGACCTACCATATCCATGATCATAAAGTTATTCAATTTTTTCTAACAATGTTTCTTGTAATATAGTAAAAGTATATTTTATGTAAAAAATATTAATTATGTCACACTTATTAATCTTTATATTTTTATATAATGATATCATTGACTATAGTCAACTTACCAAAGTCATTTTTGACACATAAGTTGAAAATCGTTAAAACCACCTACTTAAACATTATTGCTATTTTAATTTTATATAAAAAATTTATTGGTGAAATATAAGTAATAATAATATTTTAAAACGTTTGGATGAAATAAAATAATTAACTTATGGATATTATTTAGGAATTTAGATGACATTCATGATAAATAATACTCATTGTATGTGATTTTTATCTCACATTTTGCATCTATGAGATAAATGCCCTATTCACCACTTAAATATTTAGAGTGGTGTATATAATACCCACATTGATATATTATATCACGAATTATATTATATTAATAATATTGAAATGTTTCATTTTACAATTATTACTTTCTTGGTTACTAATTCAATTGTTTTCATAGTTGTAAGGGGTTTCATCTCAATTTACATTCTATTGAGACATAATTCTGTGAAAATAATTACTATTATATGGGGTATATAATTCCTCTATAAATATAATATCATTAAATAAATCAATTTATCGATATAAAATGTTTAATTTTATGTTAATATTTTTCAAAATGAATGATTCAAATGGTAATCAATGAGTAAGTGTTTTCCTCGTCTCACTTTTATTTTTGTGAGATATATTCCATATTCACCACTTAATTTTGTTGTTTGGTATATATACTACTCATGGATGTAATTTATGATTATTATAAATGAATTTTTAGTGATTAAAATATCCATTTTATGATATCACTTTCTTGGGTTTTATGGTTTCAATGTTAATAAAGTGGTAATGCAATTTTGTCACAACATTCCTTCTTTGAGACGTTTGTTATCTTATACATTGATCTTTTTTTATGTGGTGAATATACATATCCATTGAAATGATATGTCAAAGACATCATTATTCAAATAATATTCTATTTATTATTTAATTTTATTCTTTCATGGGGCTTATGATTAAAATGGATCAAATAGTGTGGTACACATTTTAATGTTTAGAGATTATTTAACCCAATAATGATATAAATTATTTTAAAATTATTTGAATTCATAAACACAATAAACATTAGTTTTAATTGTCCTAAAATTGTGATGTTATTTAGGGATATCATATTTAACACCCAAATATTTTTGAAATATATTTTTTTGAATTAAAATAATATTTTTGGTATATTGAATTTCATGAAGAAATAGAGTATATTATATTAAAGAATTATGTTTGGATTGAGTTATATGAAAAAAGGTAATTTTTAATTGAATGCATAAATAATCTTATATTTCCCAACACGTATCATTGAGGTTATCTTGCGTTACACACATCTATGACTTTCTTTGACGGCTTGTGTAACATTCAAGTCCGTGTTTTACGGAATAATGATATATTGTAAACATATTAATTAATATAACCTATCCAATTAATTATAAGTTATTAAAAGGGTTAAATAACTTAGGAAAATATATTATATAAAAAAATAAATTTAGTTCATTTATTACAAATTAATTAGAAATGAATATGTAAATCGATTGAATATAATGGAAAACTATTAATTTTATTCCCACAAAACTATTTTCACCCAATGAATTTAATTAATTACAATTACTTTGATATATTAATATGATGTTTATATTATATATTTGATAATATATATATATATATATATTATTTTATACAATATATTTTATAGGTTTACATTGAAAACAACCCCAATTTTATGAATAAAATACCATATTATTGTTAAATCATTTTTCCTCCATCTAATGGAGAACCAATTTAAATCAAATTATTCAAAATTATATGAATTATATATTTCAAAATACACATAAAAGTTTAAATAGAATCCCAAAATTGATGTTAGGGAATTTTTTTGGTATTTTTCTTTGACGATTCATTTTTATTGAATAATAATAAAATATGAAAATTAATTCAAAACTTCCTTTTCATCTAATTTATTTATAAGGATAAATTATATTTTATTTTTTAAAAGTTAAATTAGATTATATTTTTATCAATTAATCCAATTCTGGACATTTCAATCAATTTCACTTTGATTTTGACTATAAAAACAAAGTAATCATTTGGAGGTATTTACATTAAAACACTCTTTGTCATCCCATCTCTTTGATTAAGTATAAGTTAATTTATGAAAATTATGGTATTTTAATTGGTAAAATGAATGAAATAATTTTAATAATAATAATTTCTTATTTATAATAATTTCAACATTGTTTTTGACCAAAAAAATAATGAACGCAATTAAAATTAATTTCAATGAGTATGGTGAAATTAAGATTAACAAGGGACTAAACCTTAATCATAAGGTCCCAAATGACCATGAAAAAAGTCGAAAATCCATTTAATGGAAATATTTATACCATATAATCTGTTTTATATAAATTTAACAATTATGGTATCCTCCATTGATGGGAAAACATGGGTTGAATTCCAATTTCCAATGATTTACAAGAGTGCCACTCCTCCTCAACTATAAAAGGCCTCCTCTCCTCCCACTTCCTCACACCTCTCAAGACACATTGGATAATCCAAGATTTATCCAAATATATTATACTCATACCTCCCCTAATCATTGTAACCTCCCCTTGGACATATTCCAATTCAATTAATGTCTTTGGTGAAACCAAAAGGAGTTACTCGAATAAGAGGCAACATTCTTCCTCAAGTTCCAGTATGTGTTTACCATTATACACCTAGTAAACTATAATTATTCGATTATTATAAAAAAAACAAATATAATCAATATAATATGACTTTTTATGAGGATTTTTATACCTATAATTACACACTATTCCATATAATGTGTAACAAACATAATACTTACTTGTAAAATGAACTACCGCCTCACAAAACGATGGTTGTTAATTTTTCCTTTACATCAACCCCTGGTCGAAATTATTTTGGGAAATATGTTTATATATGATATTTATTATAATTTATCAGTCTTTATTCTTCTATAATTATTTTATAATAGGCACCATAATACTTTTCATCTTGTGAAAATACACTAATGTCATTTGGATAAGTGTGGACTACTGCCCCATCAATGAGATATGATTCGTTCACACATGACATGGAATGTATATAGGATGTGTATAGTGATTTTATATAATATATATGACATAATAATTATACTTTAATTATATTAAATACATATATACCTATATCTATTTATCATTCTTTCTTTCATTGTGATAATAAAATGGAAGCAACATTCATTCATACGTACTACCAACCGTCTCCAAGAATGATGTATTGTGTTTCATAATTCTATATTCAATTGATTATTAGAATAAAAATATAATTAATATAAATGGAATTTATATAAGTTTTAACACTATTTAAATCATGATATATGAATAATTACCAAAGATAAAGTATATTAAGACACAAAGGAAAAATAAATTGAATATTACCTGAAGCAAATCCTTACTAAGAAATTATTAACAAGTGGATAATATAAATTAATATTAAAACCATATATAGAATTAGATATAATAATATAGTTATTTAAATTATTTATAATAAAAATATAATTATTATACAATATATTTGTATTATTATTTTGATAGTCAAGACATAAGGTACGAGATTTCATCTAACTTATTATTTCTGTGAGATATATACCTTAATCACCAAACATTTCATTTGTGTGGTTTTTATAAATACCATGGATGTGTTATATTTTTTTTAAAATTAATTTTATGGGTATTTACAAACAAATTTTATTAATTTTATTTCATTTTGGTTATGTTTCTTAAGTTACCAAATCCGTAAAGTATATTTGTCTCAAATTTTCATCTATGAGACCAATGAAATTTCATGCAAAAATATTTCTATATTATTTTTTTATACTACCTTTTGAATTGTCATATTAGGAACCAATAATTTTCCGTATATGCTAAGATCAATTGAATTTTATTATTTATATCATGATTTTACATTACCAAAATTTTAATAGTTTATTATTATATTTACATCATTTATGAAGATTGGTTATGATTATGAATCAATTCATGAAATATTATGATATATTTCAATAAATCTAATTAATTTTATAAATTTATAGATATGAATGTTATTTCCTTGTAATGATAAAATTTTCTTGTCTTTGGTATATAATATACATAAGAAAATGTTTTTACAAAAATATGATATTATCTCTCCTTTCAGTAAAAAATATATGTTCTTTAAAAACATTTTTTTCTAAAAATGGTTTAAAAAATGTTATAATTTTATCCAATGATTTTGAACGAAATTTTTACCAATATTTTATTTTTTTAAAAATGGTTTTAAAAGTGATATTCTTTTCATTTACCAATCTAGTAAATTTTTTGAACATTTAATGTAAAAAAATAATGTTCAGAATGTCCACAGTTACGACCGTAATTTCCATGAATCTTTCATTGAATGTTTTAATGTATATTTTTACATAAAAATGAATGCCTTAATATCACGGACCTTAATTATTTTTAAAGTTCATTTCATTGAAAAAGGTTTCTCAAAAATGTTATAATGGTTGTCAATGATTTCTTTAAATACTTTCAAAGGTATTTTTAAAGAAAATGGTTTTCCAAATAAAATTTTTTATATATTAAAAATTATTTTAAAATTATAAATCCTTTTTAGTAAGTTTTAAATGTTTTTTACAAAGATTGGTTTTCAAAAAATTTTCCATATTATTTTATAATTTATGAAGGGAAACGATTTTCAAAAATTTTTCAAGATGATTTTTTATATTTTCAAGGAAAATAGTTTTCCAAAGGTTTTCAAGATTTCATTATATGTTTTCAAAGAAAACAATTCCCTTTTTGTTCAAATATCTCTCTCTAATATGTGATGTTTGTTTTCAAGAATGTATTTTTCAAAAAAAAATTAAAGATCATTTATCAATAATGAAATGATATTTTCCTCAAGATATATTTATAATGATATTTCAAAATTATTTCCATATAATATGATAGCAGTTGATGATACTCATTCCCTTCTGGGTAATGATTCAATCATTCCAATCATATTATTTCTCAAAATGATTTATGATTCGATGGAATGATGATTAAGAAAAACATTTCTCTTTCAGGTATTATATAAATTTAAAACCCTCTTATTTTCATGGGTTATACTTTGATGAAATGATTATGATACCTATATCTTTTTTTAGGTAATGATATAATGAAATGTTCAGTATTCCAATTTCATTTCATGGTTTATTATATGATATGTATGAAACACATAACCTTTTATGGGTCATGATATTATGAATGTTTTATTATCTTGTTGAACATATATGTATGATTTTATCATATGATATGTGGGCATTATATCTCTATCTAATTCATTGGGATATGATAAATGATATTTTAGATCACATGTTAAACATGAAGTCATCCCAATCTTGAAAAAATATGATAAACGGGAGGAAATATGAATCTTGAAACAAGAGGGTGTACATGAGGGAATCATATGCTTGAAATAAGAGGGTACATGGGAGGGCATCACAATCCAAGAACATGAATTTATAAGGGAGGGAATCAGAATCCAAAAGTTACAACTTTGGTAATTATCCTAATCTGAATTTGTTATTAAGGTCTTGGTAAAAATATATGACATAGGGTTGTTATATTCCTATATTTATCACAAATTTTCATGTCTTATTCTTTTATTATGATTTTCTGAATTATGTTCTTTATTACATTATTATTAATGACTTATGAACTTCCATTAATTATTTCAGGTTTCATGTTTATGATATTTTATTTTTTAGGGTTTGATATTTTCATATTAAGATCACACTATAATTCTCAATTCCCATGTTTATTCTTATATGTATCCCTTGTATACCCTTATTTAGAATCTAAGCTCACTAATTTTATGTTTTCATCCCCATGTAATGATTATATATATATATTCTATAACATGTCTTAGTGGGTTTCTATTCATGAATAACATAGTGGGATATAATATAGCGCACTCGTGTTATAGTGTTTATGTTTCCACATTTCCAAAGTCACTAAACTAATATGGTCTTTGAGAATTCAATTGTGTAATGTTTTCTGTATTCTGTAAAAGTTATGTAATGTCTATGAATGTTTATAATATTTCATTATTATTCTTATATGAGATAATTTTTGGCCAACCTTTGGAAATATGGATGAAAAAACATTAGTGATATACCTAGGTATAATTATAATGATATCTCTATGGATGTCACAAAGGATAGATATAAGGATGACTTTACATTCTGGAAGCCTTCCTGGAATTTTTTTAAGGATAGAGCGAGTGGATTCCTTGAAATACATCCATTTTTGGACACTACAAGTGGATGTGGATTTGGAACATATGTACCTAGGTGTAACAACTATGATACAGTTTATCAACTATTAATAGAGATAACATAGTACACGAAAAAGTGTCTTACTACACACCTTCCTTGACACTCTTGTGGGTATTCATTAGGAATCCAAAAACAATTCATGAACTATCATAAATTATTTCAATATAACTAGGATATGGATTACCCTGGAAAAACCTATGGTTTCATATATTGAAGAGGGTTTCCTAATTTAGACACAATATAAGGGGTTTTACTTGATTATATGTTTCCTCACAATTATTACTCTTTCTTGTGTTATTATTTTGGTTATAGTCAATGGAAGTAACCCGAAGAAATCATGTTAATAGTGATCATAACAAACAATGCAATGATTTTCCTTCGGAGAAACAAAAATCTATGGGATCTAGAATGAAAAATCATGTTTTCATACTCACCCAATTTTCTAAATATATGAACCATGTTGGAATGCCAAATGACCAAAGGAGGGAACAAAAGTTTGTTAATTCCTTCATGAAAAATTTCCTACATTATCTCAGTGGGTATTTTGATCTAGATTTTGTTGAACATTGGATATTTACAAATAAAAAGAAACACTAAATTCTCCAATGTCTATAACAGGATAAAAAAATTATATTTTTTTACCTTTAAGAAGGTGAATCAGATCTGTAGTGTAATATATTCAAGAATACAAGGAAACAACATAAAATTTAGTCCATGGATTGGGATTAGTTCAAATACTTATTTTCAATAGTTACATCCCTTGGATTCTTTGGAATAAAATAGAAAAGAAATTTATAGAGATTATTTAGATGGATTATGAATATATTCATCCATATGAAGTAAATTTTACTAGTCTTTATATGTACTCTTAAGGTATTTTAATCCATCAAAAATGAAAAATTGATTAATTTTTGGGTGGCCAAAAACCTATTCATCAAAAGGAATTGTCTATAAGAGACTTTAACATCAATAATTAATTTTTTTTATGTGTTATAAATTTTGAAATGGAGTTTATATTTTTGTAACACTCTCATGGGTTTTATAAGAAAATTAATATGTAATTAATGAAAAATATAACAACAATAGAGAAAATAAAACGAGCCCTCCATTATGTAAACTGTTTAGGAAGAAACATGGATGGAATTTTCATAAGGTTACTATAAAATGTTTTATGTGTGTAATGGAAGGCCATTATTTTGTAGAATTTAAAATTTATGAGAGGAAGTTAGATAATGATGAAAATAGATATAAATATCCATGAAATTCACCAACCACACTTCAATGATTCAATTGCATGGAGTTTGTCCATTTTTCTAACAAGTGCCCCAATATAAGGACTAATGTGAATAATAGGTCACACAGACCTCTAAATAAATAGGATAGAGGGAATTATTATTCTACAATAATGGTTTAAGAGACCAAGATAATTAAAATTTTATTATCATCCCTTCCTTATTTAGTAATTTTATATTTTATTTAGTTTGAATAATCCCAATGAAAATCATATTGTTCATTTAATGGTGATATTTCATGTGATTATATTCCGCTGGATGGATTTTAGAATAATAAAATCACATTTTATATTCAATTAGTAAAACCATGTTCTCATGTTTACAATGAAAATGTTTTTGTTATGAGATATGAGTTTATATAATGAATGATGGGTGAATTATATTTTGAAAGGGTTTCAAGGTTAAAAAATTAAGGAAATTATAGGTTTTAATTTAGATGATGTTTATGAGAATACAATATTATCTCACCATATGTGGATTTATAAATATTGGATACTTTTTTCTTTCCAATTGTCATAATAAAGATAGATGAAATGACCTGTCATTATATTTATGTATCTTTTGATCTGTTAGTGCTTCTGGAATGAATAATTCACATTTATTTCATAGGATAAGAGATGAATAGGAAATTGGAAAATAATATCAAAGGGTGATTTTTTTTGAAATCAAGTAGGTATATCTCCTTCATAAAATTCATAAAATTTTAGAAAATGGTATTGAAATAAAATATTTTAATGTTATCAGTGTTTTTAGGATATTAATGACCTCTATCATGCTTCTTCATTTTATGTATTTATAAACAATAACATTCTAAAGATCACCGAATTTCATGGGATAAATGTTTTCTGTCAATAATTATGATTATTATAACTTTTATTCAACGAACAATATTTTTTTCCAACTTAATTAACATTATGTGGAATCCGAGTTATGCGATACATTTGTTAACCGTTATGTTTCCAACATTCCTTTTTATAATGAAAGTTTGAGTATTCATTTTTACAATGCGGGTTTATATGAATGTATCATTGAATAAGAAATACATTGATATACTAGATTAATTTTACAGGAATAATTAATTTTAATGGTCTATAGAATATAACACCCCGGTATTTTATGAAATTTTATTTTCGGATAATATTAATATTTTGGATATTTTTTCATTTCAATCAAGAAAAAATATTGTTTATTTTTTATTAAAGAACAATGTTTGGATTTCCTTATAATAAAACCAAGTTAATCAAGCACTACACACAATAAAAAATTTATATTTCATTTAAGGAACACTGAGGTTTGCTTGCATTACACGCAATAATGACATTACGAGATTTCTTGGGTAACACATAATACCGTGTATTACTAAATAATGATATATTATAAAAATATTACTAAATATAACATAAAATATTAATTAATATTATAAAATTTTTTAAATAACATATGACACTTATGGTTTACAAAAATATGATATCAAATCATTGGTTTCAAATTAATTATTAAGGAATACAAAAACTGACTGAATATAAAAGAATATATAATTATTTTCTTGCCCACAAATTTGTATTATGGTAATAAATTTAATTAATTACAATTATTTAGTGTCATTGATGTAATATATTTTTATATTATATAATAAAATATTTTTTATATTCATCCAAATATTACAAAGTCATAAGATAAAAACAATCCCAATTTTACGCATGAAATATTATATTTTATTAGGGCATTTTTACAAAATTTTCATGGAGAAATTTTTTCAATCCAATTATTAGAAAATTTCTGATTTATATATTTCAAAATAAACATATCCATTAAATTAAAAACATTAAAATTATGGTAGGGTAATCTTTTGGTATTTTTCTATTATGATTCATTTTTAATGAATAATAAAAATACTAGATTTTAATTGAAAACATATGTTTCATTTTATTTATTTATAAGGATAAGTTATATATCAAGATTATTTAAAAGTATAATTAGATCTCTTTTATATCAATTAATCCAATTAAGGTCATTATAATAAATTTCACATTTAAATTGGCTATAAAAACAAACCAAACTATTGGGGGGTTTTACTTCAAAAACCTACTTTTTCATCTCGTCCGCAGAATTAAATTTAAATTAATTTATTCCACCTATGAGATTATAATCTAGTAAATTTCATTAAATATAAAGATTAATAATAATTTATATTTTCAAATATGTTAAACTTGGTTTTTGACCTAAAATATGAGTGATGATAATTAAAATTACAAATAAAGATTAAGGTGAAATTAGGCCTAACAAGGGACTAAACCTTAATCATAGTTACCAAAATGACCTAAAAAACAATCCAAAATCCATTTAATTTACTTATATAGACCCATACAATCCCTTTAATATACATTGGATCATCATGGGACCACTTTCCATGGTAAAAAATCACTGAAATTCCATTTTCCAAAAATTTACAAGAGTGCCACTCCTCCTCCAGTATAAAACTTCATCATATCCTCCCACTTTCTCACAAATATAAACCCTATTTTTATAGAAAATTATTTTCCCAAATATCTCTTAACAATACCTCCCATAATCCTAGAATTTTCACCTTGGATAGAATGAAATTCATGGACACCCTTTGGTGAAAACCAAAAACAGTTACCTAAAAAAGAGGATACATTGTTCCTCAAAGACTTTTATGTTATTTCCATTTTCCACACCTAAAATCTCATTATTAAATTATTATATATTATAACATTTTCCTAAATTTTATATTATATTTTTATTATTAGGGTTACACATACAGTTACACACACATCCATCTAGTGGGTAATGAATATAATATTTAAGTGCACTGCAAACAACCGCCTCACAAAATAATGATTGTTCATTTTTTTAACGACTCTCATGGTGGAAATTATGATGGAGAATATTATTATTTACATTATATATTATATTTATTATGTATTTATTTTTTATTATTTATTATATAAAACATATATTTTTACTCTTTTTCATGTGTAAATACGATAATATCTTTTGAGAAAGTGTGGACTACCGCCCACTTAAAGAGATGCGATTGTTTCACACACTACATGGAATGTAATTTTTTTGTGAAATTATATGAAATATATTAAATAATAATTAATTTTTATTGATATTTTAAACATATATGTCTCTTATTTATTTCATTTAATTAAATATTAAAACCGAAACAATGTTCATGTGTACGTACGACCTATCATCTCCATGAACAGTGTCTTCCATTTCTCACTTCTATATTATAATGTTTCTTATCATATAAATATATTGAATATATATTATATTTATATAATTATTTACACTATTTAAATTGTGATAAGTGCATAAGGATCAATGATATAAGAAATTAAGACGCAAGCGAAAAAACAAATGGAATATAACCCTATGTGTAACCATGACATTGATTATATTAATAAGTGGGTAATATAAAGTCACAATAAAACCTTATCGGGTATAAGGTATATTAATTTGGTTAGGAAAAATATTTATATTAAATATATATTTTTTATAACGGACATTTTAACGAGTTCATTGAGATTCTAGACACAAGGTATGTGAATTTCATCTCATGTTTTATTTCTATGGGATATATGCCTTAATTGCCACTCATTTCATTTGTGTGGTGTTTATTATAAAAATTTATTAATTCTATGATTATAATCCATAATTTTATGTGTATTTTCATATCTATTTTATTAAATATATTTCACGGGGGTTATGTTTCAAGAGTTTCCATATTGGTAAAGTAACTTTTTCTCAATTTTCATTCTTCGAGACATACGCCATGTCATGCACCTATATTTTTTAATGTGGTATATATACATTATTTTGACATGTTATATCATGAATCCAGTTGTTTTCATGAATTTTTATGTTTCATATAATTTTATTATTTCAATCATGAAATAAATTTAGCAAAATGGTAATAGTTTATTGATACAATCTCAATATTTAATGATATTGTTTATGATTATGCATACATTGTTGAATTATTATGATCCATATTTGAAGAACTATAATGAAATTTATCAATATTTTGATATGAATGTAACACCCCTATAATGGTAAAATGTTTCCACTATTTTGTACATAATATACTCAAGATTGTTGTATAAAAATCCAACATTATCTCTATTTCTGGTCGAAAATTTATGTTTTTTCAAACCCATGATTTCTAAAAAAGATTTAAAAAATCTCTTAATTTTATCCTATGATGTTAAAGTATGTTCTTACCCATGTTGTATATTTTAAAAAATGGATTGAAAAAGAATATTTTTTCAATTACCAATCATGTTATGTTTCTGAACTTTTAATGTAAGAAAAAGGAATGATTGGAAGGTACGAACGTACCCAATATCATGAACATCATTTCCATGAAGCATAAATTTTATGTTTCAATGTTTATTTTTTTAAAATAAAATTCCTTAATATTATTAAAATGAATTTTTAATCCAATTTTCATTTAAAAATGTCTTCAAAACTTTCTTATGGTTATCAATTATTTCATTAAATGTTTTTATACTTATTTTTAAAGGAAAAAGATTAAAAAAATATTTTATGTTTTAAAAATAATTTTTATAATTTCCATGCCTTCTAATAATGCTATCAAATTATTTCCCAAGAAATATTTTTCAAGTTTTTTGAAGATACTTTTATAAGTAATCATGGAAAATGGTTTCAATAATGTTTTCATGCTTTACGTATAAGTTTTCAAGGTAATTGGTTTTCTATATATAATTACATGTTTTCAATGAAAAAGTATTACAATTTTTTTCAATTCATTATTTATAATATATCAATTTTAGTTATATGAAAATGGATTTTATATGTTTTAGTTTTTAAAAATCTATTTTTAAATAATAAATAATATGTATTTAAATAAATTTTTTAATAGATATTTCAAAATTATTTTCCATCTAAGATGACATATGTCAATGTTACTCTTTCCCATATAAGAAATGATTCAAACGTTCTATTGTATTATTTAAATAAATGGTTTATGATTTAATGGTATGATATTTATGAAACCCATTTCTCTTTTAGAGGTTATATGTTTATAAAAACCTCTTATTTTCAGTGATTCCAATTTGATGAAATGAATATGATACTTATATAATTTTTAATGGTATTGATATGTTTAAATGTCTGTTATTTAAAGTTTACCTCATCGATTATGTTAAAGGGTTTAGGAAACCCATATATTTTTATGGGTCATGATATGATGCATGTTTTATTATATTTTGGAACATTTATTTATGATTTTATCATGTGAAAAGTAAGACCTATATCTCCCTCAAATGCATTGGGTAATGATAGATGTTTTATAAGATAAAAGAGTAAATGTTAGGTAATCCCAATAATGAAAAAATATTGTAAATGATAGGGAATAACAAGCCCAAAACAATTGGGTACACGAGAGGGCATCAAAATCCCAAAATAAGGGGGTAAATATGAGGAATCCCAATCTCTATATAGGAGGGTACATAAGAGGAGATCGCAATCCTGAAGTTGGTACACATGTGATTATCCCTACCAAAACATGTAACAATGTTCTTGGTAGGAATCCTTGAAATATGATTTTTATATGCTCATTTCTATGCCACAATTCCATGTATTATTCCTATTTTAAGCATTAATTCTTAATGTTTTTTATTTCCTTATGATTAATGTCTTATAAAATACCAGGTATTGTACCATGATTAATGTTTATGATATTTGAATATTCATAGTGTGATCATCTAAGGTAATGACCTCATTCTTAGACCCATGTAATCAAGTTTATGCCTACATGTCTCTATTGTTTACCCTTACTGATCATCTAATATCACTACTTTTATGTTGAATTCACCATGTCATGATGACATATTTCTTCTATGATATATCTATGAGGGGTTATAGTCGTGGATAAACCAATGGGAGATAATTTATCTCAATCATGTACTAGTTTTTATGTTTCCATATTTCCAAAGGTTTTAAACTAATACAATATTTGGGCATAAATTTCAATAATTTTTAACGTATTTTACAAAAGTTATGTAATGTCTATTCATGTTAGGACTGGGTTGTTATAACATCCAAAATATTTATATCTATGGATTAGTTTTTAATAGAAGATATTTTTTGAAACTAATTTATTTTAAATGGGATAATCACAATTCAATTAGTTTTTAGAGAACCCATCTATATTCCATGTGGCAATCAATTTTAAGGTATATATTTATTTAAGAAATTTATTTTACCTAGTTTAAAAATGTCTCAATGAGATTGTTATAGAATCTATTTTTTTCACAGGTTTATCATGTTCAAATTGATTATCATTGAACCCATTTATTTTCCACTAGTTAACCATAATTCGAAGAGATTGTTATAGAACCCATTTATTTTGAAAGGGATAACCAGGATTCAAAAAAATTAAAAAGTAAATAAATTATTTTCCATGGGTTTATTAGGTTTTAATATGGATGGTTGTTATTTCTATGAGTTTTTAATGAAATCAAATCTTTTTTGTGTTATGATTTTGTAATGGTGCTTTGAAATTTAATGGGTGGTTGTATGATAAACCAATGATGAGTGTTTACATAATAAACCAACGATGGGGGTTTAATGAAAATACAATAATTGGTGGTTACATGATAAAAAAATGATTGGTGGGTCTGAGATTTCACTACAATATATTGGATATGAATATACACCGTATGGGTATTCCATTTGTATAAGTTAATGCACTAGTGAGTTAAAATGATATCCCATGTATGTACATGTTTTATTTATGATTTATAGGGTTTCTAATATTTCAAGTGATTGATATTGATATCATAAGCCTCATGATTTTTTATTATGATGACTATTGAATTTTCCATGATTTCATATTTTATTCTCTAGGTTTTCATGTGTATGCATTCATTTATGATTTCCTCAATCACGTTGATTTTTCATCATACACGTATTTACATTTAAACCCATTGATAACAATTATTTTTTAATTATTATGTTTTCCCTCATTGATAATTTTATCTTATCCATATTATGTTTAGTTTTCCGCATGTTTTAAGGAATTATGTGGAATGATTTATCTCTATAATGGAATTAATATGGGTGATTTTGATCATCTAATGTGAAATAAAAAAGTATCGGTTAAATGGGATCAATGTTCATTTAATGCCATTTGATTTGTTTATTTAGGAAATTGTCCAAATTTGTTAAATCTTTAACGAAAATGGTCCTAAAAAATTTAAGTGATCAATGTTTTCATTTTGTGGTTGTATAGTTATGATAGAAACACAGTTTGTAACATTTATCGAAATCATAGTTAGTAATATAAGTTATGGATATCAGTAGAGGATCTTGGGTTCATGTCTTGAGCTGTTATAGTACTAGTGAATCTTTGGACCTAATGGAGTGTGGGGCCTTAAGATAGTGGTCACTAGTGAGGTTAGCTAATGTGAAGAGATCATCAGTAGTGCTATGACTATGATATTGATCATTGATACCACATAATATAAAACACATCACACCACAGTTCGATGAAGTGAGGATAGATATATAGTTGCAACACTTTGGAAATTTTGATGTTGAAGAATAACAATAAATATAAAGGACACTATTCCAGTTTGGGCCTTCGACCCTCTTATTTAGACCATAGTGCCTTCGGGACATTGGGAATGGTATTCTATGTTTTGGGGCTATGTAATGGTTTTCTATCGACATTGTTAACAATATTTATTTTTGAGAAAATGAAATTAAATTGTATTATTTAGTATATATATATATGATTATTTATATGTGTATATTTGTCTATGTGTATATATATATATATTTATAATTATATACATTTATAATTATAATTATAATTATATATATTTATGTTTTTTTATATTCATATATTTTTATATATTTATATATTTTATATTTATGGATTTTTAAAAGTCTTTTTATTTATATATATAATGTTGGTCCGTGTTTATATATATTCACATATGTTTATATATATAAATATTTATGTAAATGTATATGTGTTTATACATATGATTATATATATATATATATATAATTATATAAAATTATATATATAGTTGTACAAACACACACTGATATATATATATATATATGTTCATATTTACATTTATTTATTTATATTATGTTTTAATATATATAGACAATTATGTACGTTTTTATATGTTTTTATATATTTATATATAGTCGGATTTGAATTTATATATATTTATATTTATATTTAAATAAATTTATTTAAATAATAGGTTTATTTCTATATATTTTTCTATATTAATATCTACATAATCTACAGGAAATTACAAACTGCAAATACACACTAACTATGGATTTCTAGTGGGTCAAGGATCATCCCTACATACATGGAATGAAAAAAACTAACATGAACTGTTTTGTTTCATTGAATTTCTTAATTTCCCATGTTATATATGACCATAAGCCCCAAATTTGTGTGAAAAAATATCCCTTGATTTGAATGATTAGTTGTCTAAAATGAGTGCCATTTATTATGTATTATACATATTCTTATGTCACACTCCCCTACCATCAATCATCACATTGATTAACATTTATGAATGTCATAACACCCATTCCAATTAATGATATGTCATGATACTCACCAGTGTCCCTTGGTAGGTCACCCCTCCATCCATTAACATAAATTGTTTTGGGAAGACGATCAATTGATAGGTATCATGTGCTCATCTCTCGTTCAAGCTTCCCATTAGATTATGTTTATATGGCGTCCCACTACATTTCGTTTGTAGTCATGTTACATTTTCTGATTTGTTTAATTATACTAAACATCATGTGGTATGAAATTATTTCAAACCATATAAAAAATAAGATACAGGTATAAGTCCAATTGTTAGGCGCCAATAAATTCATCACACATTTAGAACACCACCCTCTTATACATGTCGGTTTCCATGTTGCACTAAATTTATACTACACAATTTCTTCTAACTAATTTCACATTATGACACCCTCCTTCCAGCTATTAGGAAACCACCTTTTCCATCCCATTAATGTGGATGATTTTTTAGTTACATACATGACCAATATAATCCCCCATAAGAGGAAATCCATATTTGAACCCTAGATTAACACAGAATTAGAGGGTGGAATTGTCACTCAGGTATGTCCCCAAGTTCTATTTATGCATGTTTATATATATATTTATGAATATTTAGTTATAATATTATATAATTATATATGATTAAGTATTTATATTTATGTATATTTTTTAATATTAATGAATATTTATGCACATTATTTTGGTATATATATAATTTTATATGTGTCTGTATATATATTTATATGTCTATATATATGTATGTATATTAATATAAATTTATATCTGGTTATATATTTAGTTCTATTTAAAAATATATTTTATATTAATTTATTGTTTATTATATTTTTTTAGAGTTATTTAATATTACATATATTAATATATATTTATTGACTATTATATATATTTATTTATAATTATGTATTATTATATATATTTATATTTAATTATATATATATGTGTTGATATATACTATGTATGGGTTTGTATATATTTAAAAAATTATATTTATTTATATATTCATATTTATGGATATTTATTTGGGTTTATATATATAAATATTCATATGAAAGATGTATTTTGGTCGATACCTTCATTATCTACACATCAATGGTGATATGGGAACCAGTTGTATGGATTCTTTATCTTTTCCATTCTCGATGGAATTGTTCCTCTCACATTGTCCTTTTGATAGTCACAAACTTGTCATGGATGGTATGGAGGGTAAGATGAATTTTCAAGGTGGGATTATTTTAGATTCTTCTATCGTAGAAAATAGATCAAGTTGTTTCTTATCACATATTAAGGATTCCTTCATTAGTTTTTTTTGGCATAAATGAAAGATTTCTCATCTGAAAGGGGATCTAAATGAGATCGTAGAGTGATTGGATAATGGTTTCCACCAAATCATTAATGATATATTTCTTCATAGAGGTTTTATTCCATGGAGAATGAGGGTTGTTGAGATGTGAATCTAAGAAATTGGTGGATTTTAGGGTTGGAAATGAGTTTCTTTTGGCCAAAAATTTATTCAAATCCAGTTATCATTTGATGTTTGGATGTTTTGATATTGGGTTTTTAGATTGGTTTCCCTCATGTCATGTAATATTCATAGCCGAGTGTGGGATCACAATTTCACCCCTATGGTGGTATGAAATTCCTCTATTCTATCATTGGCCAAGGTACATGTACTAATTTGGAATTTATGGAATCAAAGAATCCATCATGAAATTTCTTTAGAAATCATTGTAATTTTGAATATGGATATAAAAAATGAGTTGGGTATGTTATGAATATTTAGTCTCTTATTATTTGTGGTTGACTAGTTTCAGACTCTTATTTCTAATGAGATTATATCCACTAATGAAGATGAAATTGAATTAAGTATTGAATTTGAAACAATTACTGGATTTTGTAATGTTTGAAAATTAATTTGATATGATAAGTTGAATTGGGAAAGATATACTATTTTTTTTCTTATAGTGGGAAATATGGGAGAATCATCATTTAAAAAATCTAAAAGTGGGAAGAGAAACATGCCCAATAATAACTCGGATGGTGCTGAGAGGGAGAGATATATGAAGAGGTCTATCTTTGGTGGTCCTTTAATTAAATATAATCCTTCTAAAGAGGATCAAACTAAAATAGATGTGAAAAATCATGCGATTTTGTATGTGAATATGATGAACATGATGATTTTATCCATTGGAAATAATTTTAGTGATCCCTCTTCAGTTATTTTCAGAAAAGAAAAATTTGTTTGTCAAAAAGATTTTAGTTTTCCAGTTCATGTTTCTATTCAGGTTGAACCTATTATCAGACAGAAGGCTCATGGTGATTAGAAATTTTGTAATTTGGACTTAGATCATGATGCATGATTGTATTTTGAATATCTACCTTTCCTAGAAAAGGAAATAAATACTATTAGAAATTGTAATGTTAAATTGAATGTTTATTATCCTTGACCAATGAAAAAGAAAAAGGTAAATTCATGGTTTAATGAGGCTAATACCGATGAAAAAGGGTTGGAAGCTTCAATCCTGGTCTAGGATACTTCTTTGGTTAATTGAACCTCTATAGTTCAAACCTAGAGAAGAATGATCATGATATTCCTATTTTAATATAGGATGTGGTTGGAATTCCAATTAAGGTATACCCATAATGTCATCCCTTGGATTATTCTGGGGATAGATTTGATACAGAGGTCAAATGTTCTATGTTACCTTCACTAGAGATGAATGGTTATGTTTTTCCAAGTGATACAAATGTCACTTTTGATCAGAAAAATTTTATCAATGATTGATGAATGGATTCTATTTATATATAGAAGATTATGAGACATTACAAGTCATATACTAGAGGTTTTGAGGATGGTTTCATCAAGGAGGTGCACCTTGTAGTTGGGTCCTTGAATGTGGATTCTGGAGGTATCATTTTTATGAGAACTGGACAACATCCCATGAATGTTACCCATTTGAGTGATTCCAAATATGATAATGGAAGGGCTTCCCCATATATTATTGATAATGCTCAGAATGGAATATAGGGATGTACTAATTCCCATAATGTGGAACAGGGAGTCATAGCGGCTACTTCCAATCTATTTAGAGTGATAGA
The DNA here is from genome assembly GCA_963277665.1 of Viscum album. Taxonomy (NCBI): domain Eukaryota; kingdom Viridiplantae; phylum Streptophyta; class Magnoliopsida; order Santalales; family Viscaceae; genus Viscum; species Viscum album. Next base: position 1,736,888,995 of record OY728135.1, on the reverse strand, counting down.
ATAATATAAGGAGGTTCCCATAGTGGATATGAACATGGAGTTGGATTAAATATGTACTATGGAAACTATTATCAGTCTTTAAATATTGGGGAATATTTATGGAGTAGTCCCCAGTGAAATGGGTGTAACATGCTTTGATAAAACATCTTTAGATAAAGGCCATGAGAATTGTAAAAGAGAAATAAATTGAAAACATGGACGAAATCAGTGTGATAGATCCTCTAATGGAAGTTTTAGGAATGGTCATTCTCTTGCTTAATCTATTGAAATTGAAATTTAGTGCAATTTTGGGTAATTTCAGGATTACATCTTTATTGAGTAGTTTTTTCATGCCTGGACCTTCTCATTTTTGGTTTCTTTTACATTAATAACTAGAATAGAGACTTTGATCCTTATCACAGACCTGTTCAAATATATATATATATATATATATATATATGAATGTATAACATTATTAATATTTATATATATATATATATTTATAAATATTTAAATGTTTGTTTTTATAACCTATAAATAAATATTATTCCTCAAAAATAAAAATGTTCATGAGTTTATATGTATATATATATATAGATTTTTTATGAACAAATCAATCACCGCAAGAAGGATATGGTGGAATTGTAAAGACTTTAAAAAAATCAATATGTGTTAAGAGGTTAAAATCTCACTCTTCACAGGAATAGAGACACACTAAAATATTTGTATAGTATTAATAATATAAGATTGGTTTTATAAATAATAAATAAATAATATTAATAAAACATTTCTTTAAAAAATATTGATAATCAATAAAAAACAATAAATACATGTTAATCAGATAATTTTAAAACTTCAACAAATTTTCTTTCTAAAATTATATGAAAAAAATAAAAAAACATCTATCTCATAATGATTCACAATTTTTTTTAAAAGCATCATGAAATAATCCTCGAAAATGGTGTCTTTGATAGTTTCATTATAATGTTAATGATCATTATGTGGTCGATGAATAATTCAAAAAAAGATAAAAACACATCATTAAATGGTATTTTTGGTAGTTTCTCTTATAAGTTTATCCCATTTTGAATTTTCATGGAAGCAATTAAATAAATCCTTAAATAATAGAATAATATCTATGACTTTAGTGATTCATAATTACCCATTTATATACTGAGTTTATATTATATGGTCTTAGTCTTGTGGCATCAATAAGAGTCATTTTTAGGATCAAGTCATTAGCTACATTCTTTAGAAATAATTTTACTAGGACTCCATGTGTGAAGAATTCTTAGTAAGTCTTGATCAATTCTATCCATAATAAATCCTCATAAATGTCAAAAATTATACTCTACCATATAACTATAACTAAAATCCATCACATATTGAAACATTGGTATGTGAACTCACCATTCCCACATCAACTAGGAGAGGTGATGATGATTGGTGCTGAGGAATTCACATATTCATGGGAAACATTACCTATAACTATACCTGTCACCAAAAATCAAACATCAAAATACACCATACATTCATAAAACGTAATTGGAATAACAATAAAACTGTATAAATATAAAAAATTATCTAATGTTACTTATACAATGTAAACCACTAGTTTATAAGTTGAAATTATATAATGAAATCAATTTTTACAAATGGAAACATTGAATACATGTTATACATCTTATCAGGTGACATCCTAAAATACTAAAAGTTTGATAGTGTTCTACAAATTGATAACCAATGTACTAGTAATCACCATCTAATTCCATATCCTTTGATCATGGTAAACAATTATCCACATATATATAAAAACAGATAAATAAGGAAAATAATGAGATTATACAGTTTTACAAGTGATTATAACAATACCTAATATGGTCATCACATGTAGTGGAATGACCTGAAGGAACCAACTAGTGTCAATTTTCACAAAATATAAATTGGGTCTAGATGTATGAAATTCACAACATTATAAACTACATTAAAATAGACATATTTTATATAAAGTAGATACCTATAACTAATATTCATTATACTCATCAAATAAAAGGTATTACATATACATTATGTCAAATAGTAGGTAGAAATACCACATTATATCATAGTTACGTCAACTTTATATAACACCCAAATATTTGAAAAGAATAAAATTGTGTTCTATATAATATGTAACATGAAACGCTAATATTAAACTACCCCAGAAATTTAATTTTTAAATTTACACTCTTCAATAGCTGTAGTATATGAAATGTTGTGTTTAAATGAACTTTAATATTGTATATTATTATAATGAAGTTGTTAAATTAGTCGGTACGAATTGGAATAATTAAATTATAAATATTACATGTTCTAAACATTTAAAAAATTTATATTAAAAATTAGCTTTATTTTCAAAATCACCATGTCAAAATTATCAAATTGTAAATTTTTTATAATTTTCGGGAAATATTATATTTTCACTGAATAAAGAAGAAATAGTTTTTTTACTGTAAATGACTATTCATTAATTGAGTTTATATTTAAAATGTTAAGAAAAGTTTTATTTAAAATTAAATTTATTTAAATAATATTATGAAAAAAATTATGTCGTTGTATTCATATTCATTTGGAGTTTTAATATTAGAACATTTTATTTTCATGAGAACTTTATCATTGTTAAACTGCATATTAATTCGATATCTATGATTAATTTTAAATTAAAATTGTCTAATTAAAATAATAAAATTTATAAAAAAAAATTGCGTACTTGAAATTATGAAAAATTATATTATATAACATGTTTGGCATTTTTTTCATATTGAATAGTATAAATAGTAAAAATAAATTATAATAGTTAATTTCAAAATAGTTTTATTAAGGGATAAACATGTAAGGTAAAGGTTAAAATTTTATTAATACATGTATAAATTATATTTTATTTCTATATTTAATCTCTCATTAACATTGTATTATTTTTATTTTATATTGTGACAATTTTTCTTGAAATTGAGAATTAAAATAATTTTGGTAATGATAATGATAAAATGTCACGATCTTGTTATTAAATTTCAATTATTTGTCCAGATATAGAAAAAAGTATCATTTGATGGAATATTTATTGTAATTTTATTAATAATATAATAAATTCCATGTGGGAAATTTGTTTATTTATTTAATTTGATTATATAATTCCATTAAACTCTTATGCAATGTGAAGATAATAATTATTTGATTAATTGAAAAATAAAAGCATCATTAAAAAATTATTAAAGTTAATATAAATTGAATTATTTATTATATTACATGATTTTTTGGGTAAATATATCATGACAGATAGGAGTGATCAACATATATTTGAATTCCACTATTTTTGCATAATGTTTTTAATGTCCCATTTAATGAATAATGACCTAATTGAAATTAATATTAAATTATAAAAAATAATATATTATTAAATTATTTAAAATTCATGAAAATACTATAATACTTGAAGATAATGGTATATGTTTAATGATATCATATTAATTCCATTAATAGAAAAATGGACCTTTTGTAATAATTATATTGAATAAATGTAGTCAAACATCCTTACAATGTTATAGGGTAAAACATAGTTCTGCGAGTTACATGCTCTTGTGTTAAAATTATTTTTATACACATATAAATTATTATTTTAAAAGTTTGATTTTATATTTATTTTCAATTGGTAAATTTTCTCAAATTTTTATTATTTATTTCTAGTCTTATATGATAAATTATCATGGTAAAATATTTTGTTACCATTGTGAAAATTGATATGTTAAAATTTACAAAAAATAAATGTTATGGAATACAATGTTTAAAACAACTAAGTTTCTTTAATAGAGATATTCCTTGAACATATCATCTCCCACTCCTTTTATTATCTATTTGTTAGACACTTGGGGTGAGGGTGACTTCCCAATATATTGTAGTTTTTGTTATTTACCAAAAATGCCACTCCTCTTCAATTATAAAAGGGTACATAATCCACATACTTATTCACACCTATTAAGCCATTTTAATTGAAAAAATAATAATAAATTATCTACAAAAAATAATTTTACATGTCATATAAATTATGTTACTCCCAAAATATAATCCCTATGTTCCTTAATAAGACAACCAAATGAGGTTATTATAAGAAAGTTTAATTTTCTTCATTAAGATATCAATTTTTAATACTCCTCTTAACACCATCATTCATGTATTAAAAATTAGAATATAATAAATAAATTATATAAAATATACTCATATCTTATAATTTTTACAGAATTAACTATATTTATACCCTCTTCCAGCAAATGGGAAACGCAATCGTCGATCGTGTGTATGGCGGATTGCCACCTCACAAACTGATGTAATTCATTTTCCATCAGAACTTATTAGTATTGGATAAAATGATAGATTTAACATATGTATATTAAATTTCATAAATAATTATATTTATGGAATTATAATACCACGTATACCAACTTACATTTTATTTTATGTGAATGTGATAACATCACTCGTTTGATGGCAGACTACCACCTCGTATATCGTTGTGATTTGATTTCAAAGTATAATTTACATTGAAGAAAAAAGTATACGTTTATTGCATATTTATGTCCAGTATTTTTCATAATAAATGCTCTATAAATATTATATAATATTTATATTTATTTAGTTCCATCCATCGATAAAATGGAAATAACATTAATGAATAATTATGGACATCAGTCTCCATGAACATTGTGATTTAATCGATATCTATAAATTTTAAAGATTACTATAAATACATAAATTATGATTATATGTTATATTTATATCATTGTTTTAATTCCATAGATAATGGGGAAATGATTAATGTAACATGGAAGAAATTACATATCCAAAACAATCATGAAAATAAAGATATAATCAAATAAAACTATGATTTTAACAACGAATTTTTAATTAAATAGTGATAAGAGAGAATAATTAAATCCAATATTGAATTATATTTTTATTTGTGGTTTTATTATTCATTTAAATTAAATAAATTCATTATATATTAGTTTTGATATTTTAAGAAGAAAATCCGACCATAGATCATGTTATTCGGTCTTACTTTTACTTCTATGAGACATATTTAAAATTGAAAATTTCAATGTTTTGTGTGATGTATATACTACCCCATTTATATATTATATCATGAATCTATTTTACATAATTTTATTTAAATTTTTATTTTATGTTAATTCTGTCACACGACTTATGATCCTAAAATTACCAATATGGTAAGAGTTTTTTCACAATCTCATCATTATTCAAGATTGATTATGTTTAAGACTCGATTGGGGGAATTATTTGATATTCAAATCTTAAGCACAATCTATTTCACTATATTCTTATTATTTAGGATATTTTCATGTAATATTACATATTTTTTCTGTATAGTACTAAAAATATTTGAGCATGTATTTTTTATGAATTATAACTTTATTTCACATTTTAGATAAAAATTATTTCTCAGCCATGTCCATGTTTTATAAAAAATGATTTTTTTACATTTACCAATTGTATAAAAAAAATATATTCTTCCCATTGATGGATACTTATAAATAAATTTAAATGGATTGTTGTTGTTTTTTTTGGAAATTATACTTTTTTAATTTTTATATAAATGTTTGAATGCAAACATTTTTTTAACATTCTCAGTGTGTATAAAAATTCAAACAATCATGAACACTCATTTATTTAAAGAATACTATTAAATATTAATGTTTATTTCAATGAAATTGTTTTATTCATTTATATATTATTTTTAAATTTTTTCAATGTTAAAAGCATATTTTCCTCAAAAATTATTTTACTGGAATTTTCATGGTGTTTTTATTCATAAATAACAACAACCATTGTTTTTTCAATAAGCTCCACTGAGAATGTGTTGTAATAATAACATCCTTATTAATAATCTAGATTTTTCAAGGTCATTTGGACTTATATTTACTATTTTGATACAACCATCCATAATACTATTAATGGTTTATGATTATTCTTATTGAGTAGGGAAATTATTAACCTTTCATATGATAGTTTTCCAATGTGATTTTTTTACATTGATTATGTTTCTACACTTTTATATAAGGAATTCATTGATGTAATTAATTTATATAAAGTACCTAATATAACCCCTCGATCAATAAAAAGGTCTCATAGGACAAAAAACAAGAGTATTTGGCTTTTTCATTACACATTTATATATATGTCATGGAATAATGCCTCGATGGTATCTCAGATTTATTGTCAACAAGAATGGATGAAATGTTTAAGATTTCCTTAATTATTCAATCCATCATTTTGAATTCATTTCATAATGTCCATTTGATAATTTTATTTTTTATTATATCCTGGAATGAGTTTCCATTATATGATATTATGAATATGGAATTATTTAATAATTATTTATTCTTTTCATATTATTCTTCATGGCCATGTTATTCATTAAATGGATTTTGTTTCATTTATTTACATTTCCATATTTATTATGAATTATTTATTCTGGATATATTTTATTGAATGTATATACATACTAAGTGTTATATCTCAATACTCTCTTATATTTCTATTCCCTAGAAATCCCAGAAGTGTTTTATGATTGATATGAAAAGATTTTCTAAAGGTAAAAATGGTTAACTCAATGAAAAAAATATATTGTATTTTATGTCTTCAATTGGAATACAATATTAAATTATGTATATTTTTTTCCAAGACTTGTAAAAAATTCATTCCATTATGATGTGAATAATTATACATTTATCCACTGTAACAAAGTAACCACTGACTCTGGGATACAGGGGTCAGAGTCTTTATTATTGGTATTACGAGAATTTTAAACTACACCATGAGAACTAGATTTAGGAAAAAATATATTTCTGAATATTAAAATATTATATAATTTTAGGATATATATATTAGAACATAATAATGTTTTGGTGAATACGATATTATGTGGTTTTTAAAAAAAACAGATCACTATCTGGATACTTCATTGGGACACAGTTCTAGAACAGTTGCACTAAGGGGAAATAACTCTAATAAGAGAATATTGGTATTTGTCTCTATCACCACTTGTTTCATGATAATTAGCCTCACTAAACAGATATTTTTTTTAAAAATTTGGTATATTATTTGGATAATATATTTTTTAATTACTAACCCTAATGAAGGATTCAAAATATTTGTACTCCTTGAAAACATTCCTAAATAAACAATGATTTCTATTATGAGATTATCTATGAAAATTGTTTTTATTATATGCTAAGTGTTTCATTAGTTTGTGGATTAAATTTTATGTTTCATAATGTTATTATCTAATATAGTATATTTAATTATTTATAAATAGCACCTACTTGAAGGAATAGAAACCATCTCAATGTAGATACCACATGTTGGGATTTCCCTCTTAGTAAAGATAATAATGTTGGATCTTGATCTACAACTAGAACTGATCAGATTATGTCCATTATAAGGTATCTGAGTTATATTATGTGAAATAACATTCATCATATCTATAGGACCATTGATATATTATTTAGTATAAAAATGATATGCTATATTATTAGTCTTCTTCCTCAAGAATTTAATGGGAAGATAAATCCATTTTTAGTAATGTAATGGATATATTCATTAGAGATGATATTTATCATTTTGGGAGGAAATAAAATAGAGGATTTTCATATCATAGTTTATCATAACTCATGAGATTCGGATAAATTTTGGACATTACATAAAAACCCCATGGATGAATAAAAAATAAAAAACATGGAATTTATGTATTTTATGGAACCATTTTTGGAAGAGTTATTTTCTTCTAGATAATTGAGTTGATATGTGGAGAGAATTAGTTTGTTTAAAATAAATAGAATATGGAAATGTTACTAGCTAAAAATCCAACCTTATAAGGAATAAAATGTACACTAAGGACTTTGTACATAATAAAAAACAATATCAACAATTTATTTGTTGTTATTATACCAATTCATTAAAGGGAACTAGTCTCCCAACATTTCCTATTTGAAGATGAACATATTATCAGGTGGTATCAAGATATATAAATAATTATTTAACACTTATGTCTTTAAATTAAATCATAAATTGAAATGGATGTCTAAAAAAATTAAGGGGGAAAAGGTAAACAACTATTTTCCAACATGTGGTACTTTTGGGTGGAAACCCCTTGGAAAATGATTTAATGAATAATGAGAGTTCTTTATGTACTGAGAAATAGGGAATTTGGGTAAATAATGAAATGAACAGAAAGAAACCTCTAATGTTCATTGATTCCACAATAAAGAGATACAATAATACAAATAACAAAATGTTCCATGTGTCAGGAGAGTACTACTCTAAAAAATGTATGGGTTCAATTTCAATACAACACGATTAATAAATCTGAAGATAAATGATTAATATTGTCGTGTATTTTGATTCATGAATTTCTTTGTAAACATAATTTTACTAATAGTATTTTTTATAAGAGTCTTGAAATATATAAATATAGTATTGTAATGGATTTTATTAATGGATTTGAAAGCATATATTGAATTGTATTGATTGTCAGGAAACATGATTTGAGAAATTATTTTATTTTTCAGGATTTTCATCATATTTTTTAGGAACATTATATAACTTTTATTAAAACTATTTAAAAAAATGGACAATCTACATTTAGGGTAACAACCTGTCGCATCCATCAAGGCCACAAAGCCTGAAACAACAATCGAAGAGAGATAATGGTATAATGCCTACCACTAGCCTACATTATGTTTGAGTTAATATGAAATTGTGTCTACGTAATTTATTTAATTGATAAGTACTTGTGTAATTTTTTATATTATACTTTTTGTTTAGCTTTTGAGGTTTCAAGATGAATGTATTATATAGATGACACATGATTACTATTTTTTTTTAAAAAAATTAGAGGCATGTCGATGGAGAAGTCACTCTTTTATTGATATAAAGAACCTTAAAAATATTAATTTAGTTATTCATTCATAAAATAATCACGTTGGAATTTAATTTCAAAAAAGTAAGATTTTTTTTGAAATGTATTGAATCATATTCGAAGAATAAAATTGTGACTATGTAATAAGAATCATATTAAAGAAGTATATTTTGCAATTTTAATATTTTAGAAGTTAACAGAATTATTTAATATTAGGAAAAGGATAATTAACAGAATATTTTATCATGTTACCTTCATTTACAACATAGATTTATGGAGTTGAGGTTTTTACCTTTTTCATTATCATTCACATTATTTTAATCAACGATCTCTATCATTATCCATGCATATTTAATATTTATTTTCATATGTGCATATTATCCTCCTGAAATTTTTTTATTACATGAAAACGTAGTTATTTTTTATTCCATATGGCCTTTATATTTCTCTATCCCTTGTCTTTGGGAATTTTTTGTTATCTCTTTTTATGATTTTGGTTTTTAATATAGGTTAGATCAATGATTACCAAGAATGAATTGTGATGATGAAATTTATTTTTGGGTGGTATAATGTAATTCCATGATATTTTAAAAGAATAAAATTATGTTTGATAGCATATGATACAAGAAACAGTAATCCTAAATGATCCAAAAAATATATTTTCTTCAAATTTCACATATTCGATATCTTGCGGTATACCTAACCCTGTGTCTAAATTAACTATAATATAGTATACCATTATATACAAGCTATATAATTTAATGTTATGAATATGACTAAATAAATTAAGAAAAGTATAGGATTTAAAAATTTATAAAATAAATTCAATTGTTTTATATTAATTAGAAATAAAATAATAATCATTTAAAATAAAAACAAATGTTTTCTAAAAAAGTATAATATTCTAAAAGGATGTTTGTCAAGATTTGGGAACCTACATTAAAATTATTTTTTACCAGATTTATAATATTTATTTTACAAAATATACATCATTTTTTAAATCAATCTGTCAATATTATCATAAATATAAGTTTTGATATATTTATGAAAGGACAATTTTTTATGAATAATGAAGATTAATTTTATTTTATTGAAAAATACCTTTTCATTTAAAGAATTTATAATTTCTGTTTAGAAATATTTAAAAAAAAGTAAAAGTAGTTAAATAATATTATAATAAATTTGAATTTGTTGATTTTATTTAAATTCATTTTTATTTTTTGATATTATAACTTTTTATACTTATAATTATTTTTATATTGGAGAACTACTTTTTCATCATTTCTAGAGGTTTAATTTGAAATTAGATTCTCTGAATTTTATGAATAGAATATTGGAAAATTGATAAAATATTGGGAATCCTCGTAATTATTATTATATAATATGGTCAAATAATTTTTTTGGTAGTAATAAATATTAAATTCCATAAAAATTAATTATAGTGGAGAAATTTAAAACAGATTTTCCGGGGTATAGTAAAAATATTATTGTCAAAATTGAACAAATAAGTCACTAAATTATATTTTATGGGCATATTTCGACCAATATTACCTTATGATCTATATTAAGGTTTTTTGGGACTCTTTTAGATTAAATTGGAATATGTGACAATTTCTGTAAAGAGAAAGACAAAATGACATTTTCTATTGATTAAATATGAATTATGACTTCAAATAGGGAAAAAAGAATGATATCTATGTCATTAATTTTAATTTTGATAATAATAAAATATTTTTCGTGTGGGTAAGTAATTTTTAATTCTTAGTAATTATATAATTCATTTAAATTCTCAAGCAAGGCCAATGAAATAATTATTTAATTAACATAAAAATACAATAAATGTTACTAAAAATATTAATGGTAATAAAAATTTAATGAGTAATTTCATTAAATGAATATTTTTAGAAAATTATAACTATATTTTTAGGTGTGGAATATATTTTATGTTAATTACACATCCCTCTTGCTGTTTTTTATTCAATAAAAATAATAGTGTCAAAATTGGCATTAATATTATTTTATATTCGATAATATTTTATTAAATAATTTAAAATTACTAAAAATATAGTCCTAAGAAAATATATTTATATATTTATACATATATCAAACATATTCTACTAATTGGACAATGGTAATTTTTTAACAATTAAATCGACCCCTAGGAAGTAAAAACATTATTACCATGGTAAAGTGTAAAACATGGATTTTCTTGTTACATACACATATATTAAAATTAATTTTCCACACACATATGATTTTTGTTTTTTAAATTTTATTTAATATCTATAATCCCTAGGTAAAAATTTTATAATTAGAATCATTAATTTCAAGTATTAAATGATATATTACCTAGGTTAAAGTCTAGTTACCCTGGTGAAAACTAAATTGGTAAAAGTTAAAAAACATATAATTTATAGAATAAAATGATTAAAAAGTTATTAATATTTTTTAGAGGTGTGAATTGACTATGTAATCCCTATACAACTTTAATTATCAATTTAATTAGGACTTGGGTGAGAATGAGTACCCGTTATTTACTTTTTGGTTATTTACAAAAAATCCGCTCTTCAAATATAAAAGTGATTTTAGAAACCTAGATTACTTAAACATATTAACACATTTTCAAAAAAAAACCCCTACATGAATGTCTCCCAATAATAAATTTTTATGTTATAGAGGTACTGATATTACCAAAATACTATGCATAGGGTCCTTAATTAGATATCCAAAGCAGTTTGTTATAAGCGATTGTAATTGTCTTTATTAAGATCTTTCTTTTTAATCCTTCCCTTAGCACACTCATAAATTTATAAATAATTTCAGTATAATAACATATTTATCTAAAATGTATAGAAATATTATTATTTTTATGTAATAAACTCTATCAATCTCATATACAATTAAATAGGAAACAAAAATATGGATCGTTTGTACAACATAGTACTACCTAGAGAACCTATGAAATTTCATTTCTACCTCCACACTTACTTATATATATAATTATCAATTTAAAACTATATATGATATTTCGGACATAATTATACTTATAGAAATAATAATATCAAATATTTCTTCTTACATTATTTTCCCTGTGAATACTATAACCTCACTCGTGTGTACAATTGACTACCTCCTCTTGAAGGGATGTAAATCAATTTCCACATAAACATTACATTAAAGGCAGTAAGGATAAATTTAATGAATATATTTGATATATATGAAATTATAATAACAATTTAATGATTATTTAGTATTTATTATTCTTTCCTAACATCGTATGAGAAAATGGAAACTTTGTTCTTTCCTACAAATGACCTATCATGTCCATGATAGGTGTAATAGATATTTTATCCCTAACTTTTTTAGATTACAATAAATAAATATTGTCACAGACAATCATTGGAAAACCCGGAACTGGTGAATTGATCTAGCCCATGGCACAGACTAAGGGGCGTTCTCGATCACCATGTGCTAACAACAATTGTCAGGCCGTAAAATAATGCTATTGGGAATGATTGGGACCATAAAAGATAAATAAATAATCCTAAAAAAATGTAAACTCTATCAGAAGATATAGAATAAAATTGAATGGATAAACATACCTCTAGATGAACTCATGGTTCACCACCAACTAGAGAACCACACTCACTCCTAGAGCGACCCAAAACTAGGAGTACCTGAAACTGAAAGGATAGACTAGGTATGAGCACCAAGATTCTATGTTGGGAGGTTAAATATAAACCCTTCCCTATACATCACCTTTAAAGTGAAACCCATATTTTTTAGTTTGAAATTGGATATATAAAAATAATATTTTCATTCTTTTATCAAATAAATTAACAAGATTTTACTCTTATGAAACCCCATTTTTCATTCTACTTATGGACAAAGATTTCCAAGGCATGTAAGCCATTTATATAGGATCCATTCAAAGAGAGTCAAATCTTGTGAGTGTTATTTAACTATGAAACACAATATAGAGTTTCCATGAGTTAGAATAACCAAAATTTCAACAAAATATATGGGAACATATTTGTTTTGTAATCATGGGTCTTTCTTAAATATCTCTAGAATCAATCCCAGGACTTAATCGATTCGAAACCACTTACCGGACTACGGTTAATCCCCTATGTCAATAACCAACACGATTCCCTAACCTAGACTCACCATTAGAAAAACCCTCCTATCCTATCAACAACAATAAGAGGGTACCACCCCATAGAATCATAGATGATCAACAACTATCTCTCAACCATCTAAAGGACTTCCATGAAACCCGTGATAATAATATATATTGTAAGTAGGAGGCCCTCTCACACATGATTCACCATACTTTCCACCATCGCCTTACACTACCAAAAACATAGAAATCCCTTCCACCATTACCCATAATGGGAAATCCTAGATAGTGGTTCCTGTAATGTACATATCCATATTTCACATCATTGAAGGTGTCAAATGGGTTGTTATTTCACATAAACATTCAGATCGTTTCATAAAGTACGTTAATATTCCAATCGGGTGCTCACACTTTCAAAACCACTTCAAAACCAAATTTCACATCTTAAATTGAAATGTGGTGACAAATGGTCCTTCAATTCCATCACTCATATATATCATAAGAATATTCCCAACCATTTCTATAACAAAAAGAGACAGCACATCCAAAATCAGTAGCCATATGAGGTTTCACATTTTCAAAATCAATTTAGCTTTCAAAAACCTTTTCCAATTCTAGTTTAAAAATTGACAATTCATTAAAAAGATTCAAATGGGGATTAATTTCATTTAATTAAAAATATAAACTTCAAGGTTCCAACAAAGTCTTGTTTTAAATAACACACTTAACCAAATCAGTTATCTTCCACAAAATAAACTTGACCACATTTCCAAAAACATTTATAAGAATATATAAAACACTATTTTCTATTAAAAATGTCAAATAGGGTGAAGACATCATAATAAATATTCACTTTTATTATTTGAAAAAACACTTTTACATAATTACCTTATGTTTTGAAACCATTTAAATGCACAATTACACAAACCAGGCACCACAAATTTAGGAGCATGCTTTAAAGCATGCATAAATCAAGTAAACCAATTAGAAATACTTATTACACACACAAAAACCATTTAAGAACCCAATTTTTAATATTAAAAATTTAAAACCCATTGAGAACTAGTACGAAAACAATGCTACAAAATAGTGTCGAAGACTATTTTCAATATGAAAAACCTACGTTTCAACCTTTGATAAATTATGTAAATAAAATAAATAACTATTTCTAATAAATAAAAATAAACATCCATGTATTCGAATATTATATAAATTTAAAAAAGATTTTAAAAAAATCTATAAATTATGTATTGAAAATTAATAGAGAAGGATTAGGGAACCTACCTCAACATGGAAGCAGACCAAGAGAATACACTTCAGTGCTCAAAAAATTAGGCATGACCACTCGTAACCAGCCCACACTCACACACACAAACGTATATATATATATATATATATCAATAATTCAATGCACACATTCCATATTCTCTGAGAAAATACATATATAGTGGATATATATATATATATATATATTATACATACCTTAAATATATGGGTTTGCATCCTCAAACATTTACTATAACTCAATAAAACATATCATATCATTAAGAAAACATGGAAGAACGGTTCAACCCACCTCAAAAAAATTATCAGGGTCTCACATATTGCAAAACACAGAATAATTTTTTTTGAAATAGTACAAAAAGAATAAATACCTTACCCCAAATCATTGGTAGTTAACCAAATCGAGCAGAACCACCTTGCCTTCAGCGATGGTTGTCGGAACATGGACCAAAAGGTCCCAAGACATTCTCCACATAACCATAGAACTGATGAACAAAAAATATCCATATTAAACCATAACTAATGGTTTCATTAGAACATAGTATGGTGATAGATAAGCTTTGAAATCATAAAAATCATGGAAATTAATCGAAGAGAATACTCACATCCTTGGACCGAAGATGAAAATCAGAAGAAGCTAATGAAATCAATGTTCAGAGAAGGAGTCGTAAAAGGGGGCTGGGGGTTGGGCCACTAGGAGAGGGAGGTGCACATGGGGCTCATGACACACTGGATAAATGTGGAGCAGGGGGTTCGGCTGCGGGGAAGGGGACTACTAGATAGAGGTTGTTCCATGTAGGAGAGGTCTGACCAGAGGGAGTCACTGATGCAAGGGGAAGGAGGGGTTGGGGTCATGTGATGCTGGCCGAACAACGATGGGTGGGGGTTTGTGTGCCCTGGGTAGAAGGATAGGGTGGATCACCAGTTAGGTTTTCCATGATCCCAACAAAAAAGTCCTAATAATAATAACAATAGCAACAATATTGATTGTAATAATAATATAATATAACAACAATAATAATAATACCAACAATATAATTATTATTATTATTATAATACTATTAATAATCATTCATTAAAATAACAACAACAACAGCAATAAATATAATCATTGTAATGTTAATTATGATCAATTAATTTTTTAAAATAATATTATTAACATTATTAATTATTAAATAATAAAAATATTAATTTAACTTCTAATATCAATATGATTATTATTAACTAACATAGTAATAATATTTTTATTATGTTTTAAACATTCAAATTATTATATTTTAGTATAATTTATTTATTTTAAACCTTAGGAAACCCCATGAAAACTTGTGCCGACCCTCTAGTTTCCGCTTACTGTGTGGTGCCTGTGCATCGATCTGAAACCCACCAACATCATCAAACATCAAAATATTTAAACCAAAACCCAACCTGAACCTCGAGTAGGCTAACTGAATCCATAAAATAACAAAGTATAATAATTTTATAATTAGGATTGTCACAATTCTCCCACCACAGACATTATCTTCCGCTATTTATTCACCCAGCCAAAAGATAACAAAAATATGATTCCATGCCCAAAAAATCGTTAGAAAAATCAAAAATCCCAGGGTGACTATTCCCACCACAAATCACACCCAGCCGATCTAGAAGGAACCATAATACAAGAGAAAAGGAGAACACTAGAGGTTTCTCCCCACCATAGGAACTCAACTAGGATGGAAATTTAAAACTCATACATTCCACCCCGGGGTGGGGGCCAACATGGGAAATTCCAATAGATCCAAACCAATATCCATTGCATGAGAGAAACAAGTCCACCACTTAGACTAGAATCTTTCCACACACCAACTAGACCCCCAGTTTTTTTGGAAGACTCATGAATATAATCTTCAACCAAAACCCATCCACGATTTGGATCCACATTCCCCTCATCTCACAAAACCCAATCATCTCCACACAAGCACCACCAAACTGAAACCATTCAATACAAGGGAAATAAACACATTATGAAAAACCAAAAATATAGAAAAAATATATTTATTTCTGATTCAACAACGTGGGTTGCAATAGAGAGAGTTCATCACACCATTACAACAATTAATGAACGTTAAACAGAAACAAGACTAAAACAAGGAAATTTTCAGATATTTCCACACCAATGATGAAAAAATATCTCGGGCCAAGGTTTCACACATCCTATAAACATTTAAATATGAGAGAGCTTCAACATGAGACTTATGGCTGGGGATCTAATAACCAAATAATCTTCTTCCCCACAGTCTATTATCCCCTAATTAGAACTCCTTTTATAAACATGGCTTCCTACAGAACATCCTTTGGTGACATAAATGACCAAAATGATAGAATTAATTTTGGGGATGTGGGAATATGGATTGGAATGTACAAACAACCCATACCGATGACACATCATAAAGTTGTCTGACTAAATTGATGTCAGAACCAACAAGGATAGTTTTTTAACGACGGGTTCCACCGATATATGCTCCTCACAAGATGGTAAACCCTCAAAAATAATGACCACCATTAACTAAACCCCATTAAATAACCTCCTGAAATAAGTCTCACAAAATGAGATCACTTTTTCCACAATCTATGTGTGAAGAATGCAAAAAATAGAAGATCCATGCCTTTAATGTGGTCAACATAAACTAATACTGAGCACTGGTCCTAATGAACATCCCACCACACTACCAACTTCCTCAACATCACCTCCTCATGTATAAACCCATTGGAGAAGGCGGCCTCTTACATTTCCCATGTTACCCCAATATCCCATAATGATGGTACAACTATCTCTAACTGGTCCATAGTTGAACTTGTAGAAAACACTAGAGAATCATATGCTCTAGAATCATTGGTAGTTCGCAAAAATCTAGATACACACTCCACCACTTCAATCCACCCCACTACCCCTAACATGCCCTGATAACTACGATAAATAAGAAAAACTTGATAAGAAACAGGAACACAGAAATAATCATTTGAAATATTGGGGGCTTTTCTGGATGGCACATTCTGAAAAACACGAGAAATAAAAACCGAAACCAGCACCAAACTAGAGCACAAGAAAAATACACCTTAAATCTAAAACAACTGGCTCCGAATCCAAACAAATACAAACACAACAGAAAGAATTCTTTGAAAAATTCACCATTTTCATATATATTTAAAAATGTATTTTTAAAAGTGAAATCCAATACTCACAAAAAAAACACACACTATAAAATGAAAATCCATTCCAAAAACATTATGATTTATAAAACACACCCATGGAATACTATAAACTGTCACATTGTCCATCCATTTTACACACTTAATCCAAAAATGAGTGCCTCGATTCAATTTCTATACACACTATACACACATGGGACCTTCTATAGAGCATACCAAGGGTCATATATCTATTTTTTTATCAAATCCAAACATTTTCCACATTTAAATCAAAAATAAAATCAACGAATATCGATTTTACTAATGTCAAAACAACTAAGAATAAACCATTTTTCTTTTCAAAATCGATTTACATTTAAAAGATTTTTCACTAATTTTAAAGCACTATAATTAAATCATTTTCATTCTAAACATGTTTATATTTTCAAATTATATTCACTCCAACAAAAACCAAGAGGAACACAACTCAAAATGAAGCACCAAAATGAGGATCTTGTAGTTACACATAACTTGATGATATAATAGAAACCCACACCCCATGTAATGGTCAAAAAATAAGAGGAACATAAACTCTTTTCCCAGACTCCACGTGTGTCACTACTCCATGAAAAGTCACGACATGACACAAGATCACCTCCAATGTCATCGCTCAATCCAAAAAATGAACAAAAGACTCAAATACCATACCACCCATTGTAATTAAAGGATCGTTATGAGAAAGAGTTCATGACACTCTTCCCATACCCACCTCCCATATCTTGACAGTCCTAATCTCCATCGACAAGGCAACCCAAAAATCAAGGGCCTCCTATGAAAACATTTTTTCATAAATAATCCAAGTTTAATCCTAAACTTATCACTCGAACTAGCCTACAGCATGGGCCGAGGGGTGTTAATAATCCACACATTATAGAAACTAGTCATATAAATCAATATTAATCTATTGGGAATGATCTGTAACATAAATGATAAATAAATAAAAATAATATGTATAACAATAAAACTAAAATCTAGTTGTGGAAACATAGTAAAATTTAACAACTAAAAATTCCTCTTGATGACCTCATGGGTCACTATTTTCTAAATTTAATTATTTATTTCTTATGTTTTGGGGATAAAAGAACATTTCCTAAGACCATCCATTCCTCTATGACTATTCATTTACATTCAAAGGGTTTTGTGCATAATGTTTACCTTCACATGATAGATTGGGTGATTAAGTACTATATATGTGGTACTGTAAAGAATAATATGTATTATTATATTCGGTTGAGGTATTTTTCTATTCATAAAGAAGAGTGTGTTTTTAAACAATATGATTTGATGGATATTATAAAAGAATAACTGGTTATATTTTCATAGGACCTAATGTTAGGATAATAATTATTGAATGATTTGAATCATTTCAATCATGTATAAAAATTTATGTGGTAGAAGAGATAAATGGTGGGACAATTTCTATATTTTGGAACATAATCATATGTATTCTACCAACCATCATTACTGATGCTTAGTACATAGTGGGTAAAACTGATATATCATTTGAGAAGGACAAGTGTAATGATTACATTCATTATTTCCAAGGATTCCAAACATTGAATATGTCATAAATGGAGGGGTTAATAAAATTCAACCTCTCATAGGTAGTATATCCTACTAAATAGAATTATATAGTTAATGAAATAATCTTATAATTTTTTGAGGGTTTATTTTTTTAGTTTCATAACGTTAATGTAATTTTTTTTCATATTTTTTTCATGATTCTAATAGGATCCTAATACAAAATTTATAATGGTGTCTATCATCTGGAATAAGATCATGTACATCAAAATGAGTTTTTCTGTAGAGTAGTAAGAAGGAATATGTTACCTACTAATTTTTTCGTTCAAAGAAGAGGTATTATGTGGGATTCTAGGAGTAGGTGTTGTAGTGACTAACTGTCGGAGTCTACATACAAAATGTTTCTTAAAAGTTGTTCGGTGGTAGGATTATAGAGCTTTTATTGAACCATAAAGTATGTTTATCGCATGATTTATTAATTTAAATCTCACTTCATATTGTGGTTATCTCATAAACCTATCTATAATATTGTTCACCCTAAACATTGTATTATTTGTTATGGTTTCATTTTCCCTATGGGGTTAGAATAATGAGTTTGCTCATATCTATGAGACTATTCCATTCTGATGTACTATTTGTCAAAGCCTTATATTTCTTCATGAGTAGGATTTTCAAATTTTAGAGGCCACAATATAGTGTTTCCTTTAATCATATCAATTTTAGATTCATCACATAAGATAATGTAATATGGCTAAAAATAGAGGGATCTTCATATAATGGTATCATTGTTTCAATGGTTATAACTTAAACATAGATGGTTCGACATGTAGATACATTAAAATAGGGGTTGGTTTTCCCATGTTCAATGAAGATTAGTTATTCTAGTATTTTTGTGGATGTTGGATTTAGAAAATCTCTTATTATTGAGACTTATGATATCATTTTGGTTTTAAAAATGTCCTATTAGAAGATAATATTTTTTATGTTATTTTATTGAATGACAAAATCATTGTTATGTTTGTGAGAAAACTAAAATCTACACACATGTCTTTCTTATAAATTATTTGGTCCTATAAATTTATTATGGAGATGGGAAACAATAAGTACCACATAAGGAGAGAAGTAAATATATTAGAATATTTTTTTACACACAAGGCTAAATGATTATATATGAATATATTTGGTATACAACTATATGTATTTATTTCATTCAACCATTTTTCTATTTTTGATGCACTAAGATGGTTTTTTTATCTTTAATGATTGTGTTTATTTTTCATTTAAACTAATTTATGGTTGTTATTAAAGGGAATAAAATAATTATGTTTAATGGTGAAGGGAGATGTTATTAAAATGATATTTTTTGTACAATATATATAATATATGATTTTATAGTGATTCCATATGGAAATTTAAATTCAGTAGAAATCATCATGACCATGATGAATACAGTCTTCAGAGACTGCGTTGAGAAATTTTACTATGGTTTATATTGATGATATTATTGTAAAATATAATAGCATGTAAAAAAATGAAATTCATTTAAGGGTTGTATTAATGGTTAAAGAAAGGGGATGTTGTAAAACGAATTCCAAATTTGTGCCATAAGTCTAATTCTGAGGGTACATGAGCACATTAAATGGAATCTCTATTAATCATCCAGTGATAAATGTAATTAAACAGTTGTCCACACTAAATAATTTTTCAAAGAACGATATGTTTATGGATTATATGGGAACAATTAATTCTTTGTGAAACTTTCATTATGATTGTATATGTTACCGACCATTTCAATATAAAATGGGGGATAATATGTATTGATGTTTCAATTTGAAGAGAGCTTCATGTAAATATTAAAAAGGTAGGTCTCTGCACCTATAATAACTCTATCCGCATATGGATACGGGTTATCTCTATTAAGTGATGTTTCAATGGATGTATAGGGATTCATAATCATAAAAATTATAATGTTGCAACCTTGAACTTTTCAAAATTTATGAAAAATGAATAGGATTTCCAGATACATGATATGAAATTGGATGTTATGATCATTTCAAAAAATATATTTGTGGAAGTTCCGTTATTGAATTATTTTTTGTATTGGATCACTTTTTAATTCAAATTTTAATTATCATTAAATACATTTCCTTATTGTGATCATACACAACACTATCCAAAAATATCGACTGCATGAAAATAAAATCATCATAAAAAATATCTAAAAAACCCTAACGGAAAAAATTAAAAAACAAAAATAAATATTTCTTGTGTGAGTTAAACAATTGTACCATGCCAGTTAGATAATAATTACGAATCAGAAAGTGATTTATTCTACTTCAGACATCATGATCCACCTTAGGATCCAAAATCTACTTCAACAAAAGCATGATGTCATGTCCCTTGAGGAGAAACATCACAGTAAATCCAACCAGCCACCAAAATGGAAATTTATCATTTCCCCATTATGACACATCACTTAACCTATGTGGAAAAACCCATGTGGGTTAATAGACCCAAAAATGAAACTGGTATTGACATAAATTTTCATAACTTATACATACTAACTAAGGATTACCAAATCAACCAATTCATTAATTATTAAATAAAACCCATTCAATGGAATAATCATGAATCAAACTATCGGTATGAAAATTAAACATGCTTGGAGCAGAGTCAAAAAATATATTTTACTAGGTCAACATGACCAATATTAATAAACACCAGCATTTAAAAAAAAGGAATAAAACCCAAACCCCCCCACATATCACTGTGAGAGTCATAACTAATAAACCCCCCTAAATCACATCCCATAATATTCTCATTCTGTAATTCATTATCATGAAACCATAGTGTGTTCTAGAATGATGGAGTGCGAAGAACGAGTGTGCTTGGGGGGATAATGATGAATGAACAATAATATATCCTTAAAAATAGCTATTCTCCTTAGAGGGAAAATAGAAAAAAGAATAAAATAAGAATAAAATTGGAAGGGGACCACTATCAAGCATTCCACTTCCACTGTTATGAACCTCCAAATCACCTTATTATCTAATTAGTTTGGGGTCTCACAAAAAATGTTCGGGGAATAAGGGTTGTAGTAAAGGAAAAATATGCTCATTAGAATCACAAAAAAAATAACATGTGCTAAATAAAAACGCCCTAATAGATAATGGTTTGATCCATACAAGAAGAATAAGAAGAATAAATATAATAATAAAAGATTACAAATGTAGAGTAGGGGGAGATCAACATATAAGGAATGAGTCCTAACAAGCCGATGGAGAATTAATAGAGAGGAGACTTGAAGTGTAAACATTTATCTGACCAATTACTTTTGATATATATAATATTTAAAAAAAATTAATAAATATTTTCACATATAATGATATCATCATGAATAAAAATGATGGCTCGATATAATAAAGTATCGTGATTATTTGAAACATTTCCACCCAGTAAAGAAAAAAAGTAAGATGTCTCTCTTAATATAATAAGACCATCTACCCTTTCTTGGGTGAGGATTGATAAAGTCCCTATCATAATTAGTATTTAAATGAAAAATCTATAGATTAAAAATTCATAGAACACAACCCTTATTTCAAAAATGATTTCACAACTCCATATCATAGTGAAAATAATGGATTTACAAACGAATTACTCAAATATTCTAAATAAATTGATTGAAAAAAATATAGTAGTGCTTCATGATTTTAACACTGATAATTATACATTAATCCTTTTTAAAACAATCTTATATGGGTTATTAATTATAGAGATAAAGATGGAGATATTGGATGATGCACAAAGAGGATATTTCCCCATCAAAAGAGGATCTAGAAAAATATAACAAGATTATAGATAAAAAAAATTTCATGGAAAATGATGATATAGATTGTATAGTATAAATCAATGGTCAATTTTTAATAGAATTTTAATAGAATGTATCAAAAATATATGGTGGTGATTTGACCATTATGCATACCAACATGGAAATAGAAGAATATCACGATCAGGTTTTTTCATGGGTATTCTAAATATATATGAAGGGAAACATAAAATTTTGGTTACTTTCAAAAAAAATTACATGTCTCAACCAAGAATCGCAATTTAAGAGGATTTCCCAGTCAACTATCATTCTGAGATATATTTAAAGCAAATAGTGATCTTATATGTTGAATTACTTACTATAATATCTAATCAACTTGTATTGTTTTCATTTATGGTAAATACCATGACCATAGTATCCTATATTCGATGCATTATATTAATACAGTTGCACATATACTTGACATGAATCCCAAGGGATCGATCAGTTTAATAGTTTTGGAAACAAGAAAATATAAATGTACATTACATAAAAACATGAAAGGAAAAACAACATAGAACTCCTTTTTAAATACCCATAAAAACCTATATTATAACTCCTAGAAATTCACAATATACTTATTTACATCCTAGGTCGAAATAAAAAATAATAATTGGATGATCTCAGATGATTAGTATGGGAAAAAAATTAAACATAAGCTATCATAAACATAAACAATAAGTCATATTGATTAACTAAAAAAACGTGTCATTAAAACATAATATTGATCATAAAGTATAAGGAATAAAAGTTGATTAAAGAATTTGATAATAAAACATAACCCTTGAAATTCTATAAGTCATGTTATCACTGTAACACCCCGATATTTTATGAGAATTATTCTTTTTATTTTATTTTAGGTATTGTGTGGTACTCTACTCTAATATTATCTTTCCATATACACAACACCATATTATATTGTAGTATACACAAACATTATTCTTGTCTTGTGTTGCATGCAAGCGCGACCTTCCTCAATAGCGTGTGTTGAACGCAATACCATGTTTCATTAAACAATGATATATTGTTATAATATTATTATGAACTAGCTGTTATGAATAGTATTAATCTCATTTTTAATTTTATAAAATTATAATTCATCATACACATTTTCTAGAATGAGTTATGAGAACAAAATCAATTTTTCGGAAAAAAGAAGTATGTTTCAAAAAATGCAGTTTTCCACATTTTTGATGGCACACTCATTTGGAATATAATTTTTGAAACGTTTATAAGGTCAATTTTACAAAATAAAATTCTACTTTTTAATCATGATATAAAAATTTACATTGGATAAAGTTTTGATATTTTTCCGACAACGTTCTTATTTAGATGAATAGTAATAACACGCTGAATTTTACTTAAAAATTATTTTTCATCGAGATAATTTATATGGTTAAATTATAAGAGTAAATTGTTTTAAATTATAAATATAATATATTTTTACCATTTAATATAATATATGTCATTATCATTGATTTTAGATTGAATTCATAGGTTAAATCAATTCAATATTTTGCAATGTTCTAAACAAAAACCCATTTTTTCGACCAAGAGATTAATTTTAAATTAATTACTCCAAATTTTGTATTTTGAATTTGTAAAAATGGATTCCATATTTGGAATCAGTAGGTTCAATTTATTTTAATAGCATACTTCTTATTTTTGGGCATTATGAATAGTTACTATGGTAAATTTTATTTACCACAGTTAATGGTAAATTAGGTAATTAAGGGTAAGAATAAAATTATAAAAATACCCTAAAACTTGTCTTAATTTAATTTTATTATCATAATTCGTCCTAAAATATACTTGGGTCGAAATGGTATCTATTAGAAACCACTTGTATGTGATTAAGACATTTAATTTATTTTATTTAAATGAATGTGAAATATGTCTCACTAAAACTTTAATAATTAAATTATTTTTAATATAAGGTTATACAGAATATAAATTCGGTTGTAAATACTAATTTTAAATCTAATATGTTTTTCTTTATCATGGTAATTTATTTGTAATTTCTAAGAAATATATAATTACCTTAATAGCTCTTACATTAATGATGCACAAGATATTTGTTTATTGAAAAATCAATAATGTAGTTTCTATTAGACCAATAATACGCATAAAAGGCCCAAAAACCTGACCAAAACTTATTGTTCCTGTACATATGAACCATAAGCATCCAGAGGATGAATTTTTTAAAATTTTAGCTTCATAAAAGCGATTATGAGATTTATATTTTTTATTTATTTTAAATTATGCCAAAGTAGTCACCTTCAGAATTTAATAAATATACCATTTTAAAAGTTGGGTGTTTTAGAAGATAAATTCTAATAAAAGTAATATTATGAAATCTAGTAGATTTATATTAAACATCGTATTTTATTTTTAATTTTTATGAACCGAATAATTATATTAAATAATTTTACAAAAATGTTGTAGTAATTATTTTATTAAAAGAAATATCAAATAAATGGATTTAAAAATATTAAAATAAATATTATATGAACTAATTAACATTATCCAAGAACTATCTAGATTAATATGAGATGTTAGGAACCTATTAACTATTTTTTTTGAATATATTCTATGTTTGTATTTTATTTAAATTCAAATAAATGAATAGTGTAAAAATTTAAACTATTGGTATTTTATAAAAATAACATATTATTATATTATTTAAAAATCATAAAAAGATTTAAAAACTGAAAAATGAAAATTATACGGTTTAAAACGTTATAAAGTATCTAATTATGGAAAATTTACCACGTATAAGTATGTACTTATAAAAATTTCAAATTTATAATATTATTACAACAAATAAAATTAAATAAATTAAATAAGGATAAATCAAATTGATAAGGTTTAAAATAATTTCCCAACATTTATAAATTTGATTGGTTGATTAGATTACAACCCTATATTACTTCATATCATAATTGGAGTCACATGGGATGTTTTGAAGTGGGGTTTTATTTTATTATTAATTAATATTTTTGAGGATTCCAAAAGTGCCCCTCTCTTCCATTATAAAAGGGGAACCTCCTCCCTCTCCTCTTCACAACACATTGAGACTTAATGCTCTGACAAACCCTGCCCATTTCTCTTCTACACTTCCCTAGTAGCATACTAGAGGTCCTTTTCTTCTTCAAAGGCCATCTTTAGTGCCCTAAAAGGAGTTTTAGAAGTGGCGCGTCAAAGAAGAGGTAATATCCATTACCAATTCTTTCAAATTTATTTATACTTATAATTCCTCTTATATTTTTTTGTTTCATAGTAAAGTAATAACATCCGTATCACTCATATACTTTTTTGTAATTATAAATATGAACCAACCCTATTTCACCTTCTATCCATCCTATGGAAAATGAAATCACCGCGCGTGCGTACGTACAGAATACCATCTCTACGCCGTGGTGTAATCTGTTTTTCCACCACCACCATACTTGGATGGCTATAATGGTATTAATAATAACTATATATAGTTATTATAACATGATTCTAATTATCAGATATCATATCATCCACCCTAATTCCATTAAATAATTATGGGAACGATATCATTGCTGATGCGTATGTACGGATTACCGTCTCCACGACCCGATGAGATTCATTCTCCAAGTTAATCATTGAAGAATGATTATAAATTATATATATTAAATTATAATGAATTATATAACATATTAATGATAATGTATTTATGTATATGTTATTTACTTACTTCTAATCAATTTAATAAGGAAACAAAAACATCGTTCATGCATATGTACGACCTACTGTCTCTAGGAACGGCGTATTTATTTTCATTTATCGATCTAATATATATAAGTATATTCTGAATATATATTATATATAAATAATGTTTTAAATTGTGGAATTATGTAATCATGATCTAAGTAATCATATGAATAATTACAAGTCAAAACACGGATGATAAATGAAACGATTTTACCCAAAACACTACTTTGACATGTTATTGAAAAACAAACGGGTAATATAAAGTCTTAAGTGAATCATATATGTCATAATAAATATTATTATGGTTATGTTAGAAGTTAATAATATGTTTATACCCACTATACAAGAGTCTTGAACACATATAGAAGAAATTGGACATAATGTAAGGGATAATTTTGCAATCTTATTTTTATCCGAGATAGCTTATACGTAAGTATTTACCGGGGTTATATTTTTCATCCATGTCCATAATTTTTTGTTCATAAATTGTTTAATATACTTACATGTATGTTTAAAGTCATGTTTACCCCTATTTTACTCTTACATCGTGTTATGGAAGGAATATTTCTTTTGATTACCATACGTGGTAATTCTTGAATTTTCCATTAGAAGTATGAGGAGAATGTTTTTTAACTTATACTGCATGATCAATTTTTACATTTTCATAATGCCTTATTTACATGAATATTACTCTTAAATATTTCATTATTATTTTCAACAAAATCATTTTATTGTAAAATTTATTGGCATTTTGTGAAAGGAAAATTATTTTGAAGAATAAAGGATATTTACCTCTGGAAATCATTTCAAGTGTTTTATAAAAACCATTTTCTATCAAAGATGACATTATTTAATATGTGTATGTTTTAAATATAATGTCTTTATTATTTACATGGTTTCACTTTTATTATGATAAGATGATATCCATTTGTTTTACATGTATTATGTTATCATGGGATGATGTTTGTGAAACCCATTTTATTCTTTGGGTTATGATGTATGATTTTTGTTTATGTTGTGGCACACATAAGAATGATTTCATTATTAGATGGTTGTGACCTATATATCCCTCCAATGTATTGGGTAATGATTTATATCTCATGAGATAGGCATGGCTGGAATGGCAAGTGAATTCAGTTCAGTATTACAAGGCTAGAAAGGAAAGTAAACTCGGTTCAGTAATGGACTTTGTCCACTATGATGGTCTTGGAAACAATGCCTTGGATAATATGGAAATCATAACATGTGATTAATGGTTTTCTACAATTAAATGATTTATTCACAAGATATTTTATCACGATTAATGTTACTTTATGACCTATGACATATGTACTGCCAAGATTTATGTCATTTCTCATGTTTTGATGTTTTATGTTCATGTATTTACTTTCAAATATTTACGGATTGTTTTTATGTTCTCAATGATTACCCTTACTAAGAACATCAGATCACCCTTTTTCTGGTTTCTTTTCTCCGTGATATAAATAAGGGTTTCAAGTAAGAAAACAAAAGGGGAAGTTCTTTAGGGGATATGTTTAAGATCATTCACCATGATTAGAAGATTATGCTCCGAGTTTCCAAAGACACTGAACTAAAACGGTCCTTGGGTTTCTGTTTTTGTCATGTATTACGTATTCCACAAATGTAATGTAATGTCCATGTACATCAAACTTTGGGACTCTACAGTTGGTATCAGAACAAAGGATTAGTTAACCTATTGAAATTAGGATGCGAAAACATTAGTGAAATCCCTAGAGATATTTGTATGGGATGTCTAGGGATGTATCTAAGGTTAAGTATAAATATAGGTTATACTCATAAAATTACGGTAATGATCATAGAATTAAATGTAAGATGTTATATATTGAAGGTACTACCCATTTATTATGTTGTTTTCCTAGTATGATTTTTACCTCTCACACTATTATTTTTTTGTTTTTAGACGATGATTGTAACCTGAAGGAACCATGTTGATCAATGTAATGCACAATGCAATGATTTTACTCCTGAAAAAGCCTATGTTATGGTATATGGAGTGAAAATTAGTATTGTAATACATACACAATCTATGAATCATTCTGGACTTCCAAATGTGCATTGAATGGAAAAATATTTTATTGAGTCCTTCATGAGGCAACGCCCACCTTCTTTCAGTGGGTCTTCTGATCCACTTGTTGTTGAATAATGGATCAGTACCACTGAAAAGATATTTTCCATACTTCGTTGTTCAGAGCATGAAAAAGTAATTTTTGCAGTTTACCGGTTAGAAGGTGAAGCAGACCAGTGGTGGACTATAATTAAAAATACAAGGCCCCTAGATAGAATTGAATCCATGGAATGGGACGAGTTCAAGAACATGTTTTTCAATAATTAATTCCCTTGTATTCTTCAAAAGAAGGTGGAAAAGGAGTTACTTGAGCTTATGAAAAAGGATGAATAATCTGTTGGTCTATACGAGGTGAATTTTGCAATGCATTCATGGTATGCATCTATCTTTATCATCTAACATGAAATTAAAGTTGATCGATTCTTCAGTGGCATAAAACCATGTATTAAAAGGTAATTGGTTATAAAAGACATCAGTAGAAATGAATAAATTGTGCATTGTGCTATCAAGGTAGAACTGGAATTTGGTGTTACATATCTATCTTATGGTTTTGAAAAAAAACCAATGATGGAGTTCAAGGAAAAAACTCAGATTAATGGTGAAAAGAAGGTGAATGTTTCTTTATGCTCATAGTGGGGAAAGAAACATGGTGGACATTGTATAAAAGGTACTAGAAAATGTTTCATGTCTAGGAAAGAAGGTCATCGAGAAGCTGAGTGCTAAAGTAATGGGAAAAAGGTTTCTAATGACGTGAATAGAAAAAAGACTACAGAGAACTGTCCTCCAACACTTCAATGCTTCAAGTGATATGAAATGGGGAATTATGCTAATCAATGACCTAATCCAATGGTTAATGATGATCGACATGAGAAAACTCTTAAAGAAAATGACTAAGGGAAGTCACATGTGATCACTATTTGTGATGTTGCGTATGATAATGATGTTGTAGAATGATTAGGTGTTTATGTAATGGGATTTCAAAATAGTATCATGGAATCTCTTTTATAGTATCATGGAATTTTGGAATATCTATGTATTGGTTTTAAATAATTGTATCATTCCAGTATCCATAAAATGTGATTGAAATATTTTTGGAAATTAGATGATATGCGCATAATGAAGGGATAAGGAGAAAATGAAATGGTTGATAGTATAAATAAGCTCAAGACTGATATAAGGAAAAAGTTATATCATGGTTTGAGTATATAAAATTTTTGGGATTTTGGTATGTGGAAAGAATTAACTTTTGAGAGCATTCATGCATTGACTTAGGTTCTATGGTAATTCTTGTTTCAAAAGAATACATGATTAAGGTATTCACATGTTCGGAATGTGACCAACAAGATACATATTATGATATATGGGGGATAAATGATGGTATTCATTTTCTTGGTAGATGACCTCTCCAGAAATCGTTTTCTTTACATTATGAGATTATACAAAAGTATTTTGGATATGCCTAATGATTGTAATGAATTAAGTTAGACATGAGATAGTATTGTTTAAGGAATGAACCTTTTCATATTATTTCTGAAATGTTATAATAGTATAGTTTTAGAAAAAGGACGAACTGTAGGACAGATGACAACCCATCACATCAGACAATGATGCGGGAATCAAGACCACAACCAAAGTGTGACATCCTCTATCTCCTAACACTGCCCTACAGGAAGTCCCTAGTTAGTAGAAAATAGTTTTATTTTATAAAATTGTATGATTGATGAAGTATATGTCAATTTTTGGAACCATATACGATTAATCTAACCAAAAGATGGATTTATGTATCTATCGTTTGCTAACCTTATGTTTGAGATAGATAGAATGACCTATACTTCTATCGCAAGATCTGCTAACACTTCATGGAAGAAAAATTCTACATCATTTATTTAAGAGATGAACTGGAAATTAATCAAGGAAAAACCAGTAGTGAGATTGTACCAAAATCATGTAAGTATTTCTTTCATTAAAACAATTCATAAACATTAGGGAAATGATATTAAAAACCAAAAATGTTTTTCTAGTTCCCTCATATCTGATGAATCATATGGTACCTTAAATCATCAAAAAATTATTTATTTGTGATGTTTGGCTTTTTCATAGCAATGTTCTCTACAACTCTTCATCGAAACATGATGGTCATATTTCTCTTCCATATCCATATTTTCTCCTATATTCTTCTATGTGGAAACCCATTGATGAGTTACTTTGGGTATCTGTTATGTTTCTAATGTTCCTTTATAAAATTATGTTTTATTATTCTTTTTTACGATGTGGGTTTCTATGAATTAAATATTAAATTAGAAAACCATATATAACCCCGACGAATTAAAAGGGAGAAATTCATTTTAAGTGGGCTAAAATGTAACACCTCGAGATTTTATGAGAATTATTCTTTTTAACTTCTTTGATGTCTTGTGTTGTATTCTACCCCAAGATTATCTTAAAATATATTCAACATGGTATTATCTTTTAGTATACACAACACTATTCTTTGATTGTGTTGCACGCAAGAGAGACCTTCCTCAATTGCGTGTGTTGTACGCAATACCCAGTTTCACTAAACAATGATGTATTGTTATAATATTATTATGAAGTTGCCGTTATGAATAGTATTAACCACATTTTGAATTTTATAACATTATAATTCATTTTACACAGTTTCTAGAATGAGGTATGAGAACAAAATCAATTTTTTGGATAAAAGAAGTATTTTTCAAAAAATGCAGTTTTTCCGCCTTTTAATGTCGCACCCATTTTGAATCTAGTTTTTAAAAAGTTTATAAGTTCAATTTTACAAAATAAACCTCTTATTTTCAATCAGGATATGAAAATTTACTTTGGATAATGTTTCGATATTTTTCTGACAACGTTCTTATTTTGATGAATAGTAAAAACATGCTAAATTTTACATAAAAACAACTTTTTTCATCGAGATAATTTTTATAGTAAAATTATAATAGTAAATTATTTTAAAGTATAAATAGAATATATTTTTTCCATTTAATTTAATTTATTTCATTATCATTGATTTTATATTGAATTCTTAGGTTGAATCAATTCAATCTTTTGCAATGTTTTAAACAAAATCAAATTTTTTCGACAACAGGATAAATTTTAAATTAATTAATACAAATTATATGTTTTGAGTTTGGAAAAATGAATTCCATATTTGGAATCAATAGTTTCAAATTATTTTAATAGGCTATGTTTTATTTTTTGCATTATGAATAGTAACTAAGGGAAATTTTATTTACCACAATTAATGGAAAATTAGTTAATTAAGGGTAAAAATAATATTATAACATTACCCTAACACTTGTCACAATATAATTGGATGATTATATTTTTTCCTAAAATATACTTAGGTGGAAATGGTATCTATTAAAAATCACTTGTATGTGATTAAGACCTTTAATTTATTTTATTTAAATGAAAGTGAAATGTGTCTCACTCCAACTTTAATAATTAACATATTTTTAGTATAAGGTTATACTGATTATAAATTCGGTTTTAAATACTCATTTTAAAGATAAAATGTTTTTCGTTTTCATGGTAACTTATTTTAAAATCTTAATAAAAATATAATTAACCTAATAGCTCATACATTAATGATGCATAAATTATTTATTTAGTTAAAAATCAATAATATACTTTTTATTAGACTAATAATACCTATAAAATTCCCAAAAACCTGACCACAACTTATTGGTCATGTACATATGAACCATAAGCATACAAATGTCGAGTGTTTGAACATTTTGAGATTTTTAAAAGCGATTATGACATTTATAGTTTTTTAAATGATGTCAAAGTTGTCACCTTCTTAATTTAATAAATATATCATTTTAAAAGTTGGGTTTTTTAGAATATAAATTTGACTAAAAGTAATATTATGAAATATATTCGATTTATATTCATCATAGTATTTTATTTTTAATTTTTATGCAACAAATATGTATATTAAATAATTATACAAAAAGGTTGTAGTAATTATTTTATTAAAGGAAATATCAAAAAACTGGTTTTAAAAATATTAAAATAAATATTATATTAACTACTTAACATGATACCTGAATTTTAAAGATTTATATTACATGTGAGAAACCTATTAAAAATATTTTTTTGAATATATTCTCTGTTTGTATTTTATTTATATTCAAATAAATGAATAGGGTCAAAATTTACACTTTTGGTATTTTATAAAAATAACATATTAATAAATTATTTAAAAATCACAAATATATTTAGAAAATTGAAAATTGAAAATTATATGGTCTAAATGGTCATAAAGTATCCAATTATAGGAAGTTGACCACATATAATTAGGTATTTATAACAATTTAAAATTTATAATATTTTTATAACTATTAAGATTAAATAAATTAAATAAGGATAAATCAAATTGACAAGGTTTAAAATAATTTTCCAACATGTCTAAATTTTATTGGATTATGAGATTACAACCCTATATTACCACCTATACAAATTCGAGTCACGTAGAAAGTTTTTATGTGGGATATTATATTATTATTAATTAATATTTTTGATGTTTCCAAAATTTCCCCACTCTTCTCTTATAAATGGGGAACCTCCTCCCTCTCTCCTCTTCACAACACATTAAGCCTTAAATCATGGAAAACCCCTGAAAATTTCTCTTTTCCACTTCCCTATGAGCATATTAGAGGACCATGTCTTCTTCAAAGACCATATTTAGTACCCTAAGAGGAGGTTTAGAAGAGGTGCATCGAAGAAGAGGTAATATCCTTTCCCAATTCGTTCAAATTAATTTCTTTTTATACTTCCTCTTATTTTGTTGTTTCATAATAAAGTAATATCATCAGTATCACTCATATACTTATATGTTATTATAAATATTAACCAACCCTATTTCACATTCTATCCACCCTATGGAAAATGAAATCACTGCGCGTGCGTATGTACAAAATAACATCTCCAAGACTTGGTGTAATCTATTTTCCCACCACCACCTTAATCGTATCGGTATAATGTTGTAAATAATAACTATATATAGTTATTATAACATTATACTTATTATGAGATATTATATCATCCACTCTAATTCAATTCAATAATCATGGGAATGATATAATCGCTTGTGCCTACGTATGGATTACCGTCTCCACAACGCGATGAGATTCATTATCCAAGATAACCATTCAAAAATGATTATAAATTATATATATTAAATAATAATGAAATATATGACATATTAATGATACTGGATTTATTTATATGTTATTTACTTACTTCCATTTAATTTAATAAGGAAACTAAAACAGTGTTCATGCTTACAAACGACCTACTGTCTCCATGGACGGTTTATTTCTTTCCATTTATCGATATATTATATATATGTATAATATGAATATATATATTATATAAATCATGTTATACATTGTGGAAATAAGTAATCTTGATCTAAGTAATCATATGAATAATTACAGCTCAAAACACGGACGATAAATGAAACAATTTTACCCAAAATGCTGCTTTAACATGGAATTGACAAAATGAACGAGTAATATAAAGTCTTAAGTGAATAATATATGATATAATAAATATTATTATGGTTCTGTTACAAGTTAATAAAATTTTAAAACCCACTATATAGGAGTCTCAGACACATACAGAAGAAATTGGACATAAGGTTAGGGATAATTTTGCAATCTCATTTTTCTCCGAGATTTCTTATACGTAAGTATTTTCTAGGGTTATATTTTTCTTCCATGTCCATAATTTTTTTTTCATGAAGAGTTTAATATTCTTCCATGTATGATTAAAGTCATTTTTACCCCTCTTTGACTCTTAATTTTTGTTATGGAGGGAATCTTTCTTTTGTTTACCATACATGGTACTTTTTGACATTTCTGTTTAAAGTATGTGGAGAATGTTTTTTAAATTGATACGGAATGAACGGATTTTTATGTTTTCATAATGCCTTATTTTCATGAAGATTACTATACAAGATTTCATGATTACTTTCAACAAAATATTTTTCTTTTAAAATTGCTTTGAATTTTGTGAAAATAAAATGATTTTGAAGAAGAAAGGTTATTTTCCTCATGAATTCATTTCAAGTGTTTAATCAAAACCATTTTCTATATGAGATCACATTATTTCATATGTGTATGTTTCAAGTATAATGTATCTATTATTTACATAGTTTCACTTTTCTTATGATGAAATGATATCTATTTGTTTTATATGTATTATGTTATGAAGGGTTTATGTTTATGAAATCCATTTTATTATTTGGGTTATGATGAATGATTTATGTTTATATTGTGGCACACGTAAGAATGATTCCATTATAAGATGGGTATGACCTATATCTCCCTCCAATGCATTGGGTAATGATTTATATCTGAGGAGAAAGACATGGATGTAACGACAAGTGAATCTGGTTCAGTAAAACAGGACTGGAACAACAAGTAAACCCGGTTCTGTAATGGACTTTGTCCACTATGATGGTCTTGGAAACAATGTCTTGGCTACTATTTAAATCATAACATGTGATTAATGGTTTTCCAAAATTCCATTTTTCATTACCATGATATTTTATCATGATTAATGTTCCTTTCTGATCTACGCCTTATGTACTTCCAGGATTTATGTCATTGCTCATGATTTTGATGTTTTATGTTCATGTATTTACGTTCAAATATTTATGGATTCTTTTTAAGTTCTCAATGTTTACCCTTACTGAGAATTTGAGCTCACCCTTTTTATTTTTTCTTTTCCCCAAGATATAAATAAATGTTTTAGGTAAGAAACAAAAGGGGAAAATCTTTAGGGGAGATGTTGAAGATCTTTCACCATGACAAGAAGATTATGTTCCGAGTTTCCAAAGACACTAAACTAACATGGTCTTTGGGCATCTGTTATTGTCATGTATTAAGCATTCTGCAAAAGTAATGTATTGTCTATGTACATCAAACAATGGTTCACTACAATCACATAGACTATTAATTACTAGTTTCATAATAATGGAATGCATAATTCCATACATCATAAACATGTCATCAAGGAATTGACGAGGACACCAAACATAATGGGTAAATACTAATTCTATTTTTCCTCATGAGACCTACTGATGAATCGAAAGGTATAGTGGGACCCACCCATAAAATACTAAGTCCAATACATTATTCATATGAATGGGTTTAAATATAAACAATATATATATATATAAATATCAAATTTAAATAACTTTCCCCAATATGTTGTTTAAATCACTAATCATTATGAGTAGTATAGTGAATGGTATCAAGATAGCTCATCTATAGAAAAATTGATCAAACAAAATTTAATAAACTATTTTTGATGAGTAAAATAATATAACAATCTAAATAAATCATAAAATTCAATATATATTTTGAAATAAATTAAAATTATCCAATAAAATCATCGAGATTCGCTGTAGAAAAATAAGCCTTACTTTTCAAAGAAGAGATCATTTGAGAGAATCATCTATATTTGTCACAAATGTTTGTATAAAATCATAAATGAAAAATTATATATTTTGTTGAAAAATTTAGTTAATGATGAGAATTAATTGAGCCATAAAAAATAATATGGATGGTACCTGAAAATGGGTATGGAATTGGATGTTCCCTTGAATGAGGTTTCCTTATTTGAGTAGGGAACCATGTAAAACATGTATTTCCCCATAAAAGAAAGATGAAATGATTTTGGATATCTATGTTTGGAATAAATAAATAAAATATATAATAAAAAAATAAAATTATAATTACATTATGTTAATGATAGTGAATTAATTACATAAAGGAAAAATTAAGGTTTTGGTAGAATACCTTAACTTATGTTTGAATGTGTTCTTCACTTGACCTTAATATCCTATAATAAAATTAAATCAAATAATCAAAAATATAAGAATATTAAATAAATTTATTTGATTAATTATAGTTTTATGATGATCATTTATCAATTTATGGATGAGTTATAGAGGTTAATTTTGTTGAATATGAGCATTCATTTTCTTAGTTTTCATGATTAGTTTACTTGTTTATATGTAATATAGTACATGTAAAATGGTTATAATTGTCCATAAATGTAATTGTATTTTATTAATGAACATATGTCAGTGTAATTGGTATTTTATATTGTATTTTATAGATATGGGTTGAATAATTAGTTAACATGCGAATGATAATTATTCAGATTAATTTTTTCAGTTTTAGATCACAACGAACTCGTTTGGGTTTATCATTTATGATAATGTAAATATGTTACATCAAAAAAAGGGTTGTACTATAAATTTAATAATCCTTTTCCAACCATTAAAATTGTTTCATGACCATCCTTGATGATGGTGAAGAAAAATGAAAAAATTTCATTCCTGACTACGATGAGTCAACACCTAATTGAAGTTGTTTCAATTTTTAGAATAAATGTTATAGGATAAGGGGATTGATGATGGATTATTCCATTATAATAATGAAATTAATGAATATTTATGTTATATTTGTTATCATACTATTTATATTAGTGTATTTTATGATATGATAATAAAATAAATGAACATTGAATGAAATTATAAGAAAAGTAGAGTGGTTTTGACCTCTTGATTCTCCCCCACTTTGAGAACCTCCTAAGTGAAATGATTTTGGTCTATTGATGAGACCAAGCAATACTGGATGGCAGGGAGGGTCATAGTAAATGGATTATGCAAGAATTTTGGTAGGGATAAAATCAATTAAGGTGGGAGGATAAGAGGTTGTGTGGGGTGGTATTTATAGTGGAGGAGAGGCCTGTTTTTTTGACAATTTTATTCATTTGTTTAATATTTTGGCACAATACTATGAATAGTTGGAGCATTGTCACCAATTATATTAAAATAATTGGTTATAGAGGTTTCTAGATTATGGTTCTTGCATCATCCATGACTCATGGAAAAGGTTATTAATCTTCTAATGTATTTATACTATAAATTACTATATGTCACTATTCACCAAAAATTTAACTACTTCTGAAAAATCCAATATATTCACCCTAACCATTTCTAAATGTGTAAGATTAAAAAATGAACACAATATTATGAAAATATTTTTCTAAATATAAGAAATTTGGTTTTTAATTATAATAATAATTTAAATGAAAAATACAATTCTTAAAAAATATAACTGATTTTATAACACTCTAAAAAATTCACGACAATCCCATTAAATAATCATAAGTAATAAGAAAACAAAAAGAAATATTTATGATTTATTTTTATACAAAATATTTTATATTTACTTATTTGAAAAATTATATACATGTAATTGAATATTTTTGACTCATAAAAAACCAACTCTTAATTAATAATTTTTAAAACATTCATTTATTTATAAAATGATATAATTATATCATAAATTAATTTATGATATGCATAAATTTTATTTATACTTTTATTTGTAAAGTTACTATTCATTTTATTGATCTAATATTATTAAGGGTGATAATACTATTCTTAAGTTCACGATATTATTTCATTAGTTTACATTTCTTAACATCTAGAAATACACATTAGATCCCTCATTATTCAATTATAATGTTTGTATTTTGTTATCTAAGTGATTTTATGTGATTTTTACAATATTAAATAATTACAGGAAATGAAACTTCATTTATATATTTCATGTTTGTCTCATTCTCCCCTCATATATAAATTTCTTCCCCAAAATTTCTATAATTTCACATCATAAAAAGATTTGAGTAGTTCTTCATCACAATTTCCTCAGGATCCCATGTAACCTAATTAAATTAATGAATTTTCCAATTTAAGATTACCAGGTGACTCATCTATTTCATCGACACCTATTATTTAGTGTCCAGAATCATGATAGGCTCTTGACAGTAAGATAAATTAGGTTCCAAATTTATTTCATGATATTTGAGGACATGTGTTGGTTATGCCATATAATTTTTTCAAAAAATAGATGTGGAACTCATTTTTTACATAATCATATCTAAGAGACACCACATAACAATAATCTGTAACTATAACTCACTCTATGATTTCAAAAGGACCATTGTACCTAGTGCTCTGTTTCCCCTTCTTCCCAAATCATACAACAACACTCCCTAGTGATACTTCCATGAATACATGATCTCCCACATGAAATTAAAAATCCTTCCTTTGATTATCAACTTCGATATTTTTCAAACATTCATATGAATTGATATTTATTTGAATAGAATTTACATTTTCCATTGTTTCCTCTAAAATATCTAGCCCTACAAGAATCATTTCTCCAACATCATCCCAACAAGTTGGTGTAAGGCATCTCTTTCTATTCAATGCTTTATATGGTTCCATTTGAATACATGATTGGAAATTATTATTGTAGGAAAACTCTAATAAAGGTAAATTATGATCCCAAAATAACATGAAAATTAATTTTTCATAATCTCAATATGTATTATAAATCTTTTATCATCCATTTATACTGCCTATCATTTTGAAGGTGAAAAAAAGTTCTCCAATTAACCTTAGTATCTAAATATTTTTTATGAAAAAATACTTATAATGTAAATATTTGATCATGATTAGAAAAAATTGATAGATTTTCTCCATTAAGTGTTAAAAAATTATTAATATAGATCCATGAATGTTTCTCTAATGGAAAATCCCCCTTATAGAGAGGACATGGGAAGATTTAGAAAATAAATCACCAATCACCTAAATTTAATCGTTATTTCCTGGTTTTTTTGGTAATCTGGTGAAAAAATACATAGTTATGTAATCCCATTTCCATGTAGTAATTTGAATTGTTTTTTTGAATCCTCTAGGATGTTTTCTTTTTTCCTTCCCCTATTGACTGTATAAAAATATCAATACATAATTAGAAACATCCCGCTTCAAAATATCCGACCATAAATGTTCCTTAAAATATATAAACATCTTAGTTCTAATAGGGTTAATAGAGAAATTCTATCTATGTTAATCATAAAATAACCCTATTTTTATCATGGCTATAGAGGGAACACATAGTCTCCTCCCAATGTTCATAATTCCAAACTCACAGATAAAGTACGGAAATTTCCCATCATTGACCACATTAATTTTCATTGGAAGATTATCAACATGTGATTGAGAGAATTTAATTGATTCCAATAGAGATAGTTAATAAAATAATTGAAAAGTAATTATATTTCACCTTCATTGACAATTAACTTATCCATATTTATTATATCCATGAACCCAGGACCCCTTTAAATCCTCATTTTATATAGAAGTTCATGATCCTTCCCGCTCATTGAATCATCTACCTTATTAGACGTTACGAGGTGATAGTGTATTGAACAATAATAATCCTAAAGTATCTTGAGACATCGTTATTTTCTCATGTTGATTTATCTATGTGAGAATATATATATATCAAGTTCTTCTAATCAATATATATCACACATATTTTTCCATAGATTCAGTGTCTCCATATATTCATAGAAAACATTACAGCTCCTAACTTAATATCATGAGTTGGATAGTTCTGTTCATGAGTTTTTTACGACTATGATGCATAGAAAATAAGAATATCATTATACATAATGACATAACCAATTAATTTATTTGATACATGAATATAAATCACAAAACTACAATTTCCTGATGGAAGAGTCACGATAAGAGCATTCAATAATCAATTCTTCAATTTTTAAAATAATTATTCACATTCATTTAACCAAATAAATTTAACCTATTTAGGAGTAATCTTGTTTAATGTTTTAGATAATTGGAAAATTTTCTCAAATAGTCACTGGTAGTAATCTTATATACCAACAAAACTACATAGTTCATTTATGTTTTTTGATATAGTAAATTATTAAACTCTATTTGTCTTTGAATGATCAAATGAGATTCATCTTTTGAGACAATCCGTTCAATTATGAAAACTGATTGAATCCATAATTCACACTTTCTAAACATTACATATAACTATTTTATTATAAGAGTCAAAAAAATCTTCCCGTGTTCCCATAGTCCCCACAAATTTTTGAATATATCATGATATCATTAATAAATACAAAAAAAACTCATTAAGATATTTCATGAACACTCTATTAATTGATATATATAAAATGGTGGATTAGTCAGAAAAAATGGAATTATTGTAAACTCGTAATGTTTATACATGGTTTGAAATTCTGTCTTTTGAATTCCTTCCATCCTCATATCCAATTGATGATATCCTGATCATCGGTAAATATTCAAAATGTATTGAAATACATGAAGTCTATTGAGTAAATCATAAATTCATAGCAAGGGATACTTTTTCATTATTGTAATATCATTTATTTCCCTATAGTCAATTCACATATACATGTATCCATCTTTCTTCTTTACAAATAAAATAAGGGATCCTAATGGTGGAACAGTTTTGTGAATAAATCCTTTATCACTCAATTCCTCTAGTTGATTATTCACCTATATTAATTATATAATGTTTGTTATATATGGAGTATTTTATATAGTTATTACACCAATAATTAAATCAATAGATAACAAAACTTCCCACTCACGAGGATGTCCAGGTAAATCCTTTGGAAATACATCTAAATATATATTCACAATATGTACACATTATATTTAAAGATTAATAGATGATGTTTTATGTTCTTATATATGAATTTCATTTAGAATATCTACCCAAGGAGGATACAGATAAGAATGAGATGACGATGTTTCTTCTAAAAAGATAAGGGATTCTACATTTTCCTCAAAATTTTTGACTACCATATTCTTGAAATAAATTCTTTTATCATATTTTGAAATACAGTCCATACCAAGAATTATATTAAATTAAATAATAATTATGATGATAAGATCAACAACTAAATAAACATTATGTTTCATAAAGGGGACTAATCGACTCAACATTTTTTCAATGATACATTGCATAAGAGTTTTGATTGACATCTCAATTATTAAATCAAAAAGGGATAGTCTAATTTTCATGCCAAACTGGGAAGATGTAAAGAAATATGATGATATAGAATCAAATAAATCATTTGATATGTGTGAGGAAACTATTAAAGTACCTACCAACATATCATTAGCAACATTATCCTCAGATTTTTTGTAATATATTCCTAGCCTAGTTC
The DNA here is from genome assembly GCA_963277665.1 of Viscum album. Classification (NCBI taxonomy): domain Eukaryota; kingdom Viridiplantae; phylum Streptophyta; class Magnoliopsida; order Santalales; family Viscaceae; genus Viscum; species Viscum album. Next base: position 1,736,847,051 of record OY728135.1, on the reverse strand, counting down.
CCTTGTAATTTTTAAGGGAATGTTTCCATGACGCTTAGGGAAATCATTTTCATAATTCACAATCTCTTTATAAGTTTATCATTGAACAATGGTATCTTTTTTCTTTCCTATGAAATCATGGGTTTAGTTTCCTTTTTCTGTACACATATAACAAAAAAACATACCGATAGAGAATGTACTAGCTTATTTCTTCCCACAATTATCACAGGATGGAAATTCGATGCATACATTATTTCCCATTTCATTATATCCACTAACAAAATGTTCAGTAGCCATTTTTCTATCTAACCTTACATAAAATTAGAATGGGGTAGATATTTATTTATCTTTATTAATAGCACGTGAGACTATATCATTATTAAAAGTGAATGTTTTAGGGACTACTTCCATTTGGAGGAATTGGTTTAAACCATCAAATAATGGATAAATCTTGCTCTTTGGATTATGTATGTAGTCCATGACAACATTTTATAACCTTTTAATGTTGGATTCATAATGGGAAATGTTTTTGTTTTTTTATTTTCATCTTAGACTAAATAATTGCCTCTCCATATCTACTCACTTTTCGTAAGGGAAAAATATTTCCAGGAAAATTTCCTCCAAATATTTCAATTCCATATTTTAAATTTCACCCCTTACATTTATATTGAATTAATGACCACCACTAATCTGAATCTCAGGAGAGGTGAGAAAATTCAATGTTAATTTTTTTTAATTATATCCGAAATAGAGAAATATATTCCCTATGTACCTTATCCTCTAATCCACTACAAATGGATTTGTAGTCCCAATTAATGATAGATGTTGTTGTCGCAAAAATTATTTTAACATTTTTCCTCCATATAGTGTATGAGGATGCTCTTTATATGTAAAGTTAATATTCATAATATGATTCATCTATCACAGTACAGTTATATTTTTCATATTACAAGTTAAATATCTAGTAAAAATATCATTATCTAGCATATGAGGGATATACATACATGGGATATGTGAATTGATTTGGTTTTAATTCCCTCCATTAGGCTCCATTTCAAAATACTGGCATAAAATAAACTAGAGTATGAATCATAATGTATAATCTCAAACTATAAAAACACATAACATAAATTTAATTTTATTCATATCTAATCTCAAAATCATTATCATTATTTCTTAGGGGACATATTTAATTTTAAATCCTACAAAATGTTTTGTATAGAAAATTTGAGTTATCCGAAGCATATCTCCATGGAGTGTTAAACCAGGTGCACAGTGAGGCCCATTGTTGTGTACTAGGATACCCCATGTCAAGACCGAGAAACCTTTTCAGAGTTGTTACCCCTAGGTATTTCTGTTCAGAACCACGTCTACATGTAGTATCTAGATAGGGATGTATTATAAGAAAATCCGAATAATATCTACCATACCAGAAATCATGGATTTTATTCTATTCTTATACTAAAGTTCGAACATAAAGTTAATTTCCCTAATCAATGTATTTTAATATAATTTCCATGGTTTCAACTAAAATTCCTCTAATACCAACTACAAAGACCCCAACCATAGAATCCTATAGTCATGGATTTTTATTAATACATTAGCATAGATAAAAGACAATAATTCTAAGTGATCAATAAATTTAGTTGTTTTAGAAAGAATAATACATACATTAACTTACACGACACCATTAAAGGAAAAACTACATAGAAACTCCTTTTGAAGCACCCATAAACTCTTTGATTATCCATGATAGTAATTCATAACATACATCTTCACATGCTAGGTAAAATAAAACATAATAAAGGGTTGAGATTAATTTTTCAGTAAGAGTATGCAATACAATGGTAGATATAAAAATCATAAACAATAAGGCATGGTGAATTACTAAAAACACATGACACTAAAAAACTATAATGTGAATAAAATGGAAAGAATAAAATTGGTTAAATAATTACCAAATAGAAAATAACTATGGATATTCTAATAGTAAAATTATCACATGGAAAATAAATTACCAGTTTCATTATTATAATATGCATAATGAAAAAAATTAGAATCATACCGCAAGGTCTCAACCAAGACACCAAAACTAATGTGTAAAAAACCTAGTCTAGTTTGTATCATTAGACCTACTGATGCATCAAGAGTCTATATTGGTCCCCAACCATAAATTAAAATGTCCTATGAATTTATGATTTTAATGTGGTTAAATATAAAAAACACATATATATGTAATATAAATAAATTTTCCAAATCTGTAAACATAATCACTATCCATTTTCAGTGGTATGGTGAATTGTATCAAGATAGAACATCCACAATCAAAATTATCAGAAATGATTTAATAAAATATGGTCGATTATAAACATAATAGATAATTAACAATAAATAATAAAATAGAATAGATGTGTTGAAATAAATTAAATACTCTATTATAATCATCGGGAAATTCTTGAGCGAAATACCCCTTTTAATTTGCAAACTAGAGTTGTTTTGGAAAATTCCACTATATTTTTCTCAAATGTCTATATATTACAATAAATTCGAAAATATAGTTTTTCATTATAAAAGTAATAAATTATGAAAAATAATGGAGTCTTAAAATAGATTATGGATGGTACTTGAAAACAGGTATGAAATTTGTAACTTCCCATTAATTGAGATTGATTATTTGAGAAGGGAACCTTGTAAAACATGTATTTCAACATAAAATAAAGATAGATATTATAGATATATGATTATGGAACATATAATAAGGTTATAGAATAATAACACAAAATAAAATCATTACACCAGGATAAATACAGTGAAAGAATAACCCGAAGGAAAATGATGGTTCGGGTAGAATCCCTTATCTCATGTTTAAATACGTTATGCACTTGACCTTAATGTCATTGATAATACACTTAAATATATTAATTAATTAAATAACTAATATCCTTATATACATGTACATTATTCATTTTATTTTTTTATGTTAATTTATGTCTTTAATTATGAGTAATAGTGTTTAATTTTATCATTCGAGAGAATTTATTTTCATGGTCTTCATGATTGGTTTACTTGCTTATAAGTAATGGGGTTCATATAAAATGGGAATAAATATCTTGAATTGGAATTATATGTATTTATGAACATTCAAACGTTTTATTGATATTATATGTTATTTTCATCTCAGATATGAGGTTTAATCATTTGATTACATTTAATAATAATTGTTTAGATTAATGATATTTTTTTAGATCACAATGAACTCGTCATATTTACTCATTTAGTATTTTATAAAAATGTTACATGTAGAACATAATAAGGGATGTAATGTAAATTTTACAATATGTTTCAACTATTAAAATGGTTTCATGAACAACCTCCGAGATGTTGCTGGAAAGTGAAAACATATTTTCCTTCAAGGTGATGAATCAACACCTCATCGATAACATTTCCCTTCCCTAGAAAAAAAGGGAGGGTAGAATGGGAATAGTGATGTATTATTAATTAACACCATAATATTATAGTATATATAATGAAATAGATATGTTATGATATTTTGATGAGGATAGGTGAGGATGGAATAATAAAATAAAATAACTTTAAATGAAATTAAAAGAAAAATAAAGAGGGTTTTACAACTTGATTTTCTCCCCCTTTAGAACATATATAGGGTAATGCTTTAGATCTTTTTATCTAACCAAGAGATACTAAATTTTGGGTATGGCCTTTATAATTAGATTGAGTATAAATTTTATAAGTTACAAATCTTGGAACGTGTTTGGAGTAGAGGATGTGAGTGGAGGTATTTATAGTGGAGCAGTGGATTATTTTTTGAATATTTTGTTCATTTATTTCTTATTTAGGATCAAGACTATTAATAGATTGAGAATAATCCCCAAATATATTAAAATACGTAAAGGATGTTCCATATTATGGGGCTTAAATAATCTATGAATCAAGGGAAAGTGTATTTAACATATAATGTATTTATTCGATAAATTACAATGTTTCACTATTTGATAAAAATAAATCTATTTCAAAAAAATCACCATAACCATTTTTCACAATTATAATTTCAAAAGTAACTCTATTTTTTGATTTTTTTAAATATGATAAATTTAGTTTTTAGTTAAAACAATCATTTACTAAAAAAATGTATTTTCTACAATAATAATTGGTTTTATAACATTCTGAAAAATTAACTAAGGTCTCATTAAACTATCCTAAAATCTTAGGACAAAAATATTGATTTTTGAATACATTTTATGAAAAGGAATTTTATATTATGTTACTTTATTATTTACAAAATTTCAATTTAATATTTATGACTTATAAAAATACCAACATTTAATTAATAAATTTTAAAATATTTATTTACTTATACTATGATATATTTATATCATCATTTCCTTGACTAGGTGCCTAAATATTATTTATACTATCATGGGTGATGTTACTATTCATTTAAATGATTTAATATTTAAAAGGGTCATATTACTATTCCTAAGGTCACGATATCATATAATTGTTATAGGTTTTTTAACATCAATAATACAACGTATTTCACTCATTCTTCATTTATAAAGTTTTTATTGTGTTATATAATTGATTTTATGTGCTATATAATATGTTAAACAATTATAACATGGTAAATTTCATTGACAGAATTCTAGGTCATTACATTTCTATTTTAGAGGATTATTATGAGTGACCTTTACATAGATTCAAAATTTGAGATGGCATATAACCCTTAATTAGATAGTAAATATTGAAGAATTTACACACCCTTTAAGAAATAATTTGAAATTTCCTAGTGTATTTTAAAATGGGTTGGTATTGAATCATTCCACATGTCGAGTTCTCATATAATAATCATTTCCCCTCATGTATCCTGATGGACCAATATGATAATCAATATAGAAACAGATACAAAATGTCATAACATCAAGATAAATTTTGTGAAAAAAAATGATAATGTGATCATATTTGGTGAATGTTACAGCTTATAATTATCAACCCAATTTGAATTACATTAAATCCTCTTTAGAATTATAGAATAGATATGTTGACAATCAATAAATAAACTTGAAGTTTGATGGTAATAGTAATTTATTAATTTGAATATCTCCCTGGAAGAGATTGATTGGTTTTGTAATTAATGTAATGATTGCACTATATGAATGGAACTTTCACAACCCTTGATCATGTCAAAGATACAACCCATTGATTAAAACATTGACCAATCTTGGCCCAATGTATAATGACCATCATATATCCCGCTCCATGATTTATATAACTAATCACTCACACGTACTCATTCCAATGGTGGTTCAATAATAACATGACCTCTATTATAATGATATTCTAATGAATGTCTCTAACTGTATAAATAAATTTTTGTGAAAATAATATAAATCACCTTGTCAAATTACTTTTCTAAATCCATAATTATATTGAGTGAATATGGAACCTACGGTTAAAATGTAATATAATTTCCCCAACCATTTCTTGATTAGTGGTATAGGTTTACGTTGCAAGGATAAAAATTTTAATGGGAGTGGAATGAAATAACCATTATTTTTAAAAGTGAAAATTTTATTCTCAATATATCATTGTAACATACATAGATATACAATATGATATAGAATAATACATAATAAAAAATAATAAAAAATAATAATTTAGTTCAAAAATATAGATCATTACCTGTTATAGAAAAACAAATTAGTAAAAATAAAATTTTTACAGTTGAATTAAAAGTAAGTGAAAAATTTGACTGAAATTTTGATGTTATTAAGATATTTCATTCTAATAAATTTCACAGTGGAAAAAACACTATCAAAATGAAGTAATATAATATAAATATGATTAAATATTCATAAATGGTATATTTAACCATGGGATAATGTTAAATAAATTATGGATGGTGGAAATCATTGGAATTTATAGCAAATATAACACTGATATGACAGTTCGAATAGAAACAAGATAGTTGGAATAATTTCCTATCATTATCCCTCCCAACAAAGGGTACCCCACCTAGGTCAGAAATGAGGGAAGGGAGATAGTGACTCCCCAAGTCTCACATCCATTGGGGATCGGGTTTATGATTACCACTATGGGTTTAATAAAAAACATATGGGAAGAATTACCCTTTAAGAGCATGTGTAGGATTGAGATAATAACATTACAGGAAAAAAACCTTCTTAGATATATATATATATATATAATGAAATCCCATTTGGAAATATGAAATGTACTATAATACTATTACAATTAAATGGAAAACAACATTGACAAAAAAGGAAAAGATGGAAGTGAAGATGAATCCCAATCAACTCCTCAGAAACCACTACATAGTATTGTCATGTATGATCTCCTACATAATTTGGATGAACTGAAAAATTATTTTATATATGTAACGTGATTATAAAAATATTCAATCTAAGATACTCCCTTTATCCTCTCATTCAAAAGACAAATAAATCATGCTAAAGCGCAATGAACAATAGTGACACTAACTGATCCACTAAAGAGGTATACAAAGCTCCTACCCTCACCATGGATAAATCTCTCCAAGTATTGCATACAATATACAATAAAATATAGTAATAAAACATGTAGGGTATCCCACTTATACTTACCCTCTAGTTTACTATTATTCCCCAACATCACACATCCTGAACATTCTCTCTCCAAAATAGGTCATCCCCAAGATACCGTGGTAAGGAGCACATCATGCGCCTTATTCATCGCATCATCACATCATCCATGACCACATAACTAAATATAGTAACAAAGTTAACTTTAGTATCCACCACAACCCGTATGACATGTATCAAATATAAGATATTATACATCAATCCATTACATCCCAAACACAGATTTAATTACTATAAGTTATTATAGTACATACATGTCATTCCAATAAAAACCATTTGGATACAATATGTAATAATACATGTTTTTGAAAAAACCACAATCCATTATATCCCTATACAGAGATATATATACAAAATAACTATCATTCATTATAAAAGTTATAACTAACAAGATTATAGAGATGGTGAGAGTGGGTATCCATCCATCGATACTCACAACAGGATTTTAGGGAGAACACCCTAAAAGTTTTCTCTGAGTGTCAGTCACCCAAACTAACATGGGTGGGGTATCATATGAAATCCAATAATATACATGATATAATATAGATCACAAAAAAATTACCGAAATAATACAATCTTAAACACAACTGTAGATAATTTCACTAAGACTCTTTAATGTCAACACTAAGACTAAATAGAATATAAGCACATAAGTATTTAAAATAGATGCATTAACTAAATCATTTTTCATCATTTACTTTATTTAATAAACTCAAAATCCAAAAAAATATCCATTAACATTATTCCACATTAAATTGCATTATTCATTAAAGTAAAGTTCATTCCCTCCAATCATAATACATACCGAGTCATTGTTTCTAAATATCATCATTATTTCATCATTTTCTTCATACAATTAACAACCATATCGGTTAGTAATTATTTTTTTATTCTATCAATCATTCCACATTATATGTACACTATAAAAACCATCAGAAACTACCTCAAAGAAAAAATTTCAAAATAGCACATCCTACTACATCAAGACATAGGAAAAGGAATATAGATAAAACATGAAACACATCCACAATACATTAAAATTATTCATAAGAGGGAATCCCTGATCCCACAATCACATGAACAGGTAATTCTAGAACCAACTGATTCTCTAATATTTGTTTCCATCCTCATCAATCACATGAATATTTCTATGCCTCTACCCATCACATGCATCAACTACACCAATCTATTCTAAGCATCCCTACCCACATCACATCATCTATCCCATGATCATTCATCCATGAATCATATAAAATATTGGACTACTCATCCAATATCAATTCTAATATACAATCCCATATCCAAATAAAATCATAGAAGCTGCAGGAACTAACAACCATAGCCAAATGGGATATATAGACCATAAAACAATGCATCCAAATATCGCACATAAAAGTTCCCTAATAAACCCAATAAAAAACACTTCCTTCTCAATAAAAGAGGAAAATACTTACCTAACAATTACATTTATCACTCAACTAGTTCTTATTACATAATGATTTTCCCAATCCATTATTAATCGGTTTGAACTACGATTAACCTAAGTCATCAATATATATCTAGCTATCAAAAGATTAAACATGCTCTCTAGCATTTAAATAAGTGTAATAAAAATATGAGAAGTACAAATCTCATTTTACATGATTTTTATTTATTGTAGACAAGTGTAATGTTTCATTAAATTATTTTTAAATTACATTAATCAGATAGAAAACCTTTTAAATTAAACATACATATTTTTTAAATTTTAAAATCATAAATTACAACAAACACCATATTAAATCATATAACATCATAAATTATTAATACAATTATTCCCTTAATTATTGAATTAAATTCTTTCCCAATTTCAACATGCTACTCTAAAAATAATAAAATGATATAAAATGATATCTTAGATATCTCAATATATTATAAATCAAGAGAAAACTAATATCACGGTATAAATAAATAACATCGACATGTTATCCATATCCAATTCATTACATATAAATTAATATAATTATTACATTAATTCTATTTCCAACCAAATGGATAATAAATGAAATTTTTATAATTTCATGTAAATAAAATAAGTGAATCATCAAATCCCCTAACTCAATTTGTCAACATTCTCAGCATGGGAACAAACCAATGTTAAATATCCTGATCACCTCTATCAATAGTAAATGTGATGTTTTAATGACGTTGTGACACAAATGAACCACCAAAAACAATGAAAAATCATTAAAACCATTGATCAAGATCCAAAGCATCGAAAATAGAAACAATAGGAAAAAATATTGATCAAGGAGGTCCTATTATAAGATGAACAAAAAAACACACCATAGATCACCATATGTATATGAATAAAGGATTTAAATCAATTCCCAATTGAAGGAATCCATAATTATAATGGATAGCCCCAATTGATGATGGCTATTTAGGCGCAACGATAGGATATGAGGAAAACCTTGATTGTTGTAGAGTTTATATCCACGATGAACAGGACATTTACATGAGGCACATCCCCTTTTCATTTCATGAAAACTTTGGACTTTATATCTCAAAAAATAAATCTATACATTTGAATAAATGAATAAAAACAATTTACCAAATAGGTGAAACCCTATGGAACAACATCATAAAATTTGAACCTATTCCAATCCATGAATCATCCATACCGAAGTCTTATACTATGAATATTTGAGGTGAAAGACATTTTCAATCCATTTATTTTTCCGATATCAATATTTTATAAGTTGTACCCATCTAAAAACATTCCATGTCTCATATGAGAACTACTATCATATAAAACATTCAAATAGATAGACTATATTGATTCAAAACCTGAAAATAGGTAATTATCAATCAATTCTCTTCATCATGAATAAAAAACAACCATGAGTGGAATTTTAATGGGGGGTAATCCCAACAAACAACTGTGAGAAATCACTCAAGGATATCTCTATCACATTAGCTCATTGAAATTATTATCATAACATCATTAATCCATGAAACAAAAAAAACATGGTCTAAATCTTATGGGAGATACATGTACAACCAGAGTAAATCCAAACCATTAAATAAGTGGAAACCATATCATAAACCCATAAGTTAAAAGTACATAAGTGAAAAAAATTTATAAGGGAATATCTAAAAATTAAATTGAATGGAGAAATGAGTATGAATATGGTACTTTAATTCCCTGGTAATTTCCTCCACGACACCATGACACCATAAGACATAAACCAAGGAAATTAGGTTTCCATATAATACCTTCACCTAGACTTCATTATTCTCAATATGATGATTGTAAAATGTAAAATAATTTCCAACATCAATATCATCATAATCAATTACATGAGGGTATTCATGATGATAAGAACAAATCTATGACATGTGAAAAACATTATGTATTATGATATTCTACAGGGGAAGTGTTATCTAATATGCCATAACTGCAATATGATAAAAAACCAAGAAAAGATGAAAAAACAATGGAAAAGATTAATATCATGACCAATACTTCACTTCCCATTATGATGAGTCGGAATAAAGAACATATCACCTCCAAATTCACACTCCAGAGGTATCCTTATTAAATCATTATATGATTTATCACAATCCAACCCTGCCTTTATCGGCTCATCAATTACATGTTCCATATCTTATTTATTATAAACTAGTTCATGCCCGATAATTGCTCTATCTCTAAACTTATTCTATAACTATATATAATTATGTGTCCCAGTATTAATATTTTTGAGATGAAACCATAAAAAAGTGGATTCTAAATTATAATTTTTAGAAAATTTGACCAATGGAAGGTGCATCGTCTATGAACATCCAAAATTCTAGACACAAGAGAAAAATATATCTTCAATATTCAAGATCGTATAATACTTATAATAGTTTATATGTGGATGAAAATTATTGATATGATATAATTGAGAGGTAAAACAAATTCTAGAGGCATCTCCACACCATAAGTGAAAAAAGAGGATGTTGATATGTGATGATCAACCACTAGATAGTATGGAGATGCGTTAATTCCTCTAGATACTTCCTTAATAAAAACATCACTGATCATGAATCCCTAATTTCCATAAAGAGGGCTTATTTTATCAAATGATCCTATATCTCGCATATAGAATCGTAGAATTACTGAACTTATGGTAAATCAGTGATGAGTTCCATCAATATGCCATCCGAATTCCACCGGGGAATGTTAACTCAAAATAGTAATCCATTGGGAAAATATTTCACAATGTTCACCTTCTAACCAAACAAACACCATGAAACAAACCCTATAATTTCATTCCTCATCCCATTCCACTAAAAATGTATTATAAAGGTTTGGTGCATCACTTTTACACTAGTATGTAATTACAATAGTGAGATATAGAAGACATAAAAAACCATATTAAACATATAAAAAGGAATGAAATGAATTCCCAATAATAGAACATGGTTTTTTACATTCTTTTATTGATCATCAGCGACATCACCAAAATCAACTCTCTTTCTCAATACCTATACATCCAAATCCCCCAATAATACTTTTCCACCTACTAAACCAATGACGAATGATATAACATTTAGAAAAGAAAACCTTTTACTATGAACTCTCTAATATTATGATGTTTGTCTATGAGTTCCTATAACACTCTCAAGGAGTCTCTAGATTCACGTAGAACATCAATATTTGACATCTTACATAGCACGTAATCTACAAAATTTCCCTTAACAAGAATATTTGTTATATAGAAGATGTAATTCCATATTAATTCCATTAAATGGTGTCGAAACATGTTCAATTCATACTAGGATAATATGCAACTGAGGATCTTGTGTTTGGTAAAAACAAAAAAGGCCAACTTATGAGGTAATGTCACCATAACATCAAGGAAAACACTACTGCCATAAACTCAATATGATAGGTGCAATAGTTTCACTCATGGGTATGTAGCTTCTATGACCCATAGAAACAAATAATGTCTACTACATTATAACACATCCCAATGAATGACATGAGGAGTTATATAAAAACCTTGAACATAACTCCTTTGATTACTAAGAAAAGGACTGATGAGTTGACCAAATTCTCCATAAGGCACTCAAAATACATTTGATACTTGTTAGTCAACAAAAAATAGTATATTTTAGGAAAAGGCTATTAGAGGAGTCCTAACCTGAGAAAAATTAGATATAAACCTTCTGTAATATCTTGAAAGATCAAGAAATTGTCACACCTCTAATATGTTCTTGAGGGATTCCCAAGAAATAACATCCTCTATCATCAAACCATGAACAAATAATCTATATCAGAAAAAATATTCCCCTTAAAATGTATATCATGAGCCCGGATTTTAGAATTGAAAAACATCCTAAGAATCTTCTAATGTCGAAGTCTCCCAAAATGGCATGAAGATCCTCTATATAGTCTTCCTCATCTTTGGAGTACATAAGGATTTCATTGATGAAAACCACTAAAAGTTTATCGAACATATCTCTAAACACAATATTTATTAACCCCATGATAAAATTTGTGTCATTATTATCAGAAAACTACATCATAATGAAATTTTAATTCCCATGATGACAATGGAATAAAGACTTATAAATATAATCATCCTTCACCTGTATCTAATGATATCCTACCCTCAAATCATTTTTAAGATCAAACAATATCCATTCATCTAATAGAATAATGAATCAATCTATGGAAGTGGATATTAGTTATTCACTATCACTTAGTTTAAAAAATTATAATCCATATAAATCCCAAAACTATTATAAGTATTCTTTAGAAACATAATCGGTGTACATAAAATTAACACACGAAGTATAAAAAATCACACCAAAAATAATCGTTGAGATATACGCATGAATCTCGCTACATAGAATGCATAATCCTATATAGATACATCATCATTGGAGACACACCTGAATTTATAATATTTACAAACTCAGTCCCACAAGGATGGGGTAACACTATAACCTCCTCTACAATGAAATTAGGGCACTCTTCAATGACCATGAGAAAAACCAACTATTAAACCTCCAACAAACTCGACATCAGATTGGAAATAAATAATGATAATGTATGAACATTCCTTTAAACCAGATAAGGGTATAAACCACCAAAAATTCCTCTTTATCTCTATAATAATAATAAAAACCTACCTACCTCCAATGGAAATCCATGATATCCTTACTAAAACACAACCAATCCATGTCGAGGATGGGGTCGTATGGCTGGATCAGTAAACATAAGAATTATCCCATAAAGAGGAGATACTCCAAGACTTCTTCACAATCTCTATATACATCACACATGTTATCTCGACCTCCAATTAGCATAGTTAATTACAGTGGCACAGGAAGCCTCTCTAGCTCATATCCCAAAGCATGTAAAAGGGAATGTGATATAAAGGAGTTTGTAATTCATGAATCAAACTAAGCATTGAACCATCATGAAAAAAAGAAAATGGTACCTAAATGATGTCTTTTTTACATAGTGATTCAAATAGAAGGCATAATGTTGACCAAGACCTTCTCAAAGGCCTATATTACCTTGTATATAACCACCTCTATGGCCAAACACTCATATATGTGTATGAGGATAGACTTATGGAAATCCCCTACCTACCCCATATCATTACTACTAATAAATAATGGAAACACCCTACTTTTTCTCCCTCAGATAAAACTATCTCAAATGATGAACTTGAAACTGAATATCTAGTGCACACTAACTACACAGATATTTTAGGCTCTCTTGCAGCTGATGACCTTTTTCCTCCTCTAGAAAAATACATTTCGTATCCCGTGTAATAAGTCTATGAGCCACTACCCCAATAGGTATGAGATTATAATGGTTGGTACCTACCCCTTACTAACCAAAATCTTTAAAATTTATGAAACATGGATCCCCAGAACACAAATTTACTTTGTAAGTAATCTTAACAACTCCCATTCCATCACTATCAAGATCTTCTAATGTTATAAATAACCTCTTCTACCACCATCACCTAAAAATAAATATTCATCATAAAAAGGGTGAATATGTGAGGGATTTATGGACCTAAATCTTCCTCAAATTGACATTCCCAAGACTCATCATATGGTAATGAGTCTGAACAATGTCACAAAAGTGCCCAAAATTTGATCCCAAACTCTTTCACACTGGAACTCCCGTATTGAATGGTAAGCATCTCATTGTGACTGTCCAACATCAATATTAAATAAATGAACTATTCTTGAAAATGGTATCATATCCTCTCCTATGAGACTTGTGACCCCTTGCGGTCCCCAAGGAACAAGAACAACCACTACCTCACGTCTCTACAGTTCATCATCAGTTCTAAGAAAACATAGTGATCTCTATAAGAATGAATTTAACTAAAACCTCTTGCATCCTCATTCAACCAATTTTTTTCAATATAATGTAAAATTGTACCCTCGTACTTCTATAGACTCTAGTGATGAAAATCTCTATGTTTCCCCCTCCATGTATCATTATCATCAAACACCACATTGTGGCGTTCTGTTGGAACATCATGCTTGACATATTTTCCTTGAACTTGCAAAATATGTTGATATGGAGCCATGGTTGTAAAATAAAAAACATTATGATCTCCTAAACAAGGAATACATAAAATTTTACGTTAAAAGTTTAATTATACTATATACATGTCATGGTTCGAACCGATCAAAAAATACCACCAATTCCAAACACAGACACAAATGTAAAATGATTCATGATCCGTTCCTAGTTCTATACCCTAAAACTAGTATAAAATAAATTAGTTAAATCAGGGTACAAAATGGCCTTTTCATCATATCTCAGGGGGGGGGGGGAAATACCTACGTCTTTAACGGTATCCCATGTTAGCGTTTCTTACAAAAATTAGCTCACACCATTTCCAAACAGCCCCTACAATCTCACTAGTTCCTAACTCCAAAATCCACTATATTCATCAAACAGAACCTTTCAAACCTCAATATCATGACCCCCTAGGATAACAAACAATTTTTAAAAAAGTGGGAAATGAGATTCAGATCGAACGAGTCTATCCTCTGGCTGTCAACGAGTAAGTGAATAGCACTGATCGTATAATAAAAATTCATATCGGAGACATTACCCACCATGAAAAATTTAGAAGAGATATATTAGAACATAAATTAAAATAAAAATTGTGAAAAAATATTTATTAATAAATATAAAGTGAAAACTTGAAAATAATTATAGTACTATAAAAACTGAATGAAAACCTACTTGTACCAAAAAAATTTCATGTTGAAGGAGACCACAAATGCCAAACAGCTCCTAAAAAACCATAAGCTAGCAATATCCAACATGATCTATAAACTACTTTACATGACATGAAAAATGTTTATATATTCATTCGGTGAGTATAACATTGTACGTAGTAGGATCCTCTCCTGTGAATATCTTGCAAATGATTTAGAAATATTGCTAAATCATAGAGAAAAGTAGTGAAACTAACTCATCACCTAACCAGGTATATTATGTTTCTAGCCTAACCCATATTTAACTCTCTCCATGTATCACAAAACGGAGTTCATAAAACATAGTAATAAATGATCATGGGTACCCATACTCAGTATTCTCCACTAGTTATCTACTAATCCCTATCATTTCATGTCCTGATTCATCTCATCCAAAATAAAAAATCCAAAAGACAACTGTGAAACACATCACAAAATTCACTTCTTGCATAAAATCATCACATAAACTTATTCAACATCATAATGTATAGTAACCAAGTATTTTCAATGATCCATTATAACCCATATGAAATATATCGTAAATCAGGTTTTATACCTCAACCAATTATAGTGTATACGTGGAATAATGTACCACAATCCATCAAAACATATACATGTGATGACAATAAAAATCATTTTAGTATTATATCTGGTAATACATGTGTTTGAAATAACCACAATACATCATCTCCATCTACAGGAAAACATGGTGAAGCTAATTGTTTGGCATGCCCGAATAAGTAACTAGTAATAGAAAAAAGTTGGGCATGATGAAGAAGTCATCAATCCATCATCCCACCAGGATATTGGGGGAAACACCCAACTATAGTCCATTGGGCTTGAGTCTCCCTAACTGACATTGGTTGGAGAAAATATGTAATCACAAAAAATAAATTATATAATATATCTCACAACTACACTATGTGAGTAAGATAATAATAAATTTAACATTTTCTAATCCAACTCGGACGCCTGATTTCCCCTAATGAGACTATATATCCTTTAATCACACAATAATTTGAAATAAAAACATTAATTACCTCTTTTTTTATTATTTTCAATCATTAATTAATTAGTTATCCATTAATTAACCATTTTAATTATTACATATAATATTACATTACTCTTTAGAGTAATGTACATAAATTCAATGTATATTCCAAACTTAGTATACATTTTCTCATGAACATCATATTTTTAGAATTCAAATTTTGTTGTTACCAAACCCATGGATTAATAATTGTTTATTAATTCATAGAATCATTCGATAATAAATGTAATCTACTTAAATAATCATAATATACCACCAAAATTAAATTTGAAACCATGAACGTCCATCTACCTCAAAAAGTGGGGAAATGAATAAAGATAAAACAAGCAACCCAACCATCACCGATTAAAAAAAACCATAACTAAGAATCCATCCTTCCATAATCAAATCAACATGTAAGACCTTATTCAACTTGTTCCATCATTCTTTATTCCATCCCCAGTATCCACATGTATATCATAATGAATCTCTCCATCATAGGTGTCAACTCGTGCCACATAATCTAGGCCTCCCCTCCACATCACCTCATTCATATCTGGATTAGCCATACCAGGATCATATGACATCTGAGCCTCCCAACCCTATATCATATCACAGAGTTAATATCACCTCTAGAGAAAATCCTAAAATTATCATTAATAAGAAATCATAGAAAATAACATTATATATGACCAAAAACAACGAATCCATCCATTACATATAAGCGAGTAATCACAACCCCAATCATAAGGGACTCATCCTTCACATGAAAATGGAAATATAAGGCATTAAATATTAGGTTTATCATAAAAACATTACGTATTACCTTAGGAATTAACCAATTCCATTTTCATAGGTTCCAACTGTAAGTAACCTATGCTATGAATATATATAAGTATATCAAAATATTAAACCTGATCTCTTGCATTTAAACTGGTTTCATCAACCTATGAGATGTACCATTCCAATTTAACATGACATTAATTTATTATCAACAATCATACATATTCTTTACATTATTTTTTAATTCCATTAATCATATGTAAAACCCATTTCATTTAAATAATGAGCATTACATAAATTTGATTAAAATAAAATTACAAGAAACACTTTATTCAAACATGCATCTTCGTAAATTAATTTTCCAATTAATGCATTAATACAGACATTACATTAATAATCGATTTAAAAATGCAACACAATGTATAAGAACAAGATAAAAAATCATATAATATATATTACACTATCTAGAAAATCCAGAAGTAACCATTTTCATAGTGTAATGAAAAACATCATCATGCGACTGCTATCCAATTCATTATTATTTTGGTTCAATAAATATTTTCTTAATTCAATTTCTATACAGTATTATTAAAACATGAAAAAAATATAATTCAAAGTTAACAAAATAAAATAATTAATTAATTTCTTAACAAAAATATTTCAATGTTCATTTAATGATAGTAGAAAAAAATTACAGATCCTAATTAAGTATTTCTAAAGAAACATTGATCTCTTAAATAAAACATTCCATAAATTCGCTAAAAACAATAAATAAACCAATATATAACACATAGATGAGGCTCCATATTAAAGAAATAAGGTTAAAGAGGAAATTGTATTTACTAAGGATTTCCTTTTATGAATTGAGGAAAGAATACACATTGGATCCCCAAAGATGAAAGGAAAACGTCCAATAATAAATCCCCGATGGTTGGAAACCAATCTTTAATTGGATAGAATTTTTGGGTATTAGATGCTGGGAAGAAAATATAGGGTTTTAAGAAATCACCAACTGCTACAACAATAATAAGTGTACTGCAAAGGGAATTTACATGGTTTGAAACCAATTTCCAGGTCGTGTAAATATCTGGCTTTAGATCTTTCTGAAAACCACATTTCCTTAAAGGATTTAATCCTGAAAATTTACACATTGTGTAACACCCTATAATCTATCCTCACATGATATGAACCAATATGAGGTCATGAACGGGTTATAAAAAAGCTAGTAACTTGAAATAAATTCTTTGAAACATATTTACATACTATATATTCTATCTAATTTCATATTTTTTGTATGTAAACACATTAAGATTCCTTTTATGACTCCACCATGCATCGAGATCTTTTAAAACAAAAACATTATTGGAATATATAGACTCTAGACCATTTATAACCTAACCATTATAATTAAAACATGACCATTGGAATAAAAAAATGTTAATTAATTACAATTTATTATAAAAAAGATAAATATATAAATATTAAAATTATATAAAATAAATATTCAAGTTGTGGTAACTCAATTATATTGTTTGTGTATAAATTTATAAGAGATATTTAAACTTATTTTGAATAAATATTAATTTACATTTTAATATTGATTTACTAAAATAAATAAAAGATTGATTTTTTTGCTAAAAATGAATTTTTAATAGTTTCATTAAATTTATCTTACAATGATCTCATTGTAATTTTATAAAACCCAAAAATAATTTTAATGATAAAAATAAAATAGTTATATATTTTTTTTGTTTTTTACATGATATTGATGTAATAATAACATAATATATCCTGGAATAATTTTTTCTACCAAAATTATGATTAATAAGTTAAATAATCTATTTCAATTTAATAAAATCATTTTTCAAACCAGAAAAGTACCTTTCATAGTTTAAGATATTTTTTTCAATATTTACTTATGATTCCTTTCATTCACTATTTTGTACAATTTATTTTTAAATATAATTTTGAAATTTTAATGGTTTACATTCATAATAATGTTTAATTTTAATAAAATGATATTCATATGTTCTATTATAAACACAAATTCATTTATTCAATTGGAAAAAATGAATTTTTTTAAATTTTTTATAACTCAAACTACCCCTTCTATCTTTGTATGAATACCACATCTCACCACAATGGAAAGTCACATCCAATAGTCATTCTGTATTCAAAATATTTTATACCCGACCTTAAACATTACATATTCTTGGTTTTTAATTATAATTCACATTCTATGTCCTTTTCAGTTTAGTGTTTCAGAGAATTAGTAAACAACTTACAAATTAAACAAATACATTATATGTGGTCACATATACTCAGTATCTATTTCCCCCCAATAGAAACCCATTTAAAAATAAAATATTTTTTATTTTCATGAAACAAATTCAATAAATTCCACATGATATAATCTATTTTTAAAAATATTAAGTCCAATGATGATGATTCTAAAACATGGGATTAGAAAAATATGCTCAATAAAATACATAAATGAATGGAATCATTTAGACTATTGAAAAACATGAAAACCCATTAAACCCCATTTATTATAACTCATTAGAAAGCCTAGAAATATCATTAAGGTTTGTAGGGTAATCATTACTATAACACTATAACATTCACCCTTAAAAAATGAACAACCATATGGTAAAATTTCATATCTACAGTACCCAATGCATTAGAGAGCTATAATGGGGCTCACCCATCGTATAAGCTATATAAGAATCACCCATTTTTCATTATCTATATTAGGGATAAACCTTTTAAATAAGAAATATCTAGCTCACTCATATGATATAAGAGTGATAAATCCTCTTTATATAATTTCTATGGACCAAAGCATTAATACACCCTTTGAAAATTCTTTTTAGCCCATGCGTAAAAAAATTTAGTTACTTAAATTCCATTTTCATGTAAAAATAACTTTTTATATCTAACAACTATGGAAAATATATATTGGAATAGATTATAGGAAGCATTAATTTTAGGTTATTAATGATCAATATAGCTCGAAATTCACGAATTAGGGCGGAGTGGAGGTTTTCTTTCCTTAGTTAGGGATATGGAAAGCGTAGAATTAAATAAAATATTTAAGTAACATATAGCCACATTAACAGGAATATAGAACCTATTAGATATTTATTTGACATAAATACAATAAAGGGTAAACATATGATCATATAATAATAATTATACATCTTTATGTTCCAATAATACACTTATCCTATTAGTTTATCCCCCAATGAACATGTTTTAACCTCAATAATTGTATCAAAATTTTACTGTCCATACTATTATTTTTATTCTTAAATAAGGGGACCTAATTAATTTTATTTTCAAATTACAGTTCAAAATATGGTGTTTTGTTTCTAAATATCAATTTTTTTATTGGATTAAATTATTATTCAATGATTAACGTGGAACCAAATGAAAACATGTGTCAAAAAAAAATTTTTAAGTATAATATAACATTTACATTCACTCCATGGATATTAAAGACCATAATATGACTGTTTTTATATTTTATTGAATATATTATATACACATTCTATTTTATCCATTAATAAATAGGGATTTATTTATTTTATTATGTTAAAAACATTTCCATATAAAAAAGTCTTTTAAAAATTACACTTTTTACCTTTATATTACTTTATCTTCACTACTAAATATTAGATAACTAATTTTTGGACGTTTAATTATAAAAATTTATATCATAAACTTTTACTAGTGATCCATATACTTTTTTATATAATAATTCATAACATGTAGAAAAATTAATTTCATAAAATAATATTATTTTAGTCAATAAACAATTTTATTAAAAATTTGAGGATTATTTTATAGGAATTAATCAATACAGCTGATTTTCAGACAATATATATATATATATATATCAACATTTATTAATTTTTCTAATACTATTCATAGATTTTAATACAAAAACAATGTTATAAACATATATTATAACATGACTCATATAGACATTAGCTTTCATGTAATGCAGACTATCGAATACCTCAAATTGTTTTCAATGAGAAGAAATATAAAATCACAGGGTGTTAAAAAAACTATTGATTTTAATGATAGTCAATCCAATTTCCATTAAAATTGTTATTATATAATTATAGATTCAAAATAATATATATATTATCACTTTCTGAAGATATTTATTGTTCAATGTTAAAGATAAATTATTTTTTGAATATCTATAATAATGAGTATTTTAAACAATTTAAATCTTATACTAGGTAAATTATCCCCTTATTGATATTTGATTATGTAAAACATATGGAAAAGTGACTATAAATTCAAAAATATGTAGATCATGTGCATAAATTGTTACATCTATCTATCCTATGGAAGTATATTCTACGGTGCCTAGGAATGTGTGAAGTCACCTAAGTGGGTGGAGAATCAGAGTATCATGTTTTTTATATTTAATTTGTAAATAAAATATTCCCTATTAAATAAATTTCTCAAAATTCATATCAATGATACATTTTATGACATAAAATGGTTTTCTTTTCTTTTAATCAACACACAATACCATAATCATTGAAAAAGTAAAGAGTAGCATAATATATTTTTATAAGGTTCAGTACCACTGTGGGTACATAGTAATTTTTATATCTAGGATCTTATAGTATATAGATTATCAGTGTTATAATATAGTGATTATAAAATAATGATAAGTTACCATCCAATTCTTAAAGGTCACAAGGTGTGGGTTAGTATTATCCTATGAAAAGTATTTAACTTACATTATAGAGGTGGACTAGTATTATCCTTTATCTTTGGGTAAGTATCTTCAACATATAAATATAGAATATTTCACCAATAATATCATCATTTTTCTAAATTGAATTGTATTATATTATAGTTTCAATGAGTAGTTCTCTAATGGTTCCCTTTTAGAATTTATTTTTGAAATAGACCTTCTTATTTTCTTTTGATGTCACAACATCACTATATTAAGTTATTTCTCATAAATGAAAATTTATTTAACTTTTAGGATATTTTTAAAATATTATAATGCATGTATTCATTATTCCATCCATGAATTAATGTAAAAATGATCAATGTGTATCAATAACAAGTTGTCTTCATCCCTAGTCTTACAAATAATTATCTGCAATATAGAAATATTGTAAAACTATTCTTTATAATTTTTCATCAATGTAAATGGTTAGTACCATAATAATATTATTTTATTTTTCTCCATAGATATTGATATTTCCATAATAAATATAGTGTCGGGCGAACCTATTTCTTCATGAACTACAAGAATATAGTGAATATAAAGACAGAATTTGATCAAAAAATATTCTTCATCTTGTCTATATATATGTTCATGTTTCTATGGGATTATTATTTCCAAAATATTAAATACATTAATTATCATCTATATTATACCATTTAATCTCATTTAAAATTGATATTACATCTTTTTATAATATCTTTAGAAGACTCGGTTTTAAATCCAACTAGTTTCTTTAAATATAAACTCCTTTTCTTCTCCAAGAAATATACACACATTTTATTATACAAAATCTATATGGAAATATGAAATTAATATTCAAGGTGTTGAAACATCTATTAAGGCACAAAACACCCCTAAAACATTTTATACCTTACAAATTAACATTTTAATTCTCCATAAAGCACATCAATATCACAATTCATAGAACAACCTGAAATTAGCATTTTATTCTCTTATGGTTCCAATGGTGTGTTCTTATATTAAAAAAAGTTGAAGGGTATCCATTTTCAAAACATGTGTGTGAAAAACAATTCTCTTTAAGTAGTTCATTTTTTTATTTCATGATTTAATATATTAAGAATCATCTAGTTTTAGGTCATAGATATAACTTCTAGGAAATGATAAATCTGTTGATAATTTAAAAATTCCAAAAAACATATAAGGGAAATTAAATATCTTAAACATAACTTATGTGGAATATAAAAATATAATTTTTTATGAATGTAAATTTTTATTGTCAACTATTCTACGAAAACATGACAATATATTTTAAATTCTATAAAATAATTATGCATCTTTTGAAAATATATCCAATCCCATAAAATGTGTTATAAATCATTGTGGACTATATATATTTAGGAATTCTTCAGTTCGCGTAGAATATTACGCATGAAATGACTTTCTAGTATTTCATGAAGAGATAAAAAAATAAACAAAATATATATGTTAGATATCATTGTGTCTCATTTACCTTGACATGTTTTAAAAAATTCTACTAATTTTATTATGAATTTATTCAATTACCATAGGCATTGTTTAAGATCCATATCATTTCAAACTTCCATTATGTAATTCAAAAAAACATATAAATCCCTTGTGTTTTCTAGATTTTTTTCCTTAACATAATCAATTATATTATATATCATACAATGTTAAAATTACATATGTAGTCTAATACCATATTTTTCCAATTTATTTGTATAAAAAAATCACCACTATACAATTCCTTAATTTTTCATTAAGGTTTAATTTTTAATTTTAAGACTATTTTAAATCACCTAAGTATCTATTATAATCTCAATGAATTATCATATAAATAAAAACACCTCAAGATAACTAAAATGATGTTCGAAAAAGTATTTATATATACAAAAATTGTTATCACCATTTCTAATTTCTTTGGCAACATTAAAATACTAAAAATTGAGTACTTAAAATAACCACACTTACTTACCTCATTTATATTCATAAAAACACATTTTTTATCCTTATATCTTGTGGAGACATGATAATATCATACATAAATATAACATCTTAATACACTAATATTCATTACCTTATATAAGAATCCAAGAAAGAATCATTTATATCACATTTCATAGGAAAATTGTAAACATAATAATCTCGTCCATAATTGAGCTAAATTATCTCCTATTATGAACTTCATAAATAGAAACCTTAATATAAATAAAATAAATAATACAATTGATCATTACCTGTAAAAATAAACATAGGAATGGGTGAGATGAAATTATCATTAATTGAAAATTAGGTAGATATCTACATATCATGATCATAAGGGTATGAGAACATGAGAATAAATTTTAAAACCCAACCCTAGCATAACATAGATCAAAAAATTGCGTTATGGAATAAATCATAGTGGATCATAACAAATAAATCATAATGGAATCAATGAACTTGCAGATGACAACATAACATGGATATAAGGAATTTATTTTTTGCATATACATAATCATAGAAAATAATTTCAATTGTAGTTCAAGGAACATATACAAGAGCATCATAATAGAATATTTTGACTCCCCAAACCATCATAGTACTAAAATTTCACTTCCAATACTATCATAGTGTAAGGATTCTCTTAGTGAACTGGGTTCACTCTACATTCCAGTAATTGTTTCATCTTGAGATATCAATATACACTGTAACACCCCATAATTATAAAGTGTTAAATGAATAAATGATATAACTCTTTCCAAAATGGTGAAAATTTCATTCTGGGAGCCTAAAAAATTTGAACATTAATGTTAATATTTCATGGAATTGATTAATATTCAAGATGTATGACCTTATAGGATGTTTCAAGGGGTGTGTAAGAGTTAGGAAAAAAAACACTGGAAAAAACATGTGCTGTAATATGTGGATATTAATTAGTCTGATGAATTGTTCAGGCATGTGGGTGGGCCCCATGGATGGAACCATGTGTCTATGGGGAAACTGGTGGGCCAAGACCAGACATCCATCTTTCGGTGGGGTATATATGATGTCAGTGGATCCTACTGGTTACATTGTAATAAAACTAGGTTACACTAGCTTATGTGTGGTTGAACTTCTTGGTTGAGATGTAGGGACGTTAAAAATGACATTATTCTCTGGGGAGGTGAATGTATCACCAAAAAATGATAATGGGTTAATTGAAAACAAGATATGACTCATGTTAACAAGTTACTGGTATATCTTCAGGTTCCTACCCTATTATATGTCCACAATTAAGCATGACTAGCCTTGAGTAGTGATCGGAATGGGTGACCTTCTATATTGTTTTCCATACTATATGTGAGTGAGGAAAAATCATAATGGAAATAACATGTGCTGGTATATGGGTTAAATCATTAGTCTCATTGACCATCAAAATAAGTTGGTGGTCCATATATAGGTTTCCAGGTGTCTACGAGGCAAATGGTGGTACCTGGTGGGCAAGGATCTGATGCCCATGTTAAGGCAGGGTGTCAATATTGTATGTGGGGCTAAATTATTACTTTTACCCGATGAAATGGATGGATATATTGGCCCCACTCATCACATAATTAAAAAAAGACATATTTGTACAATAATATAAAAAAACATCATCATATTAGATCCCATCAATTGGAATGGGTTTCATAAATATTGCATTATTACATAACCGGTGTCTATGGTGAAACTGTTAGTACCTAGCAGTGCAGGACCTGATGACCATGTATAGGTGGGGTGTGAGTTCTGTTTGTTTGGGAATGTTCTTAAATTGGTAACAAATATATATTAACTAACATTATGAGCAGTTTCACTTCCATGTTTGAGATGTAGGATCCAAAACATGGATGTTCTGCTCAATGAAGGGGATGAATATAAAACCCATGGAATATAAATTGTTAAATGACATAATTATATCACTCATTTCAACAAGGAAAACCTTTTTTTCAGATCCATACCTGATTTGAACTCTATATTTAAGCAAGTGTGACCTAGAGTAGTGATCGAAATGGGTGACATTCTGGGATGTATCTCATGGTATTTGAGAGTGATGACATAGAACACTGGAAAAAACATTTCTTGGTGTGTGGGGATTTTCATTAGTTTGATGACCCATATGTGAACGTGGTGGGGCCCCATGGATGGAAACAATTGTATTTGGGGAAACAGGTGTTACTAGGCCATCCAAGTCCCAAGGTCCATGTTAAGGCAGGGTGTCTATGTTGTGATTAGGGTATATTTGTTACTTTTACCCAATGTAATAGAGGGATATATTAGTCTGACCATTCCGATGATGAAAATCATACATATGTGTTGGCATGTGTGGATATTCATTATTCAAATGACCCATTCAGGCATGTGGGTTGGCCACATGGAGGGGACCATATGTCTTTGGGGAAACTGGTGGTACTTCGAAGGCAATACCCAAGGGCAATGTTAAGGTTGGGTGTATGTGCTGTCAGTTGGGCCTAATTGTAAATTTTACCCAATTCAATGGAAGGATAGATTTGTTCCACCCATAACATAATGAATATCTTACATATGTGTTGGCCAGGGGGAATATTATTTAGTCTGATGAAACATTCTGACATGTTGGTAGGCCCCATGGTGGGGTCCATTTGTCTGCAAGGCAACAGGTTGTATGAGACATGACAAGACCCGAGGGCCATGATAAGGTAGTGTATCTATGATATCAATAGGGAACTATTGTAACTTTTAGACAATTCAATAAGAAGAGATATTTTTTCCCACCCATCACATAATAAAAATAATGCATACATGTTTCATAAGAAAAAAAATTCATCATATCCAAAAAAATGAAATGAGATATGTTTCATAAACATTTCATATTAACATAACATATGGAGAAGAAAAATTTTTGATAAACATTTCAGAACAAATATCATTATTAACATACATGGATATTACATAAATTTATATTAATATTTTATAAATAAAAAACCCATTCCTGCGGATTGTAATAATTTTTGTCTTTATAAACATGGAAGAATAATCTTCTGTCATGGTGAAAGATCATTGAAATTTCACACTAAGATCTTCCCCTTTACTACTCATCTTATGTATACCCTAATTCAATTATTTATTTATAACCTAGGAAAAGAAATCCTAAAAAGGGTGAGATCAAATTCATAATTAGGGGAAAAAAGGAAGAAATGTATGCATGGAAAATGAATAAGGGTTTGAGATCATGATAGTATCATTGGAAAACCATAAATTTCATATACAATACCATAAAAATGAATCATGGAATAAATATCAAAAGTTCTAAGACATTAATCATAAGTAAAAATTTATTCATTAGAGAATAACATTTTCATAAGACAATGACTGATGGTATACACATCCGATTATAACATTGTAAACATTTGTAAATGGAAATGGGTTTACTCATTATGTTAATTACATGAAATCAGGACCATAGATAAAATTATAGACATATAAATACATCAATTCATACCACTAGGAACATGTAATCATGTTCATTCATAACATTGTGAATTTGTAATCATGTTCACACATAGGTTGTTACAATTACAGCGAGTGACACCATAATTTCTAGTTGCAGACCATTATTATTATACCGGTTTCATGGACAATTAGAGACACGACTACTTCATGATGTATACAATTCTTTTTTCTAATGCATTGAATTGATATTACATCCCACCCATAACTTAATTAAAATCATATTTATTTATTCCATAATGTCATAAAACATTCATCATATCATTACCCATTAAATGAAATGGGTATTATTAATATTTTGTAATATCATAATTAGTGGAAAGGAGACGGGTTTCTTAAAAATATTTTCTTATTAGAAACACCATTCAATTATTGAATAATATTTTTTTCCTTCTATTATATTCACAATAATGCATAAACTATATCAAATATATCATCACAAATGGAAGAAGATTTTGAAATATCTCATGGAACATTCCTTATGGGAAATATGCTTTCTATGAAAATAAAAGGATGAAAAATTAAACATATTTAAAATATTATTAATTGAAAGAATCATTGAAAACCTATATAATGAATATTTAAAAATATTAAAACATTTACTGATCAAAATTCATTTTCTTCTTTGAAAATGGTTTTCAAAACATAATAAAATCTACAAAACGATTTTATTTTAAATCAAATTAAAAAATAATGATATTCAAAAATATTAGGAAAAATGTTTATTTAAATATAACCTTATAACATTGAAAAGGATTCTTTAGTGAAGTAATGGCCATGATGGATCATAAATCTGTATGTGTCAAGAATCCTATTTACATTATAATTTTCTAAAAAATTTCATTGATTGGATAGTGATAATAAAATTCCCTTTAAAACCATTTTAAAAAGAGTCAAATCATGAGTGACAATTTCTTTTAAAAAAAGTAGATAATATTAACATATTTGTTAAAACTTTTTTACAAAACATGTTTTTGAGAAAAAATATATTTATTAACCGGATAGAGAGATAAATATATATTTTATTAAATTTATATTACAAATTTTCAAAGTACAAAAGAGTGGATAGATGGAACAATTATTTTATAATGTCTTCAATATATATATTAGAAAATGTTTAATAAAAATTCAGGAGATATTGATAATAATCTTTCTTCAATGGAATCATAATCATAAACTATCCCGATAAATAATGAGATTGTAGAAATAAACTATTACCACATAGGGAACATTGAATAATAATCGCTTTTAAAGAATGAAATTAATAGAAACATGAAATATCATGAGAATAATTATATTATTGTTATACCATGTCAATGTGGAAGTACATTCACCTTGTAAAATAATAAAGGTTTCTAACCAATCATGTGTTTTAATGAATGAAAAATGAGACACTGATTTGGTAACCTTTACAATATAGAACCCATGAAAGTTACATCCTCAAATGGATATGTGTATATTGTTATATTTTAGGACTATATTCATTACATAAATTCATTTAAAGTATATAAACCACATAGAAGAAATAGGTGGTGAATACAATATGTGTCTCACAATAGTAAAATGTGAGATGGAAATCCCATACTTTATGTCTTGAATTCATTATTACACGTTCAATCCTCAGATAAAATAAATATAAGTTTACTATAAATATATAAAATAACTATATACCTATATATAATATCATATATGTGTTTCTTATGACATTTTTATTACACATTTATTTACAATACCATATAAATTTCTCGTTTCAAGTAATAAAAACTTTTTTTGTATAAGTTCTGACTAGTTATTTTAATATATCTTATGTGGGTCATGAATTACTCATTTAAAGAATGTATTCCATTATATGAATATAATATATATTTAATATATATATATTTATAATAATATATAAAATATTTAAATAGAAAATGAAATGCACTGTTAATGGAGATGGTATGTTATACATACACATGAATGGTGTTTCCATTTTCTAATAATATTGAAATGAATACTAGTAAATGATATATATATATATATTATCATTTGAGTTGAATTTTTTTCTTATATATATATAAAATATTTTTATTAAATCCACCCTAAATACATTCCAATAAAAGAGTGATCAAATCACTACACTTCGTGAGGATGTATTTTGTTGTACAAACAATTGACGTTATCAAATTTCCACAAAATGGATACCATGAATTTATGAATTATATAAAAATATTGGAATGAAAATAACATCATAAATATCAAAAATACAATATAAATCCTTCATTATTATCAACCTTATATGGTTTTAATGAAAAAACCAACAATATCAGCTCTGGAGGTGGTAATCTTCCATACCCACAAACGATGCGTGGGTATCCCATTTGATGAAAGTTTTTAATATTTTATGAAATAACATTATCATGAAAAAATATCATTATATTGAATATATTGAACCTATTATATAATTATGACATACAAATAATTTCTTGGGTTTGAAGAAAATATAAAAAAAACATTTTTGGATTAATATTACCTCTTCTTCATGTATCTCTATTTGTTTATCACAAAAATAATTTTTTTGTTGTATTAATGTAAAAATAATGACTTATTAGATAATGTTATTGTAGTTTATAAGTTTTTTTAAGGTCTTTTACTATACAATTTTTCTAAAAGGTGTTAATATATTTGAATTTGTGGTAACATTTTTTAAGTGGGGGAGAGGACAAACATGGAATTTTTGAAAAGAATGTTAGGTGTAATGAAATTTATACCTAAAAATAATTTAATAATGAAAAATCATACAAATAAATGGTTAAGGTTGAAATATTTCCATTAAATGGGGTTTGAAAAATATCCAAGGTAATTTATCCACTAAATATAAAATGTAGTCCAGCGGTAAACTCGTTGTCCCTCAATCGCCATGATTAATTTTAACTACATTCACTAATACTTTTGGTAAAAATTTATGTTAAAATTATTAGAATTTAGAAATTATTATGTTTACAAATATGGAATCAATTTTTCTATATTCTAATAATATAAGTGTCATAATTTAATTAAGAATATAATCCCACAGACAGGATGAGACAATGGTTTTTTAAAGGGAAAATGTTCAAATGTATGGAATGTTTTTAATTCCAATTTCAATTTTAAATTGATTATAGGGAAATAAATTAGATTATTAGATATATATTTTACCTAAATATAAATTAAAAATATTAAAATAGAATATATCTACATAAATAAATTAAAAAAATTAATTATATTCAAAAAATTAAATATTCATCCTAAAATATTAAATATTTCAAGAAAATCCTAGAAATTGATTGTAAGATAATTATGATGTCACTATTTCCAAAAATAATTTCATTTTGAAAAATATGATTTCTAATAGATCAAAAACACATTTTTATAATAAGAACTCCATTAAAAGGAATGTAAACTAATTTTTATAAAAATAATGTTTTATGAGAAAAATTTTATTTATTTGTATCTATTGTATTGAAAAAATACCGGATGAATTATAAACAATTTATTGAATATATAACATATAAATTAAATTAAAATAATTCCCCTAATGTAATTTGACCATTTTTTTCATATAAAACACACTTATAGGTCTAGAAATGGTTTTTTAGAGAATGGATTCCATTTAATTGTGAAACGAATTATTTTCATTTATAATAATTTGGTCCCCAAAAAATTCATTATATAAACATGTCAGAACCCTGTATTTCATAATTTAGTTGGATCATCCATAACCTCCATTACAATGGCTAGGTAAAAACTATTATGATAAATTATAATATTATTTTTATATTGTACTTTGGCAAAAACTATTCTTAAGTGTAAAACATGGTATCAAATGAACTCAATATTGAGTGAAACAAAAATAAATTTGGCATTGCTTTTAATGCATGTTAAACTCAGTGTTTTATGTAGTGAAAGATTAACATTATGATTCATATAAATCATGCCTGGCTTTTTTTATTGTGAAAAAAAATCCATCAAAAAATATTAATTTATTTTAAAATATATTAATCATAAAACTAGGGGTGTTATATTATTGCGCCATAAAAATGAATATCACCCTCAAAATTTATCTCTGTAATCAAAGGATTCATACTTGAATGTTCCTTTAATAGATACCTGCATCATTGAAATGAATAATAAAACAACCTTTAAAAAATATAGAAACAATCAGAAAACCACAAATATTTTATAATCGTAGGGACTATTTGATTAATCTAAAATGAAGGTACTGGGATGAATTTTCCATTTCAAGATTCTTTTTCTAGAATTGGTGAATTTTTAGAAGAATATTTACTTATTTGAATTCATTTCAAATTTTAAGCACAATATCTCCCATTGTTTTTTTATTTATCATTTCCAATTCATCTCAAACTCTATGAAATGAAAGTGATTTTGTTTGAAGCACTAATAGATCACAAGATCCATAAATATAATAATATCACATTCTACCTATTTTTAGTGATCATCAAAATATAATGGTTAGAAATATTTATCCAATATGTATCAATATTCATGTTTTAAAATTACAAATTAATATCTAATAACCCAATAAAAGTTTAACATAATCCATTACATAAATGGTTAACCTTTTGACACTTCAAAAAGTTGAAAATACAATGCATTTCAGGGAAGGTCACTAAATTTCTAAAAAATAAAATAATTATTGATCCTACAAATATATAAAATTATCTCATAATTTTCACATAAAAAACATGTGAATACCTTTATCTTGTATTATAATGAAACATGGAAATAAAATAAATTAAAATAATACAACATTAGAAATATACATACGTCCAAAGTCTAAATATAAGTTCTTTTATTGTAGAAAACCATGTTCATTAGAATATTGGGTTCACCCTTATACCAGGAGAATATTTGATTTTATTATTACATAATCGAAGAATATAATCCCTCAAAATATTACCAATGGATGAAAAATATTATTTTCATATTTATTATTCATACAAAAACATGAAAAATCTTAACTATAGAGGGTAGGATAAGTGTTCCAAAAGTATCATGATAAACTTCAACCATTTTGATTGACTATAATTTTTTTTGACATATTTATTGATGGTTTCTTTGTATTTTCATCCATATTATCTGTTGGATTAATAAATTATTTGCATGATTCCCAAAATTCATTTACATGAACCAATATCTCTCACCAGTCATTTCATTGATTGGATTCATTAAATCACATACATAATCTTTTTCTTGATGACCAATATTCTAACACTTGAAACATCTTCTTGTTCCTTCCATACAATGAACTACGTTCTCTTTCAAACATTTTGGGAATGTAATTTTTTAAACCATTTTCTTCACTCCATATGACATATCATTGCTTTTTTTATGGAACCCCATTTTCCATTACTGATGAAAAGAACATTGATGGTTTCTATCTTCTATCTAAAATTTTCATGCACGTTCAAATAATTATTCATCACATCCAATGTACATTATTTCTGACACCCATAATAGCTTCGAATTAAAGACACTAACGAATAATTTACCCTTACATTAATTATTAATAATGTTAATGGAAGTGTACCTTGAATGTATTGTAAAATTTCCTTCATGGGAATTAATAAATTCATCATCCTTTTTCATAACAACAAGGAATTCCATCAACATTTTTTTAAAGATTTTGAGTAACAGACTTATTGAAAAATAATTCATTCAACTCATCCCACAAAGAATAGTAAATTTATTCTTGTGTACTCATATTATAAATATGATTACTCCATTAATCTACCAAACCATTAATATAGTATCTAGGTTGAGTGAATTTTCAGACTCGGAACACTGTAGAATAGAAAAATATATTTTCAGTGTTACTAATCCATTTCATGGAAACTAGTGGGTCATTAAAATCACAAAAATGGAGCTTTTTCCTTGTGAATTAGTGAATAGAATGTTGTTCCCACCTTTTATCATTTATATGTAAACCATAATTCATATATTGGGACATTTTTTCTGAGCAAATATACCCAATTTTCCATTAACCTCTCATGTAATTTTGTTTCATAAGAGGAAAAAAATTTCAATTTAAATAAATTTATCAATAAAATATTTCCTTCAGGTTCCATCCATTAAGAAAAATTAAAGAAAGAGTTTTATAAAATACCATCATATTAGGGAACCAAATAATGATAAAAATATAACTTATTGGATGTGAAAATCATTGAAACTTCTTCTTTAATCTATGAAAACATTGGTTTTCCCTTGGTTATTCATAATCATCTCCTATTTAAATCAGTCACTGTGGTACATATAGTTTTTGAATTTCTAAATCATTTCCCCTAAGAGTGCCAAACCATTTTTAAAGTAATTCTAGTTATCTTTTACTATTTATCTATCATGTAATGCTCGATATAATGTTTTAAGGGTTATTAACCCTGTATAAAACTCTTCTTGAACCACTCCCACCTGTAATTTCCATATATGTATATATTTCTACGAAGACACTCACTCTATCCTTTATCAAAATTCCTAGATATTTTCCTATACTTTTACCCATCCTAAGGCTTATCCTCAGACATCTCTATAGGGATTACAGTATGGTTCAATCATCATAGTTTCAAAATATTGACTAAAACATTCCATTAATACCAAAAATAGAATTTCAAACTTAACATATATAGATATTATATATTTTTAGATGAGTATTCAATGAATTATAGAAACACATTCTAGAGTTCCCTAACAGTTTATTGCCTTCGGAAATGTGGAATATAATATTTTTCACAAGGTGAAAGATCTTATCTATTTCCCCTAAATACCATCCCCATTACAACTATTTATAGAAATACGCTTCCAAAAACAATTTTTCATATCCTAGGGAATGGAAACATAAGAAATGTTGGGATAAAATGATTTTTAAGGGAAGACAAAGAAGATACGTAAGGATAACATAAGAATAAGGTCATGATATCATGAGCATAGAATTTGAAAACCATACCCTGCATATCAATGATCATAAACATGAATAATGGAATAAGGATTTTAGTTTTATTAGAAATGAATCATAATAATAAAAACATGATTCATAAGAACATAAAATTTTTATAAGACATAGAATTTTGAAAAAAAACATCATCATATAACATTGTGAGCATGTTTAAGTAGAAATAAGATAACTCATTATGTTAAGGACATGAAATAAATCCCACATCAATACTTATTAACATGAAACTAGGTCTATGAATAAAACTGTCAAAATGTAATTAGGTTCATTCCTAACAATGTGAACATGTAATCATGTTCAATCATAGTGAGATACCCCTCATAGTTGGGAAACACCACCATACCCAATAGTATACCCATCTTATTATAATGGGTTCACTGTCTGTTCCTTCCATGTCCATCTTATGAAAGATATTAATATTTTTCCTATTCATTGGTGGAATATTTGGCCCCACTCCTCACATAATGGAAAAAATATTTATGTGTTCCAAATGATCATAAAACACTTATCATATCATAACCAATGATATTAAATGGTTATTATATACATTTCATAATATTATTACTATTGGAAAACCGACGGGTTTCGTAATCATTTAGTCCTAGAAAACCCCATGAAAAGAAGTCAGGTTTATCATGGTACTACTCATGTATGATAAATGAGATTCATAAAAAACATAACATATTAAACTTAAACCATTGAATAAATTAATTAGAAAATATTCCTTGGATATTATCCCCATTAAGGCATAAACTATATAAAAGAATGTTATGTTAGATGGATGATGATTTTGAAAGTTCAAATGTTGTATTTAATTAGGCAAATAAAATTCAATTAAAAATAAATTTTAAATAAATGAAACATTTAAAAAAAAAATTCATTGAAACCCACTTTAAAAAAATATAATGTATTCTTTAAAAATCATTTAGTTTTTTTAGTAAAATATACATTCCTCTTTGATTAATCTTTTTAAAAACTAATTTTATTTAAATAATTTTTCATTAAAAACAAATTTTAAAATATAATTTATAAAATATTTCTAAATATTTTTCATAAAAATAATCTTCTAAACATGACAAGGAAACATAAAAAAATTATGGTCTTAATGTAAGATAAATCAATACATGCCAAACAATTATTATTCACTATAAAAAATTTGAAAGATTCCTTAAATGGAAAAAACAAGAGTGTTTGTTTTAAAACCATTAATTAAAAGGGAAAACATGGTTGAAAGTTTATTTTATAAATAATATGAGAATATTAAAGAAATTATTATTTTAGAAATACTGGGTTTGAAAGAAAATAGATTTCAGATCGAATAGAGTGATAAAGTCATATTTTATTAATAACATTTTCTAAATTGTATTAAGTTACAAAGATTGGATAAATGGTTAAATCACATGACTAAATCATGAATAAATTTATTATAAAAAAATTCATGTGATTTTTTTAAATATAGATCACAATATTTTATAAATGGAAGAATCATCATAAACAATCCGATAAATATGGGATTATATCTATAAACTGTTACCACTTTGGTAACATCAAATCACAATCCACATGACAGAATTATTTTACTTGAAAAATAATATATCATGAGAATAATTATATTCATGATATTATATATCAAATTTTTTGTACATACACCATCTAAAATAATATATTTTCATAACATAAAATGTGTCTCAATAAAATAAAATTGAGCCAATATTCTTTTACTAATATGGTAACTTTTTAATCACAATCCTTGTGAATAATATATAATCAAATGGATATATTAATAGAAATAAATTTTAGTAGGTAAAACATAAAATAATTCATGGGATGTATATACACAACAATGATGAAATATGTGGTGAATGTAGAATCATCCTTATAATTATAAAAAATTAGACAAATATCACATACCTTACGTATTGAAATACATCATACATATTCAAAAATACTCTATAATGAATATAATTTTTCTATAAATAAATTAATGAACCATATATATACATATATATATCATACCATATATGGTTTTTATGAATTTTTTATTACCAATTTATTAATAATACGATCTTAAGTACACATTTTAGGTAATAATCTCATTGTTTTTTATCATATGTTTTGATTTTATATTTGTAGTCCTCTTATATTGATCATGATTTACTTATTAACATAATTTAGACCATGATATAGATATCATATATATATTTATTTTATATTTATTTATGAAAATCTATAAAATATTTTAATATGAAATGAAATACACCATCCTTGGAGATGGTTGGATGTACAAATTCATGAACATTATATAATTTTAATATCATATTGGAAGTAATATGTTTAAATTATATATATATATATTAAATTATAACATTTATATTATATATATCCCATATGACTATTAAATTCATCTTTAATACATTCTATGTAAAGTGTGAATGAATTATATCGATTCGCGAGGTGTTAGTGCACTGTACTCACGAACGATGTTATTGAATCCCCCAAAATGGAAGTCATGAAGGTATGTGTTATATAAAAATTGAAAATTTCTAATAAAATAATATATATCATATATATTCTATAAAATAATTATAACTCCCTATCGTGAAATGTTTTAATGGAAGAATGAGCACCATCCCTTCGTGAAGAGGTATTCCATTGTACTCACAAATGATGATTTCTTATCTCATTTGAAAGAAGTGTCTGAAGTTGTAGTCATTTCTGAACAAATTATAAAATAAAATTTTAGTATAGATACAAATGATATTATAAAATCATAATATAAAAATTATTGGAGGGTTTTGATGAAGAAATAACACAAAAACATTTGTTGATTAACGTTGCCACTTCTGTGAGTATCTCGTTTTTCACAAAAAAAACTTACTTGGTATAAATTATTACCAAATCAATTTTTGTAGGATTAAGTTAGAGAATTTTAAAATTTATTTGGTAAGGTATATTTCTAACCTTCAAGTTTTATAGGTGTGAAGAGTTGGGAAGAGGTTGTTAAATTTTATAAGTGGGGGAGAGGAAACATTTGTAATTTTTTAAAATATAGATAGGTTTTCCCATAATTATTACCAATGATAATATTAAATAATTAAATCAATTGGATACATGAATGGGTGTGTTAGACATATTTCCATAAAATATGTATTATAAAATATTGGTGGTCATTTTCCCCTTACGTTTATACTTTATTCACTTACTAAAAACGTTTTTCTCTTAATATTCATGATTTATTTTAACTATTTCAATAATAAATTTGGTAAAACATTATGTATAACATATTAGATAATAAAATTTATTCTGATTCCAAATATGGAATTCATTTTTCTGAAATCCAGTAAAACATTTTGAAGAAAATAAATTAAATTTGTATTTTGTAGACAATATAAAACAATGGGTTTCTAAGAGTATACCAAAATATTGAAATTGTTTTATATCTAATTTCAATATGAATTTGACTAAATTAAATTATTTTATATTAATATATATAATTTATCTAAATATTAAAAAAAATTATCGATATGATTAAATTAAACAATACAACAATTTTCAATTAAAAAACATAATTTATCAACATTTATCTAAGAAAATAAATATTTTAGAAAATTCCAAAAAAATACATTCAATTATAGTTTTCTGGTTATTATTTCAAAAATTATGATTAAATTTTCCAATATAATTTATAATTTATTCAACAATTAGATTAAAATAAGTCACCATTAAATGGCGGAAAAATTGCATTTTTGAAAAATATAGTTTTTAAATGTAAATTTGGATATATTTCTATAAATTTTATAGAAAAAATATAATATTAATGTTAAATATTTCATTTAATATATAATATATACAATATATTTAAATCATTGAACAAAAGCTGTTTTTTATATTTATTAATATAAAGCACACATGTGCGAATAAAAATATGTTTTCCAGAAATAAGATACATTTAATTTTGAAAATAGTATTATTTTCATTTCTAATTTATTACTCACCAAATAATTCATCATATAAATATATATAAGAAACAATTTTAATAAATCATTTAATCCAATTAATAATATTTATTCCCATGTAAATGTGATGACTATCATAACAAATAATATTATTAATAGCATATTTTAGATTAGTTGAACTCGATATTACAGGTAATGTTTGATATCAAAGGAACTCGGTATTATGTATCACATAAGAAAAACATTTTTTTTACTGTACTGAAATATGACCCCATTTTCTCATGTATGAAAAGATTATCTTTTTTTGTATATAACGAAAGATTAAATTGTTGTAGCATGAAACATAGGCAATCAAAAAAATCAATTTATTCAAAAAATGAATCATACAAACTTAGTGTATAAGGCCCCAACCTTAAACATTAATTAATGTTGAGTTACTTCAAGACTACATGATGAGGGTCTTTTCAGGTTTAGAGTTTTAGATAATTAGATCATAAAACATGCATTACATTTCACATTTAAACAAAGTGGTCACATAAAAGATAGTAATTATTTTTCCCATCAATGGAAAAATATTTTAAATAAAACATGGATTCTTTCTTGAATC
Source organism: Viscum album (assembly GCA_963277665.1). Classification (NCBI taxonomy): domain Eukaryota; kingdom Viridiplantae; phylum Streptophyta; class Magnoliopsida; order Santalales; family Viscaceae; genus Viscum; species Viscum album. Next base: position 1,736,808,550 of record OY728135.1, on the reverse strand, counting down.
ATCCTTGACACTACCATCACATCATGTAACTTTCCCTTGACCTATGAAAAAACATTTCAAAAACTTGGGATGAGAATAAAAAGCTCAGTAAGGGATATAAAAGTACAAAAAGAAAACATTAGTCCATGTATGAAATCATACATTACTCATAAAACATAATCATTTTAACATACCTGATTAAATCCGGAATAAATCATAGAAATCATAAGACATAAAGGTAACCTGAGGCATTCAAAACATTCTTACGTAGGGAGAAACCCACATGGTTACGTTTGGAATACCCATCATATTATATTCCCTAAATCTCTTCAGAGAAACCTTAACGTTTAACCCCTTCGCGTTACCCAATGCACTAGAGAACTATATCGGGCTCACCCGCCCTTAGTTTATCACGGAACCACCAGTCTTCATAATAATGCCCAAGAACCATAACATAATCTTATCACATAAAACATGCATAAAGGAAACATAAAATTTTCACTTTTCAATCACAAGATATCAGTACAACACATTGATATAAAAACATTATGAAAACTATTTTCAATACCAAAATAAATGAAAAGTAAATCATGTTATTTATTTTTCATTTAAAAAAAGTAATATCTTGTAGAGGAAGCAAAAACTCAAATAATGGTCACCGCGGCGGAGAAGTCATTGTCGCCGCATACGTAATACAAAAAAAACAATCATTTTTTCATTTATTAAAATTCCTTGTATAAAAAATATTCCTTTTGAATAGACATAAAAGTGAAAGGGGTTTATACACCGTATAAATGATAGTTTTGTATAAAACAAAATATGCCTCAATGAATGGAGATTGAGACGAAGTCCCATACCTCGAGTCCGAATTGACTTGATCATTCTTTAACCTCATGAATAATAAACTTGAGTAAATTTATAATTTCTTAAAAACCTTTTTAAAGTTCAATATTTCTTTTATATCACTTATTACTATTTCATGAACACTGTGTAATTATTTAAGTTAATAATGGTCGTTTTTTTCGATCATTGGTACATGAGTCAAAAATAAACTCTTTATAATTACAAGTTGTTCATGTGGTAAAATATCCATTATATCCAGAATTATATTCATGATTTAGATATCATATATATCATATATATCTAGTATATTCATGCATTTATAATATTACATAACATTATGAGGTAAAAAAACTGAAATGCACTGTTCATGGAGAAGGTAAGCCGTATGTACGCATTAACGCTACTTTCTTTTCTATTTCGTATTTAATGGAATGAAATCATAATGAAATAAAGAAATATTATAATTCCAGTATAATATATTATATAATATAATTAACTCCAGCCTTTATACATCCCACATATGGCATTAACAAATCAAATCACTTTGAGGGGGCGGTAGCCTACACTTTCTAAAATAAAGTTATCGTGTTTACCCATAATGGAAACCATAATGGTATGACATAAATGAAAAATAAAAAAGCTTAAGGAAAACATAATAATATTATATATCATATATAAATATAGTTACATCTTAATGGCCACCTTTTAAGGTGTTAGAATAATATTGAACAATCATCATTTCGTGAGGCAGAAACACGCCATCCACGGAAACAATATTCTCTTTAACCATTAGATGAAGTTGTGTGTAATTGTAGCTCGAATATTTCATATAAAAAAATCCTATTATATGGAATATACTTTTTTTTACAAAATATATGAATAAAAATAGTTTAGGGGGTTGGAGAAGCAAAATAAATCAAAAGAACCCAAGTGAAGACATCACGTTTAAATCGGGTAACTGCTCTTGGTTTGAACCAAACGGGCTTCTTGAAGAGCATTCTGCCTAAGGTAAGGCTTATAGGATGAATAAAGGGATGTGGAGAGGCAAAATTAGCAGATCGTTGCTAAGCCAAATGCTTGAGTGGTGTGGGTAAGGAGGTAGAGGTGGGGGCCTTTTATAAGAGGAGAGAAGGGCACTCTTGGAAAGGTATAAAATGTTACTTTATTTTCAAATGATTTTAGGATTTTAAAGGTTTCAAATTGATGTATATAGAGGATAAGGTGATAAGGGTTCGAAATACACCAATAATATATGTTTTTTACATGTTTAGGTCTTAGATTTTACATTATCTTTTCATTTTATTTAAATTTTTAAATAATGAGGTAATCGGGGCATCATCATGGTCTCATAAATAATTTAATCTATTTAATGTCCAAAAATCATAAAACAAATACTATGATGTAGGAAATATTTTTATATTTCCAATGACTATTTATAGTCTAAGATATCATTTATGTAGACATAATTAAAAATGTTTTACTCAGTTGATACATTTTTTGTTATATTTACTTTCTTTAAAAAATAAAAAAATAAAAAGTCATTATCCCACAAACGTGATTCCATGGGGTCCCTAAGTTTGGAACAAAGCATTCCATGGTTGGTCATGACAGAAACAGTAGTATTATGACACATGTTGGTTTCATTTTGTATTATTATTATATTATTTTATTATACTTAACTACCCGATTACAAATTAATCAAGATAATTAACGATAATTACCGTCGTTACTATTGACAATGTCCAAAAACAAAAGTGTCTTAATTACATCAATTGGACCTTTTGATTACAAATATGTAATCCATTTTACCAAATTCCAAACACATAAATGGAAATAATTAATTTAAAAATTATTTTCATTGTCAAAACAAATAGCAGGTTTTTTTGAAACAATATCTATGACAAGGTTGGCATTAGTTTATGCCCAATTCCAAAGTGAAATTAATTAAAATGGACACTATTGGATTAAATGGTAAAAATAGATTTTATTTACACTTTAAAATAAATTCAATTGATAATCTAACCATATAATTAAATTATATGAAAAATCAGTTTTGATGTGAAATGTAGTATTTTACACTATTCATTAAAAAATGAACATTGTCAGAAAAATACCAAAATATTATCCAATGTAAATTTCAATGTCACAATCATAAATAATAAGTTCATTTTTACATGTAGAGATTATAAAATTTTAAAAATATTGATTTAAAAATGGTTCTCCATCATAAGGCATTAAAATAATCTTTTAAAAATATTAGTGTATTTTAAGCTTAAGATTGAATTTATTCTCATTTTAAGTCTTTAAAACACTATCTAATTCATAAATATACATAGATAAGAATATCTATTATTCATTACAAACTTGGGATGTTACATCCTTCTCCCCTTTATAAAATCGCATCCCCACAATTTATTTTCTTATCGAATAAGTGGGGGTATTTATCCCTCGTTGCATTTTCAGATTCCCATGTTGCCTCTTCACTCATGTGGGTTTTCCACAAAACCTTTACTTAATAAATCACATTATTCCGTAACACATGATCCCGGTGGTCAAGAATCTAGACCGGTTTTTTCTCATAAGATAGATTCTCTTCTAGCTGAAACACCTCTGGACTCAAAACATGAGATGGATTTGGTATGTACTTACTTAACATTGAAACATGAAAAACATTATGTACCTGAGATAAACTCGGAGGTAAAGCCACCCGGTATGAAACTGATCCAACCCTCTCAGAATTTCATATGGTCCAATGAACCTTGGACTCAGCTTTCATTTCTTACCAATTTGCATCACACTTATCCATGGCGATACTTTGAGAAAAACATGATCACCTGACTCAAAAGAGAGATCCTTCTTCCTATTGTCCGCATAACTCTTCTGCCCGCTCTGAGCTGTTCTCATGTGTTTCTGTATCAGCTGAACTTTTTCTGCCAACTCTTCTACCAATTCCAGTCTCATAAACTTCCTTTCACCCACTTCATCCCAGAATGCTTGAGTTCGACACTGTTTCCCATATAATGCCTCAAATGGTGCCATCTGTATACTAGAATGAAAACTATTATTATAAGAAAACTCATCCAAAGAAAGATGTTGGTCCCAACTTCCCTGATAATCCATCGAACAAGCACGTAGCATATCCTCCAAATTCTTAATTGTTCATTACGACTTCCCATCATATTAAGGATGAAAATCTGTACTAAAATTTAATTCAGTACCCAACAAATTCTAAAGGCCTTTCCAAAAGTTAAAAGTGAACCTAGGATCACAGTTAGAAACAATGGAGAAAAGAACTCCATGGAACCTGATTATCGCTTTAAGATACAAACGATAAAGTTTATCTTATGTAAAAGTATGTCGTATAGAAAGGAAATGAGCAGATTTAGTCAGGCGATCAACAATAACCCATATTGCATTATTTCCTCGAGGTGTCTTCGGAAATCCCACAACTAAGTCCATGGATATATTCTCCCATTTTCAATCTTGTACTGGTAGAGGCTGAAGCATCTATTTCATTAACTTCCATATTGCTTTAACCTGTTGACATGTAAAACACTTCATAGTAAAATCAACAATATAACTTTTCATTCCGTCCCACCAGTAATACTCCCAAAGATCTCTATACATCTTAGTACTTCCTGGATGAACTGAAGATGGAGAACTATGAGCTTCACATAACAACTCTCTCTTCAACTGTGAATCATAATGCACACACAATCTCCTCCCAAATCGTAAAACACACTCATAATCAATGTTGAATTCAGGAAACATACCCTTGTGAACCAGCTCTACCTTTTTCTACAACTCGCTCTCTTGCATCTGTGCTTGCTTAATTCTGTCTGATAGAGAAGATTCCACAATTACCTGAAACAAAATAGATGGACATCCTACACCAACAACTTCTATTCCAAATTTCATCAAATCCTTAACCAAAGGATCACGTTCCAAACCCAACATTGTTAATGAAGCATTACTTTTTCGACTCAAAGCATCAGCCACTTTATTTTCTTTTCCTATATGGTAATGAATTTTACGATCATAATACTTGATTAATTATAGCCATCTCCTCTGTCTCATGTGCAATTATTTACGAGTCAATATATAATTTAAACTTTTGTGATCAGTATATATTTCACATTTTACACCATACAAATGATGCCTCCATATTTTTAAAGCAAAAACAACAACAGCTAATTCCAAATCATGTGTAGTGTAATTTACCTCATGAGTTTTCAACTGAAGTGAAGCATAAGCAATTACCTTATCATTCTGCATTAGGACGCAACAAAGTCCTTTCAATGAATCATCACCGTAGATAACAAACTCCTCATTCCTGAAAGGTAGTTCCAAAACTATAGAATTCACTAATCTTGTTTTAAACTATTGAAAACAATCATCACATTCTTCTGTCCAGATAAACTTAACACCCTTCTGAGTTAGCTTAGTCATTGGACTAGATAAACGGGAAATATTTCTAACAAACCTTCGGTAATATCCTTCCAAACCAAGAAAACTATAAATCTCGGTTACATTTTTGGGTCTTGTCCATTCTTCCACAACCATTATTTTTGCAGGATCAACAGTTATTCCATCTTTTGAAACAATATGACCAAGGAAAGAAATTTTTTACAAACAAAACTCACACTTCATGAATTTACCATACAATTTCTTTTCTTATAAGGTTTGAAAATTGACCATTAAATGATGTTCATGCTTTTATTTACTTTTAGAAAAAAACATAATATCATCTATGAAAACCACCGAAAAACTTATCCAATAACTCATGTAAAATTATATTCATATGGTCCATGAATACAACAGGTGCATTGGATTGCCCAAAAGGAATAACTACAAATTCATAATGGCCATATCCTGTACAAAAATCTGTCTTTGGAACATCTTCTTCCTTTACCTTCAACTGATGGTGCCCCGATCTCAGCTCAATCTTGGAAAATTACTGAGCTCCCTGGAGATGATCCAACAAATCATCGATATGAGGCAAGGTATATTTGTTTTTAACATTGATGTTATTTAAGGCTCTATAATCAATTCAAAGTCTCATAGAACCATCTTTATTTTTAACAAATAAAATAGGAGGACCCATGGTGATGTGCTAGGTCGAATGAAACCTTTTAATAATCAATCTTGCAATTGATCCTTTAACTCTAAAAGTTCAATTTGAGCCATTCGATAAGGGGGTTTTGATATTGGCTTAGAATCAAGAACTAAGTCAACAACAAACTCAACTTCCCGATCTGGTATTATTACAGGAAACTCATTAGGAAAAACATCAGGATACTCATTTACCACTGGAACAATATTAATCTGAACAGTTCCCTTGTTTTCAACAATATGTTAAAGGTAACATTAATTTCCATCTTTAACAGTAAGGGTTCATTCTTGTACACAAACTGAAATTCTTTCTGAAAAGAAACTTCTTTATCTCTACAGTCAATCTTAGCATGGTAAATAGAGATCCAATCCATTCCCAGGATATCATCAAACTCTACTAGAGGTAAAACAATAAGGTTTTCAAGTAGGTTCTTTCCACGGATAAGGATATGATGATTCTTATAAATTTTTTTGCCTCATCATTTCCCCTAGGTGTTTTTACCAAAAGTTCAGGAGTCATTTCTTGATATGGTATTCCCATTTTACTAGAAAAGTTTTCAGAGATGAAAGAATGTGTATACCCCGAGTCAAACAACACACTAGCATAATCTGAAAAAACAAATAATGTACCTGATACCACTTCATTTGATAGCCCATCATCTGCTGAAGTAGTTGCAATGGATTTCTCCACCCCTTTCTGCTTGTATTCTAACGGTTTCCCATTACTCGAGCTCTTTTGTCAGACACTCGTTTTCATAGTGACCCATCTCATTACACTTAAAACATTTCACTAACTATTAATCAAACTTGTTCTTAACATCACCCTAATCTTTTTTCAGTGCAATCACGAGCCTAATGTCCCATCTTATCACACCCGTATAACTTTACAGAATTCAGAATACATTCTCCAGCATGCCTTTTACCACATTTATCACAAACTAGACACTTAGTTTTCTTACCATCAGGCCTTTTTGAAGAATTCTTCCCTTTCTCCTGCCACCCTGGTCTCTTCTTCTGTTGGTTGTTATAGAACACTTGATCATAGACAAACTCCATTTCCACCTTCTCAATACATTGAACAAGATTTTCATATATTTTTAACTCACGAGAAACCAATTCTCTTCGACATTTTGGCTTTAATCCTAAGTAAAAACGATTGATTTTACTATCAGGGTCTCTGATAAAATTTGGAGCATACCTTGCCAATCGAGTGAACCTCTATTCATAAGCAACCACTGAGTCTTCCTCTTGACTCATTTCTATGAATTTTTTTTCCATCCTAAGATGAACAGCCTTAGGAAAATACTTCTCAAGAAACATACCTTTGAAGTCATCCTAGTCGACAACATCAATCTCATTAGAATCCCTGATTTTTTTAGCCATCGACCACCACAGATCTGCTTCACCCTCCAAACGGTAAATTCCAAGACTAACCTTTTGATTGTCTGAACACACCATGACATCGAAAATCTTCTCCAATTCTTTAATCCACCCTTCATCTAGCACATGGTCAGATGATCCTCTGAATGATGGGGGATGTTGCCTTATGAAATGTTCCACCGCTGACAAGTTCCTCTATGTTTGATCTGGATGATCTCGTGCATGTATACCGCCACCATTTATCACTTGACTCAACAACTCCATTACTGCAACAAACTGTTCAGTTCCAATTCCGACCATCTCAGGATGCTGATTCGGAAGGTTATTTCTTTCCGTATGCCTTCCTTTCACTGCTTCCTTGTTTCCTCTACGGAAAACCATTCTGAACAAACATATCTTAGATGAAGCAACATGGTAATCTTCAAATTCTATATCATTTAAATTTGACCATATAAAAAAATTTTGGATGATAATTTAATTATAATTCTAACTCCTAATGTTATCTAAACTGAACTCCGATACCAACTATAAGGCCCCATCCTTAATCATTACTTAATATTGAGTTACTTCAAGAATACACATTGATGATATTTTCAGTTTTAGAGTTTAAGAGAATTAGATTATAAAACATGCATTACATTTCACATTTAAACAAAGTGGTTACATAAAAGATAGTACTCATTTTTCCATCAACGGAAACTTATTTAAAATAAAACATGGATTCTTTATTGACACATACTTGACACTATCAACACATAATGTACCTTTCCCTTGACCTGTGAAAAACATTTCAAAAACTTGGGATGAGCATAAAAAGCTCAGTAAAGGATATAAAAGTATGAAAAGAAAACATTAGTCCATGTATGAAATCATAATTTACTCATAAAACATAAGCATTTTAACATACCTCATCAAATCATGAATAAATCATAGAAATCATAAGACATAAATGTAACTTGAGGCATTCATAACATTCTTACGTAGGGAGCAACCCTCATGGTTACATATGTAATACCCATCATAGTATATTCCCTAAATCTCTTCAGATAAACCCTAACGTTTAACCCCTTGATGTTACCCAATGCATTAGAGAGATATATCGGGCTCACCCACCCTTAGTTTAACACGGAACCACCCGTATTCATAATAATGCCCAAGAACCATAACATAATCGTATCACATAAAACATGCATAAAAGAAACATAACATTTCCACATTTCTATCACATGATATCAATAATACACATTGATATAAAAATATTTGGAAAACAGTTTCAATACCAAATTAAAACAAAAGTAAAACATGTTATTTAGTTTTCATTTTTCATTTTTAACACTATGTAATTATTTAAGTTAATAATGGTCATTTTGTCGATCATGGGTACTTGAGTCAAAAATAAACTCCTTATAATTACAAGTTGGTCATGTGGTAAAATATCCATTATATCCGGAATTATATTCAGGATGTAGATATAATATATAACATATATATCTAGTGTATGCATTCATTTATAATATTACATAACATTTAGAAGTAAGAAATGAAATGCACCGTTCATGGAGACGGTAAGCCGTACGTACGCATGAATGCTACTTCCATTTATATATCGTATTTAATGGAATGAAATCATAATGATATAAAGATATATTATAATTCTAGTATAATATAATATATAATATCATTAACTCCAGCCTTTATACATCCCACATATGGCATTAACGAAACAAATCACTTTGAGGGGGCGGTAGTCCGCACTTCCAAAAATGTAGATATCACGTTTACCCATAATGAAAACCATAAAGGTATGACATAAATGAAAAATAAAGAACATTAAGGAAAAAATAAACATATTATATATCATATATAAATATAGTGACATATTAATGGCCACCTTTGAAGGTGTTAGAAGAATATTGAACAATCATCATTTCAAGAGGCAGAAACTCGCCATCCATGGAAATAGTATTCTCTTTAACCATTAGATGTAGGTGTGTGTAATTGTAGCTCGAATACTTCTTATAAAAACATCCTAGTATATGGAAGATACTGTTTTTTTACAAAATAAATTAATAAAAAGATATTAGGGGGTTGGAGAAGCAAAATAAAACAAAAGAACACAAGTAAAGACATTGCCATTAAATCAAGTAACTCATATTGGTTTGAAACAAAAGGGTTTCTTGAAGAGCATTCTTCCTAAGGTAAGGCTTCTAAGATGAAGAGAGGGATGTGGAGAGACAAATTTAATTGATATTTGACTAGCCAAAGGCTTGAGAGGTGTTGGTATGGACGTAGAGGTGGGGCCTTTTATAAGAGGAGAGGAGGGGCACTCTCGGAAAGGTATAAAATGTAACTTTATTATCAAATTAATGTTGGATTTTAAAGGTCCCGCATTGATTTATTTAGAGGATAAGGTAATAAGGGTTCGAAATCCACCAATACAATATGTTTTTGACATGTGTAGGTTTAAATTTTACATTATCTTTTCATTTTATTTAAATCATAAAATAATGAGGTAATCGTTGCATCATCATGGTCTCAAAAATAATTTAATTTATTTAATGTCAAACAAATTATAAAAAAATACTATGTTGTAGGAAATATTTTTATCTTTAAAATTATTATTTATAGTCCAAGAGATAATTTATGTAGACAAAATTAAAAATGTTTTACTCAGGTGAGACATTCATTGTTATATTTACTTTTTAAAAAAAATAAAAAAATAAAAAGTCATTATCACACAAAAGTGATTCCATGGTGTCCCCAAGTTTTGCACAAGGCATCTCATGGTTGTTCATGACACAACCAGTAGTATTATGACACATTTTGGTGGCATTTTTTATTATTATGATATTATTTTTATTATCCTTAACTACCCAATTACTAATTAATCATGATAATTATCGATAATTACCGTCGTTACAATTCACAAATTCCAAAAACAGAAGAGTCTTAATTACATAATTTGGACCTTCTCATTCAAAATATTGAATCCATTTTACAAAATTCCAATCACATAAATTGCAATAATTAATTTAAAAATAATTTCCATAGTCAAAACAAATAGCGGGTTTTTTTGAAACAATATCTATGAAAAGTATGGCATTTGTTTATGCCCAATTCCATAGTGAAATTAATTCTAACGAGAAATATTGGATTAAATGATAAAAATATATTCTATTAAAACTTTAAAACCAATTGAAAAGATAATCTAACCATATAATTATGTTATATGAAAAAGTAGTTTGGATGTAAAATGCAGTATTTTTCACTATTCATTAAAAAAATGAACATTGTCAGAAAAATACCAAAAAATTATCCAATGTAAATTTCAATGTCGCAAACATAAATAATAATTTTATTTTGAAAAATATATATTATAAAATTGTCAAAATTTTGATTTAAAAATGGTTTTCCATCAAAAGGCAGTAAAACAATCTTTTAAAAATATTAGTGTATTTTATGCTAAAGATTGGATTTATTCTCATATTAATCTTTAAAACACTATCTAATTAATAAATATACTTAGATAAAAATATCTATTATTCATTACTTGCTTGGGATGTTATATAGTGTGTTACATTTCAGCATTTTAAAAAATCATAACCTATTGAAAGAAAACCAGTTTTCATTATAATGTTATCATATTATAACCCATGTAAGTGAAATAGGTTTCATGAAAATCATATGATCATAAACATAAACCATTCAGACATACAATAATAATGAAAACCTTGGATCATATCCCTAGTAAATCATAATTTACATCCAGGGATATCATCATTGAAGGAAAATGAATTTTAAAGATCACATTAAACCAATATTAAGGACAATATAATTCCCTCATTAATTAATTTATAAAACATAAAACATTGTTAAAATACTTTTCATTGAAATAAAATTAGAAACATATAAATGAAGCTTTAATGGTCAATTAAGAAAATTTATTTATTATAAAAAATGGTTTACCTTAAAAATTACTATTAAAAATAAATAAATAAAATAATTTCCTTTGAAAATAACCTAAAAAATTTTTTTGTTAATAACTAATTCATTAATGGTAATGATTGTAGAAAATATTGTTAACTATTTGAACGTTAACATAGAGATTCCATTCTTGTATTCAATCAAATCAAAATTTACCTTATTTTCAAAATGACATGATGTTTACTTTTAATATAATTTTAATAAATAAAAAATTGTTAAAATTATATTAAAAAATCCCATAGTCTAATTAAAATATTTTTAGAAAACATGGATATGGCAGAAGAAAAGTTTCTTAACTGAATAGATAAATCAAATCATTTTTCAATAAAAATATTTTTTTGAATCCTGAGTACCAGAAGAAGTGTAAATGAATAAAAAATATGTATTCCAAATAAATAAAAATATGATAATAAAATTCAATATTTTCATGATATACACATTATATGATTTATTCATCAGATGTATAAACATAAACAATCACGATAAACGTTGAGATTGTATTGTAAAAATCTTAGTAAATTTATAACTTTTAATTGTAAGAACTATAAATGAATAACATTAAGTTTGAAATAATATATAATTTTAAGAAATAATTTAATGGTAATATATGTCCAAGGTTATGTATATACACATACAAAAATAAGATAAGTTCGTACTATAATGTATGTCCAAAAGAAGAAAAATTTAGAGAGGCAACCAATATCTCTTTGGTAACTGTTAATCTATAAACCCCATGGAAGTGATATCCTCAATTAAATATGTAAATATTATTTATGTTATTTATAATAAAAAAAATATTTTCCTAGGTATTATATAAATCAAAAAAATACATGTGCGGAATAGGGCTTGTGACTTCACTAAAAATGTATGTTTGGTGGAAATCACTTATCATAAGTGTCGACATCAATGTTCTTTTTTTGAACCTCATGTATAGTTTATATATATTTTTATAAATCCGTTATAGAACCATAATTATATATATCATAACATTTACAATTTAATTATGTTGTTTTATTACCCATTTATTAAAAATTTATTAATGAAACATGTTTCAGGCAATAACTGATTTGTTTTTTATGTATGTTATCATTTTATATTTTTTGACCCCCTAAAATTTATCCTAATTCCATAATCTATAAAATTATATATTTGATATAAATTTCATATATATTTATTGTACATTTATATTTATTAATCATTAAATGTTAGATATTGAATATAAAATACATTATTCATAGAGATGGTAGGTTGTGTATACACATTTACATTATTTTTAATATCCACGAAGGATGAAATGATAAAAATATAAATTATATATTAAAATTAAATAATATTATTTTTTTCATACATATATGACATATATTCATAAAATTTAACCTAATTTCAATCAGTGGAAGGTGTTACTAAAAAACGAATTGCATTGCTTCACGAGGCCTTAGTCCCCCATATACACGAAAGACATTGTCGTACTCTATAAGTAATGGATACAATGAATATATATATATATATGTGTGTATATATAAATATATATATGAAATTAATATGGAATAAGTGTAATTATATCATAAATATCATATATAGACTTTAGATACTTAATTATATCCTTCTATGAGATGCGGTGATGGAAAACAAATTATGTCTGTTCGCAATGCGGTAGTCCGCCATAGACAAGGCCAATGGTTTCATTTTCCATTTCTGGGAGGTTGAGATGGTTATATGTAATTAATTTTTATAAAAATAATATATTTATATATATGATATTGATGTTATTATAAAAAATGGTCTAATAATAATTTAAATAGGTGATAGAAGAAATAAAATAAAATTCTTGGATAAGGAAATTACCTCTTCAACGGGATACTTATTTTGGTTTGCATCAAAATCATTCATGTGATTGATTTTTCACAAAAATATAGATTCCAAGTATATATGTGGTATGTAAATATGAATTGATTTATTTATTTTCTAATCCAATTGGTTTTGAAAGTATGATGAGAAGTGTAGTGTGGAAAACTTTTATAAGTGGGGTGAGTGGAAAACATGTAATTTTTTAAAAGAAAAAGGTGTGCCCTGATTTTTCAAAAACATAAAGGCTCCAAAATGGAATAATATAAATTAATAGAGGGAATAATGTATTTAAATGTCTATAAAATGGTTTCGAGAGAAGTTTCATTGTCATTTTATCCATTATAATTTCAGATTAAATCCCTAGTAAACCCATTTTTACCATAACCACGTTAATTATTTATTGCTATTTTTACTATTAATTATGTAAAAAATTAAGTAGAAAAAATTAGATTATATAAATTACTATTATTCTAAATATGTAATCGACTAGTTAAAATTAGATTCTTATAATTGGAAAATTATAATTTAAAAATTATCCCACATGCGCGATGAAAAAATACTTCTCCAAAGAGAAGCATTTCAAAAGTAAAAAATGTTTTTATATCAAAATTTAATATTTAATTTATTAAACTGACATAAATTATATGAATATATATATATATATAATTTAAATAAATTTAAATTTAAATCCAACTTAAAATATTTTTTATTTTTTGAAAGGCTTTAAATGAAATGTTGATTCATAATAAAACCCAATATTTTTTCTTTTCATCAACATTTTAATATTTTTATAAATTTATAAAAAAATAAAACAAAGATAATTTAGAACATATGAACTAAAAAATTAATTAAAAATTTTCAAATTAATATTATAATAGTGTAAAAAATAATTTTAAAAATACCCTTAAAGGGACACAATTGCTTTTCAGAGAAATAAAATTTTTGTTGTAAAATTAGATTTATTCTTACCACTTATCAAGAAAACACATAATATGAGTGATAAACATTTATTGAATATATAATATATATTTAATTTAATTAAATCCTAAAAATAAATGGTTTTAATTTATATATTTACCATACCTTTTTATGTATAAAACTATTTTTCCAAAAAATATTTCTTTTAATTTCAAAGAGATTTTATTTTGGTTTCAATTTAGTAGGTCGCAATATAATTCATTTTAATTACATTTGAAAACAAAGTAATTTCATTGTTTAGTTAATTATAAATATTCTCACAAATATAATAATAATTTTACAATAATTACATTATATAGTTGTATTTTAATAATTTTTCACATTTTTTTTAAATGGGGTGTTGCGTATAACTCAAGATAATAATTGTGTTTTTTTGTAACATAAAATATTGAAACTATTAAATTTATTTCAAAAAAATATTTCTTAAAATATTGTTGTGTTACATTCCATGTGATATTATTAAATCTATGTAGCTTCCCAAATTCTAAACAAAACATAGATTGTTTCTTAAAAGATTAATTAGTCTTTTCTGCACTTCGCACACTGTTTAATGGACATCCCTTCAAATAAACATGAAACTATTGTTTATACAAATCTCAATATACCATCAACACAAGAATTTAATTCATTAAAAACTATTTCTATGATCATTATATATATATATGCATAATTTTCCTCAAAATGTTTTATACATAAACCCCAATCAGAATAAACACATTTTATCTTCTTTATATCAATTTATATTTACATAAAACTCATACACTAGTCATATAGAAACATCACTATAAATATTATTAAACATAATAAATAAATACATGTAAAATTTTATTGTTAAACATCATTGTAAACATTCTTATTCACCCAATTATTGTATATATTTTAACTCAACTTCTTATTTATATATTGGATATATGCACACAAAACCAACAAGGTACTTTAATATACACTTTTTTAATTTTTTCAACATCAATTTCAATTCAAATGTCAATATTTATCTCCCCCAAATTGATAATTAATAGAAATTTTACGTATAAGAGAAAATATACAACATTGTCATTCTTTTGCCTGATTTTATATTAAAATTTAACACACATTGTTATCCCCCATTAAAGAGATATAAAACAGATTCATTTGAGAGATAGGGGAATCAAATATCACAGAAAAATTAGGTATTAATTTACTAAATAAACAATTATATGGGAAATTCATGATGAATAAAATAAAATTTATTTATTTAAACATCGTTATATCAATAAACTTCTTATAATGGGATACCAATATCAAATATTATATTCCAATTTATATTCAAATAGTTTTAATGACACATGTAACATAATCTCATTTCAACCAACACATGAAAATATTCATGTTCTATCTGTACTAAATTCACATTCCTTTTCAATATATCTTACATTATAAGAAACAGAAATGATTAAATTAACACATCATTGGGAATTTTTGACAATCATACCTTAATCATACTTTGGTAAGAGATATCATGAATATATATATATCTATAAATTAATTTCTTCCAGAATATTATTCAATTAACTAGATCCTAAAAAAGGGATGTTCTCTAAAATATATTCATTATGGATGGTTTTTTATGAAAATAAACTCTCTTAATAATCGCATGATATATATTATAGTGTTCAAAAGATACCTCATGATAATATATGAAATTATCCATGAGGGATAATACATTATATTGTAGAAACATTCCAATATTCATTATATTATCCCTTTCCATATAACATATTAACTTCCTAGTAAAATGAATCAAAGACAATTAATTATTACAATTAGGATTATTTAATATCATCTCCATTATGAGAGAATCATGGTTGTGTTTCTTACTCTCAACAATGAAGCCATTTTCATCCAAGCTCTTATTCTTTTATAACACTTCACACTTGTATATTTCATGGTTTTCAATACATTACTATTAAGGGGAAACATGAAAATTGTATCTTTAACCTTCTCCATAGATGGATATTGATTTTTTACATTATCCATAAAATAATATGTAATGTTTTATTCTTGTCACTATTTTTATCCAATTAAAAACATATCATCCATGTGTTTAAGTGTTTCATAGGTAGATTAATATACATTTTATGTTTAAAGATTCCTTTTTCACACTAGTATTTTTGTCACATGGAGTCAATGGTTTCATTTAATTATTTCATAAAAACTACTTTTGTCTCTTTAGTCATGTTATGAAATTATACAGAGTTTTTCTATACATATTTTACCTTTAAAATAATTATTCTATTTCTATTAAGTTACACTTATTTTTAAACCACCTTAACTTTTTTTTTGAATATATTTGATAAAAATAATACATTATTTTATATCTTGAATTTATTATTTATTTTATTCAATATTTCATCATTTAAAATTTATATCCATCAATTGATTTCAAAATTGTGTGATGTAAAATATTCTCCTACATAAAAAAGAAACACCTCATTATTGTAGCATCAATTTAATATTTCTTCATAGGAGTGTTATTATGAACAATATTTTTCACTTTTTAACTCCTTAGGGATGAATAATTTATATTTTATTGTTTTACATATGATGTTGCCTTATCATCTAATAAAAACAATTATTATGGAAATGACTACAAAAGTACTCATCATGAATATGGAATCATATATTACCAATAATATAAATAATCATACGATATGCTAATCATTTATTGGAGGATATATTAACCTTCTACTATGGTATATTTTATATAGAAAAAAATAATTTATTATATCAAATCAACTACTCTTGCATGCCTTCTATGAAAAAACATTATAGAAATGTTATGGAAACACTCAAAGGATCATTTAAAAAATCTATATCAATGTATAGCATTCAATAATAATCATTATCTTTACTTTTGTTACAATTCATGATGTTTTCGATCCTATCTATGTTTTGGTAGAAGTAAAAAACTTTTGATACCTTATGGTGAAGAAACATTCCCTAGGAATGATTATATCCACCATATATATAGTGGTCGGTTTATTAGAAATTATTTATTTCAATTATTTTTGTATAATTTTATATATAACCAACATTATAATGTGAAAGAAAATTTTTACAATAAAACTTTAATGTTGCAAGAGTTTCCTTTTTAATTGATACTTGAATGGATTGATCTTTATAGAATCTCAAGCTCTACGTAACATTAATATAGACTTTTTATATAGATTAATCTTATTAGAAATATTTATGGAAACTTATCTTATTTTCTAAATAGATTCTTGTTTTTTAAATTGTGACCTCAATAGACCTCTTAGTTTTACATCCAACATAAGGCGGTTCATTTTGAGGGAAATATTTTTAACTTCAACTGAATAGTTTCATTATTTAGATTCCTATTTCAGTATCATAATTTTATCATAATTATTTTTCGGTATTTATTTAAAATATTTATCATGATTTTTAATTATTTTTGTTCCAATATCGATTTTGGAGTCTATAAAACCCATAATATATTTATTATTTGACTATAAATAATAATAATTCTATTTAATTTTTATAAATATATAAACATTCTATTCAATTATTTATTTAAACAATTAATTTGGTATGTTATTATATAAATTATATAAAAATAGAAATTATTCATTAGATTACACATGCTTTACGAGAGTTCACATTGTTACCTCTTTATATAATCCATTTTTCATTAAATCATCTTCCAATTCCTATAGTTAATTTTCATCACATAAACCATTGAAATATTTTACTATATCTAAAATTACCCCACTTTTATCATCTTAAAATAATAATTAATATCCTAATAAAAATCACTTTATCATTTAATAACATCATTATCATCACATATAGAACATGATTCCATTGAATGATCATTTTAAACAAATAATATATATGATCATTGAATTGTTTTATTATCATTAACTAGTGGTAGATTATATTTATTAAAAAAATTATCAACATTATTGAATCTCATTTCATCAATTTATTCATTGTTTTAGCCAATATCTCACTACTAGTACTAAAAGATATGAAAAACATATTCTATATCTGAGGACCTTCTAAAATATCTTAATTGTTAAAATTATTTTCACTAAATAATATAAAATTGTGACTTAAAATGAGTACGAATTGATTAAAAATGTTTATCTCTCACTATAATTTTGGCTCCCAAAAATTTGTGTTGTTTTAAAAGTGGGTTGATGGGTGAATCATGAAGACCAATTTTACTAAATTATTTTATATTGAAAAATTTACCCTGAATGAATCTATATTAATATTCTTAATCTTATTACATATTATGATATAAATGGATATACATTTTTTTAAACCATAGAGTATAACAAATGAAATGTATAATGTAATGTAACATAAATAAAATCACATATTATTTTTACCACATATGTTCCCAATGTGGGAAGGTAATAATTATTGTATTAAGGTCCACCGAGGAGATAAATTCTCACTATTTGATTATATAAATAAAAAAACATGAGAAGGTATCATCCACTCCTCATTACATACAATGGGTGGGTAGTTATCATTATTATCCTGTGTATTTACCATAAACATAAGTGGATCTCTCTTATCATCCTAGTCATTTAGGTAGGTATCATCCAGATCCTAATATAGTAGCTGGATATCAAAATCTCATTTATATCCCAAATATAATGGGTTAATATTACTCTCGTGGCATCAAATTATTCAGTGTTGTCCTTCATAAATTTATTCTAAACAAAATATAATTTTTTTATTTAGATAAAATAATATCACTATATTATCATAATTTTTACTATGAATTGGTTTTTATTAACTAGTAGAAATTCTAAACTTGTATAATACTTTTTAGACATATTCATTCAATGTATAATTTTTAAAATGATCAATTTGTTTCAACATCAAAATTTCTTCTTCCTCAGACTCATAAATCGTAATCTATAATATAATGACATTTTAGGATTTCTCCTTATTAATTTTCTTCAATACATTATCCCATTTACATTTAAATTCCATTTCCTTCTTATCATTTTATTTAAACAATTTCAAAAATAAATCATAATTAGTTCGCCTATATTTCTTCTTCAAATATTATTATTTAGTGAATATAGAAACAGTTTCTGATCCACAATTATTCTCATACTTCTCTAATTATCTATTTTATATAATATTTGAATAATATCTCAGAAATATTATCTAAATTAATTATCCTTTAGGAATAATCATTCAAAATCAATTAAAAACATATATATACTCATATAATATCTCTTGAAGACTCCGTTTTAAAATCATATAGTGTATAGAAATACCAAAAAAACTCATCTTCCTAGAATCAACATTCATTTTAATTATCTATGTATACATAGAACCATGTGGCAAATAATCAAATTGTTATATACTTTTTTGTGGTGTAAGACACTCTTGAAAAATTATCTTATTTGTGCATTGTTGAATGGAATTGTCATTGAGATGAAACTATCTCAAAATCCACAGAACCAACTTTGGCGGGTATTTTTTTCATTGATATCTTTCATACTACATTATTATACATTATTTTGGTTTTTTGCTGTAACGCCCCGACCCTAATTACCTAGAGTCGGTGCATTATTACATAACATTGGCATGATTATGAGAAAGATCAAGTCTCGAAAGACCGATTAGTTTAGTAGCCTTGGAATAACTAGATACATCCATAAATTTTTACATTACATCATAAAAAAAACATCTTGTCTTCATATCCCCTCATACTATCTCTGCAGGTCATTCATAAATTACTTCTTCATAATCCTGGGAAAAATAAAACATTGAAAGGGGTGAGCTCGGATGCTCAGTAAGGATAACATTATAGCAGAAGCTTTCATAAATAAGCATAAACACTTAAGGCAATTTATAACTAAAACAAAATCCTTTTAAATTTAAACTTCAGCATAAAATGGCGAAGGTAAAATGAAATAATGCCATTTACTTACTCACATGGATATTCTACTAGTCGAATGATCACATGAAATATCAATAACTACTTTCATAATGATGGAATGCATAATGCCAGACTATCATAACCACATAGCCAAGGCCTCGTGCCAAGACTACAAATAAGATTTTGCCAAGGCCTTGTGCCAAGACACTAGTTTGTCTCATGAGACCTACCGATGCATCGAGGAGCTATAGCGGGATCCACCCGTCACTTATTAAGTCCAATTCATTCCTCATATGAACAAGTTTAAACATAACATAAACATTCGTATTGAAACTAGCATAAGAAATGTCAATAATTTTACCACAAACCTTGAATGGTTTAAAAATAGCACATCCACAGTCAAACATAACTCATTCGATACAATATGGAAGATTTTATTGTATCACATTAACCTCAATCAAGAATAATGAAGGATGTTGACATAGATGAAAATAATCATCAAAACTATTTGAGAGAAATATCCACCTTTTCTTGAAAACATTTAAAAGTCACACTATTTGTCAAAAAGCCATTTAAAAATAGATTTTTGAATCAAAGTGTCCCATACCACTTTGAAACTTTTTAAAAGGATTTTTAATTTTAAAACTTTAATGTCCATATAAATAAATCCTTAAAACCATTTTTAAAATATGGACATTAATGAGCATGATTTAGAAGAATAATTCTTTAAAACATTTTAAAATGGTATTTTGGTTAGAGTTTCTAACCAAAAGAGAGACACTTGAATACAAATAATTGAGGTAATCAAAACATTGTAATATCATGATAATAAAGGAATTCATGATATACTATGTCAAAGTACATTATATACACCACATAAAAGTGATTTGGTGTATATCATCAAATAAGTCTCAATGGAATGTAAATTGAGATGAAATCTCTCATAAAGGTTGTATCCTTAGGTTAAGGATAAATCAATGACATAATTATGTGTGACAAATATAAATACACTAAATATGATTGAATATTCAGTGTAAAACAATCAAAGGACATTCACACATATTCTTGTAAAAACAATACCAACGAATTGGATGTTTAACTCAACAGATGGAGAATGAGTTAAAATGACTCTTATCAAATTCATATCAATGACTTGAGAATTACCAATGGAGTGATTATGTGTATCAAACTTATATCCACAGGAAGGGGAGTGGAAATTATGACATAATCAAATGAATAGTGATTCCACACATAATCTTGGGGTAATATAATCAATGAAATATGCGTAAATCCAAATGAGTGGAAATTGAAATCTCAAATTCCCTTATCGATTAGGTAACTTACGAAACATACACCCATGAAAGAAGTATCATACCATGATGATGTAAATACCCATAAATTAAAGTATATTACACAATGAATACGATCATGGGCAGTACACATACACCACATGCAATAATTAAGTGGTGATCAATGGAATTCTCACGGAATTAAAAGTGAGATAAGAAAACCCTTACCACGTTAATCAACTGAGTCGCATGGCAAAAAGTTAATAACCACCAAATGATTTACAGAATAACATGAATATAAAGTGAATCATGATAATATATATCAAATGGAAGTACACAATACACCACTTTCAATAATTTAGTAGCGAACAATGGAAATCTCACGGAATTGAAAGTGAGATAAGAGAATCCCTTACTTTGTACTTTTTCCTTGGTAGATGGTAGGTTTAGCTCCTGTATAATGGTGAAATAATTGTTATTGAATAATACAAGAATCATTTACTTTAATATGATATCATATATGATCTTTTAACATTGATTTGTTAATAATATCTTAGTATTAACGCCGTTTCGGGTGTTAACTTACTCATTTTCTTTTATATGTTTTGTTACATAAGTCATGTTTGTTGTATCTTATTCATATCCAGAATGATATCAAGTACTTAAAAATCATTTTTAAATCATTTAATGATAATTATACTTGAATGGATACGATGGATAATGAATCTCATCGCGTTCGTGGAGACGGTAGTCCGTACGTACGCACGAACGCTACTTCCATTTAATTTTTTATTTTAAAAGAATCGAATCCAAATGATAAATAGGTATATTACTATTCCAGTATAATATAATATTTTATATATGTTACTTAAGTTCATTAACATCATCCTTTATACGTTCCATGTGTGGTATGAACGAGTCATATCATTTTAAGGGGGCGGTAGTCCGCACTTCCTCAAATGAAATTATCGTATGTATATACGACATGAAACGAATAATGGTATGAAATAAAATGGAATTACAGAAGCTTATATATAAAATATATATCATTAATATCATATTTAATTACAGTGCCATCATAATGGCCACCATGAGAGGCGGTAAGATGTTTTTGAACAATCATCGTTTCGTGAGGCGTTAGTTTGCCATCCACAGAAACATTATGTTCATCATCCATTAGATGAAGTTGTGTGTATGTGTAGTTTGAATACTTCTTATAACAACATCCTAGTATATTGATGATACTGGTGTTGTTACAAAAGAAGGGAAATAAAAAGAGTTTGGGGGTTGAAGAAGCAAAATAAATGAAAATAATTTAAGAGAAATCGTTACCTTTAATTTAGGTAACTCGCTTTGGTTGGAACCAAAGGACTTGTTGAAATGCTTTCTGCCTAAGGGAAAGCTTCAAGGAGGAGGAGAGGGATGTGGGGAGCTTAGTTGGGCAGAGTTTGGACGAGACAAGTGGCTTGAGTGGTGTGAGGAAATGAGAAGGAGGAGTGCCCTTTTATAAGAGGGGTGAGGGGCACCTTTGGAAAAGCTAGAAATATTAATTTATAATAAATTCATATTCGGTTTCCAATGGCTCCAAAGTTGACTATTCAAAGGTTGAGGTGGGGATAGGTCGAAAAAAACTCATCCAATAGAATTTAGACAGGTTTGGGTACTTATATTAACCTTATCTTTAAGTATTAACTCTAAGTTAATTAGTTTCACTTTTACAATGTCTCTTTGTATTTTTATATAATATGGTTAATAAACTTACTATATACATCCAAAAGACCCCCAAGTGGTCCATTAATGATTAACCTATCATAATATAAGTCTCTTGGCCGAACCTTAGGTTTTTAAGAATTTAATATCAATTAATAATATAATATTTTTTTAAGAACTCTTTTATGTCAATTTTGACACTATTCACTAGTTGATTTTTGTGAAACTCATAACAGATTGATTACTTCGAACAAAGTCAAATAAATCAATCCTAATATATCATATTATCCTAGAAAATTTGTTTAATTCATTAAAAGTTTAATATTATAATTATTTGGGTATTTATAATATCAATTATGTTAATTTTTTACTATTTTAGTAATTACTGCATCATCATTGTGTCATAAATAAAATAAATTATTTAATGTCAAAAAATTATAAATAAAATATAATTATGTATTAAATCTTTTTATCTTTCTAATGAATATTTATAATCTAAAATACAGCATATATAACCCTATGTAACAATTGTTTTTCTAAAAGATATATGCTTGTGTCATTTTTGTTTTCATTTTAACTTAATTAATATAAAGTGTCATTATCACTTACAAGTGGATACATGGGGTCCCAAAATTGACCCAAAGATGCCCATGGTCGACCATGTATCAAACAATAGGGTTAAGACACATTTTAGGGTAATTTATTATTATTATAATATTATTTTTTTAACCCTTATTTACCAGATTTACCCTTAACCATGGTAAATAAAATATTTACCGCAATAATTATTCAAAATGTCTAAAAATAAAAGTTACCTATTTACACAATTTGGACATCCTGATTCCAAATATGGAATCCATTTTTCTAAATTCAAAACACAGAAGTGGCAGAAATTAATTTAAAATTAATTCCCGCTGTCAAAACAAAAAGCGTGTTTTTAAGAGATAATAACTATCAAAAGATTGACACTTGTTTATGTTCGGTTTAATTGTAAAATTATGTCCAATGACCAACATTATATTAAATGGTAAAAATATATTCTAAATATACTTTAAAACCACTCAAATTCACAATTTATCACTATTAATTATTTTGATTAAAAAAGTTGTTTTTAATTAAAATTTAGTAATTTTCACTATTCATCAAAATATGAAAGTTATCCGAAAAGTACCAAAATTTCACCTTAGGCTAAATTCAATATTCCAAATCCAAAAATGAAGTCCATTTTGAAATATAAAATATATATAATTTCAAAAATTAGGTATTACTATTCATAACGGCTAGTTTGATTGGTTGTGGTGTGTTAAAATCTCGAAGTTGCGTACAATGCACGTCATTGCATTATTCGAAAGGAAACATACCGAGGAAGTTGGGGTGTTACATTTGCCTCCAATATGAAAAAACAACATTAATATAAATTTTGAAGGATAAATTATGATACTTATATAATAAAATAATAGATCAATCATTATTAGGATTTAAAATTTGGAAATAAAATTTTCAAAATAATAAATCTCATCAAATTTTACAAACTGTTTGAAATTACCAAGGAAATAAAATTTCATATGAATCACTCTATAGAATATAAATATAGTAAATATTTAATAAGAAAAAATCCATTGGAAAATAATCTATGAAAATAAAATAATATATTATGAATTATAAATAAATCATACACACCATTTGAAAATATCACCTAACAAAAAATATATGTCACATTTTATAGAGGACCTTTTAAATATCAAAATTCTATACATTTTAGAGATTATTAAACATGTAATGTCTATGTTTTATTCTAGGATGTGTTTCAAAAAAACATATCCAAAAAAGTTATATATCACCCGACATCTTTTCCTTTATTTAATTCCAAAAAACACTAGAAAATATATAATGTGTGATTTTATTTTTCATATATATTTTATAAGATACCCCCTTTTATTTTCTGATTTGTTTATCATCATCTTATCTGTTTCATCCCCTTATATTTCTAAATTTCACAACCCTGATATGGATAAATTAATTAACTATTATATTAAGATAATTTTATGTATAAACGGTGATCCCATACTATTCCAATGGTTTTTAATTTGAAAAACCCATACATAAAACTCAATATTAATTTTTTTAAACTTCGGCCTATACTTATTGATGTATATTAAGTCACCTCAAAACCAGTTCAAATCTCGTCAATTAACAAGCTATATTATAACAGATCAAAAAAATTTATATTACTCTATAAAATATATGTATAATCTTCATCATATTAAACATAATTTCTAAAGTTTTTAAAACATTTAAATACTCAAATATTATTATTTAAATAACACACACTAATTATAACCACTCCTAGTCAGAAACTAATATCCATGAACCCTAATCAAAGTTATATTAATCACTTTTTAAGAAGGAATAATAAATAATAACAAAATGGTTGTTTTATTAAAACATCATAACGAATTTTCAACTCATTATAACATTTTCAACAGAAATACATTTAAATCTACGTGAGAAAGTAGTAGACATTGTCTTATACATTACACAAGATCTATCCGTTAATGATTTAAAATATATAATTATAAATATTGGATAAATATTAGTTGTATTATTAATATTATTTTATATAATAGACCTAAAAATAAATATCTTTTTATTACACTTTTCCATCCATTTATAATTCGAGGAAAGCACATCGTGCCCACATAGAGACACAAAGACGAATCTTACTCTTTTTTAACCATCAACACATGAGAATATTTGTGTTCATTTTTGTTGGGGTTCTTACACCATCCCAAAATTATAGTATACATTTGGAATTTACTCGTTATTGGTAAATTGATAACAAATATAACCATCCAATTGGGAACATCAATACTTAGACACTAATATGTATGAAATTTAGATGTGGTAAAATATGAATATTTCCTATATTATATGGATAAACTATTGAATATATTGGATCATAATGATAATGTTTTATTAAATAAAAGAACACAACCTATCAGAGTATTTGGCTGAAAACAAGATAATTAAATTAAAACATGGGAACATGAGTATTTAGTCAATTATATATACCCCTTTTTTTGGAGTATATGTCAGTAAATTTGATCTATTGAATTTTTAACTATAAAACAATGTAACGATCCATTCTTTTCTATATGAAATTTCACTTTTTTTCAATTTTTTAATTTTTATATATATTTTTTGATTATTATAAATCTCATGCACTTTATAAAAAATACAATACATTTTTAATTCATATATAACATTCTATATAAAGGAAAATTTTCTTCCAAAAAATAATAAATTTTACAATGAAAAAATTGATTAATAAAAAAAGACTAAAATTTGGTTATCCGTAGGATTGTGGTCAAATATACGTATCTTACCAATGAGAAGCACTAAAAAATAAAACAAAACATTAAAATAGTATTAATATTTTTTAACGGATGTATAGAAAATTGAAAAATATATAATTAAATTATGAATAATTGTAAATGTAGTAATTAATTGAAATTATAATGAAAATATGACTATTAGAATACTAGCCAATTCATTAGAATAGTAATATAACAATTAGTATTTTAATTTGGAAAATGGAATAGTAAAATAATTTTTAAGTAATATTTTTGATGAATTAAATAATTAGAAATGTGTATTAACATTTCATAAAATAAATATTCAAAATGGATAATCGAATGAAAGTATTTTTATAAAGAACCTAATTTTTATGATAATATTTAAATTTTTTGGGCCATATAAATACCTAAGGTGGAGTGCTGAATCAAAGTGTAAATGTTTTAATTTCAATGAGATAGTTCTTTTCCCCATATTGGTAGGAACCTATTAAACATGTCTCATGGCACTGTGCAATTTTTAAACACACATATATTCAAATAAAAGCACAACACAATATATTTACATGGTTTTATACTAAGTCATATTCCATGGATTATACACCAACAATGAGTCAATCGAACATAAATACACTAATATTCTAGATATTTGTTGAATACAAAAGATCATACATAGCCACTCTATGCTAGAGACACTATCTATACAAGAATTTAAGAGATTATAGACTGTACCCCTCATACTACTGCCATGGAATCCCACTTTCACATTTACATTGGTGAAGTCTTATTCTGATTATCAAATTATAGTTCACATCAAATATTGAGACATAATTCCTTGTTTCTAATTTCCACAAGAAACTAAATTCACTATATTCTTGATTTGACGCACTTGAGTTAATAGATCACTATAATATATGTTAAAAAGCTATTTTTTAGAAGATCTATACCTTTGAAAAACTCAACAACATAAAAGAACTCTTAAAAATATTAAAACTATCATACTTTAATGAACTCACATTTCTAAAATTCCTTAGCATCAATTAGTTCATAACCATTATTATTGGGAATCTTTTTTTTCACATAGAGTTCCTAATTATTGAAATAATAACCATCTTATATGGTATTTTTAAAACTAGAGTAATTTACATTTTTTTCAAACTCTCTCAATTCCTAAAATGATAATAAAATTCAAATTTGTAGACATTAAATCCTTTATTAATATTTCTGGATCATCATGACCATTTTTCCAACTCTTTCATTTATGTTCACAAATATCATTCTCTTATTGAGGTTTACTGAATGTTTTCCATTCATAAAAATTATTGAAATATTGTATCATAACATCATGTTATCACACCATATCACTTATTAAAAATATAACATTCATGGGCCTTCAATCCTTTTCAATAACGGATGTCATCGCAAAGCACCACATATCAGTTAGACCCCCACTTTCATGAAATTCATTCCATTTTTTATTTTAAAGAGTTATACCTAGAAATATATATTTCACAAAGACTATCAGTTCCTTCTTATATTGAGAAAAATAAATTTGGAAAACAATGGAAATTTACTCCACCAGAAATAATGAATTAACTTATACATTAATATTACTTATATAGTAAACACATAAATCATCCAAATGGGGATTGGTCACAAACCAAAAAAAATTATTTTCCATCTATGAAAAATTGTTATTCCAACAATCTCCCATTTGGTTTTGTGTGAAATATGAAGACAAATTTAATAATTCACTTTCCTCAGAAATTCAAATAGAAATGTAAAAACGCATCCATCACTCTAAATTTAGATGATCAAAGCATGATCTGGAAAATAGGTGTTCAAAAATATATTTTCAGTCCTAGAGAGACATTATATTTATTCTCTTATCTGGAAAAAATACAATTCATTAAATTTCATTCTCCACCATTGTCACGAAACAAAAAAACTATATTTGGACCTTAGTACGAAAATACACAACAATGATCTTATCTCATCAATAGATCTTCATCACACACACAAAAAATTAAAAAAAAATATAGAGAGGTGTTAAACCATATCCTCCTCATATAGTGGGATGTGGATAAACACTAAGTTCCAACCAATATTTCTGAAACATTGGTGCTACCAATGAAATAGTGATGGTTCCTACAAAAATAGCATTAGTTCCAAAATAATCCATTGAAGTCACATCATGTTAAAATTTTTATTTATTGATGTGATATCTGATATAATTATGTTTGGTATAAGAATTTTTAACAAAATATTTTTTATGTTTGACCACACTCTTATAGTAACTATGCATCATCATCGACTATTTCACCATATCGTCAATATATGAATATTTTTTCTTCATCCACAATACCTAAGTGGATTCTATTGTCATTTAGTTATACTATACATCATTAATATTAAGGAAATTTATTTTTCCCTTATCAACCACACCACACATTTTTTTCAAATATATAATTAACTCCACATGAGGGAATTAAATTTACCACATCTCCAGCCCTGTGATAATTAAAAAATATTAATAATTTATTATCTTTTCTAACTAATAATGATAATCCAAAAGCTATACTTCCATGAATATATATCAATATGATTTTAACTATTGTAAAATGATCTTCCATTGGATTAATTATGAACCATGCAAATAGACATGTAGTAAAAGAAAATTTTGTCCATATTGGAGTCAAGTAAAAAAACATCAAATGACACTATTGTATAGGATGGGATATATAGATTTCACATCATCAGTCTTTTAATGTTTTTCTCAACTAAAATCATAGTGGAAATTGTTTTGGAGTCATGTTTGTTTAATTTTATCAGAATCCCTCTTGCAAACATTTCATGTGAAATGAATGTGTAGTCCTTTTGAATCACCTACACCCCCAAAAATAATGTGAGTTCACCTATTGTGGAAATTTAAAATTATGATTTAATGTGATTAGATAATTAATCAACTAATCTATTATTTATTTCAACAAAAATAATATCATCCACATACATAATAAATATAAAATTCTATCTCTATCAATTAATCCCATTGATATTATAGTCAGAAACTCATATTTTAAATTTTAGATTCTTTAGATAAGAAACCAGTCAAGAATAACATTATTAGAGTACATTATTTATATCATAAATATCATATTTAATATCAAAACATTTGGTTCCTCACTGCCAATTATAAATACCACTGGTTTTCCAATTTAAACTTCCATTTCAAGAAATTCATTTAATAATGCTATTTGGAAATCCATTAGATAATAATTTAACCCTCTTTTAATATCTTGGGAATGAATGAACCTAATTGACTCTAGTCGAGCTATATGAGAAAAAATTTATTCAACATCAATCCATTCAATATGTGTATA
This sequence comes from Viscum album, assembly GCA_963277665.1. Lineage (NCBI taxonomy): Eukaryota > Viridiplantae > Streptophyta > Magnoliopsida > Santalales > Viscaceae > Viscum > Viscum album. The sequence goes on along the minus strand of OY728135.1, from coordinate 1,736,778,783 downwards.
GATTTTACAAATCATGAATTCATTTTTTAGTGATAACATTTCCTAGTCAATCAAATTTATTTTTATAGATCCACATATTTTCAATCACATAGTGATTTTATCGTCTATTGATAAGTTCTCATGTCTGAATTTTGTCAATATGATCTAGAACTTCATTCCCAAACATGACCCATGATTTATACTTTCCATCTTCTTCAAAATATATTAGATCCAAAATTGACATGAGAGAATAATTTGCTTAATTTATCTTTCTATTTGTCTATGTATGTTTGTCCCAATCCCCAATAGTGTTAAATTTATAAACTTATGGTCTTCTATTTCTCATATGAGGTTATGATATTTTTTCTTCAAAAATAGTTTCCCCTTATAATCATACTCCTGAATAATCATCATTTTGAGATTCCTATATATTTATAAAGACTTCACCAATTTATGTATTTGAATTTATCTCTTTTCCAATTTCGTTATCATCTTCCATCGTAACAACCAATGATCTACTCAAGTAATAAATAGTTTTTCCTCAATGGTCATAAAAAAATTTATCTACAAATTCATTCTAATAAGAGTATGGTAGAATTTGTATACTACACTCTTCATTGAGTATCCAAGGAGAATTCCCTCATCTTTATTATCACTAAACTTTCCTTGATTTCAAACTTTATTCCATAAAAACATTTACATCAAGAAAAATAGTGAGGTATTCATTATTTTCCATATCTCATTTGGTTTTCTTTTCCCACTTAAAAATATCCATGTTTGATTTCTAGTGTACACCACAACATAAAAAGCCACTTTTAATAAATGATGAGAAAAACAACTCTCAATTAGAAATGTTTTGACCATATTATTCACCTGTCAATTTCTCCATCAATGATCCATTTTCTATTGATGTGTTATCATAAATAAACCCCATTATTGATAACATATTTTCAATGAAATTTTAAAATTCAATGGATGTGTATTTTATTCTAATGTTAGATCATAATATCATGATTCTGTAAACAATTACATTCAAACCCCTTCAGAGATATATCCTTATGTAGTCAATCACATCCTATAAGAACTGCATAAACATCACTAATTCTATTATATTATAACCATCAATAAAAAATATTAAAGTACATATCTCTCTAAGTTATAGACACATTAATTAGACTAAATAAATCTATTTGGATGAGATCACATATATTTGACTCTCATTTCATCATCAGTCATTAATAAATATAGACTAACTTTCCTCACATGGAAGAATCAAATGTCTTCTATTGATTACTCTTCAGATTGGAAATGTCAATAATGTCATTTATCTTTGAAAAATATTCCATGATATGTTTATTAATATGACCCATCCTACAATGTCACATGTTGTTTCTCTATTCAATTGGTAGAAAAGAACGTTTTTTTAATATCATTCTATTATATATTACCAATTGTACTATATCCATTAATTATATAATTAACTATCCTCCAATTGATTGTTCAAACATTATGATTAAATTTAACTATTTATCCTGAGTCACATCTATGACCTACACTCAGGATATATTAGCATAGTCCATCCATCTAGAGATATTCTTTTTTATTTATCTCATCATTTTCAAATTAAATATTTTCACTAAATTTGTTCTTCATTATAAGGAAACATTATTGTCAAAATTCATTGTTCTAAAATGAATTTTCAAAAAAATTAAATACATTTCATTTTCTGTCATGTGTGATTCTTATCTACTATAAAGAATATATGTGATACTTCTCTTCATAGCTTTGATAGTGGTTTATGTTATGATGAATTTATCAATCTTCTTTATATTCATTAAATTAGACATCTATTTGAGTGGAGAAAAAAATTTTCCATTCAATTATATTATAATCATGAATTTTTGAATCATAATCATAATATTCATCTAAATGATATACCAATTTTTATGTGTTATTATGCTTGGTTGACTGGTATCGACATTCTTCAGAGTTCTATAGTTATTGTTCCTACCATTACTCATCATTTAATGAATAAATTTATAACCAAAGTTAGATTAGTGAAAACAAATATTCATAGAAATTATATATTTTATATGACGAATGATAGTGTATCATTATCCTTTATCTTTTTATAGTTTGTTCTCCATCCAAATAGTTACATTCATCATCATAGGAACATATGGTACGACCTAGAATGAAACAAAATTTACATTTAATAATATAAAATATCAACTCACATCCATTCATACACTTGACACATAATTATGTATAGGTATCTGACTAGAGATCCTCTCTAAACAATTGAGCATTGTTTTGATATACCTTATCTGTTTGGTTGATTTTTTCTTTTTTAGGACATTAGGTTCCATTGTGATATATCTAACATTTTATTTAACTTTTTTAGGGATCATCCCATTTAAAACCATTATTATTTGTATATCAAATCTAATTCAACTTTTTTACATTAAATATATATCATTGATCATTTAAGGATATGTATAATCCATTTAAAGAACATTTAACTCTTTAAAGATGTTCTACATCTCTAATAATAACCAACTATAACTTCTTCTTTATTTACCTCAATTTGGATTCATATTCTAGTTTAAATTATAATGAAATTAATTCTTATTCAAGGCCCTCTACTATATTATCATTCTCCTCAAGTATCGATGTGAGGTCATTGAATAATTTTTATTTATCTTCAATTTGGATTTTAATCTAAAAAACCTATTTCAATATCTCAGGAGTTTTCTAATTTTCATATACCTCTCTTTACATTCAATCAATCTCTATTTTATGTTGATGGAGATACTCTGATTACTCTATCATCAAATCTACCACATTTTATTTTTTATTTTATTTAATGTCAAGATCCTCAAGATAACCCACATGTCCCACCTTGATATATAAAACACAATAAAACTAAATGTATTCATCTATCATAGGCTATGATTTTTTTAATTGTATCCATCATCGAATAATTAATATAATATTTAAACAGTAGTTCTAAATTCTCAAAATAATAATTTTTCAATTGTTCCATTTTTATATTGAAGCTATTTCTCTATAATTTATTTTTTGATTTGAAGCCTCCATTTTTTAGGAACCTCCTTAAAAACCTGTTTATGATTTTTTACATTGCATTTGACATCATTGAATCTCATTTTTCCTCAAGTGATAAAACATTTGGATTGTCTGAATATGGGATACTTCTAATGATTTTCCTCATAAATTAAAAATCTGTTATTTTCCCCCCAGTAATAAAATTTCACCAACAACATCAATAATTGTATTAATTAAATTAACTTCATTTTCATCAAGATTCATTTTCAGATCATCAAACTGATTGTTAATAAATTGATGTTTAGAATCCATCATATATAATCATCTTTGAAAATATTTTTTAGTTTCTTCCACATGGGCTTAGATGCAGTGAATTTTGTCACCTTCAAATAAATTTTATCATATTGTGCTGATGTAAGACAATTTTGAGGTTTCGAATCTACATAAATCATTTTCCTAACATTTTCAATCCAAGAAGGAAATATAACTTCACAAACCCAAGTCCTTCAAAATATGGCATATAGAACATCTATGCAAAGATAATGTATATGTGATAATAATTTATTGTTATAAATATATAATTCCTTTATCAAAATAAAAGAAATCCCCTAACATTCAATAAATAATCCCAAAAAACCGAGGATAGATTTATTACATATAAAATATACACTATGATACCACCTATAAGAACATATAACACCCTTAGGGTGAGTGAATCAGGTTTTTATATTTTTTACTTTCCATGGGATAGATCATATACCCACTTATATATAATCTTGTTAGATAATTTCTCGTGGAATAGATAAATTTTAAAATACCCATATATAAAATATACTCCTAACACAACAGTATTACGTGTTCCACCACTTAGGGATTGTCCAAGGAGAATATTCATAAAGTGTTTCAGTATTATCTAAATTCACTAAGCTTCAAAATTTTTTATATTCAAAAATATCAGATATGTTCACTCAATTCTAGGAAAACTACCTTTATAATAATTTTTTGGTAGCACACTTCCTTCCTCAGATTAAATCTATTGACTCCACCTTTATCAATTCATTGTGTTATGTCTTACTCAGTTTATCAAAATAAAGTTCACATCAATAGATTTTGATCAGAATACTTTTTCCTCGATTAAGACTAGGCTGAGGTTACACAATATATCAGAATTGATGCTCTAAAATGAACTATTCATTGAATCATAATGTTCAATAACTATTCATCACAAAGCACTATACCTTTTTTAAATTCAAGGCCTTCATGACTCTGAACATGCACAAACCAATCGGGATACAAATAAACACTACTTAAAAATTTGTTATATTTAATTAGTTCTTATCAATTATTTTCAAGAAGCATGCATTTTTATGGAGTGCCTAATCTGCGATAGAATTTCATTTTTATAAGATATTAACGAAATCCGAGTTATTCTCCCTTTCACCAAACTCTCTCAATTGTTCATATTATGATCAATATATTATTTATATATATAGTATCATTTTCAATGAATTCTGTCTCACAATGGAATTTTTTCAAATATCTAAATTCATGTTCATAAAAGAAGTTTTCTTCTAGATGCTTTTAGTGAAATATTTCTTTAATGAAGCTCCTCATAATTACATAGCTTAATATCATTCCATTATTCCATATCAATTATCCATAAAACCATATTTTCAAACCTCCAATACATTGTCATAATAGATAACTTCAATAATATATGTATCTTCATGAAACTCCAATCCTTGTGAAATCTTTGTTATTTACATATATTAATGGGTCAATCCTAAAAAACCATTTTTCATGAAGCCTGTCAATTTTTATGGATTTTGACATCCAAAAAATTTAAACACATTTGGAAATGATACCAACTTCAAAACTAAAGAAACAAGAACTATAAGATTACTTGTCTTGAAAACTCACTGTTCATCCCATTGTTTGTTGAAAACAAACAAAAACATATCAATTTGTCTCCAACTATGAAAATACATTGTTCTGAAAAATATGAAAATTATTTATTTTAAAAAATAGTTTTATAAAATGAATTTGTTATTTTTCATAATTATGTTCAAATTATACATGTGTGATTTGTAATATTTTTTTAAACCAATAATTTTTGGGTGAAATGAAAAATTAACATTTTTCAAAAAATGATATGTTTTAAGAAACAATATTTTTATTAAAATGGTCTGAAAAGTTATATAATTATTTAATCATCACAAAATGGTTATAATATTATTATTAAAATATTTTAAAATAATAAAATCAATTTCACATGATAAAAAGTAATTTCTAAAGCCTAAAGAGATAATTTATTCATTATAAACATGTTTTTATTCTTTTTATCCAATATAATTTATCAAAAAAACTATTTAGATTATGGAAATTTTCAAACGTGATAAAAAATATAATTTTAGTTAATTTACATAGAAAGATTCATATAATACCTCTATATCAAATATTCGTTGAAAAATAATATCTTATTCTTTATAATAAAATACAATACACATCCCTCTATGTACAAACACATTCTCTCTCCTAATGGAAAATAACATCTATAATTCCTCCCAATTAAGAAATTTGGTCTCAAATACATATTTCTATGATTTATAAGAATCATAAAAAAATTATTATATAATACAAATCAAATATACTAAGGTATTATGGTCTAAAAAAGAAGAAAAAATTATGGATAATATTAAAGGTCTACCTATTCCTTTATATTTGTTTTCTTGAAGGCCAATATTCCAAATTTTTGTTGACCAATAATTTGAAATTAATTAATTAAATGATTATTTGTCGTGAATCAGCCCAAGAATCCTAGTATCTCAAAAACCAAGACAACCCTAACGTAGCTAGAAGGGCTTTCATGACCTCCATGAGTCAGTGACTAGCACCTGACATCACACAACATTAATGTGTGATTGATTTTTCTACAAAAAATGCAGAAGAAAAGAAAGAAGACAATAAAAATAACAAAAGAATCACTATTGGGATTAATGTACCCAAATACAAAGAGGTATAAAATCTAATGCTCTAAAATGGGAATCTTACCCCTGGTCTGTAAAAACACATCTCACCAAGTCCAACACTCAATAGCTGGATCCACCTCCAAGAGATCCCTTCCCTTTGCTTGAACCTGGATGAAGAAAGTCTATAAACACCTTAAGGAAAAAGTATGGTGTTGTCCTAATCCAGGTATGATACCACCAAATATTCCATAAAGGATGAAAAATATAGAGTATCCAATGAAAGATATCCAATTTTCAAATAAATGGGTTAGTAAATTCAAAATCATATTTAAAAAAAAACATTCTATACATTTTCACATGATGAAAATAAATATATTATGCAATGATTTTACAAAAAATGGTAAATTTATAAAATAATGGCTTACATAAAACACATATATAAAATAGTATATATAAATTCAGAAGACATGTAAATAGTTTAAAAACCATTGGCATACATTTAAAACTCAAATATAAACAAACAAGCGACGAACATGGTCATCATCCAAAAGGTACAATAGTATTAACTAACTCTAGGATTCAACACTCTCTATATGAACTCATCAAAATGAGTATATACAATTCCATCTGACACATGCCAAATTAGACTCATCACCAACCAGTCGGGGATGTTACCTACCACAAATATGTTTTATAATGTTATTTCAAAGTAGACTATGTCAAATTAACTCACTAATTACCAAAGGCTTGAATGTGCTCTTACATGATGGGATAACTATTATATGACTTCTTGAAAAAATGATCAATCCCATTCTTCCATTTAAAAAATTTTAATTTCATTCCATAAATTAAAAAAATAGGTTTTATTCAAAAACATGTCTTTTCACTAGATAGAACCAATGGGTTTCTATCAAATCATTTTAAGCAATTTTCACCAGTTTTAAATAATTTAAAAACCAATTCCATCATTACACAATTTATTTCCACAATTAAATTTAATAATTTTAATGAAATTATATCCATCAAACACAAAATATAAATTAAACAATTTCAATCAAAATTGTTTTCATAAACTCACACAATTCATTGGAATTGTGGGTTTTCTAAATTTCCATGCCAAAACCTTTTAAAATAACTAGATGTATTAGAATATTTTTTTTATAAAATTTATTGAAAGCACTTTTGGGAAATTGAAATAAATCAATCAATACAAGGATAATAAATTAGGAAAATAGGAACGAAACCACCTACCTCATGGTTATCGATGTTAGTAGAAATGATAATCCACCCAGTGTGATTCAATAGACCATCTCATGGCATTATTATTGTAAAAGTATACACACCAATTCTCAATGTTCTTCAAGGCTTACTATAACCATAACATCTATTTTATTTCACAAGGAATTAAAATATTACACATGATTACATTTTCTCTATCCTAGATAATCTCTGGATTATAGTTTTATGTTAACGCATAAAATTGCAATAAACATCCATAAGAATAATTATAAACCTCCTTAGATAATTATATCTCTCTATTTTATTTGATAAAGAAATAAATTAGTACAAGAAATTACAATTTATTTTTCTTAGATAATCTCTAGTTTATCTTTTTATGTTAACACATGGAATCGTAACATTTTCTTCTAAAATAATTATAAACCGCATTCGATATTATAATATCTTTGGATTAAAATGATAACACATGTGGTAAACCATTATTATAATTCATTGATAATTTAAATAATTTTCCTTCGAAAAATTATTTTAATAATTTTCCTTTTGAAAAATAATGATTATCACATGATTATTCGTTGTAAATATCATTTGATAATTATTTATAATTAAACATTGATAATCATGAAATTAATGTTCGATAACTATATTAATTATCCATTGATTATTTAGTGTAGTTATCTTTTATAAAACAAGTAATCATCCAATTATAATTTTAATAACAAATTTTACATGATAATTACCTTATAATTATCCATTGATAGTTTCTTCATAATTATTCAGAATAAGACGTGTAATTTTCCTTTAATAATTCAAACCAATTATTGATTGAAAAACTTATAAATAATCACTAGACTAAACCATGTGATTTTCTTTTATAATTTATCCTTGTATAATTATTTTATGAATTTGTTTCACAAATTATCCATTTATAATTTATAAATTATCATTTTATAATTTATATTCAAAGATCAATTAAAATGTGAAAAAATGGATTGAGTAATACCTTAAAACCTTCAAAACAAAAAATATTATTTGATTCTACTAGTCATGAAAAATTCCAAGGTACCGATGATGCACAATTCTAGTCAATAGAAAAAATATTATTGAATTTAGAGGATTTGGAGAATAATAAATAAATAAAATAAATAAAATTGAACACTCATGGTTCTGTTTCAACCTCCAAATACACAAGGGAATGAAAATATAGGATAACCAATATCTAGCTTCAGAGTGTTGAACAGTTGTGAAAGAGGTTGTTTTGATATCATCGGAGGATACAAAATCGACCAATAAGAAGAATCAAGACCTATAGTGACTTTAGAACCCTAAAAATGCAACACCATCAACAAACATTTAAAACACCCAATTTCAAACCTTATTGATCCCAAAAATTAATGTGGAGTCATTAATTTCACATAATCAATGAGTTGCAATAGAATATGGTTGAAATGGTGTTAAAATTGCAGTTTTTTGATATCTAATGTGACCATCAATGGGCGTTCACATGCGGTGAAGAAGGTGAGAATGTTTTGTTTTATTATTTTTTTTAATTATTAAATTAATAATATTAGTTTTTTAACATAATAATTATATAATGGAAAATTACCAATTTAAAAAGTATTATTCATTTGATGAACCCCAAAAAACACAGTAATAAAACCCCAATTAAAACTTGCATTTTAATCAATCATTCACCAGAAAAATTTATGGAGTAGTCTTTAAATCATACATATTAATAAATTTCAAGTTTACATAGGGTAAAAAATGATGACAATTATTTTTTCGCAACTTATATGACGTAAAAAATGGTGGTGTGGGGTGCTTGTTTGGGGAGAAGGTGAACATAGCCAATTTTTTTTAAAAAAAAATTAATTATTTAATATAAAAAATAAATGACACCAAACATCCTTTAAAAATTAAACTTATACCGCATCTAGGTAAACACCTCCTTTCGGACTCAATGGTGGTCTTAGATTTCTCATATGACACACTGTTTGAGTGATATTTGATGATTTATTAATTAAAAATCATAATAATTAATTAATTATAATAAAAAGTGTTATTTTTACGAGCGAGGCATCCAAACAATCAATGCATACAAATGTTATACCCCATCTAGGGAAAACCCCTCATTCTGAACCCATCGGTCTTCTCACATTTCCCATATGTCGCACTGTTTGAGAAATATTTAAATAGGTTTAATAAATTATTTATTATATATTATTTAATAACTTTATCTCAGGAGCGAGACATCCATATGTCCGACGCCTTTTAATGATATACCCCTTCTAGGGAAAACACCATATTTTGGACATAACTAGGGTCTCAGTTTTCTTAAAAGACACATTATATACGAGTTATTTAAATAATTTGATTAAAAAGTGTACACATAGAATATTATATTTAATAATTTTATTCCATCTTCACCGAGCTTTTCCTGGCCTCGGATACTCATACTTACTCAGTGTCTAACAAAGGAAATATTTAATATAATATTATGGAGTGTTAATTGGGAATTTTTACATTTTGCAATGTGTTTAAAAATATGAATCATTTCACTAATAAACCATTTTTCCCCATATAATATAAGATATAAATAATTTCATAGAAGTGGTTTTATCAATACCAAAAATAGTAATGAGATATTTCAACCTTCACACAATAGGAACATTCAATCCCTAGAAAGAGTTGGAAGAAGGCTACACATAAAAAAGAAAATGTCATTGTTCTCTCATCATTTTCTCCCTCTCGTACATCTCATAATAATCAGAACCATGATTCCATAGCACATAGACCAAAGGTATCATCCTCCCATGAAGTACCATTGTATCAGTGTCAACATCCATGACTGTTCATTCAGTTACAAATAAAACACATTCCACTTCACTATCACTCCACCTCAAAACATGAGATGGAATAGAGGTATTATTTCACATCGATGATGAATGGAAACACATTATAAATCAATGACAGCTGCGGTGGTAGTGCATAATGGTAATCAAAGATCCCCACCTGATCAAAAATCTCGAAACGTCCCATAAAATGAGGAGAAAGATTTCCTTGCCTCCAAAACTGTCGATGTCCCAACCAGGGTAAAACCTTCAAGAATACATGGTCATGAAAACTTCTTCTTAATGTCCTAGAGTATCCTAGTGCATCATAGGTGAACAAACCATTGGAAATTATAGAAATCCATTATTATATACACCCTTAATTCTAGCAGTGAAATATAAAATTTTCGATAATTGAGAACACCATCAATGGTGAATGACCACTAGGCATCTGTATCGCCACCATAAAGAGAGTAATTAATTCTTACAAAATCCATAAAGATTCTTTTGTCCCTGAAGAATCATCTTGATAAGTGAAGATGTCAATAGAATACTCAATCCCCCTTATCGATTGAAAACCAGATAAGTCAAATAAAAGAAGGTTGGGAAACTCAACAATGACTACAGGGAGATCTCCACTCATTTAATCTCACTCTAGATCCAAATTAAACACTGATATCACTTTTCCAAACTCAAAATAATAATTTTCGGATCTAGTCGACCTTGGGTGACATTCTTATTGAGGGATAAGAGGCACACAACTAGGCATAATAACGTAAACCCATAAAAGATAAAAATCAATATAGGCTTTATTGGTAACGATCCAATCCATCCTGAATATGATGTTAAGAGATATCATGTTGAGTGCCCAAGAAAACTCCAAGAATGTTAGAAAACTGGTAGAGAGAATACACAAGAGGGATTCCGGAGACCCTGTCTATTCTTTATACCAAGGGGGATAGAAATATCCATTGCACAAGATAAAAGATCTATAAGAAGATTAAAATGATTAACATTATGGTTTGAAAAAAACGGGTGAGATGCACTAATATAAAATAGATTAGTCGCTAAATATGAAGCTACAATAATGACACATGTCACAGTCGTTGGACCTATATCAGGTTAGTATAGACACTCTTTCACTACATCAAGAAGCATAATTCTAGATTCATATGGCTGGAACTCTTTTTTATATGAATCATTTGATATCCCCAAAATATTTAAAGTTTATTATGATATCTACAATTAGTTGGAGTTCAAAAGTTGTGGTAGAACTTTTTCATATTTCCTAAACATCTACAAAAGCCACAGTTCTATCATCGTGCTCAAGCATGAAAAACTTCACATCCTTGGACAACACCATTGACTCTAGATAATAGTGTCTATTGAAAATATCCTTGAATTAATTCCACTCTATAACCTCATGATTTATTACCTTCCCTATCATGTCCCACCCTCTCTATCATGGTCCCTCAAACATAAATGTGGAGCTCTTCACCTTGATCTCATTCAGTGTCTACAAGAACTCAAAATGAATTTCTATCTAAAAAACATTACATGGAATGTTGAGGATCAATGGGGCCATTTAAAACTATTGGTATATAGTGTAATAACTCCTGAGAAATTTTTTTGAAGAGAAACCAGAGGTTCGATAACTGGAACCTGAATGGGGACAAGAGGTGGTGCTTATCCAAGAAATTGGATAGTGCAAACAATAACCTCATCAAGGCTTGGGTACACTGGAGGATTCTCTCACTAATGATCTGTAGTATCCACTTCCTGGATCTTATTTTCACATATTTTCATATGAATGATGTTACACAACATTATCAGATAGTAAGAATGACATTAAAATAACACTCAGACTGAGGGACAAGAGATATTATTCCCAACATAAGGAACAAACATTATTTGGATTTCACTGTATCCAAATCACAATAGGGAAAATACTGGAACTACACCACTGGACGTCTTTCCCAAACCACCCATGGGGACTTAAGATTTATTAGACCGAGAGCTAGAAAAAAAAATCCATCACAACTACCTCCAAAGTCTTCACAAGAATTCTCAAATGCATACTATCATCAAGGAAAGATCCTTAACCTCCCTTTAATACCATTTTTTCATGATCCATCCAATGTACCCTAGTAACCTAAAAATTGATCCAACCCTAACATAGCATAAAGGCAGTTCTTGATCCCTACAGGTCGGTGACCAGAACCTCGCATCGCACAACAAGCTAGTGGGAGCAATCTTCCCACCAACAAGGCAGAAGAAAAGAAAAATGACAGTATGCATAAAAAACGAAACTCCACTGGGACTAATTTACCAGAATAAAAATTGGAATAAAATAAAATGTACTAAAAATGATAAATAGCCCTAAGGTCTATAATGACACATCCCACAAATACCAAAGATCAACAGTTGGATCCACCTTCATGATATATCTTCCCTTTGCTCGAACCCAGATGAAGAATGTCTAAAAACACGCGAAGGATTATGTAGTCTATGAACCTAAGCCCAGTAGAATACCACCAAGGATTCCATAATAGATACCAAATATGGATTATTCAATGAAAAATTTATATTTTTCAAATAAATGTGTTTGGAAATTCAAAATCACATTTAAAAAAATATTGTATACATTTTCAAATGATGCTAATAAATATTTTAAGCAATGATTTAACAAATGATGGTATATTTATAAAATAATGGATTATGTAAAACCCATATATAAAATAGTTTATATAATTTCATAAGGCATGTATGCAGTTTAAACAAACATTCACATTCATTTATATCTAAAATATAAATAAATAGCGAGGAACATGGTCATCTTACAAAAGGTATGATAGTGTTAACAATATATAAGATTCCAAACTATCTATGTGAACTCTTCAAAATGTGTATACACATGTCACTATGAAACTGGACAGAGGAGACTCGTCACAAACCTGTCAGGTATGTGACACGTGAAAAATATGTTTTAGTATGTTTTTGTTGCAGTGAGGGTATCCAATTAACTCACTAACTTACTCAGATATGAATGAGCTCATACAAGATGGGTAGACTTTTTTAAAACTAATTAAAAATATAACCAATATCATTATTCCATTTTAAAAATGTTAATTTTACCATTCAAATCCAAAAAAGGATTTATTCAAATCATACATTTTTATCAATATAAAACCAGTGTGTTTCTATCAGATAATTCTAAAACTTTACACTAGTGTGAAATCTATTCAAAAAATCCATTATTACACATTTTATTTCCAAAATTAAATTTAACAATTTAATTGAATTAATTTCAATCAAATCAACAATATTAATTAAACAATTTAAATCAACCAATTTACATAAACACACCCAACTCAATAGAATTGGGGGTTTTCCAAATTTCCATGCCAAAACCATTTCAAATATCTCGATTCAATGGAATCGTGTTTTTATTAATTTGATTGAAATCACATTTGAGAAAGTAAATTTAAATAAAAATTTGAAATAAATCAATAAATACAAGGATAAAAAATTTGGCTAATCACAATGGAACCACCTACCTCAAGGTCATTGATGTCAGTGGAAATGATAATCCACCTAGTTTGGTTCAATACACTTTCTGATGACATTATTAACGTAATCATCAAAACACCAATTATCAATTTTTTTCAAGGGTTACTATAACCAAAAAATCTTCTTTATTTCATAAGGAAGTAAAATATTACCCATGATTACATTTTCCCTCTCATGGATAATCTCTATATTATGAATTTATGTTAACACTTGCAGTCATAATAAATATCCTTTAAAATAAAAAAACCTCATTAGATAATTATATCCTTATGTTTAATTAGAAAAGGAAATTAAATATTACATTCAATTATAATTTCTCTCTTCGGGATAATATCGGGCTTATTTTATTATGTTAACACAAAGAATCATAATACATTCCTCTGAATAATTATAAACCACATTCGATATTATAATATCTTTAGATTAAAATAATAACACATGTTGTAACTCTTTATAATTAATCATTGATAATTTAAATAAGTATCCTCTGATAAATTATTTTAATAATTATCATTTGGTGAACTCACGATTATCACATGATTATTAATTGTAATTATCATTTGATAATTATTTATATTTACCCATCGAAAGACTTTAAATTATTGTTCGATAATTATATTAATTATCCTTTTATAATTTAGAGAAATTATCCTTTATAAAATAAGTAATTATCAAATTATTATTTCAACAATCCATGTCACATGATAATTACCTTATAATTATCCATTAATAAATTTTCAATAAGAATTTACCATAAGAGCTATACTTGACCTTTAATAATTCAAAAATTTTATTTTATGATATTTTATAAATTTTCTCTACATAAAACCATGCGATTTTCATTTATAATTTACCCATGTATTATTATTTTATGATGTTTCACAAGTTATCCATTTATAATTTAGAAAATATCTAATAATAATTAATTTTTAGATGATCCATTAAAATGTGAAAAACAGGATTGATCAATTCCTTGATGCCATCAAAACAAAAAATATTATTTTATTCACCACATCAAGAGGAATTCAACAGTACCATTGACACGCAATTCCGATCAATAACAAAAAAGATAATTATTTGAAATTATTTGGAGAATAATAAATAAATAAAATGGAACACTTATGGTTCATCATCTACCACTAGCTATGCAAGGGTATGAAAATCCAAGAAAACCACAACCATGATTCAGAGTGTGTAAAGCTGTGAAATAGGGAGTTTTGAGATCATCATAGGACAAAAATATCGACCAATAAGAAGAATTAATACGTACGGTGATTTTAGAACACTAAAAATGTTGCACCCTCAACACACATTTAAAACACAATCATTCTAAATGTTAATAATCCAAAAAATTAATGTTGAGTAGTTAATTTCACCTAATCATTGATTGCCACAATAATGGGTTGAAACGGTGGTGAAACAATGGTTTTTGAAATCTAATGTGACCATCAATGGCCATTCACATTTTCTGAAGAATGTGAGAATGTTTTGTTTTATAAATCATGGTTAGTTATCAAATTAATAAAATTAGTCATTTAATATAAAAATTAAATAACTCCAATCAACCATGTTATAAAGATTCGTTCATTTGAAGAACCCCAAAAAATTCAACAATAAACCCCCTAATTAAAACATTCATTTTAATCAAATTTTCCTCCAAAAATATATGGAGGAGTTTTTCAATCTAACTTATTAATGATTTTAAAGTCTATACGTGATTAAAAATGTTGAAAATCAATTTTTTGAATCTAATGAGGTGTTACAAATGGTGTTGTGGTGTGTTATTTGGGGGAGATGGTGAACTGTGCCTCTAATTTTTTTAAAAAAATATTTTAATTATTTTACATAATAATTAAATGACACCAAAAAAATATTTAAAATATATATTATACCAAGTATAGGGTGAACACATCATTCTAGAATCAATGGTGGTCCCTGATTTTTCATATGACGCTATGTTTGAATGATAGTAATTATTTAATAATTAAAAATCTGAATAACTAATTAATTATAATAAGAAGTGTTTTTTTACGAGAATGGAATACAAACGCTCTATGCATTAAAATTTTATACCCCTTCTAGGGTAAACCCCTAATTCTGAACCCATCGGAGGTCTTAGATTCCGCATACGATGCACCATTTCATAGATATTTAAGTATTTATAATAAATAATATATTAAATATTATTTAATAAATTTTTCTCATGAGCGAGACATCGATATTTTTGGTGCCATTGAATATTATACCCTTTCTAGGGTAAACACCATATTCAGACATAATAGTGCTCTCCAATTTATCGAATGATACATTATTTTGGAGTTATTTAAATATTTTGACTAAGAAGTATATACTTAGTACATTCTATTTTATAATTTTATTCCACCTTTTCTGAGCTTTTGCAGTGATCATGAAACTCATAATTACTCAGTGTTTAACATAGAAAATAATTAATTAAACATTATGAAGTGTTAGTTGAGAATTTTAACATTCCTAAAAATGTTTAAAAAAACTGAATCTTTTCACTAATAAACTATTTATTATCATATAACAATATATATTAATAATTTAACATAATATGTTTTATCAGTACCTGAAACAATGACTGAATGCTATGAAATTTTTAGGTTAATAATATTTTGTTATTTAAATTATATTGTTTATAATATATGCTTATACATATATTCGATCTTTCTCTCCCTTTCGGCATGTCTTGAAAATGGTTGATTTAACCACCAATAAGGACATAGTCAATTAAATATTTATAATTTCCGTAATTTTTTTTTATTGTAGAATATATATAGTATATATATGTGCATTTTTAATTATATTTATTTTATAATAGTTAATTTAAATAATTCATAATAAATATTGTTCAAAAACAAAAAATTGAAATTAAAATGGAATATTTATGAATATATTATAATATCCCTTTATATCATTTATTACGTGAAATGAAATAATTAATAATAAAAATAAATAGGTATGAATTTAATAGATACTTTTAATATAATTCAATAATAATATTTTAATTTATATATATATGTGATTGTTAAACATGAGGTGTAATCATGATGAAATAAAATAAGGCCTATAATAAGGAGATTCTCACACTCATTCCATTATTTTTGGGTTTATACTCTCTTTTCATCTCCATTTTATATATTCTTCCTATTTCAACGATTTCCATTCAAACCCCTTACATAACAATAAGAATTTTTGTAGGAGATGCAAGATCATTTCGATAGGGTTTTATATTCCCAAGTACATCACCATATGGTGAACCTGTGCTATTCATTAAGAAGAAGGATAAACCAATGCGTATTTGAATTGAATAGTAAAAGTTTTAAAAAAATAGTAAAGATAAATTATACACTACCATGCATTGAAAACTTATTCAAAAAATATAATTAAGGTCAATAAAATTCAATGTTGGATCATTTATCTTTATAGTATCAACATTAGGTAAACTTAAATTAATTTAAAAATATATATTTATATAACAGAAAAAAAATATTAATTTATAGTGGGGTTATTTAAACAAAAATAATCCCCACGTGTCCATATAGAAATGTTGAATATGTCTTTAACACACTAACAATTGTTTGGAATAATTTATTCATGGAAAATCAGTAGGAAAATTTCAATTATTATGGATTTTAGATATTATATGTCACATTCTTGGGAAATAAGATCATAAGTGATGGAATGCCTATGGATTCATAAATGAAAAATCCAATGTTGGAATATACCATAATCAAATTATTCATTGAGAGAAACCACTTTCATGGATTATATGTATTTTATTTATATCTTATGTTTAATTTATTAGTATTTTCAGCCATATTGAGTATGTGAACATAGGGTATAGAAAAATATGTCTCACTTGTAGATTATAATGTTAAATTAATAGAATTTATGGAACAAAATATAATTACGTAGATATTTAATGACACAATCTCTTAATATTCCAACAAAATAACCCAAGAATATAACCAAGAGAAGATCATATATGAATAATGGAATATTTTAGATCATCAAAATATTGTTAGGGAAATCATTAAAATAACTATTAGGATTTCAAAATCATTAAGGATTGATTAATTTAGTTTGGAAGAATAATTTGTAAATAAATAACACCAAATATAATGAAACATTTGTTAGATGATTCACATAGAGAGTATTTATTTATCTATCTAGCAAGTACCAAGATTTACTGATATCATTAAGAGTCCTTCTTGTCGGACAAAATAAAAGAAGAATATTATTGAGTTACAGAATATCCCCAGACCAGCAATAGATGATCTGGTTCTATAAATACAAATTGAACAAATATGTTTTGTTACCATTTAAGAATATTGTCTCATAAAACACGTCTAATTTGGATAATCTATTTGTTATAAACTAATTTCTCACTAAATCACATAATTTTAGAACATATACATTTTTTTATTTTTGTATATTAGTTATCTAGTTATCATATTTTTCAATAAGTATTTAATAATTCCAATAAATATTCCTCTCACTTGGTACCCTTTTAGGCACGTCATACATAACAATCTTCGTCGTAACACGTTTTATAAAAACCTAATAAAGTGTTGTGATCATATACTTAGTAATAAAATAATAAGAGATAACAATTAAATAGAAAATCCAAGAATAATATTGTCATGTGGTTATAAAAACATATTCAAGCTTCCTGGAAAATGTATAAGAAAGTCACACTGTATAAAATATATATCATAAATCAACATTCATGGAATATCGATTATCGAATAACATACTGTTGATTCAAAATTTATCTTTAGATATTTCTAAAAAAATTTAGAAATCAAAAATAGGCTTTGTTAATACTATACTAACACTTATACTTCTCTAGTTATCAGAAGATTCTTTCATAAAATAAATTTTCTAGATGTATAAAGATATGTTTTTTAGAATAATCATTTAGTAATTAGATGCAACTATATTTGATGCATGATTACAATATTCATGGAATTAATATTCATAAAATTTGATAAGATAGAATATAAGAAAATTTAATCAAATGAAGTTATAAAAATACAATAATAAAACATTTATTATATAGAGTCGGAAATGAAATCTAGAAGAATATTTCCAAATCTTATTTTTAATGAATTCCATTTTACTGGATGATTAGAGTTTACTGTTCTTGGTAGAATGTAATGTCATTGTAGCTGTGTATAAACAATATGAACATCACACCAAAAAACTATGTACAACATTACATGTGAAGAAATTGTTCTTCCTATGTGGTTTCAAATATTCTTCATTGAAGAATATGGACATGGGAGTTTTTCTTAAAAATTGTATCAATGTTCGAGGTGAAGGAATATTTTTCATCACTAATATCTAATATTTATTATGAATCTATTTATTATAGCTTTTTATAACATATTTTTTCACTGAGTTATCACTTAGTTGTAATTTAATTAGAGATGCATTAATTAAGGAATATTATTTGCGAGGAACATTTTAAATTCCTTTAGTATTTTAGTATTTTTAATTTTTTACTAATCCAGTGTGATAGGGGGAATTCAGGGATATAATTATAATTTTTTTTAGTTCATCCCATTTGAGGCTTCCCCTGGATAAGGAATCATATTTTTTTTATTTATATTTAGGGGTTCTATTTAAAAGGATGATATACATTTACAGTTAATTTAAATTTCTTGATACCTGATGTTATCTTTATATAATTCCTTAATATTAAATGTTAAACTAGGGATCATTGTTATAAAACATTTTTATGTCTCTTTAATAGTTTTATAATGTTATATATTATTATTTTTACATGTTTAAATTTACGTTGGTAATTATTTAAATAATTCTTTATGTTATAAACATTTCATCAGCTCTAATTTTATTATGTATCATTATTTTTTACCTAATTACATTTATTTTCCTGGAAAGGTTAATCTGATTAACATATATGAGGATGTAATTAAAAATAGAATTTTTTCTCTTTAAATTACAATTAAACCCACAAACTTATGTGATTCTATTTAATTATAAAATAGTACAGTATTGACTTAAAATAAAAGTGACATGAAAAATGAGTCTAAAATATGTGGACATGATATATTAATGATTCATAAAATAGGATTTTGGAACAAATATTAGAATTTTATAGTTATCAATGGTAACCAATGAGTTTTTCATAAAATAATGGACTAGTTAAATGACTAAAAAATAATATATTATTTTTGGGCTAACTAGCTATGAAACATTTCATGGCTTGGGATAACCACCCATGTTACTTTTTAGGAATATTTCAATAACTCATGATGCATTTAGTCATATGATATTCATCGATTTACCTCATTTGGCATGGAATAACCACCCATGTACCAAAACCATATATAAAGCAATATTAAACATTGCCTAATTAATTTTGAGGGATATAACATATCCCATCATTACATATTAAAAAAGAATTTATATATGTACTACATGAACCTGAAAAAATCTATCATCCCATTATAGCTTAATTTACTCATGAGAGATAAATAGGTTGCTTGAAAATGAAAAAAAAAACATGATTATGAGACACACAACCAATGAAGATGGATGTAATCCTTAGAATATAACATGATTGATGAATATGAAATATAAAATGATGTTGGCCTAGATGTAAAAACCTTATTAGAGGATTATATCATTAATTTGGTAAAGAAGAAGAAATACACATTTATATTTTTAATAACATTTCTCTTAAAATTTAAAATTTTATAGAATAATTAGAATATTAATTACACAGGAAAACAATGAAAGCATATAATGAATGATTCTAAAAGAAAATGAAGATGATAGGGGGAAAAGTGTTCATGGGTAGAAAGATAAGAATAAATATTCTAACACACATTTTTAATTCACTCAAAGTAAATAGAGAATGAAACATAATGAAATCATTATGAAAGATTCATTTAAACCTATTTCATAGAAATACAACTAAAATAGTTGATTTCTATATGAAGTAATTAGACTATACATAATAAAATTAATATATTATTATAATGAACATTTATCATCTAGGATTAAATCCCTCTTTTCATGTTTGGGAACCTCTTGTCAGAAGAAAATATTTCTTGTATTGAGTCCATGGATCCCCTCTTTGAGAGGTTCTTAAAAATTTAGGATTTGGGATTTATTTTGGTGAATATAGTTTCCCAAATATTATAATGGATTTTATATTAGAGTATTTGAGTAGGTATTCAAGATAAATTCTATGGAATGATGTTCCATAAGGTTGGTAGAGTAGGGGTCCTTAATTGATGATAAGAGGGTAATTTTCTTTAATATATATTTGTTAATTTATTTATTTTTTCTAAAAGATGAGGGGACCAATCCCCGCAAATTTATTTATAATAGAGATTCAAGGGGAGAAACAAATGAAAATAGTGAAAACAAATACATTAACGTCCACTTCCTTGGGAACCAATATTTTTCCTCACCTTATCTGTAATTTTTCATTCTTGGTCTCTTAGTTCATTCCACAATTTGTCGCTCATACGCCCCGACCTCTTCCTCCAGAGTTGCGGTTTGAAATATCCTGATCTTGCTGCAATAATTTTTCAATATCTTCATCAGAGATGTCAGTTTTATCATCTTCCTTATTCTTCATTTCTTCATTTCGTTACTTTTTTCCTTTGGCTTCTTGTTCCTACTTGTTTCCAATTGCAATCCTCTGTTTATTTTTTGTCATCTTCTGTCCCCGCTGTATTAGGAACCTGCATATTGTAAATCTGAGATTCATAATAAACTACCCCCAGATGAAGGCATGGTTCCAGCCCCTATTGATGGATCCAAATCCCCTAGAACAGGAGAAACAATATCAACATTATAAGAAACATTAACAGATTTTGAAGGGGTTACAATGTGATCAATATCCCGGCATTGCACACTATGCAGTTTTTCCACTAAAGTATGCAAAGTAGAGTTCTGTTTTGATGGCCCTTCCTCAGCTTGGGGGTCTGAGCATCTTGCATTTTGAAGCCTCTCAACATCAGGAACACAGTCCATCTTTGATTTGTTTTTTTATATGTATCTTTTCTAGTCACTTTAGATGGATCAGATGAAGCCATCAGAATCTGAGATGTAGCTAGTGCTACATTCTATTTTTGTCAAGAATCAGACCCAAGTTGAAAATCCCGATGAAAGTACCCTTGTAATCCCATAGGAGTGTCAACCATATCATAAGTAGTCTGCACTGTAACCAAATTTTCAGAACTTTCATAAGTGTGAGAATGAGATTTCAAATCCATAGTTATCCTATTTGTTATCACATCCTCATCCCTATCTTGCAAGGATAAAGAGGGATCTCCATCCTCCACAATCTCAACCTAGGATTTCATAGTTTGAATACAGGTCCTATTACAATTCAAAGAATTTGTAACTTCAGGTCTCTGGACATCCTTACTGTTAGAAATAGTAGGCAAAAAAAAAATTCTCTGTTGATCCAGATTAACAGAGCTAGATTTCACCCTCTCAACCTTTCCACATGACTTGGATTCATTTCCTCTAAGGGAGCATAAGCTTCACATTATATCCTTCCTACACGTTGTAGCATCATGACCAAAAACCTTACAGATTTGTTAGAATTTAGGTTCTCTTTCAAACTCAATTTTCAGCTCTAATTCTTCATCATCCGTGGATAAATAAACCCTATCAATAAGTTTTGAACAAAGATCAATCTCAAAGAGGCATCTATCATAGTGACTGAATCTATCCATTTCTGTTTCTTTATCCATTCTAATCGGAACTCCAATAGTAGGTGAAATATCGTAAAGAATTCTAGGATTCCATAAAATCCAATTAAGACCAAAAGTTTTGATACATACCTATGCTGATGTGTTACCTAATTCAGAAGGGTTGAAACTCTTGTCACATTCCCGGATGTGGAAAGAACCTGGCCTAAATGATATTGATTCGAAGCTCCAGGCTTAGAGTTTGAGATCTGCAGATGGAAAAATTAGGTTGTAATATCCTTTTCCAAGAGAAATGCACTACCAAGAGTCAAAACCTCAGTCGTCGGCAAGTCATTGCTGAAGATAGTCCATTTTCCAGGGAATACATCCCTTTCGAAGAATCAATCTACCAATTATAGAGTTCTATCCGAAATGCATATGCTCTGAAACCGCAGTGGAGTCTGCCTTGACATGAGCCACAGATCCCCTTTTGTGAATGCCTGCAAATTAACTTTTGAACTGGGAAAAGATCCTACTAGATTCCCTGACCTCAGATATGCCTGGCTTTCTAGGGTCAGCTCCTTGCATTCCTGATGCGTGTGCATGGGAGTTGAATCTCCCAGGTAGTAGAAAGTCGGCCGCCATATCACGTAGCTTCCGCTAAAACCCTAATCTCCATGATAGCGCGAGAGTTAGCTCGACATTTCTCCTTCCATGGTTTATGTGAGACATGTTATACCTTTCATAATTTATTATTAGTTTCATATTTAAGGAATATTGGTGCAAAAAAAATAATTTTTTGATAAGATAAGGTTTTTTTTGGAGAGTCCCTATAGAGACATTTATATATAATGTTTTATTATAATTTACTATCATATACATAAATTTATTTGTTTTTTCATATTTTACCATTTTTTCATGGAAACTAAATATTTCCATAGTAGCATAATTTTATCTATAAAAATGAAACTGTCCCTATTATCATAGCTGTATATAATTATTCCAAATATTAAATACATGTTATAGGATTAATTATCTTAAATTTCTGAAAAATAATTTCAACATAACAATTGTATGATGCATAAAAATAGTTTTATGGAATATATATTTTTAAGGCCAAAATTAGATTAATTTTTTCCATCATGATTATAAAAATCATTAGTTAAATTGTTATTAATTTTTTTATATAAACAAAAAAATGTATTTTATTAAAAAAACCATTAATGATTATTTTATTTCAAAAAAAAAATTACCAAATATAATAAAAAAAATTATTAAATAATTTTAATTTTAACATTTATTGGATTTAATCACATCACATTATTTTTCTTATTTACTAATCATTTTTATCAATCCTTAATTATTTCAATATTTAATTGAAAATAATAACTAATTGTTTAAATATATCATATTCTGAATAAAAATAAATATTTTTATTTTATAATAATATAATTAATCATGATCATTTTATTACCATTAATAATTTTTAATTTAATTATTTTTAATTTGTTACAGATTATTACATAACATCAATATAATAATTTTATAAAAGTATATATAATGACCATATATCCAATTATTATATATCAAATTTATCTAATGAAAATATATATTATAGTACAATTTTAGGTATAATCATCAATGAAAACCACGATAGAAAAAATTTCAGGTTCATGGGCTTTTAATTTACATTTGGATCTACTCAACTATAACTTTTATTAATGTAGTTTTCTATTATATTCTAATAATCTATTAATGTTTATCTTTTATTGTATCATTTTATTTTAAAATAACGTATCACTTTTAATTTTAATTCAGCATTATGGGTGATACTGTCTCAACCACATAATAATTATTTAATGGGAAATTAATATGTGAGCATAATAAGAACATGTGGGTGTGGGAACATAGTTATGGTTCCTATAAATAAGTGAAGATAATCATACATATTAAAATATATATCATAAATAATTTCACATTACATAAAATTTTTGGAATAACCTTACACATAAACAATATGAGTTTGGATATATGAGACAATAATATGTGAACATGAAACATGCATGATTCATAACACAAAAATATTGCAATAATTTGATATTGAAACATGAATCAGGGGTAACCACCAACACATTCGAAACATAATGGACTAGGCTAATACCATTAGCTTAATATTACAGTCTTGATATAATTTTACATCATAATGTTTATGTCAGCCACCTGGGAACTATTTTAGTTGTGGGATAACCACCCATTAAATCCTTTAGGCTTGGGATAACCATGACCGTAATATAACCTTATATCATGATATATAAAACATTACCCAATAAATTTTAGGTATATAAAATACCCACCCATATCACATTGATAACCATTCATTTATTCACATGAATATTAGTAAATTCATTATATCATTATAATGTAACTAAACCTTATGCTATTAATGGGTTTCATGAGATCTGATTGAAAACATTATCCTAAGACATCAAATGAAAGAAGATGGATGATATCATTATATTGTATCCTCAGTATTACATAAGAAACCTTAATTTATGTTGATTTTGATGAGAACCACTTCATAAGAGATTTTAGAAACTAATTTACAAAAAAACAATGAAATACTCATTAATGTTTTAAATAAAATTTATTTCAAAGAAAAAATTGAGGGAATAATGAGAATAAAAATTAATTTTGAAAACTATGCAAATTTTTAGTGTAATTCTTGATAGGATGAGCTTAAAATTAATTCATATGTAAAATAATAAAATGGAATATTAGTTTCCCATGATTTTAATGACACTCTAATAAAATATAAAATAGAACATTTGGAAAATGGTAAGATGAGTTTTTTCTAATATTTGAAATGAATGTTAAATACAACCGAAAATTACCTTAATTTATCATTGATATATTAAGAATAAAATTAATTTTAAAAATATAATGATTTTATAAAAAGAGGATAATTTATTATAGTAGGAAATAAGAGTTTATTTTTTTTGTTCATAAAATTATTCATTTAGTTTAATTGGGAACTAAAGGGAAGTGAGATATCAACTTCAATATCATCCTTACAGAAGAAAATAGTTAATGGAGTCAATAAGATAGAGCATACTCATTATATAATTAATACCGATATATTAACCTCTATATAATAGGTAATACTATGAATCTAAGATTTATTTGTAATAAATAAATCCCTAGTTTTTAGTTTATTCTAAAAAATCGTAGATAAATAACCCTCATGAGTGGTCACTAAGATCCATATAAGGGATGTGATTTCTACGAGGAGTTCATAGTCAACTATTAACTGATAGATGATTATATGATTATTAGTGATATGAAATATAACTTATATTTCCCAAAAATTAATATTAAATCATTGTAGATATTGAAAATATATACAAAAAATAACATCAAATTTGACTAAATGGAAAATAATAAGATTTTTTCAATGAAAATTGCCACAAAATTCTATTATATAATTCTTTCATATGTACTGGGAAATAATAGTATTTCTTGGAATTTATTTCAATAATTCCATATCTAGATGTTCATGATATGAAAAAATAGTCATAGTGTCATTCCATGATATGATGGAATTCATTAAACCATGACCAAAAATTTAATTTCTATTTTTTGTGTACCAAGGGACACCATAATATCTTGATTATTTCTTAAATCCTTACTAATACCTAAATAGTTTGCATGAGTGGAAATATATAATTGGAGTAACAAATCTTATGTGATAAACAAATCCTTTCATGTACAAAATTATGACACCTTCATTTTATCCATTGAATTTTTAGGTTAATCATTTATCACTTTTTGTTCATAAAATATTATTTTATGTTTTATCAACATATTCTTTATAACCAAATCCCTAATAATAACTAAACCCACTATAATATTGATTGTTTTTTCATAAACCCACACTTCTAAATATTATTCTATAAATATAGGGTTACAAATATAATTTGATATCATGTGAGAAAACATGTTCATAATACACATATAATATAAATCACATCCATAATTTAATCATTTAATTTGATAAAACAACACGATATCACAACAAAATGTTATAGTGTTTTCTTATATTATCTATATAATATTATTATTTTATAATTAGTCTTCAATATTTCAAAAAAAGTACTCTCATGTGATACACTCTTAGACACATCCACAGTAATATTCATCATCAAATCCTAGTAATTAGAAACATAATTAATCTATCAGATTAGATTCTAATTAAGGGTAATCATATGATAAAACAGTAAAATATCATAAGAGATAATAATATTAGGATATGGGTATGAAAAAATGTTTAATGTGAACTCACATGACATAATATAATCTTACAAATTAAATCACAAATCAAAAATTATGATTCATGAAATGTATATTTTGGAATAATATAATATATGAACTATGGGAGTATGGAAAAATCTTATAATAATATATGATGAAAACATTGTAATGATGTGTAATATATGAATATGGAAAAAAATAGGGATATAAAATTCATCAATGGCATCATATATACATTAATCATATAATTTACTACACTAATTACCTACCTATAATATATTAGGCTTCAAATAACCTACTGTGCACCTTTTTAGGATTTATCTAATAACATGCGTACCATAAAATTTTTATATTATAAATATGTGTACCTTTTAGTGAATTAGGAAAAGGATCCAGATACTAAAACAATATCTCATAAAATATAAAACATTTCCTAATGAATTGGAGGTCTATAAAAAACCAAAAGTTCACATAATTATAAATCATTCATATGTATGCTGAAGGAATATGTAAAAATATATAATCACACTATAGCTTAACTAAACTATGAGAAATAAATGGATTTCAAGAAACCATCCAAAAAATATGATCATAATCTATCTGTAGAAAGGTATTGAATTACATCATTAGAGAATATCCTCACTGATGGATATGAAAAATTATATTTTTTCAATATAAATTAAATAACATTTATAAGAACATGAGAATGTTACTTACAAAAACTAGAAGAAATTCCCTTTTATGTTTTTATTTTTTATTATTTCAAATTGAAAAATTTATAGAATAATGAGAACAGAAATTTATTTAGGAAAATATTAGAAAATAGTTTGTAATATTCATAATGAAAATTAGTTATGACGTTGTGAAGGGGAATTCATTTGTAAAATGATAAAAAAACATATGATTATTTTATCCCATATATATAGAGAGTCTTATAAAACAAAAAAAATAAGTTTATAAATTTTATTATTATGATTCCATAAAAAATTCAATGAATGTGACATAAAATAAAAAATAATCTTAATAATTCCTTTATTAAAAGAGGAGAAAATTGTAATATAACATAATTATTGAGCTCTGGGAGGGGAAATATTCCCAATTAAAAAGAAGAGATTGATTAGTCAAAAATTTTCCCTTATAACCCTTTTAAGACAATTTGTTTTGGAAATCCAAAACATCCTGTTACATTATTATCACTCTTATTAAATATGTTTTATATTGTATTTATAAGAAAATATAATGCTATATTCTTACATAGAACATGATATAAACTTTTACAAAAAAAATCATTTTCGTAATAATTATCATAATGTGACTGGATACAATATTTATTGTACACAGCTTTATCATAACAAATATAAGATCAACATTATTGTCTTTTGTAGTGACACAATATTAATACTAGAGCTGATAAAGGTTTCAATTAGAATTGTACAAAGAATCAATGTTTTTACCATTATGACTTTTTATTTAGTTGTCTATAGAACTATCTTATGTTTACTAACATACTCCGAAAATATTATTTCTAATAAAAGTAATATTTTTTACACTAAAAATGGGGTTTATCAAAATGAATTTAAGTATTCTGTTATAATATAACCAATGAATTCCCTTGTGTCCACGTCATTGCAAAAAACTCAGAGAAATATTAATGTTGGACAATCAAGATAAACTTTGATAATCTACCTAAAAATACCAAAACATTAAAAGAGTTTATATAGAATTTTTTATCATTTAAATTTATAAAATATCAGTGTGCGAGAGCTCTAAAGAATACAAGAGAGAAATACTTCTTCGTAGTAAATATAAATTTTTTTATTTTTTTTGTAATCATACTGACCGCTCTTGTGAATATGATAGAGGGATCATGGGGATAGAGATACAGAGAAGAAACTAATCATATAAAGGGATTATGTAGATAATATGAAAGAGAATATGATCAACATATTGAGGGATTGTGGAGATATAGAGACAGAGAATCCAGTCATCATATTGAGGGATCATAAGGATAACGGCATAGACTGATAATCAAATCAATGTATTTACTAGGTAAGGGAAAGACTGATTGTATTGTAATTATAAACCAATAGAAATTTTTTCTAGTTTATTCATTACACTACTATTTGTGAAAATATAATTGAATTCCTTTTATTACTAGTTTTATTAAAAGTATTTTATTTTTGTTGCATATAATAGAAATAAATTTCTCTTTATTCATCTATCTTTTTTTCTTATGTTTATCATTGTTGTTTTTTTAGGATACAATTATTTTACGCTATATTACACTTTAAATATTGATATTTATATAATTACGATTCTATATGATTTGAGATAGAAGAACTACTTCTGTATTACTCTAATTTATACAAACAATTATGATTATGATTTATTTGGGTATAATCTGATTAATTTTTTTTTGTGAATAAAATTTGAGTACGTTACCACTTATTACTCATTAAGATTCTATATTCTGATTAATATAGTAATAATTTCTCATTATGACCTATAGAATAAATATCATAATCTATTTGATTATTATACATTTTTTATCGGACCCATGGGCCTTGTCTAATTTCCATTCAATTACTCAAGAGTTTTTTTGAAGAAAAATTGATTTTCCCTATTAAAATATGATTCAATTAAAGCAATAACAAAAGTTTTAAAATATTTAATTAAATCCCATCCCTTGTATTTTTTCATCTTCATATACGTTTCTTTTAAACAATTGGTATTAGGAAAATTATTTATAATACTGATAAAAACATTTTGTTTAAGAGGTGGTTTCCACTGCTTATATACTTTATACTTTTTTTTACTACCTCAAGTGTGTTTAAAATTTTTCAAAAAAATTTGTCAATAAATACTTTTTACAGTAACAAATATTTTTGAAAATAATTTTTTTACCTATTTTAAAAGATGGTATGACTAAATTTCAGATCCATTGGAAATATTTTTCCCACTAGACCACCTATTTTTGATTTTACTAATTATGACTACTGAAGAGATATAATAAATAATTTTTTATGAAAATTAGTGTTGATGATTTTTTTAAATATCACTAGAGATTATCAAATTCCAAAAAAGGTTGTCAGAGTATTTACCAATAAAAAAACTGGAAATCAGTAAAATAACATGGTAAGGAATAAGTTACTTTATTCTGTGACTAGAAACATGTATATCCATATTAACTTCTTATGATGCATCTACTAGTATCATGATGAAGTTAGAGGATACACACTATGGGACTTCAAAAGTTATCAAAACCAGATGTGAAATTATTAGAGCTGACTATAATGTTATTGAATTTCTATTTGGTGAATCTATATCAAATTTCTATCAAAGGTTCATAGAAATTGTAATTTTTATAAAATCTATGGGAGAGAGAGGATTATAAGATGAAATTATTATAGATTAGATAATAGATATCATGAAAAATAAATGGAAATATAAGGGAATTTTTTTTAGGATTTAAGTAAGATAAAAAACCTCACTCATGATTACCTATTTTGAACCCATTTTTGTTTGAGTCAAGGTTAAATAGAGATTATATGAAATTAAGAAAAATGGTGGATTTTCATGAAAAACTACTACAGTCTCTACTAAATATCCAGCATCATAATATGTTTTTAAGTCTTCTATAAAGAAAGGGGTTGTTATTCAATATGATTCAATTGATTCTAAACATTATGAGGGTGAATTAGATAATAATTATATATGGACGGACAAGATAGTTGGTAAGAAGGATTTTCAGTATTTTTATAAAAAATGTAACGAGGACTAAATTAAAATGATTGATTTCTATGTTACTTGATATGAATGTAAAATATATGGACATATTCATACTAACTATCCCATGTTGAAAATAAATATAGGAAGGATAGAAATTCTGACAGGAATTAGAAAATGTTTTATAATTAAAAAAGAAATAAATAAATTAATGTTGATGAACCTTATAGTTAAAATGATTTTGATTCATTGGAGAATTCATCAGATAATGAAAATATATACTAATGGAATATTTGTCTTCTTATTTGAATACCTTTTGAAAATCGTAATTATATGGAGGAGGTACACATAACCAATTCCATAACTAATATGTAATTATATGAAAATATTGCCGATGAGAATAATTTTATATCTTATAATGAATAATCCTCTTAATCTAGTGTTCACAATACTTAAAATTCTTATGAATAAGTTTCGATCTTTATAAAACATTTAATAAATAATAATTATAATGTTTATAAAAAACATGGAAAATATAATTCAAGAATAGATATAAAAAAAAAGAAATATTATATCTATAAAATTATTATAACATATCCAATTCTAGAAAATATAATATTTCTAAATATTTTGAAAATGTAAATTGTAAAATGGATAGTTTGAAAACATGTTATGAGAAAATCAATTCCAATATTAATAAAGAAATGTATAAGAATTTAGTTATGAAACTAAAGTATGAAATTTCTTCACTAAAGAAACATTTATAAAAAATTACTAATATTAAGGAAGGTTTTGAAATAATTTATAATCAAATCATTCAACATGGAACTAGTGCAGGAAGGGGATATACTCATATAAATACTTATTTAGTAACAAATTCTTTGTTCCTAAAAATGCCCCATTTTTAATAAATCTAAATGTGGAGATTATTTGAAATAGAATTTCTCTTTAAATAAAATTAAAATTTTAGTTTTCTTAAAATAGAATTTTTTAATAACAATCATGGATTAAAAAAAATTAAAATTTCTAGGCCTAAGAAGGATTGGGTTCTGAATGTATAATTATTTTTTTCAAAAAAGAAAATCATAGTACCAACAACAAGAATAATATGTACATGTATATTTGATGTTCTAGAATTATAAATGGACACCACGATTTCATTGTAAAGGTTAAATCTCAGGATAAAATGATTGGGAATGTTTAGATAGAAATGAGTTAAAAAATATGGGGAAAATTTTCAAATCAATGATATCAAAGAAAGAATAATTTATTTTGATATTAGGATTCTTTTTTATTTTTTCAATATTTTATCTAACTAATGAAATACGATTTTCAACATAATGTTTTTTTATTTCATTTCCCAAGCCCTTTTCTATGAATAACAAGACTTTTCCAAATTTGATTTTTAAAATTACAAAGGGAGATGTGTATTAATTAATGGGTGATATTTAATTTCAAGATAGAATAAAATCCTTTGGCGGTGTTTTTATCTTAAGCGGGGGGGGGGGGGGTTATTCATATTCATTATTATATTCGAATGATTTATTATCTCATAGAAAGATATGTATAATTTTTATTTCGAAATGTGATTCAATGATCCTTATTCCTTTATGTTTTGTAGGTAGAGCTTTCTGAAATTTGTGACAATGTTGAGTACAAAGTTTCTCTTATGACTCTTTTCATACGTTTTGTTTTGGAAATCACGAACAACCTATTACATTACGAAAATACTTGTATAATATGTTTTATAAATTTTTTATATGAAAATATCATCTTTTAATGTTACCTAGAACCAGATTTAAAGAGTTATAAAAATATTATTTTTCATTATAATTATCATAATGATAATAAATATAGAAATTATCATAATCAAATTTAACAAAATGTGTAACACCACAAGATTTAATAGTATGTTATTTTTATCAAAGTAATGCAATAACTTTCACTACACGCAACACCGAGTTCAAGCGCATCACAGCATACCAAATTAGCCATTCAAATGTGGTTATTAAAAGTATTAACTTAATTTTGAACATTATATAATACATATAATTTTATAATCCATATTATCTTTTTTTGACCTAATTTAATCCAATGTTGGTCATTGTAATTAATTGCAAATTTAAATTGTACATAAACAAGTGTCAATCTTTTGATAGTTATTTTTTCATAAAAAACACAGTATTTGTTTTGACAATGAAAAATAATTTTATATTAATAAATTCAAATTATATGTTTTTAATTTGGTAAAATAGACTTTATTTTGGGATTTGGAATGTAGAAATTATCTTAGGGGGGATTTTTGGTAATTTTTTGAAAAAAATCAATTTTTGATAAATAGTTAAAAACACTGAGCTATAGTTAAAAACCAAATTTTTATTTAAATAATTATTTATTTTATTTAAATTTATATTAGGTCAAAATAGATACATATTACCTATATATGTTCAATTTAAATCATTGAAGTCAGTTTATAATAATTTTAGATATATAAATATTTTATTGAACTTTTCACCGTCTTTTACCCATCTCTTAGGAGAATTTAAAAATTCACAAAATATATAATTTTACCGCTTCTATGAGTATAATTTCCAAAATATGAGAGACACGGTTAATATATATGAGTAAAAGGTGGTTCAATAAGACAAAAATAAATTTTTGTGCATTGTAACATTTTACATTTATTTACCACGGTAAAAAGTAAATAGGGTAATTATGGGTAAAATGATATTAATATTACCTTAACACATGTCATAATTCTATTTGAATAGTTTATGTCGACCAAAAACAACCATAGGGTTAAAATATTATCAATTAGATCCACTTGGATTAGATTAGGACATTTATCATTATTTAATTCAATGATGAATTAAAAAAGTTAAAATCAAAGTTTAATAACTAAAACATTTTTAATATACGGTTATACATAAGATAAATTAAATTATAAATAATAATTAGAAATATTAAAAGATTTCCTACATAATTCTATATTATTTATAATTTTTAGACATTAAATAATTTAATTTATTTATGACACAATGATGATGCAGTAATTACCGTATTAATAAAGGATTACGATAATTGATATTATAAATAACCAAATAATTGTAATTTGAGATTTTTATGAATTCCGATAATTTTCTAGGTTAATATGACATATGATAATTGTTTATATGAATTTTTTTATATGTAATAATTCTCTTATGAATTTATGAAAAATGAAATACAGAATAGTGTCAAAATTGACATGAAAGAGTTTTTAAACAAATATTATATTATTAATTGATATTCTATTCCTAAAAATCTATGGCTCGACCAAATGACTTATATCATGATAGGTGTATCATTAATGGACAACATGGGGGTCTATTGGAAGTTTATCGTATGTTTATTAGCCATATAATATAAAAATACAATGAGTTATGGTAAATGTCAAACTAATTAACTAAGAGTTAAAACTAAATGATAAGGTTAATAAAGTGACCCAAACCTGTCTAAAACCTATTCGTTGAAGGGATTTAGACCCATCCCACCTTATCCTCGAAATAAATCAATTTTGAGCCATTATAAACCGAATATTAATTTATTATAAAATACTATTTTAAGTTTTTCATAAGGTGCCCCTCACCCATCTTATAAAATGGCAATCCTCTTTCTCCCAAATTAATACCTTAAAATCCTTTTGGTTTGGAAAAACCCTGCCCAAATATCCTCTCAAATTCCATCAATTCACCCTATAGGCCTTATGTTGATAGTAAATTCATCCTAAGGATCCATTTTTATCAAATAAAAAGGAATATCCTAAAGAAGAGGTAATGTTTTCACCACCCTCTTTCAAGTTCCTTTCTTTCTCCACTTCTTCTTTTTTTGATATTTCAATTCTAAAATAATAACTCCAATATCTTATATAAAAATTGACGTTATTATAAATATGGTACAACTATATTCAGTATTATATCCATCCTTTGAATGAAATGTCACCATATGTGCGTACGTATGGCTTACCCTCTCAACGTCGTGGTGTAATTATTATTCAAAACATTATTATTGGGATGGGTATGATAATGATGTGTTATTGCAGTAAATAATTAATTTAACATTATAATGATTCTGAATATATTATATACCATCATAATATATACTATTTCGATATCAAAAGAGTAATATTATCGGTCGTGTGTACGTACGGACTACCGTCTCCACGAACGCGGTGAGATTCACTCTCTATCGTATCCATTCAAGACTAATTCCTATTTGATGATTAAAATAATGTTTAAAAACTTTATATAATTCTGGATATGAATAAGATACAACCTATCCATAACAAACATGTCTTACGTAACATAGCATATAAAGGAAAAAAATCAGTTAACACCCCAAACAACGATATTACTAAGCTATTATTAACAAAGAAACATTAAAAGATCATATTTGATATCATATTTATGTATATGATTATGGTTTAATTTAATAAAAATTATTTAACTATTATAAATTAGGCTAACCTAACCTAAACCATGGAAAAGTAAAAGGTAAGGATTTATTTCACAATCTATTCATTATTCGAAGTTGTTTATATATAGTTATCTACTGAGACCTCTTTATCATCCACATCCATGTTTCATTAAAATTTATTTCAAACCAATATAGCTATTTTATAGAATATGGGATAAATTCATTTATACCCTTGATTTAATTTTTATAATATGTTTATAATGGAATCCTTCTGTCGTTTTCCAATCAAGGTCCTTTTTAACCTTTTCGGCAGAATTAAGTTAAGAATGTATTTTTATCTTATACGGCGAGTGCAGCTATATTCCACCATTATAAAATCGTCAAAGATTAAATTACAAGATTATAAGAATATTTTTTAATTAAATGTTTTATTTTATAATTATGTGACTTTTAAATGATTTCAAAATGAATATTTTAAGAATTTGTGAATGGTACATTTTATCAAGATCATACTTTTAAATGTTTTAATGATTTTTCTTGTTAAATATTTTAAATTAATTTCCATGTTTTCAAAATGATTTTAAGGATTTATTTATATGGATATGATTTTTTTAAATGAAATTTCTTATCAAAAGTTTCAAAGTGGTATGGGACACTTTGATTCAAAAATCACTTTTAAATACCTCCTTTATAAATGTGTGACTTTTAAATGATTTAAAAAAAAGAGATATTTATCTCAAATAGTTTTGATTTTATCTATGTCAACATCCATTGATGGATTTTAAGATTATTTTATATTGATTTATTATGATACAAAACTTCCATATAGTATTGAAGGTTTGGTGATATGTTTGACTGTGTATGTGTTATTTTTATACCATTCAGGGTTTATGGAGAATGTATTGACATATCGTATGCTAGTTTTAATACAAATTTTTATGTTATGTTTGAACCTATTCATATGATGAATGCATTGGACTTAGTATGTGACGGGTGGAGCCTGTTATATCCCCTCGATGCATCGGTAGGTCTCATTAGACAAACTAATGTCTTGGCACAACACCTTGACAAAATCATATTTGTAGTCTTGGCACAAGGCCTTGACTATGTGGTTATGATAGTCTAGAATTATGCATTCCATCATTATGAAAGTGGTTATTAATATTGTGTGTGATTATTGGACTAGTAGAATATCAATTTGAATAAGTAAATGGAATTATTTCATTTTTTCTTTGACATATTATACTGAAGTTCAAGTTTAAATGGCTTTTGTTTTAGTTATACTTTTCCTTATATGATTATATTTATTAATGAATGTTTCCTCTATATTATTATCCTTACTGAGCATCTAAGCTCACCCCTTTTAATGTTTTACTTTTTCCCAGGATGAGATGAAGTATTTTATGAATGACCTGTAGGGATAGTATGAGGGGATATGAAGACATGATGTTGTAGTAGTTTTTATCACTCTATTATGTAATGTAAGACATAAGAATGTATCTAGTGTTTCCCAGGCTACTAAACTAATCGGTATTTCGAGAGTTGATCTTTTGCGATCATGCCAATATTATGTAATAATGCACCGACTCTGGGTAACTAGGGTCGGGGTGTTATAGTTGGTATCAGATGAAGTTTAGTATAAACCTTGGAAGCTAGATTTAGATAAACTCTGATTAGAGAACATAACCCTAAAACAGACTTTGAGGATTAGTATAGAAGAAATTCCTAAGATTTTGGTACTGTAGAGATTTTGTGAGTTTTCCGAGAAATACATCCCTGTCTGGATACGACCAAGTAGAGGCGGCTCTGGAACAGATGTACCTAGGGGTAAAAACTAAAAACACCACTTTGATCTAGACTCAAATGGGAATTGGTGCACGACAACAGGCCTTGCGGCACTCATGGTTACGAAACTCCCATGGGATATGCTGAGGATAATTTTCATTTTTTTACAAACCCTTAAGAAGGGTTTATTAATATAAACTTCCTCAAAGAGAACATTTTTATGATTATGTATTATATCCATAAACTATTAAATTTATGTTAGGTATTTTAGAAGTTTGAAATTATTCATTGCAATTCATAATCTCACCTAGTGTTTTCCATTGTATAGAAATGGCTCCCAGTAGAAGGAATGTGAACTTCGGCAATACATATGATCCAAAAATAATAAGGATCATATCTTCCATGGTATTAAGACAACATTTATAAGGGAAATATAATCTCATGTTTTCTCAACATATGAAGAAACAATATCATGTGTTAATAAGATAAGTAAATAATTCTTGTAGTCTTATGGCTTTTAAGGGAAGAAAGAGAAGAAAATGATGTAAGAGATAAAGATAAATAAAGGGAAGAGGGAAAAGATGAATTTTTCCATATGTGATAATTGTGGGTGAAACACCATGGAACTTTCCTGAAGTGAATGAGAGTTTATTATAAGTGTGGAGAAAAATGACAGCAAGTATGTGACTACAAGTGTAAGAAAAAGGTTTCAAATGTACAATGCTTCATCTGTAAGGAGTTGGGACACTACGCGAACCAATGTCCAAATCATCATAGTATTTCCCAAATGATTTTATTGGATAATAATAAATTTATGATACTACCTCAGATGAGGAAGAATGACTAGTGTTCTTATGTTGTTATTATAGGATTATTTCATTTGAGTGTTGTATCAATAATATACTGGTTATATGAATTATGGAAATAAATAAGGATTGTACTGGAGGACTATTTTATTGAGGATTTGAGATTATATGGTTCTATGAAAATTGACTTAATAGTGAGCTACACTTTTGATGAAATACATGGTTTAAGGAAAGGTAATCTTCAATACGGTCCCGATAATGAGGTAGTGATTTTGGAACAAGAGATTATTGATTAGAATAAATTATATTCGATATTCTTGACTACCTTGAAACTAATTAATGATTTTTCATTTTTGGAGTTTACAAAGTTTTTTGATACAAGAAGTATATCCAGAATTCTTTACGGAAATAGGGATCATGAATCTAATCAATATGGTTTAATGGTAATTCAGGATATTGCAGTGTTTTAAAAGAATACATGATGAAGGTGTTCACATGTTATTACACGGAAAAAAAGGATTTGCATTGTGTTTACATTCCTTATAAATTTTGGACTGTGAGTTTGGAAAAAATTATTTTGGATAATTATATTTTGAGATTATTTTTGGATTGCCATAAAAGGACAACCAGGAGGTTGGGTGACAACCCGTCGCGTCCGGCAAGGCCGCGAGACTTGAATGTGCAACCGAATGGAAACAAGGGTGTATAACCTACCACTGGCCCACGTGATGTCCTGGATTAAATAATGTATTTTTTTAAAATGATTTGTAGATGAATTAGAAATTCATTTTTTGGAACCCTATATGAATATGATAAATGGAATTTTTTAAGTTCTATTATCTTTTAGAGCGAAAGATGAGTTTTTGGTTGAAATTAGTGAAACGATCGAACTATACGTGTCACGTATATATATATATATATATATATATATATATTTCTAGTCATATTCTATGCATAAATTAATTCTTAAACATTAGGTAAGTGATATTAATAATAAAAATATGTTATCCTAATACCTTATGTTTTTTGGAACCAATGATATTTTAAATCATCATAGATTGATGGCTTTGAGGCTCTCAATTATACAATTTTTTGTGACTGATGACCTCAATCACTCCCTATAAATATTTAAATTTTTCCTCCAATTATGTATCTCTAATTATCACCAATGTTCTCTTAATCGAGATCATAATTTGGTGGTGACCCTTCAATTTCTCTTTTCCTTTTATTAAGACTAAATTTTATTAACCCAATTTCCGATGTGGGTTTTCCCACAAAGTTATTTTCTATTTTCAACCTTTTATTTTCAAAGAAAAAATTCAAATTGTGAGGTCGAAATTTATTGAAGGAGGAAAAAATGTAACACCCCAGGATTTCATAGTATGTTATTTCTTCAATGTAATGAAATAACGTTCACTACACACAAAACTAAGTTCAACCGCACCACAACGTTACAAACAAGCTGTTCAAAAGAGTTTTTGAATAGTATTAACTGAATTTTGAACATTATATAATAATTATAATTTTAGAATCCATTTAATGAGTTTCTTATACATAATTTAAGAACAAATTAATTTTTTTGATAAAAGAATTATTTTTTAAAAAAATGAAATATTTCGGCCACTTAATGGAGAACCCTTTTTAAGTCTAATATTTGAAACTTTTATATATTCAATTTGATGAAATAAACTCTTCTTTAGAATCGTGACATAGTAATTTAGTTTCAATTTTTTTTATTTTTTGATAACTTTCATATTTTGTTGAATAATGAAAAATACTATATTTTAAGAGAAAACAAATTTTTTAATCAAAATAATTTATTGTGTTGAATTATACATTTTAATGTGTTCAAAGTATAATTAGATTATATTTTTACCCTTTAGTCCAATGTTTTTCATTTTAATTAATTTCAAATTGAAATTATACATAAACAAGTGTCAATCTTTTGATAATTACTGTTTCCTAAAAACACGCTATTAGTTTTGACAACGACAATTAATTTTAAATTAATAAATCAAACATATATATTTTTAATTTAGTAAAATATAATCCAATTTTGGATTTAGAATTTAGAAATTAGCTTAGGGTGAATTTTTGGTAATTTTTATAAAAGTTTCAATTTTTGATGAGATGTAAAAAACACTAAGTTATAGTTTAAAACCGAATTTTTATTTAAATAATTATTTATTTTATTTAAATTTATTTTAGGTCAAAATAGATAAATAATACCTATATAAGTTAAATGTAATTAATTGAATTTAGTTTATAATAATTTTAGATACATAAAAATATTATTGAACATTTCACCGTCTTTAACCCATCTCATATGAGAATTTACAAATTCTAATAAAACATAATTTTACCACTTCTATGAGTAGAATTTCAAAAATCCAAGAGACGCCATTAATATCCAGGAGTAAATTTTTTTTTAAATATGATAAAAATAATTGTTGGTGAATTGTAACTTTTTATTTTCTTTATCATGGTTAAAAGTAAATAGGGAAAATAAAGGTGAAAATGATATTAATATTACCTTAAAAAATGTCGTAATTTTATTGGAAAATTTTATCTCAACCAAAAAAACCTTAGGATTAAAATATTATCATTTAGGTCCACTTTTATATATTAGGACATTTATTATTATTTAATTCAAAGATGAGTTAAAAGAGATAATATCAATGTTTAATAACTAAAACATTTTTAATACAGGGTTATACATAAGATAAATTAGATTATAAATAATAATTATAAATATAAAGAGATTTCTTACATAATGTTAATTTATTTATAATTTTTAGACATTGAATAATTTAATTTTTTTACGACACAATGATGATGGAGTAATTACCATATTAATGAAGGATTAAGATAATTGATATTATAAACTCCAAATAATTGTAATTTTATATTTTTATAAATTGAAATAATTTTCTAGGTTAATATGACATATTATGATTGGTTATATGAATTTTTTTCGAAGTAATAATGCTCTTATGAATATTTCAAAAACAAAATACCCAATAGTGTCAATACTGACATGAACGAGTTTTTAAAATAAATATTATATTATTAATTGATATTCTATTCCTAAAAATCTATGGTTCATCCAAATGAATTATATCATAATAGGTGTATTAGTAATGGACCACATGGGGGTCTATGTTATGTTTATCGTATGTTTATTAACCATATAATATAAAATTACAAAGAGACATGGTAAATGGAAAACTAATTAACTGAGAGTTAAAACAAAAAGATATGGTTAATAAAGTGACCCAAACCTGTCTAAAACCTATTGGTTGAGTGTATTTAGACCCATATACAACTTATAATTGAAATAAATCAACTTTGAGCCATTATAAACCTAATAATAATTTATTATAAAATAATATTTTAAGTTTTTCCTAAGGTGCCCCTCACCGCTCTTATAAAAGGGCACTCCCCCTTCTCTCAAATTCATACCTTCAAAGACTTTTGGCTCGAAGAAAACCTGCCAAAATATCCTCCCAAATTCCCTCAATCCATCCTATAGGCCATCATTTGATCATAAATCCATCCTAAGGATCCCTTTTGATCAAATCAAAAGGAATAACTCTGAGAAGAGGTAATGTTTTCACCACCCTCTTTTAAGTTCCTTTCTTTTTACACTTCTTCTTTACTTGATATTTCCATTATAAAATAATAAATTCAATGTCATCTTTATACTTTGATGTTATTATAAATATGTTACAACCATATTCATTATTCTATCTATCCGTTGAATGAAATGTCACCGTACGTGCGTACGTACGGCTTACCGTCTCCACGTCGTGGTGTAATTGTTATTCAAAAAATTATTATTTGGATGGGTATGATAATGATGTGTAATTGAAGTCAATAATAAATGTAACATTATAATTATTCTGTATATATTATATACCATCCAATTATATACTATTTTAATATCAAAAGAATGATATTTTCGCTTGTGCATACGTACGGACTACCGTCTCTACAAACGCGGTGAGATTCATTCACCATCATATCCATTCAAGACTAATTCTCATTTGATGATTAAAATAATTTTTAAAATCATTATATAATTCTGGATATGAATAAGATACAACCTATCCATAACAAACATGGCTTACGTAACAAAGAATATAAAGGAAAACAAATCAGTTAACACACAGAAAAACAGTATTACTAAGATATTATTAACAAAGAAATATTAAAAGATCATATATGATATCATAGTTATGTATATGATTATTGTATAATTTAATAACAATTATCTAACTATTATCCAGAAGTTTAACCTACCCTAAACCACATAAAAGTACAATGTAAGGGTTTATTTCAAAATCTCTTCATTATACGAGTTTGTTTATACGTTAGTATATAATTGGATCTCTTTATCATCCACATCCATGTTTCATAGAAATGTATTTCAAAACATTCTTACTATTTTACATAATATGGGTTAAAGAAATTTATACCCTTGATTGACTTTTTATAAAATGTTTATAAAATAATAGTTCCGTGATTTTCCATACAAGGTCCTTTTTTTAACCCTTTCGATAGAATTAAGGTAAGAACGAATTTTTTAACATATACGGTAGGTGAAACTATTTTCTTCCATTATAAAATCATCAAATATTACCTTACAAGATTATAAGAATATTTTGAAAGTAAATGTTTTATTTTATAATTATGTGACTTTTAAATGAATTCAAAATGAATATTTCAAGAATTTGTGATAGTTACTCTTTATCAATATCAGAATTTTAAACGTTTTAATGATTTAACTTTCTAAATATTTTAAATTAATTTCCATGTTTTCGAAATGACTTTAAGGATTTATTTATATGGACATTAATGTTTTCAAAGGATATTTCTTTTCAAAAGTATCAAAGTGGTATGGGACACTTCTA
Source organism: Viscum album (assembly GCA_963277665.1). NCBI lineage: Eukaryota > Viridiplantae > Streptophyta > Magnoliopsida > Santalales > Viscaceae > Viscum > Viscum album. Next base: position 1,736,736,431 of record OY728135.1, on the reverse strand, counting down.
TTCAAAAATCTCTTTAAAATTACTTCCTTTATAAATGATTGAATTTTAAATGATTTCAAAAAAAAGAGATATTTATCTCAAATAGTTTTGATTCCATCTATGTCAACATCCATTGATGCATTTTAATATTTTATGAAGTTGATTTATTATGATGAAAAACTTACTTATAGTATTGAAGGTTTTGTGACATGTTTGACTATGGATGTGTTACTTTTATATAATTCAAGGTTTATGGAGAATGTATTGACATTTCATATGCTTGTTTTAATATGAATGTTTATGTTATGTTTAATCCTTTTCATATGACGAATGAATTGGACATAGTAAGTGATTGGTGGAGCCCACGATAACCTCTCGATGTATTTGTAGGTCTAATGGGACAAACTAGTGTCTTGGCACAAGGCCTTGAAAAAATCATATTTGTAGTCTTGGCACAATGACTTGACTATTTGGTTTTGATAGTCTAGAATTATGCAATCAATCATTATGAATGTGGTTATTGATATTGTGTGTGATTATTTTACTAGTAGAATATCCATGTGAATAAGTAAATGGAATTATTTCTTTTTATATTTGCCATATTATGTTGATGTTCAAGTTTACAAGGCTTTTATTTTAGTTATACATTGACTTATTTGTTTATAATTATTTATGAATGTTTCCGCTATATTATTATCCTTATTGAGCATCTGAGCATACCCCTTTCAATGTTTTAATTTTTATGACGATGTGAAGAAGTATTTTATGAATGACATACAAGGATAGAATGAGGGGATATGAAGACAATATGTTGTTTTAGTTTTTATCACTTTATGATTAAATGTAATACTTAAGAATGTATCTAGTATTTCCAAGGCTACTAAAATAATCGGACTTTCAAGAATTGATCTTTTGTGATCATGCCAATTTTATGTAATACTGCACCGATTCTGGGTAACTGGGGTCAGGGAATTACATAATGAATATAATAACTTTTAGTTTTTATTTAGTACTAAAAAAATCATAATATTTGGACACATAAAAGTTTCATTTAAAATGGTACTGAGAATCAAATAATTTATCATATTGAATTTTCTGTAGTTTTACATCAAACATTCTTATGATTAATAACATATTCAGAAAATACTATTTATAATATAAGAAATAGGGTTTACACATAAAATATTGTATATAAAAAGTACATCAGACATTCTGTTATAATATAACTATTGATTTGAATGGTATCCAAGTCATCTAGAAAAAGTCAGAGAAATATGACAGTTTAAAAATCATGATGATCATTCAAAATATTCCTTTAAATACACATCATTTAAAACAATTTGGAACTATTTTATCATTATTTCATTTGAAATAATTTCAATGAGTGAGAGCTCTAATGCTTAAAAGAGTGAACTAATTTTCCTATGCACATGTAACATTTTTCTTTTTATTTTGTTAATCCTTATGACAAACCACTTGAATAATATCGAGAGACCATAAGGAAAGAAGTATGTATTATTTGATAATTGTATCGAGGGCTCGTGTGGATTTAGAGATAGAGAAACCCGTCATCGTATCGATTAATCACAGGGATAGTGAGGTGTTAGTGCTGATTATCGAATCTGGGGATCATGATGATAGAGGGATTTATCGATCCTTATATCAAGGTTTTCCATATTAAGGGAATGATAGAATTTCCAATATGTATTAAACAAGGGAACATTATCATAGGTTATTGAATAATATATTATTTGGTAAAAATAGTTAGTTTATTCATTTGTATTACTTGTTTTATTATATGTATTTTATTTCTGATGCATGTAATATAATGTGATACATTTATATTCATATATATAAATATATTCTATTTGTTATATAATATTTTTTTAGGATACAATTGTTTTACTTTGTATTAATCTTCAAATATGATATTAATATAGTTATTATTCTACACACTTTAATATTGAATCATTACTTTTGTTTTACTCTAATTTATTGCAACTGTTGTGATTATGATTCTTTGTTGTATATAATCTTATGAAATCCTTTTCTTATATGAATATTATTAAACACTAATTATGTTAACACTTATTATGAATTACGATAATATATTCTGAATAAGATATAGTCAATTTTCCATTACAACATTTACAATACATATCAAAATCTACTTGATTACAATACTTTGATTTTCAGAACCAAGGGACATGTTCAATTACGATTGAATTACATAATAGTATTAATGAATACAACATGTTTAACCTCATTAAATTATGTTTTATTTATAGTTAAAAACAAATGTTTATTATCTTACAATTCACCTCCCCCTCTTGATGTTTTTCATATTTTTATACAGTATCATCCAATATTGAAATGGTTAGTTCCTCAAACATAGATCCTTTTAGTTTAATTTTAAAAAAATGGATATAAAATAGGAAAAATATAGGATAATAACCTGGATACCTAATTAATTGAAATTATTTTGTGTTTTGGAGACAAATAAGATAAAAGTTTCGCATATATTCATTTTAACACAAACAATCTCGATTTTAAAATGGGCCTGTTAAGGAAACCCATACATTGGTCTTCCTCTAGAAAAATTTTACCACAAATCCGAATACAATAAATAGAGGTTTTTTATTCTTATTCATAATAAATTTATTAATAAAAATTTTACATAATATCAACCAATTATTATTCCTTAATTCCTAAATATTAGTTTTTTTAGGTTAAAATTAATATTTCGATGTCAACTATTCTGTTTTCCTTATAAGCATTTATTTTGAGGTTTTTGTCTTTTATCATTGGTCCTTGGTTTATATCCTCTATAAGTTTGAACGATATAAAATAAAAAATTTTAATACAATTCTAGACTCCGTTTTTAATTTCATTGATCTTATTATGATGGCTCTCATGGAATAATTTAAAAGGACATATATAATTTTTTATACAATTTAATGAATTAATTTTATTAATGAACATATTATACATTTTAACTAAACTTTATCAATACATTACCCTAAATTAGTATTAATTATTTATTATTTCCAGTATTTATTTAAACTTAGAAATTCATGATGTACACATTATAACATTATTAATGTAGGTGGAAAACATACCACTAAAAATAAATGTCATAAGGATTGAATAAGTGTGAACATGTTATATTATAGTAATAATATCACTATCATAGAATATTAATGGTTTAAAAAAATGAAATTAAATTGATAATTTTAGTTAGATAATAGTTTTATGAAGAAGATATATAATAATTATTAAGAAGTGGATAATAATTTTATTGAAGTATTGAATCTATTATTAGAGAACCACGTTTAGATGAGGGATTTGAGACTTCATATAGTAACTGGAGGTTCCCAAACATGGGATAATATTTTGAGGGTGTTGATTAGTGCATGTATTGAAGAGAAAATTATAATTAATAGTATTTTGGATGTGGGTAGTGGGGGTCCATTTACAGTTCAGGGGGTTCTAAATATTCATTTATTAACATAAAAGAATTCTCATATTCAGGGAAAGTGGAACCAAAATTGAATAATATTTAAGATAAGATAATATATGGTTTTTAAATACCTAATATATACAGTCAAAAATATGTTGAGTTATATTTTATGATCTGATATCTTAATTTAACGTCTTCACCTAATGTTATAAATTAACATAGTATCAAACTTTTACCATATTATATTAATTTTACCTATAATACTGAAAATATCCATTTTACCTAATTATAATATAATTTTTCCAATAATAAATCCATTTTATTTTATTTAATTTCTAGTTAGGATAAATAATAATTTTAATATAATAAATGTACCACTCATAAAAACAATATATAAGGAAAATATATTTTTATGGTAAAAATCAGATTTATTATTTATGCTCAATAATTAATAATCATTGGATGAATGGTAATAATTTTTAATGTAAATGTAAAAAAATTAAGTTCACTATAATCATGATTTGATAGATTTCAGTTGGACTCTTAATATTAAAATTCATACAATTAATAAAACTATTTCTTTATAATTTATATCATTTAACAATTTTATTAATTTAATAAAATACATATATATTTCTTCTAACCAATATTTTTTTTCATTTATATTTGTTGTAATATTTTATTAAACAATTAAAATCACTATTTATAAATATCATATAAAAAATTTCTATTTTTGTAATAAAATAATCTTATCAATTATTAAATTTTTATTTTATTCTAGAGTTCTGATTTTAATTATTTTTTATTTATCACCAATTACTACAAAACCTGAATTTTTTTATTGTATGCATAGGTATCCAATAACAATATAGCGAATGGATATACATCTATTGGATATATTTCCAATGACAACGTATATAACAGGACTATTACAAATCTATAAATATTAATTCATACATCTCTAAAATCATTCACCCTATTAAATTATATCATTGTCAAAATGAAATGAGTATTTTAATTTTACATTATTTTTATAGTTGTAATTATATTTTTTATCATAATTTCAAAAAATAAGGATAATAATTTCTTTTTCATGGTATTATTGTTTAATCATGGATATATTCCACTAATACATTTACTAATATTTTTTCTTTTTTATTATTTTAATGTATAAATTCTAAATTTCATTATAATATTAAATCAAAAATATTTTATGAAGGTTCATTTTTGTCTATTGTTTGATGTGAAATAAGATATTCAATTCAATATTTATTTAATATGAAATTCATATGAAAATAAAATGGTGTTATAATATACCTCAAAGTGATCTGTATACAATAATGTTACAGAAATGAATCAGAAATATAACGTGATGTTTCTATCATTATCTATAACAATATGGAAATTGAATAATGTCACCATGGATTCTATCACATGTATTATTGATACATATAAATGAAAGATTCAATATGGTCTTGCTAGATATAAATAACAATATTGGTCTACTCGTCACCATATATGATGATTTATAAGTTAATTAACAAAATGATATATATGTCAAGGAAATGATGTAGTGTTCTGAGGAACTATTGGTGATCATATCGTATAAAGATCTACAGATCCCACATATTTTATAGGGGTGTATTCAATATAAATTGAACATAATGTTAAACCTTTTTATGACCAATCATCTAATGTGAAAATGTATATTAAGAAAGACAAAAGGGATTCCAAACAACCAAAGTATCCTGGGAAATGAATAGACTATGGGGGCCTGATTTAATGAAGGCCCAATGCATCTCCCATAATCAAATTGACTCCCTCAAGAGACAAGCTATTCAAATTATGAAAGATATTTCGGACATGACCATGAACTGTAATAGGGGTAAGGTAGTCGACAACATGATTATCGTTGCGCCAGGAATGCATAACTACGGTGTTGTTGCCGAGAATTCTCGGAAACTTACTGATGATGTAGAAGATTGACCATAGGATGGATCTAATGCTATGTAGAGAATTATGGAGGTGCATGGAATCATTTTCAACCTCTGAAAAATACAACCTCTTCTGTTAGCATAATCTTAGGCCATGGGTCATCGTCTTGGATTCTTCAGGAATGGATGAACCGTAACCCATACATCCTGAAAAACCCAGTAAAATAGAGTTGGTGGGATCTCAGATGACCCCTTCTCTGTGATGAACTCCCGAGACACATGATCCGTCGGTATTGTGTTTCATGCCCTTTGAGGGAGGGGACTAGGAAACCCAGATGCCTCTGTTCAAACTGGTACTAGGAAGGGTACAATGGTGAGACACTTGAAGTTTTCTAAGGGTGGGTGCCTCCCACTAGTTGGTGAAGTGGCTTTCCAAATCAAGGAGGAGGTTATTAATTCTGAAATTATTGGATTTTTCTGAGGCATGGCCTTCATCATGCTTACAAATGATTCTCACCTTTCAAATACACCAGCAACCTACATGCAGGACCATCGTGCGAGCCAGCCTGTCCATGCCCTTCTCTCCCGCACCATGGTTCCACTTCTCGAGGAAACGCAGGTCCACCATTTTTTGATCAGGAAGAGCGGTGATATCACCAAAATAAATCCAAAAAGTACTCTCACATTCACCTTCAATGAATATATGCGTCACAGAATCCTCTCTATGTTGATAGTGACAAGGGAATCTCGAGGACATAGAAATTACATAACCATTGATATTGTCATTATATGGAATACCTTTATTCCTTATCCCCCCAAGTGAGGATGTTTTATTTCTCTAGTATGCCTCGAGGTAAGAGGGTCTGACTTAAGTGATCTGTCTGGTCATGCATCACCTTGGAACACCGGTAATCTTTTGCTTATAAATCCCCCATGGTAGAGGGAGTAAAGACGTATTTGTCTGGATCCATGCATAGTTCAATGAGATTTAAATTATCGTTTAGATCATCATCAAAGACACCCTTGATAAAAGGAGGTTAGCGGCTGGCCTACCTGAAGGAGATATCGAAAACATGGAATCCCAGGAAACCAAGGGGGCTCCCAGCCTAGTTGTGGTGCCAATAGGATATTTACACCTTTTCTATGATCCACCGAACAAGGGGTTGGATGGCCGTTATTAGATGGGAGATCTCAGACTATAGCAGGGAGTCTTAGCTCTCAGACTGCGTTGAAATTCAAAAATGGGGATTGTGCATGGTGGTCCCCCGGAGCGTGTGTTGTTCAAGCACTTCCAATGCATGTTTTCCATGCATGAATGACAGGGTATTAGTGAGGTTTAAAACATTTATTCCACCTTACCCTTCCAGATGTGCCACCCTACTCTAGGAGTTCCAGGGGAGCCTCCCTTCCACAGTAGTATCGCAAATTAATCTAGCCAGAAGCTTCTCAATTCTGTTAATTGTACCTTTTGGGACTTTAATGACTGAGAGGGAATGGATAGATGTGGCGATTGGGACACTGTTAACCAGTGCAATCCAACACCCATGGATAAATATCTAATCTTCCAGTTGAGAATCTGGTCTATGATTCTGCTGGTCTAGAAATCAAAGTCCCTAATCCAGATCCTACATGAGGAAATAGGAGCCCCCAAAGTACTCCAAGGGAAAGGACCCTCTTTTCATGTCATGGCTCTGTTGCACATAGGTGATTCGGCCAGGAAAGCATCTGTTTGAAATGAGGAAGTCACTTTATAAATTTTTTATGACATTTTTATGTCCTATAACCACTATTAATATGGAAAATATCAAGGGACTATCCATAAAAATGATTATATTTTGAGATATTTCATAATGGATTTTAAATGATATTTTGATACAAAATATGAGACTGGTTAAATTATCATATAATAATACTTTATTGAATTCATTTATATTAATCTATATCAGTATTTATATAAGAGATAAAAAATCCAATGTTTTGGTTAGAATTTTCGTAATAGAAGCTACAACAACTCGTACATGAACATGAAATGGAAATAAAGGATCAATCTAATTACTGACACATCAAATCATCATTGATTGGATGGAATAGATGCACCAGTAGTCTCTAAATATTCTTGTTTTTTTTGTTATATATAAATTATTACGTTAAATATCTACCTAAAATTATTCCATGTTATTTTCAAATATCTAAAATCTGTACTCTATTTGGATTATCCCCATCAAGATCTTGGATGATATATGAGATGTGGAATATTGAATTTGTATTCCCACAGACCACACTCAAATGAATAATGTCTTCCAAATATCTCTCAATAGGAAGTAAGTAAAAGATACCTAAAAACTAATAAATCTAGAAGTGGTAAAAATAAAACAATACATCAAGTAAAAGTAATTTTTATAGAAGATAATGGAACCAAAATATAGGGTTTATAAAATTTAATCTCACTTGTATATGTACATTATTGAAACTATATATATAAAGTGGACAAATGGAAAATATAAGATGAAATGAAATATAAAGAACCCATTTATTATTTTATGGGGAGATAATTATAGATTTTATGGATGAGATTTTAAAATGGAGAATAATATAATGACCCTGAATTTTCTAGATAAAATTTATCTCCAAAGGACATTTATATGTCATATATAGACATTTAATATAGAATAGTATAAATCAAAATCAGTATATAATAAAAAAAACTATTATATCCCATCATGATATAACATTAAATATAATAGATAAATAAATTCCACAGAATAAAAAATAGTATAATAGTAAAATAAAAACATTCGAAAACATTACTACAATTTGGAAATCTATATGATCATAATCTCTTAGAAATATCATAGATACAGAGTATAATTTTGAATAAAATTAATACATTATAATCATGATTGTATTTGTTTAAAGGTCTTATAAAACATTGATAGAAAAATAAATTAGCGATGAATAAAGAAAATGATAGGAATTCATATAACGCACATAGTAAATATGATCATTTTAAAAGTAACCTAACCATTTGAAAAATGACCAAGACATTAGAAATGTATATTTATCATTGGAAAAATAAAATTAATGCTATGTAATATTAATCTTGACTAAAATAATTATATATAACAAATATAATTCAATTATATGGAAAAACATTTACACCCCAAAAGTCCACCTGATTTATTCAAACCTTGATGAGATCAACCATACAAGAATACCAGAAAATAAATAAAAAAGACAAAAAGTAAGGCAGAATGATGAGATGAAGACATAGTGAATATGATCTTGAAACCCACATGTAAGATGATTAAACTCACTAGGGTGGTTAATACCTCCCCATCATTTATTTAATTATCATATGTTGAATGATAATTAGATATCATATTTCATTATCTTCACATGCGAGAGATAATAGTACCCTCTTCAATATTTGTTATTGTTGCATGGAAGAGTTAGGAGACTAACATGTGGTTTAAATACGTGTTATTTAAAAATAAGAAAATAATGAAAGAATGAAGTTAAATACAATAAAGACGTATAAACCTATAATGGTATAAAATTATACCAAACAAAAACTCATTTTCCTTTGATATAATAGTTGTTTCATGATAAAAATTTCAATCAAATCCCATCACCACTAAGCTATGCTAATTGCAGACTACACCTCATCTTGAAAAATTATTGAATTAGAAAAAAATAGTAGTATTCATTTTGAGCCCATAAAATTGAGGGTTACATCCAATAATGTTCCATATTTCTACTTATATCTGTATATTACTCAATAAGACGACCTCAAACTATAGAGATTGGATGAAACCCATCAATTAAACTCCATTAATATTAATATCTCAATCATGGATGGTTTTGGTGACACTTTTCATCCAGAAATTGATATATTGTAAACATGTTACAATCACGAACTCATTATAAATCTAGAAAAATATTCATCACATGACCAAAAATATTTAAATATGGTGCATCCCTATTTGGTTGATTCATTTAGTAATGAACCATGAGCTAAAAATAACATCAATGGAATCCATAATGGCAGTCAGATCCATGATGCTACTAAAGAAGTAATATAGACCCAATACACATAATAATTTGTTGAATTTATTTTTAATGTATTTAAATTAATTGGATATAATATTATATTTATATTCTAAAAAAATACTACTAATAAAGAACACTACATCACAACATATTGAAATCCCTTTGATTAACCAAATAAGGATGCTCATTTCGATGTTAATAAAATTGATCAACATAAGGTAACACTATATAAACTTCATAATTAGAATCATATTGAATATATAAAATGTATATTTGGGGAATATTAAATTAGTACTATTTAAACAAGCTTGTTTATATTTTTTATATGGTAGAAAAATGTCTTTGTAAATATATATTTTATCATAATCCATCATCGTCTGAATGAAATTCATATTAAAAAATTACACCCTTACTATAATTTCCACTATGGGAACCCTATAATGTGAAATTTAATCCCAGACCATTGATCCTTTCAAAAATAAATATCACTAATACCCTTGATCCAATGAACATGACCAGTGTTGTATAGAATAATTGACAACATATAGTTCTAGATTTAAGAATTTTGGCTTCCATTACCCCTTACAACTGAATCAAATAAATTAACATGGGATTTTCAAATAAATAATTCAACAAGATATAATCCAACAATAAAATATCAGTCAACATTTACCTGAGGATATTTGAATATTTATTACAAACCATGAAGATTACTGCAACCATTCCTTGAAGGGAAAGATAGTGATTTTTTACCAGCCTAGTGAAAATATTTGACCCGAACACTTCTCTAATTAAAATATAATAACATAATATAAAATACATTAGTCAACAATATATCAACCACTATAATGGAATATAATTAGACATGCATATAATTATGGATAAATTTCATTAAATTGATCCTAAAAAAATAAAACATATTAGATCATTCATTTAATTCTGAATTTGTTTGGAAAAATTTAAATTAATTCAATCAAAATGAATGAATTACACATTACAATATATAAATGTACGTCCACCATACATGAATGGAATATATCTAATTCTAATACATAACCACCTCTCAATGATTTAATTCTTCATGTGTCATTATATAAAAAACCTTATAAATTCTCTTATATGAGCCTATATTCTAACCACTCGATAATCCATATGTTTTAAAAAGGTCAATGAATTTGGAAGTAGATTTTTATTTTATATTTATGAAGTATTTTAGGTTATCCACTATGATTAGAGGTGATATATCTAATTAACCATTTATTCAAATAACATGCCTCAAAACCCCTTATATATTGATAAATTTATTTTCCAATTAAACTCATCTTGACAAATAGTTAATGTAGTTGTGGAATGAGGATCACCATTTCTAAGGCGTCCTAGAAACTAGAAATTTCTAGAAAATATTACAATTAGGGACATTGATATCTCTGCTAAAAATATAATTTAATATGAAATAACTATCCTGGTAATTGATATATGTTATTCTCAAGTCTAAAAAGTATGCCACAATCCATATTTTCAAATATCTCTCTATGCAAATTTTAATTATTATAATAAACCCACCCCGAAATTTTATGATCCATATATCCACCATAATTTCATTTTCCATACCAAATTCCCCTTAAATTATCCTTATAAAGTCAAAACCATGTTCTTATTCCAAACAAATATAACGATGTTACAGATAAAACCAATCATCAAAAAATTTAGTGATATAATTTTAATAATAATTATATCGAATTATTTTTTGGATGTGTTAAAAGATATATGGGTGCATAATTTTAAGATGAAGAACCAATTTCATGTCTACCATGAACATGTAAATAATATCACCAATCTAAAATACACCACAATAATCACAACATATTTGTTGTTGATATATCATGAAAATAATAAAATGAGTCTAGAAAACCATCGATTCATGAGTACTCTCTAAACTCATGTTTTTAATTACTTTATGAATGTCATATTCATTGAGTAATCAATAAATTACTATTTATTGTAGTTAATTAATAACGGTTTAATTAATAATAATAAAAAATTACATATCTTCATCATTTCTATAATATAACTTCCATAATAAATATTAAAATCATGTAAACTCAATGAATGTATAAGAGTAAATTTCCAATATTGTATGATTCAAACTTTTTTTAAATACAATTTTTTTATTAATAAATAGATATTAAAATAATATATTCTTGGAAATTTATTTCAAAATATTAATTTTATTCCTCGAATATGTAAAATAATATTTCATTAAACAATTTTTTATTTGAAAAAATGATTGTTTGGGTGAATAGTAAATATATTGTTTATCAGAAATTATATTTTTTATAAAATAATATTGATGTAATAATGGATTAAATAATTATAAAATTATTATTTCAACCTAATTTATTTGAATAATATAAAAAATATATTTTAAAAAATTTAAAATAAATTTATAAATCAAAATTGTAAATTTTAAATTCTAAAATGTTACTTTATTCATTAAAAAACTCTTTTTTCTCTATATTTTATAATTTATTATAAAATTTTACTTATATGATGGAAAGGTATAAAATAAATAAGAAAATTTATTTCTATATATATAATATTCATATTATAAAAAAATTTACACATATTCAAAGACATGGTCTTGATATCATATTCCGTTCAAAATTATAATAATAATACTCATCACTATAGTGTATAAATAAATTCTATTACCATCATCGAAAATAACATAAAAAAGAAAAATATTTTACTAATATTTTAACAAATTAACCTATTAACACTTAAATAATACTTAGATATAGTTTACAGTCACAAAAATCCTAGCTTCAATGTTATTAGTGTCTCACTAATGGAAATACATCAAGGATGAATAAAATTTCCAGCCTATTCCTTTGATTTTTTCTCATTGTAATATCCAATTAATAATTTTTCATCAAAAAACATCCTATAAAATTGATTAATTTGAATATTTATATGATATTAATGGCATCATTCTTCAATAAAATTTAAATTTCTAATATGTGCATATATATATTATCTATCGCTCCCCCCCCCCTTGAAATATCATGTTTATGGTTGGTTTGAGAACCTACAAGGACAATATTAATTATGAGTTTTTCATCACCTTCATAGATGGATAATGTATCTTATATAGAGTATATATATTTTTTATTTAAATATATTTTTTACTATTCTATAGGAAATATAACTACGGTAAAATAAAAATGGTAAAGAACATAAATTTAAAAAATTTAATAATTCGAACAAACAAGTTAGAGTTACTTTCAATCAATTAATAAAAGTTAGTAAAGGACATAAAATAATAACAAATAATCAATAATAAACCTAATGAATGTAACATAATTTTTAAAAAAAAATTAATAAATATATGACTGTTATATTAATAGTCACATCATGGAAAAGAAAAAAATGGTCCTTAGGTAATAGAGCTTCTCAACTATATATTTTTATTTTGAATTTATACTCAATTATATCTCCACATTACTATATATTTCTTCAATATTTGTATAAAAAATTTTCTAAATGTCCTTATTTCATTTTCTCTTTCCTTATTCTAGGGTTATACATATATTTATTTCTATTAGACAGATTCATTTCCACTACATGTTATGTTGATAATGACATAGTTATTTTACAAACACTTTGTATCCATTTTTTATTTTTAATAAGTTATAGAAATTAGAACGATAAATAATAATTCATTTTATTCATATTTTTGGAAAATTAAATCTTATTCATTGATATTTCCTTTACAACATTATTATTATACTCATTCTATTATCATGGGTTTATATAATGTTTATACATTATATGTTTTACATTTCAATGATCCTGACATGATTTTGAATGTAATATGAAATTCTGAGTAGGACCACAAATATATAAACCTACCAGGTTTTTGGTAATGAATTATATCTCATGTAATGATTATTCATACACAATGATTTATTTAACATTTTATACAATGATAAAAAATGATTTGATATAGTTTTATTTATTCAATTTGATATTATGTATTGGTAGTAATCCTTAACTTATTTTTGTAATGTAATTCTATTATGAAAATATAAAAATTCATTTATCATATATATATTTTTATAAATATTATTATCATAGTCCAATTATGAGATTATTATTATTATGCTCATGCATTCACTAATGTTAAAGTATTTTTATTCTTCACTATAATTATTACCCAAATTATATGTATTTTTTTCAGCCTTTATTTAATGTATGAAAACATGTGATCACATGTATTAATATTATAATATAAGTTTATTGGATTACATTTTGATGTATTTAATTAATTCTTAAGATTCTATGTGATAATCATTTATAGAAGGACAATTTATTAATAAATTATACAAAACTCTTTTTTGGATGTGTATATATGTATTAAAAATTGTATAATATTATTTTATATATTGTATGAATAAATATACTTGGATCTATTGCTAGGTTTAACTAATGAGTTAATGAAGATAAATAAAAAAGACTACTTAAGGTAAACATCAGGATTCGAAAAGTTAAATAATTATCATTCATTGATTTATATAAACGATTTGTTTATCAATGTTTCATTGATATATGTTTTGTTCAATCCAATTTTATATATTAAAATTTTAGGAACAAGGGATAACAAGTCCAAAAAATCATTGTGATGGAAAAATCAATGTACATATGAATTATATTCTAAATAAATTGTGAGATGGAGTTCAAAACGTCTTGGTGGTAATTAAAATCATTTTATAGTTTAGGAATAGTAAAATAAACAATCTACAATGTTCACCTTCAAATAAAATTGATAAATTATCCATTAAAGACATTATTTGAAAATACCCACCTTTATTTAGTGGATATTTATATCCACCTATTGCGGAAATGTGGATAAACTACCTATAAAAGATATTTTCTATGATTAATTATTGTATGACAGATAATCATTCACATACCATCTACATTTTAGATAGAGAAGCTATTCAACATCGATATTGATCAAGAATGTGAATCTTCAGGATGATGTTTAATTAATGGAGTGGAATATATTCATGATGATATTTTATAACAAGTATTTTCCTCATACCCATCATCTAAAAATTGATAGAGATAATATCCTAGACCTCAAGAAAAATGATAATTTATATATTTTGATGTATGAGGATAATTTTATAGAGATTTCAATTAATGCCACTTGTCTTGTCATCAAACAACATAGAAAATAATTAATCTATTTAGTCTCTTAAATTAACATATCTCAATATATATAGTTTTTCATGACATTGGGAGTCAATAATAAGTTTTATGATTTCTTCTCAAAGTATATATTGAGTGTGGGGAATGGTCCCATGAATATGAAGACAGGAAATAATGATGTAATTATATACTGGAGGATTGAATGATAAAGAAAATAAATTTAGGCAAATTCATAAACACAAATGTTAAATATGTTATAAGAATAACATTGAAAAATTATAAAGGGGAATTGGGTAATTCTTAAACTAACAAAAGAGAATTCGTTGAGTGAAATATTTTAGGACCATTAAAATTCCACTCAATATAATAGATTAAAGGATATCTCTACTAAAATATTCACCAATATTCTAATTCGTTGAATGTAATGAACTCTATTAGTAAGAAATATAGTTTAAAAAATAGTTGGACATCAATAATAATAGACATTTACAGCAACCAAATCCAATAGAATAAGGGATTATGACATCACCACCCCAGATTTGTATCAATAAAATTACATTATAAATGGGTACACACACTATTAATTCATGAACATAAAATAAATTATTTGATTATGAATAATTATATTCCATAAAATCGGGAATTGTTTCTAGAAATATTGAACCACATATATTATTCAATTATATCGAGATATTAGTGAACATATATAGTGGTGTAATTATTGCAGCTGAATTTTTTGAAAATTCCATAATTATTCATTATTAGAAAATTCTTCTTAAAATTTCATAATTATTACTTTTAAATATTTGATACTCTACTAGGAAAACAATAGCTATATTTAAATAGATATATATCATATATTAATAAAATATCATTAATTTATATAATTTAGATCATTCCATAATCCTATTAAAATTTAAGTAGGATCATTAATCATCTTAAGAAATTTTTCATAAATGTAGGTATTGATACCCAATGAAGCCGCCTATTAATATCTAGTGGTTAGGAAAAAGTAAATTTTTAATTTTATGGAAATTAATATTATAAAGAAATATAGTAAACTCTTCCATAACGAAGTTCTTGGAATTACCCTAGGTTATTATGTGGAGTTCTCAATAGAATATATATCTAGGGTGACATCTATATCAAAGAGTTCCTATTAAATAGAATCATAAAAACTGTTGGAGTTAATGAAGAAAAAAAATTAGGTATAGGGGTTATATACCCTAGTGCATCATGTTGTTGTTAACTTGTGTTCACTAATAAGAATAAATATGGGTTAATATGACATAGAATCAGTTACGTACATCTCATCAATGTCTACATATAAAACAAGTATACACTACCATAGATTGATCTATTGTTTGATCAAATTAATTGATCCAAATACATAATAGAAGTTTAATTTTCTTCTATATATAATTAACAAAGGGTAAATAGAGATATAATTAAATAAAAAAATATAATTTACTTATTTTATGAGAGCATAGTGATGTCAATAGGAGAAAATGAAACAAAAATATTCCTTTTTTTAATATATCCAATAAACACTATGTGAATAATTTTTTTGGAGAACATTATTAATGTTATTCATATATATTCCAAGATTAAAAATTCATAGTTAGACTATCTAATAATATATTTTAAATTTTTTAATATGAGTATACCTTTATTGCTAAGTTCATATCATGTGATTTTTTTGTATTGTGTGTTTGTTTCGCAGTTCCATGAAACTTTTGTTCTAGTTTTATGAATCACTATTTCCAGGCGGCTTCCATTGGATTTATTCATGGAACCGAAAACATCCAATATTTATTTATCCGAGTTGGACATACTTTCTAATGGTAGGTGTTCGTTATGTATGAAATTAATGATAATTAAGAATGTGCATTGGTCGGGAGGATGGGAGGTTGGACTCATCACACCCATTTGGGGGAATTGTTGTCTACTCCAGGACTCTCTTTGTAAATTTAAAAATTTTCCATGGATCATTATTAATTTACCAAGTATTTCATATGTATCCCTATGAATTTATAATCACTTATTAACATGTGTAATATTATATAATCATATGTATGTATTCATGGTTCTTCATTAATGGAAATATCTGTATGTATTTGAGGTTTTCCATCAATTGTATCCTCTAATATACTGCATAGAGATTCTTTTAATCGTCATGATGATGATACTAGTTTTTTAATCCACTAAGTGGGGAACTCTTGAATTTTATTGACAACTAGGAGGATGAAGCATTAGTTTGATTTTGTGATTGTGCCTATAATATAGGATTAACTATTAATCCCTATGAAAGGAATCCCAACCCTTGTAGTTTGGTGCCATTGAATGGTGCACATCAAACAATTCAATGTCATGTGATAAGGACCTCTAAGAGGGAGGTGATTAGTAGAAACTAAGTGTGGGACTTATGCTGTAGTAGCCCTAGGAACATGGAAAGAATATGGGTTTCTAAGTAGGATCACACCCTATTGTAAATATGGACCAAGGAGAACATTGTTGATTTTAAGTGTTGGGTTTGAACCACAATGAGGCTTCATACGTATCCAATATAAATGGGAATAAAATACCACGTAGTTTGATATGTCTCATAGGATGGTATGGTACTTTTAGAGAGAATAGATTAGGAATACTTCTATAAAAGGATGACTTGATGAGTTGGGTATTTTAATTTGGGGATTATTCTTGAGGTGGATGCTCGGATTAGGGGAATTAGGTTTGGATTCATGAGGAGGATGTCCAATGAGCTCGGTCCCTGAGAAGGATTCCTATGTATCCAAATTATGATGGGAATCAGAATTCATGTAGTTTATTCCAATGAGTGTTTGTGCACATGTTGTAACCATCACGAATATCTAAGCCTACGTGATTCATGATCGGTGTGAGAAAAAAGTGGATTTTAATGTTTGAAAAATGACACTTCACACATTTCCTCCTCCATTGATGGAAGGTGGAACACTGACCACGGAAGAGGGTGAGGAGACAAACCTTCTCTTTGTTCTAATTACATTGGACATGGGTCCAATGTTAGTAGGAAGGGAGGATGGTTAGAGGCTTATACCAGGATGGTTGCCTTTGAGGTTTTAGTTGGGGCTTACTCTTAAAGAGGATTCCCATAAGTGAATGGATGGTGCTAACGCCTAATTAGGGTCCCCATTTATGAATTTTTTGGGGCTTACTCTTAAGGAGGATGCACATTTTTAGTTTAACTTGGAATAGGTGTCAGGTGATGAAGTTTGAGAAGTTTCTTAAGGATTGTATCAACTAAATGTACTCGAGGAATCCATAAGGAGAGTCCAAACTCATAACATGTGAAAGGAACCAAGAGGAGTAAGTCAACTCAAGGAATTTCATTAAGTGTGATGGAATGTCTCAGATCATGGTATTAATTGTTCTGAAGTTGGGCCACATAAAGGGAGTAATGTAAATTTCCATTGACCGAATACAAAATGTTCATGGTGCACCTCTCCATTTTTAATGTGGGTCAGTAAAAGAAGTGAAGTGATAGGCCGGGAGGGCCGAGACCGCATCCCGACATTGAGCCCAATCCAAGGTGTGTGGGTGCATCCCCCATGATAGGGACCAATGGGGCTTCATAGGTGCTCCTCCAAGGTTCTTCCCATAGTTGATATTCATAGCTCCCCCACGTAGTTACTTCACACAGGTGTGTTGCGTAGTGGTTTCACATAGGTGTTCCGCACAGATCATGTGTTCTAGAACTTTTATGGAATTTGAACCATGTTTCCCCTTTAAGTATATCTTCTCTCATGTTTTAGAGAGATACCTGAGAATATTTGGGGGATCTTGGTGAAATATCTACTCAATGGGATCTTGGGGACTTCATCCATCTTTTTCCGTCTTTGAAATGGGGAGCCCAAGGGTTCTATTTATTGGCATGCAGGATAACCTAGGAAAAATAATATTGTCAGTGTAGATCCACCATGAAGGTCCATTGTGTAGTTGTTCTACGTAGGGGTGTGAAAATTCATTTTCCTTTTAGGTCCTCTGTGTAGGGCCTCTGTATAGGTCCTACGTGTAGGTCTTCTATGTATGTCCCTTTGTAATATTTTTTCGCCTTCCAAGTGGCATAATTTGTGATTCGTATGTCCGTTTGGGTTATGTGACAAGTCAAATTGAAGTTCTTGAAATGATCAACACTTATTGGGATCGTAACTACACCATTTATTCTCCTAAAAAATTCAAAAATTGAATTTAATGTGTCAAAACCTTTTCATCATCGATCATGGACATCCACTACATACTCCAAGATGGGTGAATCATTCCACATATTCATTGGGTATGCAGTAGTATTTTGACACATATAAATCCATCATCCATCTTCTTTTTTCATGATGAAAACATCTTTACTCATACATGACATTTGTTGTCTATGTGAGAATCATAACTTCACTCTACGGAAACATGCATGGAACACATTTCATGGTGTCTACAATGATACATTATTGGAGAATGTGATAAAAAGTGGTGGAGTGTCTATGGACCCTTAAATGATTAAGGTAATTAAGGAATAAGCTTGTCAAATAAGAAAAAAAAGGATCTTTTGTTTTATTTGATTATATTTTCACTACAGAACCTTTGTGTAATTAGTTTTAGTATGTTCTCCCCACTAACAAGGTTAACATTAAATGGGACAAAATATGTCTTGATCAAAGAATGTTAACTGAGATTCAAATAATTCAATAACAGTATATTTATTACACCGGTATCCTCAGTACTATTTAGTTAAAAAATTTCTATGATATAACTAAATACATTAATGAAATCCTCATGTTCTGCACACATGAAAAATGATATATAAATACAATATAACTCAATATAAATGAAAATTTGTATATAGAATTAATTGACACATGATTTTTAAATTTTAGGTAAAATATTTCAATAAAATATTTGGAGGCATCACTTAAATGGATAAGAGTGTGACATATAGACATATAACATGATTTTATTGAATATATTAAAAATAAATAAGTTGAAAATGAATCAGTGAATATTGATACATTTAATCAATGATTATTATGGAATGATACTTCACAATATATGGATGGTGAATATTATTTTTGATTCTTTGAAATGGGTGAATCATACTACTCTATATATGATGTGGATTGTGAAATACCCCATATCCATGGAAATAAAAAGGAAGGATATTGAAATAATAAAGGAGGAGATGAAATCCTAACAGACCAAAAATATTTCTGTATATTATATCAACGAAAAAATAAAGGATGTGTAAAGGAATTATTCCAATATTCAACATAAGGGAAGAAAAACTAATGAAGGGATGTATAATAATTTAAATTCAAATAATGATCGATTCATTCAACTTGGAACTAGTTTTTTGGTTCATAAAAATATTGATAAATAATGAGTTATTAGATTTTACACAGAGATAATTTTTATACATCCACCAATATAGTACAAATATGTACTTTCATTTATATAGTACTTCTAGTAGGATAACATAACAATTTTAATTATAATTTATACCCCAATATTCTGGGTAGTACATCTAGTTATGGTAGAGAAAGATAAATACACTTGGATTATTTAACCATTTCCTATACTAACAAGAATATAAGACAACATCAACACGAATATTTTCAAAAGTATATTTAATACCACTAAAGGAAAAAATTCCATATCAATTAAGTTGGTTTAACTAAAAATGGATCATTTATTAATCAGCATATAGTTTTTTATCCAATCAATCATCACTCAAGGATATATTTCACGAATTCTATGAGATTTTATCAGTACTAAATTTCAATCATATCTGATCAATATCCAAAGTTTACCACTAAATAATATTAGAGTATTTAATATTCCTTTAACAAGGAGTTGGAATTCAATATATCTTATCACACCAAGAATGATGGTTAATTTGAATGAATTATCGAAATATTTGAAAACGTATTGATAACATAATTGATGAATTCCAAATGATGAAATAATCAACATATTCCAATGGTTATGTAATTATAGAACAAAATTGACCACTAATGTAACACTTAATAATTTTTATAAATAATAAAAGCTTGATTATTTAATATGAAATACCATGTGTTACGAAAATTGTAATATATTGAATAAATATTTTTCAAATGTGATCTTTATAAACTATCCATTTAATTTGTGGGTAAGAATATTAGTAAATTATTTATGAAATACATGTATAATTTTCAAAACCAATGTAAAATGTGTTCATTAATTGTAATGAAATAAGAACTAATTCATCTAGTGGAGTCATTATATTCTTAAAAAAATAATTTACTTATACACGTTTTTAGTGCATTTTGTGTGTGGAAATTTTAATTAATTTGGGACACTTTGAAATTTTATTTTATAATCATAACATAATTTTTCAAATAAAAATATAAAATTTCATTTCATATGATAGTTTAGGATTTTTCAAATAACATTAATTTTATAGTGAATAATGAAAATTTTGGATTTCTAAATACTATCATTTCTTTTCATTTAATCATGTAACATAAAAGAATCATTATATTTGTGATTTAGTCTAAATGTGAAAGATGGACTTTTTTTAATAATTACATAATTACTTCCACATTAACATTCATATATTATTATTTTTGGGATTAGTTTCTTTTTGTGCATAAAAATTTATTTTTCAAAAAATTGTTTTATGTATAATTTTACAAATTTATATTAAAATTTATTCTACCAATTATAGTAATTTATTTTTGAAAATTGGAAAAACCATTGAAATCTCTTAGCTCAGATTCATTAAATATTTACCATATATTTTTGGTCATTATGAAATGTTATTGTGGTAAATATTTTTCACCTCAGTTAGGGTAAAATGCATTAACCATGGATAAAACCACAAAATAAGGTCACAAAATCAACACAAAACATTTCTTAACTTCGTTATATTTGATAAATTTGACTATAGAAAACCCAAATTATAACATAAATATTTTTTTGTTCCATTTCCCTAAAAAATGACAGTTATATTATTTTATGTCAATAAATCATCACAATGTCTCACTCTCATGTTTAGAGACACTAAACTATGTAGATAAGGATAAAAATTAGAAAATTTATCTTATAAATTTTTATTTTAAATAAGAATTAATATTTTTTATTATAGAAGTATAATTTTATTTATTAGTTATGAAATAATTACCTTAAATGCTTATATAATTCCAACACAGTTTAGGTGAATGTAGTGTAAAAACATCTAAATGGTTATAAATTCACCAAAAGTAATTTTTATGGGTGTGTTATAGTGAAAAAAACTTAATATATAAATATAACATATTGAGGATATGTTAATGATTTTTATTCTAATTTAATTAATATATTTCTATCTCTAAATACAAATTAAATAAATTATGTCATAAATCAAATTAATGATATTTTATGAAAATTAATATTATATTAAATTATTTAAAAATAAAAAAAACATTTATAGTGGACAATTAGGATGTGATATTGTATGAAATATGATCCCTTTTTCTTTTAGGATATAATGTTTTCCTTATATGTAATATTATGACTCTTACATATTATAAAAGCCATTACCATGTTTAAGGATAAAAATGGTTAACCAAAGTGTCAACCCATAATAAGTGTATTATACATATATCTAAACCAATATAAATCTGAATGGAGGACTATAAAAATATTTTTTTCTTTTTATCTTTGATATCTATTTATTATGCATCAATGTTACTATCGATTCAACATATTATTCATAAATTTATAACCATGTATTTAAAATTAAAATACATTTGATTAAAGTATTAGTCTTAATAAATTATAATACTCTATTTATTAGAATGTTTTGAAGAAATATATATTTCATGGTATAGGAATATCAATTTATTTGATAGAAAAAATAATTATTTGTTGATGAATTGGTTTTAATTTTCCAATAGAATTTTAAATATATTTTCATATGAAGATTTATAAAATCACTAAAGTAAAAATATATATAAGTCTAAATGGATAAAATTATATAATGAAATTCAAAAAAAATTGGGATGAAAGAATATGTGTTTTCTAGATTTACATTTCATTTAATAAATAATAATGTGTTATATAATTTTCATGGGAAAAAAGTATTCCAATTTAGAAAATCTAATTACATCGTAATGATATATATAATAACAAGTATCGTGCAAACATGTTTTGGATTTAGAGTTGATGTTGGTTATTATGAATTTGTAACTTCAACCGAGATTCATGGAATATGGATATTGGAAATTTTTCTCTAAATAAGAGTTGTAATCAATGAGAAGAAGGAAACTTCATTATAGACTATGAAGTGTATCTTTAAAAAATTTATAACATCTAGTTACTTTTATAGTACATTATTGTAATATTTTGATATTATTTTTATTAATGTATATATTATAATATTATTAATAAATACCTTATGACCTTCTGTGTTTTTTAATTGACTATCTGGTCATGTTTGATATATTATTTCTAGGGATATGAAGATAGGGTCCTTTTAGATCTTTTTGATCAAGGGTTCCAGTGGATAGGGAAATAGAGTTCTTCACATATATGTCTTGAGGGTTTCCTTAATGAAGGAAAATACATATAATTTTGGTTAAAACTGTGGACATAGAAATTCTAGGTTATATACATCTTTCGTGACAAATGATAAATTGTAGATATATATTTTATAATATTTTTCACGTATTTATTTATAACATTATAAAGTATTCCTTGACATGTTTTTATAATTTATATTTTAAATTTCACAATTAGAGTGAAATGGTTTACTTATTAGGAACATTTATAAACAATTTTATATGTACATGTTATTTGTATAATTTATAATATAAATTTACGATGAAGGTTATGAGAAAAAAAGTTTTTCTTTATGTCATTAATGAATTATTTAACTTTTATTTTATAAAAAACAGCTAACCCCTCCCCTCCCACTTGTACCCATCATATTAAACTTTGACCCAATATCTCATATTAGAGAAATTTATACTTATTATCTTTCTACTTTATGAATTTTTTTATTAAGAAATATTGTAAAATGATATAAATTTAGTTACAAAATTCAATTTCTATGTTTTTTAGAAATTATTTTAACATTAGCATGAACTACTTTAAAGAGTGTATATCCTTTGTAAAAAGTATGAAGGATAGAATTTTATAACTCTTGAGAATATTAATTCTAAAATATGAATAATTTATGATATTTATAACTATGAATATTTGACTAATCAGATTAAATTATTTTCTATCAATATTTGGGTACATAAATTTGTAATTATAACTATACATTATTAGATTACATAAAAATTATGGTTCTACTTTTACTTATCTATTGATGTTAGAATAGAAGCTAAATTAAATAGTTATAACCACTTATTTATATTCTATGACATGAAATTCAATTATAAAATTTCATCTTTTGAGTATATGAATTGTATTTATAAGATGTTCTAAATGTATCATAGTAGTAATTCAGAAGTGAGAGAAACTAGTAGAGAAATTCTATAGATGATTATCAATTACTCAATTTAATACCCATAGAATATTTTTCATAAATGCATCATATATTCTAGAAAATGTTTTATATTTTATATTATATGGGTGATAATTATCTTATAGATGAAATTATTGTTGAAATTATAATTGATATTATTTCATGATTGTGGGAATATAATAGAATATCCATTATTTATATGAAGAAGACTAAGAATTTTTTATTAGATTAATTAATTATAATTTTTATGTGGTATGATGTAAAACACGAATGAGATGATTAAAAAATGGAGTATATTTTTCTTATAGTTTAATTTTTTCAATGATTTTATAATTTTCATATTGTATATCTATATATTTAATTAAAAACAATGATCATGTTGAAACATAGATTACTTCTTTAGAGTGGTTGATAATGAGTTAAGTAATCATCCTAGAAAAATGAGAAACATTACTGTAAATAAATATTTCATACATGAGAATAATAATAATTTTATATAAAAAATTCAGAAGAAGGACTGTTCTATAAGGATATATTGTTAGTTTAAGATTCATGATCATATAAGCCCATATTTATCCAATATTAATAGAATATATTGTAAGTATGGAAATTTTGAGATGAATGGTAAGATGTTTTATAAACATACGACTAATAAAAGTTTGAAAACCTCATAAACATGGAGTTCAAGTGGAGCTGATAGATTATTAGACAATTCCTCATATTGTTAATGTGATTTTGAGAAGAATATTGGTTTTCATTATAATATTCCAATGAATCAAAATTTATTCATGGAGAATGTATTTGGTGAATCCTTAAACAATATTACATTGAATGAAATCTATAACTATGAATAAAACAAATATAATTTTAAATAATGAAATAATGAATTTACAACACAATATAATATTACATTGTATATTTTGAAGAATATTCCCATGCTTCAAAACATATATGAAACTAAACTGTAACACTTATGAAAATCATGATTCTATAGAGGAAACTCATTCTAATACATATTTATGTATTTATACACATACGACTAAAATTTATAATCTTTCAAAATATATTGCGAAATATGATATTGATAAAACAATTATTTCAAATCTGATAGAAAAAAATATAAATCTAGTACTACATATATTAATAAGTAATATATATTTATATAATTACATTCAAAAATCCCATATGTGAAAAAGATACAATAGAAATTTACTACTCATAAATAATATTTTGATAGAAAGTATATAATGATTAAACCTAATATAAATGTATCTTGAATATGTTTTACTAATACAAAACCAAATTTTCAAAAAAAATATTTACTCCAATAAATTTCCCCATTTGAAGCTAAATTTTAAAGTGGATATAATTTAGTCAAATGTTCTTTAAATAATATTAAATAATTAGACATTCATAAAATAGAAATTTTCTATATATTTGAAAACTAATTAGCGTAATAAATTTAAAAAAATGTGTATTCCAAAAATATTATTTTCAAATAATGCTCTACCAAATAATTTTATTTTCCTATATACAACTCCTCATACATTCTAAAAAATAAAATTTTTACAAAAAATAGGTATATGGATACTGTATTTTACAGGGATGGGAATAGGAACAAGGATTTCTTCATGACGTTTATTAAAAAGAATTTTTGAATATATCATATTTGCTGATAATTCATAAGGATAAATTATGTTAATGGGTAATATTATTAATCTAATTAATACATTAATTGGAATTGTTTTATTTGTTCTAGGATCGAAGAGAGACCATATTATCATATGAAAATTATGTGATGATTGTTATCTTTTGAACTCAAGAATGATAAGTCAATTATTTAATGTTTAGAAGATATATATATATATAATTTTTTCCAACAATCATGAGAATGTGTATTTACAAGAAATAAAAGAACATAGCATCTAGGTCCTCCCTTGAAATTTTGTAATGAAAGATCAATATTTTTTGTGATATATACATTTAGGAAACTAAAATGATATAGATGTATCAAAAATCTCAAAAAAGGGTAGTTAGAGATCTTCTTATTCTCTATTTTATTCCATCTATAGTTTATGATCATTTTTAATATCGAAAGGAACGTAATTATATTTTTAAATATATAATGATGCTTCATGTTATGATGTGTTAATGTTAGGGAACATGGATTTACATGGTTCAATACAAAGTAGATGTATTGGTGAAAAATGCTATGTAAATGTTATAGTCAATTACTATTCTATATAAACATGGGTTTATTTTCTAGAAAAAAACATGAAATCCTCTTTATATTTTAAATAATTTATAACCTATGTTAAAAATGTAAAAAAATATACTTTTGGTAACAATTAATATTGATCAAGGTCGATAATTTCTATATTTTGATTTTGAATCTTTTTATAGAAAAAAGTTATATAACATATCTTGTCAACACATTGAAATCCAAAGAAAAATGTTGTAATTGATATAATAAATGTAATTCTTTAGGAAATTACTATGACCATGGTTTATGAATACTCAATTAATTAACCATTTTATGGATGAAAAAGTTATTAATTCCTACTATACTATAAATCATGTTTCAATAAGAACATTTATCAATACAACTCTATGTGAATTTTGAGCGATAACAAAAACAAAACATTCGTACATAAATGGTATATGATGAAAATTATTCATTCTAAAATCTAAATTTTATTTATATAAATTTTAACCAAAATCTATTAATGTAATATTTTTACGTTACTCTACAATATGTATTAATTATAGTTTTCTTGATAAAAATTCATGTACTGTTGAGGATAAAATGCATTTTAATTTTGATTGAAGTATTCCTTTCATTTTTAAAAAACCCAAACCAACATCCTCATAAGATATTTTAAAAACATACTATCAAACACTGTGGAAATTCTCTTATTATGAAAAAAAACTAGAAAACAATGTTTTGATTTTCTACCTAAAGAATAAATTATGCATGTTATTAAAGAACCCAATTTTACAACCCTAATATTTCTGTTAATCCTTAGGAATCTTCATTGTGATAATATTATTGGTGATAAATATCAGCGATTTAGAACTATAAATCTCATATGAAATGAAGCTAAACATCATGGATTTTTATCAAAATTTTAATTAGATACTTCTAATGGGTCATTAGTTTACTAATATTGGAAAAAATATATGCATGATTTATTGAATTAAAATTAATGGAAACATCATTGTAAATTATTTTAATTACCAAATGATTCATCGGTAATTGATGTAAAATGGGGTTTTGAAAATATTTTTGATTAATATGGAATCATTGTTAGAAGTTAAGAAATAATTATTTCAGAGGGTTTTAATCAAAAATAATTCAGTGAATATAAATAAATTTATTCTCTAGTAACTATACATGAATCTATCGATATACTTATAGATTTTGTAGAATTTGAAAATTTTAAACATTTTCATATGGATATAAAATGTTATTTCCATAATGGGTATGTATAGATGGACTATTATATAGATTTAACACATGGTTTTTAAAAAAATATTAGGATCATGTGTTTAGAGTTACCAAGGAACTTTATGAACTTCAAAATAACACAGAGCATAGTATATTATATTTCATTGTTTTTTACAAAACAATATCATTACGAGAGATTAGGGTACCTAGAATTTTAATAAAAAGGAATTAAAATACCATCATTGTTTAAATATATATTTATGACATTATATTTGGATCATCTCCAAAATCACTTACTTATTCTATTATGGATTTTATGAAATTAGGTTTATATATGAGCATGATGGTTGACCTTATATATTTTTATTGGTTTTCAATTATTTAATAATTGAGAAGGAATATTTATATATGGACATAAGTATATAAAATATATGAAAAATAAATTTGTATAGGAAAACACTAATAGTATAATAAATAAAATCATAATTTTAAATTAATTAAATCTTGATGAATCTGGGAAATGAGTTGATCAAAATATTTTTAGAGGGTTTATTATTTAATTACTATATATTATGACCAATAATCAATATATGATGTTTCCTCTTTGTTTATTTTAAATATATCATGATAATCCTAAATAATTTCATTACAGTTAATTAAAATTAATTTTTCCTTATCTTGATGTAATTATTGATCTTGCATTATTTTATTGATCTGGAAATATATTTGAACATAATATTCTTTCATATGAAATTTTGTGTGAATTAAAATTGGATAGAAATAATATATCTAAATTTTTTTATTTTCTAGGAAGAGAGTTTGTTTCATGGACCTATAATTAAAAAAATTCTGTAGAATATTCCATTGATGTATAAGATTATGTGGCATCTGGATTTTGGTGCACTCATGTTTTTTGGATGCAACACACAATAAATAATTTTAGCTTAAGTTATAGTAAAAATATATTTTTTTATGATTAAAAAAAGGTCAATTTAATTATATAAAAATCTAGAAAATCACTCATTATCCAATGAAATTGATACTAGACACCATTTCATCCTAGATCACACATAAAAATGAGATATCATATTATGTTTCATAGGAACAAAATTAGAAATTTATAATATTTTTAAAATACCAATTATCGCGTATAGATTATAATTTATTAAATAGATTCTAGAAATGGTAAAAATGGATAATTCATATATATATTGTTACATAAAACATCTCATTATTTTAATAAAATACTTAAAATATGGGGAATATATATTTTTTGATTCAAATATCATTCCCTCAAACATGTTTTTTTCAAAACAAATCATACAAAATATATTTTAAGAAATACTTTTTTACAATTTTTTGGTTAATAACTTTTTAAATTTGTCTAGATGAAATTTTTGATAAATGTTTTACTATGAAATTTCACATAAAATATTTTATGAAAATTAAAATAATAAATTTTTTAATGGAAATTTTTATACAAACATATGTAAGGAAATTTTATATTCAACAATATGTAACGAAATTCCTTTTCAAAAACATGTTTTATTATCATATTTTAGTTACAAAACTTGAGGAAGTAATTATATAAATGAAAATTTTGATACAAAAAAATTTTGTTTATTTTTTCATGTAAAATATATTTACATTGTAAAAGTTTCTAGAACATCATATTTTTAAATAATATTTTTATATAATGTTTAAAAATTCATAAACAAAAGTTAAATTTCAAAATATTTTATTTATACTTATGTATGTTTTATAATTTCTATATTTTTATCAGATCAATTGAATTTTACAAAATAATATATTTTATCATAAAAATATTAGACCGTTAATATATATATTTTCAATATAATGAGAACGATAGTTCATAAATATTTCGTTTATTTTTATACAGGAAATTGATTAAAATAAGGGATTTGATACCAATGATTAGATCGAGGGAAGCCAAACTATCCCTAAACAGAGGCTTTATATAAGAAAATGTTGTCATATTTTATCTCTCTCTACTTATCCCTACAATATGCTCTCTCATCTCAAGTTCACCTCCATTTGATATTTTTTGATTCATATGATTCTCAGTTATAACTAATTTATTCGTCACGAAATACCTATATTCTTCTAATAGTGAATTTAAGACTAATTAAAAATTTATGGTTTCGAAAGTATTATCTATTTATAAAGATATTTTTTATTTTCCATGTATAAGAATATTTGTGTAATCAGAGTGAAAATTTTGACCTTCCATGTTTGTAGATAGTAATGATTTTTTATTCATTTTTATATATTTTTCGAAGATGATGGATAAAAACTTGTGAATTTTTATCTATTTATTATTATCTAAAAAAATATAAATCATATAGCCAAGTAATTGAAATTTTATTTTGGTGGGGAAGTGAACATATATACATATATTTGTTCTAACAGGTTAAGAACTTTTGAGAAGGGTAATGCTAAAGCTTCCCTATTTCCACAAAAGGAAAAATATTGGATGTTATTATATCTCATTAGAGAAAATCATATTATTGCAATTTGGAATACTTTTCAATGATGGGGTATGGTGATAGAGACACCCTGAAATTCCATGATATATATGTCTTATATTTCCATTGAAATATGATGATTTTTACTATTGTGAAGTACATTTTAATTTTTATTGATATTGTGACGGGGGTTATACAAATGTGATGTTTATTTTGTGTCCAGTGTTTAACTAATATTTTTTGGGTATATATCACAATTGTTTTAAAAATTAAAAAAATCATCAATATTTTATGTGATAATATATCTATAATTTATGAAGATGTTATTCCAAAGATAATGTTAATTAATGATTTTCCTCAGAAAAAATTTCATGAAAATTTATTATATGTTTCTTTCTTTGAAGGGGTATACGTTTTTAAGCTATGTTTGATTAAAGGATGGATAAGTAGATATATACTAAAAAATCAGAAATAAACCAATGAAGATTTCATATGATGCTTTATTATATTTTATGAAGAAAAAGATGATATAAATCAAGGTGATCCACCTTCTAGGTTGAATAAATTAGTGGCATTGAATTTAAAGGAAAATACAAATTAAAATGTACTATAATATGATAATAATAAAGAGTAAATACAAAAATTAAAATAAATACAAGATTAATTGGGGTTTCATTAAAAAATATATGGTATTCAAGAAATGGTAGTGGATATTATGATAGGTAAATCCCTTTTTTATAAATTTCTAGATTTTTTTCATTCAAAAATTTTAGAACATTCTATAAAATTTTAAATTCCACCTTTCACTGTGGATAAATAAAATGTAGTACATATAATTTTTTATAAAAACAAAACACATAAATATAGTGATATTTCTCCGAATAATTTTCCAAGAAATAAGAGTTTAATGAAGAAATAATTTTTTTTCAATAATTTAATGATCAATTAATCAGTGATGAGTAATCATGGTATCAATTGGTTTCTATAACCCTGAATTCATTGAAGGCCGTTTATTTGAATATTAAAAATAAACAAATATATTTATAAATTGATATTCATTCTATAGTACATATTAATGGTAGAAAATGTGATTATAATAATGTTGTTGAGGATGGAAAAATTGTGATGATTCTTAAGATCTTAGTTAATGTGGTAATGCAGGTGAAAAGATGATTGGGATGTGTTAGATCTTTTTGATAATGGAAATAATGATAAAATTCTAGGAAATATTAATCATTTATAACATTTTGGAAACAATATCAAATAGGTTCATCTAATCCTATGTATTTTCTTCCTTCCAAATTTATTTATATAATAGAAATGAACGTAACTGTCTCAATGAATTTATTCCATTATGAGATGATATTATTGATTTTACCCATACATTTTGTAAAGATGAAAATATATTCAATTTATGATTAATATTTATAAAAATTAAAAATCAATGAAAAATAATCAATACATTGTTATTCGTAATTAAGAAAAATGCAATTCCATTAATGGAATAGATCATTATTGTTTCTGATTCACATTATGGGTAACTGAACCATCCTTCTTCCTAGAGGCTGACACACTTCTTTCTAGTCACCCACATTATCACATTCTAAAGGTTGGTTGGATTCAATCACTTCATTTAGTTTTGTCTTCTCATTTATCAAAATTGGATAGTGGGATATCATTTCATCCTTCCATGCATTCCTCTATAAACATCGTTTCCTATTATAGGTCACCATCATTGGTTTAAGTAATGATTTTGAAACTGGTTCTTGAGGGCACATCAATGAGGAAATGGGTTAATGTGAATGCATATATCATGAATCGAGAGAAAACTTTAGTCTGTGTAGGAACTATAATTGGGCACATTATGATGTTTTGGAAGTTGGGTCGGTTTGAGACATGTATTGTCTTCTTAAATTATATGGAATCTCATTCATAAGGAATCTTAGGCATGAAACAAAAGTAATATCATGTCGATCAAAAGGAAATTGATTACATAAATGTATTTTTTTTTAATTATACATCATTCATCCCCTTTTTATATCAAGGGGTATGTATTCTAGATCAACTAACTAGTTTAATGTCTCTTGGATATTGGTATGAGTTTTATTTCTTGTAGGGATAGATCAATTCACGGGTTTAATATCAAGTGGGGACCGAGGGTGTATTTTCTTCCCATGGAGAATAATCTCAAACATGGATTATAGATTGGGTAATCACCTAGGGTGATAATTTAACATTTGGATGGTGGAGTGTGTCCATATGAGGGATAATTTCACACACGGATGGTCAAGTGTGTCCCCCCCATATGGGTGATAATTTATCACATGGATGACGTTGGTATTGAATTTAAGGGAGGAATCATATGTATTCTATTTAAGATATAGGAATAAAAACCCACGTATCTTGATGTCATAGTTCAAGGTCATGTTATTGGAACAATCCATGCAATTTATCGTCATGCGGTAAGGATGCTCGTATCATGGAAGGAGTGACAATAAGGGATGTTCTAAGGATTACACATGGAAGTTTTCAAGAGTAGGTGTTTCTTCCCAAATAGAATGAGAATAGATTGGGTTTTAGTAATAGAAGATTCCAATTTTGGGTTTATCATCCATATGGTGGGAGAGATGGTAGCAATCCATGATGATTGAACATGGGACATCACATGTTCTTTTTAATGGCTAAGGCTACAATTTAACATCATGTGAAATGGAAGTTTTTACTCAGTTTAACATTGTATGACTTGGATGGGGTGTCCCTATGTTTTAAGTCTTTTACCTCATATATGGATTTATATTACAACATTAGGAAGACCGTGTCAATGTGGTATGACAATTCATCATATGTAATCCTCACCAAGATTGGTAAACTACATTCCTTGAATATTTCGCCTCTATAGATTATCTATCCACCACATATGAACATATAAGTAGGGAATGGTGTTGGAACTACAATTTAGGATTGAAAATATGGATTCTCAACATTAGGGTACTAATTAATAGGATCAATTGGAATTAGGATACCTAAGATTAGGTGAATAAGGATGGGTAATGGTAGCACAAAAGCGTAGAGAACATCTGGTCAGGGCCCACAATGTTACTGAACACAAGATTATTATATTGGACACAAATAGAGTTGAGCATCCAATGGGATATATAAATGTTATAGCACATGGATTCTGAGATATTGGGTTCATGTAACATTTTGTGTTTTTCCTAAGTTATTTTTTTAAAAGACTACATCCAATGAACAAATCGGGACAGCCTTAAGAGGTGTTGCATTAGGGGCACTCTACCACATGTAGAGAAATGTTTGGTCCCACATGTGGTCTATCATGAATCTTCGCTTCCATTGAGGGAAAATTGTTTTTTTTTTGTTTCATGATTTAGTGGAAGATATTAATTTTGATGTAAGATAAGGTAACATTCTCTTCAAAAGATCATCATTCAAGTTTGCCGTGAGGTTACATTTATTTTTGGAATACTCAGTTGTTGTTGCATTTATCAACATTTCATGAAACATTATTGTCGGATTCTCTATCAATTTGTTTTTTTGGGAATTGAATTAAAAATATCTATGGTCTTCCATCACATTTATATCAAAACGAGATTGTTGCAGGATATATTTCACACAATAATCTTCTTTTGTGGGAACATTCCGTCAATGACAGGGGATTGACTACACAACATGTGGGGGTCATCGCAACCTTTCATATGAAACTTATTAGTCATGAAATAGTATATATTTTTTTATAAGACTCGCTTTTGTGAGCATTTTCCATGGATTTTATTTCAAACATGAGGATATCCATAGAAATCATCATCCTGTAGGATTTTAAAGTCCATTGGGAATAGAAAACCTCTTTCCACACAACCACTCAAACTTGGGTTCATCTTATCCTCAGCCCCATAATGTTTCTTGAGGTTGAGTTCCTTTTTTGGTTAATCTAATACTAAAAATCCATGGTGTGAGACATGATTTGGGACTATAATCCCCCCCCCCCTCTAAATAGGAGTTAATAGGGAACATGAATGTTGGTTATTGAGGGAAACACCATAAAGTGTGGCTGATTCCAATATATTCTCACAACTCCCATTATGGGATCTGTAACTCTATTAAAATTTCCATGCAATGTAGGGGTCAGATCTAATACATAGGTTGAAGGGACCTTCATACAATACTATGACTTCAATGTGAAATATGACATCTCCCTCATGTGTACCTCACCCCATTGCATGAAATATCAATCTTCCATCACAAATATCAAAGAACTCCGAATTTTCATGAATCATTTTCCACACCTCATATTTAATTTTCAAATTCCTTCACAAATGTTGTGTGACACAACAAACATTTCACGACCTGATCCATGATTTACATGATCTATAATTAAAACCCATAGATATTAAAAAAATAGAAATCATCACTAACCAAGCCAATATCGATGTCACTACTATTGTTCAAAGGGATTAGATGGTAGGGAATCTAGAAATCCTTCAGACTGAAGGCTGATTTCTGACAATCTGTTTATTCTAGGCCTTTTCAATGAAGCCCGAAGAGTTTATATGCTATGATACAATCTACTCATGTAAAACATCATGCTAATCGATGATGTTTCAATCTCGACCATTGAAGTTGACATGCCAGTTTTTTATGTTTTTCCTTCATGAAGAGTTTCACCACTATAGTCTCATTACTTCGGGTCACCCTTTTTGGAATAATGAAGAAACCTCTATCTGCACTCTGATTTGATTGATGGGGACAACCAATTGGGAGCTTCTAGAAAATGATGAATTATTTAAACTATTGTGAGGATATTTCATACTATTATTGATCAAAATAATAATGGATGGTATAATAATTTTTTTCTATAGGCCATGGGATACATTACCGGTGAGTGGGATTGGGAAAATTGGGAGTGTTTCACATTACAAGAGTATCGAGCTAATAGTTTCCGCTTTATATTGTATGAGGAACTGTGTATGTCTCAGTTTTATGTATACCATAGACATGAGCTAATTTTTTTAACCCAGTTCCTCTTGAATACCAATTCCTTCCACGTCTATCATGGGGATGTGTGAATCAACATGAGGGACATGCACTACATCGTTAGAATCAAAAAATGATATTTCATTATGAAATCTTTATCCCAGTACCAAATTCCTAGTTTGATGGGGCACAAACCCCACTTATGGCATAAAACCATCGAGATTCACTGACCAATATAGTAAATCATCTCACCCAATCCTCTAGGGAACTCTATTTTAAAAACTAGATAGAGATGTTTTTTAGGACTCATACTGTAACCAAGTAAGTGTGGCCTAAATAATGTCCATTAGTGTAATAGATGAGGATGTTGGGATCATACAAGATGATCATGGATGTGGTGTACTACCAAAATTGGGGTCCTATAATGAAGGATATTTTGTAGTTTCTGTTCTTCTATACCATGTTTCTGGAAAATTTTATCAATGGGTGTCTACGTAATATGGGGGATGTGAGCATGGGACTACAAACATGGATGGTCATAGTGGTGGTCATGGTGTCCGAAAAAGGTGTAAGCTTGCGAGTAATGGTGTTTTCCCCAATCTATCTACAAATGGGATACGTGGAGAGTGGGATAATTCCCTCGAGAATCTATGGACCATTACTATTTTTACCATATTGACCATAACGCACATTATAGTCTATGAAATCCCAAACACCATAACACCACTAAATACTAGTTGGTGGCCCTCACTTCTCAAAATCAATGTTGTTCTTCTGGTGGATCTCAATGAAGTTTGGGCCATGGAATGCATTGAAAACACTGTGAATATCAACTTCTATCTATTCTCATCATGTCTTGGTGAGATTTTAAACAATATATTGGGGGAAATGGAGTTTTTTGAGTATTTGTAGGCCAATAAAGGTAGATTATTTGTGCCCCATATAGAAAAAAACACTTATTGTGAATCATATACGCCATCTCGAGTTTCTTAGATATTTAGATGCATCAAACAGCAAATGAAGTGAGTTTAAATTGGGATCCATGAGGAGTGGAATCCTGGAATCCGTTTTCAGCTCTGGTGGAAATTAAAAGGAAAAAGAAAAGGAGAAGCCTTCATGCTACCACTTACCAATTTTAATTATAGAACATATTATCATTATTTTAGAAACATTTTACGGGAATATCCAGGTTCTACAATACACAAAAGTGTTTGGATAATCACATTATCAAGTGTGGTGTCAGAGAAATAGTACTACAGGTGGGCGTCTTTAATAAGGGATCTCTAAACAAAGAGGGATCAAATTTTTCTTATAGTAGAGGAAGAACAAGTATTTGTTTCACCCTTGTCTTCTGGGGGGAGGGACTCCCTCATAAGAGATGATAGAAGGAGTCAATGAGCTCAGAGGTAAGGACAAGTAGAGCTATAGAGGCCCCTAGAATGAAGTTGTTGTACATGTTGTATCCAACCACTATAACATCCTTACCCATACATTAGATTTCCTAAGGAATGTTTGGAATGATGCATATGTCAGAGAAGTTATGGAATAATCTACTTCAGGATGACATCATGATATCAAAGGTGGGTCTCACTAGGAACACTGTCACAACGAATTTATATGGGAGGAATAAATCTCGGTAATCTATGGAATAATTTTCATGTAAACATGGAG
The DNA here is from genome assembly GCA_963277665.1 of Viscum album. NCBI lineage: Eukaryota > Viridiplantae > Streptophyta > Magnoliopsida > Santalales > Viscaceae > Viscum > Viscum album. The sequence continues at coordinate 1,736,699,680 of OY728135.1, read as the reverse complement.
ACCATATATTTTCATTAGATGGCTTCATGTTATCTTTGATGGAATTATTGATCTAAAGTGGATAATGTCCATTAATGTATCAGACGATGATGAATCAACCCACGGTGCCCATACAGATGACATCAATGACGAGGAGCCTTGAGGATCATTATACGACTAGGAAACCCCCTAGAGACAAGAAATGAGACCCTATATATGATGACTTGAATAAGATTATGTTTTACAGGGTAAAATAATTTTACTAACTCACCAAACTCATCATTCTCTATCACGGAATTTTATAGAGGCTCTAACTATGATTTTCTTTTTGTAGAACTTAGTAGAGGGTGATCAGGGGTTCTTATCAAAGGGGATGAGGGTGGTAAATTGATTAGCAAGGATAATTCCTCAAAATATATACCTAGGGCCACAATAACTAGAGGTAATGATGAAAATATTAGTGTGGTGGAACTAGAGATCATAGTCCTTACCATCATATATGTGTGGGGGTGCACCATAGTATTCTGACGATGACATTTACCACTAGTGAGGTAGATAATAGGAGTAAACATAACATCAAGATCCCAATTCCATGATTTATGATAAAATCTCATTCATCCTAGGACTTCTCAAAATTTAAAAGATTTATTTTTTTCTATCACATGAACATGTTTCAATTTTCCAATGTATCTTCTGACTAACTAGAGTTGGGGGGAGGGGGGATCAGTTCCATCCATCAATGTGCAAACCAATGTTTTGGGATATCCAGTGGTGGAAATCATTATCTAATCACCATAACAAAATATCTCCCAATTATTTCCTTTTGTAATTAATTTTCCCATTAATGAGAAATTTTTTCCCAACACTTCATTACTGCTCAAAATAAATGACATGATTTTGATTGAATCACTAAATGAAATGGTGAATTCTAAAAAAAAAAGAATACATGTTTGGGGAACAATGGGTGCCTACCCCAATGATTATTTCAACTCTTATGAATACGGTCATAAAAAATGATTAAGACACAATCAAGAGAGGGTATACCACTATTGGTGTATGTGATGCCTCTAAACTGGAAAAGATTGAGTCTGAAGGTGGTGGTGTTTGCAATTAATATTTGGGTGTAGATGGCCGCAATCAATTTAGAGCCACACCCATATGAGATGATACCATATGAGAGCCCTTCCATTTTAGTCCTTGTGGCCATCCCATAATATGAGCATGTACTACTCAAGTAACTAGAATATTCTAGGTCTGACACCGTTGAATGGAATCTCATTATCCAAAAAATGTCATGGAGGTGCATATAACACTTCAATATCAAGAATACATATCCATATTAGGTTAACCGAATTGGGTCCTTATACCACTAACTTCACAACATGGAAACCTGAGGTGTGGATTCTAGATATCTCCATGTGATTGTCTTGGAATATCTTATCAAGCATGTTAATGCTGAATGTGAACAATTAAACATTTAATGGAACGATGATATATTTGATGGAACTTATAAACTCTTGGATGTTTAATGGGAAATTATAAAAATTGAATATCAGGGGAATGAGCATGAATCTATTATTAATCCCTATGTGGATATCATCATTATTCTTATGTGTCTATTTTTAGTTGGTGAGGATCATTCAATGAAGATGGTATCTTTGATAGATGAGGGCTAGTCTAAGCTGGGCCGATTAGAAATTAGAACCAATGAAATTCACCCCATAGATGGGGTGGAAGAAGTACTGATCATGAGGATACATTGGTCTTTGATTCCACACACAATAGGTGGACTGTGTTGGAGCACTCAATTTCTAGGGAGGATCCTTAATGAGCCTTTTATTGGTCAAAATAGAGGCTCCAATGACTGGAAAACCCACAAAAACTACTGCAGTTTATTTTTTTTAATATCTCATAAGAATGTAAATGTTTTTTTACACTATATTACTATATTTTAGTCACAATAATGAAACAACCAATATTTAATTTTTAATTCCACGTGATTTATACTCTATGTGAGGAACAAGGGAAGCCCATATGATTGATCATTTATATGAGAGTTTTGAAAATTTTCAAATTATATGGGTCTATATTTAATGATTTACTAATAGGAATGCGCTAGTAGAAAACTGATTTAGGATGTGGATAGTACCCTCTAAAAAGATAACTTTCTTTTCTAACATGCACTATTTTACTAATGTGGTAATGTCAGTGGTGTTGAATTCTACCCCAATAAAGAGGGAATGAATATTGTGAAACAAGATGCCCGTAATCTGGAAAATAAGGGGGATAACATGATTATGGAGTATTACTACATACCATATTTAAACCCCTTAATCCATTATTTATTACAAATATTTGGGGAAAAAAGGAGGGTCAAATGATGACAATGATCATAGAACATGAACTATTTACCAATGTCCATATAATTCATTTATTACTTGAGACTATGAAGGTAGAAGAGCTAGTATAAAATAGGATGATTCCATAAGGGGTCCTTTTAGATGTGAAGGATAATGAGGATCCAAATAAAGGGACACATGAATCATGGATATGAAGTGATGGAATGTACTAATGGAATCAAATAATCGTTTAATTACACCACCATGGATTTTAGTTCATTGGGTAGGCATATCAGTCTAAAAAAATTAGTATACCTATTACAAGGCGATAATATCCTCAAATTTCATGTGACGGTCAATGAACAAGAACGATGTGGTAGGGAACTAACATTAAAGAAAGAAAAGGGACTCTCAGGTGGGGGCCTCAAATGCTTATCAATTTAACATCGTGCAATGAGGATGATGAACACACTATTTAACATCATATTGTAAGGATGATATAAATAAAATATAATGTAATATATTGGGGATGGTTTATAACATATTTTAACATTTCCTGATTGGGATATCAGGTCATACATTTTACAATCCCAGGACTAGGATGTGTGAAATGACATTAAGAAAATCCAGACAACCATATGTGGAAGAGTTATTAAAGCGTAACACAATGGGGGACCTCCCTAGAAGAATCATTTGAAAAAATGATCTCAGGATTTACATCTAAAATTATCCTTAATATAATAATTTTTCTAATAATAGTTATCTTTATTATATGGTTCATAATGGGCCGATGTTATCTTTTTCATATATTTCTTTTCGGTCCCTTTAATTCTTTTCATGTCACGAGTGTCGCATGACAAGGAGACTTGGACTATTTCTCATGTTTCCCCTATGTTTTTTCAAGATGACGTAAATTTAGTCCTCTTACCTAGTTAGGATAAGGTCATACCCATGGGACCAAGTAGTTTAAAATATTTTTTGGGTTACAATACACAGACCATGACTCCTAGATTAATTTCATAAAGCGTGGACTATGGAGTTGGAAATCGTTTAAGTTCTTAACGCATGGACCTAATTGGAATCACTCCAAAAATAGTTTCTTATGAAATTATGGGATTCAAAGATGACAAGGATGGTGTGTCAAGGATAAATTTTACAAATAAAAGGAATCTAGGGATCATCCTATATAGTTTATGTTCATGAGGATTGGACCACATGGTTGTATGTCTCAAAGGGGATCTGTGTGGTGTAGGGGTGAGGTAATTCAATGTGAATGAGTTTCTTAAAAAGCCTTTCCTATCATAACATTTTATATTCCATTTTCACATAGTTTTAGGTTGTGGTTCCAAAATAGTGGCTATTGTGCCTTGATGGAAGATGTATGGTAGTGGGGAAGAATTTCCCTACATGAATTCAGGGGCTTATGAGGCAACCCGATACCAAAAAACCACTCTAAAAATACATGCACATAGTTTAAGGTCATTATTTTAGGACCTAAACTCATAATTTAATGTCATATATTTTATAAAATTATTTTAATCATATTAAAGGATGTGAAAATCACAGTAGAGTGACAACCCGAAAAGAATTGAGAGGTCTAGGAGGCCACCTAATGTCACACTACACATTCCCAAGGTGACTGAAACATAGTTCAATATCAATATTATTGTACATGGGATATTATTTTGGTGTCGTAGTGTTTAGACCATGGGGTTCTTTTCTATATCCACTATTCATGAGAAAATCTCCTGTATAAATACTATGAACTCATAATCCAAGCATGATGTGAGAAATAAAATGTTTTATGGAGTTCTTATTGTTTCTTGTGGGGAACACAATGAGGGGAAAAGTTTACCAAAACATATTGTGAGGGTGATTTTGAATTTTGAGACCATGATATCATTTGAGAATGATCTCAAAGAAGGTAACAACTATTGACTATTTTTTATAACATAGGTTGTACACCAATGTTAGATTATGATGGTATGAACAAATACATGATCAATTACTGACAAAGTCTAAAAATTTTATATTATATTTGTTACCAAATATCATTTAATCCAGGAGCCCATTCCAGTAGGTGTACTAGTGTGGAAGATTAACACTTCCATCAGAGAGCCAGTTTAGATAAGGAAGATGAAGATTATTAATATCAAAGGAATCATGAAGTGTAGAAGTGGATACATGAAATATCCCATGAGGATTATTGAGTTCCATGGGATCTTTTCATCCATGTAAACTAAAGTGTTAACAACCATATTTTAAGGCAATAATAAAGCCTTTACTAGAGTAAAAATGCCCCAAAATGAGTTAACACATGGTTTTGGAAAAGGAATATATATTTTAGAATTTTTATGTATCCCATGAGAATGGGAATCAATCCCCATGTTGTTTTAATAGAAAGTATAGGTGTCCAACACTGGTGAGTTGAAATTCTCTGGGGGAAGAATATCAAGCCATATCATATTATGAGGCATCCCATTTTTTAACGGGACACTTTTTGGGTAATATAGTACTTAACATATAAGGAATACAAGTTTCATAAGTGTATGGTTGTTTTAGACATCCCATAGTTTTCATATGAAACATCATATTTTTAAATGGGGTAATGGTTTTTTGTCATCTCATACCTGACTATTAGGAATCCTATATTTATATGGGGTAGTGTTTTTTGGTCATATGATACATTTAGTATGAGACATATTGGTTTTATATATGATATGGGTATAGTTTAATTTTGTGTTATGATGACTTTGGAATTTTTAGTAAAACATCATTTAACTGATACCATGTTTGTCACTGTATTGAATTCATAGAGCTCATACATAAGGGGATTTTTTTTATGTTCATGTAGTTATGAGTGAAGGGAGAATTAGTTTCTTAATAAGGATTGTGTGAAATTAATGATTGATAACTCAAATTTAAATGATATTAAAAGGAACCCTTTACTAGAAAAATTCATTACAAACCATACCTCGGGTAGATCTTATGTTACTTCGGAAGAAACATCCCTAAAATCAGTCGAGAAAGGCGGTGGTCCCAAGATGAAATATCCACGAATCACTAAATATCCCATAATGATGAGAATCAAGCTGCCCATAATTTTTTAAGGTGTAATGGTAAGACGTCAATTATTTTAGGGGTATGTAATCTTGAATGAGGATACTGAATCATCCCATATAAGGATATTAGTAATACTGAATTTATATGGGTTAAGGATACAGTTTGTGTTCATTATATAAGGAAGTTTTTTTGGACATTTTTCATGAAATGCCCATTATTTTCTTCCTCGGGTGGATTTTTGAGGGAATCTCGGCACATTATTAAGGTAAGGAATATGAATGGAGATTATAACTAAATAGGAGGCCCATGAATGTTTTTTTGGGGTGATGGCACATTGGGTAACTAGTTCTTCTCTGATGTATTGTTTTCAAGGCCCATAGTGTGAAGGACTAGTAATCACATCACATCCCAAAGAAATCAGAATTTAAACACACATTGTTTTTGGGAATAGGTGGGGGAATATGATTACTAAAATATTATAGGCATTGAAAAAATTTGAGGGGACAAGGAGCACAAATTCACCTTAGTTAAGATAATAATGCATACACTACAACTTCCTTCTTAAGGTCACTGAGATTGGAACATTAAAAAGTGCTTCACAAATGATTGGGATGTATCAAATTTTATACTAAATGTGAATAAAGGAAAGAAGGATATGTTCCACATGATTAAATCCCAGATCTAGTATCAGATATATTAAGGGAATAAAGTATCAACTATAGAAACATGGAAAATACATTAAATTCATGATACTTGGACTATTAGAAAAAACTGTAATGTTCTAATTCGTGGACTAAGGGGGTCTTTATTTCATTATTATTTTTGTGGAAAAGAATAGGTGTAAACCAACGTGATAGAACGGAGATTAAAATCCACAATCCAAAATAATATATAGAAACAAACAATATGTAGTTTATGGTCATTTAGGGTGGACTGTAAGTAGAAAAAAGGTGTAATATGTTTTTGAATTTGTGGATTTTACCAAAGAGTGAATGTATAGGTGTCAATACATTTCCTATAAGGATAGAAAATTAATAAATTTCATTTTCTTGAATTTTAATGTCCTCGACCAATGAGCCACTAAACTAGTTCTCCTACATGGGTCACCATATGACATGAACAATGCGTTCACAAATTCCATAGGCTTCCTATTAAGAGTGAGGGTTAGATTAGTCACATGGGGAGACAATCACCTCTATACTAGAGTAAGACATGGTAGATAACATATAAAATAAGGGAGATGATAATCCAAAAAATAGAACATGAGTTTCCAACCTATTTCCATATAGTTTACAAACCATGAATGAATAATAAATATGTTATGTCATGATAACAATACCAAATATATAGGAAAACCCAAAATAACATGAAATTGATGAATAAAAAAATGGGTCAGAGTAGGTCTAAATCCTCATCTATGCACTCCCCAAGACTAATTCAACTCCCGATTATAGGTCCTTTTCCCTAGTCATGACCTAAAACCATGAAATTTTCTCATGTACCCAATGGTTGTCCGAGTAGGTGTGAGTACAAATCTTTAGGCCACCACCAATATTTTCTACAAAATATACTATATAAATAGATAATGAATGAAAATAATGTGTATAATATAATATAAAAAAGGGTGATCAACGTGCCTTTAGTTAATAATAAAAACATTACCAATTTGCATCATTAGTTCTATGTTTAAAATTTAATCCATCTTCATTACATAATTAATTTCCATTACATCTTCCATTAGGTAGGATTTCAAATTATTTAAACAAAATGATAAAAAAATAAATTAATAATAATTTGGGAATAAAACAAGTTCACTACCACTCTATGTATTAACATTTCATAAACATTTAGATCACACTTACCTTGATTCCTATGTACAATAAGTCTCATTATATGATTATGATAGGGGAATAGAGCCTTAGTCCCCTTATCTAACCATTTAATTGTGGGGTGGGCTTTAGAGACTTAGTCTAACCCAACCCATGTCCACAGAACCTCATGTTTAATACCACATAACTACCACACCATGTGCAAATTCTTGTTTAACTATTTACCACATATATCATGTCACAAACCATAAATAATAAAAACACATATTAATCTCATTTAACATTTCATGTAACTCATAAACCACCATTTTTCCTTAACCCATTAAAAAATTTAACATCTACTAAACATAGCCAATTTAACCTATTACCCATTCCATTCTGTAACCAATTTTTCATATTCAACACATTTTATATCTTAACACATTTCATATATTACATAATTTCTATTCATTAACCCCATAAGCATATTTAAAATTTTATATACATTTACCCATTTTGTGTATTTAAAAATTTCTATAAATTATCCCATTTAAACCAATAATAATTTCATCTTCTTTAATCCCTTGAAAAATTTTCATTACAAATTCAAAAGTTATTTGATATTTTAATATTAACCCTTTCAACAGGTTTTCAGATTATTCCACACAATTTCTTATGCCATTGCCCACAACTATACCTAACGAACACTATTGAGTCTCTATATTTTGAACACAATTTTCAACACATTTATCATGTTATCTATTGCAACCTATTAAAATTTCATGATTTACATTACAATGCTCTATGATCGGGAATATTGATGAACCCCATGGGGGGGACCAAAATAAGTCTAGTCACTCTCAACGCATCCCATAGAGATCGTGAGGGGTGTTCTACCCCATTTAACCTACCATTGTATAAAAACAAACATAAGGAAATAAACTCAGAATAAAATTGATGTAAGATCATACCCATTCAAGAAAAAATCGACGAAAAATCATGGGATATAAATTTGTATACCACCTACCTCAAATTGATGATTAACACACACTTAAACATAAAAATATATCCAAATTCAACAACCCTTTTATTACCCAATATATGATTCCCTAAAAAGAAGGATTTATGTATTTAGAAGATGATCAACAAATCCACATGACCTAATGATTAAAATAGAAGCAACTTGAGCATTAGGCATACCCAGAGCATCAATCAGCATCCAATGACTCTCCAAACAGCCTAGAATCATAAGAGAAACACAGTTGGCATGACTTGGGAGATTGATTTCATCACACGGGTTAAAAGGAGAAGAATGGGGGTGGAATCATGTGAGATACTTACAATCATGATGGGTCCGTTTGAAAAATTAACACTTTTTAATAGGGCACACTGTTTTCTAAACCATATACCAACTGTGCGACATCATTTCCCCATGTGGGGAAAAAATGCATCGTACTAGGGGAGGACCACAATGTTTGAAAAAAATGTTTTAACCATGTTGAATTCCTCTATCCAAGACATCATGGTTTGTCACCCCCAATTTCAGTGTTTTATTAATTGTTCACCCCTCCTTCCATAGTTTGGGAATACAGTTACCCCTAATGACACATAAACCAAGTAAAAAATAATTTGATGGCTAAATTCCCCTTATTTTTTCTACCAACCCCCAGAAAGCCCCCCTAAACCTCCACATACACTTGGTAATCATTCAATTAACCAAAAATTAATATATTTAAACAAAAATAGATGAAATAACATACCTCTAGCAAGTCTGGGATCCTACAACCTCCCCGCCTTATAATAGATCATCCTCCAGACACACCTTAATTCATTATCGAGCTTCTGAAGAAAAGCTATCAGGTCATTGGGACCACATATCTAACTCCATCTCCAATGTTTATTCCTAAATATTACCATGGTACCACAAAACTCAAACAAAAGGCCCAATATTTCTCCATAAGATTTTGTAACATCTATCCCTGATATGAACTGGATTCTCCTTCAAGGATGCATAAACATAATTCTCAAAAACCTCTGGATCAACTATGTGAGATGGGTCTGGGTGATACTACCAATGCTGTGACACATGAAAAATAACGTGTATACAGCAATAACATTGTGGAAGAGTCTAATAGTATGTCACCGATCTGACCCTCTTCCCAATCTCTATCGGCCCAATGTACCTACGCACCAAGAGGACTTTTTTTTAATTTTATGATGACTCATCCTTGGTGATACTCAATGATACACATGATCACCCACCATATGACTTCTTTTTACTCAGATCCATTTTAATATGTTTCTGAATTAAATGAACTCATTCTGATGTCTATGGATCAAGAATCAGTCCCAAAAATTATGATTCTCCATCTTCCATTGATCATAATAGGGATCTATATAGTCCATAAAATTTTTCCTTATATGGTTCCACATGAATGTTATCCTGGAAAAAATTATTATAGGACAAATAAATAAATTCTGGATAATTTTCCCATTATGTAACCAAATATAGGACAAAATATCTCAAGATGTCATCTAGATTAACAATAGTACACTTTGATTACCCATCCATATGTGATTGAAAATAAATAATAAAAAAATTGTGTAACAATCACTCTTTGTAATACCTACCAATAGTGTGATGTAAAACACATATCAAATTCTAATCCTATTGTTGAAGGTACCCCATGAAACAAAACAATCTTTCAAATGTATAACTCACCCAACTGGTCAATGGTGAATGTCTCTTGGATCAGAAAGAAATGATCCAACTTTGTCAACTGATCCACTAACACCAAATTCATACAATTATTTAAAAGTACCATTGGAAGAACAAACAAAAAATTTATCATCATGTCACCCATTTCATTTCCAGAATTGGAAATGGATAAAACAAACCACTTGGCTACTTATCCTCATATTTCAACTGCTGGGAGATAAGGTATTAAGTCATGAAACCTAAAACCTCCATCTTTATCTCTAACCACAAATACTTCCTATAATTATAAATGTAAATTTTTTAAAACCGATATGCATTGGAAAATTAGATGCATGAAACTCACTCATCAAATCATCATGCATAATTTATGAAACAACCGCAAGTCCATTAACAAAAATGATACCATAACCTCTAATGGGGCATCCCAAAGGTGACTCTTCACCTTTAAAACTCTCCCTCAAGGAAACATATTTATGATCTTTATACATACCTTCCATAACACAGATCAAAATTACATACTCAACATCCATGGATTCAAGGTTCATCATCCCTTAAACCTCATATTACTCAAGATTCATCTTAGTAAAAAATTCCATCATCTTTCATTCTAAATATGAATCATGACCCACCTGATTTCTAGTTTTCTAACTCAGAGAACATGAAACTCTATTTCCATTTTTTGGTAAGTAAATTGGCTCAAAGTCAATGTATAGCGTGTATTCAATGCATCTATAGTGAAAAAGAATCAAATCACACTGAGAGAAGATGTAATTCAGAACCATATAATCATTTTACACAATAAAACATTTTACCACCCATTAATCCATCCAATATTTTAGAGCATAAACCACCACAACCAACTGGACATCATATGTAGGGTAATTTATTTCATTAATTCTCAACTCTTGTGACCCATACGCCATAAATCAATCATCCTTTATAGAAAATGCGTTAATACCAACACCAGAAACATCACAAAACAATGTATATTTTATACCTAGATTAGGTAATATCAAAATCAGTGTTGTTTTCAACCACATCTTCAATTTCATAAAGGCATTCTCACCATCCTGAGACTACTCATACATGATACCCATATATTTCTAACATGAAAGTGATACTTCAAAATGGGAAACCTTATTAATGAACCATTTTTAATAACTGGAAAAACCTAGAAAAAAATTGAACATCAAAAGCATTATTGGGATACTCCCCAGACACAACTATCTTCACCTTCTCTAGATCCATAAATACACCTTCCAATGAGATGATGTGCCAAAAGAAATGAACCTTTTCGTTCTAGAAATAAAATTTGGATAACATGGAATATAGACTTAGATCTCTTTATGTACTATGTATCATTTAAAGATGTTTGGAATGATCTACAAGAGTTTTAGAGTACACTAAGATATCAACAACAGCAACAACTACAAACTGATCCAGATATGGGTGAAAGATTTAATTCATTAAAGACATAAACCATGTTGGAACATTGGTCAACCCAAAAAACATCACGACTGACTCATACAACTCGTACAAGAATTTGAAGGAAGATGGTAGTGTATTAGGGGGTATCACCCACAACTGATGATGTCTTGCCATCAAATAAATTTTTGAAAACACTGATGAACCTCTTTACAAGAAAAATATCATCAATATGAGGGAGAGGGTATCCGTTCTTAAAATTAATATGATTCATCACTCTATAATTGATAAATAGGAACAAATATCCATCATTTTTCTTCAGAAAACGTAGGATATTCCCATTGTGACGTAACAGGGAGGATATAACCTTTATTCCACAACTACTCCAACTAATTTTTAAGCACATCCTGTTTTTCTGGTTCCATTATATGTGGAAGAATGGAAAACTGTTTTGATCCCAGTAACATATCTATAATGAACACAACATCCCCCTCTGGTCATTGTCCTGATGAATATTCAGGGAATACATCTAGAAACATATCCACCTTCGTAAGAAAGAGAGAATGATCAACTCTCCCATTATCTGAATAAATAAAAAACTCTTTGGAAGTGAGGTCACCCAACTGTATGTAAATTGGACCTGCACAGCCTTATCAAACATACCATTTTCCACAATGGATATGTGTGTATCCCAAAAGAGACATGAAAATAGACCCGATCATGGTAACAAACAATATTGGCTAGGTAATACACCACCCATTCAATACCCAATATTAGAACCAAACCTGAAATATCAAGTAGGGACAAGTCCAATAAGAAATGGTACCCACCAACCTTGAGTTAAAACCACTTACACTACATGATATTTTTAGCCATTCCCCTAATGGTGTATCAATATATATGACCCCACACATACATTCCAAATCTATAAGGACTTATCCTTAATACTTTACTTAAGAATTAGTCAAGTGAATGATTTGACTTTCAATCACATTGATGATCGTTAATGGTTTTGATATTTAGATAATTAGGCTATAAATTATACATAACAACATCATTATTAATAATTAGATACTTATACACATTATCCATTTTTTTGAAAATTATTTTTTTATAAAAGAACAGAAATTCGTTTCAAGATTAATATTCAAATAATTTTATCATAGAACCTTTATTCCTTTCCAATATTATCACCTGTGGAAAACATTGAAAAAAATTGGATGATCACAGTATGATTAGTAATGTAAAACTGGGGAAACTGTTTACGTGTGATCATAAGAGATATAAATAACAGTATAAGGTCTTTTTTAAAGGCATGAGAAAGTGGAATATCATAAAAATAAGAACCTGGATTATAACATGAAAATGTGGCTAAAACATTTAATTTATACATTAATAAGCATATCACCAAGGTCCATCCCCAAGTTTTCATAAAATTTACCATGGATATTCTCCAAGGTATCGTAAAACTTTTCACCTCTATAGATTAATTCATTTGTTGAATGAATTGGAGGGACATCAGGGGAAACCTCAATAAATCATTATTTTAATGCGATCCTCATTGATCATATTCAATTATTTCATAAATAACCCAAATAGAATAAAATAAATGGGTTCTATATAACAATCTTGAGGTTTTAAAAAGATCTTAGAAACTAGATCATTATTTCATTTATAACCCATAGAAAGGGAATAAGGGATTTATGTACGTAAATTCTAGAATAAAATGTATAATTATTATGTATGGATTAATGCACTATGAAAATAAATAGGTCTGGGTATTCACTTAAATAAAATAAGATAATTTCTTGTGATAAAGGGTGAGATTTTGAGACAAAAATTCTTGCAGCATAATATCAATGCAACAGGGTTTTATAAAACATTAAAAAGAGAGAGGAAAAGGATATACCATAAATAAATGAATCATAATATAGTATAGGGTCATAATTTAATGTAAATAAGAACATGGTATGGAAATTTTAATGACATAACACATAAAAGGGAACATGAAAGGAAAAGAGAAGTTTGAGAATTCCACTACCACATAAGAATCTCTTGAATACATTTTACTATGGAATTAAATTACACAAAACATAAAATATAATTATAATATACTAATTCATGATAAAATTAGTCACATGGTTTAATATACACCCTATAGAAAAATAATGGTGTATAACATCAAGATATGCCCAAAAGAAATAATATTGGGATGAAGTTCATTACCTTGAGTCTGACATGTCCCCTTCATTATTTATCTTACTGAATAATAAAAATAAGTTAATTTCTACATTTTTTAGAAGAATATTCATTTTATCCTTTTATATCATTTATTACCATGTTACAATAATTAATTAATTATTTAAATTCATATCAGATGTTTTGTCAATATTCAGTACTTGAGTCAACGATGAACTTTTTTGGACAAGAAATTATCCATATGGTCATAATTCCATCATATAAAGTATGATATTAACGATTTAAATATAATATATATCTTGTATATATGTATTTTTAAATTTACATAAAAGTTTGATATAATAAATTAAATTCTCCATTCAAGGAGATGGTAGGTCGTACATACGCATGAATACTACTTTCATTTCATTGTCAAATAAAGGAATGAAACATAAATGATACATCGATATATTATAATTCCACTATAATATCTATGTTTTGAATTTTACATAAGATCTCTAATTCCATAATTTATACATTCTATATATGTAATTAATGAGTTATATCACATTGAAGGGGTGGTAATCCACACTTCCTCAAATGAAATTATCATATTTATACATTATTGAATGAAAAAAGAATTGTTGTGAATAAAAATTATAGAATAATAGAGACAAAATAAATAAAATATATATAATATATAAATAAACTTCATTCATAATTGACACCATGTGAAGTGTTAGGAGAAAATTGAACAATCATCATTTCTTGAGGCAGTAGTTCATTGTACAGAGAAATAGTTTGTTCTATTTCCATCAGATGGAGGTGTGTATAAATATAGGTAAAAACAATAGTATAAAAATCATAGTATATTTATGATAAATGTTTTGTTATGAAATAAAGTAAAAATAGATTTTAGGAAGTTGTAGAAGGAAAATAAAGTGAATGATCTTGAGATGATAATTTACCTCCAAATAAGGTAACTCCATTGGATTTGAGCAAAAAAGACTTCATAAATTACATTATTCCCATGGTAAGTATTATATGAGTAATGAAGGTATGTATGGATCCTATTTTATAATAGTTTGGATAAACCTAGTGGCATGAGATGTGTGAGTAAGTGGGTAGAAGTGGTGGCCTTTTATTAGACGGAGGAGGGGTGCTTTAGGAAAGACATGAAATATTATTTTATTATAAATTGATTTTAGAATTATAACAGTTCCACAGTGATATTTTTATAATATAAGATGAATATGGGAATAAAAAAAATCATATTATAGGTTTTAGACAAGTTTAGGTGAAAAAATTAACCTTACCTTTAAGCTTTAACCCTTAGTTCAAAACATTAATTCATACCATGAATTCTTTTATTTTCATAATATATGGTTACTATAGCTACTATAATATTCTAATAGAACCAAAATTAGGTAATTAATTAAATTTGTAACATTATATAAGTCATTTTTTCAAATAATAAATTTTTAGTACGATCATATAATTTAATATATTATTATTTGTTTTTAGAACTCATTTATGTCTATTTTGACACTATTTAGAAATTGATTTTTTAAAAGTCATAACATCTACATTCCATCACACTAAATGAATTAAATCAAATATAACATGTCATTAAAATCTATAATATTTGTATTGCATCAAAATTTTCAAATTAAATTTTTTATAATTATGATATCATTATATTTGAATATTTCATTAATAAGGTAATCATTTCATTGTCATTGTATTATAAATAAATTTATTTATATAATGTATAAAAATTATAAATAAAATACCATGAATTTGGAAATATATTTATTTTTATAATTATTATTTATAGTAAAATATATGATTTAAACAATTAAATTAAAATTATTTTAGTTAGGAGATACATTTTTATGTTATATTTCCCTTTTAATTAAATTAAAAATTATAAATGGTCATTATCACACTTTAGTGGCACTATGGGGTCCTAAAATCTTCTAATGGATGACCATGTTCGTACTTATCTCATAAAAAAGTATTAGGACATGCGCTAGTGATGTTTTTTTATTATTATAATATTATTTCTACCCTTATTTGCCAGATTTACCTTTTAAACATGGTAAATAAAAAATAATTACTAAAGTTACTATTTATAATGTATAAAAATAAAAGAAAAATATTTAATAAAATTGGAAATTATAATTCAAAATATAAAATCCATTTTTCCAAATTTAATAATCATAATTTTTGAAAATTAATGTAAAATTAATTCTCATTTACAAAACAAGAAATCAGGGTTTTAAAAAGTAAAAACTACAAAAATATTGGCATGTGTTTATGAACAATTTTAATGAAAAAATTTGGAATAAATGATAAAAACATTAGCCAATTAAACGATAAAACCAATTAAAAGGACAATATAACTGTATAATTATATTATATGAAAATGTACATTAGATTTAAAATGAGGTATTTTTTACTATTCATAAAAATGTGGATTTTATCAGTAAAATAAAAAAATTCAACAGAAGTAAATTTTGATGTCCCAATTCTAAATAAAATGTTTATTTTATCAAATCGATCATATAGAAGTTAAAAAAACATTTCTTTTAATGGTTATCCATCGAAAGGTGTTAAAATGACCAATTAAAAATATTTGAGAATTTTATGTATAAAATTGGATTCATTCTCATTTTATAACTATCAAATTCATTGGATAAATGTAAATAAATTTTAATAATATGTAAATTAATAATATTGAGAATTATTTTAATTCTATCCAAATAAAATTGTTGAGAATTAACAATAATTTAAAATATTAATACTAGTGTTTTATTATTTTTTAGAATAACTCTATGTTGTGTGAAACATAAGATTTCATAGAAACCTTTTGTTATGTGTTGGGTATTATATCATGAATAGTTTTACCTTTAAACTAAAATTAATATATAGTTAGAAAAAAATATAAATATTTAGATGCATTATTCTATAAATTCTTGGGATGTTATATTAATTCCCCTTATAGACTTTGAATCCTCAAAAATATAATATTTGGCTAAGAAACTTCCCTGACCTTTCCATATCGGAAAAGATTCAATAGAACTATCACTATAGGAGAAAGAGAGAGAAGTAAAAACAGTCACTCGTGATAGAACATATTAGGATACCTTGTAGGAAAACATGGATATGGAAGAGAAACCAAACATCTTTTTTTATGGATTGTGATAGAAAACATGATTTAGATAATTTTAACCAATAGAAAAAAATAATCTTTGGTTGTGTTAAACAATCATTGATTTCTCAATTTGAAATGTAAACAGAATTTTTTTTTGTTATAAAGTTGTTTTAATAATATTAATGAATTTATTTGTGAGATTGAATAATATCATAAGGAAACTTACTTACCTATCTAGTAGAGTCTCATCCTTTAATAAATATCTACTATAAACTCATATTTTCTCTAAATGATGAGTATTCAAGATGAATTAGTCACACCTAAAGCACTATAATCAAATTCTAGAGAATAACATAACAGATGAAAGATGAACTACATATTTCCCCTATCTCTGGACATTAACCTAAACCAAAATGTTTAGTAAAAGATCTAATAATCCCCTAAGTATAATAATACATTATAAGGATAAGGGATACTTTTAATCTTTAATTTACTACATAGACCATTCAAAAAAATCCATAAAATCTCTCTAAATAATAAAAAATATGAATGAAAACCAAAATTACTAAAGATTTTTTTTAATATTATCAAAAAATAAATCTTAACATTTATCTCCAAATTACATTATCTACTCATAATGTCTCATACTAAAAATTAATTAACTTAATTACATAGTCTCCATGATAGGTTAATCATTTCCATAAATAACTAACATCGTCCAATCTCTATAATAAAAACTTATATTATTACATAATAAAATTCCACCATTACTACTCAAATAAAATCCCATATTATTTTTTTTTCGTAAGAATATTTTGTTCCAAAAAGGGAAAACATCATACAAAATAACATTTATCACTTAATCACCATATCATTTTACTATACTACAAATATCTATGTTATAAAACATAAGTCCCAATAATAAACGTATTATTGATCCATAAAATCATGTAACAAAAACGAAAAAGTCACACTTATATGGAACTTCACATAAGAAAATGGTATGAAATTATCGCTTATTTCCCTCCAATTGTGGGTTCAATTCCCACGTACTGGCCGAATGTGAAGGTTTCCACCCATCTGGTGGGGTTTCCCATTTAATAAAACAAATAAATAACACTTACATTATTTATCCTCCATGATTGTATTTTCTCTCTCATTTTAATCCTAACTCATAATGTCCCCAATTACATAATTCATTATGTCTTGTATATATTTACATTTTTTTATTTCACCTCCATATGACAAAATAAAACTATATCCAATAGAAAAACCATAATACCTTGGAGATGGTGTCTATGAGGTTTCATTATTGACATGTTCAAGTAGATAGAAGGTCCATGATATTTAAAAATCATGTAATGATTAATAAACATAAATTTTTTCATTTATCAAAATACACTATGTATAAATTCGGTCAAATTGGAGTTTATAGAAAACTAGTTTTGGAAAATAATCATATATGACATATATGTTAAAAACATCTAATAAAACATGATTTTTATCAAATAGTCGAACCAAGATTGATTGTAAACTATAAATAAATGATCCTTTTAAAATAAAATATGTGTGTGATGAAATAATATATTTTAATTTAAAATAGATATATGTTGTATAAGGGTATCATTCTTCAGCACCATTTTTAAATTCATAACATCCTTCAAAATCTTGTGATTAGGTAAAATATTTGAAATTTCATTGATAATATTTACCATTATTGAAATTATGAGAATATTTAGAAAATGGAATTATATTAAATACAACCAATGATCTATGATGGTATCAAGTTACAGTGGAGTTGTTTAATATCTCGAACAACTACTTGCTAGTGAGTGGTATGTTTGAAAATGATTCAAAATCATCTGGACATGACATTGCAAAAATTATTGCAAGAACGTCACCAAGAATAGATATGAAAGTTGTTTGAGATCCTACTCCTTCCATTTTCAAATGACCATCCTTTATATTAAAAGGTTATAAAACAAGTATTTAACTGATAGTATAGACAGAGAGACTTACCATGTGGTTATACAAAACTCATAATCCCAAATGTTTTCAAATCCTTACCTTTGATACCAAATATATGGACCCATCCTTAAATGTTAATTAATCAGGATTTAATTCAATAATTAGTATTTCAATAACATTTAGGATATTTTCATGTTTATATATTTAGATAATTAGGAAATTACTTAAAAATAACCACTTTTTCATTATAAAGTAGACACTTCAACACATTATCCTTTTTTTTGAAAAAAAATATAAAAATAACTTGTTTTTGTTTCATAACTAATATTAAAATAATTTCATGATAAAATATTATTTTCCCATACCAATATTAATTCCTCATGAAAAAAAGTTAAAATAATGGGATGAGAACAAAAAGATCAGTAAGGTAAAATAATGGAAATTGTTTACATAATAAAATTCTAATGTTTTAAAAAGTTCTTAAAACCATGATCATTATGCCATTTATAACCTGTAAAAAAGAAATTAGGGTTTTAGGTATGTCAATTCCAAAGTAAAATATATCATTTTTATATCATTATTAATAACCTTGTAAATTATATAGTTTTGGGTATTCAAATAAATAAAATAAGAGATTTTCTGGAGAAAAAGAGAGATATTTTATGATGAAAATTCTACAACATAATGGATATGCAACATGGTTACAGAAAATATTAAAAATATAGGGGAAAAAGGGTCTCCCATACATAAATGAATAATAATACAGAATAGGGACATTATAAAATTGAAATAATAACCTGTTATGAAAATTTTAAAGGCATACAACATAAAAGAGAACATGAAAGGAAAAGAGAAGTTTTAGAATTCCCTTACCACATTAGAAACTCTTCAATACATATCATTAAATAATTAAATTATAAACAAAATTAAATATCATTATAATATACTAATTAATTATATACTTTGTAAAATGGTTGTATATACACCATATATGAAAATAAAGGTGCATAACATCATGAAATCTCTCGAAGAAAGGAGATTGAGACTAAGTCCCCTACCTTGAGTCCGAATTATCTCGTTCATTCTATATCTTCATGAATAATAAACATAAGTTGATTTATAATTATTTGATAACCTTATTCATTTTTTTATTCTTTTTACATAACTTATTAAAATTTTACAACAATTACATAATGATTTCAGTTCATATCAGATGTTTCGTCCAGATTCAGTACTTGAGTAAAAAATAAACATGACTTGATTAAAAATATTCCATATGGTTATAATTACATCATCTAAAAATTGATATTAATTATTAGAATATAATAAATATCTTGTATATATGTATTTATAATAGTTCATAATATTAGGAGTTATGAAATGAAATTCATCGTACATAGATACGGTAGATCGTACATACTCATAAACACTACTTTCATTTCATTGTCATATTAAGGGAATGAAAACTAAATGATACATTGTGATATTATAATGAAATTATAATATATATGTTACATATACTGAATAATTTCATTAACACCATCCTTTATATGTTACATGTATATATTGAATGAGTCATATCACTTTGAGGGGGGGTAGATCGAGCATCCTCAAATGAAATTATCGTATTCACACATTGTGGATTTCCTAAAGGTATATTGTAAATTAAAATTATATAAGAATAAAGATGACATAAATAAAATATTTATGATATATAAAAAAAATTCTATCATAATGGACACCATGATAGGTAGTATGAAAAAAATTGAACAATCATTGTTTCGTGATGCAGTAGTTCGCCGTACATAGAAATAATATGCTCAATATCTATTAGATGTATGTTTGTGTATGTGTTAGTAAAAAAAATATCTTAAAAAATCCTAGTATATTGATTGCATTTTTTTAGTTATAAAATAATGGAAAAATAGAGTTTATGGGTTGGAGAAGGAAAATAATGGGAATAATCATGGGAGGAGATGTTACCCCTAAATCGGGTAACTCCTTTTGATTGGAGCCAAATGCATTTCATAAATATATTATTCACAAGGTATGTATTCTAGGAGGAATATAGGGATGTTGGGAACTTATTTTAGAATATTTTGGATGAACCGAGAGGATTTATAGGTTTCGGTATGTGGGTAGAAGTGGTGGCCTTTTATCAGAGGGAGGATGTTGTTTTTTAGGAAAGTATTGAAATATTATTTTATTATAAATTTATTTTCGGTATATAATAGTCACAAAGTGATATTTTTAAATGATAAGATAATTATGGTTCTAAATCCTCTCATCCAATATGTTTTAGTCATGTTTAGTTCAAAATAGTAACCTTATCTTTTAGCTTTAACCCTTAGACAAAAACATTTACTCTTACCATGTACTCAAACATATTTATAACATAGAGTTATTATAGATACTAAAATTAAAATAGAAGAAAAACTAGATCATTAATTACCATTATAAAACTATATGCATTAGTTTTACAAATCATAGATTTTTTGGACTATTATATATTTTAATGAAATAGTATTTTAAAAAAATTAATTTATGTAAATTTTGAAAGAATTTTGAAATTGATTTTTGTTAAAATCATAATAAGATGAATATTTGAGAAGATAATACATTAAATATAATATAAAATTTCATAAGAAATAATAAATTATTTTGATGGAATAATATAGTTAAAATTACATTTATATTAATATTTATAACATCACTTATTTTAATATTCCATTAATACGGTAATAACTGCATCCTCATTGTGTTATAAATAAGTTTATTTATTTAATGTATAAAAATTATAAATAAACTACCATGATGTAGGAAATAGTATTAAATTTTTAATAATATTTATAGTCAAATATATCATTTATATAAACCAAATTAAAAATTTTTTAGTTAGGAGATACATGTTAATGTCATATTTCCCTTTTCATTAAATAAAAAATTATAATAGGTCATTCTCACACCCGAGTGGAACCATGGGGTCCTAAAATCGTCCCATGGATTCCAATGGTAAGTAATATCGAATACAATAGGATTATGACACGTTTTAGTCTAGTTTTAAATTATTATAATATTATATTTAACCTCATTTAACTGATTTAGCCTTAAACCATGGAAAATAAAAATAATTTCTGAAGTTTCTATTCATAATGTCAAAAAATAAAAGGATCATATTTACACAATTTTGAACTTCTGATTCCAAATATTCAATCCATTTTTTCAAATATGAAAAACTTACTTGGGAGTTACAGTTTTAAAATTAAATCTCATTGTCAAAACTAGAAAATTGGGGTTTTAAAACTAAAAACTATCAAAAGATTGACATGTGTTTATGTCGAATTTCAATTTGAAATTACTTATAATGACTATAATTGGTTTATAATATAAAAACATAATCCAATTAAAAATTTAAACCAATTAAAATAAAAATATATCTATATAAATAAATTATAAAAATGGGTAGTTTACAATTAAGATGTATTATTTATCATTATTAATAAAAAAATTGATTTTATTAGAAAATACCTGAATTTCAACCAAAGTAAATTTTTATGTCCTGATTCTAAAAAAAATGTTTGTTTTTACCCAATAGAATATATAAAAGTGAAAAAAACAATTTTTAAAAAGGGTTCCCCATCTAATGGTGTTAAAATGACATTTTTAAAATATTAGAGTATTTTTTGATTAAAATGTGATTAATTATCATTTTATGCAACATAAATTCATTGGAAAAATGTAAAAAATTCTAAAAAATCTGTAAAATCATAATATAGTTGATTCTGTTCATTCCTACCAATATTACTACAAAGAGTTATCTAACATTTATAATAATAATAATAATATTGTTTTATTTTTCGTTATAACACAGTGTTTTGTGCAATGTAATATTTCAAAGAAACCAGTTATTGCATGCTGAGTAGACTATAATATATTATTTACCCTTTAAGATATAATTTATATTAAATTCAAAAATATTAATATATATGAAAATATAATATCCTACAAATACCCGGGATGTTACAATTACTAGACCCAACAAAACCACAAACTGAGGTCAAATAAATGAATTTGAGTTACCTGTGTCTAATTAATAACTAGAGAGTTTGGAAGATATACGTATCATAACTCGAACATTCAATAACCCGGCCTCACCACCACCATGTGTATACTAAAAGTCATGATGCTTACCTACCCCTCTACTATGGATATTGGTATAAGTCCCTAGTGTTTTACTATTCTGCGGCTATGGAAGCTCTAATCCCAGAGTACAGTGCCTTCCAACACTCTAGTGTGACCAGTTGAACTCTAAATGCCTAACTAATAAGGGTTAATCTATCCCCAAACTACACATAGAAGTGTCATTGATCATCCACTTTTGACTGGCTATTAAGGGTTCCTACATTACCTATATGCAATCCCCATCATCCCACATGGGTGACACTCCAATATTGGTTGGGGTTACTAATAATTCATGTCCCACATTCTATCCCACTAATATAAAAACACTTGGTCCCCACTCTAAGTGTATGTTACCCTCATCGAACAACTATATGCACATTCACACTAATAAAGATATTTGAAATTATGTTTCTTTCCCACATAAGTTGTACCACTGGTTCATGCTGTTGGAACGAAAAACCCACTACCTAAAGCATAATCTATGATCCCTTCTAAAATGAGGGCCTAATCGACCACTTATGAAAACCATATTTAATCAATTATTTTTTCCTAATACTTGATCTCAACTCTATTACTATCCTAGAAAAGGCTCATCATCATGACCTCATTTTCTTCCAGTGATGGAATGATGTGTTTTATGTTAGAAAAATGGCCTAAATAATCCATCACTCACACCAATAAATATTTCAACATCATAAAAAATATATCATGTTCTTTCCTTATGGTCTCTAGGTAAAATTATTTCAGGTACATTTCTAAGAAGGCCATACATAGTACATTGTCAACCTTCTTGGTATGAACCAACATATCACACCATTTTTTCAACATTCCAAGAATCGTATATGAAACCAACTTAACTTTATTCTATACAGGAGACTCCATGAGTTCCAAAATCAACTAAATGGTCTCTACCTAAAAAATTACAGCCTCAGGTCCTTCCTCTCTAGATAACATTGGAGGGAATATCAATTGAAAAAATAAAGTGAAATTAAAAATACTCAAAATTTCATGCCCAGTGTTTGATTCCATCATCTTAATAAAATGATTGAAAGTACTCACTGTACTAATCCTCTCCTTGATGAGCATGAACTAAAATAATTTCCAACCTCAATTCTAGAGGATCATTCTCAATGATGTACTCTTGTTTCCAAAACATAAAGCATAGATCTTGTGTCATATTCCTATAATTCCAATCATGAGTCTTAGAACATATAACATAAGGTTTCTACAAATTACATAAAACAAGGATCTTCACTGACCATGAAAGCTTACCATGCTTTCATTATTCCTTTTAAAATCACCTCACCTTGAAAACTACCCTTGAACATACCTATCTCAAGTCATGGATAACATGTGCAAACTAATATTCATAGATACAAATCCTTCATTAGACACCCTTTCAAAAGAATTTACTCACTCACAATGCATATCTTCCCTCTTAATCAAATTACCCATTTGTGACCACCATTATGTTAACTCGTTTACATCCCTACTTTATATAGAATTATTTAACCATTATCAATCATTAATCCTTTCACTCATTTTCATTATCATTATTTGAAACCATTTTTAAAAAAAATCAATAATTCAATATACAACCAACCCACCATGTCCCACACACCAACCCCTTATGAGCCTTTTCTAATATATGACACCTATAACCCTAGGTTCCAGAAATGATATATGATTACACAACCTAATTCCATTTTTCCCTTGAAAAAATATCATAAAATACACACATAAAACAACATGTTCATTGACCAATGGTGTAATATTATTCTACTGAAATGACACACATCAAGAACAATAATTCCCACCACGGACACATGTGCATTCCCTCATACATGGGTTATCCACTCTCATACATGTTCTCATTTCCAGGAATCGAAACATCCTACACTCCTACCCACCCTACCAAATAGTATTACCATTGAAAAGAACCACTCTGATACCACTTTGTTACATGCCCACCGAAGAGGCTAATAAATTGATTCTCTGTGCCAGGTCACCACATGTCCTCAAGCTTGCCTCACCATAAGCCGGAGGTTTCCAACTATTGTAAAGGGACCAATAAATCACATGGGGAGAATACAAACTCTTTAATATAATAAGAAAAAATAGATATCATGTGAAATAAGGAAAATTATATGAAATAAATGAGATCATTCATACCCAACCGGTTTCAATGTTGGGTACAATCCTTTACCAAATAATAAATATGTAATGCCATGATTAAAGTACCAAATATGAAGACCAAAAATAAATAGAAATTGTGGAATATCAAAAAACAAGTCAGGTATCTATGTCTATATCCTCATAAATGATCTCCCCAACAACATCTCAACAACCTCTAATTGTTCTTTTTCACTTTTCCTAAACCATAACCATGAAATCTTATCTGGTACAAAAATTTGGCCTGAATATGGTTTGAGTATAATTTAGTAGTCCTATAACAATAGTGTCAAAAAAATATGCAATATAATAACATAGTGCATTTAAGTACTATGAAGATGTTAAAATAAACATAAGGGTAACCTGGGATCCATTATTTAGAAATATTCACTTTACCCATTTACATAATTACTTATATATTCATCATATAATCTATAATCATTTCTTATTTCATTTCTATTACTTGTTCCATTGGTTTGGAATTCAAATTATGCATAAAATGGAGTAAGACAATAAAATACTAAACATGAGGAAATATTAAATCAAGTTACCTATAACTCTTGGGTTGAAAAATTCATAAATATTTACATCACACATACATTGGAACCTCGGTCCAAGTAGTCTCTTCAAATTCACCTATTAGGGGAATAGAGCATAAATACCCTCCCCTAACCCATGCATTATTGGGTTGGGTTTAGAGCCTTAGTATAACCTATCCCCTAGACAATGATACTAAAGTCCACTAACCAAAAACTACCAAAAAATGATCAGATGATTTTTTTTCATTTAGCACTTATTCCTTGTCACAAACAATAAATAATCAAAACACATAACAATCACATTTCATATTTTATTTGAAACACAAACCACCCTTATTCCTTAACCCATTAAAAAATTTACCATTTACATATTTCAACACATTTAACCCATTTCCCTCCCTGCCTTATCCCATGTACCATATTCAATAATTTCCATATGTTAACCCATTTCAGATAATCCGTAATTTCAATACATTAACTCATTTAGTATCTTTAACAATTTCCATACAATAACCCATTTATTATATTTAAATATTTCTATACATTAACCCATTTAAAACATTTATCATTTCAAATTCCATATCCATTATCACATTATCATTATCATTTCATAGTCCACTCGAAACATTCACATTGATCCATTTATGCCATTTTTTCATTACCCCAAAAAACCTCTTATTCAATTACCTACAACTATGAATAACTACCACTAATGCCTCTTTATAATTTGATCCAACATGGAGACACATTTAGCATGGGTTTAATTTCAATCAATGTTTAATTCATTTAAAACATTACCATGTTTTATTCTATGGAATATTTTTTCACCCCATGGGTTTCCCGAAATCGGTATAGTCACTCTCGGTACAACCAATAGATATTACGAGGGGTCTAATTCATAATTTAACCAAAAAAATTTCAATAATCACTAACAAAAAAATTTAAATCATTTGTGAAGAAAGGTCATACCAACTCAGGAATAAATCTACAATAAAACCCTATTATATAACTTGTAGACCACGTACCTCAAATTTAATGATAGAGACACCCTTAACCATATAATTTGAAGTAGATTCAAGAACCATTTGAAACACCAATCAATGATTCACTAAAAGATAAATATTTTTTGTATTTTGAAGAAGATGAAAAAATATACAGGCCCTAATCTAGAAAAGAGATGAACGTGGATCATTATAATTACCAAGGGCATCGATCTGCAACCAAAGATGCTCTAAGCAACATATAATCGAAGGGAAACCACCCTTGGGAATATTTGGGAGCTCAAGATAGTCAATAGGGTTTCAAGGGGAAGAATGAAGGAGAAAACTAGGTAAGTGAAAAAAAATACTATGGGGAAGTTTTGTAAATTCAAAGTTTTTAATCGGGAAGATGGTTGGGACTCATGGTTTACCAAACTGTGTCCAAACCATGCACCAACATATTTCGAAGAAGGTTTAAGCTGAATGGTTTCCAGGGGAGGCCCGCACAGTTTGATAAATTATGCGTTAACCATTCAAAATGCCTATATCCATGGTTTCATAGTCTGGGACTCCCCCTTTTATGGTTTGATTAACCATTCAAACCTACTTGTATATATCATGTTTTTGGTTCATGATTATCCCTAACAATGTCCCTACTATGAAACATGAATTGGATTGACAAAATGTATTTACATTTGTGTCCCAAACCATAAAAACACACCATGTACCTCCTTAATCAACCAATAATCATTCCACTAGAAAAAAAGAGATTTATTCCCAAATTTAAACAAGTACATACTTCTCTAATGTTCGGTATTTTACCAGAATTTTGTTTTGTAGAATACTGACATTCAAATTAGGTGAAACCCTCTCTAATGAGGAAACAAGGAATTCCATATATGTAGTGGTGCATCCCATTTGTATAAACCATGGTATGGAAAATTTTTATTTTCATGTACTCATGACATTGGTTTTTCTTCATCTCATATCATATGTGGCATCCTGATTTTAAATGTGGTATGGTTAGAGTTTAACATCATGTGATGAGGAGGTTGTGATTTGTAGTTTCAAGTTATATAATTAGGATTATGGCTACTAGTAGTTTCAAGTAATAATTTTCAAACAATTATGGGATGAAAACTCATTTGTTTCATAAATAATGGACCATGACTCATAGTTAAAATTCATAGAGTTTAAAAAATATCATGTAGCATAAGGTCATACATCATGGACTGTGGGTTTTCTCACAAAATGTAATTCTTGAGGAACTTGGTGTTGGTGGGATGTGTGATATGCAATCTACCAATGGTGATGAAAGAGTACGATCCATTATAAAAGACCATATGTAATATGTATGTTCCTTCTCACATGGATGAAAAACATCAGATGATTTTTTTGTGTATCATTTTTGTTTTGTGATCTAGAATCTTGTCACCATGGAGGATGGAGTGTAGGAGAACATTCATGTTCAGTGATACATCTATTTTTTTATCGTGCCTATCTAGGTTGTGAAAGTCCTACAACATGTTATCCATGTGAACATTCTACTTAGAAAGATATACTTATTCCATTTTTCTGAGGTCTTCAAGTCGTAAAGGACCATTAAGAGAGACTTAAATAGAACATAAATGGATTAGTCTACCAATGATCCACAAACTACAGTGTATGGGGTCACCTTTGTCTAATTTTATGTTATATTCTAATAGGAAAAAAGTGAAATGGGGAAATTTTTGGGTCAATTGTATCTATAATCTCACACAATATTCTACATGATATTAGAGAAGGAATTATTTAATTCCTTAATATTCCCATTTTCATACACATGGTATCGATAATTATGGTTAAACCAAATGTTTTACATGGTGTACAATTTATTCATTGCAGAAGATCAGATATTGGTTATGTTTTTTGTACGAATATTTGGGGAAACTTAAAACTTATGGATAATATGGGAACTCCAAAAAAGGATGATGATCATGGTTTTTCCTTCTTTGAGGGGAACAGATTCTACCTATAAGGAAAATAAGTCAATTCCATTCACATTGACCTTTCACTATCATGTTTTCACTGGAATGTATGGTCCCACAACATTGAGTCCCAATACAGAAATTGAATAAGAATACATGGTGGTTTGGTGACAATTCTATAGCTGGAAGATAATGTTATCATGGATATTACATGATTTATAACACATGGAAAAATAAATGAATTTGTGAACCATAATGGGCCGTAAGTTGATCAACTTATCTATTTCATTATAGAGCATCAATCCTACTTTATTTGAGAAACATGATCTTGAATGGACCTCCTAAACGACCTATGTTATCACATATTCATAGATGAAATGGAGGATAATTCCAGTATACCCACATTATTAGTTGGTTTTCTCATGGTTCAGACCACTCTAGAGGGTACATGGTGTTGTGTGCCTATGGATATTCACATGCTTCATTCATTCTGGTGGGAGAATATCATGATGTATATGCTCAATGAATAGATTTTTTTAATTAGGTATTTCTTCAACAACGAGTGTACATTAGGATCCTAATAATGATGTTATGGTAGATTGATGGTTCAAATTCAGTTTTCCATCATCTTATGTGGTGGGAGATTTGACCATCTGATGTGCTACATGAATGAAATGGTCACCCATGATTGGATTTTAAAGGGATAAAACCAAATTTAAAAAGTAATTGATATAACCATTCTTTTAACATGGAATATGTATCACCATTGTATGGGAAAGGATATTGGACATTAGTTGGAATATATGTTCCAATGGGTCCACTTTCTCTGTATTTTTTATGACATTGCCACACCTAATATTCTTTTTGAATATCGGAGACTCTTCTTTCACAATTGAATTGGGGAAATAAATCTTAAGGTCCAAAAGAAGTTAAATAATGGGGTCCTGCTACACTACATTATTGTCGGTGATTCCTTCTAGCTATAGGTAAGAGTATGAGAAGAAAACGTGTGCTGAGGTGATAAAGATAATCCTCAGGTCAACCTTGTTAGGTATGATGTTGTTGAGACTTATATTGGTTGGGCTACGAGAGTCTCCCTCAAAATTAATATTCCAACATAGCCTATCCTGAACTAAAAATGGAATAACCACCTCTAGTAAAGTAAAGTCTTGATGTAGTTTGTTAAGGGAGGACGTATATTTACAATTGATCATGACCCCCATGGTGGTGCATATGAATTTATGATCTGAATGCACCTTCAGGATGATTAGGCCGGTCCATCCCAAAAAGGAGGTACTTATATTAACCATTTTTCAATAATTAATAACATGGTGGCATACAACATACCCTATATAGATTTTAGGGATCAACAATAGTACAATTCGTTTTCACAGTTTATGGACATATGACTAGACTGATCAATGTAGTTTGACATCATCTAGTAAGGTAGTTTCTATCATGAAATATTCATTATTAAAGGATGGTGTGGGGATTATGTAGTGAATATTCCCTTATCAAAATAATTTATATTGGTTTGAGGAGTATGGGTATTATGCATTGTGCTTCCCGGAAGATCTCATTTCATGTGACTAGTAGTTACATGGGTAACATTTCATGCCATTCACACATGGAGAATCCATTTTTTATCATAAATGGTGATAGTAATGTTTTCTATCAATATTTGAGGATTATTTCTTTCCATTTAAATTCATATGACTGGGATATGGAACTAAGAAGTTTAGATCAAACATATCAAATGTGGGAGGATCTAATTCTTACCCCTATGTCTAATATTTCCACTTGTCATGCACATTTTTCAGTGACATGGGGTTTACACTACTATAAGGAATTGTTCAGTTAGGAGGGCTAGGTTACGATCCCTATGCATAAGAGGAAAAAAGTTTTATGGTACCAATGATTAGGATTAATGGGAAAATAATTGGATTTATCCAAACATGTGGTGAAGTGGAAGGAAATGGAGTTGGTGGTACAGATCAGATAGGGACTCAAGGTGTAACTTGAGAGGTTATGGATTGATGTGGGGTCCTGGGCACTAAATATTTTTGAAACAGGAATAGTATAAGGGAGGCACATAGTAATTTCCATGGAGTGGTTGTTTGCAATAATTGTAGGGTTTTGGGGGTGGATTCTACAAGTCTTTCAGTCCTGACTTAGGTTTGGGGCTTCTTGAATGAATAGGTTTCGTGAAACAAGGTGACCCTAATGGGATATACTGATTCATTAAGATAGTTCATCTTGAAGGATGATTTCTTCAAAAAGCCTCATGTTCTGCATAGTTAATTATTCCTTTGAGAAGGGAATATGCCTTCCTGAAAGGCTCCCCCACCATTGCTGGTGAATTTAAAGAACACAGGGTGGGGTTTTTTCAATTGTAGATACTTTGTATGATCCATTTTCTGTTTTGTTCAGGAAGATTTATGGGGTTCATGAATTTGGAGTGATTTTGAATCCAAAAGGTTTGTAACCACCCCAAAAATTTTATACTGAAGGGGATATTTATAGGAAATGGGTTTTGCAAATATTGGTACAATGTATCAATAAATTTTTGGGTTTCACAATTGGGAGAATATTCACGAGTCGAATATCATACTCATGGTGACAACATCATCCATTCACATGGACAGAAAGTGCTTCACAACTATGATTCTTATTTCATAGGGGGTTACCATTAGGACTTCACACATGTGGGAAGGAACCTTGTTGGATAGAGGTCCTTTTCAGCTCTGTTTTATTAAAAAAATTGATCTTCACAAACTAGACTTTTCAGATGGATTTTGGGTTGTTTTGGATGGAATTTTCTCTCAATCGGTCATTCCTTTATCGTTTTTATTCTACGACCTTTTATTTTTGCATCAACTGAGTTATAAATAGATATATATATTTTAATATAAAATAACATATGTATAAAGGTTATTAATTTCTGTAGTTATCATATTTTTCTATGTGTTCAT
Organism: Viscum album; assembly: GCA_963277665.1. Lineage (NCBI taxonomy): Eukaryota > Viridiplantae > Streptophyta > Magnoliopsida > Santalales > Viscaceae > Viscum > Viscum album. Next base: position 1,736,668,232 of record OY728135.1, on the reverse strand, counting down.
CGATGTGTTCATTGGTGAAATCTTGGATTTTATGTAATTTTACTTCACACCACCAAGAATGTGGCCTAAATAGCCACACCGAAAGAGTTGGTGGAACATAATATATATTATTTTATTTAGTAATAAGAATTAATATTATTCTCACCTTATGAAATGATAATAATTAATTAAAAATTTTCAAAAATATTTACTCATGAGATATTCGAGTTTATAATATATCAGTTTAATTTTATCTCTTGTTTATTATTCAGAAGATTAAAAATAAATAATTTCTTATTAACCACATTAGATATATATTAATATATAATTTTTTTCAGTTAAATGAATATTATAATAAATATATATTTCCTATTTTAGTTCATATAATATTTATTTATATATCGAATGAATGATTATTATTTAAATAAATAATTTTATTATTCATAGCTTGATATATTGTGTGGAGAGTTAATGGGATGAGATAATGGCCCATGGAAAATGATATAATTTATTTATTATCTAATTTATGTAAATTTATTTATATATGATATGATATGTAAATAAGAAAATTTCATGGGATATAAGAATAATATTGTTATAATTATTTGATCTGGGGTGTTATTGAGTTTACATATATTGATGAGAGAATCAGTTCTATTTTCTATGTTTAAATATTTGTATGTAAATAAAAAATTTCAATTTTACTAATATGATATTTGAACCACTATGTAATTATATCAATCTCGATACATAATTATAATCTTATCCTCCATATCAAGAACATTGATAGAAAAATATATCCTTATTGTGATCAAGAACTGGTGATGTGAAGCACTAAGATCCTCAACTCTGGAAATTGGAATATTAATAATATTATTCAATGATTTATGGAGTATGTGTAAATACAACTATAGGAGTCCTCATATTTATTCTCAGTGATAAGGACAATGATGAAGAGTTGAAATATATTTTCTATCAATATAATTCTACGTTTGATGTAATTATATATTAAATTTAATTTAAAAATAATTATTAAATTACCTCTTTAAAATATTCAAAGGATGTGTTCCTCAATGTATTCAAAATATTATCCATTAATGTAAATGAAAAATAAAAATTATTCTCCTACACATCACTTATGTTGTTCCTTAAAACCATCAAAATGTATTAGATTAGTCACATTCTAAGTTATAATTATTTATAACTTATTTGATCAATTTCTTCGGTTTTTTAGTTTTCAATTCTTGATTTTCATTAAAATTGTAATTATCAGGATATCCTATTATTATAAGATCATATTGAAAATAATAAAATGAAATTAATAATTATTTCTAAAACACCTCATTTATAAGTGGGAAGGTAAATAGATGCATGAAATGGATATAAGGCCTATAATAGTAAATTGTATGTTTTGTAATAGTGGGAAAATCACACATGCTGAGTATATGATAAATATCCCCTCATCATGTGAAATTATAGGTGGAATCATTAAATTTTTCAGATAGAATCCTAATATATAATTCAGTTTAACATTGACTATATGTTATTTTTTTAGTGTACATTCCACGTAAACACACATTTTTACTATATTTTAATTGTGGAGGTATATATGGTCAATACAAAACATCATTACAATTATCTTATTGAAAACCATCCTTGTCTCACATCCACAGATGAACTACATAGTGTTTACCTTTCATGTATAAACCCTATAACACATCTCAACCCATAGATGGTACACAATGAGTGGGTTTTATTATGTCATTTGTGTCAACCAATGGAATAGTTAATGTAATACATAAAATATATGATGTTTATTTCATTGTACACATTATGTGAATGGTGAAATTACACAGTTTTAAAATGATGAATATGTTTAGGTAATGTTGAGTGGATAATCTCACTTAATAATTAATCCCATGTAAATTCAAGAACTTCGAAACATGTAACTATCTCTATACAAGTTGTTTACTTTATATAAATTATTAGTGGTACATTGAATTAATATTCTGGTGTGTCAAGATGTTATAAACATCGCACAGACTGGGGGACTTGATCTAGGGAACCTCATTCCCTCTATTTCATAACTTATTGCGTAGGCATGAAATCCCTGTAATTGAACATAACATGAAAAAGACCTTACATATTTTATACACCTGACATGTTGACTGAGGGTACATGATGTGTTGGTATGAAATTGGAAAAAATTGTTTAATTTTATGTATAGTTAATACATTGTATATAATCTTTTATACAATTCCTGTGCATAAATATTTTTAACTATAATTTAATTTTTATAAGAAAATAATATGTTGTGAGAATATTTTTACATCTCAAGAATTGTTTGGAAAGGGAATTAAAATAAATATTTGAGTCATTAATACATTAATTAAATTAAATTTATATTAATTATAATAAATATAAATTAATCATAAAAATAATAAATGAATTTTTATTTAATTTCGGGATGGTTCGTGAGCTTGAGACACCTATGAATGAGATTTATTTATTTTCTTATTTTTTATTTATTATATTTTCTAGTGTGATAATGTTATTAAATTAAAAAATATGATAAATGGATCACCTCTAACTATTTTAATATATATGGGCCTATGTGTCCAAGGATTATTTAATGTAACCCAAAACCCTTATTTCCCCTCATTAATATGTGATTATAATTTATAACAGATGTAGATATCATAGGGAGTAGATGGTTCAAGTCCTGAAAAGAGGAAAATATAACCAATGTGATAAACTAAAGAGTTAGTAAATTCTATAAACTGAGACTATAAAGGGCTCAATGAGTCCCCCCTATGATCAAGGTTTTTAATCAAAACTCAATAAATCGAGAAGTAGATAAAATATCATGATAATTTTAAAAAAAAAAATTTAGTGCATGGTTATTTATTAATTAATGTGATGGATTGTATAAATGGGTGACTAATGTAGATCCCATAATATAAATAAACAATAAAACTTCATTACAGATAAAACTATATGAAATTATTAAGCATAACTTATTTTATAAAAAATCATTAATTAATTATATAAATTCAACAAAATACTAAAATCATTGGAATAATAAAACAAATAATATTTTCATGTAATATAAACAAAATACCTTATATCTAAATATTAAATATTATAATTCCTTCCATGACTAGAGTTATAGTGAACTAATAGTTTGATGTATTTGTTTATCCTTCTCCAGGTAGCTCAAAATTATTAGGGATTTTTAACAAATATTTTTTTTCACATAACAAATTTAGCATCAAGGGTTTGTTTCCTAAGTAAGTCATGGTATGACTTGGAGTAAAGATTATAGAAAATATATGTATGGGATTTTTGGAATAATTTTTCCACTAATTAGATGAATGAGCTAAGAGCAAACATAATTGAAAAAAAAATCCTAACTTAATACCTCAAAAAAATATTATATAGATTTTTTATGGTTAAATTGAAGGTAAATATAGATCCTTATAACTAAATTTTTTCTGAAATGATATATTTATTTAAAATTTAATGTTTTTTATGATTTCATTAAATAATCGGATAGTAATTAAATTAATTAATTATGTAAAATTTAGTCATAAAGATAACATAATAAATATATTATAGATTTGATGGAGAATAAAAAATAGAATGAATCATGACATAAAATAATGTCCCAAAATACATATTAGTGACAAAAAAACCCAATAAGTACTAAATAGTATGAATGGTACAAATTAATATGCATTTTATAACTCCAAGAGGAGATGTTTTTTGTATTGGAGTCCCTAGTTACTGTTTATCCTTCTAAATGGCTATGGAGGATTAGAAAAATGATGTCTATAAATATATGGTAGATTCATTGGATATCCAATTCCTCATGATATCATCCTAGACTTGTGATCTCAAATCAATTCATGAGGATATTGATGCATACTCTATGCAGTATCATCTTCATGATCTATATTAGGGGAAATAAATACAAGATAAGAATGTAATCCCTAAAGGTTTATTTATGTGAAATAGAGAAAACAGATTTCTATTTAAAAATCATATTGATTAATTTCTTACATTAATAATTTGATATACTAAGATATAATTTGTTTGAAAAAATGATAAATTAACTCAATATCTCCCCAAACCCTTCGAGATTTTCATGTTTTACTGTAAATTTTATTATAAATAAAAAAGAGAATAAACTATTATAATGCCTGATTTTTATTTATAAATTGAATAGATACATGAAGTATGGGAAACCATTAATTCTATACTGATGAAAAGGAATGGAATGAAAAAATGAGCATGGTAAGTTCTGATATAAACAAATATTTAGAACATATTTCAAATATAAGAACAATATAGAGAGATGATTAAGTGTACAATGTACTCTTTTTTTCTTTTATAAAGAGAACGTATTATAGAAACTATGTCTTAGAAAAGAACAAGGGTGGAATTAGGTGTGTTAATTTCCATGTGAAATTTATCCATTTCAAAAAAACATTTACTAGAAATATATGGTGGTTCTCAATTTTGTATCAAAATATTGGAACACATTATCTTTATGAATTTTGATAGGTTTTTTGGATTTTTCTGACACCAATGGAGTGAGACTAGATACCCTAGTAATATAGGAATACATTCCACCATTATGGATTAGATTAATTTTATTTCTCGAAATAAATATCTCAATGCAATAATGAACAAAATTTTTCTGTCCTATTTAGACATGGATTGCATTAATTTCAAGAAGAAAAAAAAACAAATTATACATTTATACAAATAGAATATGTCATATCTATCTATAGTTACTCTGAAATGATAATCACATTTTTGAAATAAATAACAAATAATGATCACATATAATTAATTTTCATATCAATATTATATTAATGTCATTTTGAAATTGGATAATTGTTAATTTTAATATATTTGTACATAAATTCCAATTCAATCTCGAAACATCATTTTAATTTTTTGTTTTTTTATGACAAAGTATGATATACTCAACACTAGGTTGGTGAATCATTGTTAGAGTTGTTATCTCAAATTGTATATGTTTTATCCCTTCATCTCTTTTACTGATTATGTTAATTATTCTATAATTATCTTAAATTCACCTATATCTTAAGGACACACACTATATGGATATGAGATTTACCGGAATTAACATTCAATGTGGAAGTATTTTCTATGGGGAAACTGGGAAACAAAACTCAATCACACAAGATACAATAATGAGATACCCCTTATAGTGGATCGGCTATAAGGAAATCCTAAACCTGAAGTGTGTTACCCTATGAAACAATGATATGGACATAATATAATCATGATTTCTTGATTGGATATATCTTAATCCAACATGTTTCTTCCCCTGGTTCTTTATAATATCATTGTGATAGTCATCAACTACTTTATTTTCTTTTCAACATCGTGAAATACCTCCCCCCCCCCCCCCGAAAATTAATTTCATTTAAATTCACAATTATTATTTATTTTTTACTACTAATATTACAATACGAATAACATTTCATAATATTTATCTTATTTTGGATGAAAAATAGTCATAACACTATTTAAAACAACATGTATGAGTGCCACTCTTATATTCTATTATCCTTCTTCTATATAATAGGTAAAGCCTATCTTTAATAAATAAAACATGAAATAAATAGAACCATATTTTTCTTACTATGAACCCCATAACCGACATTAACATTGATTTTTCTTCTTATGCAAACAAATATGAACAAAACATTTTCCTCTTCTTTCTTCCTTTTATTTATTTTCTCACATTATTTTATTATTTAGTGATTATGATATATAGTGGTTACTCTTACTTTACCTTGACTCAATGAGTGTATTGAGATATCACTTGAATCATATCATATTCTTTTAAAAAAATCTTCAATATTTTAATCACAGTGGTAAACCACACTCACATAAACATCTTCTTTGACATGTTAGAATATGTAAATGAAGAAACAATTTTAATATTGGTAACTTTATTCCTCTCACTTATTCATTTTTTATTAATTATCATTGATTATTAATTAATTTGAATAACTATGATTATTTGTAATTAAAATAACATGGGGCATTATCTTCACAATCATCGACTAGATCAATAATCTCTAGCATGAAATACATCTAATTCAAAATTCAATAAGGCTCATCACAATAACTGAATATAATAACTATATTTTTATATATATGATCTAATTTATCTTCACCATTTATGAATGCTTCTCATTTTGTCCTTTGTGATTCTTTACTAAATATAGTCTGTGCCCTTTCTTCATTTGGGAAAAAACAAAGAATATTATTCTCTTGCATTTCTCAGATCACCTTATTTACCACTCTATGATAAATCTTCATGTATTGATGGTCAAAATTTACACACAATTATATGCATGAGATTTTTATGTTTTCATGGATTCCATAATTCATTAGTGACATAATATTCTCCCACAAGTTTCTTTATTGTTAATTACAGATGATCAAAATCAAATATATTTACATTCATGAATATGAAATCATGCTAGTTTTTCTATTAGATAAACTCTATCATGGATCAAATTATATCTTACTCATCACAATTAAATCATTATAAAAAGGTCATTAATATAACAACCTTTCTCTTTATTACAATGTTAATCATGATTTATTACATAAAATATTAACATGATACAATATTTAGGATCGATAGGTATAGTGTATTTGGGTGTTAGGAGCATTACGTAATGACATAAAACATTAAACACAACATTTTATTGAAAACATCATTTACATGACCAATACATTCCCTCAGACAGTGAGTTGTGTGGGATAACCTGAGGACATGCATAAGAAATAAGTGAGATATAAAGCCCAGTAATGGAGTAAACTAGTCATAACGTGAAGAATACCATAAATATTAGTCAATAGTAATATCAATGGATCATAAGTGAAACATGATAAAAAAGAAATGACATATCATAATTTTTGTGACATAGAAATATGGAAACAACACTTAACATGATATTAGCATGAGCCATGACTCATTGCACAAGGATAATTAGTAAACCCTCATTAAAGTTTAATTAGCATGAGTAAACCCTTATTTCCACATGATGTATCATGATACTGATCTTTACGCAATGAATTGAAGTGCTATCTGGGTGGACCATTTGTAAACTTTTCAATTCATGTGTAAGTGTGCAACATGGATCATATAAAATGGATTCGTAAAACATCATTATTTATTCCATGATAAAGGAATGTGAAATTAAAAAATGAAACACTATAATCAATAAGTAAATGGGAATAAAGGTGAATACCCATGATAGAAAAATGGGAATAGTATTCACTACACAATGACTTTGTCTTGGAAAATTGAAGTGCAATTTCGGCAGCATAACAGCATGACATAAGAATTCATATAAATGGTTGAAGAAAGAAAAAGTGGCGTCTCATAATATATAAATCAAATTGAATGTAATGGGGTCATATAGATACATATCCTAACATAGTAAATGGAATTTTAGATTCATAATACAAAATAATTTCTTGGATGTAGATGAGGAGAGAGAAATCCCTTACAGAATTTTTGGCATGGTAACATATGTACTTGGGAAAAATTAATAAGAGGTAATGGGTAATATCTTCATTAAAACATAATAACGGTGGTTTGGGGAGGTCTGAAATCATACCCCATCATTTTCAATTGAAATTATAAGGGCATAACAACATAAGGAAATTTGGACAAAAATAATAAAGGAAGGAAATCTCTTACATGGAAGTGTGATCCCAACATATTGGTAGGGGATTTAGAGAGGATTCTTGAGATCTTGGGGCACCTTGGGAAGATGATAGAGAGAGGAGGACTTGGGTTGGTTGAGATCCAAAGGATTTGAGTGATGAGGAAGTGTGAGCATGGGTGGGTTCATATAGGAAAGGATAAGGAATTATTTATTATTTATGTTTGGGTGACCACGCATTAAAATAATCCAAATCACTAATCATCCCATGGTTTTTGACCATGGTTTTTGACAAAGGGGAATGGAAAAAAATATTTTATAAGCACAATGGCCTAAATTATTAAAATAAAATTCTTTCTTATGTGATGGTTAGTCACACTATTAAATAAATAAATTTAAAAAGATAAAATGTTTTATATATCTTGGAGGGTCCACTAAGGATTTGTTAAATAAATAAATAAAACTAAAATCACATTATTTTAATGGAAAAAAATTTATCCTATTCTAATTTTTATATTATTTATTACATCACTATTGTGTCATTATGACTTCATAAAACACATTATATAGTTAAATGATATTTTATTTTTACCCAAAAAATTCGAATGGCAAAAAATTAGGAAAAATACACCGTTGGATAATTTTGATGTCATGATTCCAAAAAAGAATATAAATATTATCTAAATAATTTTATAAATATGGGAATTTTTACTTTTAAAATAAAAACTGACTTTTATCTAAAATTCATGGGTTTTGAAAAAAATAACTTTCAAACAACAAATAAAATTACAATTATATTCATAAAAATTAAACAATCATTTTAATTCAATTAGAAGTAATTGAGTAATAATATTTTATTAAAATTTTATTTAATTAAAAAATATATTAATTCATAAAAATAAATTTATTGATTAAATCTTAAATAAAAATACTATTTGTGCTTTAAAAACTATGAATGTATACCCTTTATTTTATATAAAAATAATGCACATAATCATAGTGTTAAGGTCTTTTTACATAAACACTTTTAACTCCCACATAAGACTGAAGGGTAAGGTGTGCGATGGTGACATACGCTTGGGGTGGATCTGATTACATCGCTCGTGTAGTAATATCTTTAGACATACACTTCTCCTATAGGCTATTCTGTTTGAGATTAACGTGTTGAATCTTAGAATGGTCTAGGTCAAGAGTGAATCCCAATGATGCCACCTCCATTTTGAGCTCCGAAAAATGGACTTCGTATGGTGAAATTCTAAGGGATGAGATCATCGCATTCCTTGTCTAAGTAAATTGGATTTGTTAAAGCCCTATATTTATACAAATCATTAGGTAACTTTTTAATAACTATATTAGCAACTATCACGATTATTAATGGTATTTGAAAATACAAAAACATCAAACCAATGAAGTGAATAGGTTTTACATAATTGTTTATCATAATAAAACATTTAATTAGATCAAGAGGAATTTTCATTGATAAAAGTTCAGTTCTTTACAATATTCCCCCTTATGAAATTTTTCCCTTGAAATTTCCCTTTTCCATCCTAAAATAGATGTGGGTAACGCTACTTCATCAATTCCTATGATTCTTACATTCCATCTACAAACTTGTGGTTGGGACACAATACCTTGTTGTGGGGCACTGTCTGATTTCATAGAATTATTTCTCAATGATCTAATAGATTCACAAGATTATCTTCATAGGATAGGGTATTCTCAAATGGTACCAACTCTGGATTGAGTACATACCATATGTCAGATATGTAATTCCTTAAGAGTGATAAATGGAATACATCATGTTCTGGAGACATGTTCGGTGAATGTTCTTGTCGATAGGCCACCGATCCCATGCAATCAAGGATCTGAAACGATCAATGAACTTTGTACTAAGCTTTCCCATGTTACTAAATCTCATAACTCTCTTCCAGGGTGATATGTGGTGGAATACCATGTTTCCAACATTGAACTCAAGGTCTCATTGACAGTTATCTTCATAATTCTTATGTCAACTTTGGGTTGCCTTGATATAATATTGAATAGTTTTCAACTTCTCCACCATTTAATTGACATTATCAGTTCCCAGATGCTTACTCTCACTGAATACATCCCAACACACCAATGTTATACACCTCCTCCCATAAAGGGAATCACATGGTTCCATTCATATGCTTGAGTGGAAACTATTATTATAGGAGAGTTCAACCAGCGGAATATGTTGATTCCATTATCCTTTGATGTTTATAGAACATGATCTTAACAAATCATCTAGTGTCGGAATAGTTCGATCAGATTATCCATTGTTTTGAGGATGATAGGTCATACTGAAGTTCTATTCATTCATTAGAGCATGTTGGAGAATTTTACAGAACTTTGAGGTGAATCTCGGATCAAGATTAGATTCAATACATTTTGGTAATTCTTATATCCTTACCTCTTCATTGATGTAAATCCTTGAACATTTATTCAATGAGAAGTTCTATCTAAATGTGATAAAGTGATTTAACTTTGTAAGACATTCCAGAATGACCCATATATCATTTTTCCCTCTGGATGTCCTTGGAAGTCTTGTGACAATGTCAATGGTAATGTTCTCCCACTTCCATGTTGGCATGTGTAGTCATTCCATCACCCCGTTATATATTTTCCTCTCACCCTTCACTGGATGACATACTAGAGACATTGATGCATATTCATCAATCTTCTTTTTCATGTTGTCCCACAAAAAGTTTTCTCAGAGACCCTGATACATCTTTTTGATCGCTGGGTGAATACAACATTCTGAGCTATGTGCATCATTTAGAAGCTCCTTCCTTATATCTTTAAAGGATGGTATATATAATCATTACCCAAATCTCACAATCACATCCAAGTCAGCCACAATCTCTTAGTATTTTCCATTTATGACATTTTACACCCTTTTCATAAATTCCATATCATTTCCTTGAGCATTCATTGTTTTTTACATGAGGAATGGTAGAGAAATCATTTGAGAAAGTATTGATTATGTTCCTCCCTTAATGATTCCCAAGTCCATAATTTTAAAATCTAAGAAGATTGGATCCTTTTCAATTCACATTATTGACAAAAATGATATATACTTTCTACTTAGATCATCTGCAACATTGTTTTCCTTACCAGGATGTTAGTGGATTTAGCAAATTCAAATCCTTGATGAGCACAAACCATCTTCATTGGAAAATATGAAGATCTTTTTGTAAGAATATATTATTGAGGCTCTTGTGATTTTAATATATCATACACTTCTCCCCATATAGGTAATTCCGCCAGATTTTCAACGCAATGATCATAGTCACCAACTCCAGATCTTGTGCGGGATAGTTTAGATCATGGATTTTTAACTTCCTTAAGGAATATGCAATAAAATTATAATTTTTAATTATCAAAAAACCTAAACCCCTCTTTAAATCATCATTTTACACCACAAAGAGTTCCCCGCATATTGGGATTGTGAGAACTGGTGCAGTTATAAACCAAATTTTCAATACATTAAACATCTATTTGCATTTATCACCCCAAGAAAACTTTACTCCCTTCCGAGTTATCATGGTTATAGGGTTGTAAAATATTGATAAATTAATCACAAATCAGTGATAATATCTATATAATACCAGGAAGATACAAATATACATTATTGATGTTGGCTTAATCCATCCATCAATTGCTGCTATCTATGAGGGATCCATAGATATCCATTTTCTTGTGATGATATGGCCCAAGAATGAGACATACTTAAACAGAACTCACAATTTCTATACTTCTCATAGATCCTCTCATTTCTCAGCGTCTCTAGTACAGTTCTTAGATTCTCTTCATGCTCCTCATAGGTTTTAGAGTATATAAGAATATTGTTTATAAATAATACCACAAATTTGTCAGTGTAATATCTAAAGACTATATTCATCAACTCCATGAATATTTCTAGAGCATTGGTGAGTACAAAAGTCCTTACTAGGAATTCATAGTGCCCACACCTAGTAAAAAAATCAGTTTTGTGGACATCCTCATTCTTCACCCTTTCTTGGTAATATCCCAACCATAGATCCTCCTTGGGGAAGTGTTATGCTCCCTGTAGCTAATCAAATAAGTCATAAATTTGAGGTAGAAGATAATTTTTCTTTATCATGATTTTTTTAAGCTCGTGATTATCAATAAAAAGGTGAATTGACTCATCCTTCTTCTTAAAGAAGTGGACTGGAGCGCCCCAAGGTGAATCACATGGGCATATAAACCCTTTATCTAGATTCTCATTTAGTTGTTTCTTTAGCTCCTCATTTTCCACAACAACCATCCTATACAGAGTTTGGGATATTGACAATGCCCCATGTATATGCTCAATTGAAAATTCAATATATCCTATAAGAGTAAGACCAGGAAATTCATCAGGAAACACTTCTGCAAATTCCATCACAATAAGAATGACATTTACGATGGTGGCATCGTTAGACATAATCATCTCACCCAGATACGTGTGCTCATAGGGTAGTAATATCAATGTTTGATCGGATGGTGCTAGAAAAAATGCATCATTCTACTTGAAATTTAATAGAATCAAGGGTCAATTCTCAATATGGAGTGTGATTTTCCGCTCATGGAAATTTATGTTTTATGTATATAAATAAATTCAATCCATGTAGAGAATTTCACCAAATTCCCCCAAAGGGAGTATAACGACTTTCTCTGAAGAGTTCAATCCAAAAATTGTGATAGAGGAAGAGATATATTCAGGGGACACAATTATTTCCCTTTTTTCCATACTCTCCAACATCTTAACATTTATGATTTTGTTGGTGTTGGTATTTTTCTACTAATCATTCGATAAATAATAAAATGTGTAGAACTAGAACAAAAAAATTATGTTTTCTATTCTTGAATGAATAACTAATGTACTAGTTACTACTTTGTTTTCAGGGTTCACTTCGGTGATAATGATTGAAAATTTTTTCCCTTCATGCCATGGAGGTTGCTGGATACCTCTGAAAACCATTGTTTTATGGAATGGATTTTCAAAGTTCCTCGATTCATTATAGTTGAAGAAATGAGCAATGCGTTGAGGGTCGAACGAAGAGTTCATCCACTCTGTCATAGTCACATGCTTATATTTTTGGCAGTTAATGACTAGGTTCTCATCTCTTACACCCCTAATTCCTTTCCTTGTCCCCTTCAGGAAATTTCTAGGATACTTTTTTTCTCACCTTTAGAAAGTGGGTTGCTAGATATTCTTAGCAACATTGGATTTATCTATAGGACCACTAGATTTTATGTCCACCTTTCGATTCATGCCCCCATGATAGCCCTGGGATTATCTAATCTCAGTTTCAACTTTGAGTGCACATCTGATAATTTCCTCATTGCTATTGAATTCACAGATTGCCAGGGCTTACCATAGGTTAGATTTTAGCCCACTTAAGAAGTGGTCATCGTTTCATTTGGGGGTAATGAAAAATCCATAGTCTTATCTTACAATCATTATGATGCTTTTGTCATCTGCTCTAATGAATTCTCTATCTTTTTGATTGAGGGCAAGGAAGTTCTTTTCCATCTTAAGTCGAAGGGCGCGCAAAAAATACTTGTCGGAAAACATTTTCTGGAAATCGTTCTATTTTAATTCTTAGATATCCTCCTAAGGATTCATATTATTAATCAATATCCTCCATTGATCAACTTCACCCTCCATATGATAATCATCCTGAAGAACCTTCTCTTGTTCGGAACATTTATGGATGGAGATGATTTTTTCAATGGAGTTGATACGTTGTTCAACAATTGAGGGATCAGATAATCCATTAAATGTAGGAGGCCATTGTCTCATGAAGCTCTCGATTGCGACATTTTCTTTCATAGGGGGGTTGAACGTTTCTCTTGACCCATGTTTCTATTCAATGGATGATTTAACTGAAAGAGTATTATGACAATGTTTGTGACTCCTACTCCCATATGATTGGGCATCTCATTAGAATAGTTATAACATTGACCTTTACATAAGTTGTTAGCCAGATTTCTTCTATTACCGTCCATTGGATGGATGAAATGAGCAGTTAAGGGTAACACATAAAGTGTAATACAAGGACAAAAACTGATGATGTATAAATATCTTTTATTTCCTTATATTATGAATCTATAGTATTAAATCTATGTTATCCATCATCTACTTCCTAACATATATTTTTAGGTGCATTTTTATTCCATTAACATTTGTTCATACTAATCTTGTGTATTTAACAAATCATATCCCTCCGGAGTTTAATAACATAAAGTGTAAAAAGTCATGTTTTTCATGTACCAGGATACCATAGGTCAAACCCAAAAACACCTTGTCGGAGTTTTTACTCTTATGTACATCTATGCCAGAGCTGCCTCTACCTACTCGTATTCAGATAGGTATTTATTTTCTTGATAAAATACTTACTCAATATTCACCAAAATTTAGGTACTTTTTTCTTGATACTTTGTCTTATCCCTAAGGGTTTTACAAGGGTTTTTTAATCATACTCCCAAAACTAACTAAACCTCTAACTAATACAATCTATAACATCCCATCTCTTTGTTAGACATATAAACATGATTTATTACATAAAATAATCACCTGATGCAACATTGACGATTTTGAGGTATAGTGTCTTTGGGGCATAGGAAAATTACAAAATGTCTTAAAACATGAAACACAACATCTTTATTGAAAACTTCCTTTACATGACCACTATATTCCCTCGTACATAGCATTGCATGGGATAACATGAGGACATGAATAAGAAAAGGGTGAGCTATAAATCCCATTAAGGCAGTAAAAAGGTCATAACATGAATAATAAAATAAATGTTAGGCAATAGGCATATCAATGGAGCATAGGATAAACATGAACATAAATGCATGATATAGCATGATTATCCTAGCATTGAAATGTGGAAACAACACTTAACATGGTATTAGCATGAGCTAAGGATCAGTGCTCACGGAGACTTAATAAAACCTAATTGCACTTGAATTAGCATGAGCTAACCCTCATTGAACTTGATGTATCATGATACTATAGTTTACCCAATACATTTGAGTGCTACAATGGAACACCATTTGTAAACATTTCATTTCATGAATAAGTGTGCCACATGGATCATATAACATGTATTCATAAAACATCATAATTTATTCCAATATAAAGGAATGTGGAATTAATACATCAAACTCTATAATTACATATTAAATGTGCATTAAGGTGTAAACCCTTGATAAAGAAATGGGCATGTTATTCACTACACAATGAAGTAGGCCTTTAAAATCGTGGTGCAATTTCAGCAGCATAATGGCATTACATAAGAATTCATAAAAATGGTTGATGAGAGAGAAATGAGTGTATCATTATATGTACATGAAATGGAATGTAAGTGGATCATATAGATACATTTCCCAACATACCAAATGTAATTTTAGATTCATAGTACAAAAGAATTTCATGGATTTAGATGAGGAGTGAGAAATCCCTTACAGAATTTCGGCATAGTAAAATGTGAACATGGGTAGAATTAAAGATAGATAAAGGGATATATCATAATTTAAAAATACGGAGTAATTTATGGGGGAGATAGAAAAACATACACCATCCTATTTAATTAAAATTAATGGGGAATAACAACATAATGAAAGTTGAAAAAAAAATGAGAGAGGAAGAAAATCTTTTGCCTGGATGTGTGATCCCAAAGGCATAGGATGGGCGAGAGAGAGGCTTATTAAGAGCATGTGGTGCATTGGGAGTATTCTTTAGAGAGGAGGGTAGGGGTTGGTCGGGTTGAAATTTCTTTGAGATATTATGAAGAGGGACCTTGGGTGGGTTTATATAGGAAATAACTGGGAATTCTTTATTGTGTAGGTTTGGGTTACCAAGCATTAAACTAATCCAAACCACACACCAAAACATGGTTTTTTCCAATGTTTTTTCAAAACGGGAGTGGATACAATATTTTATAAGGACAATGTTTGAAAATTTTAAAATATTAGGCTTGCTTATATGGTAGTGAGTCATACTCTCAAGGAATTCTTTTTTAAATGAAAAAAATGTTTTCTAAGTCGTAGAGGGTCCACTAAAGATTTGTAAAATAAATCCAACAAAACTAAGATAACATTTTTTTAATGTTTAATCATTTATATTTCTAATATATAGTTTTTAATATTTTTTAAAATCATTATTGGGTCATTATAATGTCATAAAACACATTATATATTTAAATGGTATTTAATTTTTACCCAAAAATTAAATTGTTTTAAAAAATTATGAAACATTCACCATTGGATAATTTCGACAACATGATTCAAAAAACATATTCATTTTAACTAAATATTTTTCTAAATATGTGGATTTTTTACTTTTAAAATAAAAAGTGACATTTATAAAAAAATTCATGGTTTTTGACAAGAATTTCTTTCAAACAATAATAAAAAATACAATTGTAGTCATAGAAATTATACGATCATTTATATTTAATAAAGACTAATTTAGAAATAATATTTTATTAAAATAATATTTAATTCAAAAATCCATTAATTCATCAAAATATATTTGTTACTTAAATATTAAATGAAAATATTATTTGTTCTTTAAAACAATTTATGTATAATTTTTATTCTTTAAAAAATAATGAACATAATCATCGAGCTATGTTCTTGCTACATAGCCCTTATAATGAGTGAAGGATAAGGTATGTGATGGGGAGATACTCTTGGGGTTGCTCACGTAAAATCTTTTGGGTGGTAATCTCTATCAACTTCTATTTCTCCCATAGGTGGTTCTGTTCAGCATAATGTGTTGAAGCTCAGCTTGGGATTGGTCAAGTGAAAAGATTAATGACACTACATCCTATCCGAGCTCAGAAAAATGTGCTTTTTATGTAGAAATTCTATTGGATGATGTCATCCATTCTTTTGTTGGAGTAAATTGGATTTGTTAAATCCCTATATCTTCTATATATACTAAAGCTACGAATTTACCCCTACAATGTGCCACTCATCCCAGCCTCCACGCTTCGATTATCTCTATTTTACACGTACTCTATCGAGATGAAGTGCCTCCATCTAGCATCGATGACTTCGTCGCGCAGCATCCTACTTTGGATGAGAAAACCTTGCCATCGAAGAATCCACTACACAGCTTCGACTCCTCCATTGCACATCATCCTTCCTCGGTCGAGAAAACCACTATCTGTCATTCGCACCATCTTCCTACCGATAGATCCCAAGATTTCCCATCCCGCTCATGCTCTCGACCTATGGTTCTCATATCATGGAGTCACCATCCATTCGTTGACATGTCGTATCCCTCTCCGAGTTCCCTCTCCGAATCCCATCTCCCCACTCAAGGGTTCCTTCTCCCCTCCCAGAATCCCCTCCCCCACTCCCCTCAACGAATCCCCTCTCTAGTCGCGACTCCGCCTCCGCGTGATCTTCCAGGAACCATCCCCTCCCATCCCTCTCAAAAACCCCTTTACATTAAGAAACATTATATTTAGAGATATGAATGATGTACATCTCTACAATAGGTATGGACTCCTCATTTTGAAGAAATTTTCACACTTCTGCTACACTTCATTCCCAGATGCTTATGTGACAGCTTCATCAAAGACATTCCTTAATCATTCAACACATTCATCAACAACTGTACATCGTTTTACTTCTAATAACTTGTTAATTTGTTCCCATTGGATATGTATTTCCCTTTATCCAATTAAAACATGTATTTCAAAATTTAGAAAATATTTTTTCACCTATCTATCTATAATCCAGATTCCACAATAGGTATGTTCTCATATCCATTCCAGGAGTTTCATTATGAATAAGTGATTCATGGATCACCTATGAAGGTGATATTGGACAGTGGTTTTTCTACTTCTCATGGTATGCATGAGATTTAGTAGCGGTATGATTTTCTGTTTCCTCAAAATAATTGCTCATGTAGATGTTCTTATTTGTGCAGGTTTTCATCGCTAAAAATTTTGTTTCATTACCAATATTTTATGAACTTTTAACTGGTTCATATTTCATTTCAAACACAACTATTGTACAATGATGTTAGTTATTAATAATTCTTCCATACTACCTTGGATATATACTAGAATGAATGCTTTAATAAATTAATATAATAAGATCACACCTCTATTTTATAGTATTTCATTCAACCTCTTCCACTGCAACCAGTAATTTTATCATATATGTTAACATGTTGTCTATGTTTTTACCTTCAATTTTATTATGTTTTATATGGATATTTTGATAAGGTGTTCTTCGATAGTGGTTTTTTTCATCACATGGTATGTGTGAGATTCAGGTGAAATATGATGTTTCTATTCCTCACATTACACTACTCATGGTGATGTTAATATGTTTTCAGGTTTTCATGGATTAATGTATTATGCTTTTTTATCATTGATTGATTAACTTTTAACTGGTCCTCATTTGATTTCAAACACACCAATTGTCTTATGTTGTCAGTTATCCGTAATTTTTTCATAATACCTTGTATCTATATTGACATAAATGCTTTTGTAAATGAATATAATAATATCACATGTTTTATAGTATTTCAGTTAACCCCTTCACTCCAACCAACAATTTTTTCATGTATGTTTACATGTTGTCTATGTGTTTTTCTTCCATTTTATTATGTATAACATGGATAGTTTGTGAAGGTGTTATTTTAAAATTGTTTTTCTTCTTCTCATGTATGACTGATATTCAATGGTAGTATGATGTTTTTGTTCCTCACATTACACTTCTCATGATAATGTTCTTATTTGTGTATGTTTTCATGGCTTAAAATTTTCTATTTTGTTATCATTATTTCATGAGGTGTCTGCTGCTTGGGATAGTTCTCTAGGTGTGAAGTGTTTCAGTTCAGCTGTGGGTTGTGATTTCGCTCAGACTGATGGTTTTAAATTAGTGTTGAATGTTGAGTGCAATTCTCCTTCTGTTAAGAAGGGTAGACCATGTTCTATTTTGATCACCAATAATGATGAAATTTCGAAATCTAGTGTAGGTACCCAGGTAAGGACAGATCCATCTATGCCTATACCATCTGATCCTCAAGTCAAGAGTGTTTTTAGTAGGTTAATAGTTGATCTCAACAGACCCTACCCTCCAATGGCAGTGGATTCTCCTGGAAATGCACTGTGTGTGGGTGTTTGTAGTGATACTGATGATGCCACACAATTGGGGAAACAAAGGGATGCAATGTTTTCTATTTTAGAAAGGGGAATGAGTACAATACATTCAACCCACACTGAGATGGAAAGATTTGATCTGGTAAATGAACAAGATTCCAAAATGATTGAGGCATCTCCCAAGAGTCCCTTGGGAGTATCATTTGAGGAGGTCGTGTGCTCAGAGAGAGGCACTAGGACATGTCCTAGTATGGAGGTGGTAGCAGTAGAGTTGGGTAATCATTTTTAATGGTTACCGCTTGATGATATGATCTAGGAGATTGAGGATGATCCGGTATACAGTGTGGAAGATTTGGAAGAGGAGGTTTTGGAAAATTGATCTTCAAGCCCGGGGTGAAACACAAGCCGGAAGGCCATCCATAAAGAGAGGAAGAATTGCTCCATCTTTCCACCTCCAATGGAGATGTTCTTAGCTATGAAGTTGAAACCAAGGAAAATGTATAGTGGTGTTTCTTTCCAGAAAAATAAATTAGGTGATGAATTTGAGAGGTCTTTAGAATAGCTTTTTATCTTGGAAGAAGAAGTGGTTGAACAGACTATGTCACTTAATTCTACTGACGAGGAAGCGCCTGAATGATGGGAGGTCATTAATGGTGGTTCTTAATGAGGAGAAATGTAATTGAATCTACAAGCAGGTCCTAATCCTTTTTGGGGATTCAATAGTTGAATGATCAGCATCGAAGAGTACATACAGTCTTGGGACAAGTTGGCCTTCCATTTTGATGATTTTCTAATGGGGGAACCAAACACCCAGGTAATGAGTATCTCTTGGAAACATGTTTAGGGAGATTAATTTTGGTAGGATCAAGTAGAATTTCCATGGTTCTATTATTTCCATTAGAGGTTGAACTCATGGTTTCTCAGTTTTTCCTTAATAGTGTTTGAATAATAAAAATTTAATTTTTAGTCAAATACTTCAATTTTCCTATGATGTTAGTTGTCAATAATTGTTTCATACTGCCTTGTACCTATACTAACATCAAATAATTAGGAAATGAATCTAATAGATCACACCTATGGTTTATAGTATTTGACTCAACCCCCTCCATTGCACCAAAAATTACTTTTCTTATATAGAATATTTTTTGTTTTATGATTTGTAAAATATCCTTTCAGGTTTTCTCCTTCAGGTTTCTATCCGCACAGGGCTCAAAATTTTAAATAATGAACATGTTTTCCCCATTATGTAGATTCACTGGTATTAGTCTTCTTTTTTATGTACGACTTATTTAATTTCTATTATCATTTGAATGTTTCCTATGATGTTTTATTTTCCATTTACATAATATATATATTTCAATTAATTCATATTTAATTGAGTGATCTCGTTCCTATTTTATTGGAACCTCCTAATTTCATGGGGGTCAACTGTTGTAATAAAAGATCCTATTAAGGTCTTAGAAACTAATTTAATGCTCAAGGATGCAACTGATGTGTTCTTCTAGATTATGAAAGATGGATTTCACCCATGCTGCAGGTCCTGTAAGTATTTACTGAAGTGTTTGCATACCAAAAATGAACTAAAATTCACCAAATATGTTTTCATGGAATTAAAGATGTAATAAACATACTATAATGTTTACACCTATGGCAGTATGATGAAATTTAATTATAAGTGGAAATTAGGGAAGTGTTAAATTGCTCATGCACTGGCATCTGATATTTTAAAATAATTGGACTGAACTATAATGAAACATACTATAGTAAGATAGGATATATATATATATATATATCAATGGGCTTTACAATGTTGGACATACAGAGATTACATTGGATCTTATTAGGTATGTGAGGTCTAGAGGACTTCCTGTAAACTGTTAATGTTATAATGTTGTTATTTATGGCATCTGTAGTGGTGAAAAATCCCATGATTTTATTGTTTTTGATGAAATTAAATGTTGTGGAATACCCCTAAATACTAACACCTAAAAAATTATTGATTAAAGGCATCTGTATCTCAGTTGTTCACATATTTTTGAGATGTTTTCCTTCGATGTTAACATATGTTCTATTCATAATTCATTCAAATTGGATTTTGTGATTTCTTTCCTATTTTATTTGAACTGTCTAATTGCAGAGGGGTTAAAGGTTGTAATAAGAGATCCAATAAAATTCCTTGAAAGAAATTTAATAATCATGTATGCAACTACTGTGTTTTTGTAGGCTATGAATGAGGGGTTTTACCCAATTATTAGGTACTATAACTTTTTAATGAAGAGTTTGACTACCTAAAATGAAATAGAACCCATCATATATATTTTTATGGAATTATAAATTTCAGGACCGTCACTTAATGTTCACACCTACAACAGTACAGTGAACATTTATTATAAGCGGCATCTACGGTAGTGTGAAATTGATCATGCACAAGCTTTTGAGATTTTAAAATAATTGAACAGTGGTGCAGTGAAACCTATTGTAGTAACATATGCTATATGTATTTATGAGATTTAAATTTCTGGAAATACTAATCTTAATTGTGATTTTTTAGGTATTTGAGGTTTAGAGGTCTTCTTATAAAATTTTAATGTTATAATACTATAATTTATGGTATGTGTCTCTGTGGTGAATGATCCCATGCTTTTAATATTTTTGAAGACATTAAAAGTTGTATAGTAGCCCAAGAATTTTTATATCTACATAATTTTTTATTAAATTAATTTGTATCATATATGTTCAAATATTATCTAGATGTTTTCTGTAGATGTTCACAAATGTTCAATTCACATTAGTTCACATATGTTTTGTTCGATTTTCATTAGTTTTCAGTAGATAGCACAATTTATTTCGACCATCTTATGGACTATTTTTATTTCTTTGACTGTTTCTATTTCATTTTAGAAAATAACAGAATCCACAATTTTGTACAATTTGTTTTACTGTTGTGTTATAAGAACAAGAAAGTACTGGATGTTTAGGAGTAATCTTCTACAGTGATTGACGATTTGTTAAAACAATAAATTTTTTATCAACCCAGGTATTAATATTTCTATCTTCACTTACTTTTATTTTCATTACACATTTATGTGAATTAATAGTTTCGCAATGTTTCAATTTAAGGATGTTTCAATCATATATGGTTAGGAATCAAAGACCCTATATATGTGTATCTTGGGCTGATAATGTTGTGACAGATGTTGTTTTCCACTATGAGATTATTTTAACAAACATTACGCATTGTTGTGTGTTTTTGTTTTATATTTTTGGCTTTTCATTTATTCATTGGTCATGTTACAAATATCACTTTGGATATCACTGCACATTCATTTTATTTTCTTCTATTTTTAATAATAATATTAGACACACATCACATTTACTAACATAGGTTCATGTTAACACTAACTTATTAACAGAACCTTATTTCAAGAATAGCTTTATGTTAACAATCCCAATGTTAACTTCTTTTTAATTTTGTTACTATTTATTTGATTTATGTTAACTTTCATATTTTGTATTTTACAAAATCTATTTTCATTAATCTGTATTCTTATTTTAAAACATTTTATTTTTTTTAATTCTGTACAGATAGTTCAGGGCATGGTTCCTTCTTTTGATAATATAGAATAAGAAGTTCCTCCTTTTTGAATCTCCTATGGTAATTATAAGGAATACTTTTTTACCATTAATGGACTATAATTTGAGTTTTATTTTATTTTTATAATGAACATGACATATGTTAAAACTTATTGATTCTGTTATATTAAAATCCAATTTCAAAAAAATGTACTTCTTTTAGTCAACAGTATGTGATTTTTCAATATTCAGTTTCCAACCTTATTTTCCTACAGTTTCAATTAGAATCAAAGAGTTGTACACTGAAACTATTATATTTTTATACTCTCTCTGTAACATGTTTTTGTATATTCTGTTGATCTAATTCTGTTTTTATTATATTGTTGTCTGTTGGTACAAGCATGTACCCCAATGTTTATTTTATAATTCATATTTTACCTAATGATTTTTGATAGTATTATGGTTTGATTGTTTTTATATTTTTCATTGATTGTTTTTATACTCTATATAATAGGTTTATATATATATACTCTACTGATCCAATTCTATTTTGGTTCTACATGGATGAAAGAATTTCCATTGTTGGTTGGAATGAATGCAACCAAGGCAAAGAGGACTCCCATGGATATTGAATGTGAATGTCAACATGAATGTTGCTCTATTGTTGTGGTGGTTTTTAGGACATTTTTTCAGCCTCATTTCTAAGACTTGTGTTTAATGATCGATGTATATACTCTTATGTAAGATAATTTGTGTAGGTTTTGGAGGAAAAAAAATACAAATATGGTTTTCCCTTTATTTTATACAATGGTGAGAATACAATTGGCTATGAATAAATGCAATGAAAGATTACAGTTGCATAATATATGATGAATTCACGTTAATTTTCTGATGTAACCGCAAATTTCTGCCGGAAATTGACAGCTGTCTTTTTTAGATTTATAGTAATTCTATAAAAGGAACAATATGAGTGTTCTTATATATCTATTATTAATATATCAAATTATAAGGATATACAATAAATAATCCTTTGAAAATGATCATAATTTCATACTGATAATCCAGTGATAACTAATGGTTTTATTTTTAAATTTGTCCCACTAATTAGCACTATGTCACATTTAAAATCGAATGTTCCACTATTAATCAATGATCACATTATCTCCTTTAAATTTTTTTCATAGTAGATATGTTTATAAAACACTATATTATTGTTGTTAAATGCATGTGCACTGAGGATATATCAATTAACACTACCATGTTATATAAATATTTATTTATTCGAGCCTTCATGTGAAATATTTTGCAAAAAATCCATGGGCAGACTAGATCTTCCATCATGGGTGAAACGATCACCATAACATAAAGAATATTTGATAAAAGTGGTACATATAGAAATTGTACCACTATTGTTATCTACTGGAGAGTACATTCCTATTCTGTGGAGACAAATGGGGAGTCGATGTTGTAGCCATTGGGTTGGGACGTATGGTGCTCAACTGCTAGTCAAGGTGATGTCAGACCATTCACTGCTAATTACTTAAGTTCAACCCTTTTATTTATTTATTTTAATTCACATGAAATTCATTACATCATTAAATATTATAATGAGCATAATTTTAATTATCCATTTGAATCAATTTTTCATTTATGCAGTTGATTTCTCTGGCATGAATGCCCAACATTAAATTCTATTCCTTATTAATTCAACTAAATAATTATGACTATATTTCTGATTTCTCAATAACTATCTTTATATTCCATTTTTATTTAGCACATTTATCTTTTTAAATATATTCAATATTAAAATTAATTAATTAGTTTTAAATATGAACATTTATTACTGAAAAGAAGAATTGTTTTATAATGACGTGGAAATGCACGAGTGGTGTACTAGTTTTTATTAATCATGTGATCACTATTTAACGACTATATTAAAAATAGTAAAAATTCATAATGGTATTTTAGAATCCTAAAACATAAAATCAAGGAAGTGCATATGTTTTACATAACCATTTTATATAATAAGAAATTTAATTAGATCAAGAGGGATATCATTGATAGAATTTTGGATCATTACAAATAATATTATTAAAATATTATACGTACTAGAATAACGTCCTAAACCAAAGTCTAATGATTACCATTTAAATTAATAATATCTTACTTTGAAGTACAAGGATTAAAATATCTTTTAACCACAAATTCATGTATAAACATAATCTTATGAATGACTCTATCAAAATATCGTCAATGAAATTTTATTTAAACCTTCCAAAGGATTATTCATTGAGTCTGATGTTAAGAGAATCACAACATTCTTAAATACATTATCTTCTATATTTTTCACCAGGAATCCATTTTTATTCAGAATCATTTCTTGACTAAAAAATATTTTCTAATTATTAGTAATTTTATATCAGTATAAGATAATAGATTGAAATATACAACTTATAAGAAATCATTCTTCAATCCCATTATAAAGGATTTTCATCTATGGTGGATTGACATATAAGTCTCATTCACATTTATAACCCATGAAATATTTAAATGCACACTCATTGAAGATTTAGATAGGTGTAAAATTACTATAAATATAAATTGTCACACATGAATCTTCATGATTAAATATATATATCGATCCGTTTTTATAAAATTAAAAATTCATGTAAGTGGATATTTTCATACATGTATTTGGATACACAAACTAGTATTTGAATACATAGATTTCCAAATTTTGGCAACCCCATATGAGGATATTCATAAATCTAGAACCCTAACATGGTAAATAGATTCATCTACATATGAAATACCATAAACATATATTTTCTTACACGGAGGACATATGTTGATTTTCATATGAGGTTTTTAACTTCTTCATATATATTTTATAACATCATTCATTTTCTTATTATTCGACTTTCCTTCATTCAAAAAATTATATTTGACATTCATTATAAAAATCAATATATTTAATTATTAAATGACCACTATACATTGCAATATCAAATTTTTTATTCCGTGACAATTTGATCCATCTCCAATGGACCTTATGTTTGACACTCATGTTAGATCTTCCTACCAATAATCTCATAGTATCACTTTCTACATTATTAGATGGTCCATCATTTAATCCTTCATTACATATGGAATGTATGTGGTCAAATCTTATCCTCATGGAAGATCCATGATCAAACACATAGATGATTAATTATCATGGAACATATTTGATTCTCTCAAGGATTCAATGTAACTCACAGTAGAATCTCATCCACACAAAAGATAGGAAATTTGATTTTAGAGAAGATTGATTTCATGGATTATCAATTCCTCATAAGATCTATTCCATGGAAGCTCGTTTTTATTGGAACTCCTTTTCTCCAAATAATCCAATTATGATACATACATTCAGTATAATCTCATTTCTGTACACTCTTTTCTCCAAATAATCCAATTATTCAACCTTTATCTCATACCATGTTAAAACTCCTTAAATATTGGAATAATTATTTACATTCCATAGTAATTATGTCTCTAATGATTCTAATGGAAAGAAAACTATCATTATTCAATGATATGCCACACATCACTTGGTCAAACTTCTTCAAGAAGCACTGATTATGAATAATCAATACATTTTAATCAACATATTCATTTAACATATATTATTCATCTTCTTCATCAATATATTTCCATGTCATAAAAAAAATATAAAAATCAAATATAACTCTCACAATGTGTGTGAAATAGGTTCAACTATAGATTCCAAAATTTTCAATTTGTTATTTTTCACTATATTCTGGACTTATTTGTTTTTCCAATTTAGAGTCTATGTATATATTTATATTAATTTTATTTTTAATTTTATATGGGTAATTATATATATATATATAATAATGAACAAAATCATAAAATTGGTTTCCAAATTGTAAAATTGAAAAAAACATTGAATTGCATATTTATATATTTTAAAAAAGGTTATAAATTATTTATAATGACAATAAATAATCAATAATAAAAATTTAAAATTTAAAATAAATTAGTAATAATTTTTGAATAAAACATAATTTGTTATAAAAGTCATATAAGTGTGCTAAGACCAAATAAGACATACATTACAATAAATATTAAACCTTATCTCTTTCTATTGGGTTTATACTTCTCTATTTTACCACCCTTTTTACACTTTTCCAAATATATTTTTATTCAAACCCTTATTAATGTCATTATTTCGTATTCCTTTTCTTACTTTGAAGGATAATCGAGTATTTATTCACTTGTGTTGAATTATTATCTACCTTTTATTACTCAAATCATGTATTTTTTTAGAACCTCCTTTTTAAAATTATTATTTTTACCTCTTCTATTATATGATTATAAAATTATTTTTAATAATATTATCATTGAACAAATATGAAAATATATTCTTTTTTTGTATCTCAATGTTTATTCGTTGTTTTTTTTCAATTATAATTTCTTCATTACCTACTTTTTTATTTATTTCATGTTAATTATTTATGTTCATTCCTTATCTATTTAGATTTCATGATTTTTTCAAAAAAAGATGTTATATATTGGGAAAATATTATGCATCCCCACAATTCATTTGGTGAAGGATTATAGCTACTGAAATCATAATGCAAAGATAGGATGTAGACTAAGTTGTGTACAATGTTATGTATGAACTAGATGTTGTTAGAATTATTGGTTATGTTATGATGTCTTGGTAAATAACATTGACCTACGTTTATGGTGTTTAATAATTATTCATGTCCCTCATTCTATGTTATCTTATCCAAATTCAATTTTTTTACTTTTAAAAATCATCTTTTTAGTAAATTGGAAAAAATAATAGAGCCACATATTCTCAAATATCCTTCATCCACTTAAACCATACACAGCAAATTCAGAAAAAAAAAATTCCATTTACTCAGGTAGTTATTATTGTTTCGATATCCCATGTACTCATGTTGTTTTATGAATCATATTCATTTAAATTATACTTCCCCTTAATGTCCCTCTATATCATCCATTTATTGATTTATTCCGCAAAGTGATCAATTATATTAAAATAATTATAAAATACATTAGGATAACAATGTTTAATGATTTAAATAAAATTTAAAATCATTATGTGACCTAATATTATATAAACCAAATTATCAAAGTTATTGAACCTAGGTTTTTTTATATTTTATATTTTATTTAAAAATTATGACATTATAATGTATCTAATTTATAGGTTGTTTTAGTTATAATTTTTTATTGATTTAGTTATTTAAAAAGTAGGTGAAAATTTAAAAAATACAACCTATGTTAATTTTTTAAATTTTAGATTTTTATACCTTATAATTGATTTTCACATATTGACATTATATTCACCCAAGATCTAATAGCTTACATCTTATTAAATCATTTTATACATTTGAAAATGGTATGAAGCTAGATAAACCAGTCCAATAACCCATGTGATTTAAAATTAAATTATTTTATAAAAAAACATTCCTAATGTAATGGGAGATGATGTTTAAAACTATATTTTGGTGCTTAACCACACATCCTAGAATATAAAAAAACAACATTAAACAAGTTTAAGATCCACCTTCACCATTGAAGTAGTAATTATCCATTGATTTTGTTATGTTGAAATAAAAAAATTATTTATTTAACCGTTTCTTCTAATTATGTCAAAATAATGGATTACATCAATAGAAACTATTTTGGGGAATAATTTTTCAAATAAATATAAGGCAAAACAATTATTTAATATATTGAAGGTGAAATAAAATAATGGTAGGAATTGATCAGTAATATGTATTTGAAAAATAATCTATAATCAATGTAGTTGAAAATTTAATAAAAATTTACTTAAGAATAATTCTCTATTAACTATTCAAACAAAAAAGTATAGATATTTTCAATTGATCATGAAAATTGAGATGATTATATTATGAAATATAGAACTAATTTCACATGGTATGTATGATATTTCTATGGTTTTTTCTCATCCATGTTAAAAAAATAGATAGATATATTATTGGGTAAAAATAGATATGAAATTATTTATCTTTTCATTAAATTTTTATTTATAAATATATTATGTGATTTAATATCAAAATAATGTTGTTCTTTATATAATGGTCCTATTGAATTGTTGATTATAAATTGAAGATGAATTTTAAAAATGGATGATTAAATGAAAATGTACATGGAGGTAATAAGATCCACCATCAAGGATGTCAATGATGCATTATCAATCGTAAATAAAAAAACCTTATGAGAACTAAGAAATGAATCAAGGGTTAAAAAAAGAATTCATGTGCAATAGTGTATAATGCACATGAAAATGGAACACAGTATGATGGTGCAATTGAAGGATCAATTCAACGCATCACCATTTTTCAAATGATTTAATTCATAAGAACATGGGAACATTGAAAGACAATGAACAAAAACCGAGATCTTGGAGGACAATAGAAATCAACAAATAAAACATCTCTATGAATTATAAAGGTATTTTTCCATTCCCGTCACTATGGTTGATCAATTAAATAAAGCACTGTAAGGTAAAATTACTATTCACTCAAGAATTAAAAAAATCTTATTTGGTTATTTCTCATTGTATACCATCATATATTACTATTTTTTAGAAATATTAACTCACCAAATTGATACCATATATTACAAATATCAATTAAATACCTTAGAAGATAAATTTTTTGACAAAATGATTCACTATTCTCCAAGTACTGTTTTGAGATATTTATTAAAATAAATAGCATAATTATTTGTATAATATAATTTGATGCTATATTTGGTATGTATGGGATCTATTTATATTTATACAATATCAATTATTGGAATAATTCTATATATTGAATTATCCCATGATCTTATAAAAATTCAATGTGGTTATTGAATCTTTTTAGAAAATATTTTAAAGGTATTGGTATTGATACATAATGGAGAATCATATTTTTATTAAATGGTTGAGACAATAAGAATTTTGAAACCTAATTATATTAATTTTATAACAGAATATTTTGATGTATTTTCTAAAATATTTTATAATACTCTACCGGATTATAAAGAATATTTTTCACTACAAATTATACTCAGTGAAATCCTTATGTTTATGTTCCCCTATATAATGGATCTAATAGACTTTTATCAATTAAATAAAATTTAAAAATGGGATTTCAAAATATGGGTTATACACCCTAGTGTATTACCATGGGGTGGATCGGTGAACATTTTTATGAAGAATAATGTGTCAATAAAAAATTCCATCAACTATAATGTGCTCTAAAAGGTAACCATAATGAACAAGTACTCAATACCATAGAGTGATGAATTTTCGATCCAACACCCTATAGTTAAATATATCTCAAAAGTATTTCTTCATTCTATATATCATCAATTACTGGTGAAGATATAATTTCAATTATAATAAAGACATAAAAAATATTTATTGAAATATCAATGTAGTAAAATGCCTGATTTTTTTGGATATGTAAATGTGGATTAGGTTGATAATATATATTATTAATGAAAAATATTTGATGAAACTACTAAAAATATGGCTTATAATAGTGCTAAAAATGGACTTTAAAAACGCTAAAAAAGCGCTGTTAATCTCGTTGAAGATAAAGGGGGGTCCCCTTTATCAGTGCTAAAAAAAGCGCTGATAAAAGTGCCCCTTTATCAGCGCTAAGCAATGCTGATAAAGGTATTATTTATCAGCCCTATTTTCAGCGATGACAAATGTATAATATATCAGTGCTATTTTTAGCGCTGATAAAAACTACATTTATCAACGCTCAAAGTAGCACTGATATATTATCCATTTATCAGCACTTAACTAGCACTGATAAAGGCCAAAGATCCTATCCAAAACCAGAACCTGCACAGAACCTGCCCAACACCTGCACACATTAAAGCACCTGCACGGAGTCCAAACAAAACCAGCACACAGCACACACAACACCAACACACAAAGCACAGAAGAACCAAAATGATACATACATTTACTTGAAATAATGAATAAAAAACAACACACTTCTATATACATTTCAAACAATGTTTAATTTGGATACAATTACATTTATCTAACAAACAGTTAAAAAACAATGATGTTCTATCCTTTTGCATCCATTCGCTTTAAAAAATTGTCGTCCATGGCGGTAGTTTCTGAACAAGGCATTCAAACTGAGGAAAAATATTTCACCTACATAATAAAACAAATATTATGTTAGTAATAAAATAATGAAATAAATAATGGGGTTGCTAAATGGTATTATACTAGTGAGGCACAAAACATAAAATAACAAATTAATGGAATTGGTGCATGGTTAGGGCAAATCATCTATAATAATAAAATGGAACATTGTTTAGTAGAACATGGGATATTTAATGATTCGAGGGGGAATAGATAAACCTAACGTTTGGTTCTAAGGTTATGATGGTCTCACATTGATGGTTAATGGTTTTTCAAATAATGTGAAGAACATGTGTAAGGTATGAGTTTTTGGGGATGTATCTTTATATGGTTTAATAATGGATTGTAAGCCACTCAATGAAACTATACGGATTAGAAGTGTGTGTATATTGATTCCCACATTGTTCTAAAATGATTTATTTTACCCTTAGGCCTAATAATTCACCTAATTAATGAGTGGAAATAACAAATTTTCACTATCAACAATTAAATCGGGTTACCCTCATATATCCCTCATTCCACTCAACATAATCCTTTACACGCACTCTCCTCCTTCTCCCTTCCCCGATGGGATATCTCCCTTACTTTTGAGAAAAATCAAATATTATCAATTACATTAAAAGAGTGGTGAAATATCTTCAACCCTATTATCCTCCCCTATTGGATACCAATGATGGGACTTTTGCAACGACATTAAATATTGGCTATATACCTATAGCCATAGTTTAATACCATGGATATATGTCCCCCATTCCATAAAAAATAAGCACCCCTTCCCCCTTCCACAGCACAGCCCCTACACACTACCCACCCCCGAGCACACCCCCTACCCCTACACACTCCCTGCCCCCGGAACACTCCATGCCCCCTTCCCCAGCACACCCCTTCCGACTTCACTTCCCCCCTACCCATTTCACACCACCCTTCCCACCCCCTACATATTTCAAAAGAACCCAAAAAACCCCTACCCCTTCCCCCTACCACTTTGCGCCCTTCCCCCTCCCCCAGAAAACCACCCCTACCCAGCACACCCACGGTTTAATACCATGGCTATATGTCCCCCCATTCCATAAAAAAGAAGCACCCCTTCCCCCTTCCCTAGCACACCCCCTACTCACTACCCACCCCCGAGCACACCCCCTAACCTTGCACACTCACTGCCCCCTGCACATCCCATTCCCCTCCCCCAGCACAACCCTTCCCATTTCACTTCCCCCCTTCCCATTGCACATACCCCTTCCCAACCCCAACATATTTCAAAAGAACCTAGCACACCCCCTACTCCTTCCCCCTACCACTTTTCCCCCTTCCCCCTCCCCCAGAAAACCACCCCTGCCCTCTCACCCTTTCCCCTGCACATCATAAAGAAAATACCTTGTATAGAAATTGTGCTCAATTTACATTATACACATCATATATATCAACACATTCAGCATGAAAATACACAAGAAATACAACATAATTCATTTTAAAAATAACTTTCAAGTCTATACACACCCCTAATTCCTTTGATAACACAATTTTAACCACACAAACATTTCATATAGTACACTTAGCAAGCAAATACAGCATAATAAAAGCATAATATAATGTAAAAGCATGGAATCACCTACATAAAGCGTGGAATCTTCCGAAATCTACTGGAAAACATAAAACCACACCTCCACAATACCATAATAAGGACTAATTAAACATTAATATTGAATATATTAATGGAAACCCACGTTTAACATTTGGTATTCCATTAGTTTAAAATCCCACAAGGATAGAGGGTCATGAATTAATGTCTTACAGTTATGTACGACTTGGGTGGATCAAAACACTTATAAAGGTGAATTAGTTAGGTACATCTCTAGGAGGGAGCATCTAGAATGTTTACATGATAGATGGATAAAAACGCCCAATGTGGTCTGGCCCAAGTGTGTTGCATCCCATAAAGTTAAGGTTTCTCATTTTCAAGACTTATCCGGATGCCACAAAGGGAAATACAAGAGGGAAAATAAGAGAAGGTGTACCCCAGGTAGGGGGTCACCATGGTTTACCATTGGTTGGGATTTAACCTCATGGAGGCTTCTTACGTACCCTATTTAGAATACAAGGATCAAAACCCATACATTTAAAAGAGGTATGTTGTGGGTATTACCCATGGTTAGCTTCCCTTCACACTAGGAATACTCTTGGTTGGATGAGTATGGGTTTTGTGGGGCTTATGCTTTGTCAGATTCTCAGGTTCTTCTAAGAGTAGCAATGGGATGAATGGGACATACATGCTCAGATGGATCATGTGAATGGCGTGATCCTTGTAAAGAGACACAAGGCACAAAAAACATGTGGAGATGACTGTAAACATTATTTATGGTGGCCATGGGGCTTATCAGACTCACCATACCTTCCATAAATACCTCAAAACATCACGAGGACCGGACTCTACATGATGGTGCATCACATGGATGATTCTTTTGAGGATGTACTAGCCATTTCAGCTTGGATTTCATCCAACCAGCCTTTCCTTTACATGAATTATCATCAGACACATATTTTGGTTCCAAAAAATCCCTCAACGATACTGATTATCTCATGCATCTACCTAGAAATAATTGTGCAAGTAAAAAAACACATGTTCTCAAATACATGTTCAAACAAACAAGATACAGAAAATGGATTTTGTTGATCCTCGGTGGTTTTTTCATTCACCCGATACGCACTGCACACCATCATGCCTTACTTCAATATTTATTTGTTCAAAGACCAATAATATGAATCTGGGGATACAAAACATTGAGTAATAACTTAAGATTTCAATACATCATAGAATTATCAATTCACCAAAGAAGTTGGGAGGATAATCAATGATCATATATAGATAACATAAGTGGTAGGAATTCACCTTCATCCTATTTGTGTACAATCTTCCATCAGGTATCTTGCCCATTCGTTTCTAAAAACATGTATATCATATTCTGAATATGAGTTTTTGCGACAGTCATAGTAGTACTGAAAAAATATAAATACGCAAAGGATTAATAAATATTTTAAATGAACTCATAATTATTTTCGAAAATACCTCATCAGGGATGCTAGTTTGTTGATGAAATACGATCTCTTTCATAAATTTACAAACATAATAACCACAGTCATTTCCATTTGTTTGTTTTGGACACTACAGAAACATCGACAACAATAAGTAATTTGTTTTGATATGTGTTTGGATAGTGAAATGTTATTATATATACCCATATACTTTTCCAAATTTAGTTCTTGTAGGCATGCTCATCCATATTCTTTGGATTCATTCCATGCATTAGACAATATTGATGCACCACCCTATCATAACAGAATCCTCATTAAAAGATAACATAAATTATATAACTAGATGTTTAGTTTTAAAATGTTGGATCTAGTGTATTACAAATTAACAAACGCCATCCTGCGTGTTCGACTTGTTATATATCCATGCATTGAATCCAGAAAATAAATCTTTGGAGTATCCAAATTAACTGCAATCAGCATTCACTGCTCCCTAAAAATACAAAAAGGAATAAGTAAAGAATGAAATTAAAATATAGTTGATATGATTAAATTGTAGAGTTTTACCCCTGCATCATTAGTATTAAATAGATTCTATCAACCGTAATTTTTTTTCAAACGATTTGAAAAGGGATGACATTATTGCAGCCTCTTTAACAGAATATAATTCGTCTTTTGAGGATGTGGTGTGAGGACTAAGAAGTCCAAATTTTTTTCATGGAGAAATACCATCAATTGTTTTTCATATATACATCTGTGACAAATATAAAATGTATTTAGTCAAAATTATTAGAGTATATCAGCTTTTGTAAAATCAAATCATGAAAACTTACCTCATGTATACATTTACAACTGAGGCACCTATCCATTCATACCTGAAGAGTTCTTTTAAATTTTTAGCACTAATCAAATCTGATATATCCTCTCCATACAAATATTTTTCGAAACAAACTATGTGAGTACTATCGTCTTTCAACATTGTATCCACATGATCCTACAATGATATTAACTGTCGACATAGAACGGGTGGGGTGAAGGTGCTCTCAGTAGACCGTTTCAATCGGATGGTTGATCCTTGAGATAGTTTTGAGCTGATATTTTGTTTCACCTCACAGTCTTTGTAATTCTGTAATAACAGTCATCAGTTAAGACCTTTTTCATTAAATGTTAAAGGTCCAGCTTGAAAAACAAATTAGAAATGTATACCTTTTTGTCGACATGTTTTTTACAAGAACTGTTGGCCATGTGATGAATGTTCCAACAGCTTGTTCAACCGTATGAATGTCGTCATCTTCATTTGGAATAGGTAGCTCGGCACTCGGCTCATTAGCTACGTTAATTGACACTCTAAGATGATCTTTCGGAAGCTGTCTGTTGTGTAGCATGTCATTTTTCATATTGAACACCGTAGCCCTCGCTACAAGATGATAGGTGGGAGTTGATAAATATAAATCACAGTCATTTTCACCCTACGGAATATTAGTACAAGAAAGGTATCAGTGTCTATGTAAATAAAATTTCACAGAAACAATTATTAAAACATTGATTACCTCATCTAATTTAGGTTTTTTAGGGGAATGGCTCGCCTCAAAGATGGCGGGGGTGGGGCGAGATCTTTATGCACGGGTTGTTGTTGAGTTGTTTCTTCTCTTTGCCTCTCTCCCATAAATTTTGTTATCATCTCTCTCTGTTATTTTAATTCTTCTTGAAAAATAATTAATTGTTCTTGCAGCTTTTCCATTTTTTCATTTTCATCCCCCGCTTGTTTTTGTTTTTAAAAATATGTTCGGGGTGTCACCCTAAAACCCGCACCTGTAACGTGGCCATACTTTTCTGGCTGCTTCAAGGCTGCTGAATGTATTTCTATATCTGGTGCGGTTGTTTTTGATTCTTGTGACTATTTCAGATAGAAAATATAGAAAAATAAGTAGTTATTGTAATATAATTGTGATTTAAACAAACTCAAATTTATATTATGTCATATTTACACATGTTTCCCACACTTTTTATGTGTTTTCATTTATCAATTTCCCCTATTTATTTACACGAGCCTTCTTCCATAGCACATGGCGTGGGATGGATATGGCTTTTTATTTCGATTCATGAATCTGCATATAAACAGAGAAACATGGTTATGGTGTTGTTTTATGTCACATACTAGTAGTAGGGTATAATTAAAAGACATACCAATTTTTTCTCAAGTTCAGCGTACCACATACTTCCTTTATGGTAAGGGTACACTGCTTCTATTGCGCGTTTTTTATTTTCAACACTCAATAGGTGTTTCATAAATAAAAAACTATCAATCAGAGGGATGAATACAAGAAAACATCAAACAACTTATTACACCGCACAATGTACCCGAAAAGTATTCTCCCCATGACAGTTACTAAACGCATCCCACGCTCTTTGGGATATCAAGTGTGCGTAAAGAGGAGGTGGGTGCGGCTTTATTTTCCCTTCTGCATCTTTAAGATGATATTTCGTTAAAATTGTGCGTAAACCTCTATGAATCCTTCCTGCAACTCTGCATACATATTCCTTGTTTGATACATCTACTATAAATTCACTCTGCAATGGATGATGAAGAGTAATTCAATGTTTTGGTATTTTATTTTATTTTAAAAAATTAAATAAATGATATCATAATGTTACCGTAATCTCATCTCACATTAGTGTCTTCAGCCCGATGACAACATGGTGACACGACTCTACATCAATCGGTACACATTGTCGAGTGACGATTCCAATGTAGCTAACAAACATGGCCTTGTTGGGGTAAACATGTTGGCCTCACATATTCCATCCCACCTCAAATTTGATGCCTTTTTCTTTTTCCTTATGATTTTTGGCCAACACTGTCAAACTACGGTGCTATTGTTTTTTTTGCACTTTTAGGGTTTCATTTCCTACCATTTCCTCAGAAGTAGCATCAATATCTTCCCATGGAGTGCTAGCATCGGCAATGGGACCAACAGCAATAGGTTGAGAAACCTGTTGTACCTCAGCACTGGGAACAGCAACAACAGGTTGAGAAAACTGTTGTTGCTCTGCACTGGGACCACCAACATCTGGTTGAGTAACCTATTGTTGCTCTGTAGTGGGACCACCATCTACTGGTTGACAGTCCTTTTGTGCCTCGAGGTTGGGCACATCAGTAGG
Source organism: Viscum album (assembly GCA_963277665.1). NCBI lineage: Eukaryota > Viridiplantae > Streptophyta > Magnoliopsida > Santalales > Viscaceae > Viscum > Viscum album. The sequence goes on along the minus strand of OY728135.1, from coordinate 1,736,631,381 downwards.
TGCAGAAGTCATTATCTGTAGAAGTGTTTTAATATTTAATTTAGATTACATAAAAACGGCAGCAAATAGATAATAACATAATGTAACACAATTTATGTTACAATAAACAAATAACCTGATTATTGTACTCTCATTTTTTCTTTAAAGGATGAAGTGATTTGACTCCTCTATCGACTTTGTAAATTTATTCATTGTGGTCACCTCTGACATAAAAAACACCGTCTGCATTTGGACCGCTGTGAAATGATTTTGAAGTCCCTATAAAAGGGTCAACCTCCGTTGAACATTCATCTGACCCTTCAGTTGTTTTGGTCGATAATAGAACAATTGACCAATTTCGGTTTACGGGGTATGGAATATAAAATACATGTACTGCCTGTGATTCCATTATAAAAGGTTCGTCTTTCTCCCCTTCATTACTGAAATCATCTTTCACGAATCCTAGTTCATCTATTTTAACAGCACTCTTATTATCAACCCACTTGCATTGAAAAATCGGCACTTTGAATTTCATATAATCCAACTCCCATATTAGTTTGATGATGCCAAAGTATGACATATTCGCATGAATTGGATTTTTGTCCTTATCACCGAAAAAATGCATCACCTCAGCCACAAGTGTAACCCCACTATTCTACATGGTACTCTCTTCATCATGTTCATTAGTATAGAATTTATAACTGTTAACAACCTAATAATTGTAAGATAATACGTAAACACTTGCTCCTCCGGCCAGCCATCTAAGTCGTTCTGAAATTGAGTCTAGATTTTCATCTAACTACTTAAAAATATGGTCTCGAAACCATCCTATAAACTATCGATTATGTGTATCTGATTTCCATTTTTCAGCCCTCAAAGGATTCAAATGCCTATGAATTTCTTTGTGGGTTTGAACATATGGGTCAACGTCGAAACTGTTCTGCAAAACGTAAAGGTGGGCCTACTCCCGATATGTAATTTTGATTGTGACAACCTCTCTTCCAGAAATTCTTTCACCATCAAGCCACTCAGTGTGACGAGATTTCGGTAGGCCAACATTTCCACACCAGACAGGTATTCGGTAAAAATTTCAATATCTTCCTCAACAATATATTTCTCCAAAATACAACCCTCTGGCCGACTTCAGTTTTTGACATACCCTTTCAAAATCTTCAAATACCGTTCAATGGGGTACATCCATCTATAATGTACAAGACCACATAGTCAAATATCTCTAACCAAATGAACCATCAAATGAACCATCATATCGAAAAATGTCGGCGGGAAGAAAATTTCCAATTCACATAATATGACGACAATTTCTCTTTCCATAGTTGGCAATTTCACCGGGTCTATAACTTTTATGCATATAGATTTGAAGAAGAAACAGAGCTTCGTTAATGTATGGCGGACATTCTTGGGAAAAATTCAACGTAAAGATATAGGAATTAGATCATGCATCAAAACATGGCAGTCATGTGATTTCAGACCATTTAATTTTAAATCTCCCATTGACACGATGTTCTTGATATTTGATGAATACCCCTCTGGAACATTTACATCATTCAAGAAGTTGCAAAACTGATATCTCTCCTTCCTGGAAGGAGTGTAAGCAGCAGGAGGAAGAAATGTTCATTTTTCACCCTTCACTGGTGCCAACTCTTCTTGTATTCCCATCTCAACCATGTCCAATCTAGCCTTAATTCAATCATTTTTTTCCGGGTGCATTTAGCAACGTGTTGATGACACTATCACATACATTTTTTTTCAACATGCATAACATCAAGAAAATGATTGACATACAGTCAATTCTAGTATGGTAATTCAAAAAAAACTGATCTCTTTTTCCAACCAGTTTTCGTAAGGGTTTTTTGAAAACAGTTTACCAAAAGTAGTGTCCAAATCGTTCACGTTCTCAAACAATTGATCACCTGTTAGTGGATATGGAGTTGTAGGTTCCTCTGAACTTCCGTCGAATGATGTCGTCCCAGATCGGTACTTATGTCGTCTAGGTAAAAATATGCGATGTCCTAGAAACACAGTTTTCGATGCATATTTCAACCTAATTGACTGTGTACCTTGTTTGCAAACGGGACAAACTTGAGTTCCTTTAATGCTATATCCTGAAAACATTCCCTAAGCAGGAAAGTTATATATCGTCCCATACAACATGGCCTTCAAAGTGAACATTTCATTTTTGTAAGCATCATACATCGTAACACCTGAATCCCACAATATTTTCAAATCCTCGATCAATGTGGCCAAATAAACATCAATATCATTACCCGATTGTTTTGGTCTTGATATTAGCATAGATAACATGATGTATTTTCGTTTCATGCATAACCACGGTGATAAATTATAATTTACCAACATAACCAGCCATGTACTGTGACTGCTGCTTTGAAAACCAAAAGGATTCACCCCATCTCTAGATAATGCCAGACAAAGGTTTCATGGATTATTCCCAAATTCAGGATACTCGTGATCAATTCTCTTCCACTGAGGAGAGTCTGCAAGGTGACGTATTTTCCCATCATGAATTCTTGTATCTGCATGCCATTTCAATTGTCCTGCAGTCTCCTCACTTCCATATAGGCGTCTAAACCTAAGAATGATTGAAAAGTACCATACAACGTTTGTAGGACTAGAATCATCTTTCTTGTATCGGGAAGCACCACACATTGGGTATTATTTAAGTGAATTTCGGTCCTTCAGAAACAAAATATACAGTCATTCGGGGAAGCATGTATTCTTTCAGAGATCATATCCATTGATCGTAGAATTTTTTTGGAATCATATGTTCGGCTTGGGAGTTCTTTATCTTCTACGAGCATGTCATTTCGGAGAGCAAGTAGTTCCGTAAAATCGGTGTCACTCCACCCGTTTCCTTCTTTCAAATTATACAGCATCAATACGGCTGACAGTGCTGTATATTTAGTGCCACAAGCATACAATGGCATTTCTGCAAAACTCTGTAACTTCTAAAACAATTTTGGGAAATCATGAAGTTCATCTTCAACTGTCCTTGTCATTTCCTCAATACGATCTTCATCATCATTCACATCTGTAATCACACCCTCCATATGATCGTCTTCACAGTTCACGCTTCAAATCATATCAGATGATCTATAAAATGTCATGTTCTCTGAGTCACTACCTACATTGGTTTTTTCCCTGTCTTTATTCCCACATGTATAACTTCGATCTATTCCGTGATAGATTAGGTGTTCTTCCAAATCTTATGGAATAATTTTTCCTGAATAAAAACATCGTAAACACGGACAAAGGAATTGAGAAGGGTCACATGCATGATCTTCTGCAAACTTGATAAACTCTTTCACGCCATCTTCATACTCATTTGAGAACTGATTGGCATTCATCAATTCTTTATTCATATTCATCGTCTTTATGGGTTCGATATAGATAAAATTCCTAATATTATGTTTCAATTAACCAGGTAGCATTTTTTTGGTTTTATAAAAACAAATCATGGTACAAATGCCTTTAAACACATGTAAAATCCATATACATGGTGTGTTCAGTAGGGTGAACATCATGTATGTATAAGATAACTGATTTAATCTGACATATATCAAATTTATTCCATGTTAGTCTTACAAAGACTGAATGATACCATAGAAAATACATGAAATGAAAACAATAAAAAACCAATGAGTAACATGAGAAAACAGTAATAAATATGATGCTATCTCAATGTAATCAGGTGATGATAAGATGTTGGTCAAGATAAACTATGAGTTGGGAGTAAACTAATATTTAATTGAAAAAAATTACTTAAAACTGATCCAGAAAAGGATGAAATATCATATTCATCATGTCCCTTAATTCAACCAATGCATTAGTTAAACAAAAAATCATCGCTAAAAATTCATACAGGCCATAACTACTCCTAAAAGTAGTCCATGGTGGGTCCATCGATGTCCAACTCATCTAACGGTATCCTAATGTCAAATATATCTTGGAGAAGATCATAGAACCTCGTAGATGATCAATGTGACTATCAATGCATGGATGAGGATACATATTCATGACTCTCATCAGGTTCAATCTCCAATAGTCCAACAAAAGAAATAATACCAATCAACCATCTATTTTAGAGAACTATAAAACCCCATGGTAAAGTACTATGCCATATGAAACCATTATATTTTATATCATCAAATTGTAATTCAAACAACTGATGCTCTTTTGGTGTTATTTTAGATATTGTGATAGAAACTGATTTTTCTCCCAAAACTAGCTAGATTATAAAGTTTTTCTCTTTATTAAGAAGTAAATTTTATACCTCATTAGTGAAAACATCCTAAAAATGTACTACAATTGGGGAAAAAGAATCCTGCAACATTCTAGCAACATCAAAAATATGCCTGACTATTTGAGCCATTAGGGTACAGTAAATATATAATTATAACATGCTATTTAAAATGAAATGTGGAAATAGGAAATCATTAAGACTCTTGATAAACCCATAATACAAAACATATCACCTAGTATGTCTGTCACATATACAAATAAATAAAATAGAAAAAAAACATTGAAGATCTACTTCAATCCCCAAATTCCAACTCATCCTATATCTAAATAGTATCAGAGCTAACCCATTCGACCATGATACACAACTGAAAATAGCATATTTCCCAAAGGTTCAGAAGCATTGGGATAGGCTTCATATCACAAATGGCTCATAGAATGTTTTCCTAAAGTTTCAGTAGAATCCAAATGCATTTGGTTAGTTTTCCATATGCCAGTATTTGTTTTGAATTAAAATGTTGTCCATTTCAAATAAATCTGAGACACTTCAATTTTTGGTGGTCACACCAGGGCTCGGATTGAGGTGGGGTTGACACTTCAACGCATAAAGGTACCATTAAATACCTACATTGTTCAACTTGTTTTGGAAATTGTTTATCTTCATCTGTGCCTTGTACTTGCACCCATAAATTTGAAGGTGAGTATGCGTACACAATAGTTTACCTTCTTAGAGAAGATTTTAAGAAAGATTATAAGATACATGAAGCAATGAATATCATTAGAGTGTTGGAGAAAATGTGGTTGATACAAACAATGTGGGAATCGGCTTGTGAAACACGGCCTATGATTCAACTTGTAGGTATTGTACTTTATTTTTTTCTGGAGGCATTCAGTGTAAATGCATTTTGGAATGATCATTTATATATTTTTTTCTTTTAGGTTCTTTTGACAACCGAGGGGAAAGGGTGGGGTCTTTAGACATTGGAGGATATGTCGATGGTGATTTTGTGTGTGAATATGTTGGAGAAATGGCCTCTTTTCCCTTCAAACTCCCCGAACCCTGATCACCATCGGGGTTCAGGGAGCTTGAAGGGAAAAGAGGCCATTTGGTTAGATGTTAGATACAATGGAAATATCATGTGGTGAAAAGAGGATTCGGCATATCCTCCAATGTCTGCAGACTGTACCCTTTCCCCTCGGTTGTCAAAAAAACCTAAAAGAAAATGAATAACAATGATCATTCCAAAATGCATTTACACTGAATCCCTCTAGAAAAAAATAAAGTACAATACCTGCATGTTGTAACATAGGTCACGATGCACAAGACGATTTCCACACTGTTTGTAACAACCACATTTGATCGAAAACTCTAATGATCTTCATTGATTCATGTCTATTATACTCTTCCAGAAAATTTTCTCAAAAAAGGTAAACTATCATGTATGCATACTAACCTACAAATTCATGTGTGCAAGTACAAGGCACTGATGAAGATAAAAAAATTTCTAAAACAAGTGGACCAACATGCATCATCTTTGATGGATGTAAGATAGAAATTCACATGGACGTTCTTAAATATATGATATTTATGTATATAGTGAAAGGGTGGTGGATGTTCATTGTTGATGTTGTTCGTCTACGAGACTTTCACCTTCTCTTCTCCTCTCGCTATGTCTTGTACATCATTCAATAGCTTTATATCATGTGGGGTAAATTGAGGTTGCTGATCAACTATGGCACCACATGATCTTTCATGTCCAGTGCCCTCAGGATTGTTTTTCTAATCAAGCTTCCTCTGATCATTAGTTGCTGCAAAGGTGGTGCGGCAGCCTCCATGATAGATTGGAAGTTGACCAATCCATTTGATGAACAATATGGGATGATAAATCTGACATGAAGAGCATCCAATACAAGAAAATTGTTCCAATGATTCGGAAAGTGAGGCTACATTTAAAGATATTTCCTGTGTTTCATCAAGCGATTCAATTCCTAGTTCCAAAAAGCATTCAAAAACATCACTCATCAGTTTCCTCAAGGATAAACTTTGGTTCATGGCATTGTATGATCAAATAGATCTATCCTCTACTGCTTTTACAACCTATGCGGTGCATGTTTCAGATTCCTCCATGAAAAAAGAACTAATGTGGTGAGTTGTAGGCCACATCTATTTGATGTTTTGAAATGTTAATTATGTTTTGAAAATGGGTTCAATCTTTGAGGAAAAGTTGAATTCTCCTTGATTCATGTATGGATGATGGATTCACATCCATTCCAAGTGGTATTAATGGAAAGGATGGATGATAACATTGGTTGGTGTTCTCATGGATGTCTAAGCACGGTAAGTTTGAAAACATGTTGGGTATGTTGTGGAGTTTTAGTTGGGGTTTTAGTGGTTCTCTCCCGATGATGGAGGTGTTAAACTTATGATGGTGGTGTTTGTGAGCTAAAGCGTATAGTGGGGAGCACCATAGAAATTAAGTGGTTGGTTGATGATATGATCGGAATTTTGAATTAGATAGTCTTGGGTAAAATCCATCTTGGTGTTTAGATCGGTTGACTACATTGATATGAAGGATGTGTTTGGGTTGCGTTCTGGGTGTTTAGGGGTAATGTAAGTATTTAACAGTACCATTGTGTTTTTCATAATAAATAATTAATAGATCACATTTGCTTGTTTGATATACTGGTTTTTCAAATAAAATAAAGTACATTTTAAACTATAGAGAGACACTTGGAGTGGACAACCCTACCCCCACCCCACACACCCCTACCCCCACCTGTACACCGTCCCCCACCCCAAACAGCCCTACCCCCACCGCATTTGGACAACCCAGCCCCCTCCCCCAACCTAACTTGATAGCCCCTCCCCCACCCCATTGGACAGCCCTACCCCACCCCACTTGGACAGCTCTACCCCCACCCCACTTGGAGAGCCCTACCCCAACCCACTTGGACAACCCACCCCCCCCCCCCCACCCCACTTGGACAGCTCTACCCCCACCCCACATGGACAACCCCCCCCCCCACCCCACTTGGACAGCCCTACCCCCACCCCACATGGAAAACCAAGCCCCCCCCCCACCTGGACAACCCTAACTGTATTTATGGCTACCCAATGAAATCAAGTCAATAGACCTTAAATTTAAAATAAATCAAGGATAAAATATCTCAGGATCATATTGACCACTTCAATATCAACCAAAATTATTCAATACAGATAAATCACAACAAAACCACAACCTAAAATTATATATTGATTGGGTTAATAAGGGAATCATAATACACAATACATTTTAGGAAAATGTAATGAAAAAATCAAAAATAAATGAAGTAACACCTACTGATTTAGAATGGAAGAACAAAAATTTCTTGAATCAAAGATAGATGTCCCGTTTGAAATTAGAGTTAGCACCCTCTAGAGAAGGTCGGGAAGTAGGGTTCGAACCGTAACCACAAATTATATCTAGGTCACTTTTGTAAGGGGATCATAATACACACTAGATTGCACCAAAATAGAATGAAAAAATCTAAAATAAATTAACACACATGAACCAATTTAAACTAGAAGGTAATCCTAAAAGAAAAAATAGTCATCAGGATCCATGATGATACATGGGAGGTAATCCTAAAAGATAAAATAGTCAGCAGGCTTTATAACCTATTCATACTGTGTCACCCAAGGAAATCCATTGTCGGTACGCTCTAAAATTAATCCCTATAATGTATTCACATAACATCAATAGTCATTGTGAAGAATCGTATTTCAAGGGGTGAACCTAGGAATTCCATTGTAATCAAGCTGAAATATGATCCTTGATATAATTATGAACCACATCTTTTATTTCGACACTCATCAATAATTATGAATCACATCCCTAGACATAATCATAATCACATTATGACCACACTATCTATTATGGAAATCCTTACTGGAATTAGGCTCAAGATATGGTATCATTCCTATCTCACATCTATATTTACTATTTGGTCCTCACACACACAATATATAAATAATATACCAAGAGAATACCATCCATGGAACTCACATCCCACCTTGAGAGCACGAGGAGGAGGAGGATGAGGCGGCGGCGGTCGTGGCCGCAAGGGTGGTGGTGGTGGCGGTGGCGGCGGCCATCGCAGCAGTGACGGTGGAAGCGGCAGAGGCAGTGGCGGTCGCAGTATCGGGAGCGGGGGTGGAGGTGGCGGGGGTGGCGGAGAAGGAGGATGATGAAGGAGGAGTAAGGAGTAGGATGAAGAGGGCTATGAGGATGAGGGGGAGTTGGACAAGGTCGTGCGGCAAGGGGCCTGGTTCAGCTTCTGTGAGAGCTTGACTGCGTGCAATCGAGGATGGCATGTTAGGGTTATTATATCAGAACCTTTATCAGCACTCGTTAAAAGCGCTGATAAAGGTATGTTTTATCAGCGCTAAAATAAAAGTTCTGATAAAACATTAATTTGTTAGCTCTCTCTTAGCGCTGATAAAGAGCTACCTTTATCAACACTTTTAGATAGACCTGATAAAGGAATACCCCTTTATCATCCCTTTCTGTTTAGCACTGATAAAGGGCAGCGCTTCCCTTTCCCTATTTTGTGGTAGTGTGAAGATTTATTTTTGGGTTAAATATTATAAATTTCATCATTAAAAGGAACAAATCCTAGTGATCAGGATTACTAAAAATTAAAACATATGATTCTAAACAATGATATGAAAAAAATTATTTGGATTTGGAGTAAATTGGAATATTGTAAGGTGGAAGTGAAGCCTCTACTACTTGTATGGTATGATAAAACATTTTGCTTCAATTTTTCAAGAAACAAATTTTTTCATTCTCAATTGGAGATAAATTAAATTAAATTTTATTATATCTAGGAGGATATTGTGAGAAATATATTGAATGAAATATTTATTCTAACCATAGTTAAAATAAAAATAATTAACTAAAATTTTTAAAAATTAATCATTTCAAATATTGAGGTTGATAATTGGATTTCAACAATAGTCTTATCAACACCAAAATATGATGATTACGTCCACACTCAAAATTATTATTCCAATTATTATTTTCTAAGGGTGATAAAGATGAAATAAATATATATTTATTTTTATTCGTTAATGTGTTTACAAAGGTGTAGAAAATTAATATTAAGGAGAATCCAAATATATATGTGTTTGAAATAATGGGGAAGAGTTCTTATATCTAGAGGGAGCAACTATTTAGAGGGATTTTTTATAAGTGGAAATGTATAAATTCAAAATTTATGTTAAGATAGGTTTTTGTATTTTTGATATATACAATCATATTTTGTTATAAATATTATAGGAATATGTTATAAACAAGTATCAAAAATATTATTTCTGTGTGGATGAAACGTTAGTGTTAGTTAGAATTCAGAGGTATTTTGAACTATGATGGAGTGGATATATGTTACTATATATTTATAACATAATTTTATTGTTTAATATTCATATTTTCTATACCATTTTCCCTCATGATTGTGTAAAATTATTGAATGATGATTCATTACTATGTGTAATAAGTTTAAAATTGATAAATGTTCCTTTTTTATAAGAAAATTTAGTAGGATATATTGTTTACATAAATATTTGATTTAGGATGTTTGTGAGATCTATAAATTATCAAACTCAGGATGATTTTACCGAGTTTCAATGGTTAAGAATGACTACTTTCATGGTTTCCTATAAATGGGAGATAAATATGTGAAGATATGTAGTGGATATTTGTGTGAATTATATTTTGTTATCAAAATAAAAATAATGATTCAAAAACACATATAAGAATTTCTATTATCTGTGGTGGGTATTTTCTAGACGATTGAATATTATTGAAAAAAATGTATAGGACTAGAATAATTCTTATTGTTTTTACATTTTATAATTATTCAACATAATAAAATTTTAAATTTTTTATTATATAAGACTTCATTACTCAAACAGGATGAGAAAACATCTATGACACAATTCATAATTAATAAAAAATAATTATTCATATTTGAGTACTATTAAGTTATAAATTATCAATGTAATAAACCATCTACAATGTGTACAACATTTTTATGTTGAGGAGTTGATGATTGTGAAAGAAAAATTATTTACTCTGATATAGAAGTATTTATTCTTTGTGTGTATGTTTTCTGTTAGACTGATAATTAATTTTAATATTATATATTTTATTTCTCTATGAGTAATATATTATAAATGTTCATTGTAAATGGTTTATATATCATATTTTTTGGGGATGAATATGATTTTTATTTCCATGCATTATATATTTTGTGTACGTAATACTTCAGATTTGATGTGAATGAAATTTCTTCTAATGTGTATGGTATTTTACAGTTCTAAAAACTAAATGAATTTTGGTTTTTGGATGTATAAGTTTGGAATATTTTTTAATTACATAGTAGTTAAAAAAATATCATTATGAATCTAAATATAATTTAGAGTTCTTTAAATGTGATAATACTAAACACTTTCTTGTCTGGATTAAATATCATGAAACCGATTTTTTATTCATGTAGTTAATGTATATTGACAAATTGAGAAGTTGATTTCAGTTCCATGATGAAATACAACGCTTTAATATAAAATAAGTAACATTATGATTTGATATCATACCTATTGTGATGCAATATATTTGGTTTGTTTTAAATTTTAATTCTTAATGCATGGTTCCATGTTTTAACAGGAAAAAATTGAGTAAAAGAAAATGAAATTTCATGTTGTGAATATATATATATATATATATTCATCATTAAATAAAGATAAATTCGATGATATATATATTAATTTCACACTACATAAGGTCAATCCACGATGATATGGGGATATTTTAAAATCAAAAATAATTATATGGGAGAAGATAAGATGAATTTCATTAAAATTTATGGATGTTGGAAATAAAAATTTTAATTTTAATATGAATATCAATTCTATTACTTTCACAAAATATATTTACAATAAGATTGAAAATATAGGAGACGAGCTCTAGAAGGAAAATATTTAAAAATTTGAAATATTATAGAAAATGAATAATATTATACTTAATATTATGAAATTAAAAGATGAAGTGGATAGAGAGGAAGAAGAATAAAAATTTATAATATAATAATAAAATGGAATTTTGATTCAATTGAAGGATATCTTATTATTATAAATAGGTTCTATATCACTATCAGTATGGGATGGTTTTATATATTTTAAATACATGTCGTTGTACATGAGTTATAGGATCAACCGTTCTTATTTACAACCAGTAATGAGGATTCAAGTGGTATATATGGTCTAAGGCGATGAATGTGTTAAGCTAAGGATTAGATAATAATTTTGAGTAGTGATTAATGTAAAATAAAATTTCAATATTTTATGTTTTATGTACTTCATGTGATATTAATAAATTATTCACATTAATAGATGAAAAACTTTGTTTCATAAGGAGTCATTAAAATGGTATTGAATTTACTAATTCTTCCCAATATATGTGATTTCTCAATAATCTCACATGTTCATTTCATTTTTTATTATAACATTCTTATTAGCATAAATTATATTTTTATTATTTTTCGGTAATTTTCCAGATTTTCAGAAATTTATAACATGATAATCATTTTATGTGAATTATTGATATATTTTTGGTTGATAATTTATATTTTCATTTATTTATTATAAAAAGGAGTTTCTTTTTAAAAGGGAAATTTTTTATTTATACGTGATATTAATCCCTTGGTACTAGATTTCATGACATAGATAATTAAAGCTAGTCTTCGGGGGTCAAATTTAAATATTGTTTACCGTTTAGGTAGAGTATTAAAGGGGTCATGTCATGATCATATTTATTTTTTGGAAATGATTGGATGAAACCTTGAATCAATTGTGTGTAAAGTCCAATGATATCTTACTATCATTATATGAAAATAAAATTTGTCTCTGTTTTTGTTGATAATTGGATTTTTAAAATGGTAAAATTTATGGTTAATAATATTTTTTATCATAAATATGGATTGCAGGATTTAAAATAAAAGAGATATAATAATTGTTCATTAAGGGATTCCAAATCTTAATGGGGTCTGAAATTCTGACCATTTTATATTTTAGGTAGTTTTAATTTGAATCATTTGAATGATACATTGGTGGGTGAATGTTATATGATTAAACTGGATTAATAAGAAATAATATGGTTGAGGGAAAGTATTTATGGGATTTTATTTTCCATGAGACCCTTAAATTGGAATCTTCAAAACAATATTAAATCAACAAAATTATCTAATGGGATTAATGAAAACAAAATTTTCCCAATTATTTACTATTAGAGAAAAATAAAAATTTTGGATTAAATTAGGATGTTTTGGTATTATATTAATGAAATTGTTTTTTCCTTGGATGATATAATTAATGGAAAGTTTATTATTGTGATTGTTCGGAATAAAAACAATATTTGATGAATAAGATGATTGTGGTTTAATCTAGGGTAATGATAAATGAAATAATTTTTTTGATGTTAAATCATTGTTTATTGTTAATAATGTGTTAAAATATTGATAACATGAATTTATTAATTTTATTTGACATGATTAAGTAATGATTCTATTCAATGAATATTAGAAAATCATGATTGTCTGAATTGATGTTGATGTGATTTGGAAAAATTAAAATGTGTTCAAACATGACACTATTAATTTTTTAATATTTTCAAATTAGATAAAGTTGATTATTTTTTTAATAAAGTCAAATAAATATGAAATTTCAAAATGAGGAATGGTGGTAATTAAATATATACACATAAATCATGATGTATAAATTTTGATGTGTTTTTTATAAATATTTTATAATAAAAATGTGAATTTTCTGAAGAAAATGTTGACAATATATGAGTAAAAGTTATGAATAAAATAGTGGATAAATGAAAACCTCTATTTTATGTTACTTTTTATGTGATTATATTTTCTAAATATTGATACTATTTATCATTTATATTTTCATAATAATATGACTTTAGGTAATGGTATGATAAAAATGTGAAACTGTGGGGGGGGGGTTGATGATGTGTTATGATTTATTTAGTGCTATGAATTGTTTTTTTATATTGAGGTTTAGGCCTTGATTTTATATATGTACTAATTTAAATGGTTATTATGCTTATGATGTGAATTATGTTCACAGTTTATAAGTTATTATTTGTGACAATATTATAGGGATGTCGTATTCCCACCATAAAACCAATTTTTATTGTTCTAGTTGACTCACTTTGTTATAGTAGCAGTTGTGGTTGTCATATAGTCCTCATTTATTTTAAAATATATATTTTTCCCACTAATAGAATGTGAGTAAAAATAACTTGGGAGGGTTTAATTGAATAATAATTATGAATTAAAATTTTACACCCAATCAATGATGTATGTTTATTTTAAGATGAACTATAAAAATAAATTACAATTTATAAGTGGAAATTAAATGGAAAAATGTTAAAATTATAACAAATAATAAATATATACTAACACTATGAGAAAGTGACTCAATAATGTGAAATAATTCACTAATTTCAGGATTAAAACCCTGAATATTCTGATATGATAACATTTTTTGATCAATTTAAATCAATGGATTTCATTACATTTAAACCAAATGAAAGTGTGTTCGATAGCCAAATAAATGGAATCATTTTCCCACTAAAACATTATTGACTATAAATCATTCAAATGATATCAATTTATAATAAAGTAAATTATTTTACTCAAATATTTGACCCAATTTTCTCCATCATCTATTACATCATAAATCTCATAATCAATAGAATGTCCAATCCTAGTGAATTTATCAAACAAATTGTTCATAATATATAGATTTTACTCTATGGAGATTCTTATATCAGAATTTTTTTAGATGAAGATTTTTTTTAGAATAACATTGATCAAAAGGATTGAATGAACTATATTTACAAGATAATCTAATAGCCTCAATAATTTCCATATCTTTTATTCCATGAAGTCCACAATTTAATTTATTACAACTTCTGTAAAAAACAATAACAGTTACATTTGAATATAATCATGTCCAATTGAAATAACATTATAAGATTTAACAACTGAAATTGAATATAGATTTATCTTATGGTGATGTGGGATATATAATTAACAAATAATTTATAAATTATGAAAATAATATGATTTAAATTCCAATGGGTGTATTTAATCATTTCCTCAATAACAAAAAAATTATAAGAGTAAAAGATAATTTCATTAGACACTACATTGCCATAAGTTAAATTGACAAAACTCTTCACTATAATAGAATCCTCCAATATAAATAATGTTATTTAAAAAATGTATTTTAATTTTTAAAAAAATGGATAAGAAGAAGTTCATTTTACATAATAATATAATCCTTTTTGATAAAAAATGATATAAAATAGATGGTAATATTGAAAAAAATTAAATAGAAACACTTCCAAAAACAACAAATGAAACACCCCCATAGTTTAACATTTAGTAGAATTACATTATTTAAATATCTTTCAATATTTCCAATATATCTTATTTATAATTCATCACATCATATCCCATATATTGAATTAGTAAACAAAAAAACACAAACTAAAATAAAAGATACATAATTTAAAAAATTTCTCCCATTTGTGATTTCATGAAATAGAATAAAAATAGATTAATTAAACAAAAAATAAAAACATTAACAAAATTGTAATAAATTTATATATTTATATTCAAATAATCCTCCAAATGGATTTGAAAAACTATTTTATATTAAAGAAAATATATGTAAATAGTTTTATTCCTAGTCAAACTATTTTATGTCGACATGTTCACATTCTCCCATATTGATCACTAAAAAAATACATAAAAAAGGAAAATAGATATAATATATTTATTCATTGAATGTATCATTAAAAAATAGTAATAAATTAATTTAATTTTATTATTTTATACATTAATTGGAATTTCAAACTCATTATGACTCATTAAATCGATATTCAAGATGATATGAAATGAAATTTGTTGTATCTCTTCCCGAAAGATGATCTCACCCCAAAATAAAGTCCCGACTACAACATTAATTATATAATCTAATGCATAATATTAATTCTGATATATATTTCAATAAAAAATAATTTTTTTATTTAATATTTTAAGAAAACATAATCGTTTATACAATATTAGAAAAGACAAATAATTTTTTTTTAAAAACTAGTAAATAAATTCAATTACAATGACAGTTATGAGTAAATCCAACATTGATAAAAATTACATCACTAATTTTAATTGAAAAATAAAATATATTATATATTATATATAGTGATTTTCAAATACCTTAAAGGGAAATATGGTTATTTTATGATAAATTAAGTTCAAAAATAAAAATGCATCAATATATTAGAATTTAATTTGGTACCCAAATATAAATACAATACAAGTATATCAAAAAAATTATATGATTGGGATAATGAATTGTAAAACCTTCTAGAATTAATTTTCCAATACGTGTTTCCCAATTTTAATAATTTAAAAATGGTTCCTTAATTTTTCCTAAATACCACTCGTATCTTATGTTGAACATTATAATATATAATAAATTTTAAAAAAATTCTAAAAATATCTTCATAGAATATGGAATTTAATATTTAAATTAAAAGTAACAAGTGTGAAAACATATATAAAATTAAAAATCATACATAAGATTAACTATTATAAACAAGAAGTGTAAAAATATTAAAACAGAAGCATGAAACTTCATATACATTGATTATATATAAAAAAGTCTCCTAAGAATAATATGAGAAACATTGAAAAATCAATGACTGGAAATATTGAATTATTAATATAATAATAGGTACTTTGTAATAGATATAATAATACACCAACAAGTATGATGTGACTTTTTCAACCAGAAATTATGTCTGAGTCATCAAATCCAACTTAGATTACGACGGGTTAGTAAGAAACAATTTTCATTGAAATTTTCCCAACACTTTAATTATCAAAAAAATAAAAAAATTTAGAAAGGTAGTCATGGTGAGTTGAAAAATATTGTAATTTATAAATGGAATATATGATCCTTTAATTCCCCCTGAAAAATTTTTTATGCCAAACAAAGAACTAGAAGAAATAATGTTGTTAGACTGATAATTTCTCCATCCAGTTGTGTTACTACCCAGTCTGTAAAAATTTTGTTTAACCCTCAATTATTTATACAACATGTCTAAATTATACTATTTTGATGTAAAAAATTAGAATAAATATTTCAAAAATATTTAATTATAATTTATTCGTACTACTTTACTGATATCATCTACTGTAGTAAACAAAGTTATATTCTCTATATAGTCATAATTTAATTTATAAATATATCATATGACTAAGTAAAATTATTTTTACACCTCATTATCTCACTACTATCATTCCGAGGATTATTTCTTTTCACAATCATTTTATCTTTAGATCCATATAAATAACTGGATACTTATAAAGATCAATATTTTCTTTATTATTGTCCTCATTTACCCCTCCATCTATATTATTATAACTAGTAACATAATAATACATTTCATTATGATATGGTAATTCAAAATCATCATTTTTTAACGTTGTATTTATATCAATTAATGAAAGAGAAAAATCAGAATCACGGTAAAACTGTTTTCCTGAAACAGGTGTAACCATCCTAGAAAGACATAAATTATTCCATTATACTCTAACATTGATATTAATTATATTATTGTTATAATCATATTCATATCCACTATTATCATTGAAATACGGATACTCTCGAGCAACCTATGTGATATTGGTCTCTAAATTCTATTTTCTCTTTCCCATTTGAAAATTTTTCGTACTTATTATTCGTAGGTTATACTATATTATTATTGGATAATTTAAATATTAAAAAAAATATCCTATAGAAAACCCCTATAATAAAATGAAATAAATTTTATATACTAATTGAATCTAAAAAAGTCTAATAAACATAAATGATTAATGAAAAAAATTCAACAAATTCAATAACACCCAGATATGACTATAAGAACCCTACAGCTCAAATAGAAACTAATGTTCTGTGGGTTAAAACACAAAGATACACTATATGATTTACTATAGGCTCCACCCTCCACCCTCCTCCAACCACTACCATAGGATCATAATGCATGAGTAAAAATGTAATATATATTCTTGGTGTATATATCATTATGAAAAACATATATATACACTAGTATTCATTGGTAGGGTTTGAGTATACAACTAAATAGTTAATCCCCCAAATAAATCCCAGAAACACATCTAGGACAAGAAAAAGTTAGATCATTTTTAATAAATAATATATGAATTTAGAACTAGTGAACAAGGTAAATATAAATAAATTAGTGTGAAAAACTCATGCCATAATGAATGTACACACCCTAAACAAACAAACCAATGAAATAAAACATCCCTTCCCTTGGTTATTCATATTAAAAACCCAGTCGATCACCCATTTAAATAGACATATCCAAACAATTAAAAATAATGATTTGAACCTCATTCTACCTAAACCAAAACATCACTTAGTTTTCAAATATAATGTTCCCCCAAATTTACTATGGGAGATAATTTCCAATCCAAAAATTCCCAAAATCAATATTTTATGAATGTAAACCCACCCATGCTAATTCCCCATTTACTCACTCAAAAATAATTCCTTTTTTAAATACCAAATGACAGGTAATGTTATTGATGTATTTAACAATTACAAGGGGGTGAATCAATGTTGGTTATATTTAATTAAATTTATTCTTTCTATCCATTTTTCAATTTACCTCTGTCAGGTGTATGGTTCAATGGTTCTCTTTCCTTCTACCTTTATAATTATGAAAAACACATCAATGAAAACCAAAACACTTATTTTGATGATTAAAATTGAAAATGATTCAAATTTATAAGGATAATAATTGGTGTGTTATAAATTCCTCAAAAATTACATGATCAACTAGTATCATCATGTGATATATAAGAAAGTAGTGTTAATCCTTATAAAATAAGTTCACACATATCTTAAAAAGGATTTGGTGAAACCTTCACACATGTGATTCCCACACCTTTTAATTAGTAAAATTTTAATAAAAAAATGAGAGTATTACTCTAAATAAGAACATTAAAAATTTGATAATTTTCTATATAGTTTCATTATTATCTTATATTTCTTTTTTAGAAATATCAATGTTCTTATTTCTAATTTTTTTCGTAGTTGTACACCAAACTGCTCTATACTTTTTAAAACAACATATATAATATGATTATTTTCATAAATGTAATCTAGAATTGTTATATATATATATGAAAATATAAAATAAAAATTCTTCCACTTCCTCTTATTCTCCTTTCTAGGCTATAAGACTATTGTAATATTTTTCTAAATATGAAATACATAAAAACTTTTCCCCCTTATTTACTCATTATCTATTAATTTACTAATTCATTAGAAAACCATATTCCACTATATATCATTCATCATTTAAATACATGGAATAATCAATTTTTAATCATATATCATATCCCATATTCGTTTATTTTTTTATAAAAAATTTTCTCTATGGAAGTATTGTTTAAATCCCCCCTCTATCAATATCATCCTAGAAATCTCTATATATGTATAAGAAGACCTTTTTCTAGTTTCATTCATCTTCATTATTTTTCACAATATTCTATTCATTATACTATATAAATACATCAATTTGAAATATAATAATTTCATTTTAGCTTTATCAGAGACTTATATCCACAAAAATCATTCATTTTCATATATATATATATATATATAATAAATAGAAATTATCATATCTTCCCATGTTCCTATTATATTCGTTAAATTTTTCTAAATATATATATTTGAATTATAATTATTTTTGGTAATTCAAAATACTTTATTATATAATTCTTTAATTCATCCCGATCCAAAAAAATAATTAACTTCATCTTTTCATAAAATTTCCATGAGAATAGTTTTCATATCAATATTAAATTCCATGTAAAAATTAAGACGGCTATCAAGAATGTCACTCTTCATTCTCCCCAGGTTACTTTTTTATCCAAAATATTCTATATCCAATAATTATCCATTTGATTTTATTCATGATAGAATCATGATCATGGAACCTCATTCATAACATAACATTCTCTTCAAATTATTCCTCTAACCTGACCGATTCATGATAAAAAACTCATGATATTTATTTCTCTTTAAAATCATGAGTATTTATATATCATATAAATTAGATCATTAGAATATTCAACTTATGGAAATCTATATTGTTATCCGAAGTGATATTTAATATGTGAGTATGTATTATTTTATGTTGTTCTATACATAAGATGATTTCATAAGAAATCAAAAACCATATGTTCAACTAAATTTTAATATACCTTGAAATTATTATATAATCTACATAGAATTTATTGATTTTAATTATGTTATGTTGAATTATCTTACTTATTAGATAATTTTCATATGTATATAATAATAATCTTATACACTTTCATTTAATTATGTTTAATGAGAATTATTTTTTGAAGCATGTGTTATTGAAACACATCTTGGATCATTTGATTATTATATTATGTTATTTTTTTATGAATCTCCATTAAACATCAATAGATAACTCTCCTATTTGTTTTTTGAATACCTCGAAAATATTTTTCTTGAAAAAATATTGTAAACATCTTCTCAAATGCCTGAATAATCTATACTATATATGATTAAATATCTTTTAGTTTCCTTGTATGCATTCACGAGCATCTTTTAAATATATATGAACTCTTATGTGAAAAATTATATATAAATTCATGTTCAAAAAAACAATAATGGTATAAAATGACATAATAATATATCTCCCTTTTAATATAATTTATCCATGATGAAGAAAATAGAGAACACAAAATAATTTTATGATGATTAATTAGCTGATTTTAGTGATTAACATTATCACATTTTGTTGAGTCCAACATTTAAAAATCACATGTACATTGGTATGCTTCATATGATAATATATTTTATTCTAGTTCCACATATGTACATTAGAGAATGCTTTCTCACGTGACCCATCTGGTGGAACATAAATAATAAATCTTGGTATCCTTTTCCATCTAGTGTCAACCAACATTACCATCTATTTGTTCATAGATAAGGAAACATAATGTTTTCCTGATTCCACTGATGGTTGGATAGAAATTAATATGAGTCAACATTCTCCCTCATATGGCTAGAATTCTTATGTCTAAGTCAGACTTGATTTTCATGTATTTCACCACATAAAAAATGTTAATATTAATATTCAAAATAATAGTAGAATATGACTCAAGATCTTTAGTTATTTCCTTTAATGAAACATTATTTTATTGTTTTATTTTATCATTATTTAAATATTTTCTTATTATTCTCATAAAATTGATATATATTTATAAATAATATATTCACAATGATGTTATATAATTATAATTATAAATAATCCATGGGACAGAATTTATAAAATATATTATTTCTTTAAATTAAATGAGTCTTCCATGTATCTAATTATAATAAATAATTATTTTTTCTATAAATAATGAATGAAAACAAAAAATATTTAATTAAATAATTGATTTCATTTTTATCAATCCATATTTCAGGGATCATATTCAAATTAATCAACAATTAATGCATGCTATATATTAAAAAACAACCATTGAAAATAAATATATCACACCCAATGTGGTCTCAATAATCTCTCCTTTGTAGTTTTGGTCGATACACACATAAAAATGATATTTCAATAATTTTATATTCAATGCGCCCCTTCCCTCCGCAATTAAAATTACTTTTCTTTAAACATTCTCTCCCCTTGACTAACATGAAACTAAAATTAATCATTAATGGGTTACCGATTTTGGCTTATGTAATGATCTATAGACCAAACTACTCAAATTGTACACTAACATTTTCTGGTGTAGAAAAAAAGAGGGTTTAATTTAGGATTCAATTAAATCCATATATTAAATTAAATGATACATAATGAAATGAAAATGTAATACCTTTCATTTAAGATATACAAAAAATATTCCATACAACGATAATTTATAAATAAAATTATGGTATAAATTTATCATTAAATATTTGAATCTGTTTTATTTAACTCATTTTAATTGACACATATGAAACATTCATCTAAAATAATAATTGTTATTTTTAGAAAAAAAATCAATTTTTCATTAAATAAAAACACATTTATTCCATAGAATAAATCAAATTTTCAACCATTTTCTTAAAAAAAATTTGGTGATAATGGATGATAGATGATGAAAACATACTTTTATAATTAAATTAGATAATTCACATTTCATAATATTGTAATTTATATAAAATGGTATTTCTATCATCTTCTTATTCATTCTTCCCATGTATACCCCCAAGGAGAAACACTAAAAAGTATTCATTATAGTGGGTGTGTTATAAAATATATAACTATATGATTAATGTTGAGTATAGTCAAAATGGATTTAATTATGTTGTTTTCTATATATAAAAACATCTAAATATTCAATAAGGTTTATATTATATATTTCATGTTCATTTTGAAAAATTGGATGATCATTTAAGAAGGGGTGTTCATTATTTATTTTTCAATGATGACAAAACCACTTTTTCTCAGGTTCTCCCCCTAACAACATTTTTCAATTATATTTCAATGTAGTATAAAAAAAATACTACACACAAAGGATAAGGGAATAATTCAGATCTTCCTTATCCTTAATAATAAAATAATTGGTGAGAGGATTTCTTCAACCACATTGATATATTCTTAGTACTTCAATATTATTTTTTTAAATCTAATTGTTGTTGGGGTAGAATGGGTCTCACCAAATATTCTTACTGTTTGTGTGGAATATAATCCTTCATATAATATAAACCCATCAATCTTATAAAGGATCCATCCCATGTTGGACAAATGGTTATACCTTATTTTTAAATTTTTATATATTATTTTCTACTTTCTTAATGTTATTCATTTCTGCATAGGAAGTTATTTATTTACATCCTCTCTTTAAATTTAGGATATTTATATGGAATCCCATATTATAATGTGGAATGGGATTTAACTTGTTCCCCATATATTTCCATTCCTTTTTCATATCTTCTATATAAATAACAAAAAATTCATTAGGTACATTTTATTTTCTTTATAATTTCCTCATCGCTTCTTTTGAGTAATTGTTTTCACATCAAACTTTTTAAAGAAATAAAAACCCAAAAACAACTAAAGGTTATTTCCCATGGATTTCTCCACACTTTTATCTAAGACCTTTTTATGAGTATTTTGATTTGAATCATCTTTATGTTTACTTATCAAGGATATTATATATTTCTTAATTAATTTTATTGAACATAATTATTTATTTTATTTTGATATATTCCTTGATAATGACACACCATTTCTATTACCTAACCTATTGAAAAAATCATATATATTTCCATGTTCTTAAAAAATATTTGAGGTTGATGGATTATACTAAATTTATATATATATATATATGTATATATCTTTATTTATTAATTTCTTGATTCATCTCTAAATAGTGTTCCATTGTGATTTTTAAAATGAATATATTGTAACAATAAACCAATTCATATTGTTCAAATCCATTACATCACTAATAGTGACCCAAAATCTTTGATCATATTTTATAAAATTCATATAGTATATAAATTCAATCACTATGATAATTTTTTATTTTGGCTTTATTCATCACTTATTGGATGAAATATATAGAAACCAAAATCTACATTAATTATTTTATCGACCACTAAAATTGTTGTAGGATTGTCTTTATTTATCTACATCTATATTTCTATTCATTTTATATTTAATAAAAAAATATTAAATAGATTATATAAAAAAAATAATATTTAGTATTTATGATACCTTATCCATCAATGATTCAGGATAATTATGTTTTTTTATTAATGTTATTATTTCCCAAGAAAATAAGATTATTGGTAAAAAAACACAATAGAATAACATATTGTAGTACCTCATCTCAACTTTATTATTAAAACATTTCTTGGGTGCTATCAAAATTTCCCACATTGTTCTCTAATTCAATTATCTTCATGTTGATAATGTATTTATAATTTTCAATATGGTTCGATATCTATTCACATTACTTAATACATTCAAATTTAGCATCATCCATAATAACATATTCCAATAATAATATTTCACGCTCATTCATCATAATGTATTTAACATCCAATACTCAATTCTAGATATATTTTTTTATATTTTCCTCTATTACTGAAATATTCCTATAAATTATTTTTCTGGCCAAATCCTTTTCTCAAATTACATTAAGACATTCTTCCTCAAATATTGTCAAGGTTTTCATCACATATTGAATTCGTAAAGTATTTGGATATATCATGTTTGTAGATAATTACCCGACTTAGAATATTCTCTTCTAAATCCTTCCTCAATGCTTTAAATTCCTCCAAAATACAATTGATATCATACAATTAACATTAAAAAATTTAATAATCTAAATAAATAAACTCTATGGTAAAATAATGTAACATATATTTTAAAATAGTGACATATATCTTTTGGGAAGTTATAATAATAGTCCAAAAAATCATGATACAACTTGTGGATTATCCAACAATTAATTATGTTGAAAACCATAATAACTAGATTTCATTAATTATTCTAATGTATAATGGTTTTCTATTCAAATGATTCTATAGTGAACTAAAAATTATTCTTTTTCCAGGTTAAATATATGTTACTTTATTGTAGAACCCAAAACATTGTCTTACCTTGAATAAATGGAAAATTATTCAATGTCTTGTTCTATTTATTTTTACTATTCTATATAGTCTTGGTAAATATTTCCATATTTGTAAAAACATGAATATAATTTGATTTTGTAAATATAATTTTGAATTGAATTATTTTATAAACACATCAAAAAAGTTCACATCATTTTAAATTTTGGAAGTGTCTAAAATATTAAATAGAAAACAACATAAAAAATTGTCAATAAAATCATATGTATATCAGAATATTATTCTGATTCAGTGGAAGTTTTAGGGATATATTCAACACTGAAATGGTGTGGGTTTTGAATTGGATTTGGTGTCCTTTAAGACAATTTATTATTCTAATCCAATTCCATTCTTACCACTATCACTTTTTATGGTGTATGGGTCAGTTTTTTATAGACTATTACTTTTTTTGTTATAAGAAACACAAAGAATAAAATTTGAATAAGAAGATAAAATATTCAAGAGTTTTACATATAAATATGAGAAGGATAATCCTTAGTGAACTAAAGATTTTTCATAGATCACATGACCCAGAAGTATCAACTCTTGAGCTACATGTAAGAAATATTTATCCATAATGCCCATGTCTACAATTCTATAAATATTGATTTGGTGCATCATACACCTAAGGTCTTCCCACACCTTGAAATAATAACAAAATGGGTAAAAATAAGAGATATTGACTCTAATTTTATAGTCAAACAATTTTTGGGTAACTAATTTATCTCCATATCATCTTCTCTTTATTTCATAGTAGAATTCATGTACCTATTTTTCTTTTTATATGTACTATTATACACATAAATCCT
The DNA here is from genome assembly GCA_963277665.1 of Viscum album. Taxonomy (NCBI): domain Eukaryota; kingdom Viridiplantae; phylum Streptophyta; class Magnoliopsida; order Santalales; family Viscaceae; genus Viscum; species Viscum album. The sequence continues at coordinate 1,736,606,463 of OY728135.1, read as the reverse complement.
CATTCTTCTCCATAGAAATCGATTTTTTATTCATCAATATTTTCTTGTAAGAAAGACTCCTTTATTATATGAAAATATAAAAAGTATCAATATTTATAAAAAGTCTATTCAAATATGTTTCCATTGACACTACCCAACAATGTGAAGAGTGATATAGATGGACACATAATGCTTCAACCAGATTCATGTAAATTGATGCTTGATTAATATAGGGATTCAAAAACACCCATAGAAGTAAGGGATCATTTAGTAAGCCATAAATTTCTAGGAAACATTATTTAAAAATGCATCCCAATGTTAGGACATTGAAATGAACGTTTCTATGAATTTTAGTGTATTACATTATCGTAATGGAATATAATGATTAAATGGGATATTATAACGACCTATTTTTTTTACTAAAAATATATTTTCTCTATTAGGGAAGATATAACAATTACCATATGAAACATTACCAATTATAGTTTATAAATATTTTCCATATCCTCAACAAAATATATCATCATGATTAGAATGTAGTGATATGACTCAGTGTGTTGATCAATAATAAAATAGATATAGTCCTGTTTCCAATGTATTCTCAGTAAATTAGTGAAAAATTATATAGACATATTCTATCACTGCTATATGGGTATGGGTAATGATTATTACATGGTAGTTGGTCATTAATGTTCATCCGTATGATCTAGATAGAATATAAATTAGAGAACATACTAGACGTATTCCACATTATTCCTGACTATAAAAAATGATTCTTTGATGCACTTTATAATTTCTAAATGCCAGGGTTTACTGCTCGCTATGAATAATGATAAACATTCAGAAGTGAAAACAATAAGGAATGATGAACTATAATCTTATCTTGGATGTGAAATACAAAAATTTCATCCCTTTTAAATTCAACAAAGATCTTCCATTCATTGAGGACTGATATAATGGTAATGTAGTTGGGGTCTTACCATTGATCATCCATACTTTTCTGAACTATGTCAAGGATATGTGTGACTATGATGAAAAAAACAAAATTATCCTTTATATTTGATTATATAAATTACCATCATTATTTTTCACTAATCCCAGGTTTCTCTAACATCATGATTCTAAAAAATATTACTTAATGAATATTATATTGAATTATGTTTCTCATGTATAAAAACTGAAGAAAAATTTGAGTATTTAGAGATACTAATTCAAATATCATTGTCTCAGGATCATGTATCATTAAAGTAATATGTGATCCATGATTTTATGATCTGTAAATACAATGAACATATCACCAAAGAGAGAGTGGCATCATTTTTTACTTGTATATAAAACCATTGGTAAATTTTTATCATGAATTGAAATGTTCTTTACCCAATAATTTTTGGGATCTGTATGATGAAACATGATCTACCTACCAGATTACACAACATAATCTAGTCCAAGAGACATCACACTAGATAAGGGAGCCCTAACATTTTTCATGATATATTTGTTTAGGTTCATATGTAAACATATCCATGATCTCCTCAAAATCGTTTTGATAAATAGTGATCCAATAGAATGACATACCATTTTTATTAATTTTTTCCATGGGAGAATCTAGTTAGGTGAAATTATATAAAAAATTTATGATAGTAACAATATAACCCTAATAAAATCTATAACATAATGATATTATAAGTATCTTCTAATGACTATTTTTACCAATCCTATCATGTTTTACCGATGTTCCTTTCGAATAAATGGCATGACTATGTAATAAAATTTCTTATATCTTGAATTTATTATTAAATTACATTAAATATAGTTGTTTCTCTCCCATTGAATTAAGAAAAAACTTAAAATGGCTTTCATGGTCCCCAATAATTTTATATTACTGTAGTATATGATCAACCAATCACTTTTGATACACTTTTTTTATAATATAATTGTGTTTCTACAAATTTTTCTATGAATGTGTTGAAATATTGGTTAGGATTCGTTGTAAAAAAATTCATTAAATTTATATAGAACTTTTTTAAATAAATTCATTGTGATTTTGACTGTAATAATTTTTTTTATAATAGAATTTAAAATATAAATTATTTTTTCCCCTATAAAGGTATATATTTTTATTTGGTTCTACTACCTAACCAAAAGGTATGAGGTCTAGGTTAGGATAATATTATAAAAATAATTTTGTAAAGGTTTTTTCATTCTTAGTTTAAATTAATTGTCTATTTGTGTTATACACACCTCTCAAAATATATATATTATTTAGGAAAATTGAATTTATATTTTTTAACAATAATGAAAATATTATATGATTTATATTTTGGTTTTATTTACATATATTTTACAACTATCAATTCTCTCTCTCCCCCATCCTGAATATTAATAGTGATATAATGTATCTAATCAATTTAGTAAATGAATATGAATCATTTGGGTGTTTTTCATACCAATTGCTTCGCTAAAAATCATGAACATAAATGAACTATCAATGGATTAAATCACCAGTTCATTTATGAATCACAATAAAAAAATTGATGATATAGGAAAATATAGAATCATAAAAGAAATTAGGGGTACATTTTAACAAAAATAATGTTTAAACTATAAACTCAGAAGATATTAAAGTACATATAATTGATTTTGAAGAACATAAATTTCAAACTATATAAAGGGAATGATTACTATGAATAATGTATTATAGAATTGTCTAAGAAGATATAATAACAAAAATGGTTGATTGAAGGAGAAAAAAATATAACCCCCTAACAATAATATTAATAAAGCATATGTTAGTTTCCTCTAAAATTTCACATTAACCATAACATCCCTACAATCAAAATAGAGTAAATAGAACAAAACTATGAATAAAATATAAATTTGTAACAGAAGACTCCTGGAGATTCAATGAGGATATTTCCTCTTGTAAAAATATAAACATAAAAACTAAAATGATAGAAATTATTTTATCTTTATCATTGAATAGATTATGATTATTATTATGTTTTTTAATATCCTATGGTAAGTGAAATTTATAAATATTGATATAATATTTAATAAAATATTGAAAAATTACACATTTATATAAGAAGTTGAAAAATAATCACCAAAAGGTAATAATGTTTAATAACGTTCTAACACTAAAAATTGATGTGTTATAAAATAAATAATATTCATGTAAACCTATTTATATCTATAATTTTTAGAATCATTAAGATATTATTGAAATTTGAGTGTGTCCTTGAAAAAAATAACCAATTGAAGATAGAATTAGGATTATATTTTGTCTAAATAATTAATAAATGATAAAAAAATTCAATTTGTTATATTGGTCAAGATAATTGATAGAAGTGTCTATAAAATTAATTTTTTTACGAAGTAATGATCGGTCATTATTCTTGTAAATGTTCATTTATGAATCCATAGTCTATTGGTAAAATGAAAAAATTCATTTTAAAAAAATTATCTACTAATTCTCTAAAAAATACTACTATAAAATAATTATTAGTACCTAAGGGCCCAAAATCTAAAATAGATAGAACCCAATTTGTATGGGTACCAAAACACATGATAGTTTTATTGGTTTAGGATAAATTCCATAGACATCATGATAAGGAATGTTTGTATATGGATATTTGTGCTCTACGAAAATTATTAGTTCTCCATGAAACATTAAAATGATTAGATAATATAATATAGGTTATGTTAAATTTGGATACCATTTTAAAGTGGATTTTAATAGATATTGTGTGGTTATATTTTCAAATTCTATTGTTATTATCATAGTTATATATGTTAAATGATTAAAATATAATTAGATTATAATTAACCAGTTATATAATGATGGGTTATATTTTAAATTCATCCATGATAAATATCACTGATAGTTATTTATAATGAAAAATATATTTTTTATAATAATAATATTTATGGAAACTAGATATAAAAGTTATGTCATTAAATATTGAGTAGTTTTATTTTTCATTGTGTCATATAAGGTTAGTCTAGAACAGTTTCAAAATTCTATTATAGATTTAAAAGTACAAAAATGTAATACAACTACCTAACTCGAAACTAGAAAGAAATAGCTTTTTTGATCATTACAAAAAAGGAATTAATCCCAAGGAATATTTAATCTTCATTAATAATGTGTTCATGGGTATACATTTAAGACTTGGTAATTATTACCTATTTTGGAAAATTTATGTTTCTAGACATGGAGGAAGGATTTATAATTTTTTGAATAGTTTGATTGAATTGGGTTGGGTATACATTCAAGAAAAACAATAGTCTGACCTTCCCAATGTTCTAAACAAACTGTAATTTTTTCAAAATGAGAAGGGTTAGATGACTTATTTAATTATAAGTGATCAATTTAGGGAGTTCCATAAACATTAATTGGTGATAATCTATGACGAAAATAGATATTCATATAGTCCATATTCACAACGGAATTAAAATCATAATATTTGAGATTGGATGTAATAATGTGAAATATAATGAAGAACACATGATGAATGAAAAATAGATATGAAATTAATTTTAGGAAGAAAATTTGAAAACATTTTTCTATTTTGTTAAAAAATCCTACCAACTTCAATTCATAATGATTGACAAAATGAACTGTAAAAGGGAAGAACACATATGGGTTGTTACATTGTTGTTTTATACTGTAATATATTAATCCTAAACACTATGATAAATAGAAAAGGTTTTATTAAAAATTATTTTTTGGATTATTTTAAAGATAATATACCTCTATAAATTCATATAAAGTATACAACAATAATGAAATAGATTTTAAAGAATATATACATTTCATGTTTGATGATATTGTTTCATTGGTTTAAATGATACTCCGAGAAATAATTAATGAAGGATTGAGAGAACTAAATTTGTTTTAATTTAATCACACAGAATATTTAATAGAGATATAAGATACATTAGTTTAGGTAGATCTTGAAACATATAAAAAAGATTCAATATATCACAAAAATCATTTTATTGGAAATGTAATTATATATTTATAATCATGGATCCAAACAAGAATTACATTGATGAATATATGAGACAAGTGTAATTTTATTTCACAAATTTTACCTGATGATGTTATTAATTAAATAAATATCCTTATATGTTTCTATAAATGATTTAAGAATTGAATTCGATCAAATTGAATCAGGTATAGAAACTTATAACACTACCTGATTTTCAACAATCTATTGGCACTAATATGATTTTGGAGAAAATCTATATAAATTTGAATATATTGATAGAAATGAGGAAATAATTGGTTTGTAATGATTTATCCCAAACTAAGAAATCCATTTGGTCTTACATTTTCACATGATTCTATATTTGAAAATTTTTTAAAACAATTTTCAAAAATAGAACACTTGAGACTTAATAATTTCTGGAGTAATGAGAATTTTCATTCATGAATGGTTTTACGTCAAAAAATGAATTCGGTATATATAATTGTGGATTTTATCTTTATTATAAAATAAACAATTTGTTTATGTTTAAAAAAGAGGTTGTATTGACTAATGAATCCACCTCAAGAATTTAATGATCTTATAGAAGTATTTTTAGAAACAAATAGTGGATCATAATTTTTTTTATTATGAGATATTCATGGGATAATCTTATTATAATCATGTCTAAATATATATTAATCAAATAAAATTTTAATCATCTAGTAATTACCTATGCATTAAATTGTATAAACTATAATCTAATGAGTTTCACATGAGCTTCATGGGTGAACAAAGAATCAATTTATGTTTTTATGTATTTCTATGGGATGATGAATAATTTTGAATCAATATCTGTTCTCAAATGAAGATTTAATAATATTTTGTTTGGGATTAAATAAAAGACATCTAACACTGATTAATATTGTTTATATGTTGTATGATGTAATAATAATAATGTTAGTTAATGACATAGAAAGTCTATTAATTATTACATGTCTCTTTAATATAACTAAAATAAGGCATGGATAAATGTTGACTGTGTGCCTGTGTCAATGATTTCATGATAACCCAATGGAATCAAAAAAAATATCTGTAAAATTAGATTATAAATTATTTTAAATGATATAAGAATCTTGGATAGTTTTTATCCTTATAGGACATATTTTCAGTTATTTTTTTCTCATAATACATTTTAGAGGACATAAAAATGTCAGAAAAAGAATAATTTTAATTACACACTTTCAGAAAAAAAATTATATTCCAGATCTCCCAAATAAAGTAAATTACAATCTATAATAAATAATCTAAATATATGATATTTTTTTAGTTTTCACTATTATTTTGGATATTTATGGAATTTTTTGATTTTATATATTCTATGAATGAATTACTATCATGTGTAAAAAATCATAATCAATCTAATTCTCAAATAAACCTTTAGAGTAATTGATGGCCAAAAATATTTAAGTGACACATCATTCCATTAGGGAATATTTTCAGGAGGGTCACACAAGTGTATAGTTTATTATGACTAAATATTGTTGGATAGTAAACTATCAAAACAATTAATCTGTGTTTTATATTATTAAAGTATATATTAAAATTAATGGCATGGGAATAAATTTTAAATAAAAATAGAAAAAATCAAATATTTCATGCATTTTTGAATATTGAACTCTTTGAGATTATTTTGTGAATTCGATTATATTTTTTGTATTGGATATTCATAAGTTGAAACTAAAATAACAATAAATGTATAAGTGTTCTTTATATTTAATTGTAATATGATTTATATTTAAGATATCAACATGGAGATGTTTCACATACAATATAAATTTCTTGACAATATTCAGTGATAAATCATTAATGTTGTGTGTGTCAAACTATGAAATAGTGAAGTTTAAAGAATTATATGCATCAAGCTATGAGGACCTATCATGTTTTTTATCACTACCATCACCAACTACAATTCCAATGGGTAAAACAATGTTGTATTTTTTGACATATTTTTTCAACTCAATATGGAGATAGCTTCATAATTCTTTTATATTGTATGTCCGTTGAGGGTTCGTATTTTTAAACAAGAAATAGTGAAATAATTTCATCTATATCATAAAAATATTTAAATTGATCAATGAAATGTAATACAATATCATATTTATATAGTATTGGATTTTATTTCATATGGAATTACATCAAAAATAATTTATTGTTATCCAAGTATTTATAAACTCATTAATTTGACATCACATCAAATAATTATAAATATGATTATATATCATAAAATTATGTTTTTAATTTTCTATTAAATCTAATTTGTTTTTAAAAGTAATTCAATTAAACATGTTTTATTTTTGAATGTGATACATTTATTGTTATGAAAATATCTATTTCTAGATATAATTAAAATTTTGAAGTTCATCAAAGACTACAGTCAATCATCAATTAATAATTTTTATCTATAATTAATTTCATTTAAAATTTCATAAAAATGATATAACAGAAATATATCTAAAAGAATAAATACAGATAAATTCATCATCTACAACAAAATAGAGTGGAGTGAAAATTTTAAATATTAGTGAATCTAAATTGAAAATATTATCAATTACAAATTCATCAAACCAATCAAAATATACTAAAAATCTATGAATTGTAAACTATATGATGACAGATCGAATTATAGAGAGATATTGTTTAGAAATATGTTCGATCATGAACGATTTTTGTGTTTAAAATTTAATTTTTAGAGATATTTTAGTATTCCAAAACTATAATGAGATATTTAAATACATTTTTAATTTGTTGGTGTTTTATAGAGCAGTTAAATAATTCAATGAATTCTTTAAGAGACATGGTAAATGTGATCCTGACATTTATATTTATATGTCTTTATATTTTTTTTATCTTAACAAAAATATTAGATATTTAATATGGAGAATATTAAAAATTATATTGTAATATTTTTTGTCTCAATATATGAGATAGATTTCATTGTTAAATAAATTTAGAACTTATTTATTGGTGATTATTTATTTAAAAGGATGAGTATGTTCTATCATAATGGACGGTATAGTTTAATTGAAAATATTATAGACATAATAATTATAGATAGGATGGGTATCTTTGATAGTGTAAAAAATAATCAAAATATTCTAGTATAATTTTAGGTCTTTTAAGAGTCCATTCAATTAGATATGAATGATGATAATGATGACTCATGGATTTTATTTATGAAAATGAAGTGAAAATAGACAACTGGTCGGTATAAGTATCATTTATAGGATCATACACTCATTAGATAAATAAACTATGAAAAAGAAATGGAAATTCAAACATAAAATATTTATATTGGGGAATGGAAAATGGTGACCCTTCAAATATGTTGGGATCCATAGTTATAGAATTATAAAAATGATATTCTATTAATTATCATATGATATAACACTAGTTACCATCCCACAATTCCAGAAGGTAAAATCATGAATAATATTCCCCATGTTCAATAAAAAAGGGTTGTTATTGTTTCACCATAAACTAGTCAAATTGAATTATTTTTATTGATGAAAAAATTGAACTAGTAGTTCCTAAATATATTATATTAATTTCATATTTTAAAAATAAATTTCAAGTAGTCAAATGTACTCATAAGTAAGAGATGAGACAACTCAAAGATGATGTTAACCTGTATTTTTAAAATCCTAGAAGCATTATGATTCATAAATATAATCTTGTCTAGTTTACACTAAATAATATTGAATTTAATATAGAGGAATAATTCATAAATATTTAACAAATAAATTTGATAATTATAGAAATTATAATGTCTTTATATTCACAACACTAAAAATAACATAAAGTGAAACTATATAACTTTTTAGCCAATAAATAATTATATTTATACCCTATAAGCCACATAGGGATATTTCAGATTTATCAAAATACAATACAAAATCATTTTAGAGGAATGAGGGGACATATTTAAAGGCTAAGACATTAGCACCACCTCAACCGAAACCCCCTGCAGAGGTTCAAATAAATAAGGAAGAAAATTTCAGTGGTGTTTCATTAATTGAAATAGTTGATATGGATGACTAGAGAGTCACATAGGATATGAAATATAAGAAGGAAAAAATTATAATATCAATGGATCCACATTAATTATGGATATAACTAGAATGAAGCTACATAATGAAAAGAAAAAGAGAAGAGTTTCAATAATTGATGATGATGTATATAAAACTCTAAATATGAATACAATTCCAATACACATTTTATTTTTCCCACTATAAGTCTCATAATACTCAATAATGTTTTAGGTAACATTGAGTACATTACCCACATTCAGTAATGAAATTATTATTGAAAAAAAGTAGAGAGGTTGTAAAAGCACCCCAAGAGTACAATGAAAGATACATTTATGTGGATCAGGAGACGATAATTTAGTTGATTATGTAAATAGTTTATTTAACTTCTCGACTTAAACCATTGGATTCCACTACTCTAAAATTCCACTTACCATTGGCAAAATTCTCAAGTCACCAAAAGATGATGATAAATTTCATGAGATTTACCAAATCATGGGTGAGAATATTCCCCCAAAAAAAAATCATCCTTCATGAATATCAATATAAAAAATTATACAGATCATGAATAAATCGAACTATATAACCAAATAATGAAAAAAGTAAAACTAAAATCACTAAACAAAACAATGTTTATAATATCAATAGACTATGAATCAAGGTAAATAGGTTTCATGATAAACGTTCATAAGCCACAATGGTGGAAAAACTCCCAATAAAAAAACAAAACATCCATTACAAGTACTAACTTCGTGTATCCCAAATCATAGGATCATGTAGCTTCAATGGAAAAATAAAATACCTTCCACTTACAGGTATCTAAATATATAGTGTCAACATACACACCAAATATCATATGTAGGGGTTATTATACAACAAAATCATTAAAAAACAAATACATCCCATAAATTCTAGGAAAACATGAAACTTGATAGGAAATATATTATTTTAAAAAAAGACACAAAGAGTTATGAAAATTAGTGTACAAAATTTATTATTATATCCAATTTTGTGGGATTAAATATCACTAAAAACAAACCCATGGAATGAATCCATAATCCCATGCATAACTCCATTTAAATAAACAACTTCCCCAAATCCTGTATTGAATAGTAAAACATGCCAATAGTTTTTATCCCTCTTGTCCCAAGCCATCATTCAGTGGAATAATAAAATGTTCCAGAAGATTGGTATCCACAACCATTTTTCCCCACATTGTCCTACAAATATGAAAATTAACACACTCCCAATAAATTCATTTCATGTTCTCATATTAAAATCATTTATTATGAAAATAAATTTTAATTTATCATTTAATAAAAAACTTTTGGATATTAATTTAAATTCTAGTTTGAAGAAAATTCTATAAATTATGAGTTACATGATATTTAATAAAAGGTATTCCAATTAAAATAAATTTTACATATTAAGACAATAATGATCATTCAAATTCATGGAGATAGTGGAAAAATAAGAGAAACTCACTACATCCTATTCATTTCAAATAAGAGATTATATCCTAATCTCAAAGATCCAAGCGTCCTAATTAATTCATTATATAAATAAATAAAAATATATACAAAATGATATAACTTATATATATTTTTTATTTATACCAATTAAATTGTTTTAATTTATTTAAAATAGGGTGTTACCAACATATAGGGGGATTGATGCTCATTCCATAAATTTCCTTGAACCAAGGCTCTCTCATCCATTGAAATCAATCACTTAGAGGAAGAAAACCATTGAAATAACATAGGTGAAGCTTGTAATTTTAGATCCTAGGTTAATATAGAATTAATTATAGTATTTATGTGTTTAAGTAATCAATAAGGTTTATAGATTTAATTAATACCTTCATTGGGTTAATCCCCATGGTTTTCCAAACTACATGATGACCATTAAAATCAAATTTATCAAAAAAAATAATCATTATGGTTCTCTCATGTTTTTTCCAAAACATGTGAAAACTATATTACCACATAAGTGACACGTTCTAAATAATAATAAATTAAATAAGGATTCTGTAAAATTTCCCCTAACCATCCTCAAACTATTCTCCTTAAAAAACACTAAAAAACACTTTAAAATCATCAAGAACCTTCATGAGTATTCAAAAAACCCTTCCATAACCTAAAGTTATGTATATGATATGGAAATAATCAAACCATGCATATAACATTATCTCCACCGTGGGGATCTCCATCATAGGGAGGTATCTGGTTGTGATTGATGATATTTATATCTATAGACAATAATAATATAAATATCATTTTTCTATATATATATATCTATGAAACATTACATGTTTATGGAAAACTCATACAAAATAGATATATATCCACAATAGGATCCTCTTGTGTTTATAAAATGGAATTTTTTTTGGCCGAAACATACTGATGATATATAGATCTAGAGGCATCAGGTTATTATTGATGATATATAGATCTAGAGACAACAACAACATAAATCTCATATATATATATATATATATATATATATCTATGAAACATTACATGTTTATGGAACACTCATACCAAATAGATATATCTCCTCAGTAGATTAATCTCATTTTCATTGTCCCAGTGTATAAAATGGATTTTGTTTGGATGAAACTTATTTAATTGAGACATGTGTAAAATATTTTGATTGATATTAATATCAGCATTAGTGTTAATCGATAAGGAACATTTCTAACATTTTCAAAAATATTAAATATCCTATTACACCATATATCCATCATTCCACACATTCTCAACTGCTGGTGACCCATTCCCAGTGAATTGATCAAGACTATTTAGTTTACCACCTCTATAGATAATATTTATCAGTGAAGATATTTATATCCTATGTGACAGTTTAGATACATCTATATTATTCCCTTAATCATGTATATTGTAACAGTATTTTTAGGAAAAAATGTTGGTTTGATAAATTATTTCTTCCAAATCTCTACCCAAAAATAAAAATATTATCATGGATGAAAACACAATACCCCAAATAACTCAACTTTTATTATGGATAAATAATATATTTTATATGAAGACACCACTAAAGGATAATGATCTTCTCATGAAACTCCAATAACCATGAAACATGATCATATCATATATTTTAATGGTCGAATCATATGTTCTGACATCCCATCCATTTTTTGATGGTCAATAAAGCTCATTATCAAATGATTATAAAGGTATTATTTCAAGGATTTCCAAACTATGAAGTGAATATAGGTTCTTAGACCTTGGAAATCGATACTAGTAAAAAATAAAATTTGAAAACTTCCTTGATATATAGAATATCTAAATCCTTCACCATATTGGTCACTCTAATTGGAATGAAATGTTAATATATATTTATTCATTATATAATAACCAAAGTTGAATCATGCGTTAATGTGTCCATGGAAGACAAGTGATAAAAACAATGGTAATATAAATCCTTCACGAGAACGCCACTATTATAATAATCCAAACCACACAAATAAAACATGATTTAATGATTGATTCATATTGTTTAATATTACCAGTGATAGTGATATAAAATAAAAATCAATCATCATTTTTCAAATTTGTATACACAACTCTATATTTTAATTATTTTTTATTTTAACAGTTCTTTATTATTAAAATTTCATTTCATAAAAAACATTATATAATAAATATGATATAAATCTATAACTAGTATGAGATTATATTCAGATATATTATATAATAAAATGAATGGAATTACAAGTTGTGACTCAAATAGAAATTTGAGTTTGTAAAATGGTTGTGACTCCCCTTAAATATTCAGTTCCTTTTATTGTGATTAATAACACATGAAGAGTGAAAGATTCTATGAAGAGTGGATTTGGATTTTGTACATAAAAAACTATTAAAATCATATGATCATTATATTTGTGATTTATAATGTTAAAATATATATCTATCATTTCATTCAAAAAATTACATTTATCCATTGTATTATCTGTGAAAATAATAATATATCTCAAATGACTGAATTCATACCATTGGATTTATTGGAAAACTCACATCCTATTTATGTATAGTTTCAGTGGACACTCAATATGTCTTTTAGATTAATAAGATCCTAGATAGGTACGGTAATGAAATAATAGTATTAGAGTATGGTTCTTCGTTGAGTTTATATGACTCTATTTTTTTCATTTTTTTCATTTGGATATTCCAGCATATATCACGTGATTTTTTCTCATAGTGTACACTATGATTAGGTGTCATGGAACCTTGGAATTAATATATAAAAATATATTGATATATAGTATTGATGTGAATTATTCATTTTATAGTTAATGGTTCATTAATAGTTTGGGAACTCATAAAGGAAAATTGAGACTGTGGTTGTCTTTACAACATGGGTTTTACCCTAGGAATGAAATAATGTTAGTCATAATTGGGAATACGATGGGTGGAAACTGTAGGTGAATGTAATTAATTAATAAAATAATTAATTGTATTTAATTAAATAGGGGAGGTTGAATCCCCCCCATTTGGCTTCCCAAAAATAGGGTAATTGAAGGGGGCTTCTCCCTTTCTTGATAAATGAACTGAGGAGGAAGATAAGTTCAACTGGACTATTTCATTAACAATGATCAAGCTTGGATTTTATTTCCATAGATTATATGGATCTCCTTCGACATGAATCTTAGGTGTTTCAGTATGATATTTGGGTTCTCATTAATTTATGATCTGTACAAATTATATGTGGTTTTAGTTGTTTTTATACCCTTTTATGACTTCTTTCTTCTCCATAGGGTATACCATTGTGTAATTGGGAAAAATAGAAGTTTTCTGAGGTTATTAAAGAATTGTCATTCATAAATACTGATATCATTATATGTAGTTTGGTAGTATATATCATGTGTTCATCCCATTAAATGGAGAATTATTTTACGGAACTATATGTTGTGTGCTTGAAGTGCATGCCATGTATTGGGACATGGCCATGTGGTTGAGAACATGAACAAACACCCCATGTTTAGAGTAAATGGATTTTTATTAGTAAAAGTGAATACTCTAGGTGAACAAAGGATAGAGGACACTGCTAGGTACATGGGTACAAGCCAAGGTAAATAGGAAAAAGTCACTATACACAACAATGAGTAAACATGCATGGGCTTGGGATGGGGTGGGTAGTATAATCAGTGTCTTATGTTTACATGTCATGTTGGAGAACATGGAAATACAAGAAATGTGTGGAATATGATGCACCAAAGAATCCAAAGTTGAGCACACATTGAGATACCATTGGTATATTCCATGTATTATTGTTTTATAGGATGAGTACAATGAAGGTAAAGGACCAGTGTTCTGCTTTGTGAAACATACAATATACCCATGGGGTAAATTCATTGTACTCGATATAAAGACTACATTCATGTCTATATCAGTATTCAATAATAGCATTAGAGACTATGATAAGCTTGTCCTCAGTGGTTTTACAGGTTGAATGTGATGGATTCATTTTTTTGTTAATGGGATTTGATATGAGGTGATTCTACTGGGCTGATTCCTTCTGCAATTCGTGGTTGATGACATATATTGAGTAAGATTAAAAAATATTTTCCATGTTCAGTACTCCCCATTCACATTAGGGTTTGTATGGTGTGGGTTCTATATATGGGGAGCGATAATCCCCCATTATCAGGCTATGGTGGTGAGAGGGACTTCCATAGGATTATGTGATCCATTGGTTATGGAGTGTTGTTGTGAGGATTAGGCCCCTACACACATATTTTGGTGAGATTGAAAATGGTGCATATCATGTGTTAGTTATCCCTCAATTGTGGAGAGAAATAGCTAGCCTCATTCCACTCTAATATAACTATTATTAGATTTACCATTGATCCATATATCATTTGTTTGACCCTATGAGCATCAGGTAGGCTCATATTTCATAGTTAGGCAATGAAGATGATTATCCCCTTTAACGTTTCATTTCGGCTTCCTGTTGAGCACATCTTTTTGATAATTTATTTCATTCTCATATTTATTGACATGAATTCATGGTTTTGATCTAAATAATATCTCTTAATACTTTATATTTAGTGATTTATGGTAACCAACTAGGTATGTATATATCCACCCTTTCTTGGGCATTGCCAATTTGTCCTATGTATTACGAAGATGATAAGAATTTAGAAGATATACAAATGTACCTATTTTAGAGGGTTCATAGTTACTCTTAGAATTTACTATGATTAGTGGTCTGTATTTGATATTGTAATCCATTCCCTCTCTAGTTTTTATTTTTTATTAAATGTTTGTAGTTTGGGTTTCCCCATATATTTATGGTTGGGTGTCTATTATTCCCTATATACAAATGTACTTTGATGTTTTTAACTATAGGTTTTTGTATGAATGGTTAATATATATATATATATATATACTATTTTTTTGTATACCTCTATAATGTTTCATGGAGAAGGTTGGGTGTGTGTGTGTGTGTGTATATAGGTATTTAGATTAACGAATCCCATATGTATTATTCATACTAAGTTCATATCTCCAGCTCCTATCATATTAGATGTTGGAATGACGTAGTCACATAAAGGCCTCATCTTGAAAGGTGGGACCTAGTGAGTCACATCATGATTGAGTGGTATCATAGGATATCATTCCCCACACATGATGTTTGTTTCTAGACACGTGTGAGGATGGTTTAGAAAGTAGATAAATGATGTGGGAGTAACTTGGTTTAACCTATCACGCTAGGGAACATTTTTTTAGTGCAGATGTAGATATATCAAAACACATTGAATCCAGCTACCAAATTTTTCAGTCAGTATACCATCAAATTGGTTACAAGGAACCAATGTTACACACATCATATAGGAATGGAATGTGGTTTCTATTTCATTTTTTATTTACTGCCACTGGTATTCTCATTCAACAATGTACATCCTAATAATATTCAATATTTATACATGATTAAAATTATTTAATATTCTCAAACAGTTTCTTAAAAAATACCATATGGGAATTGATCCAATAGTTCATGGATAAATTATTCAAGGGTATCTTCCAAGATGTCACATTGCAGTGCTACCACCTTTTGTGTATTGTATGTACCTATCAGAAGTGGTCAAGAAGGGTAATATCCAATACAATTATTATTTTATAGATCGGTATGATTGAAAAAACATACAAATAATTTATGTGTGTTGTACTAGTTCCAATTTTTGGCCACTGAGGTTTTGTGCAAAGACTAACACTTTAGTATATGAGTTTTGGATCAACATAGTGGTATGTTTTTTCTTAATATTCAAACCCCAATAGATAAAATTATTCCACTCATAAAAATTCACATTTATAGAGATGTGATTTTTCATATATTCAAAATGGATGATTCAACTATGTTTTAGGTGATTCACAATCTTTAGTTATAGATATCTCTTATGTATCATGGGTAGACCCCCCCCCCCCACAACCCCCATCATAGTTGGAAGAATATTTGCTTGATCCTATGGTATGAGAGTCATAATTGATTATTATCCCTCCTGAGGGTATTCATAGCATGTGACTTATACATGAAAATGAAGGAAATATTATTATATTTCTGACATTAGGGGTGGATTTGATGATGTGAGGAAGAAGGACACTTTCTCCATATAGATGTGTTCTTTGGAAACGATTTAAACCTATGTGAGAGAGTTTGTGCCACTTAAATTATATAGTTTAGAGGTTTTTTTTGTGAGTTCCTTTAGATTTTATTCAAAGAGTCATGGTGATATGTTAAGCTGTTAGACAATGACTTAGTTTTAGACAACATGTGGATAGAGTGAATCATAACATTAGATAAGGGCTTATGACTAGTAGTATTCAGTTGTACCTCATGATAATAAAAAAATTATTCTCTACCATGAGTGTTTATTTTGGTACAAATACATAATAATTATCCTAGGATGTGTCCCTTTTATAAAGCCTATTGGTTCACGTGGAGTCCTTTTTTTCTTGACCTTTTTATTTTGAGACTCTAGCATAGGACGATCGCTGATCAAACTTCTACTAGTTGTGTGACCTGACTCTAAGAGAAGATATATCCTTTCATTAAACCAATTTATATCATTATGTGAAGCCTAATTATCTTTCCTTTAGTATAGACCAATATCTTAATGTCCATCAAAATATATATTATTTATAGGGAGGGTTGTAGTGTACCTGAGTTGGTGGTATGAAAATTCCCTTCTTTTGTTAGAAGGAATCTAAGACAATTCCTGATGAGATAATTAATAGTATCATATCGGATATTATTTCTTGATAGTCTTGTATATCCCTTGGAATAGTATATTATATGATATTTTATTTCTTATGATAATGGAAGCGTATGAGGATGTATTTCATGTGGATGACTGAGGATTAACTCCCATTAAATTTGTAATTTCCTTATAGAAATACACCAATGTACAATAAGAAAACTGCACTTTCATATAAGATGACCCTTATAGATGTGATAGTTGGTAGTATGTTTTAAGGTTTTTCATAGTTGGGGTTATTTTAGGAACAACATGTTTTCTTAGGAAGCCTTGTTTTTTTAATCCATTTTATAAAATGCGTTTTTTAACATAGGATTGGGTTAATTTCACCCAACCCATACAGATCTTGAAAGAGTGAACTCCCCAACTAATTGATGTTATCTATGTGTACTCAGTACCAAATTTTGGGGCATGTGAGACACATTTTGTTGGTTATAAACATGATCTTAGTGTACAAGGATTATTGGTATCTCTCAATGTTTAATTTAGAGTTTCCCAAGGTCCTCTTATTTTTATCCATTTTTATATGGATGGGTTTGATATATGACCTAGACAAAGATAGTGATATGTTTTATTGTATAATACCTATGACCATATCGGTGGGTATAGATTTTACTCAATTAGAGTGTGATGTAGATGGGTTGTGGTTGATAATTCCATGATATAAGATCCTTATAGTGACTTAACATATATATAATGGTTTCTTTAATATCCATAGTATAGAGAACCATTATAGATTTTATATGTGATTGAAAGGTGTACTAGTGTTGATTCTTCTATAGTAGAGAGATTAGTGTGTACTATCTTGTTTTACCTATAGACCTGGGCTCCGATGCATGTCAGTATGGAATAAATTAGTGGGGTATTATGGTTCTTGTTCGTTGATCCCCCATGAAATGTTTTACGTTTTTGAGTCATTATTGGTTGTGTTAGTACTCACTTGAGAGATGTGGATGTGTTATCATTGGGAGAGTGTTTCGTTGTTTACACAAAACACTAGAGTCTTAGGACGATCTTCACTTTGATATATGATCTTCTAATAGTGAGGAAATGGTTTTATTTCCTATTTTAATATGACTTATAGATAGAATATAATATTAGGATGAGTGATATTCTAATAGATACCAATTGTACGAAATAATATTCACGCATAGAGGTGGAGGTGTTTGAGCATTTTGAATCAATACAGCTTACCTTGGTAGAGGAGAGTGGTGAAGGTTATCTCCAATAAATGGTGGTGACCACCAATTGTTAATTTTTTGTGAGAGGTGTATTTATAGATGCATCTATTAAGGTTCTATATGACCAAATGTTTTCAGGTTAAGAAAATTTATTAATTTTATGAATGAGGGGGCCACGCCACCCTTTTCTCGGAGTAAGGGACATCATGTCAAATTTTTTGAGGATGTATTGAGGAAATTTCTTTCTTATATCGTTGTAATATATCCCCATGAGTAATGGATTTTAAAATTTCTTCATTTGAAATTTTTAGTGGACTGTCATGATGTTTAGAGTTTCCATGATTTTCTCTTAATGTATCACATGAT
Organism: Viscum album; assembly: GCA_963277665.1. NCBI lineage: Eukaryota > Viridiplantae > Streptophyta > Magnoliopsida > Santalales > Viscaceae > Viscum > Viscum album. The sequence goes on along the minus strand of OY728135.1, from coordinate 1,736,587,601 downwards.
AGTTTGTAAAGGTAGAAATATATCTCTAAAGGATTAACTAAACCTCATGAGATCCTAAAATGGATTTCAATAGAATATGAATGGATTTGAGATTGTATGTACACAAATAGAGAGTGGATATAAATCCATTTGGGTGATTGTTGACTATATTTACATGATGGATCACTTTCTTTTTCATCTGGTATAAGAGTATAGTTTAGTTTTTGGGGTAGGTGTATGTGGGTGAGATCATTCAGATTCATGGGGTACCAAAAACAATTGTCTCAGATGGTGATGATCAATTTATGATACATATTTAGAGGGTATTACATGTGATTTTTGGCCATAGTAGTAGTAGATCATGAGATTTTACCCTAGAAAGATGAATATACCGTGTATTTTATCCATGTTTTGGAGGATTTTTTCTTAGTTAATATACATTGAACTTAATTCGGAGAATAGATGGCCACATTTGTTATATATATTTTAAAAACTACCCCTCTCATATAAGCATGAAACCATTTTAGGGCCTACAATGGAAAATATATATGTCACTGCTGGGAAATATAGAGATTGGTGGGACATAATCTGTTGGGTTAGAGATGGTTTAGGTAATGGAAAAGAATGTTTTTGTAATGAATGGGAATTTTATGAAACCCTAGGGATGATGTAATTCGTACTCATATCAATGATGTGGCCTCATGTATTTTTAGTATGGAGGTAATTTTTTATTAAGAATATATCCAGGATGAGGATTATATTATTTGGAAGGGGTGGTAATCATTCCATGTGGTTCCACAGGTCATACGGTTCTCTAAAATGGGTCGCACAAGACCCTTATATTTTTTATGTACCCCCATAGTGGGACCATGTACATAATCTGACCCAAGTGTCATAGATATATAGATGAGTGAAATACCTATAGCACATAATAGATTTTTATGAGTTGAACAACAAGGATGGATTCACCTTATTGGATAACCACATTGTGGTCGAGGTTCTATAGGAGGTGATCCTACACTAATAGACCATTACTTTGGTTTGAGAGATTTTGTAGCATGGGGGAGTTCAAGATATCAACATGGAGTGTGAAATCCTAATGAATGCTCAATAACTGCAACCATTTTTTCTAGATTGTTCTTTATGAGTATAAAATCCATGAAGGATGGGAGAATGTAAGACTTATTTATATTTAATTTAGTAGATTTGATATTCAATCATATCTCTCTGGATTTTCCTTGGATTTGGAACTGTGTTTGGGGGACACATAACCTATAAATTATTATATAAATTTTTAATATATTTTAAAAAATTCGTGATTATATTTTCATGGATAATTGGATTCCTATTGACTGGGATCTCAAATGAGGAAATCTGAGAGAAGAATTGCTTCTAGAATACAGATATTATGCTAGGCGTGACATAAAGATATCCTATTTTAGGAATTCAATGTTAGGAGACTATAGTGCACCATGATAAATTAATTAAATAATAAAATTTATTAAATTAACAATAAGGGATATAATACCCCATTGTTTTATGATATCTTGGGAAATGGTTGAGGGCCTCTCCCTTGTATGATGGATTAACAAGAAGGTGGAGAGGTGATGTCAAACCCTATCCATGATTGTAATCAATATAGGATCAAGGTAATGTATCTTATTGTCATTTCATTGGACCTAATTCATTTGTTTTTTATAGTGAGGTCGGTGGTTTTATGAGTATTATGTCATGGTCCCCATATATTCAATTTTAATTTGTTTTAAATCTCTTTTATAGCAACTATGGATCCCCTAATATATGATCTCTCGGTTTTTGGGGGAAAATGTTGTATTTTAGAGGTTAATATAGAATTTATATTTAGAAATTCAAATCACATGGATTATAGTGAAGGAAAACACATTGTTTATTCTTCTGGTGGAAGGAAGAATTTTTTTTTGGAACTACACCCCATGTACTCAAATTACACATCATGTAGTGGGACCTTTCCATGAGGTCGATAACATGGGATGAAAACCCTTTTTAATAAGAAATAGTTATATAGTTGTATACATGAAGACCCCAAGTATACACAGATTATAGAAAACAACTAGTTACGCAAGCATAGGACATTATATGTGGTAATAAGATGCTGCGCACATGAACCCGATGATAGACTTTAGCATTGTATGGGATATGTGTTACATTATTTGTACTACAAGAACATGCAATGTTGGATAACAATTCCATGAATGATGTACGTGGGTAATGATATTCCCACATCTCTGTATTCAGGTAAAAATCCTTTGACCATTAATAAATTTCACTAAAATTGGTTTTACATGGTGAGGTCCATGAGGGGAAACTGCTAGAGTTCTTCCCCATTAGACATGTTGTGTTCTCTTATACTAGACTTATTCGTCACAAATATAATTTATAAGAACTCAAATTAGGGCGTGTGAGTATCCTAGATTGAGTTACATTCCTCATATAACATGATGGTGACCTTTATTTTAGGATATAGGATACAATACGATGTCATTTTAGTGGGGATATTTCATTAGTAATGCTTTCACATTGGCGGAGATTGGGTTTGATCACAAGATATTTTTTGAGATCGATTCTCCTGTATCAAAATAGGTAATGGGTCCCCAATACTCTGTACATTTGTGTAGTCAAAACCCCATACAATAGAGGGTATAGGTCATCTATCTATTGATTGGTAGTCCCCTATTACGATTCCCTAGTGGGGAGAGGGTCCTCCATGGTATTTATTGGTACTTATTTTGTGGCGTATAGTAGTAAAGAGTGTGCCCCTATGCAATCATTCTAATGAGATTATGCATGGTGTTAATCAAGACTTAGTTATACCTCAATATTTGAGAGTAGTATAGAAGAGTATTCCCTGCCACTCCGACTCATTTGAGCTTTCACAAGGTTGTGGTTTTTGTTTGTTTGATCAACAAATATTCATATTGGATCATCATTCTTAGTTGGGGTGAATAGATAAGGATCTCATTTCTAAATTTGTTCGAGCATCAGGTTGATCAAATCGTGGGGATTATGGATCTATCACATATAATTACTGATAATCTTTCATGGTGTTTTATTGACCAATTTCTCTGAATGCTTTTTTTATGGTGACTTTAGGGTGCCAACTGTTTATATATACACTCACTCCTTCACAGAATTTACCACAAATGATGTGTCTTAAAAAAAGTAAATTCAAAAATGATACTAGTGGACATGGTTTCATATTTTTTTAGTGTCACTTGATGCTAACATTAGTTATTGTATGGTATTGGATATTGTGAGTTGTGTTCCCTGTAGTTTTCCCCTTTTATGAGTTTCTAACATTTTCGGTTCAACCCAATATTTTTGGTTGAGGGTGTATTTTTTTCTTTATACAGTTATACAGTTATTTTTTATAGGTTGTTCCATGAATTTTCACAAACTCTATTTTATGTTTTATATTATATCATGAAATATTTCATGGAAATGGTTTTGTGTGTGAATATAGTAACTTATTATATGGCCTATTATCTGTGATATTCTTACATGGTGATTTTCTCACTCCCCTAAAATTTTGGAGGTAGGCTTGGGGTATCCACAATAGACTATCCATCGACTACGTAGGACCTAGTGGTTTAGGTCACGATAATTTATATTAAGAACTAGTGAGAATTTCATTATATTTGTAACATTCCATTATTATTAAAACAATATGGTGAGAATGGTCGAGTATATTCATGGGTGTAGAGGCCCCCTATGATTCTTATAAAACCATTTAATATTTATTGACAATATAGTAATATAATATATAGTATTTCATGAATCAAATAGTTTTAGGTTATGATTATTTTTTGTTTTTTGTAATTAATTATTTAAATTTATTAGTGCGATATGAGTACATTGACGTTTCATAAAATATTTGTATATTTAGTTAATTTGTTTCTTACATTTTTGGTAAAAAACATGTATATTACATTGATAATGTTATGGGTCTCCAAATTAATTAGTTACTAATATCTATTATAAATAAATAATGTGTTCACTATCGACATGTGAGAATTAGTTTTATGGGTACCATGTAAGGAGGAGTTAATAATTTTTTTTAGTTATAAGGTTTCTAAATTATGGGTTGGAGAATGAATATATTTTTATTTTTTATATAAGAGTTGTGTATTATTGAATTCTATATTTAATATCTTATGGATTTCATAATTTTATATTTTTATCATATTGATTTTTAGTATCACTTATCATTAAAATGAGTAAAATTATAAATATCATGTAGTGTAAGTGTTGTGCATTGATAATTTATTTAGATGAGTGATTATATTTTAGTTAATTTCTAAATTAATTTATTTTTATTATTACTTTTTCGATTTATTATTCTTAAAAAAACTATGCCGGAGAAATGGTTTAAGTTATATCTTATTAGATATAAATTAGTGGAAGTGTAATAGTGGTTTCTATGAGTGTGGTATAATGGATAAAATAATGTAGTTTGGGGATTGTTAAATATTATATGCATAGTAGTAAATAATGTTATATATTGTGTTTGGTTCTATAATATTATGAAATAATGTATTTAGTTTATCTGAGATTCCACACATTTATCCTTAATGATATTTATGGTTCAATTATGGCTTTACATTACGATATTGTATCGATAGATCTATCTAATTTTGGGTATTTACATTGAAGAGTATACAATTTATATTTAATATATGAAACATTATCTAATATTACAAATAATTATAATTTATTATATAATATAAATTACTCGTATCGGATAATTTATGTAAGGATAAGAGATAAAAAGATTTCTATGATATTTATTGGAAAATTGGATGTATTGAAGAATAGTATTAAAGTGTATACTCGTTAGAACATCCACCCAAATAGGAAATATATAAAAATATCTTTTATTTATTGAAACATGATAAGTTCATTAATAAACTGTCAGATGTGATTCACTTTGATTAACATGATATTTAAGATGTTTCATCATTTTTGAAAATGATGGTGGGAATAGAAGACCATCAACAGATGTGGTTTCATGGAGAAGTCACTCCTTTCATTCATTTATTTATTTAATCATTGTGAGTTAGAGCAATGTATGTGGGATAAATAGTCTTAGGTTAGAGATTGGTACTATAGGTTTTTTGAAAATTATTTTCATGTAAAGCATAATCATAAACATTAAATTAAATATTGTTGGAATTTTGTGTGTAAAATAATATTAGATGTTTCAAATGTGATTGTATAGGTTTTGGGGTTATAAATTTGATTTAATGATATTAGTTATGATTTTATAGGGATGAAAGTTATCTAGAAAAAATAAATCTTGAAAATATTTTTATAGATAATATCAAAAATTAATGTTGAATAAACTATTAAATTTTTAATAATATGTTAATTTTAGGGTTCAGGTTTGGTACGAATCTAGATTTCTCAATTTGAGATATTTTTTATAAATAATCATTATTAGATGCAAAATTAGTGGACCTTGATTGGTAACCATGAAATCTAGTTTTAGTAACTCTGTCTTTTTCAGGGTAAAAAATAACTGTCAGAGAACCATCTATCTTAATAATCTATAATAGATAATTTACCTGATGTATGATCAAAAAAATTAAAATGAAAATTTTATAATATTAATACACTTGGATTGTTGGGAAAATTCATAATGATATTTTAGAGTGATATAAGTGGATTTTTAACATAAAATATATATTTCTTCATAAAATTTAGTGGATTAAACCCCGAATACATGGTGACGAAAATAACATGATCTATTTCTAATAATGTATTGATGGGTAAATTGTTCAAATTGAGGGATCGTGAAATATTCTTATCAAAAATAAGGACATGAGGATTTAAATTATGAGATATATAAAAATTATTCAGAAAGAGATTTTAAATCATGATGATGTATGGATTACTAATTTCTATATATCATGTTGAGTGAAATTATATAATCATGAAGATAAAATGGGCTAAATATTTTTTTATCTTATGGTAATAATAATAAATAATATGATTGGTGGAAAATGTGTGTAATAATTTTTTCCATGGAAAGATTAAAAATAAAAAGATCTATAAATTTAAAAATAAAATAATATGTAATATTATTATTGATATAAAAATTGGTAAATTAATAATTATTAAATAATAATATAATGGATTGATTTTATTATATATATTACAATATATACTTTTTGAAATTTATTTTTCCATGAATAATAAAAACAATAGAAAATCTTCATAACAGATTATTTGATAAATATGAAATATATTTTGACTGAATTAACCAATTTTAATGGACCAATGTTCCCCTAATATTATCAATTTTAAATATTTTTTACTACCTTATAAATAATTATTTTTATACATTTCATTCCAATATTGTGATGTCTTGTTTATTAAAATGACATTGTTCTATGTTGGTTTCCTCTATTCCTTTTCATTGTTTTTAGGTATTAGTTTTATTATATTCTTTGTATAACCCCATGTGACAGGAATCATCTTATTTACTATTAATTATTATTTTCCCTATTTCATAAGTCCCTCACATGGTCATTACTGGAGAATTAATTAATTAATTAATGCTTATTTTTTTCATTATTTATTGATGTGATTAGGTTTGACTATTGTTATATAATTTTTATCTCTATTTAGGCCATCTATATTACATTTATTATATAGTGTGTATCATTATGAGAGTATTATCAATTTTCTTGAACTTCATAATCCATATTCAGGTGTCATTTAGAGTTTCTATCTACCCTCAACTAGTAGATAATGACTCTTATATCTTGGGGTAGAGGGAAAAGTAAATGTATGTGTTTCATTAGTATGAATCAGATGGTGATTGAATGAGAGACATTGTGGATTATATATATATATATAGTGGGTGGTTTTTTAATTTTTGTATTTTGACGGTGCTAATGTTTTTTCATTCAATTTAATATTTTAGTTATTGTTAGTGAAATTTTATATCCACCCTATTCAAGGCTCCTATGGTTGGGGATATTTTTTTTAAAAAATTATCCTAAATGGTAAATGTTCTATCCAATGTTTATATCATACACAGTTTCAATATTATAGCCTAATCAAGGGATAAGTGTACCTCAATTTTTTGTATTTCTATACAAGGACTGTTATGGTGGTACAGTTGTCTATTGTGGATCTCTTATTTTATATTGGTGATAGAGATTTAGTTAGGGTTTCCTTGACCCATGGTGGTTTCTATATTTGAGATGAGAAAGGAGTGGGATATTATTTGTATGGGGATTTTATGGTGGTGGATATAAATATTAATTATTTATGAAAAAGGACATCAATCCTCAATCTGGAAATAAAAGGTCATTATTTATTAACATGGTTTTATCTACCCTAATGGACACAATTAATTTATAATCATTAGTGGGAGAATTACATCTATTTTATGTCTATGTTTTTTAATTATTTATCTGAAATGGTCGCCCCTTGTTCACCAAAAGGTGTCCAGTTGATGAATTATTCTACATGATTACATTGAGGACTTGGTTTTTGGTGGTGGGAGGGTTGATTCTTTATTGAATGAGTTATCTTATTGTTTCCTGAGGCAATGATTGGCTTCAGATTGTAAATTTTATTTCCATAAAGGACTCATTATACCATGATATTTATTATTTTCTTGATCATTTCATTTATATGACATGATTATTACATTTTTATTATTAATTATTAATCCCATTGTTTTATATTAGTCGGGTAATATAGGGTTTTGATTTTCTTTTTTTCCATGTATGGTGTTATTTTATATTCATTTAGGCTTCATATCATGTGTGTTCATGTTTCCTTAAAAACCATTAAATGATTCATTTTATAGAAATAAAAACAAATTTTTGTTTAGAGAGATGTGGTTCAATTAAATTGAATTTCGTCTAATGTTATTGATAGTAATTTATTCAAGGGTTAAGGATCATTAAAATGTAATTTTTGAAAAAAATTAATGGATTATTAATGATATATTATTAATATAATGATATAATTTTTGTGTAAAATAAATTAGAGATGATTTAAGAAAAGGGTTATTTGATGATTAATAAAAGTTGATGATTTTATAAAATAAATTTAATATTATTTAATAAATTATGTTGTGTGGAAAAATGATTATGTTTTATTTTATTTATATAATTATGGAGATTCAGTTCCAGGGGGGATAGTAGTTATTCACTATATCCACTAAATGATGGGGTCTAAAATAGAATTTTTTACAATTATTTAATAATGATGATGTGAATTGTTTTAATAAAATTTAAAATATATATGGATAATTATTGAATAAAATTATATAGAAATTTAATTGGTATCATTTCAATTTTTATTATGTGGTGATATTGTGTGAATCGTGATACATTATGTTAATATGACAGTGTTGGGATACTATGTGAGGAAAAGTGAAGTAATATTGGATTTAATGTGGTTGATGTGTTGCAATTATTATAAACCATGAATCATGATTATATTTTATATTTCATGTAATTATTTGATATATGGATTAATTTATATGATAATTAAAATTATGAGGTAAATATAGTTACTAGTGTTGAAATTTTTTAATATTTAATAGTTTTATGGATGTGTTATTCCTTAAATTAAGGTGATGTAAGGAATGTGTTCTTACCTATTTAGGATGTGATTGTGGGATGTTGTATTCCGATTAATGGTAAATTTATTATGGAAATATTATACCACTATATTGTTTTCATTTTTGTAGTTGGGTCTTCAATATTTAAAGCGGATGATATTTATTGGGGTTTTAGTTATAAAATTGTTAGTAGTGTGAAATGTGTGATTCAAAGGATATATAATTATTTAATGATATTAAATTAATTCAAGTCTTAAATGATAGAAGGACGTTAAATTGATGTGGTTTTTGTGATACAGATGATGTGATATTGATAAGGTGATATGGATGATAGATGACAGTACTGCATATGGTGGGATTGTTAATGGAATTTTGTTGTGATTTGGTTGAAATTATTTGTTTCTTTTGTTCAATAAACACAATTGGTTAATTAATATATATATATATATATATATTTTGTTATATATATAAATATACATACATACATACATAAATAAATACATACATATATATATCCATAAATTTTTAAAGGGAGTTAACATTTATGCAAGGATTATTTTTGACTCCTCATTGCATCTTTAATGGTGCGAGTGTTCACTGTCTTCCTTTATGTCATTTTATACACTTTCCCACTTATAATCCGTCCCTTCAATGGTGTTTTTATTCCCCCATAAAATTATATTTTACTAACATAATATCTAGTAATTATTACTCCATGATAACATTTGAAATCCATTATTATGTGCTTCTTTACAACCACCCCTCTTTTAGATTCCCTCATTACCCCCTCCACTTAGGGAGACTTTCATAATATTTATTTTTTATAGTATTATATATAAATTTGTTATAGTGAGGTGTTATCTATGGTTGAGTATATCTTTTATGAATCAAAATTTTAATAATTTTCTTCCTACTTGTGATGAGATCTACTTTATTGAAGATGTTTCCATCTTTGATGATGATGCACTATTGATATTTCCCCATTTTTACCATCAATAGTTCACATTCACATAGTGCCATCGAAAAAATCTGTAATCTTATACTGTTGTCAATGATGTAAGAATTGTTTGATTTTTAATCCCAAAAATGGTGAGGGTTTAATAATAAAAGGGTTTCCCCCATTCCACTAGTTTTGTTAGATGTGTGTCTTATTTATCATAGATATCTTAAAACTGGGAAACTCAAATAATTATTCACTAATATACCCCTACTATGTTTTCTTGGACTCATTGAAATGTTGGATCGCATATTATTTTCCTATATTCGTATGTTCATGGATGAAATTATAAATTCACATCTATCTAGAAATGGATGGTAATATCATCATTCCCTCTAACAATGTCAGATCCCCCAGTAGATTATCTACACAAATTCTTTCTCCCAAGTAGTTTAGTTCTCATAGAGGTGTAGTAATTTAATTTTCATTATTAAAATTACATGGGTACTAAATTTTATTTCCTTTTAATGTCGTTGTTCTGTTAGAAGCTTTGTTGTACTTCCATCAACCAGAAATGGGTTCTAGGGTTTCACTTTCAAATAATTATGATTATATGCATTAGTCATCTAAATCACCATTATTTTTATTCATCCTTCTTGATTTCAATATTTTATTTGGAATATACACACATATTTAATTGTTTTACATATGGTTTTATTTCCATATTTCCTAAAATAATATAAAATACCCCAATCATTTGATTATTTTATCCAAATGCACACACCCCCAAATATATATATATATATATATATATATTATTGAATATTTATTATTCCAGTTCACTTGACATATGAGACTTTGGATGAGGAACCAACTATGAATACTTCTTTGTGAACTATTCAAAAAAAAATTCTCGATACTTACATTGTCATGATGATGGTTATATAAAGATACCTTATCTTATACACATGTAAATATAAATAAGAGATGTATTTGTTTGAAGTGTGGATATCTTGTTTAGAGATTAATATTAGGTATAATGGGTTAGGATATAAAAACCATGTGGGAATTATATGTGTCATTTAATGCATGTTTACACTTATTTTGATAGTGGTTGTTTAAGAAAATAATTTTTGTTTTATTATCGGCTATGGTTGTGGTTCGTTTGGGGTTTATATTAATAAAAAGTTTAATGTCTCAAGTAAGATTGAATTTACACCCTTATTTTTTATCACTATGTAACAACCTAGAAACTTTTTAATGGAAATTACTTTATTATTTTATATAGTATAAAACACATAAATAAAATAGAAGGTATTGTTCTCATAAATTAAGAATGAAATAAGTTTTATTTATAGAAATTAAGGATCCTATAGTGATGTAATAGTAACCTGACTATTAAAATACAAATATGACCATTATGAATATTAATCTTTCCAATAGAGTAGTAACATAACCTATGAAATAATAAATAAAATTCAATACTATTATAAATAATAATATTATATAATTATATATTAATTTAAGTAAATGAATAATTTAAAATTGATAAATTAAATGTTTGTATTTTTGTATGTAATAATTTTTTTTATTTTATAATTAACATAATTATTTACAGTAAAATAAATTTTACCAAATTAGATTTATAAATTTATAATTTTTTGGACTTATTGTTATAATATAATTTTATGAGACCTTAATTAATTTTATAAGGTGTCAAAATATGAAATATAATATTAAAAATCAATATTTATCAATTAAATGATGATTTAAGTGGAAATTTAAATTTCTCATATCTATAAAATTATTTCAATAAAACATATTCTATTATTTAAATCAATATTTGGAAAAAATTTAAGGGTTAATTTTTGGGATCATTCTAAATTTGTTGATTTTTTGGTTAATTGTCAAATACAGTAATTTATAATATTTAACAAATAAAAGAAATATGGAGTCATGGATGATGTATTGATAAAGTATGCACCAATTGGTCAAACTCTCTTGAACAATTTACATTATATAGTCTCAACAATGAACACTGTTTATAGTCCTGGTCCAAAATAAAAAACGAATAAAATAATCAAAAATACCACTCTCATCATATTATGGATACCATCCCACACCTCCTCTTCTCCTCACAAATTATATGATCTTAACCATTTTTATATTCTTCCAAATACATCTCCCAATCCTCTTTTCCATGTGCTAGTATTTCTGGAATTAAAAAAACCATGCACTAGTTCCTTTAGGTGTTTCTAAAGGATACGACATTGAAGAGGTAAAATCCACCTGCATTCAATCTTAATTTATTTTATTTATTATAATCCCCTCACATTCTCTATCCAAAATAGAATAATTAATCCATTACAATATAAATATATATACTATAATGTTAATATGTTAATGTAATAACCGTAATCTAGCATTTTTTTCCCCTTTTAGGATAAAAATGAAAACATCTCCTAGGAGGTGGCGATTCACTACCTTCATGAATGAAGACATTTCATTTTACATTACCACCTTCATAGTAGGTAATAAAACCATTATTTTTTTAAACAGATTTAATCATGCATGTTAAATAAATTTTTAGGTATTTAAAATAATATATATAAATAATATTAATTATTAAATCGAAACCATTTTGTGGTAATAAAAATACCGCTAAAATAAACTCGTAATTTTTAACTAATAAATCATTCTCATATACAAAAATAATGATATATGGGACCATTTAAAATTTTAGGTGTATGTAAATACCATATCATTAAAATTTTGTATTTTTTCTTACATTTTACATGATCTCAGAAAACTCAACCTAAGGGAACCGATCATAAAATCATGAAATGAACACTCCCGAAACGACACAATTAAATATTTTAACTCATCAAAAAAGAACATAAATTAACTTATTTAAATTATACTATATAAAATGAATGTAGATGATATCATCTATTAATTAATTAGTGGTTCTATTTTTATTATCCATGACATTACGTGAATATATAGAACACATAAGGTATGGGATTCTCCCCAAACCCCCATTTTTCATTTATGTTATTCTTTCTCCCGCATTACCACAATGAAATTATTAATTATTTTAATTTACTCATCTGAAATTATTTTTTTATGTTAAAAAAATGTATTCCCATCTCCATTATTATTTCTTTCATTGGTAAATAGATGTTTTATAAGGTTCCCTTTTCAATTCATGCTGATAAGAAATCCCAATAAAAGAGAAATTTCAAATTTCATACCCATTTTCAAGTTCAGAACATTTTATTTTTTCGGCCATGAATATTTTAATAAAATAAATTTTTATTATGGAAAACTATATTATTTCATTTCTAGTTTTATGAAATCAATTAATCATTTTTCTTCATCAAAAACTCATTAAACTACAATAATGTGTCTAATTTCTATATTTTGTTAATCGCATATTTTTTTCTTATTTTCACTTTAGTTGGATATAAATTGTAATAATATATATCTATTTTCTCTCATGAATATCCACATAGGATTTAAATCCATTATTTCATAGAAACCATTTTTTTTGTTTGCATTTTTTATTCTTTATGACATGATTTTGGTACACATTTCATTCCATGGGAAACCATTATGTTTATATCATATGTTTGATTCTTAATGTTTCTCACTTATTAATGAAAAACCTATGATTGGAACTCCATGATAGTAATATAATTCATTGTGTAAGGTTTATTCTCAAGATATGTCATTTTGGGATAGGTAGTTACCCTAATTCCTTAATAGGACCATGTCCACCAGTGATATAGTCTTAGAAGTTATCCTTGAATAATGTTTATGTCATATTGTATGTTGTTGAAACCCCCCCTGAAAATTATATTTTTATTTGATTTTCTAAATAGTCTCTTTATGGAAGCGGTAACCACAACACCGTACACCATACCCAATACACCTTACAAATTGCACCTTACATGGGATCCAAATTCAATGAGTCCAAAACGAATATTCAAAATTCATAAGATCACAGATCCCGAGAAGACCTCGAGCCGAGAGAACCCACAGCGCCAAAGTCACATCATATGTTGTTGACACATTACTATAATTAAATGATTACATAGTCCCATGTTGTTCATTTTATGATTCCATATGATTATTTATAATTCATTAAATTTTATGTCACCATGTTAATTTTTCTAACCCATGTGTTTTGATTTATTCCTACTTTTATTCCCTTACTAGCCTTTTGAGCTTGTCAATTTGTTCATGTATTCCATTGTTTAGTCGTTGAATATGTATGACCTTAATGAAATTAAGGATCTATCTATAGATATTAAACAAAATATGTTTTTATTTTGGTTTCATGATTTCTTATTATGTAACTAATATTACAATGACAATAAGATTCATGATCCTTGGATTGTATTTGATAATTAATTATTCATAAAATCATGTAACAATATTTTCAAAATTATTGGGTTATAATAATTGCTATCATGGAACAATCAAGTGATTTTTGTGGATTCTTATTATAAAACATTACTAAGAACCATATGGATAATTCTATCACCATGGATAAACTAAATTGAAATTTATAGAATCACATAATAGGATATAATTTTATTTTATAGTTTATATTTCTATATACAGTGTTTCCATTATATATATTTATTAGATATGTATTGAATCCCCTTAATTTTACTCTATTTTTCATAGTTGATGTTTGAAAATAGGATAACCTCTATCAATAATCAATGTGAAAAGAAATGTGACGATTGTCCTAATGAAATTACAAGAATGATGAGAATAAGAGCTCAAAACTTCATAGCAGTATTATCTCAACTAGATCAATTTTCTGATAATTACTTGAATCATATGGAATTCCATCACACTCCAATGAAAGATAATGTTTTATTATAATACATTATATGAAAATAGATTCCAATGTTTATTGTATCTTATGATCCCCATATCGTATTATAATGTAATTACTCCATCGATAATATATTATGGGTCCTAAAATGCATGAAAGATGAGAAATTCATACTGGTCGTTTATTGTTTTGATGGTGAAGCTGATTAGTGGTGCCAATTGATAAGAAAAGTCTATGTTGGAAATGGATTCAATGTATTGGGATGGATTTAAGAAAATATTTTTCAATAAATGTTTTCCCTGAACTCATCATCTAAAGACTGAGAGGGAGTACCTCCTACTAATGAAAATGGAATAAAATTTTGTCGTGGAGTATGAAGAAACATCATGAGAATTTTACTATATGCATACATATTTTTCAAGAACATGGAATCAATGGTCGATCACATTATTATTATACTAATGTAAAGTCTATACAAAGTGTTGGAGTTTTGAGGCTATGATATATAAGAGGAGATAGTTTATTTTTTCCTTAAATATTAGAAGGATATTAGATAACATTAGTGGTATTAGTGATAAAATGTGGAATAAGGGGTTTAATATGGGAGGATCAATACATAAATCCCGTGATGAATGGAATTCCCAACATCCCATATGTGAAAAGTGTAGGAATAAATGTGTTGGGAATTATCTAATGGGAACTAGGAGATTCTATAAATGTGAATGAGAGGGGAATCATGCTAATTATTTATGAAGTAACATGAAGAATCCCAAAAATGTGGTACAATAAAAGATGGTTAATATCAAAATTCAACCTATAGTTCAGTGTTTCAACTACAGGTAACATGAGAATTATTCTATCAAATTCTCTAAGACCACGGTTATTGGAGGGAATCAAAAACAACAACCTCTATGGTAGCAAGGAAGGGCTTGTGATATCACTACTACTAAGGTGGAGCCAGCAATGACATGGTTATAGGTATAGAATATATTAATTTAATAATATATAGTTCCCAATTTGATTCAATTTCAATGAATTGTTTTATATATTTCATGTTTATTAGTGATATTCAAAAACCACATAAAAATATGGAGGTTGATTAATATATTAGGAGAAGAAATTGGGAAATTATTTTATCTGAATTATATAACTCCACCCTAGTCAATACGTGTGGCATGGACATCCCAATAAATATTCTGTTTCTTACATTGATGGATTTTGATACTATATTGGGAATGTATTTAGTATCATTATAAAAACAACATCAACCTTCTAGAAAGGTGGATTACTCTATACATCATATGACTTCCTCCATTTATGTACAATTTTATGGTGGATAAGGAATATCCATCAGAATTAACATCACATTTTGGGATATTATTTCCTTATTATAATGTATATGTACATCAAATTATTTATAGAAACGATAAAATCATTTCAGAATACATGCCCATTGTGATGGAATACACTAGTTTGTTCCCTGAATAATTACCTGGTCTGACTACTGATAGAGAGGTAAATTTCTCAATTCACCTTATTCAGGTATATTTACCTATATCAAATAATCTAAATAGAATGGACATCATTAAGTTGATATAACTGGAGATTCAATTACAAGATAATTGGGATAATGGTTTCATATGATCTATTTCTTTATTGTGGAATGTTCTAATCTTATTCAAGAAGGAGGAGAATGGGTCAATGTACCTCTATATTGATTATCGTCAGATCAAAAAATTAATGATAAAAAAATTTCTTACCATAGATCTATAAATTGTTTGATCAGCTATCAATGGCCATGATTCTCTCTCAGGTGGACCTTCCGATGGGATAGTAATAATTAAATGTATAGAAGGATGACATTCACAAAACTACCTTTTTAATGAGTTGTGGACACTGTGATTTCATAGATAATACCATTGGAATAACTAATTCTTTCTCATTTTTCCTGAAAATAATTAATATTTACTATAGAGATTACCATTAAATACCTGTGTTTTTATTTATCGATGATATTCAAATATAATCTAATATAAATGAGAAGTATTATGCACATTAGAATACTATTATAATGACATTTTGAAGGGAGAAAATTTATGAAATGTATACAATATATTATGTGGATGGAGGAACTATCATTATTGGGGCATGTTGTAAATAATTAATTAATACCTATGGAGCCTTCTAAGATAAATATAATAAAATAGTTGTCCAATCTAACATCTATAAGATAGATTTGAAGATTCAATTGTTTATCCCAGTATTAGTGACATTTTATGAAGAACTTATCACTTTTTTCACACCCATTAACCATGATAACTCAAAATAGGGTAATGTTTTTTTGGACCAGTTGTTCTGAAGATTGCATTAAAGAGTTGGAAAATAGGTTTTTATGTTCACATGTACTCACACATCCAACAAGTGGGAAATGAGTTTTGTTATAAATTGATGCTTCAAAAAAGATATTTGGTTGTGAGCTAATGAAAAATTATTAATTGATAGCCTATTCTTCAAGGTAGTTGAAACTTCAAGAGAAAAACAATTCCACACATGATATGGACATGGTGGATGAGATCACTGCATTAAAAATGTGGTGGAATTATCTCTATGGGGATATGTCATACATATATAATGATCATAAGATTCTAAAATATTTTTTCACAAAGAATGATATTATTATGAACTAGAAAAGACGGCTAAATATCATTAAATATTGTCATTAGTCAATGTACAACCACCCTCGTATGGTGAATAAAGTGTAATTTTCTCTAAGTAGAAAGGATCCTAAATCATTATTGATGATTAGAATTGATAAGGATCAAATATTAATATTTTATAAATGGATGGAAATGGGAGTCATTAAGTAAGGATCATCATAAATACATTCTTAATCGATTTCTCAACAATCGCTCATAGAGATAATAATGGATGTTCAATGAAATTATAGGCAAATTCTGAAAAATTTAGAAGGTATCAAAATGGTAAATCATTGGAGTTCCAAATTTATGAGGATGGAGTCATAATATTTGGGTCATGAATGAGTGTAAAATATAATCTAGAGATAAATAAAGTTCATTAGAATGATGAACTAAGATCAACATTCTCGATTAACCCATGGAGCATTAATATGTATCGAGATCACCGAGAAAACTATTTGAGGGATGATATGAAGAAAAAGAATTTTGAATATACATCAAAGTGACCAATATGTCAGTAAGTGAAAATTAAAAGTAATAAATTATAGGTGATAATACGAATATTACAAATACCAAAATGGAAAAAGGAAAGCATCACCATGGACTTCGTCATTAGACTAGAAAATTAATCTAGAGGAAATAATGTTATATGGTTTGTTATGGATAGCCTAACAATGATAGATCACTTTATTGCCATTTGAGAGGACTTATCACTCAACCAACTTCCATAGATATACATCAGATAAGTTGTGACACTACATGGAGTACCAATATAAATTGTATCTGATCATTATCCAAGATTTAAATTTGTGTTTTCTAAAATTATCTAACATGCTATAAAAACTGAGCTGAACATTAGTATGGCCTATCATCCTAAAAAGTTTTCTAATATGATTGGACTATTCAGAAAACAAAAGACATGATGAGAGAAAGTTCTATTGACATCAATTGAGAATGAGACCAAAATATTCATCCTTTCGAATTCTCATAAAAAATATTTTTCCCTCAAGAATACAGATGTCTCTATATAAAGATTGTTATGGGAAAATGTGAATAACAGTAGGATTCTATGATGAATTCACTAAACATAAGTATAAAGAATTTTAAATGATTGATGAAATAATAGAAAAGTTTAAAACCATTTCAAATCACATTTTAGAAGACCAAAATATATAGAATATTTTTGTAGAGAATATTCCATGGGACCTATAGTTTACGGTTGAAGATATGGTATTCTTTCACATATCTCAATGGAAGAGTATCATGTGACTTAGGAAAAATGAAAGAAAATTCCTAGGTATGTCATCCGCTTCAAGATACTTGATCATGTCAGATATGTTTCCTATAGATTAGTACTTCAACCAACTTTGTCTCATGTACATGAGGTATTCCACATATCCCTCTTGAGGATATTCATACCAGTTCTGTCAGATATACTGAATTTAGAGGCGTTATAGTTGGAAAACGATATATCGTATGATGAGTATGCAGATAGTATATTGGATCATAGAGATAAATTTCTACGCAAAACTACTTATCAGTGGTTCAATATACTATAGAGGAACCATAAGAATGAAGAGGCCACATGGAAACTAGATGAAGTGATGAAGGAGATGTACCCTCACATGATTTCATCTTAGTATGTAAAATTATATTTTGAGTGAAAATATTCATAAGAGGGAGTAATGTAACATCCCATAATAACATTAATGGAATTTTCCTTCTAATGTTATATATTATAAAACACTTACATTACCAATAAGTCATTATTATAAAAAATGATGAATTAAATAAGTGGTATTTATACAAATTAAGGAACCTATACTGATTAAATAGTAACCTGGAAGTTAGAATAATAATATGCCTATTATGAATACTAATTCAACCAACAGAATCGTAACCTATCCTATAATAGTATTCAAAAAATTAAACAATCTTATAAATGAAAATAGGATTTAATCATATCATGATATAAGTTAATAATTGTTTACCATATAATTATAAATAGATTGTCGATATATTTGTAAGTAATAAATAATTATTTACAATATTATAATTAATATAATGATTTAAAAAAAGTTACATTTTCATAATTTATATTCATAAATGAATATTTTTTTCCCTTATAATTATAAGATAATATAATGATACCTTAATTAATTTTCCAATTTTTCATAAAATTCGTTATAAAATGAAAATAGATATTTTTTTAATAAAAAATGATTTAATTAAAAATAAAATTTATGACATCAGGAAAATTATTTACCTAAAATCAAAACTCTTTTTTAATCTTCACATAAAAAATGGATTGGGTGAATTTTTTGGATATTTATAAAATAATTGAATTTTTGGTGATTAGTGATATATAATAATTTATAATATATAACAAATACATGAACTATTGGGTCATATTTTATGTATAGATGAGGTATGTACACATTTGTTAATCTATCCTAGACCATTTACTATAAAAATTTACATGAATCAACACTATTGATAGTGTTGAGCCAAAATAATAAATTAATGAATAATATAAACAAAAACACCCATCTCCTCTCATGATAAATAACACCCTTCATCGCCTCTTCTCCACACCACATATAAGATTTATATTTTTCATATATTTTTTCCAATTACTCTTAGAATCCACATCTCCATGTATTGGTCCTATTGGTCTCAAAAATTACCACACCCAATTGCTTTAAGGAGGTTCTCAAGGAGATGACGTTCATGAGGTAAAAACCTCTTTTCTCATTTAACTTCATTCATTTCATATCCTCCCCTCATTGTCTCTATCCAAAACTACATAATAACTATTTTATTATATATATATATATATATATGTATATAATTTAATATAATTATTTTAATGGAATATCTGTTATCATTTCTCTTCACTTCTCCTTTTATATTTAAAATGAAAACATCATCCATGAGGTGTCGATTCACCGCCTTCGTGGATAATGAGATTTTTTTTGTTACAACCATCATTGATGGTAAAAATAAATTTTTTGATAAAAATATATAAAAAATGTATATTATATCTGGTTTTATGTTGGATTAATAATATATATACATAATATGAAATAATTAAACTAAACATGTTTGTGAGTATCGAAAATCATGCAAAATAATCTAATCATTTTTATCTAATGATGCATTCACATATATGAAAAAATTTATATATGTTACCATTTTAAATTTTTGAAGTATATTAATTTAAAAAATTCATATTCAGGAGTTTTTCATCCATTTTACACGATGTACCATAATTAATCCCAAGGGAACAAATCATAAAATATTGTAACAAATGCTCCTCGAATGACAAAATTGAGTCTTATAACTCATCAAATGGCTATAGATGGACATAAAAACTTATACTAAATCGTATAAAAGTATACTAGGTTATCATTTAATTATTTAAAATGTTTAATTTTATTATATATTACATTATGTTCATCTACCGAACACTTTTCGACATAAGGTATGAGATTCTCTCTGAACCCCCATTTTTTCTTCAAGTTAAACTTTTATCTATCTTTACACAAATATAATTAGTAATTATTATTATGTAATCCTTATTAATTATGTGGTTATGATCCAAAAATATTCACCTTCTTAGAATTTTCATCTTTATGGGGACGTACATATTTTATAAGGTTCCCTTTTCAAATCCTTCACATAAGGAAGACTAATTAAATAAAACTTCCCATTTTCATACCCATTTTCAAGTACACTCCATAATTATAATTAATCCATGAATATTTTTATAGATTCACTCATTTTCATGAAAATATATCTTAGTTCATTTCATTTTTTATGTGAAAAATATTTCTATTGACTGCTTTAATGAATCTTTATGCCGTACTAAATTGTATCATTTATAATGTTTCGTAAACACTCCTTTTTCATGTTTTCACTTGGGTTCGAAATAATTTATCATGATCTATGTCTATTTTATTTTATGAATATACAACTATTATTTAAATCCATTCTATCATGCACACCATTTTGATATTCGCTTTGGTTGGGCCTTATAACAATATTATGATACCCATTTCATACAATGGGTTACCCTTATGTTTTGAAATTATGTTTGATTTATCATATAGAAACAATATCCATGAAAATACTATGATGGGTTTTCCCAGATATCACTCCAATTCATTAGGTAATTCTTAGTCTCATGATAAATCATTTTAGGATAGGGAGTAACCGTATTTATATTAATGAACTTTGTCCACTATGTGATATACACGTGACATCTAGCCATGAATCATGTTTATATCTTGTTATATATTCCTTCCACAATCCAACGATTCCCTGACTAAATTATACCTTTATCTAAATTTTATTATTACATATGATAATTCATGTTCCATTCCTTTTTTTGTCATCAGGTTATGCCTTCTAACCCATGTGTTAAGCTGTATTCCTATGTTTATTCCCTTATTGGGATTTTATCTCATACCTTTGTTCATATATTCCCCAAGTTATTCTAGGAAGATGTATGTTCTCAAAAGAGTAAATGAAAAAATTATGGATATTAAATATTAGTTTTTTTTATTTTGTATTCATGATTTCTAATTATGTACCTAATCATCTGAAGACACTAGATGTTATGATCCTTGTTTTTTATTTTATGGTAAATTATGCTTAAAATCTTGTTATAATATTTGTAAAAGAATAATTACACTATACACCAACCATGGATTATTGGAAGTGGGTTTTGAGGTATGTAGTAAATCTCAATATCATATCAAGATGACTATGGAATGGTTTGGTTGTGTCATTATTCTTTTAGATATACCTTGTCTATATTGATTACATTTTTATAATAATTTTTTTAAATGGACACATTAAAAATTATTAGTGTGTTTGATTATTCATAATAGATTCTTATAATGTCATATGAAGGAAGTATTTTTAATATTTTAATAAAGTCATTAATATTTCCCTTTTTTAACATTTTTGGAAAGTATAAATTTTTTATGTTAGATTATTTATTTATAAAGGCTTTTATTTTTTTATAAAATTAAAACAATATGTTGGAGTTTGAATAATCATGTATTATATTTTTCATTGAATATATCATTCTCATTTTAAAATAATTTTGATTATTGTTATTTCATGTGAGAATTTTTTAAATCCTATTATGATTAATAATTTTACAATGTGTTTTTTGTATTGGATATAGAAATTAACAGGTCATGAGAAAAAACATTACCCAAAACTATGGATACTACATATGAAATAGAAATTGTAATGTAATTATGTATATTCATATAATATCTAGTGGACCTAATAGAGTTTCATTGTGTGATGGAATGGGATTAGGTGGCTATCATGTTTACTCACGAAGGTGTAACCCATGCCTTTGTAGTAAATAAACTCATGATATTATTATGTTCATTCCATACATGGAAATTTTTTTATCTTTTATGTATTCTCTATTTAAAAAGAAAGATTACATTTTAACACTCTTTTTTATTTGTAATGTTAATGTAGTTTAAATAGAGAAACATTTAATCATTTAAAAACTATTTAAAATATTATTATTTTTAAATAATGTAATATATTGGTGATAGTGTTTTTCAAATTATAAAAAACACTATTTGATAATATTTTTAGATGGAAGATATGTCTATATTTTTTTATCATATTATTGATATACATGACAAAAAAAATTCCTAGTAATATTTCATAATGATACAAGTTGAATTTAATGAGTAAGTCAATAAACTCACAATCTACATGTGTACATTTTTGAGCATGTGAATGTGTTTTATTTTTTATTATTAGTGGGGTTGCATATAGATTCATATTCTCCTCCATTTTTCAGATATTGATATATTCCATTCATCCTTGGGGTATGTTTTTCCTTTTTAGTCCATTGTATTTTTCTTTTATTTGGTTGATTTTTTTAAGGAATTGATATGGATTAGTTTCCCAATCCATGCTGAGAGAATTTATTAAATAAAGAGTTTACAATGAAATCCTGAGGTGTAATGAAATTAAACCAATAAAAACATATAAAACAGCCAAGGAAAATTGTATTTAAGGAAGCAGGCTGACAAGCTTCATAGGTGAACCAGGAAGACAAAATTCGAGGGCTAAGCTGTTGGGGCTGTAGCCAGAGCAGTCCAGGAGATCCATCAGTTATGGGAAACATCTTCATGTAGTCATCATCCCTTATGAAATCCACTGCAAAAACAAAAACAAACAATACCTATGTAGTCCAGGAACGACATGCAACCATAGAGAAGTCAAGACTTCAAGCTCTCTTATGTAAACAAAAATTCATTTTAGCATAAAAATTTCATACAGAAAAAACCAGCCTCTATTGGAAGCATAATCAACGAGGCAGCTATCATTGTGATAGATCAATCATCCAAAACCAAACAGCCTCAATGAAGTGAAAGAAAAACAGCATCATCATATAATGAGATAGTAGCCAAGAAAGAATAAATCAAAAGAAGCACCCTACAAGAGATTCATAGTAGAGAAAGGGGTAGTCATTCAAACCAAGAACGTCCAAAATTTAAACCTAATTTTGTCCAGGAAGAAGTCTGAAATCTGCTCCTTTGTTGTAATAAAAAATAGCAAACGCTCAAGACGGACAGAAATCCAAAAGAAACCCATAGAAGAAAGACCAATCATTTCCATGTAATTTCATTGAATTTGGAATTTGTGTTATTCTTGAATTCCTCACAAACAAATATGATCATTCTTATTTGGAGCACAAGATAAGTGTCATCGGTCATGTCAACATTTTTGTATTTTCCAAAGGCAGTTCTGTCATTCTAATCTATCCACGAATCGAGCTCTTTTGAGAAGTCCAATTTTTCCTCCATGAAATAAGCATCTCTAAATTTAAGGCCGTTCTCATCATCCTCGCTAGAGGAGGCTTCTGAATCCATTGTTCCTACGTCAGATGACTTTTCAGTTGTCACAGGCTGTGGAGGAATAGCATTTTATTCCTTTTCATGTGTAGCTACGGATCTTTTAATAATGGTTCTTTGTATTTTGGAGTGATCTTTGCTGTTAATTATGCGTCTATAACTTTGAGTAACAAAACCATCTATTTCAACTATAGGTTTTTTCCCTTTCTTAGAACATGATTTCAAGAATTCATCCTCCAATTGACAGAATTTATCAGGATCATCTTGAATGGACTCATCTGAGTCAGAATGAGCTTTATCCTTCACTCCCTATTGACTAGTATTGGCCTTTGGATTAGATAGCTCATTACATGGTGTCAAAGCCTTATCTTTTTTCACATACTCAATGGGGTGTTTTAGAGGGGTGGAGGCATCTACCTTGGTCTGATTTTCCTTGTTTTCAATATTAATTTATGGCTGAGAGATTTTGGTATTTTTTTTCTCAATCCAAACTGATCTGTGTTCAAGGAGAGGCTATGACATCTTTTTCTACTCACATTCACCAATAAGATGTCCAATTCGAGATCAGCTCTTGCAAAAATCAGGAACGTTTTCAAAAACTACATCTTGGGCATAGACATTTGAGCCATTTTGCAACCAGAATCTAGAGGTAAGTGGCTATGAAATATCCACTTTAGTACACAGACGAGCAACTGATGGCCGAGACAAATTCTTAGTGGAAAAATCTATTTTTATTGGGTGAAAAAATAATCTAGCAACAGAGAATAAGGCATTTATATTAAAAAGGTGAATAGGTAGACTAGGAAACCCCAGCCATATCGGGACAATAGGTGGCTCAAAATCCACACAGAAATCAGGCTCCCATTTCATATCCTTCATGAAACAGCCTCCAAAATTCCAAGAGCATCTCTCCCAAAGTCGGTAATAATCATTTTCAGAGGAAAAACGTTTAAGAACATTTAAAGAATTCAACAAACCTACATGAAATTTTTCAAAACCAATGTTCTCGAGTGTTCTTCGCAAAAAAATTAAAGATGGCAGGCACTTGATGAATTTTCCAACCAGAACAAAGTGTAGATCAGAGGAAAGTAGTTGTACCTCTTCATCCGAGAAAGAAATCACTGATAACCCATGATGTCGAAAATGTTTTGTCTCAATAGACTCAGTGGCTTTCGGTTCTTCTATGGGGAATCGATTCACAACGAAATTAGTGAATGATCATGAATCATTGGTCCAATTTAATTTTTGTATTTTAAATTTTAATTATTGAGTGATATTACTTCCTAATGTAATATATTTATCCCTCTATTTTTTTTTGAAACCACTATTGACCCAAGGGAATGGATCTTAGTTAAATTGTGAATGAATCGTTTATTGATATCATGCCTGTTTGATGTAAAATACATTCAAAAATTTCAATGGCTTGATCTTAAAATAATTAATGTGGCCAAATTTCTTTATTTAAAATTTATTATAAATGATATTAAATGTTTATCTTTTTTTATGAATTTATAATTTGAATGCCTTTATAGAAATTGAATAGTTATCTTCTTTGGCATTGAAATACTAAAATCACGCAGTTCGTTGTTGTTATGGTCAACATTAATATGATAGTATTATAATATTCTATTCGAGGCCTTTAATTATATATATATATATCTAGATTAAAAATTTATTCAAATATTTTTTTAAATAATATTTACCCAAAAAATGTTTCGTTAAATTTTCATTGAAAATTATTTCTTATTTGAGGATCAACAAAAAAATTACATGCAACATTATGTAGACTAAATGGGTGTTTCAAACCAAGAAATTGTTAATTTTATCTGATCACATTAAAGGGAAATACCCTAGAGTTCCACTATATAATATAATTAATGTAAAAAATAATTTCAAAAAAAATTATTAGTAATCACACATAATTGTTTTATTGGACATAATTTATGCTTTATAAATCATAGAGCCAAAATTTTCAAAAGTCAACACTTCTTATGGGAAAAACAATTATTATTTCATCCAAATATTTAAATAATTGTTTTCTAAATGAATATGAATCGTAATATAAAACAAAAACATAGAATATCCTTGATAAATCTAAATCAATAAACTTATCAACTAGATGTTAATTTTTTTAAAGATTTTATATTCCTTAGTGTTTCACTATTAAGTTCACCATGGATTTTGTTTTGAAAAGATGAGAGATAGATAAATATATTTTTTTTAAATTATCATGTTCTAAATAGCTTCACTATAATGAAATATTTTCAATAACCATTAATTTATGACTTTTTGTACCAAATTCAGAGTGATATATGATTATAAAAATGGATTCTTTCTTTTAGATATCATCAAATGAAGGTTAAGAGGGAATATATTTAAAAGAAAACTTTGTATACAATATATATGAACTATAATATCATAGGGATTATATTTATATTAGAAAAAAAATTGAATAATATTTATAAACATGATGAATAGAGTATTTAAAAAATACATTGATATATTCATTGTGGCACTTATTTATGATATTCTCATATACTCTATGTGTAAAAATGAACTTAAGGCATATTTAGGGACTGTTTTGAAGAATTTATATAAGGATAAGTCACTCTTATATTAGGAATGTTTGAAATTAGGATAAAATATGACATATTTATGGGTTATTTTATCACAAGGTAATTAATATATATATATATACACATTAACTAAGAATACAATTTTAGAATGGATTGAATCTACATGTGTCACATAGATATACATTTGTCTTGGTTAATTGGGTATTATCGCTACATTGTGTGAAATTTATCATGATTATCTTGATTTCTGACTATGTTAACATGTTTGTGAAAAATAGGTCAATATAGAAGTCAGTGAAGAGTGATTTATTGAACTAAAGAAGAGGCATGACTGTAGAGACCCGAAGCTTGACGTACATGGACATTACATTACTTTTGCGGAATACTTAGTACATAACAAAAACACACACACACAAGGATCTTAATAGTTTAGTGTCTTTGGAAACTCGGAATGTAATCTTCTAATCATGGTAAAAGATCTTCAATATCTCCCATAAAGATCTTCCATTTTTTTCCCTAAAACCTTTCTTTATATCCTGGGGAAAAGAAAACATAAAAGGGTGAGCTCAAATGCTCAGTAAGGGTAAACAAAGGAAATAAAAATCATATCATATCTTTTTGAAAATCATAACCTACAAAAGAGATCATAATATCTTAACATTGAATAAATCATAGAAGTGAAAATGAGATCCCCATAATCATAACATAAAACTTGAAAACTTTGTGGCATGCACACATAACCATCGAGAATCATTTCTTGTTAGTCAAGACTAATTGCCAAGACTATCTTAGTGGACAAAGTCCCTCTCTGAACCGAGTCACCCTCGTTTCAGTCGTGTTTCACTGAACCGGTATAACCTACCTTTCCAGCCATGTCTATCTCATGAGATATAAAATCTTTACCCAATGCATTGGAAGGAGATATAGGTCCCACCCATCTTATAATGAATCCTTTCTTATGTGTGCCACATAAATCATAAATCATACATCATCACATAACACATTTAACAAAAATGGGATTCTTGAAACATCATGACATCATAAAACAAATCATATAAGGTAAATGACTTCATAAAAATAATTCCCTCACAAAATAATCAAATCAATGTAATAATAGGGATAACAAAAGAACCCTTTATTATCTTAAATGGAAAATAATTTTGATAAAACACTTGAACTCCATTCTTGAGGAAAATATCCTTTCTTCTTCAAAAACACTTTTCTTTTATTAAAATGTCATAAAATTATAAACTAATAGAATTTGATTAAAAATAAACTTGAAAACTTGTAAAGGAAGCTTCTTGGAAATAATGTTTTAAAAATCCATTCTTGCCGTATAAGTTAAAAAAAACATTCTTCGTACTTTTGTCGGAAAAGTCAAAAAGTACCTCGTACGAAAAACGACAAAAGATTCCTTTCATACATATTACAAAAAACTCACTGAAGGGTAAAAATAGATTTAAACAATTGTAGGTGGATGGAAATAATATTACATATTGATGAAACATGGATGTGGATGATAAAATACACCCCAGTAAATACTTACGAATAAAAATCTCGGATAAAAATGAGACTGTGATATTTCCCTTACCTTAGGTCCAATTTGCTTTTTACGTGTCCGAAGCTCCTGTATAATGGTTTAAATAATGTTATTGACTTATTACAGAATCATACATATTGATATGATATCATATATGGAAATATTCTTAGCTTCTTTTTAGTAACATTTCATTGTTACTTGTTATTCGGGTCCTTATTGCCTTTGGTTCTTATGCGTGTTTTGCCGAATAAATTCTTATTATTCTCTTAAGGTTATAGATACCTTATATCCAGAATGGTATTAGTGTAAAATATATCATATTTATTCATTCAATTCATTTATATAATTAATATGTAATGATGATCATGTAGAACGAGTCTCATCACATCGTGGAGACGGTATTCCGTACGTACGCACGAGTGATGATATTGTTCCTATGATCATGGAATTGTATTTGAGTATATATATATTATTTCAGTATCAATATTACATTATAATAATCATAAATAGTTACTCATTACACCAGTATACCCATCCTTGTAAGGTGATGGTGGAAAATAGATTACACCATTGCGTGGAGACGGTATTCCGTACGTACGCACGCGCGGTGATTTCATTTTTCCGTAGGATGGATAGAAGGTGAATTAGGGTTGTTTCATATTTATAATAACATATCAGTATGTAAGTAATACTGATGTTATTACTTTATAATGAAACAACTAAAGAAGAAGAAGTTGAAGAAGAAAGAAATTGAAAAGATCAGTAATGGATATTACCTCTTCTTTGGAATGCCTCTTTGAATACTCCACTTAGGGAACTAAGATTGGTCATTGAAGAAGACCAGGAACTCTAGGATTATTCTAGCGAAGTGTATAGGAGAAAATGGTAGGGGTTGGCCGATCTTGAGTGCTCAAATTGGTGTGAGGAGGAGGGGGAGGAGGTGCCCTTTTATAAGGGAGGAGAGCGGCACCTTAGGAATATCTCAAAATATTATTTTATATTAAAGTCAAAATCGGTTTATAATGGTTCCAAAGGGTCTTATTTCAAAGCTAAAGTGGGGATGGGTCGAAATCCTATCATCCAATAGGATTTAGACAAGTTTAGGGTGTTATTTTAACCATATCAATTAGATTTAACTCTAAGTTAAATAATTTATCTTTTACCATGTCTTCTTGTTTTCTTTCACTATATGGTTAATACACTTACTATAACATGCCCAACGAACCCCAAATTGTATATTATTAATACATATATCCTTATATAAGTCATTTGGCCGAACCTTGTATTTTTAGGAATAAAATAACAATTAATAATATAATATTTTATTTAAAAACTATTTTGTGTCAATTTTGACACTATTTGATATATGATTTTTGTGAAAGTCATAAAAGAATTATATGTTCATACCAAGTTTATTATATCAACACTAATATATCATAGTAACCTAGAAAATTAGTGGAATTCATAAAAAGTCTTAAATTACATTTATTTTGGTATTTATAATATCAATTATGTCAATATTTCATTAATAAGATAATTACTGCATCATCTTTGTGTCATAAATAAATTAACTTATTTGATGTCTATAAATTACAAATAAAATATCATTATGTAGGAAATCTGTGTAGATTTCTAATGAATATTTACAATCGAATTTATCTTATGTATATCCCTATATAAAAAAAATTTAGTAAATAAACTTTGATTTTAACTCTTTTAACTCTTCTTTGAATTAAATAATAATAAATGTCCTAATCTAATCCAAGTGGGCCTAAATGATAATAATTTACACTTAAGGTTGTTTTTGGTCAAGATACACTTGTCCAATAGGATTAGTACATGTGTTAGGGTAATATTAATATAATTTTTACCATTAATTACCCTATTTAATTTTGACCGTGGTAAATAAAAGTAAAAAGTTACTATTCACCAAAAATTATTTTCATCTCATTGAACCACATTTTACATACTGACATCAACCGTGTCTCTCAGATTTTTGAAATTTCATTCATAGAAGCGGTAAAATTATGTTTTATGAAAAATTCAGTTTTTTAACTACCACTTAGTAGTTTCACTATTCATCAAAAATTGATGTTTTTCAGAACAATGCCAAAATTTCATCCTAAGCTATATTTCATATTCTGAATTCAAAAATGAAGTCTATTTTACCAAATTCATAAAATAGAAGTTGCATTAATTAATTTTATAATTAAATCCCGCTGTTAAAACAAATAGCGTGTTTTTAAGAAACAATATCTATCAAAAGATTGACACTTGATTATGTCTGGTTTAAATGTGAAATTATATCCAATGACAAACATTGTATTAAATTGTAAAAATATATTCTAAATATACTTTAAAACCACTCATATTAATAATTTATCAATATTAATTATTTCGATTAAAAAAGATGTTTTTAATTATAATTTAGTAATTTTCACTATTCATCAGAATAAGAAAGTTATCCGAAAAGTACCAAAATTTCACCTTAGGCTAAATTCGATACTCCGAATCCAAAAATGAAGTCCATTTTGAGAGCTAAAAATTTTAAAAAGTGGTCATTACTATTCATAACGGCTAGTTTTAATAATATTTTAATAGCATATCGTTGTTTTGTGAAACTCAGTATTGCGTACTACACACGCTATCGAGGAAGGTTGTGATTGGGTGTAATGCAAGGAAAGTCAAAGATGTGTGTTGTGCAAGATCCTTTTGGTGTATCGTACAACACAAGACATTAATAAAATTAAAAAGAATATTTTTCATAAAATCTCGGGCTGTTACATTCTACCCCCCTTAAAATGAATTTCGCCCTCGAAATTCGTCGGGGTTATAAATGGTTTACTATTCGAAAGTTTCTTTAATAGAAACCCACATCGTAAAAAGGAATATCAAAACCAATATTTAAAAACAAAAGTATGAAACGTAACGTTTACCCAAATAAACTAATCACTGGGTTTCCACATAGGTGAAAATATGGATATGGAAGTGAAATCTAACCATCATGTTCTGATGGAGAGTGGTAGAGAACATGGCTATGGAAAAGCCAGCGATCACAAAGCCATAAATTTGTGACGATCTAAGTTACCATCCGATTCATCAGATATAAGATCACTAGGACAACATTTTTGGTTTTCAAGATCGTTTCCCTAAAGTTAAAGAATTTGAATTAGAATAAATACTTACATTATTTTGGTACAATCTCACTGTTGTTCGTGCCTTTAACAATTTCCACTTCATCTCTTAAATAAATGAAGTTGAATTTGTTATTCGTGAAGTGTTAGCAGATCATGTGATAGAATGACTGGTTATTCCATCGGTCTCAAACAAAAGGTTAGAAAAAGTTATTAAATATACATAAGTCATTCTATAGTGAGATTTATCATATATGGTTCCTAAAATGGACTTATACATCATATGTCATACATCTTAATATAATAAAACTAGTTTCTACTAAACAGGGACTTCCTCTAGGCCAGTGGTAGGCGATAAAGGCCAGTCGCACTTCGGTTGTGGGTTCGATTCCCACATCCTTGTCTGACGCGATGGGTTGTCGCCCGTTCTGCAGGTCGTCCTTTTTCTAAAACTATATTACTATAACATCCCATCAATAATATCGAAAAAAATTCTATCCTTAAACAATACTAACTTATGTCCAACATAATCCATTCCAATATTTAGGCTTATCCATAATACTGCAGTCCATTCTCATAACATAGTGAAAACAATTACCATAGATTTAACACCATCGTCGATCCCCATATATCATAAGATATGTTTTGTTGGTCACATTCCAAACATTCAAAGTCCTTAATCATGTATTCTCTTGAATACCTTAGTGAAACCATGAATGCAGTTAAAATTTAACACTTTCCACATACCAAAATCCTCAAAATTCTATATACTCAAACAATGATATCACTTAGTCCTTATATCAATCATGAGCTCATGAATACTGTTAAACATTTTGTTTTCTAATTTTCCCTTCATTATGCGCATATCATCTTATTTCCAAAAATATCTCAATTACTTTGAATACCACATTAGACCAATACATAAATATTCCAATACTCCATGATACAATATTATTTTGGAATCCCATTACATAAACACTTAATCATTCCACCACATCATTATCATATTCAACATCGCCAATGGTGATCGCATGTGACTTCCCTTTGTCCTTTTCCTTATGTGGTTGCTCATGTCGATCATCACTAACCCTTGGATTAGGGCATTTATTAGCATAATGCCCCATTTCCTTGCACTTGAAGCATTGAAGTGTTGGTGGTGCGTTCTCTGCAGTGTTTGCTTTATTCACATCATTAGAATCCTTTTTTCCATTACTTTGACACTCACCTACTTGATGACCTTCTTTTCCACACTTAAAACTTTTTCTAGTCCCTTTAAGACAATATCCACCATGCTTCTTTCCACACTTTGTGCATAAGGAAACATTCCTCTTCTTTTCACCATTATTCTGAGATTTCTCCTTGAACTCCATCTTTTGTTTCTTGTCAAAACCATGAGATGGATATGTAACACCAACTTCCATTTCTACCTTGATAGCACAACACATAATTTCTTCATAGCTACTAAAGTCTCTTATAGCTAATGACCTTCGATGACTTGGTTTTAAGCCACTGAAAAATCGATCAACTTTACTTTCAGGTTGGATGATAATGCCAGATGCATACCTTGCAAGTCCTGTAAAATTTTCTTCCTATATACCAACAGATTCATCATCCTTCTGCTTCGGCTCAAGAAACTCATTTTCCATCTTTGTTCGAATAATACGAGGGAAGTACTTACTGAAAACATGTTCTTGAACTCGTCCCATTCCATGGACTCAATTTCATCTCTTTGCATCGTATTCTTGATAAGATTCCACCATTGATCAGCTTCACCTTCCAAACGATATACTGCTAAGATGACTTTATCATGCTCAGAACATTGAAGAACTGAAAATATCTTTTCAGTGGTAATGATCCATTGTTCAGCAACAAGTGGATCAGAAGACCCACTGAAAGAAGGTGGACGTTGCCTCATGAAGGACTCAATAGAATATTGTTCCCTTCTCTGCTCATTTGGAAGTCCAGACTGATTCATAGCTTGTGTAAGTATAGAAATAAGATTTTGCACTCCATCTCCCATAACATTTTTTTGTTCAGGAGGGCAATCGTTGCATTGTCCATTGCATTGACCAACACGGTTCATTCAGGTTCCATCCATCGTCTAAAACCCAAAAAGAATAGTGTGAGAGGAAAAAATCATGCTAGGGAAAACAACATAATAAAGGGGGAGTACATTCAATATCTAACATATTAGGTTTAATTCTATGATCGTTATCGTATTTCTAGTACTATAACCTATACGTATACTTAACCTTAGGGAAATGCCTAGACATACCTTAGAAATATCTCTAGGGATCTCACTAAAGTTCTCGCATCCTAGTTTCCAAATGTTGACAAAACCTTTCCTCTGATACCAACTGTAGAGACTCGAAGCATGATGTACATGGACATTACATTACTTTTGCGGAATACTTAGTACATAACAAAAACACACACACACAAGGATTGTAATAGTTTAGTGTCTTTGGAAACTCGGAACGTAATCTTCTAATTGTGGTGAAAGATCATCAATATCTCCCATAAAGATCTTCCCTTTTTTTCCTAAAACCTTTCTTTATATCCTGGGGAAAATAAAACATAAAAGGGTGAGCTCAAATGCTTAGTAAGGGTAAACAAAGGAAATAAAAATCATATCATATCTTTTTGAAAATCATAACCTGCAAAAGAGATCATAATATCATAACATGGAATAAATCATAGAAGTGAAAATGAGATCCCCATAATCATAACATAAAACTTGAAAACTTTGTGGCATGCACACATAACCATCGAGAATCATTTCTTGTTAGTCAAGACTAATTGCCAAGACTATCTTAGTGGACAAAGTCCCTCTCTGAACCGAGTCACCCTCGTTTCAGTCCTGTTTCACTGAACCGGTATAACCTACCATTCCAGCCATGTCTATCTCATGAGATATAAAATCTTTACCCAATGAATTGGAGAGAGATATAGGTCCCACCCATCTTATAATGAATCCTTTCTTATGTGTGCCACATAAATCATAAATCATACATCATCGCATAACACATGTAACAAAAATGGGATTCTTGAAACATCATGACATCATAAAACAAATCATATAAGGTAAATGACTTCATAAAAATAATTCCCTCACAAAATAATCAAATCAATGTAATAATAGGGACAAAAACAGAACCCTTTATTATCTTAGATGGAAAATAATTTTGATAAAACACTTGAACTCCATTCTTGAGGAAAATATCCTTTCTTCTTCAAAAACACTTTTATTTTCTTAACATGTCATACAATTATAAACTAATAGTAGATGATTAAAAATAAACTTGAAAACTTGTAAAGGAAGCTTCTTGGAAATAATGTTTTAAAAATCCATTCTTTTCGTATAAGTTAAAAAAACATTCTTTGTACATTTGTCGGAAAAGTCAAAAAGTACCTCGTACGAAAAACGACAAAAGATTCCTTTCATACATATTACTAAAAACTCACCGAAGGGTAAAAATGGATTTAAACAATTTTAGGTGGATGGAAATAATATTACATATTGATGAAACATGTATGTGGATGACAAAATACACCCCATGTAAATACTTACGAATAAACAATCTCGGATAAAAATGAGATTGTGATATTTCCCTTACCTTAGGACCGATTTGCTTTGTACGTGTCCGAAACTACTGTATAATGGTTTAAATAATGTTATTGACTTATTCCAGAATCATACATATTGATATGATATCTTATGTGGTTATATTCTTAGCTTCTTGTTAGTAATATTTCATTGTTACTTGTTACTCGGGTCCTTATTTCCTTTTGTTCTTATGCGTGTTTTGCCGAATAAATTATTATTCTTTTTTCAAGGTTATAGATACCTTATATCCAGAATGGTATTAGTGTAACATATATCATATTTATTCATTCAATTCATTTATATAATTACTATGTAATGATGATCATGTAGAACGAGTCGCATCACATCGTGGAGACGGTATTCCGTACGTACGCACGAGTGATGATATCGTTCCTATGATCATGGAATTGTATTTGAGTATATATATATTATTTCAGTATCAATATTACATTATAATATTCATAAATAGTTACTCATTACACCATTATACCCATCCTTGTAAGGTGATGGTGGAAAATGGATTACACCACGGCGTGGAGACGGTATTCTGTACGTACGCACACACGGTGATTTCATTTTTCCGTAGGATGGATAGAAGGTGAATTAGGGTTGTTTCATATTTATAATAACATATCAGTATGTATGTAATACTGATGTTATTACTTTATAATGAAACAACTAAAGAAGAAGAAGTTGAAGGAGAAAAAAATTGAAAAGATCGGTAATGGATATTACCTCTTCTTTGGAACGCCTCTTTAAATCCCCCACTTAGGGAACTAAGATTGGACTTTGAAGAAGACCAGGACCTCTAGGATTATTCTAGGGAAGTGGAGAGGAGAAAATGGCAGGGGTTGGCCGATCTTGAGTGCTCAAATTGGTGTGAGGAGGAGGGGGAGGAGGTGCCCTTTTATAATGGAGGAGAGGGTCACCTTAGGAATATCTCAAAATATTATTTTATATTAAAGTCAAAATCGGTTTATAATGGTTCCAAAGGGTCTTATTTCGAAGCTAAAGTGGGTATGGGTCGAAATCCTATCATCCAATAGGATTTAGACAAGTTTAGGGTATTATTTTAACCTTATCAATTAGATTTATCTCTAAGTTAAATAATTTAACTTTTAACGTGTCTTTTTTTTCTTTCACTATATGGGTAATACACTTACTATAACATGACAAACGAACCCCAGATTGTATATTATTAATAAATATATCCTTATCTAAGCCATTTGGCCGAACCTTAGATTTTTAAGAATAAAATAACAATTAATAATATAATATTTGATTTAAAAACTATTTTGTGTGAATTTTGACACTATTTGATATATGATTTTTGTGCAAGTCATAACAGAATTATATGTTCTAACCAAGTTGATTACATCAACACTAATATATCATAGTAACATAGAAAATTAGTGTAATTCATAAAAAGTCATAAATTACAATTATTTTGGTATTTATAATATCAATTATGTCAATATTTCATTAATAAGATAATTACTGCATCATCTTTGTGTCATAAATAAATTAACTTATGTGATTTCTAAAAATTACAAATAAAATACCATTATGTAGGGAATCTTTGTCTAGTTCTAATGAATATTTACAATCTAATTTATCTTACGTATAACCCTATATTAAAAATGTTTTAGTAAATAAACTTTGATTTTAACTCTTTTAACTCTTCTTTGAATTAAATAATAATAAATGTCCTAATCTAATCCATGTGGGCCTAAATGATAAAAGTTTACACTTAAGGTTGTTTTTGGTCGAGATACACTTGTCGAATAGGAATAGGACATGTGTTAGGGTAATATTAATATCATTTTTACCCTTAATTACCCTATTTACTTTTGACCGTGGTAAATAAAAGTAAAAAAGTTACTATTCACCAAAAATTATTTTTATCTCATTGAACCACATATTACATACTGACATCAACCGTGTCTCTCGAATTTTTGAAATTCCATTCACAGAAGCGGTAAAATTAAGTTTTATGAAAAATTCAGTTTTTTAACTACCACTTAGTAGTTTCACTATTCATCAAAAATTGATGTTTTTCAGAACAATGCCAAAATTTCATCCTAAGCTATATTTCATATTACGAATTCAAAAATGAATTCTATTTTACCAAATTCATAACATAGAAGTTGCATTAATTAATTTTATTATTAAATCCCGCTGTTAAAACAAATAGCGTGTTTTTAAGAAACAATATCTATCAAAAGATTGACACTTGATTATGTCTGGTTTAAATGTGAAATTACATCTAATGACCAACATTGTATTAAATTGTAAAAATATTTTCTAAATATAATTTAAAACCACTCAAATTAATAATTTATCACTATTAATTATTTTGATTAAAAAAGTTGTTTTTAATTATAATTTATTAATTTTCACTATTCATCAGAATATGAAAGTTATCCGAAAAGTACCAAAATTTCACCTTAGGCTAAATTCAATACTCCGAATCCAAAAATGAAGTCCATTTTGAGAGCTAAAAATTTTAAAAAGTGGTTATTACTATTCATAACAGCTAGTTTTAATAATATTATAATAGTATATCGTTGTTTCGTTAAACTCGGTATTGCGTACTACACACGCTATCGAGGAAGGTTTCGATTGCGTGTAATGAAAGGCAAGTCCAAGATGTGTGGTGTGCAAGCTCCTTTTGGTGTAGCGTACAACAAAAGACATTAATAAAATTAAAAAGAATATTTTTTATAAAATCTCGGGCTGTTACAAGGACAATACACCTTTATCCGTGTAACTCAATAGTGGTGAAGGGTTTTATATTTATAGTAATGATTTAATGAAACTCTTATATTATGCACTACGGTAAATGGATAATGTGATTCCTTATGCCTCATGAGAATAAATGGTATAGTAATATAATTACACAATTCACGATTTAGAGTTTATTTTTGTGATCATTGAATTTATAATTTGGAGAAATTGAATCTACAAATATGAATTTTACATAAATATTAATTATAAGAGTAATCAATATAAATTCAAAATGAAATAGTTTCACATAAAGTAATGAATGTTCATGGATTAAAATAAGTATTATAACTACTTTCTAAACTATGACCTAAGGATGGAGAATAAGTTGTTGATTACCTTAGTTGAAGGGAATCCACTGCCCTATTAATGATGAGTATTGAAAAAGATATAATCTATTTTCGTATGTAATGGATAGATCTAAAAATTATAATGGATAGGAAGACATCCTACATTCCTTAAAATACTTTCCTATAATATATCCAAGTAATATTCATGGATGTATAATGGAATGATTCATAGAATTAAAATAATCTGGGAGAAAATAATGAAGGTATGTTTCCTAAATTGAATATTGAAAAAATGGATACATTTTCTTTAAAATATTAAACATAGAGCAACCAAAACTGGTGGAAAATAATAACCTATTACATTATGCGTGAAACATATCATGATCTGACATCCTAAGAAGTACCAAGATATACCAAGATATTAAAGAGATGTTTTAGTGGTAAAACAATATGAAAGGAATTATCATATATGCATCAATGAGGATGGTATACTAGCATGTTAACGCTATGTTTCATAAATACAATGGGGGTGATTCATATTTTCTGTGTAATATCATGTAAAATAGAAAATAAAAGGATTTATTATTTTAAAGGATTTATAATGAACTAATATGTATGAAACATCAAATTACTTTTAGAAGATCGAAATTCCCCGACTCCTCACATAATCACCTTCTTGAAATATTAATTATACAATCAGTAAAAAAAATATATTCGACGACATTTTTAAGGCTTCATGAGAAACCAATTCCAATGATATTTGATTAAGATAAAAAAATTTCCCCTCTGTTCTATAAGAATATTTAATATTCCTTAAATATGTGTTGGACTCCTCGTGTTTTGATCATGTTTTAATGATCACATATCTTATACATCATGTTTAATCTATTTCACGTCATGTGTAAAGATGGTTGATTTCATTATGCTTTACATAAATGCTCTCAAGATCATAATTTTTATAAATCTTGTTTTATTATTGTAAACTATATTTAACATTGGTCTATAATGATTTTTTTCAGGAAAGGTTATGTCTAATTCATTCGGTTAATATTAATACATAAGTCTATATACAGATATTTGGCTATTCTTGAGAAATCATGAGTCTACCATCGGTTCTATTTATCTAGAAAAGGACCCAAACACCGTGACTCGAACACCATGACAAGACACCGTGACCAGACACCATGAATAGACACTGTGACAAGACACCATGAACCAAACACCATGACCCAAACACTATGACCTAGACACCGTTACCCAAACATTGTGATCAAGAAACCATGTCTAGACACCGTGATCCAGACACCGTGACCCGACACCATGACCCGACACTGCGACCAGACACTATTCGATGTATGGAAAAGGACAAGGCAACGTGAAACTAAAACATCATTTGTGCTACCTATTCTTGATATCTATACCACTATTCCATAATGACTGTCTCATCACTCAATGGAAAAGAGAAAGACACAATTTCTAAGTGACAATGTTTCCATACATACTGTGACACCATTATATAATCTATTTTTCAATTTTCAATTTAATTTCTAACATTCATATTTGATTCTTTTAAATGCATTGACATAATTAATAATTCATGGTAGACATGTAACCTAAGAGTATGATGAACGAGGTGAAGAATACCTACATCTTTTTGGCTTAAACACATGCACTCCAAGAATAAAAATAAAACTGTGGCCTGGAAAAACATTCATGATAGCGTGGAATAAGTCTAATAATTCTTGTGAAAAGAACTGATACATTCACCAAGATACATCTATAGAACACACGATGAATTCAAAAATCCAAATGCTGGGATACCATAGATTAGAGACAATAACATATTCAAAATTCAATGTTCATTAATAATAGAAGACAGATCTAACTGAAAACCATAGCACCAGACTTTCGATACTCATTTTCTCACAAGAGGTCATGAATCTAACATCTACTTCATCCTAGATGTCCAGATACACATTTAATAAAACTCATATCACATCTAACCTGGTCTCATCATATAGTGTCTGTGGTGTATTATCTTTAGATTTGGAGAATTGTGTGTGTATATTGAAACACACATTATATCTTGTAATAAACTGAAGGATACAAGATATCCGTCCTCTAATAACATTTTACACATGTTTACTCTCACAGATAAGTGTGGAAGAGGTCCCTGTGTGACCTTCTATTTTATACCCTCGAGGAACTGTGGAAGAGGTCGTGTGATCTGGACAGTTCTGTGCAGTGCTGTTTCCCCCGATCCATGGTGGGGATCAGGTTTATTAATATAAACTTCTTGGTTGTAGGATATCATGAAGTGGAGTGGATTATGTCTCGGTATGAGACTGAACCATTTGTTTTATATCTACTGTGTCCTTTTATTTAGTTTTCTCTATTTTATTGGAGAATTCAGAATTCAATAGAATTAGTTTGATAGTTAATCTTGAAAAGAAGTTATAATTGTTTTTCATTATTACAATAGATTTAAAATTAATATTAATCGCTTATATTAAGATTTGAAATAATTAATAAATCTTCTGAGAAGTTATTTAAATAGTAAAAGATTCATAATTGTATTACTTTGATAAATAAGGATGTATTTATTTATATTGGGGATCCTTTTAAAGAACATTTAAAATATAAATTTTTTAGATACTCAATTCACACCCATCTTGAGTACTCAACTCTGAGCAATAGTTGGTATCATATGAGTTTTTTATTCATATTAAGACTCTGTTTTTGAACCTATTTAACTATTATTTTTGTTGTAATTTATGGAACTATAAATTTTTGTTAATCCTAAATTTCTAGATCTCTCAATGTATTTATTTATTATGGATAACTGACTGGAAGGTGCAGCAACAAGTAGACCACCATTCATTAATGGAACCAATTATGCCCAGTGGAAAATTAAAATGAAAATTTATTTAGAAAGTATGGGTTATGGAATTTGGTATTCAATTATAGATATGTATAATATCCATGATACTGATAGAATCACTTGGGATGAGCCATCCTGGACTTCCTAAAATAATAACTGTCAAGCCATGAATGATTTTTATTTCTCCTAAGGTGATGAGTAATTTAACAGAATTTCTGCATGTAAAACTGCCCATGAAAATTGGGATACATTGTCTATTTCACCTAAAAGAACTTATAGTGTTAATGAAATGAGACTTAATAAATATACTATTAAATATTATAACTATAAAATGAATCATGATGAGCCTATTACTGACATGTATCTTGGGTGCAATGAAATTCTCAACCCAATTATTCCTCTTGGAAGAGATGTAAATTCCAAATAACAAATCATAAGGATTATCATATGCCTACAAGATAGATATAGGGGAACATCTATATCTATTAGGGAATAATGTGAAATCTAAAAGTTACCTAAAAAAGAACACATTGGTAAACTAATGATGTATGAAGAGGAGCTGAAAGTCGACAAGGAATTTGGGGAAGATCCCAAACGAAAATCTGTTGCATTTAAGATGACCACCTCCAAACATAAAGACAATGGGATACTGGAAGTATCAGAAGAATTTTTTAGGAGTGAAAAATCATAACTTGAATGTGATGAAGAGATGACTCAATTATCTATAAGTTTTATGAGAGTTTACATGTAGAATAATTTTTTCCCAAAGAAAAATTTTAAAGGAATATATGGTCAAAAGGGATGCTGGAAGAAATAATAGAAACAAAGTGTCAAGTATGATGATATAGTATGCTATGAATATATGTGTAAGTGACATGTAATGGATGATTTCCCCATACACAGGTACAAAACAAAATATGAGGACATATATAGAAAGTATAAGAAGGAAATAAAAGAAACGTGGAGTTCTTCTGAAGACAGTTCAAGAGACTCAAGATCATCACCTAATGAACATGCTTACAAAGGAAATATGTGTTTTATGAAAAAAAAAATATGTTAACACTAGAATATCCTTTACACAATTCCTATTATTCTAGACATGAATGTGATTTTGAAAATAGTTCTAATGAATAAATTTTTGAGTACGGTAATATTCTTGAAGTGAAATGTAATGAACTAAATGATAAATACAATTCATTAAATAAACAGTATGCACTTACCTCAACTATTAAATCTGAACTCACAATAGAAAGGGATAGAAATGATCAATTTATCAATGATAACAATGCATGAAATCTATCTAATGAATAATTGAAGAAGGACCTTGAAAGGTTTACTAATGGTAAAGATACTTTGGTATAAATTATCTATATACAGATAGCTCCTAAATATACTATTGGTATTGGCTATAAACATGGTAAAAGAATATTTGGTAGAATGAATTTTATTTCTAAATCTAGGACATACAATTTTACTCATAGATTGTGAATACATCTCGCTAGTTCATTTTATGATACACTCTCTACTGTTTGAAGATTTTCTGGACCAAATATAGTTTATTTTTCATGATAATTACATAATTTCAATATGAAACCTATGAGATAGATGTGGGTTCATAAATCACTTGTCACACATATTATTGTACCAAAATAGATATGGGTACAAAAGTCTGTTTTTATTTGTCTATTTTATAAAAAACATTGCTCAAATAGCTCATGTAAAATCTATGGTACTTGGACATTGGGTGTTTCAGATACATGATAGAAGACTATTCATGCTTTAAGAACATAATTCGATGGTGTAAATATCACCTTTGGTGAAAATTCAAAACAAAAAATCATTGGCCTTAACCCAATCCTTATCTCTAACAATGTTTAAATTTTTAATGTACTCTCGGTTGGGGGATCGAAATATAATCTTATTAGTATTTCACAACAATGTAACGATGGATTTTAAGTTAAATTCAAAAAATTATTATTGTAATGTTATTAATTCTAAAAATTAATTGGTGTTCTCTACATTAAGAAATGAAAATGTATACTTTGTTAACATACAGTCTTTATTTTCTCAAAATTCTTCATGTTTAAGTGTATTTCACAAAGACTCTTGGCTTTGGAATAGCATAATAGGAAACTATAATATTCACTCCCTTAGAAATATATCTAGAGAATGATTTATCAACGATCTACACAAATATGAGTTTTCCAATGATAAAGTGTGTAATCCTTGTCAAAAGAGAACGAAAAAAAATTACTTAAAACCAAAAAAGAAGTTTCAAATTCTCAACATATTGAATTGTTTCTCATGGATTTATTTGGACCATCTAGATATTCTAGAATAAATTGGATGAACTATGTTAATGTTCTTGTAGATGAATTTTCATTAAATAGATGGGCTTTATTTTTGTCTCATAAAAGTGAATCCTACTCTCCTTTCATCAAATATTCTAAAATTGTAGAAAATCGTAGTGGACATAGAATTAAATACTTACAATGTGATCATGGAAAGGAGTTTGAAAATCAAGAGTTTGAATCATTTTTATCACAAAATGACTATAGTCATAATTTATCTTCCCCTCGAAAACCCCAACAAAATTGAGTTGTAGAAGGAAAAAATAGAACCTTTCAAGAGATAGCAAGATCCATGCTCAGTAAATATGACTAACCTATTTATTTTGGGTTTGAGGCCATAAATACACCATGCAATATTGTCAATAGATTTTTGATTGGACCTAATCTTAAAATAACTCCGTATTCAATATGGAATAATAGAAAATCGAAAGTATGCTACATAAAATGTTTTGTTTTCAAATTCTATATACATAATAATAATGACAATATTGATAAACTTTCATCCAAGAGTGATGGAAGAATCTTTCAAGTATATTCAATTTCATGTAAAGCCTATAGAGTATCCAACAAAAGATATAAAGGTGTGGAAAAGTATGTCCATATCAAATTTGATGAGATTGTTCCACATGAGCTAAAGACCACTCTTGAGAACCTGTAGGATGATGTGTCAATTTTGGACATTATTTCAATATCCTCTAACCATACTATAAAGGAATCTATGAAAAATTCATATTTTGGAAATTTTTCTTATTCAAGGCATAATGAACCCAAACATGTTAAAGAACATGATGTAAGAATTTCTTCTTTTTATAGAGCTATTAGAATTAATTACCATCCTATAGATGTAGTTTTTGACGATTTATATAATTGAACTCAAATTAGTGATTCTCATAGAAATCATGTTGAACATGAAGTCTTCTTGTAAAAAAATGAACCTAAAATCATTAATGATGATATCAATGATGAATTTTGGGTGATGGATATGCAATAATAACATAATCAGTTTGAAAGGAATGAGGTTTGGTAAATATTTGATAGACCTGAAGACACATTTACCATACACACTATGTTTGTGTTTTGAAATAATGTTGATAATGATGGTAACATAGTTAGAAACAAGGCTAGATTGGTTGAACAAGGGGATAGTCAAGTAGACAGAATTCACTTTGAAGAAAACTTTGCACCAGTAGATAGACATGAAGCCTTAAAAATTATTCTTTCTTATGATACACATCTGAATTTCAAACTATATCAAATGGATTTTAATAGTACATTCCTAAATGAGTATATAACTGAGGAGTTATTTGATAAGGAACCCCCTGGTTTTACAAAACCTCATTTCTCAAATCTTGTTTTTAAATTATAAAATGAATAATATGGTTTAAAAAAAGCTCTAAGATCATGGTATAATAGATTAAGTACTTTTCTTATTTCCCAAGGT
The DNA here is from genome assembly GCA_963277665.1 of Viscum album. NCBI lineage: Eukaryota > Viridiplantae > Streptophyta > Magnoliopsida > Santalales > Viscaceae > Viscum > Viscum album. The sequence continues at coordinate 1,736,543,008 of OY728135.1, read as the reverse complement.
TTTACATAAGTAATAGTTGATCCTGCCATTTTTATAAAAAGAATTTCCTCTAATTTTTTAGTAGTTGAAATTTATGTAGATGATATTATCTTTGGATCATCAAAAAATTATTTATGTATTGAATTTTGTAATCTAATACAAAATTAAATTGAAATTAGTTTAACGGGTGAACTAAAATTCATTCATGGATTTCAAATCATTCAAAATCGTGAGGGTATTATTTTAAATCTGTCCTAATATACTAGAGATATTATAATACGTTTTGTAATAGATAGTACTAAATGTAGTGACACACCAATGAGTAATACGTGTAAGTTGGATCTTGATGAATATGGAAATTTGTTGATCAATCCACTTACAGAGGAATTATTGAAAGAATAATATACATAACTGCTAGCGGACCTAATATTATGTTTAGTGTATGTATGTGTGATCATATTCATGAAAACATTAAGGAATCTCATTTAAATGTTGTTAAAAGGATTTTAAAATACCTCAAACATACACCCAATCTAGGACTATTCTATCCCATTGATAGTCATTTGAGGAAGTTAGTTATTCTGATGCTGATTTTGGTGGTTGTATGTTAGACAGAAATATCACCTCTGAAACATTTCATTGTTAAGTCATGTCACTAGTATCTTGGTGTAATAAGAAACAAGACTCCATTGAATTATCTACTGTTGAATCAGAGTACATAGTTGTAGTTAGTTGTTCTTCAAAAATTTTGACTGTGAAAGACACAATACTAGATTATGGATTTTAATTCAGACATGTACCTATAAATTATAACAATAAAAGTTATATTAACATCAAACTTTTTTTCAAACTCTTGAAAAAAAATAATTATGTATGACATCAATTTTTTAGAGAAATTTATCAAAAATGTGATATCATTTAAGAATTTATTGGAACAGAATATCATCTTTATGATATATTCAGCAAACCATTAAATTCTAAATGAGTAGATTATGTCACACATGAGTTAGGAATCATAAATATTAAGTATTAATTGAACTAATTTACAACTTATTGTTTCACACAATATGGTTTCACAAGTAACTATCTTAAGATTACTTTCTAATGCTTACAGTTCTATACTTTGTTATCATAAAAGTTGATTTGTCATGTTTACGGTCTCCTAGTTACTATCTCTCCATTATAGACTGGTGCATCAAATTTCAAACAATACTGTTTCACTATTTTGAAGTCACCCAGTAGAGATCTCACTGTGAAAAATTGTTACGGTCTCACCATGAAAACTTGTTCTGGTCTCACCGTTAATGTCTTATCAGGTCTCATCGTAAAGAAAAATTATTTTTTAATTTACATATTATATCATGAATCGTAGTAAATAATTGTTTTTTATTTTATATTATTGAACTTTTGAATATGCGAAGATCGATATCCAATAATGATAAAAGCGAAAGAATTTTAACTCTTTTCTTCACCCGAACTTTCTTTTCTCAAACTGTAAGCCCTCCTTCAAACCTTTTGTTCTCTCTCTATCTCAATCCTTTATGGAATCCTCAGAACAAGTATCCGATCATCATATACTCATAATAAGTGAAGATCAAAGAAGAAGATGAAAATAAAACTGAACATAGCGCCCGAAGGTCCTTTGAATCTGAACCTTGTTGACAGAATAGTGCTACCATAAAAGGGAGTCTACCCCTTGTGGCTACCATTAATTAAGTCATTAGTATTGAAACTACCAAAAAATGGGGATGGATGGATTGGTCCACAATAGAGATAAGGAAAATATATACAATGCTAGTTCCTCAGTTTTATCATTTATTTCAATTCTCATTTGATATAGAAGATGGATTTGTTGTGAGATGTTCGATCAATTATCAAAGATGTGCCTTTTCATCGAGGGTATGGGTTACTTGATGAAGGATACCTCATGAGAGAATTTTTTAGGACTAACAAATAGATCATTCTCCTCCCAGTGATATATTTGTTTTAGAGGAAGCCTTGGGGAGCATGAATGGAAATAAAACAATGATAAGAGCTATTACTGCTGAGCTATATGGTGAAACCTAAATATTGATTTTTTTATTCAGAATTTAATTTGTCCAAGAGAATAAGACATTTCTACCCTCATGTAACAGTATATATATTTGATATAGCTTATGATGATTGGACACAATACTGTCCTATGAAAGTATGTTATACTTCATATGTGTGAGTTGATAAAGACAACCTCAATGTCATACACATTGTTCTAATCATGGTTAATTTCTGTTATGCATCATGCTAAAGGGTTAGTTGAACCATATGAAGAAGTCATTAGGGACTATGAGTTTTGTATCTCAAAGGATACATGCAATAGAATGAAAATCAATTTGAATCCATAGAGAAAATCAAGGGTGGATGATAATGACATGGTTTATGAAAAGTTCAACCCAGTTGATCATTCTTCATGACCTAAGGAATTTTTTTATCCTTGTTTGCAACCAGATTAGATTGAAAACTATCTGGTTGAGGAGGAAGACGAAGAGGTTGTTGCACCTATAGGTGAATATATCCTAGAAAATGAAGATAATGGTCCTATTATTCATTCCATAATTGAGATGGATATACCTTTTTATGAAGAAATTGTAAATTTGGAATAAGAACCTACTTCTAAAGAAGAACTTGTTGTTATTGAAATAGAAAAGGATATTCTGGAGGATCATTTAGAAGAAGAACCTTCTTTTGAGAAAGAGGCTTCTTTTTAGGAAAACCCAGAGGAAGAAGTTGTTTATGAGATTATCCCATATAATATTGAAGAAATGGATAAATCCTCTCAGTTTTATAGAAAATAAATGTTTGAGGCAGCAAGGGATGAAATTTTGGAATTAAATCAATGAACTAAATCTCATAGTCTTATGAGAGAAGCACTTGATTATGGGGAGTAGCACCCTAATATGGAAAGTGTTGAAGTTCATAATCAAGATGATCAAATCACTTTGGATAAATGGTAAAAATTCCCTTACTATTATGAAGTGGATGATTCCCATGAAGAATCGGTTAATGTCATAGATTGGTCAACTATGTTTCAATTGAAACCGGTTCCTTCTCTTGATGTTATATTTGCAATGGAACCTGAGCCTTTCTCATCTGATATTCCAAAACCTTCACAATAACATTCTACCATAGTATGTATGTAAGATATGAAATCCTTTGGAGAATACATATTGGTTGGAATTAAAAAGATGATGAACACTCAACCTTCTCCAATGAAAAACCTGAGTGAACATGATGCTTCTCGGTCTTTATAAAAGATCATATGGAAGATTCATCCAAAAAATGATTCAAGAAATTAATGAATTCAGGATTGAGAACAAACAGTTGAGTGATATGTGAAGTCCCTCAGATCTATAGTTGATGATATGTAGACAGTGTTGAAATCAAGACGATATCATGTTGCTCATCATGTTGAGGATATTAGAGGTCCGATTCAATAGTATGTTCTCTTTCTACACCAACCCAACCTGACTTCCTTTTCTGACAAGCCTGCTGAAAGAAACTATAAAATAGTTCATGAAATGCATTATCTTGTTATTGGTCTCAACAAATTGACTGATGAGTATAATGGATTCTGCAAGAATGTTTTGAATCTACTAAAGTATATTACTTTAGCTGTTACTCCTTCTAGTGCCTCTAGATAGCCATCTCAACCCTCCTTGTATAGTGGTCTACTATGAACATTTGTCAAGGAAGAACTTCAATCAATGCTCAGTGGCATTGACAATGAGTATCTAATTGTGGTTTTTGGTAATAGTGATTGAGTTCTTGATTTGGAACGAATTTGTTCCATGATTTCAACTTATGATCAATGAGAAATTACAAAGAAGTTTTATTTCTACTTCAATAGGATTTTATCCAAGAATGATATGACAAATCATTTCATGTACCTTGTAGGGAATTTTAAAATTCCACTTGTAACTCAATATTTCAAAACTCAAGTTCAAAGGATGAAAGATTAAACACTTTTTTTGAAAAGTTCATGGGGAAAAAAGTTTACTTTGATAAAGAAATGTAGTAGGGTGGTGAGATTATAGTTTACATCATCAAGTTATTGAGGCCTTATCATCATGTGAAAATCACTACTATTGTGCATCTTGCAGCTTCACCATTACAGCCTAGTTTTCCTCCTTCATCATTCACTACTTTTGCCTCTACCTCTATGTTTATTTCTCAGGCTCTGAGTCAGATCATACTATTATCCTTGACAAAAAATTACATCATCCTATCACTAAACCAACCCTAGACCCATCTGTTTTTGAAGGAATCCCTCTTCTATTTAGGTCATCTCGTTCACTTCCTTCTTCTCACTCTACCTCTTCTCCTATGGATTCTCTTGATTCCGCTGCTAAGAGAAATGAGAAGACGGTTAGTGTTGAATAACATTGAACATAATCTTTTGATAGGAATATTTTTGTATTTTTTTAACCTACTTTTTGTAATGTGATTATTTTCTCCATCTAATGAACTGTGAAGTCTTATTTATTATTCAATTATTTACTTTTTTTCACCTTTTGATAACCCAAAAAGGGGGAGGGACCCATACATTAAGTGAAACACAACATACTAAGAACATATATCTCACTAATATAATTTTTGACCATTAAATTGGGGATATTGTTGGACTCCTCATGTTTTAATCTAGTTCGAATGATCAATAATCAAATACATCCTGTTTAATCTCTTTCAAGTCATGTATAAATATAGTTATTTTTCATTATGCTTTACATAAATGTTCTCAAGATATCAATTTATATAAATATTTTTTTGATTATTTTAAACTATATTTTATGTTGGTCTATAATGATTTCTCTCTTCAATGATTAATTCTATTTCATTCTATGAATATCACTGATTTTATCTATATATAGATATTTGGATTAGTCTGAGAATCTATGAGTCTTCCACAAGTTAGGGTTTTCTAGAAAAGGTTCTAGTCACCATGACCCATACACTGTGACCAGACACCGTGACGAGACACCGTGACTAGACACCTTGACCAGACACTGTGACCTAGACACTGTCACCCAGACTCCTTGACCTAGACACTGTAACCCAGACCCCATGATCATACATTGTGACCCAGAAATCATGACTAGACACCATCACCAGACACCATGACCAAAAAACGAGACCAGATATCATGAATAGACACCATTCAAAGTTCGTTAGAAGACCAGACATCATGATCCTAACACTGTTTTTGTTCTTCTAGTTCCTGATATCAATAAAACTATTCTATCATGATTGTCTCACCACTCAAAGGGTAATAGGAATACACCATTTACATGTGTCACCATTTCCAGACAGACTGTGACACCGTTCTTTAATCTGTTTTTTCGTCTTCAATTTAATTTCTAACTGTTATATTTGAGTCATTTAAATGCACTGACATTATTAATACTTTTTTGCAGACATGTCACCTAAAATTACATGGTGCGAGGACCAGAATACATGAAACATATCAGTTTCATAACATGCACACAATGAAAAAAATCATGTCCCTAATACACATATGTTACAGAGTAGCAGAAGTGAAAGCATTCTTGCGAAAAAAACCAACACAGGCAACATTATACATCTAAAGAACACAAAAAGAATTAAAATATCCAAAAAATATTATAACATTGATCAGAGATAAGAAATTCATTTAAATTCAATGTTCACAAAAAACATGAGCCATATCAAACTAGAAACCATGGAACTAGACTTGTGATAATTTATTTATTGTAAGTAGACCTGATTCTTACATCAACATTATCCTATAAGTCAAAATATGCATAGAATAACACTCAGGGAACTTCTATCCTTATCTCATCTTCTTATCTATATTCTCTGTTGTCTTTAGCTTTTGAGCAGTCTGTGTGTGTGAGTATTAAAACACACACTATCTCATGCACTAAAATGAATGATACAATATATCCTTCCTCTCATATCCTTTTTCACTTTATTTCTCCCACAGGTAAGTGGGAAGAGGTCAATCTATGACCTAGTATTTTATACCCATGACGAACTATGGAAGAGGTTATTTTACCTTGACAATCTTGTGCACTATTGTTTACCCCAATATCGGATATAAACATCTTGGTGGCATGTGATCACTAATTGGAGTGGATTAGGTCTATTCTTGAGACTGAACCACTTGTTTTATATCTACTATTTTGTTTAATTTAGTATACTCTATTTTACTAGATAATTCAAAAAATAAAAGTATTTACATTGATAGTTAATATTGTAAAGAAGTTATAATTGTTTTGCATTATTATAATATCTTCATAAGTAATATTAAAAACTGATATTAAGATTATTAAGAATTTATCAATCTTCTAATAAGTTATTCATACAGTCCAACTTTCATAACTGTATTACATTGATTTACTAGGAAGTATTTATTTTTATTGGGGATCCATTTAAGAAAACATTTCAAACATAAATTATTATAGATTCTCAATTCACCCCCATCATGAGTACTCTACTTTGACCATCAATACAGAGTAAAAAATTTGTATTTCATTTGTTATATCCAAGAAATCCGGTAAGATAACTCCCCATGTTCACTTCCACTGTGTGAATAGATAATTGATAACACTAAGGTAACTATACAATTATAGGAGGTATTACCTCTAATTATAATTATCACATACTATCGTATAAAATCATCCATCATATAAAATTGAAATATAAAATGAATAACATAAAAAATGTATATATATTATAGAATAGTGAAAAATATAACTAATATAATAAGAAAGAACCAAAGGACTTTTTGAATTGACTTTATTTAATCATCATGTACAATAATAAATAATAAATTGACCAAACCATGACATAAGGCTTCATCCTAATGTATTGATAATCTATGTGTGATTTCTATAGTGACCTACACACTACTAGATATCTTTAAATAGCACTGTGTTTATTCATTGTGGTCTTTCATCATCAATATATATATATATATATATTGAAAATTAATACAAAATGTAAGTGTGCATATGGTGTGATGATAAAAATAACTAGTATTATTATAAGATGAAGTGGAAATTCTTTATGGGAAAAAATATTTCCAATGTGTACAAATAATATAACTGTTTTTGATATTTGATATCACTAAAATCATAATCATAATATAGATAAACATAATCAACACCATCAAAAAACCCAGAGACAAATGTTAATGTTATCTCCAAAAAATGTCTTAATTATATAATATATCAGAGAATACAAATGAATCACACATAACATATTTAATTCCTTGTCTGGGAAAACACCCTAGGTAAACTAACTGTGATATTATGGAAGAAATACCCATCTCCAACAAACATTGAAGCACTAGAGAAAATATGTTTCTCCATATATCTCAAAATTTATAAAGGAAATACACATATAAAAATCTAGAAGTGGATACTTGTCATCATATTGAATGAAATAAACATATCGAAGGCCAAATTAGAATAATTTCATACTAAAAAATATGCATCCTTAGGGTTGGAATTGTATATCTAATTCACGAAAATCCCCACAATGTGGGTTTGAGGAGAGATAGTATCAAAGGATCATCATCCAAATTTATCCATGTGTAATGGGAATAAATGATTATTACTATTCTGGGTAATTACCATCATTATATTCATTTTCTAATGATGGTTTCTTAATGATTCATACCTAACCATCTTATCAATCATGTTATCATATTATAGATATTGGAAAAAAATATCATCATAATATCTCATGTGTAAAAACTGTTAGAGGAATTAGTTATCTTCGACTATATCATGCACATATCATTTCAATGTCATGTCGAAGAAGTGGTTTCCATAGATTAAATACATGTACAGTTCATCAGCTGTCTCTATCTATACCAGGTGGTTTTATTAGCTATATTCACTCCGATCACACATTAATCCTAGATTACGGGTGAGTTCCATTGCGATTTCTCACCCTATCAAATCACCCTCATAAACATCACTCAAAAGATACGTCACGTCCCAATAATGAGATTACCCATAATATTATTTTAAATCTAAATAATGTGATGCACTTATCTTTTATATATGACTTCTCAAATATAAATCCATCTACTTCATTATCCACACCAAAACCCCACATCAAAAAATAGGGTGTAAATGTTAGTTAAATGATTGATCAATGTTATTTAATACCTATCTTGACTCAACACCGCACTAAATCTTTGAAATTTCCCATATAAATAAATGTTTCAAGAATAAAAAAATTACCATGTTACATCACTATATTCCCTAATCATTACCATTCCAATTTAAAAATCATCATAATTATGTCAGATATAAATCACACCAATTCATTATATTATTCCTAGAATAAGAGTTATTAATTTTATACACTACTTTCCATTATCATTCCTTAAACTTTTATCATATATTATATGTTTATGATTTCATTAAATTTAATTCGAGTCATGGATAAAAATGAACACCATTAAATCCCATAGATAAACCCATTGAGTTTCATAGTAGATTACATATTTCAATAACTCGCTAAAAATGTTCGATATTACATTGTGTCATAGGAACATAGGTTATGATTTATTCATTATTTATGAGACTACAAGTAGTAACCTTTAATATAAAAGTCACACAACCATATGTTCATTACAACGATCATAACCACATCCATACACATTTTTTATTTAGTTTATTATTTAATAATTAACTTAATAAATTTTCTCAACATATTCATGAATAATCGTCACACGGATCAATGCTCTTATTTAATATCTATTGATAATATTCTACAATATCTAGGTTTCCAACTAATTCCAATAATCACATCTCATGGTGATGAAATTAGTCTCAAAATATAATTTACTAATATATTAAACTCTCCTCAACACATCCATATATATAATTAATTTTTAATAATAATAATAATAATACTCACATGAACAACATGCCGAAATTCCAACTACCGTGTTGACAATATCATACATAATTTAGTTCATCTAATTTATTTTGTAGTTAGTTGATGATTGATGATAGTGAATTGTGATGTGACATTTATTAATGTATGATTAATTATTACCTATTATTTAATAATAAAATACATAAAAATTCAAGCATAATTCACTAAATTCATCTACCAAGTGATATCTAAATGACCCAAACTATGTTTCATTGAATATTTAATATCATAAGAATTCACAATGTGACCTTGGTGATATGAATGTGTATATCACAGTACCCAAAAACCATATTTTAGATATAGAAAATATGGAGACACTACATAGAACCCCAATGTGGCTTCCTCGTTCCCTTCACCCCTCAGCAACGTGATTCACCTCAATTGTAGTCAGATTATACTTAACATTGATTGATCTGATGGACTGGGGTTTCATGAAATAGTTCTATTTTCACCAACCCCTCCTATTTGAAATGTCTATCTAGGGATCCAACCAATCATTTATACAAAATGGTCCAGGATACATGATGGTTTTTCTATGAAAAATATACCATTATCCTTAGAATCCATATGATATTCTAATTATATGGTTGAAATTTATTAGAATACCCCTCGATGGACATTAGGTTCCCATATCATTATATCTACTCAATTATAATGTTTTTCAATATAGACATATCTCGTAAGTCAGAAATTATTTTCCCCTATCTAGTATCATTTTGTAGTAGTGGGGGCCATCCGATCTGAATTCTAGTAGCATAAATCTCCCACCAACTCTTTATCAAAGCATTTTTCATATGTTTTCATTGACCACCAAAAATAATGTGTTTAAGGGATAAAATATGGATTTCTAAATTATATATATTTTTGTACAAATTTAAATTTAACTAAATATGGTTATTAGTATCTTTATTCACATGAATCAATGAACTAAAATTAACCACAATTCACCATAAAGACATGTGATACATCTTGGTGTCATGTGGTCATCTCAAGGTGAGAGGTTTTAAATATAAATGGGTTTCTCATCACCTATAATATGGTCTTCTTCCCACATAGGTATTTGAGTTGAATGTAGGGGTTTCTATTCATAATGTTTCAGAGGGTATCATAGTGCACCAATTCATGTAAATGGGTCAACATAACTTTTAGGTTGATAACATGGTCTGATGCCTATAGATAGGGGTGATGAGAAAAAATATTGGATAAAGACCATCATGAAAGATTCTTACATGGTAATTTTGGTCAAGAACATTAGGGGTATTTGAGTGACATCCATATGGTCCTTCAAACCGTCAATAACATGGGACACCATGCCATTAAATTGTAATGAAATAGGACTTGAGGGGGCATTCAAATGATTTTGGGGAGCGACGTGTCATGATCAATAAGGGTTCCTATGTATGTGTGGTGTTTATATATTGTAATATGATCTTACTAATTTAGATAATATATTTCAATGAATGTTAATTATTAATATTTTATGATAATACAATACGAAACATCATTAGGAGACTTGAAATTGGAATAGATACACAATTATATTAAAATTCCCATGAAATAAAATCATCATCCTTGCGATTGTCATTAATGATAACAAAAATGATTATAATTATAGTTATATGGGAAATAATTTTAACATAATTTTCATTTTGAGAATGATGTAAATGAATACGATGAATGATTTTAGATATATTTGTAAGTCTGTGTATAGAAATATAATATGACCATTGTATATATGGTCATTAGACATATGGTTGATGTATATATAAATGATTCATATAGTTTCATTAGATATGTTTTTTTGGTATATTCATGTATCAAATAAATACATTGATGTTTTATAATAATTATAAATTCATTAAATATAAATAAACCCACAAATGTGAAATGAAATAAAAATATAATAATTATTTTGAAAATTTAATTATATATATAGATATTTTAATAAACTGTTTCTTATTTATAATGAATAATTTAATTTTTTTAATAAATAATTTTCAAATTATTATATTAATAAGATTTATTGGTTAGAAGATAAATAATGGGACATGATAAAATTTAGTTAATGCTAAAAGGGGAAAATTTTAAACAAAGTATTTTTCATTATTTTGGAAGTTTCTCTATTAATAATTTAGTTGAAAACTATTAAATATTTAATTTAATGAAATTTATTATTTATATATATAATTCAATGATCTACAAATCATATAATTATTATTGATGGGATAGTAATGAGAAAAAATCTATTTTTAAAGATAAAATTTTCCAAAAAAAGGTTCTACACATTATAGATTTGTCATTTTAATATTATTATTTATCCTATTAAGAAATTTTATCTAATATATTTTATTTTATATTTGGATTCATCTTATACAAATTATTTAATATTTTTTTTTCATTTTAGACCTAAAAAAGTTTACTATGGTATAACTAAATTACAAAGGTTAAGGCTTAAATTAGATAAAATTGTGTCACAAAGGGGTAAGATCGTAAAATATATTGAAATAATATATATAATTGATTGGATTTGGTATTAATAAACCATAACATATCTTTTATTCACCAATTTCTTAATTCTGAACAACTTCCATTGATTCTGAAATTCCTTTTATATTACAACGAGTGTATTTATAAAATTAGAGCATTATCCCATATATAATAGAAGCCCTCTTATTAACAATATAAATAACACACTTACTTGTAATTTATCATTAACACATACTCAAAAAATATCCATTATAATATTATCTCAAATTTTGGATCCCCAAGTCCCATTAAGGAGTCTTAAATCCTTCATTTCCAATAGGCTCTCTTAGAGTTTATCTGAGTCCTGAACATAACAATTATCATATTAATAATCATTCTTATATAAATTAGTCAAATTATTATTAAATAAATTTTTTATTCCTTTTGTAACAAAATTAAATCATTATGATTTTATAAATGTTATATTAGTACTATGAAATTACATGTTCCTATATATTCAATCATAATAATGTGTTCTTGATTTTTTTGGATTTATGAACTACATGAATGATGTTGTGATATTTAGATCACAAAGGACTATAAAAATGTAAATTCTCGTAATATAACAAAATAATAAACACATTAATATATTTTAGTAAGTCTATAATTATAATTTATATATATATATGTATATTTAGTAATAAAATTAATTCTATTTATTAAATCGAAAATTAAAGAATGGGTTATTTTTACGCATTCCACGTGCACGAGTGCCCTATGTTATATGAAATGACAATGAGACTCCAGAAATAAATATTAATAATATCTTAATCCATTTCTAACATCCTATAGATGATCAATCAATGACAAAGGGATAATGGATGAAACCACCAAACTGATACATAGGTGAAAAATTAAACCTTTAACATTTAAATATTATTCGTACCTATAAAAACTAATTGATGGGTAAAGAAGAATTATAAATGTATGATATGAATTAAAATAACTAAGAATAATGTTATTATATGTATAAATAATAAACCAAAATTTATGACACATGGTCTTAGGACAAGTTTTATCAAGATGATGAATTTGGAATGGGTACTCATCTCAATTTTCTATTTATTTAGTTACATTGAATATTTACAACCAATATTATTATTTTTGTGGTATATATTCTACTCAAAATATGGTTTTATTATAATTACCATGGAATTAATGGAATTTAAAATCATATTTAAAGTTTTATCTTTCAATTGGTTTTGATTAAAAAGATAACAAACCTGTAGGTGTTTCTATTCCAATCTCACATTAAAATCGAGACTATATATGTTGAAATTATATTTTTGGGAAAATATATGTTCCTTAACTCTAATTATAAATTACAATAATTATTGTCTCATTATTCATGGGGTTTTATATTCTTGTTAACATTTCAAATCCTTTTGGATCACAAATCATCTGAATGAATTGTTGTAAGTGTAACTATACTTATCTATTATTTTTGGTCATAAAGTTCTCTCTCCTATGTTCACATTACGTATATTGTTTTATGTCTTTTATTATATATTATTTAATGAAATATTAATTTCATTTTTTGACTTATTTCACTTTTATTGAAAAATATTTCCTGAAATATTTGTTAATTACTTCTACAATGTTCATTTTATAATTTTACTGACATTATTTTAAAAAAATAGAAAATGAATATTCCTTTTATAATTTTACACATGAAAACCATGTCTTATCATCTACTTAATTTACACAAAATAATATCAATATCTATTTTTTCATGATTTGATAAAATAAATTTTGATCTCATTGATCAATAGACATGTTTCTTTGAAATAGAAGCTATTAAAAACATCAAAGAGTATTTCTTCTTATCTTTCAATGAAATTTTCCATTGATTTTATAAATTTTTATTCATATATAACAAAATTATTAATTGTTTTTTAATCCATATTAGTGATAATATCAAATTATACAATTTATATTATCTAAAGGTATGTATTACATTTATGTTCTTAGTAATGTTTCATAAGAATAATTTATTTCACATATATTAATGAAGGAACAATGTGATCATAAATGCTTTAAAGTTAATGTGGTAGATTTTAATTCTTTGTTATTATTTATTGGGTGGGTCCATTATATATCTATAATTCATTAACTATAGTTTTATATCTCATGAGATAAGGTTATGGTACAATCTTGATTATCCCATAACAGAAAATGAACATGGGTTGTTATCTGTTACCAATAAATGTTAATCTATGGTCATCCTAACCCCAATATATTATAGTACGGTGTTCATTCTAGTCCATTATGGGATTAGTTTTTGGGTTGTCAATCTTTATGAATATTGTATGCTCATATATTTGTTATATTCTTATGTTATGCATCAGAACTATTTCATGTTCACATATTATTGACTTATGTATCCACACTCCCATGTCATATGTTTTATGACCGGAGTTTTATGCCATGGATTACTATGATTCGTTAGACCCGTACTCTAAGATGTAGTGTTAAAAGAAACACATTATACCTAAATGCTTTGATACCATATAAAAATGTTTTTATATAACCACCAATAATTAAAAAATCAATTATGATTATAGAATCACTCGCATCCAAAGGATCATTATTTGATTAGAGATTTAGTGAATTAGAATACAACATAAAACAATATATCCCATGTTATTTATATCAAGTTGAAAAATTCCCCATTATATATGATTCAACATAATTCATTAAAAATATTCAACATCAAAAAAAAATTCATTCATATGTGTTATCCATATAAACAATCCATGTGTACTAATTTTAACAATACCTTGGGAAAATAGAAACATAATATGGGGTGAGAAAGAATGATCAAAAAGGGAGACATATAACTAATGTTTTCATGGAGTAAATATGGAATACACATTAAGGAAAGAATTATTAAATTTCCTAAAGAATTAATCCATATAAAAATTGTATCATTATATATCAAAAATATTAAGTAAAATATAGATATAAATAATACTGACCTCATAATAATATAATGTAAAATTTAAAAAATAAAATACCTACTGTCAAGGAATTGATCCAAGACACATTACTTTTCCTCAATAGCACAGTCATGATATAATGCTGAACAAGGTAGGCATACACAAAATACCAAAATTTATTTAGTCTCATGGTACATGGTTGATGTTGTAATGGAATTAACAATACAATACTGTTAGTATTAAAGTTTTAGTTGTTTGAGGTGTTTTAGGGAGGCCATTATAGTTTTTGATGAGTTATAGAGAAAAAGCATAACTAATGTTGAATTTTCCTATTGTTAAATGTTTACATCACTTGAACTGGTGGTCTTTTATTTGTGTTCCCAATTGATTCACTAATTTTAGAAGGAAAGATGGGGAACCCAGAAGGTTATTACATGTACTTTATGTTGACTTCAGAACATTAAATAAATAATTCATGAGGAAAAAATTAGGTTAAATATGTTTTTTAACTCATGTATTTCACACCATGTAATGTTTACATGATATAAAATGGGAGGAACTAGGATTTTATGTCCTTATTTTAGTAGATTTTCTTTATTCGTGCATGTGTCCTTCCCCTCTTATTTTGGATGAACCCTTAGATCCTTTAGGATACCATAAAGTCCACTTCTCCCCTTTTCACTTAGTTTGTTTCTTTGGCTTTATGGTGGAAATCCACAGTGACTTCTCCACATTATCGCAATTTTATCTCCATTTATTCGTTAGGGTTCAACTTTGGAAGTTTAGTTTTGGCTTAGTGTTTGTTGGATGATTTATGATGGATCCCTGGTGTATTGTAAATTAATCCATAGTTTTTATTTATGGTTGTTGTTTTTGGGAATTTTTTCTACCAACGTTGTACAGTGAGTTGGAAAATATTCTTTGATATAGGGAATCCCTCATTTATCATTATTTTGTGTCATGTGGGTAGGGTTTACTATTGGTATACTGTGGTATATTATTATTATACCATAATAAAACATAAATAATTAGATAAATAAAATTAAAGGGGGGTGGAAATTATTGATCACGTTTTTATAGATTTGATATTATTTTGATATTATTGTTTATGGGATTTATTCTCAAATAAAAATGTGTCTATTATGGGCCTTATTTTCACTGGATGGTACTTGTTGTGACTATTGTATTGGTTGAGATTATTGTGATATCACCCTAAAATTGAAATTGTCTGGACAATTATATTTAGATAAGGAAATAGTTTTCCTATTATTATTTATTGTGGGATAAAACCCTTAAAATAAAGTCTAATGTGATAAAAAAATAACTCTTATAAAATCAATAAATTGTTCTTTTATGTTATTGATGTTCGTTTGTGTTACGGAGAAGTGATGTGTGGCTGTTTTGTGGTTGGTAATGTGGGGTTTATGGTCTGGTAGATGTGATTTTACCGGGAGGGGTGATTCATTTCCGGTTTTAACATGCTTTTTTGGAGGTGAGGTGGTTTTTATTTTGATGTTCTTTTGGGAAGTGGGGTTATTGTTAATGGTCGTGCTTTTTGAGAAAAGTGGTGGTTGTTGTTTTTCTATGATTTCAGGGAGGCAATTTAGATAACATTTGGCCATGATTTTGGGTTAGTGAGTCGGTGGTTTTTTGTTTCTACTTTTTGGGGGGAGAGGTGACAGTATAATGGGGATGACAACCTACTTGCGATGGGTTTCATCATTGTGATAGAAACTTCTGTTCGGATGGAATAATTATTTAATAGTGATTGAAATAGATGGTTTTGGTCTGGTAAAAGGGATTTAAATTATAAATGAACAAATAAATGATGGGTTGTGTGGTTTAATTATGTTAACGATTAATGATGAAATGAATGGATTGTATAATTAAATTGGTTGCTGGTATGAGCTGGGGATTATGTCTTTTTGGGTGATGTTATTCATTTAGAGGTGGCAGTGAAAGCGATGATGTAGTGAGTTGGTTATATTTTGGATGTGAACCCATATATTTTGATCAAATGTTACTATATTTATATATTATTAAATTCCTTATAATTTTTATAAGAATTTAACCATTTTTTATCTCTACATTTTGACACCTACATAGTCTCGTATGGGGTGATTTTTCAAACATCGTGGTCATGAGGATGGCTGTATGGCTACCCTATCATTACCTATCTCTATTCAAGGAGAGTATGTATCCATTGGATGTAATATAAATTGGCCTCTTAGGGAAATAGGTTATGGATCTTTTGTTTATGGGATAGATGTGATGATCATGATATGGGGTAATGGGAAAGGTGTTTTCAGGCAAGATGTGATATGGCCATGTTGTGTGGAGGTGGATCAAGTGTTTTTGGGTTAGATGTGATATTTCCATATAATGAAGATTCTTACAGTGGGGTTGTTTCAAGGTATTATGAGGGAAAAGGTTTATTCCTTTCATGTTCATGATATCCTACTACTCTAGTTATGGATTTGATGGGATGGAGAAGCTGTTTTCATGTGAGATGTGATGGGACCAAGCAATGGGGTTTTGTACCATGTGTCTGTGGGATTCATGTGATGTGATAGTACATAGTGGAGGCATTATATGTTATTAAGATGATATATGAGTTTCATGATGTATAATGTTTGGTTGTAATGGTTGAAAATCATTAAGAAAGTGGTGTGGGGTACCCATCATCAATATGCTTTTTATTATGATATGATACGTGGATTGTATTGTTTAGTGAGCATGAATTGTTGAGGTTAGGATTTATTTTTTCTTATTTATTTCTTATAGGTTCATATTTTTATTGTAGGGTCCATTAGTATGTTTCTTTCACATTTTCATGACCAACATGGCTTTTTTAAAGAGTATACCTATATTCTCAAAATTGTATATAAAATTATTTTTGGGTCTCTAGGAGGATTATGTGGATAGTTCTTGACATTACTATCTCAGATCATTGATAGTTGTTATTTCATTTCATTATCATTTATTTTGGGTATTTAATTTTGTATAATGTTATCTATATTAGTTCTATTTATACAGGAATATTGGGATGGTTTTGGTTTCATTTAATATTATTTAATGTAGTTTTTTATGATTCATCATTTCTTTCAATCCAATTTTTAATATATTGGGTAATGGATCCTATATCAACAAATTTTTATACACATTGCCCTATTTTCCTACCCATGGACAAATAGAGTTGGTACCGCAGTGTAATTATCTATATTCCCTCAATGTGGAATCTATAGAGGGAGCGATTGTGATAGAGTGTTATTTGAGGATGATTGATAATATATTTGATGGAGTTTTGAGTTATTCAAAGTTAATATTTCATGTGTTGTTATGGAAATGGATCATGTTCATCTTGGGGAATGACATAGGAAAGGGGGACTAGCTAGGACATAGGATATTAAGGCCCCCATGATCCAGTGCACAGACATTGAGTGTATTGAATGACCAAGTGAGGTAGACCATTTTTATATTGTACAGACCTAGGTGTGGTACATGAATCATGAATAAATGTGTACAAAAATTTAATTGGGTTGTTTTGGAATGGTTAAAATGAATTAGATGAATCTAAAAAAATCCATACTACATGGGATTAGAAAAATATTGTTATTTCAACTATAGTTCCTAGATGTCATTCGTGTGTGCCTTAGGAAGTTGAGGTTTTGTTGGCTGGTCTAGTTATCATCAAAGATTTTAACGAGTATAGGAGGAAATGGATTTTCATAGGATGTTGAGTGCATTGAAAAATAATGATTTGGAGGTGTATTAGTGTATTGTATTATATTTGGAGATGGAGGGATGACTAGAGGAGCTCGACATCATTCAAGGTACTCCTAGTTTTCATCTACCCTTTTTAATTCATTAATTGATTTAGGAGCATTGAACTCCATTGTTACACGAACTCTATTCCTTTCTATAGGACTATATATATAGAGGCTTCCAATACCCTAGTGGTAAATATGACAATAGGAGGATATAGTATCTTGATTGAAGACTTACAGGGATGTATAATGATGATGGTGCCACATCAGTCTTATGGGGATCATTATTAATATATGCAACCATACAATGTCATCCAAGGTATATATTGGTTATATTTTTACATAAATTTCTCCAATACAACTATATTACATTTTTCTTCTCATATGTAGATGTCTAGTGTGTGGTTTTCTTTAGTGAGTGGGGTTATCAGGTGGGAAATTGGCAAATCAAGCCCATTGTCTCATTAACACTTTGGTTTTTTGGATAATCATGACATTCCGGGATATTAGATGTTCCTAGGGTCATTGGAGAGTTCATGGATGTTTTCCCATAGGAAGTTGTGACTCTAACCCCTCGACTAGATATTGAGGTCCGAATAGACTTGCAACATAGTGATTCTCTGATTTTGATGGCTTTGTATCGTATGACACCTTATAACTTGTGGGAGATTAGAAACTGGACTGTTTATCTCATGTAGAAGGGTTTTTTCTAGTCTAGTGCGTTTCCATGGGGTGCTTTGGTGCTTCATTGCATGAAGGGAAATGGATGTATAAGGGTTTTTATGGATTAAGAGAAGTTGAATTTGGTAATAGTCAAGAAACATTACCGTATTATAATGATATACAATATCTTTTGACTACTGATAGGTTCGAGGTGGTTTTGTATTATAGATCCATTCTCTAATTTTCAGCAATTAGGGGTTATTGAGGTTGATATCTCAAATACAAACTTCAAATGAAAGTATAGGAAATTTCATTTGTAGTCAACTCGTTCAGTGTAATAAATTCACAATCTATATTAATGAGTCATATGAACTCCATGTTCCATGAGTATCCAGACCTCTTCATCATCGTATTCATCAATTATAACATAATCTACTTAATATCATAGGAGTAGAATTCTGATAATCATCGAGTTGTCTTGTAGGTCAATCGACACCACCGACATTGTGGAATGTTGTCAAAGTGTATGATTATGAAATGATAGGCACATTTAGATGGGATTGTGGTGTCTCTGTTGGGTGTGTTAGAGGTCATGTTTAAGGTCAATGAATTTTTTTTGTATAAATAAGGAACATGGAAGAAGATAACATTTTCCTTAGTATTTGGGGAAATTATTGGAGGTGTGTGCCTGATTTCTCAGAATTTATATCCCAATTGACATCATTGACATAGAAGGGATACTATTTTTTATAGGATGATCAATTATAGATAGTTTTCTGTTACAAAACTGCGAAGAGTGTCAGTTCCCTAGTGCTTCAGGTCCCTAAATAGGGTTTCATGATTTAGGTGCTTTATAATGATTTTCATCTGGTATTAGGTTGTTTATTTATGTACTATAGAGTAGTTATATATTATGATTCTAGGATGTTATTCCCCCATAGAATAACTATGATACCCATAACTAGAGCTAAAAGTTATTTGGTTTAAATTATTGTTGTTGCGAATTACCTCATAGGGGAGGGATTTGTGGTCCTAACGGATCACATGATTTTTAGGTATAACATTCAAAGGTGATGGTGGATGAATTTTCTTCAACATTTTGATTTTGGGATCTCTTATTCTTTAAAAAAACTGACTTTTTGTTCACACTTTGATGATTAAGTGGAGAATGGAAGTTGTTTGGTACTCTGGGGATGTTTGGAGATCCATGGCGTTGTTGATAGGTTCTCACGTTCATGAAGGTTTGGATGATGGTATATTATTATTGATTCATATAATGGATTTTTATACTCACATATTTAAAGTAGAGGTGTCTCAAAGGGAAGAATCAGATAACAAGGTGATGTGTGATTTTGTTGGCCATGTTGTTGCTTTAGAGGGATGGTTAAAGGATGGTTGGAACCAATTATTGTTTTATGGGTGTTTTTTTTCTCATAGTGATGAGAGAGGGAGTCCTTTATGTGTTTCATACCTCATCATTGGTGGTACATTAAGGATTTTTCAGTACGTATAGTAGATCAAGGATGCAATTTGGGTGGCATAGGATAAAAAGGTAGGTGTTAGAGTTTATTGAATTTTTTTGGTTTTCAAATAGGTTAATGATCCTCATTATATTCATGGTGATATTTTTTTGTCCTTGATTATTCCTATGTGAAAATGGGATGAAATATGGATGGATTTTTTCATAGGGTTACCCTCATATCATGGATGTTGTAATTATATAGGGATTTTCATAGATAAGTTGATGAAACCATCCCACTACATATTTATCAATGAATCAGAATAGTTGATGATTTTTCTATGAGGTATGTAGATGAGGTGGTGTAGTTTCATCAAGTTAAAAATGTCATTAGCTCAAATAATGATGCATGTTTCACCTATTCAATCATTTAGTGATTAAAGAAATATTTTGGAACTCATATATTCTTTATCACTTCATTCCAACCTCATTGAGATGAGGAGATAAAGTGTACCATCTAGATGCTAAAAAATATTTTTCAGTTTTGCATCTTGGACATTATTGTATCTTTATAATGAAAATATTTCTTGGTTTAGTTTTATTATAATAATATCTATTATTGTTCTCTTATCATGGATCCTTTTGAGGACTTGTATGGAATACCATGTCATTCAATATTGTGTTTTATGGACATTGGGGAGGTATCTATTCTTTTACCAGATGTATTTAAGAGAAAGAAAATGAATATCTAGATTGTTATTCAAAGGATGATATTAGTACAAGATTGGACGATGTCTTATGTATGTCATAATATAAGGACCTTTTAATTAGAGGTTTGGTAACAAATATTCTTAATGGCTTCCCTTCAATGTGTGAGTCGATAGTTTGGTAGAGGAATTATTGTTTCTCCTAGGTATGTTGGTCCATTTTTTATTTTTCTGTAGTTTGGAAAGGTTGTGCAGTAGTTGGGGATTCTATTGTTTCAAGAGAGTATCCAAATATTCTTTCATATATCTCATTTTATTTAGTATCTTTATAATGAATTACAGGCGATTGATTGGGGGAGTTGGGCCTAAATGATGAGGTGGTGTTCAAGGATCATCTAGTAAAGATATGGTATTTCTATTAAAAGGTGCTATGTAGATAGACCATTCCATAAGATTATGTTTTTTGGAGGCATGGTGGCCTAGTGGGGAGTACATGGAAGCGACAGAAACAAATCTGTGTCTAGTACCCATAGTTTTTTTGAGTTTTCCCATATTTTTTCTTACCTATGGTCTAATGTATTGACCTTGTATTTTGTGATATGTATAATTTTACTTGATGTATGATGTTTGATAATGTATTAATTGATGAAAATTGTAGGACCTTATTCATAATAGAGACAACTTAACTATGATGTGATTAAACCTATTTGGGTGATTCAGTGATTCTAAAATTGAATAGTATCTTGTCATTGAAGTTGGAATTCCATGATTTTTATGTTTAGGGTAGTGTAGTTTATTGGATTTAGTAGTTGATGGATTGGTCCCTATATAGGTTTGATGGTTGTGGTGATTTTTTAGTGTGGTTTTGGTGATGTGAGGGATGTTTTCTGTACATTTGGTTTGGAGTATTTTACTAGTATTGGTGTTTGAGATATAATTGGACCATGTGAGGTATCTCATGAGGTAGTTTTTTGTATATCATTCTTCCATGGTTTGGTATTGGATTATCTAGGGTGAGATTCATTTGAGAATTCTATGATATAATAGACCATAACATCCGATCAGTTACATTACCAGTTTTGGATATTAGTTATTTTTTACTTAGGTTCTATGAGTTATTGATGGAGGATAGAGATTCTGAAAAGATGATGTAGGAAGTTCACATTGTTTAATTTTTACATGATATGAACTGATGAATCATAACTGGTTTTGTCAGCGAATTCACATCTTATACATGCGAATAGGAAGAACCAATGAGATAAGTACACATCGTGTAATTAGAATTCAAAATTGGTAATAAATAAAGGCATGTGTGGATCTATTTTTATAATAAACTATAATTATTTTAGAATCCATTGATTTCACACTTGGTAAAGTTTAGAATACATGATAATGGAAAGATCTTTGATTTAATGTCCATTTAACAACAAATTATCTTCATTCAGTAATGGATTTTTCCAATCCCATTCCATACAAAACCTAGTTTCCCTGAGAAGATATTCAAGTCACTATCTCCTTTTTTCAATTCACTAGTTCTTATGATTTTTTGATGTGATACACTGTGTGTTATCTCTTATATCCCTTGTTTGCATTCTATTCCTCGTCTAGGGATCCACTATAGTGGTAAAATTTCCATTTGGGGTGTGTGTGAGCTATGTTCTTCAGAATCACTGTTTTAGTTTTAGTCAGTTCATTGATTTTTAATGAATTTGTTCTTTCTGATAATTTATTCCACTCCATGGGCTACACAACATGTTTGAAAAGATTCTGTGTAGCAATAAATCAATTGTTTCTCTATATTTTTATCATGTTGGAGTGGTTTACTATTTTTTATCTATGGGATATGATTTTTATAGTTAAATCAGAGATAACATATTGAATAAGTGATATTAATGAGTAAGTATGATTATTACCAAATTTTTACTTCTCCGATATTATTGTGATATAATGGGCTGTGTGAGATTAATGACCCGAAGTAAAATTTATTTGTTGGTGATTTGTTTTCACTGGATGAAATGTGATGTTACTTCTGTTTTTGTGATATTTACAATATAACCCTAAAATGAAAATATTCTAACCAGTTATATTTGGATAATTAATTTTTTCCGATGGATTATGGATTTTTTTTATAATGCCTTCAAATTAACATGGAATGTGATAAAAACATCTCTTTTTAAATATATAAATTGATAGTTGATGTTCTATGTGATTTTTCATGCAATGAGGAACATATGTGTGGTTGAGTGTAGGTCTGGTAAATTTCATATGATGGTGTTATGTCTATGATTTTATTTATGTTAGGTGGTTATTATTTATATTTTCTTTTATAGAGGTTATGTGGTTGTTGTTTTTAACTTCATTGGGGGTGGTTATTTTATATTTTTTCAGACATAAATTTTGTGTAGAGAGGTGGTTGTTTTTCGTCCATGGTATTGGGTGATGAGGAGGCTATTGTTTGGCCTTACATTTAGGGTAGTGTGGTGGTTGTTCATTTTTTGTGTATTGGGGTGACGATGGGAAGATATAATGAGGATGGTGATATTCTTTATATCTATTGTTGTATTGTGATATATTCACTAGTAGTAATGGAATAGTCATTCAATAATGATTAAAAGGGATTGGTTTGGTTAGGTTTATGTGATAAAAAATAATTAATGATGAAATAAATTTTGGTATTTGTGGCTTAATTGGGTTGTTTCTTAATAATGAAATGAATGGGATGGATAAATGATTGGGATTTTGGTGTGAGTTGGTGATGGTATCTTGTTGTTTGGTGTTACAAATTTGAGGTGAGATCAAAATTGTTGATGTTTAGAGTTGATTAGTGTTAGGTTTTGAACCCATATGTTGGGATTTTAGGTGGATATATCTATATTATAGTTTATTTCATGTGATATCTATACTCTAGCCACACACATCATACATTATGTTTCAACACACGTATAGTCTCATGATGGGTGTTTTCCAAAATATTTTGGGGATTAGAATGGAGGGTTGGTTTCCCATTCATTCATTCTATCTCTTATAGGTGAGTAGATATGAAAAATATGTGATTGAAGGACGTTTTTTAGTGCACTATGTGATGGACTTGGTCTTTTTGGGTGATATATGATGACCATTCTCTTGGGGGTGGCTGGGATGTTTTGATCAATATGTGATATGAACATGCAGTTAGGTAGTGTCCTAGGAGTATTCTGTAGTGATTTGATATATTTTGATGTGGTGAAGCTTATGATGGGGTTCATTTCTAAGATTGGGAAGTGGTTGATTTCATTACATTCATGATACCCTAATAATCTAGTTGTGGTTGTGATGTGATGCAGAATTTTTTTAATGTGAGATTTGGCATGACTATACTATGGAGTGTTGTCCCATATCTTTGTGAGTTTGATATGATGTGATTGTACTTTGTTGACATGGTATATGTTAGTATAAATATATGGTATCACTATTAAAATCATCATTGGGGTGTGTCATAAACTTATGGTGGTGGGAATTCATGGTATGCGTAGAACATGTGGTTGTTGTTTTTCATGATCATGATACCCTACTAATATAGTTATGGAAATGATGTGATGTCCCATGTTTTATTGGGTGATATGTGATGTGACTATGTTGTTGGGTGGTGGCCAAGTTTTTTTGGAATGATGTGATGTGACCACATTGTTGGAAAGTGTTATATGTTATTCCAAAGAGATGGGAGAGCCAGGAAGTGTGATGTTGGGGTGTGAGATCATAAAATTAATGTGAACATGTTTTTGGATACCCAAACAGATATGTGTATTATTATTTTACTATAATATAATTAAATTAATTGTTTAGTGTGCCTTAGTGTAGTTGGGATGGATGGTTGACAAATATATGTGACGTCTGGTCTGCTAGTTTCTAATGGATACATTAGTATGCTTCTTTAACATGTTCATGATAAACCTTGGTTTTCTTATAGAGTACACCATTGTGATCACCATTGATAGATATAACATTTTTCTAGTTTCTTAGTGGATTATGTGGATATTTTTGTACATTACTATCTTAAAACATTTACAGTTATTGTGTCAACTTAAAGTTTTATTTTGGGTATTTTATTTTGGATATATTTACCTGTATCGGTTCTATTTATACATGCATTGTTAGATAGTTTTGCTTTCCATTTATATTATATCATGTCTTTTCTTGTGGATATTTCATATTATCTTCCAATCCAATTTTTATTATAGAGGTTAATTCCCCCAATATTCTGACATTTTTGTAACCTCATTTTTAGTCACCAACATGGGACCTACTAGAGTACGGAATCAGGTGTCACTGTTCATATCCACTAATTAGAGTATCATTAGAGGATTGGAGTCATGATATATTAATAAATAGGATCTTTAATTATTTCTCCTACCAATTATAGATTTAAATCTAATAAATTCACTATAATAGCTATCAATACATTCAAACCATTCCCCAATGAACCTAATACTCAATTGAATATTGTTATCCATATAATGAGAAATATAGAAATAAAATACATAATAAAAATTGTTTAGTATTCTATAATAAAAAGTAATGTAAACAAATTTATTCTATTCAATGAAAGGAATAATATGATCCTTACACATCTAGAAAAATAAGTTGTGTTGTCGAATATTACATAAGGTACTTTTAAAAAATCATATTTACTATAATAACCGCATACTAAACAACAGTAATTTTCCTTTTATAAAAAAAGGAATAATGTGATCCTAACATATATAGAGTAATAAGTATGATTTTTAAATGATACATAATAAAAATTAAAATAATATTCTTTATTTTTATAAAAATATTCATAATTTTAATAATTTTCTCAATTTCTATAAAACAACATTTATTCTATTTAATATCATCTAATCTTAATAATATTAAAAATGAAATTAACAGAATACAAATAAATTATTATAAAAATATTCCAATAATTTAATTACATCATCATAATCAATACCAATTAATGTGTCTTATTATTTCAAAATTACATATCCCCAATAGAATAAAGGAATCCTAGAATGGTGTTGGAATAGATGAACAACATCCTTGTGAAAGAATTCCTTATAAATACCACCCAATAGGGTATCATGAAATAGTTATTTTGGTTTTTTGTGCTTATTCCCCCAATATATATATATATATATATAATAGTAAAATAGTAGAACATAAACACTATTCAGGAAAAAACATTGAAAATGGAAATGGAAAGGGAAGTGAAAAAAAATGATAATTTCAAAAATATTTTTATTATTAATGTAAAAGAGGAAGTTACATGTAACTTAAATAATATTTTTTAAATTTTGAAGATATAAATAAATTAAAAAAATTAAATTTAATGTAATACACAACAATGAATCCTTGAAAATGGAATAATGTTTTTATATGAAATTTTTATCCAAAAAATTAATTATGAATTAGACATTTTATTAACATGAAATTGCATTAATTGATAACCCACATTGTAAAAAATTATAAAAAACTATATTTATATTAAATCAAAATTTCCATAAATTGGAATATAAAATAACATATAATGAAATAACATTATGTGAAAATTGAAGCATAGATGAAATTTTTTGATGATTAAATATTATAACTCTCATAACAGGATTCGAATGTCCAAAAGTCTTCACTAATGGGAGAACAATTTTATCAATATCATATTAAATAAGGGATTATTGTTTGGATTATAAATCCCATGAAATGAAAAATATTATTGTAAAAACAAATACATTGGTGATTAATAAATAACTAAAAGAAAAAATGACTCACAATATATAATATTTTTCAAAGAACTAATATTAAATCAAAGAAAACCCTTGGTTCTTGAGTAACATGTTAATCAAGACCCCAGAAAATATAAGGAATTAAATTGAACTTAATAACATTGATAAAAATAAAATTCATTATATGTTATCCATATACGTATTATATACATCAAAAAATTTATCAAAGTGAAAAATAATAATCATGTATTAAAGAGATTAATTTGAGACTAAAATCCTTACTATGTTCCGTAGTCATTATTTTTATACAACCAAAATCAAAATATTAAATTAATTCTATTCTATAAGTTATTAGTAAACTAATTATTTATTATTTAATTTAATATGTACTATTTATTAACATGATATATTAATTTATTATATACCTTTTTTCATATTTTAGTTACTTGTGGTTGTTTGGTAAATTATTCATAACTACTTTTGCAACATGAGAATGGTATGAAGTGTTGTATAATAGATTCATAATGTATAGGATATTAATACTATAATGGAAATAATTTATATATAGTAAATATAGTTTTTAGGAAATTAATGATGGGTGATGATTACATTTTAATATTATTAGTCATCCAGGTTATAATTCACATGCATGAACGATTAATGTTTTCATTTATCAATGAATTTGATGAAATTAAATAAAATGATAATTTTATATTTTCTAATTGTATTTATATTCTTGAGATCAAATTTATGTATCTGGTACATTATTTTTTATCATCCATTAATGGAAGTGATGAAAAATATAAGATGTCTCTTTATAGAGGCGGAAGAGCATGCAACAAACAAACAATGCTTTTTTCATAGGGGATATAGAGGAATAAATAAAGGTAATTAAATTATATAAATAACATATTATGAAAATAATGATACTAATTTCATTATTGTATTATTTATATAATGTATATGGTAGAGAGACATTAAGGGAAACCCATTATAATGTAGTTAACACATATATTGGAGAATTGATCTTTCTTTGGAAAATTTCTTATTATAGAATGGATCATGATGAATTAGTGTGAATAGGGTCACAATTATGTTTTATGGGATTCTAGGATAGGATATATGGGTATACTTATAGGGATAAATTTAATGTGAGTTTCATGTTTGAAAAGGTGTATGTGGCCCCTTTAGTAATGATGGAATTGGCCTTTAGAAAATAACGTTTCTATTTTAATATTTCCATGAAATTATTAAAAGAGAAATTGATTAAAAAAATTATAAATAATGATTTTTACGGTTTATATGGGCCTATAAAGACACTAATATGTATTTAAACATATGTTTGAAAATTTTGTAAGGATTTTACCATTCATAGTTTTACATTTTATTATTTTAATTAAAAACATGGAAACTAGTTATTTAACTAAGAGATATTATGTTTTATTATACATATAACATAAAAAATATATAAAAATTTGGGTGTTATTGAACTAAATTTTTGTTTTATATAATGAAAAAAAAATTCTATAAATTATAAACTCATCTTTTAAAATAAAAAATATAATGCGTAAAAAAACTTATTTTGTAAAATAATGATTTACCATTATGAATTCATAACAAAATTTAGTATTTATTACAAGAAACATGACTATTAATATACATATTTCTAAATTTATAAATAAATATTATATTTATTAATTGAATTAGCTCAAATTAGTAGATTCGATAGAGATTCCATGATATTAAAAAACATTAATTTTGAAGAATATGTTCAAAATTATATTTGTAATTTACAGTGATCCTTATATTAAAAATTTTTTGGGTAAAAATATTATACATAATAAATAATATTATAATTTTAATACCATATATAGTAATAATTTTATCAAATTAACTTCCAATGATTAGGGGAAATAATATTAACCTTAGAAAAAGTAACACGTAAAACCCTGTTTTAAATAAAAGTGTATTGGTAGGCAAATATTTAACATATTTAAAAAGATTATCAATTATATTGATTATAATTATATTAATAAGAATAATATTTTTCAAATGATATTAATATGGCTTTAATATAATTCCATGTTATAATTTACTCATGCATAAATTTAATTAATGAAAAAAATGAAAAATAGTTATCCATATAATGTTACTTCATTTTCAAAAAGGGAATTTATGGGTTTTATGAATAGAAAAATGAATTTTTAATTGATTTATATTAAATTAAAAATATACAATTTTTCATGAAAATGGTATCCATAAAAATATATCTTATATAAAAGTGGATGTACTAGAAATGTTCAGTATTTCTCATAATTATCCTGAAACCTGATCATTTTAAAAAACAATATATTAAAATTTAACTAAAGATAAATATTATATTATGATTTAAAGAGTAGAGTTTATTTTATATAATTTAAATTCCAAAGTTTTTTATTTTTTTAATGGGAAAGGAAATATTAAAATAAATATTCTTCTTATAAAACTATTTATCAACATTGGATGATATTGGCTATTTATCTTCTAATGTTAATGATTATTAATTTCCTAACATGTTACAATGATTAATAATGTTATTATAATATGTTTTGGACCATTTAAATTGATTGTGGTGTGAAAAAGAAGTTATCGAACACATTTATGTATTTAATGATAATTACAATTTTAGGTTGTAACATTCTCCCCCATCATTAATAGATTTCTTCTTCACAATATAACTCATGAAAACATGTTATTATCTATATAGATTTAATAATTAATGATTCACCATTATATAATCATTGTTCTATATGTCATGTAAAATTAGACTTTTCAAAATGAATAATTATTATAAACAATTTATATAGAGAGATAAATCATTCCTAATTTATTATAGAATTATTCTATGGTCTAGATCTGAATTCATAAGGAATGTATTCCCAAACTACATAAAAATGATTTATATGGTAATAATACCACTAGGTTTATTTATTTGTAACTTAATACCCATATGTTGGTGAAAAATATCATGAAATACATTATAACTAGATGATTATATTCCCCCCAAAACTATCTCTATCTTTAACCCTAAAATTATATTAACTGGTATATGATAAGATGACACAAAAGTCACTAAATATCATAATCCAAAAAATTGAAATCTTCATCTCAAAAAATTTCATGAATCTATTATAAATCCCCATGATTATAATTACTATCTTATTTTTTTTTACAAAATGGTATCAGATTGTATTATATCAATTATTATTTGTATGTTAAAAATAATTGCTATCCATAACTCAATCATGTGTCCTGAAATAGTTATTACTAAAAATAAAACCTTTAAATAAAATAACTTTTTACTATTATTGATAAAATTTAATATAGTTATCCATACCCATAAAGTTGCACTACTGAAGAATAATTCTAATATATTTTACATAATCTTTGTAACTTTATATTATACCTGAAAATTATTGATAAATATCAACCACTAATGAAAATTTCTAAGACTCTTAATATTATATCAATCTCACCAACTTATGTAAGACTAGGAAACTAAAATTTTTCCACAGAAATATTAATATACTAATATTCATAAGCATTTATGTATGAATCCATATTTTGTTATTATATATTGTGGATTTTAGGTACATTGATTTCTCACCACTATTTCATTGATCTTTTTTCTACCAAATACTAAAATAATGGTTATGATAATATCTGAAATATAAATATGAAAACATCAATGAGAATATGTACTCCCTTATAAAAAATCTATATTTAAAATATTATACAATCATATCGACTTATTACTCTCCATATTTAATCCTTGGTTATCTATAATCATTTTTATATTAGGCTTTTTAACCTAATAAGTTATTAGAATTATTAAATACCTTTTAATATTTCATGATGATATTTTTATTAACAAATTATTCATGATTCGACTCAATAGGGATCAATCCATAACTACCCCAAGCCTGCATCTAATACGTTAGGGGCTGGGAACTAGTGGTGAGTAGGAATATAACACATAGGGGAGGAATTATCCTAATTTACCAATATAAATACACACATCTCCGGGAATATAAAATGATAAAAGTTATAACATATAACAAAAACACATGCATACATAAATAATACCATATTAATAGTATGACATTAGTTTTATAATGAATAAAAATATATAAATACAATCCAAAAAAATGAAAATAAAGTCTAACCAACTGACAAGGAAGAGTTTTTTTGTCAAATGCAACATTGTTATACACCTTCGTATCTCAATCCCAAACAATGATCCACCTACTCCAACACCCCCATAGACTATATAATAATGTCTTTTATATGCATAAGAAATGAAAAGTGCATGAATATCCCATGCATGTGTGAGTATATCAATACCAAATAAGAAACCCCAAAATCACTAAGCATAAAGCATATCGAGTATTCTGATCATCATGAAAGGGTTTTTAAAAAATGATGCATAAAAATAACCACGGATATCCTAGATAAACTCATAAAAGACTCTAAGTATAAATATTATCAACCAATTCTATCCAACGATCTAATTTGACGTTTGAAGTTAATGTTTTTATGGGATGAACTACTCCACGATCTATACTACAATTGATGAATCTCAAACTATATGGCATGCTCGTCAGGTCTAGACATGAAGAATAATGTATAAAACTAATATGGTTCATATTCAAATCACACTAGATCAGAATACACCTCATCATATGGATTGGATCTCAATACACTATAAGTGGTTGACTTGCATGACACACTGGGGAGGCGTAACGCCTACAAAGAAAAATCCTCAAATATAGGGGATCGATACCCATTTAAACATTGGGCATTCCAATTTCAAAAAAAACATATCGAATGAAAAAATGAATTTATGAATAATTCAAGTCTCTTATAAGGATACATTCTTTAAGACACTAGGGATCTATTGAAGATGATTGAGGCTACTCATTCCAAAATAATGGAAATCACCAACACTGAACAGATTATTAATAAGCTAAACATATGTCAACCACTATGATGGGAATGTGATTATGCACCTAAAACTCCAATAAATGGATAAAATGGAACACACTCAGCCGATATTTGTCCAAGAAATCTCACACAAGAAAACAACGAATTTAAAAAGAAAAAAGTGGAATCTAATGTAGCCTCAAATGATTAAAATGTGTATCCTTATTGGTACAAAGTGTGTGTCACTATTCATGTCACATCCAATGACTCTATCTCAAATTGAATGAAATTTCAAAAAAACATGGCATGTCCCTTAAGGAACAAGGCATGTAGATGTCGATCTGGAACTCAGGGGGCTATTATACATGTGACCATATACACTGGCACGTCCCCATGCATATAGAATTGTATGAGTGGATATAATTTCATCATTACTATATCATACCAATGAACTTATCATGTACATGGAATGTGTGGCCACATAGTCACTTCGGCATGAAATGTTTATACACATTGAGCTATCTTTGAAGTGTTACATGCTATTTGACTTGGAACGCATGGAAATCTACACTACACTGTCTTCAACGAATGTACCCCCTATATATGTTGAGATGGTTTGATTAAAATCCCATAGAATGTGACATGTTCCATATATAATTTATTAATTTTTTCTTTTTAGAATCCCTTGCATCATACAAGGAGGGATACATAACTTCTGTTAATTGGACTACACACAACGTAGTCTTTTTTTTCATAGATCCTATGGTGTAATTCATGTGTATTTCCAACACATTAAATTCATATTAGACTTCCATGATTTATCTTAATGATATAGCATCTATTCCAAATGATTCCACTATCTCTATATTAATGGATTCCAACCACATCTGATGCTTGAGAATTGATAGTTGTCAGGACTTGTCAGTATCATACAAAAAAAACAATCATAAACTCTAGAACCATCCATGAATATAATTCCACTATAATTTACCAAAAATTATGTTTTAGATATACAACCCAAAATATCAGTAGTGATATATTGTTCCAAAAATAAAATGTGTAATGATTTCTCACTGGTTATTCTGCTAATCATTTTTCAAAATAAAATGTGAACGATGAATTCATGTAAATAGGGGATAGGAACCGTAAATAATAGGAAAGAGGAATGAACATTGACATTTTTTAATTCTATTACTCAATACATTTAGTTGAAAAATATGAATTAATAGGTATAATAATCCATGGAAACCAAATAGTAATTATTCTCCAAACCCCTCAAGTAAACTCATAAACAAAAAACAATAGATTCTTGATTAAATACATAAATTGATTAATTCATGTTCATCATCGGATAATAAACTAGAAATAAATACAAATAAGCATCCTACATCAATTTGGATGAATTTCTAAAGAAGAATGATCGGGCGTCATTGACAGTGATGAGATCCAAAAGATATATTAGCACACGATCCTTGACCTAATATCGACTCAATGTCGTTTACCAATGATACACCAATGGACTCTCTAAATCCAAAGAATATGTGGCTATCAGTTTGGATTTAGGCATTTCCATGTTTAAATAGAGGATTATAGGGCACTGTGATGAAATAAATAGACTAATTATTTTTAATTATTTTATTATTTTATTGTATTATTTGCGATGGTGATAACACCTTAATAAACACCCGATACTGCTTAATATCGTGTCTTTACTTGGGTAAAACCCAAATTATGAAATAAATAATTTTCACATAATTTAAATCTGAGACTCCTTTTGAGAGTTAATTTACATTTTATGGAAAACCAAATTCTCTTGATATTAATGTTTTTAATATATTTTAAATGACAATTTCAATCTCCGAGAGCCACATAATATTATACTGTCTCAGTTCCTAACTCCTAAAATATTCAATTAAATATTCTTACATTAAATGATAATTAATTAAATTATCCTCCAATTGATGTATTTTAATCCCTAAAAAGGACAAATAAAAAATATTTGGGGATATTGAACTATTAATTGGGTCTCCAACTACAACGTTTTCTCCCTACAACTGCATCTACTCTCAGAAAACATGAACCTATGGAATGAATCAGGGAAATCATCATTATATGATAGTTATCTACAATATTGGATCCTTGAAAAAGGAAACTCCACACTAATGACCCATCTTTCCCAAGATGATATTTTTTAATGAGTCATGTTCATATCTTTTTAATTGCAACATGTGGAGAGCACGAAGAAACCAAAACTATTATAGTCATGGGGTTATACGGTACACCACCATGCTAAAATACCACATTATCATGAAAAATAATGTGTCAAAGAACCATAGAGATAACTGAACACCCTAACGAACATTGCACAACTCTTTAACTCTAAAGGCCATTCCCATTTGTTTTTAATTAACACCTAATGTTTCCGTATGGTCTACATTTGTCTCTATATGAACTCAACCATTCCATCCATTACTATAACAATAGTTGGTATCCTATCCCAATCACCAAGTAGCATTGAACAATATAAAAGTGAAATGTAATGTCCCCCATAAATAGACTAAAAATGTTGCTAAATTGGTTTTGGTGTGTTTATCACTATGATACAAAATATTTACAGATGGTAGATAATCCTACATAATTTGCATTAAAACCAACATACGAACCTGAATCATTTTCACCGAAATCTAAATGGTAAACTTTACTATGCCAAATAACTAGGGTAAGACACTATGCTCAACCAATATTTGTTCCTCAAATTCTCACAAAACATTTCACAAATTGTACTATGAAGTAATAATTTTGTTTTGTAATGATTACAAATTGAATTACAATAAACTAGACTACATCCTCTATTCAAAAGTGTCATTGACTCTCAAAACATATGTATTATTCTTCAACCATATAATGGAATGAAAAAAAGTTTTTTCCTTGAAAACATACTATAAATTCTTTGGCTTCCCAATGTATCCCAATAGAACCTAGTGCATCCTCCCCTCTGTTAGATGCACTACAATGGGTAAACAACCTCCTCGGAACAACCTCTTGTAATATGAATGGCTTCCATTTCCATTTTCAGACAAGGATGGTGATATTTAAAACTTCATAAAATCCATCTAGAACATATCCAATGGATATCTGGTCTTGTAATGTCTCATAATAAATATCCCTTGGACATCAAGAATGCATGGATGTCATTGAGGAAGACTACAATAAACAGATCCTTTTAGGGTTAATGATCAAGTTCATTGAAATTTTTATTCTGATATAGAATATGAATCACAAAGGTCACCACTACGATCTCAAAATAAACATAGTAGATTCAGAGAAGAACATATAGTATATACATCTAAAAGACTAGATAGTGTGATAAACTATCTAAAGGATAAATATGGAAACTAGTTCATCTGAAACCACATGTCAAAGAACTCAATGATTAACTGGACTGAATAAATTTCCTCATGTCACCAGGTTCAAGTGACTTTAATTCTCAGTGAACGTCAACAACTCATCCATCATGTGGGTGAACAACAGATTGATTCCCTAGAAACATCCATGGGTGTTATGAGTCCCCTGCTAAACAAACTCTTCCAACCACACCCCCATCTCTCACAAAAACATGTGTCCGTCTGATATTCTCTCATAGATATTAGGTCGTCCATAGTGTCAGTCCATGGATAAACAATCTATCAATGGTGAGATAACTTGGAACATCACTAGGAAATATTCCCCCATAATATACCAAAACCGAAGGTAAACAAAATATCATAGAATCTATTAATCTATAGGTCTCACTGTCCAACTGATATGATATCAATCATAACCTCTAATAGATGATATAATCCTACGATTCATGGGATCACTACTTATAAATGGATTAGAATTATATTTCAACAAGATGAAAACACCTCTATACTCACTAGAGGAAAACATTTCAGGGTCTCACCACTAATACCAAGAGAAGATACATGATGATCTCTCTCTCCTTCCAGAGTCTAGTCATATAGTCAGTAGAAGCCTGTAATCAGTGATTCTTTATGAAGGATCCTCAAACACAAAGGTTTGAGAAACAAATTCATCACATGTATCACTAGATAATGAATAGGGTATATGATCATGGAAAAATGGGTTCTTGTCTACATATGAAAATGATCGATTGTGGCAATGAAGACTTGCTTCATTACTCGAATCACACATGAAAATTATACGAGATACAAATAATTGGAACTCATTAAATCAATTTCTAAACTGTTTTCCACAACAATGAATTCCTACAACACCTTCTCATAACAAACAACCTTACAAACACAAATCAATGAAACTATTCCACCACACTATAAGACGATCTTATTTGGGCAGTGCTGAGTTCATACATGTTTATAGATAGCATCTCAAGAACATGTCTTTGTGTGAGGGATTATCCTTATTAATGTCGTATCAAAAGTCATGCCAAATATCTCTAACATAGGGCTCTGCCAAGTCCTTATATATCTATATAAAATTCTCAAACATAGGAGGAAAAATAGTGACTCATTCCCTTATCTAATAGCTCTGTAATAGTGGTTGGGGGAACGTAGACCGTACCTCAAAACACTCATGCAGCATCTCGATAAAAACCACAATTGTATGTAGTTTTATAGGATTTTGACCACCATCTTCCAAAAAATAGAGTGGTCCACCTTAGATGGTGGTGGTAGAATCCATCCAAAGAGACTCCCATCTCTAAATACTCCCATGACTCCTCTATCACACCCCCTATGAACCTCCTTGCTCCAACCGCTACCAAAACCTAATTACTTCATCGAATACTTATCTAATTACAACACAGTGGGTTTGAAAATCCGTCATGAGATGTATTCTCCAATCACAGTAATAATAATGTCTCAACCTATGAGATCGATTATTCTCCTGATATCTAAAACAAAACCTCTTGATTTAGGACTTTTGTTGGTTTGTTAATGTATTTATGTCCTAATGACACTGAATCTTGGTCGATCCCTACCACAGAAGATCATGATACACACTCTAACCCTATGTATCATCATCTAGGACCAAAATATCTTTCTTTGACTCAGTTTGGAAAGTTCTATCTACAAAACAAACTAGAGGTGGATTTCTGAATTTTTAACTATGGGAAAGCTCCACCTACTCACCATCCAGAAGAAATACCTCCTCACGACTAACCCAAATTAGGGAGGCCTCATCACTCATCACATTAAACTCTCAACTCTTCTACTAAATCTTTAATGCAGGTCATATTTAATACATCATAAAATAATAAAATAAATACCGCATTCAAAGATATTATATAGTGATAATACTCATAATATACATTGAAACCATAACCAAATATTTATTTTATGAATACACCAATTTTCCCCTATTACCTATTCCTACATGTACCATATCAATAAGTAGGTTATAAATGTCCATGTACATGAATATGTTGACTTCCACAACAACAGTAGTGTTCCTATCCTGGAAATATAACATGAAACACTTAGAAATTATTTTCATTATCCCAAAACCAAACCTCAATTTTATATGAAAGAAAATCCAAACTAAGATCCCAAACCTCGGAACTGTCATACACATTAGTACAGGCACTTCTTCTGATTACTTGATGTCATGACCTGAATCAATGATTCTTGAGCTACATCTTCCCCAATCGAAAAACCAATATGTCAGGGTGTGGAGACTATCATCAAGTAGTAATATCACACACCTAGGTGGCATTATCTACTTGTAATATTACACACACACACACACATCACCAAGCCCAAAAATTAGTAAAATTTATAAAAAATTACAATGAATGTCTACATCTATAATATTACAATAGTATTATGACCTAAGTACTAGGGAGAATAAAGACATTCACAATACAAGCCCATAAAAAATTAATAAAATAAGTTAGACCTGCTCAAAATCAGGGGAATTCTTTCAAATGAAACGATAGTATACATCTCGGTCTATAGAGCCCAAACTAAGATCCACCAGCTCCTAGTCCACCATGGACTTTATAAATAAATATATCTTCTTAAAAATACATGACATGTATGGGAAGATCCCATTCTAGGATGACTATAACAATACCTAGTAAGAAACCCAGAAATTACTAAGAATAAATCATAAGGGTTGACCAGCTCATCTTAAATTGGTAAGAAAAAATAAATATGAGACATAAAAAACCAATTATATCCAAGTTATTATAAAAAAAGACTCTAAATCTCAATGGTCTAAACCACTAACAACTATAGTACTTCTATGAAGATTAATGGTAATGCTCACTTGTGAGAAACCAATCATCGAGTTATATCGATATTATTGAAACTCGTCCAATAGGTCATGAATGTATGGTCTAGAAAATGAGAATCCCATTGGAAAATAATATGGTCATCCCAGAAGTACACTCGATCAGACTACACCTCATCAAAATGATCATATCTCGATACACAAATTTGAGGGTCGATTCCTAGGGCTCACTAGTGGAGACCATACACTATAGGAAACATCCTCAAATATAGTATTTGAATGACCATGTAAATATTGGTAATTTTAATTCCAATGAATCTTTTCTAAGGGTACATTAAATAAATGATGATCATTATGGTCCTCTCAAGGTGATAATTCTCCATAAAATTGAGGAATCTATTGTTGTAGACTGAGACTACTAATTCTTAAATACGGGAAACTGACCACAATTCAATGATTAACAAGAAGCTATAGTGAAGTAAATATATATGATATTAATATGATGCCACATGAATCCCTTAGGGGAATAAACCAAATATATTACACTCAACTGATACTGGCTTAATAAATCTCATAGATGCTCATAAAAATGATGAGTTAAGAAGAAGAAAATCAAACCTACCCTTAATGGAGTACACGGTGTGTCCATATGGGTACATGACATGTCTCGTTATTCTTTTAATTTCCCATTTCTCACACTCAAACAACATGAACCATTGAAAAATACAGGGTTTGTTCCTCAATTTACACCATGTGTAGATATAAATCTGGCACTGAATATGTTTTTTTTCATGTTCCCTTATACATCGTGTAATTCCCATGTACATGGTCATTTCCATGTACACAGAAATGATTATGTACTCTAGGATAACATTTTACATCCCAGGTACATGGAATGTGGGGCCACATGGACACTTAGTTGGGTGCTTCGTGTACACACTGATTTATCCACCTTGTATTACACTACATGGGACATATGACACATGACATGTTACACTACATGGTATCACAGACATGTACCCCTTATAAATGATGAGGATATCCTCTTATGGTCACCCATAATGTAAAAAATGACACAAGGTTTGTGATTCATATATCTACATGCAAAACCTAGCACCTCATAGAGAGGGAAACACGACAAGTGTACATAGGACCACACACTGTGTTTTCTGTTTTTTCATAGAACATAGAGGATTGAACATGTATCTTTATTCATGTCTATAATTACTATTAATTCAATATAATTTCTTACATTTACTTTTACATATTATAATTGAGTCCCATAATCAATTTCTCATTGAATTTCATCCAAATCTTGCAATTAGATACACCTTTCATTACTCTTTATTGGTCCAGAAATCCAAAATCACGATCATAAACTCTGGATCTATATGTGTATAAACTTCCTTAATAATTACCCAAAATATTGAATTATATCTTCATTGGAAACCCACAGTAGATATCTATTAGACCAAAAAGTGTATGTGAAATGATCGTTCACTATTTATTTGTCGAATGATAAGCCAAATGAAAATCTCTATGTTAAATAAATGTAGGACGAGTGGATAAATCCATAAACCATAAAAGTGAGGAATGAAACATATCGATTTATTTTTTATTGCCTAAATTATATATCTTGGAAATTATTAATTAATATATAAAAAATATCCATTAGTAAAAAATTGTAATTATGAAAAAATATAGAAAATTAACCCATGCCCACATAAGGATCGATCAAAGAATAAATATATTAGTTAATTAATTCCCATTATTTATTGTGTAATAAAATAGGGAAAAATATACAAAATAAACATACTAAATATATTTGGATCAATAATTAATAAAAAATGTTCACACATTGTTTTCAATGATGGGCTCCAAATGCTGCATTTTTACATGATCTGTGATCTTATCTTTATCAGATGTCGTCTTCTAATGATCCTCTAATGGATACTCTCGGATGACTAATCTCAATAAATATGTCTTGGAACTAACACTATTTATCTAGGAATATCCTATTTTAATATATTATGTTAGGTATCAGTGTTGGAATAATAAAAATAGAAAAATAAAATAATTTTATTATTTTCACCGGTGACAGCACTTTACCAAAATACATAAAGCTAAAAAATATTATGTCATGACTGGGGTAAGACATTTTTTTAACTCAATGGTGGCCTTATATATGCAATATAAGAATCCATTTGGGAGTTATTTTACTTTTTTTTAAACTACATGTTTGTGATATCAATATTTTCAATATCTGTAAAATATCAATTCAGTGCTCATTGATCCTCAGAATCATGTGTTGTCTCAATGTATGTATTTGAAAATATACCTAAAAATAGTATAATGTTTTACATATAAAAATAATGACATTGATAAATTAATATCCACTAGTATTGTCTAACAACATGTGCAGTATTATACAAATTCACCATGCACCAGAATGATGATTGAGTTCATACTCAACAATCACTTTTCGAGGTGTTTACCCTTGGGAGAATCAATGCCACAAATTCATCCAAATTATGGTATCAATACATGAATGTTTTTCTCATAAAAAACACTCAATATATATTTTACCAGAACATTATGATATTATCCAATAGTTATACTTAATTATTGGGTTTTCTCTATGTTTATCTAACCCTAATCCCCAAATAACAATTTGTATTATTACAATATCATCAAATCTTATACTAATAAACGAGGAAATAAATACGATCTAAATTATGATCAATTTTAAATTAGGAGTCTTTAAATTATCCTGAAAAAACATCCAAATAAATATAGATATTTAAAACATTCCTTTTATACAAATTGTTGTTCCCCAAATCTGCACTCTCGGATCTTATTCTCATTGAGACTCACATTACATATTTTATAGATACCAACTATAAAATCCAA
This sequence comes from Viscum album, assembly GCA_963277665.1. NCBI lineage: Eukaryota > Viridiplantae > Streptophyta > Magnoliopsida > Santalales > Viscaceae > Viscum > Viscum album. The sequence goes on along the minus strand of OY728135.1, from coordinate 1,736,502,136 downwards.
GATATAACCATCCATAATTTTAAAATCAATAATAATTATATAATATATTAAATTGAAATTATATTCACAGTTTAAGGTATTTATATAATTATATTACAACATAAAATGATAGATCACATGTTCCAAGTAGAAAATTAATACATTCCCCATTATATAAGAAACTAATTAAATCAGGACAATTATTTAATGTCTCTAACATATTCTTTGTAACATGATATCCTACAGGATATGACACAAGTACTAATTTTATCCAAACAATAGGGTAATAGAAAAATAAGATGGTCTGAGAAAAATATCATACTAAGGTAGAAATATAAATTCATAGATAATTGAATAAACATGTCATTAAAATTATATAATGCATAGATAAACAACATAGATCCATAATAAAATTGACACTTGGAGTATTCTATATCAATGATAGTAATTGAATATATGGATACCAACAATAATGAACTCTTAATGATGTCATGTGTAATGGTAGAAATCAAAAACATACATTCAATGCATTTTTCTTGTCACAATAATTGTTATAGAGACTTTGTGAAGAAATATTGATGAATTCGGAAGGAATTCACAAAATATTAAAACTTATTTTGTCTTAAGAGTAATTTTGATGTATTGATTGGATATATAATGTCAATCCCAACTCTTCTCCTAATTAAATCCAATTCATTCAAAATAATAGAATAAAATACATTGCATTCAATTCTATAATGATCATCATACTCAATAAAACGTGGATTTCTGTAAAATGATAAATACTAAAATCAAATATATAATAAAACTGAATTAGCAGTCAATAATAATTTAGAATGTCAATATTTTTCACCCTTAAAAAATATATGGCATAATCATAACTCAACAATAGAAAAAATATTTATGGTCCAACATTACATGAATAAAATTTTAATAGTCATTTATATTCTGATGAAAATGAAAAGTAGTTAACTATGTTACCCAAAATCAAGAAAGAGGTTTTCATAATAACAACCCATCTGGAGGATGATTGGGGATTGTTAAACAATACATAATAAACATCCTTATAATCATCCATATTTAAATTATGATATATATAATTACAACACTATTCCCATTGATAATAAAATAACATTCATTATATGTGAAATCATCTAATCTTAATTATATTAAATATGATATTAATGTTGTATAATGATATGATAATCTAGGAAAGTAAATACATTGATATCATGATGATAATCCATCCATGATAAAATAATGCATGAATGATAACCTTGAAGAACGGATAATGAAATAAATTATTTTTTGTCATGAAATTGTCCACCCAAATATTTATATTTTTATAATATAGATATAAATATTTAAATATAATCCCAATTAAGGAAAATGATTTTTTAAATGTAATTTGTAATGGAATAGGAAAATTTACAAGGTATTTTAGGAAACATTTTTAATATTGACATAAAATTAACTATAAGGGGCCCCATTAAAAATATTTGATTAAAAAATATTTTGATAACTCATTGGAAAAAATTAATTTTAAAATAAAACTAATAATAGATAATTGAAAATAGAATATATATTTCCATAAAAATTTTAATAACATTAAATTTTATTCCGAAAGAAACATTGTACATTTGTGAAATTACCATTGTTGAAAACCTACATTGTACAAAAGATTAATAAAATATTATTTGTAATAAAATATAATTTTTCAAAATTGGAATATGAAATTCCATATTATAAAATAATAAAATGGGAGAAACCAAAATTTTAATAATAGTGTTCATGATTAAACATTATACCTATAAGAGGAGGATTTGTATTATAAAAATATCTATAAAAAGGGAAAAACATTTTTCAATATCAACTTGAATAAGGGACCATTATTTTTCAAATGAATCCTATATCATTCAAAGAGTTTAAAAAAAATATATATGGCTAGTGAATAAACCATTCAAGAAAAACATAGTGACTGATGTGTATTATGTCCCATAGAATCAGAATTCTGCCCAATGAAAATAATAAGCCTTGATTAACACATTAATCAAGACCCATTTAATGATATTTTATCCCATAAAGGTGGTATATAAACCACAAAATATAAACTAGTTTTTTAATACCCAACATTTTTTAAAGAGATGAAATTGAGGAAAAAAACTCTTACCTTATTCCAAATTTATAACGCACAGACACATAAAATCCAGGATAATAAAATTTATTTTCATAATTATCTATAGAGGGACCATATTTTTCATTATTAATATTTATGATTTATGATTTATTATCTTTTCATGTTATCTAATTATGTATTTTTCTTTCTCACATCGATAAATTAAGGTTGTTCAGTAATATTTTCATAATTCCTTATAGCGGTTTTCCATGGTGGAAGAATTCTAGACTAGTTTCATAATTTACAGAATATTAATATCTTTATGGAAAAAACATATATAGTAAATACATTTTTTATTCTTGCAATGTTGTGAGATAATGAAAAATGAAACAAATTGCTCATGGGGATGGTAGGTTTTATATACTCACCATTAATGTTTCCCTTTCTCAACGAATGTTTTGGAATGAATGAAAATGAAAATTTTAAATTAAAAAATTTTAGTTATATTATAGATATCTTATTTTTATATATATTTAATTTAATTGATTTATCATTAATGGTTACTATTAAAAAATAAATATGGTGCTTTATGGTGGTGGTATTCCTCACAACACACTAACAATGCTTTCATGTTTCTCATAGGGTTGAGAGGAATAAATAATGGTTATAGTAAAATATAATAACATATATTTATAATGAAAACATTGATATAATTATATTGTTATGATCAAATGATATTTTAAAGAGGATTATTAAGCAGAAAATCATATGTAGGAGAAATTTCTTATAATGGATAATGTATTTTTCCATGGAAAACTCCTTGGTTTTCAAGGAATGAGCTAACATATTTTAACCAAGAGATTTATAATGTTTTAGGGAATTATTTTAGGGGATATTTTTGAATATCATGGAAAATATTTTGAACGGGAGGTGTAGATTTTAGAAGGTGTAAGTGATAAAATTTTAAAAGAGATGAAAGGGGAACTTTTTGTAAACACGAGTTATATTCTATTAATTCCATGCCATAATTAAAATGTCACTAGATCGAGAGATTCATATATTTTATTGTGGGGTAAATTTGTGTTGGAAATTACTGAAAATGTCTTTAAAAAATGGTTTCAAAATTTTATAAGGGTCTATACAATATCTTTTTATATAATACACATTATCTTTCAACATTGTAACTAGTTTTTTAACTAATTTATTTTTTGTTTTATTAAAAATATAACATAAAAAAATTACCATATTTGTGTGATATATAACTAAATTCTACAAGTATTCTATAATATTTAATTTCAAAATATTAAAAAAATTAGCATTTAAATAAATATTTATATTTTGTAAAGAAAATGTTTTAGTAGGAAAATCAATTTTGGATCTTTTGTAAATTTTAAACATATTTAGTATTCGTTATAGATTAAATGAGTTTTAATATATTACATTGTGTTCATAAAAATAAATTTATATTAATTATATGATTTATATAATTATATATATTAATTTATTCGATAATAATTCAATGGTATTAATAAAATAATAACTTTAAAATAATTTTTTAATAATTATCATGTTAGTTTGACTTACATAAGTACCAGACCCCAGTTTCCTAGAGTCGGTGCCTTTTTATATTTCTTTGTTATATAAACATGGAATTTGAATCCTAAGGTACTGAGTAGTTTAGTTACATTGGAAATAATGTATATACATAATTTCAACATTACAAAATTAAATGAAATTCCACATATAAATTCCTTTAGCATCATTAATATCTCCATGGTTACCCCTGTAGGGAATTCGGAAAATACTTCTTCACATCCTAGAAAAAAATAAAACATAAGAAAGGGGGGAGCTGAAATTATCAATAAGTGTAGTAAATAGATCGTATGGTATCATAAGAATCAACATTAAGCATGGTGAATAACTAAAAGCACAAGCCATTGAAATAATACACATGAACATAATTTGGAAGAAATAATAGCTGGATAAATAATGCCCTAATAAAATATAATAATGGGTATTATACTAGTAGAATAACCACATGAACTATCAATAATTGTTTCATAATGAAGTAATTCATAATGTTGGATATCATAACCATACAATTAAGGCCTCATACAAATACCATAAATATCTATTTTGTCAAGGCCTCATGCTAAGACCATACTTTGACTAATAAGACATAACGATGAATCGAATGGCTATTGAAGGCACAAAAATAAAATTAATAATTCCAATTAATTAATCATATGAACGGGGATAATCATACACAACATAAATATTCTTATTGAAACACATTTATGAAATTTAGATAACATTCCATGAACATTTAGCATAAACAGTAACCATTCAGTGTAAATTGGTGAATGGTTTTAAGATATCACCTCCTTATTCAAAAAAATCCTAATACATTAGAATAAGAAAATTTATTTGTTATAATAAAATATTAATACAAATAATACCTATAATCAGAAAGAGTGTTGAAATAGATGAAGATACTATAATAAAATCATCAGGGAATTATTGAAATAAATACTCTATCACTTTGAAAAGAATAGTTATTTTGGAATAATATTTGTATAAAACATGTTGTTAAGTAAAATATTATTTTCATAATAAAATTACTGATTTTATAAAGATAATGGTTTATAAAAAAAGGTTATATAGTGCCCTTAAAAATAGGTATGTATTTGAAAAATTCCCTAAATCGGGCATGTATTTCGGGAGGAATATCTGAACAATCCTTTTAAAAAATATAACTCCACATGAATGAAAGTAGTATTATTGTTGGTAAATATGTATATAACATTCACATTGAATATATCAGGAGAAAAAAATATTAAATAATTATTCAATTGAGGTAAGTAGAAAATAAGAGTACCTCAATTGGAAATGGTGGTTCCGGTATAAAACTCTTACCTTATGTCCAGTGGAGTTCCTCACATGATCTTAATGACCTGAATAATAAAATTTATGTTCATAAATTAATAATTAGAGAACCTAAACTACATTTAATAGAATTATTACAACCTAATTAAGTTAATTCAATGCCTTTTTATGGGTTATGATTTTCAATTTTGTCATTTGGGAGTGTTTTCTTACATGGTTTTCATGGTCGGTTTACGTATATTCAAGTATGGATAAACTTGTTGAATGCAAATGGTTTTCAAGAATTTATGTTGTTTGTTATTATTGAAAATCCTTAAGATTATGTGGTTATAAAATTTCATTGGGTTATTGTGAGGGAATATGAATCATTATATAAAACATTAATGACAATTGTATCCATTAATTGGTGATTTTGGAACACAACAAAATCATTTTGATATATAATATAATTTTATAAGAAAAAACAGATTATAGAACAATAAAAATGTCATAATAAATATATTATATTGTTTTTCAACCATAAAAATGGTTTCATGACCATAATATAAGATATAAATTTAAAACCGGTCATCCTTGAATATGAAAAATTACCACATATTGGATAGTGTTTTCATTTCAATAATAAATGATGGGGGAAGGAGAGATGATGAAGAACTATTAATTGATCATAAAAAATTCCGTTACATGAAAGGTAATAGATTCATAACAACATTTGGACAAAGGGAGATGAGAAAATTAAAATAAATGAATGGAACATGAAATAAACGAAATGAAAATAAGAATATACCACTTGAAGTAATCTTCATTGAGATCCTCTTTAGGGGATTGGTTTGGAATATTTATTAGACCAAGGGATTATAGATTTGGTTTAGGAGTATGGGTGGAGATTAGGATTTTATTTATATATGTCACAAGGCATTAGTGGAGTGAATGGAAGAGTTAGTGAGAGGGGGGAGGTTTATAGTGGATAACATGGGTGATTTGTAAATATTTTATTAATTATTTTATTATTTCCCTCAAGACAACCAATAGTTTTGATTAAAGTTAAACATAATAGTAATAAACTCATGAGAGTTTAAAAAAGGTGTGCTTATATCTTCCATGAAGCTAGTACCAGTGAATTTAACTGATAATGTATATAGGTGGTAAATTACCATATTTTATTATTCATCAAAATTTAAGTTTTTCCAGAAAAACCGATAAATTCAACCTAGCTATTTTTCAATGTTTAAAATTAAAAAATGAAATATTTTATTGGAAATAATTTTATAAATAAAATATTTTTTTAAAATTAAATCATAATTTATTTTAAAAATAACTATTTTAAAATTATATGTTGTTTTATATCACACTGAAAAATTAATCAAGATCTCGTTATATTATAACATTAAAGAAATAAAGTAAAAATATGATATACTAATCATAGGGGTCATATTACTATTCATATTACTACTCATACTGTTATATTACTATTCATAAAAATTTTGTTTGTCCTATAATACTTTAAATATCTCACTCAACGCATTCGTGTATGTTAGTATTTTGATATTCAAGTCACAGAGGTGGTAAAATAATGTTTAATAAATTCGTTATAAAAAAGTGGGTTTTTTAGAGATTCATGCATTCATGTATTCAATTTTAAGTTTATTTAACAATTCTATGGGTGTTACATTCTCCCCTCATTGAAAATATTTCATCCTCAAAATTTAAAAAACTTTATATCATAAAAAGACTTTGGTAGGTATTCATCATAGGATAATCAGGCTACCATGTTGCCTCTTTAATTTTATGATTTTTTTCAAAATATATCTACTAGGAGAGTTTTCTAATCCATCAACCCCAAATAATTAGTTTCCATAATCTAGATATGTTCTTCATTTTGTGATAGGTCAAGTTCCAATTCTATTCCATCAGAAGTGTGGGCATGTGTTGGGTTTGACATGTACATCCTCAAAAATGAGACATGGAACACATTGTGTACTTTATATAGGCTAGGGGGCATATCCAATAGATAATAAATAGATCCAATTATCTCTATGACTTCAAATGGCCCAATGTACTTCAGAATCATTTTCTATTTCTTCCAAAATCTTATAACGAACATCAATGGAGATAATTTTAAGAAAATGTGATCTCCCACAAGAAATTTCAAATCATTCCTTTGATTATTAGCATGGAGTTTTTTCTTTCTTTGATATTATTTGATATAGTCTATAATTGTCATAACCCTTTTTGTAGTTTCATTCACAAGCTCTAGGTACACAAAATTCCTTTCTTAAACTTCATACCAACAAGTTGGTGTACGGAATCTCTTTCCGTACAATGCTTCATATGATTCCATTTGAATACTTTAATTGAAACTATTATTGTAGGAAAAATCCAATAAAGACATATATTAATAAAATATACCTTCAGATTCATGTGAACATTACCTCAACATGTCTTCAATTTTTTGGATCATCCATTATGATTTCTCGTTAGTTTGTGTGTGTTAAGTATTACTCAGATGAAGCATGGGATCCAAATCATTTTGAAGACATTTCTAGAATTTTCATATAAATTTGGGATCACAATCAGATAAAATTGAGAGAGGTGATCCATGATGTCTCACAATGTCATTGATATAGGGAAGTGGATGTTCCTACTTGGGAAAATCCACCCTTATAGCGAGTAAATGTAAACATTTCTTATGTCGATCAACAATTTCCCATATTTCATTTTTATTTCAAGGAGTTTTGTGTAATACCGTAACAAAATACATGGTAATGTCATCCCATTTTCATGTAGGAATTGGTAGAGGATGTATGAATTCTCTTGGATGTTTTTTTTTGGCCTCTACTTGCTAGGAGACTAAATATATTGATACATAATAACCACTTTCCCACTTCATGTTGTCCCACCAAAAATATTCCATCAAATATTAATACATCATTGTGCTCCTAGGATGTATAAATAAATTAAAACTATGGAAATCATCCAATAATTCTATTTTAAGCTGTGGTATTTCTGGAACACAAATCCTCTTCCTAAATTTTAGAATTCTATCTTAATATATTAGTCCTTGCAACATCATATCATTCACACATTTAACTTTATTTTTATGATTCTAATCATTAGACTGTGAATTTTTTATCATATTAAAATAAATATGGTTGGGAAATCATTTGAATAAGTATCAATGTTTCACCTTCTTTGATAATTCCCATATCATTTCTCACTATATTCATGTACAAAGGACCCTTTTCTAACCTCAATTTGTTGAGAACCACATGATCCTTCCTTCTCAATGCATCAACTACCTTATTTTATTTTCCTTATTGGTAGTGTATGGATGAATAATAGTCCTTTAGTAGTTTGATCCATCTCTGTTGCCTCATGTTCAGTTCATGTTGTGACAAGATAAATTTCAATCTTTTTTATCCATATATAACTCAAATTTTTTTCAATAGAGATAATGTCTCCATATCTTTAGAGAAACGATTTCAACTGCAAACTATAGATCATGAGTATAAAATACTGGTTCATGAATTTTTTTATGCCTTGATGGATTGGAAATAACTCTATGATTCTACACAAGGATACAACAATGTCCATTGTTTTATGCTTCAAAATATATCACAAAACCCAGCATTCCTCGATGGTAGAGTCAGGATCGGAGTATTCACTAATATTATCTTCAATTCATCAATAAATCCCTCACATTTTTTATCCAAACGAAATTAACCCATTTACGTGTTTGCTAGGTCATTGGGTTGGCTAAACAGGTGAAGTTATGGAGAATTTTCTAATAATAACATTCTAAAACAATACAATTATGTACCTCTATTTTATTCATTTCAGTAGGACATTCTTTCATTTCCTTTATCTTCAAAGGATCAATATATATTCCATTCTTAGAGACAATATGTCCATGAATAGAAATTGACTGATGAATAAATTAACACATGATAAACATCAAATACAATTCAATTCTTCTAAGAGTATTCAGAATAGTGTGTAAGTGATTTTAATGGCCTTCACAGAATTTGAATTATATAAATATATCATCAATAAATACCACCAATGTTTCATCAATATACTCATTGGAAACACTATTCACCATATTCATGAGAACAAAGGGTGTATTATTCAGTCCAAAAGGCATTACTGTAAACTCATAATTCCCATAACTATTTCAAAATACTATTTTTGGAATGTATTATTTCCTCACATGAAACTGATGATATATAGATCGAAAGTAAACCATCCAAAAATATGGAGCTCCACGATGTTGATCAAATAAATAATCAATGAAAGGTATGGGATACTTGTTATTTATTGTAATATAATTGTTCTCCCTATAGTAAATTTACAACCTCATTTATCCAACATTATTCATAACGAAAAGAACAGGGGATCCTATAGGGGAAGAACTATGGGGAATAAATAATTTATCACTCAATTCCTTTAGTTATTTCATCATGTCTACTAATTCTAATGTGCCTATCATATATGGTGTGCCTTATATAGGCCTAGAACCATGAATTAAATCAATAGAGAACTCAACATTCCTCTCTGAAGGATGTCTAGGTAAATCCTTTGGAAACACATCTACATATTATTTTACATTAGGTATGTACTCTATTTGAAAATTCATTTCCTCACACATTGATTTTACATTATTTTGATCCCCAATAATTAAATTTAGTAGTTCTACTATTGGTGGATCTAGATGAGATTTAGATGGAGAGGATTCTGGTCTATAGATAAGGGATTAAACTCTATTCTCCAAAATTGTAATTTCCCACTTCTTGTAAGAAATAATCACATCATAACATGAAAGACCACTCATACCAAGGATTATATCAAATTTAATAATGGGTATGATTATAAGGATAGAAACTAATGAATGTTTAAGTGTCTTATGGGGGACTGATCGAGTCATTTTTGAGGTAATGATACATCACCTATGATTTTTGATAGACAACTTCTTTATTAAATCAAATTGGACTTGTCTAATTATCTTATCAAACATGGAACATATAAAAGAATGAGATGATCTAGAATCAAATAATGCATTGTCTATGTTTGAGGATTCAATTAAAGTACTTTCCCCCATATCGTTAGGAACTTCAATCTAAACATTGTTGACTGTATAAGCTTGGACTTGCTCCCTTGGATTCTTTGGGGAAGGTTTCCCTGATTCCTAGGACATTCATGTGCATAATGTCCCATTTCATTACAACTACATCCTGAAAATTTATTTTTTCTTTATTCCCCTTAGAATAACGAGATTGGTGGCCTTCTTATCTACTTTATAAGAGAATCACATTCCCTTCAATCAATTTCCATGGTATTTCTTCCCATAATTACTATAGGGGGAATGTCTACTATTCCCTTCTTCCTCATTTCCATATTACATTTTTCAGAGTTTTTAGCATCTTCCTTCTTCTCTTTCCTTCCATTAATGTCATATGACTTATAAAATTCTTCTTCTATCTTGATAGCACATGAGACTATATGTTTCTATGATTATAAATTAAGGGATACTAGTACCCTTTAGAGGAATGGTATCAAAACATCCAAAAATCGATCAATATTTCTATTTGGATTACATTTATAGTCTTCATCATTCCTTTCGAACCTTGTGATGTTATCTTCATACATTGAAACATTCTAATCCTATTTTTTCTTCAGATTTAGAAACTTCCTTTACATATATGCACATTGTTCATGAGGGATTTATTTTTCTAGGATAATATCTTTAAAATCCATACATTCTCTCTCATATTTTTGTTCCTCCTCATTGTGTTTTAGATTAATGACCACCATTGATTCACATTTCTCGATAGATGATAAAAATACATTAAATCCTACCCTCTTTAATTACTTATCAAAGAGAGAAATATCTTCTCTATGGATCTTATCCACTTCACTACTACAAAAGGGTTTGTTGTCCCATTGAATATTAGAGGTTTCTATCACATAAATCGGTTTAACATAGCTCCTCCATGTTATGGATCCAGATTATCCATACAGTTAAGATTATTTTTCATAACTTAAGTTAATAGTCCCAGTATAATTATAAGATACTCAGGACTAGTCAAAACACCATAGCCAACATCATTATCTTTCATTGAAAGTAAATACCCACATAGGATACATGAGTTCATGCGATTTACATTCCTTCATCTAGGACTCATATTTAGATAATGTGATGCACAAGATTATTTTATTAATCATAATTTATAAGCTCAACATAGAACAATACTTTGTAATAATTGAAATCCTTTACAATTATAATATCTCAATCAAAAACAAGGTTTCTTTGATGAAAATTTTACTTTAAAATCATTCATAATAGCGTGTAAATAAACTGTGAATTTTTAAAATCATATCCCTTTAATGTAAAACCAGGTGCACAGTATGTCCCATTATCGTGTACCAGGATACCCTGGGTCAAGCCCAAAACTCCTTGTTGATGTTTTCACTCCTAGGTATAATTGTTCCAGAACAACGTCTACTTGTTATATCCAGACGTGGATGTATTTTCTATAAAGATCCACATAATCTATTCCTTACCAAAACTCTTGTATATTAATTGATACTTATCCTCATATACTATCTTAAAGTTATGTTCTATAAGCTACATTTTCAAAATATAGTTTCCATGTTTTCTACTAAAGTCATTCTGATACCAACTGTAAGGACCAGACCCCAGTTGCTCAGAGCCGGTGCCTTGTTTTATTACATTTTCATATAAATAGGGAATATGCATCCCAAATGATAGTGTAGTTTAGTATATTTGGAATTATGATATATGCATATGATCAACATTGCAACATTAAATGAAATACTTCATATAAATTACTTTGAAAACATCCATATCACCTAGGATACCCATACAGTTCATTCATAAAATACTTCTTCACATCCAGGGAAAAATAAAACATAATAAATGGGAAAGCTAAAATGATCAGTAAGGGTAATAAATACCACCAAACATATCATAAACATAAAAATTAGTTATAGTTCATAACTAATAAAATATTCTTTTAAAAAATAAAGATATATATAATTTGGAAGGAATAAGAGCATAATAAATAATGCCCTAAAAACATAATAATGGGTATTCTACTAGTCGCATATCAACATGATCTATCAATAATTTTTTGATAATGATGGAATTCATAATGCGGTACTCCATAACTATATCCCTCATGGCCTTTTGAAAAGACTATAAATATCTATTTTGGGAATTCCTTGTGCCAGGAACATTGTTTGTCTCACGAGAACTACCAATGAATCAAGGGGATATAGCGGGCCACAACAGTAACTTACTAAGTCCAATTTTTTTCTCATACTAATGGTAATTAAAATAAACAATATATAAATTCATATTGAATCTAATTTATGAAAAATAGATATCTACCCACAAAAATTAGCCATAATCACAAATCATTCAGAGTAAACTAGTGAATGGTTTTAATATAGAACATCCATTCTTAAACATATTAAAAAATTAAATTAAATATTTTAGATGATATAATAAAATATTAATCCCAATAATACTTAATAATCTACAAGAGTGTTGAAATAGTTTAAGATACTCTAATAAAATCAACATGTAATTCCTGAGATAAATACTCTTTCTCTTTGAAAAGAAGAGTTCATTTGGAAAAAATATTTGTATAAAACCCAATATTAAGTAAGATAGTATTTTTATTAATAAAATTACTGATTTTAAAAATATAATGATTTATAAAAACTTATTATTTAGTTCCCTTAATAATATGAAAAAAATTGTTAAATTCCCTTGAATTAGGCTTGTTTTATGGGAAGATGTTTTGAAAGATCATTTTAAAACATATAACTCGACATAAAAGAATTCTGGATTCTAGTAGGTACAAATATATAGAAAATTATAATATAATAAATATTTATTACATATTAATAAATAATAATTTAATTTAGGTATGTATAGAATTAGAGTAACCTAAATGATAATTGAGGTTTGTGTAGAAAACCCTTACAATAAATCAGAAGGTGTTCCTCACTTTATTTTAATGACCTTAATAATAATATTTTTTTCCCATAAATTAATAATTCCAGAACCTTCTCTAAATGTTAATTATTTATTACAACCTTATTAGGTTCATTCATGAAATTTTTTTTGGTTAGGATGTTCAATTTCGTTGTTTCAGAGAGTTTTCTTCATTGGTTTTTAAGATTACTTTACATATATTCATGTATGGATAAACATGTAGAATGAAAATGGTTGTCTATAATAAAATTTTAATTATATCAGTTAACAAACATAATAATTAATGGTCTTAAAAATTTTATTGGTTATTCATATTGAAGATGAATCAATATATAAATATTTAATGACAATTGTTTGGGTTAATTGGAAGTTTTTTATCATAACGAACTCATTTTGATTTATCAATTAATATCATGTGTAAAAAAGATTACAAATACATAAAAAAGATATAATACATATATTATAGTAATTTTAAACCATAAAAATGGTTTCATGACCATAAATTATGATGGTATAGAAATTGAAAACTCTTCATCCTTGAATGTGTTAAATCAACAAATCTTGGATGATGTTTTAATTTGTAGTATAAAAGAAGGGGTAATGAGAAATTTTAATTAATTATCCCTTTATGATAACAACATTATAGTATACTTAAGGTAATATAGTCATCTCAATATTTAGATGAAGGGGGTTTAGGAAATATAAGGAAAGGAATGGTACTTGAAATAAAAGTATTGAAAGTGAAATTTTCCCCTTAAGTAACCTTCTTTGTGAGACTTTTTATGGGAGATGTTTTGGAATTTTTATAAAACGAAGGGATTATAGACATTGGGGAGGATCTTGTATGGATATTTGGTTATAATTTAGGAAAGGAACAATGATTTATAGGAGGGAAGGGAAGAGGGAGTGGGGGGTTTATAATGGCGGGGATGATGATTTGTGAATATCTTATTCATTATTTTATTATTTCCCCCAAGAAATCCAGTAGTCTTGATTCATTAGGCCAATAATTTCAATAATTTCATGTTAGTATGAACCAATAATTCTTACATTATCCCTGATATTAGGACTAGTTAATGTAACTAGTAAAGTGTATATACGGTAAATTACAGTATTTTACTATTCATAAAAAATTGAGTATTTCCGAAAAATACTAACAATTCCCCAACACAATTATTTGACTTTTAAATTTCAAAAAAGAACTCTGTTTTTCGATAATAATTTTCTAAATATGATGAATTTAAATTTTAAATAAAATCATAATTTATTTGAAAAATAACAATTTTAAAGATATATTTTTTTATATGACATTGAATAATTAATCACGATCCAATTATCATATAACCATAAAAATAAAAAAATATTATAATTTTGTATTCATAAGTTTCATATTACTATTCATATTACTATAAATATGTGTCTGTTACAATTCGCTAAAAATTATGTTTGTCTTATCAATCTCAAACTATCATACTGAAAGCAACCATGTAAGTTAGTTTTGAAAAATTCAAATAACAGAGGTGGTAAAATTATGATTAATGGATTGGTTATAACAAACATGGATTTTTGTAGAGACATAGTGTTTCATTCATTCATTGTAAATTTATTTTCAAAATATTTGGGTGTTATAAATTAATCCTATTAAAATAATTTTTAAAACTAAAAATGGAATTATACATATTAATTCTTCTTAATAGTATAATATTTCCTATATAAATCTGGTTAAAAAATAAAATTTTTATGTATATGGATATTATTTTTATCAACAGCACATGTATCGTGTAAAAATAAATTTTTAATAAAACTATATCCATATGAAAAATGATTATGTATATGAAAAAAGTAATTAATTTCCAGGATTATGATGATATTAATATGGTGATTATTGTTCAAAGATTAATCGTGTTACATTAAGATTTATAAAAATTATAATTTCCTACTGAATAAAAATTATTAAAGAAAAAGGTAAAAAATGATATTCATGGGTGTTATAGAAGAAACAGTTTATTTTTCTCAATATTTTATTTTACATTAAAAATATATAATTTTTTTTGTACAAAAATGGTTTCAAAAAAATATTTCATATAAAATTTACGGTACAAGAAATAAGGATAATTACCCATTATTCACTGAAAAACAAGATATTTTAATAGAATCAAATAAAATAAACCAAGTTTAATTTTGATATTGCGAATTAATAAATGAGGTTTATTTATGCTAATTCATATTCTAAAATTTGGAAATTTATCTTCTAATGGAAAAATTATGATATAAATAAACCTAGTTTTATAGATAACAACATGTTTTAATAAAATATTAAATTAACTATTTATCTTCTAATGGTTATTAATTTAATTTTATTAAAATATTAATTTGAGTGAACATATTTTTTTTAAATTTTGTGGTCTATTTACATTAGGTGTTTTATGAAATAAAATATTCAGAACACATTGACTTAGTTAACTATAATTTAACTTTTTGGGTCTTACATTTATGATTTATGATCAATGTTTTATTATAAATAACTCATTTATGTAATTTTAAAGAAACATTATTATATTCTCTTACATAATTTCTCATTCTATTATAACATATGATTTTTAATTGTTACCTATTATGTATACCATTATTTGGAACCTAATATCACCCCTTTCTTAGGATTCCATTCTTTTTATTATGAAGATGTGTATTACATATGAATTGTGTTAAATAGTATAGCATGAGAAGACTATTTATGATATATATTGAATAGTTATTGTAATATAATAATACCATATAGCCAATCTCTAAGGAAAATAAACCTCTATGGTTTGGTACTTTGTTAATTTTAATACAAAATCTTTAAATTATTTTGATATTTTTAATTACACATGAATATTTCTGGGGTTTTTTAAATTATTATCAAACCATTTGTATAAGGAATATATTTCTAGCCCTAAATTCAGGTGTGTGGCTTGTGGTGTCCCATTGTGTTATAAAAAAAATCCACAAGAATATTTTTATCATTATGATGACCATAGAAACATAAATTATATATCATTAATAAATGATAATGAGTCAAAAATATTGACGAATGTTCAAAATAAAATAACTCTTATTTAATATAAAATTTGAAGCACTTATTAGAATTATCCATAACCTATATCATTAAATTAACCTTATAATTACCTACATTAGGGTATATTGTTTGAATGGAAATTCCATATATATATTATTAGATATAAAAAATTTATCAAATTGGAAATTTTATTTCACTCTATCTCAAAATTTATGGAAAAAATTCAAAAAAATTTGATGTTAGAGGATTTAAATTCATGGGTTTATTAATTAAAATGAATATAACATTGTGATTATATGTTTCTATCCTAAAAATAAAGGTATAATTATTCGGAATCTAATCAATTTTCCAAAATACATTCACCAGATTTTGACCAAATTACACCTAATATTTGAATCATATTTCCTAGTTTTTCATAATTGATTTTAGACTATATTAATATTTGTTAATAAATAATAGTTCAGATATAATTACAAAGATATAAGTGAAAAATAAAAATAAATTTCACGTCTTATGAACAATACATTTTAGGAATAATTCCATTG
This sequence comes from Viscum album, assembly GCA_963277665.1. Classification (NCBI taxonomy): domain Eukaryota; kingdom Viridiplantae; phylum Streptophyta; class Magnoliopsida; order Santalales; family Viscaceae; genus Viscum; species Viscum album. The sequence goes on along the minus strand of OY728135.1, from coordinate 1,736,485,529 downwards.
ATTATCCTATCTATAATGTAAATCAACATTTCTCTAGAAATCCACTATTGGAAGGTTCTCTTCCTAATAACACTAAATCCATATAAAATATTAATATAGAGAGTAATATTTGTATTTTATGTAACTAAACCTATATTATATAAATTTATTTCAATTAATTAAAATTTCTCTCCATTGATGGAACAACAAATCCATTTTTCTCAATGATTACACTGCAATCACCCTAGGGTAAACAAAATATATTATAATCTATATCCTAGTCTATTTCTTTTATCCAAAACCATGATTATATGAATATAACATTATTAATTTTCATTAGAAATTAATTTTTTTGTTAAAATTCCGATGAACATTAATTTTACCACAATTAGAAAAGTGCTCCTTAATGAGAAATTAGGGATATTATATCCCCTGCACAATAAAAATAATTATCCCTCTAAAAGAAAAATATCCACATGAATATTATTCAACACATATAATGATCATTTTTTGTGATTAAGAAATACTTTATTAATTTCTCTCCATTAATCTAGATTCAATGAGAATATAGGTAGTCAACTAGTATTATAATAAAAAATACCAAAATCTTTATAAGACATGGTAATAAAACCTATCTCCATGTCGAGTTAACCAACATATGGTTCTCTTTAAATAAAATTTCCTTCATTACATAGAACTTGAGTTAGGTTCCAAATTTAAAAAATCCAGGGTTTCAACAAACCACATATGCCGCAAGGTTCAACTATGTAAAATAATTATATCATAGTTATCATATTTCAAAATTGCGAGTATCACTCATATATACTTGGGTACCATAGAATCATTTATCATCCACTCTTATAAATATCATCATCCTCTCCACCATTCAAAAATATTCCATGGTTTATTGGGAAAATAGATATAATCGTATCGAATCATTGCACCAATTTCATTCCATGGGTAAACACGGAATTTGATGATTATTGTTACTCAATGATTACTATATTAATATATGCTCATAGTTTCAATTTCCCCATTTAAATAAGAAAATTAAAAATATCAACAATATTTAATCTAATGGTAAATAAAATTACCTATTATTGAAATTTAATATGATCAAAATATGTTTCCAACACTATGATAAAATAACATTAATGAATCACATAAGACTTTTAACCTCCTATTAATTCCTAATCCTAGGGATTCCAAGGGTTTCAATAATAGTCAATCCTGAATGAAACAAATATATTTTTACTCCTGTATGTGTAATTGTGATCAGGGGCCCAAATAAACTACTTATCAAATCAATTCCAGGTTGTGATGAAAATATATTAAAAAATGGATGTTTAATTTTTCCCTCATTTACTCTTCACATCACATAATGAATTAACATCAGGGGGCACATCACTCAAGGCAAGGAGGAAATCCCAATAATTTTTGATCATATCCATGAGATATCAGCAAATTATACTAAATAAACCCATTATATAAGGATTATTTCATCTCTTTGAAAGTCACCACTACATACTAGTAAGTAAAAAATGTCATAAGGCTTAGGCATTAACGAGTGTATGTAAATCCTCTGCGAGCTACTCATAGAAATAATTAACATATACAAGGTGGTTATTCCAAATTCCATGATTCCCATTAAACAAAAAACATCAACTACCCGGAATATTAAATGTCCTCATCAAAATTCTTGATGACCAAAATCACAGAGCTTAATCAATATTTCTTATTTAGTAGAACCCATCCCCAACTAACATTACAAAAGAAAACTTCATTAATACTCATAGAGGGTTCCATTCTAGAATCTAATATATGAAATATCTAGAGATTCAGATAAAATAGATGATTCCATGTAAGGGTATCATGCCAATATTTTTATACACCCAATAATAATATCAATAGTTCACTCCAATCATTATATCATATCCAAAAAATATTTTAAATCTCATCAAGAATTAGAAGAATCACTGTGCATCCGCCTATGGATTCCCTCTCCTAGAAGATATGGATAAATTCATTATTTTTTTATATCCCTATGATTTTACATGTCCTTTATCCATGAGAATTCCCATTATGGAATCAATTACTCACTATCATGTTCATCAACACTAGATCTCCCAGCTCCCATATTGCTTCTATTATGATAGAGTATTAAAAAATACCTATAAATTTAATAATTCCAACTAGTTGCAATATAATTACTAAACAATCATCTTTATAGATCACAATTTACCAAAATAGTACTTAATATTTCAAACAGAAAAAATACATATACAAATCATCATCAAATTAGAGCATATTATATAATAATTAAATAATTAATGATCAATTTCTCTTACACAACATGGGGGGTCAATATTATTATTTAAAAAGTTTTCAATATTGGTCAACTTCTGTACTATGATATTTTTTATGCGTTATGAAAAAATGTCATATCTTATGTCTCTATCATATCTCATAATTAAAACTAATGATGGACATCACAATCACATTGTTATAAATCTATATCCAATATATCCATGATAATTTCTTAAAATAAATCTTCAAGAAGAAGTGGAAGATTTCAATAAGTCTCAGGCTAGTCTATCCCACCTATACTATCCAAAGAATTAATCAAATAAACATTATTATCAAAAAAATAATATTTTGTACTTATTTGATTCATGATCCCACCATTACAATCCGAGTTCATAAACTAATTTCTTATTCAAATTTAATCAATAATATTCAAACTATGTTTTATAAAAATATATATGTTGTGACACTTTATTTAAAATCAATAAATATAAATGTATACAAATGTGTTTGGGAAACAATGAAACCCCAAAGGCAGAAAACTTGCTACCAATATTTTTCATCAATATTGGACATTGAATTATTTTTTCTTCTTGAAATTATTTCTATTCATCCCTTCTACAGCCATGACCCAGATCTCTAAATCCTTCCATTCATGAAAGAATAAATTTAATTCTTTTATGAAGTGTCTCCACATAAGTGATATTAGAATCCGAGTTTTCTCCTTGATGCTATTTAACATTTTCAATAGATGAATCTCTTTTCACTGGAGTCATCATCCCCTTGACCTTCATTGCTGCAGCCAGAGAAAGAATCTATGATGTCTCATCAATAGAGCCCTGAATGGTATCTTAAACCTTATTGGAATCATCAATATATTGATCTTATTAAAGAGTAAGTTTACCTAAAATCGGTTTCCCAATCACCACTGAAGGCAGATCCAAAGAAATTTTTTTCTTATAAGAAACAAGCTGAATGCCCTCATTATCTACAATAAGTTTTCAAGAATCATGATAAATTTTATAATTGACTGGAGATATAGATTCTAAAATTTTCTTACTCTATTGGATACTAGAAGAAATCATATTTCATGTGATTGATGATTGAGTAGATTCTTTCTGAATGTCTTATTCAATAACTTGTTCAACTCTTATTTTTTCATCAATCCCTGGAATTTGAAGATACAATGAAATTGGATTTTTCTGCAAGTCATCACATATTCCTGGGCTATATGTATCTTCATTTTGGATATTCACCTCTTCTGAAAAGTTGGTATCATAATACTTCATCTTATTCTCAGAAGTGGAGTCAAAAACATTATGTGAGTTACTTGGCTGACCACCTATATCATCAAACATAGTTTTGACAACATCCTCGGGAACAACTCCCTACCATTATTTATTTTTTTGGAATTATTAGTAGAAATTACATGTACATCATCACAATTACAATGATCATTTCTATCCTTAGTATGGTGAAATTTAATATCATCCATATGAGAAGATGTTGTTTTATTCTTCTTAAGATAAATTCTCATCTCATGTCCACCTAAAGAACAAAATCTAGAAAGTATGGACCGCCTACATTGAGATGAATCATGACCAATAATATTATACACCTTGCATAATTTTTCCATTTTTTTCAAAAAATATCTTCAAATCCATATTTTCATCAATAGTTATAATAATAAACTTATCAACTAGAGACGATCTGAGTTCATAATCAACCAAAAACTGTGAAAGTTCCCCAATCAATCCACTTCCAATCCCTGGTCAATTTCGATCAGTATACCAATTGACATTAATATTTCAGAAAACAAAATTAGGGTGCCTTAGTATCCTAATTTACCCATAAACCCTAACATAAATTTTGGTGGTGGTGTTACCAAACACAAATGGATTGACTTTTTTATCCCATTCAAGAAGAATATTAATCCTTGGTTCAAGAGAAATGGAAGCAAAGCCCCATGCTCGAACTTTCAGTTCATCCATGGTGAAAAGAAGATGAAATTATCCTGTCCTAGAGAGACACATTTAAAAGATGAAAAGACCCATGTAAATGAAATTTTCTCCTTTAGTTCATAAATATTTAGATGCTAAAATACATTAGGAAGAAATAATCTAGAAATGATCAAGAAATCACACATTTTATTCAACTCTAAAATAGTTTTTGGGTACTCATTGATTGCAAAATGTTCCCTTTTCATTGAATGGACAAATTGGGAACAACCTTGACACATGAAAAGGATTGATTCCTTGAATTTATCTCAAAAATAAAACCATGCCTCACCAGGGTCCAGTTCATTATCCCTATAGAACAACCATGATCACCAACTACATTACCCAACACCGGTGACCTAGATGCATCTATCGACTGAGGAGTCTGATTTTCATCAATATTTTCCTTCACTGTATAACCAATAATAGACTTCTCGACCACCCCAACATCAAATCGTGGAAACCATTTCAAGTCTCTCTTATATCCACATGTCACAGACAAAGCCTTTCAGAACAAGACCATCACTCCAGCCAAAACATCTAAGACACTTTACGAACAAGCACCATCTGATGTTGCAAGTTGAACCAGTTCAAGGCCAAATAAATGATAGATCATCCTAGATTGAAACCCTAGGTCTCGATGGAACCATCACTAGAACCCTCCTGCACTGACATCATTCTCATTTTCATTTTTCTAATTTTTCAGTGACCACATAATTTTAAAAATGATCTGTTGTAACTACAAATACATGGAATCCTAAGTAACACATGATCTAAATAATCCCAACAAAATCCACACATGTTTCCAACATCATACTTCATATTATATCCTAGGAACAAATCTATGGTGTTCTAGCTTATCGAAAATTGAACACTCAATGACTACTTGAAATATGATAAGGGATAGTGATTATCACTTTGAATTTTATAAATCACCATATATATTACCTATAATTTTTCATATCACCTGATATCAGGAATCATCATCTTTTGTACAATGTTATTTAAATAAAAATTGACTAATGTACAACATTTTTAGATCTAAACATACATAGTACGATATAACTAATATAATAGAAATCATTAGAGTATATGGTGAACTAATATAACAAACTCGTCATGTACAAAAAGAAACACTGAATACAACTAATGCATCTTAGTAGGTGGAATCCAGAAATATTGGCAGTCTGGGGGGGACATTCATAGTAATTTCCAATCATTTATTTTTCCCATACAGTTTTGTCATTAAAATCTATAGTTATCCATCCATAACATTGGTACGTCTATTTATACAAGTGTAATCCAACATGGAAATCTGTTTTTTTGTGTTTGTAGAACAATATCATGTAAGATCATAACAAGGTGTGAACCAAATTTCAGAAAACAACTTGTTTTCAGGTGTATAAAAGATATAAATGGTGTATACATATGAAATCACCAACATCACCAACATCATATAATGACATATAATCAACCATAATAATTTCTCTGTTACACACTTCAATAGAACTCAAAAAATTACATGTCTTTCTAACATAATATATCATAGAATAAAAAGAAATCACACTTCCCTTCATAGAATCCTTATCGATTATTTCACTATTGATGCAGTAATAATATGATGATGATTGAAATATATGCCTCTATATATCATTTAAGTACTGAATGAAATAAAAATATATATCTATCGATAATTTTCTAAGTAAAATAAAGATCTTTATCTATAATAAATACACATCCTTAATCATAATTGTCTGTATATGTTAAGACAATAGAATAATTATGCATCCTTAGGTATAAATTTTTATAATATAATACAATAAAAAATAAACATATTTATTGTTATATTTTTATGCAACCTCCACTTCTGTCCCAATTTTAGGGGTATTATAAGTTATATTATTATTGCATCATCATCTAACATGATATATGTTCTAGGTAAAATTATCTTTTTCACCACTTGAGTAAATTAGGATAATCACATTCAAATAATTAGGACATTTATGGAACTGATAATATACTCCCATCCTATAAAACATGTCCCAACATTAGGGACAATATAGTAATCAATAATCTCAATCTAAATCTAACCATATATGTTGGTGGAATTAAATTTAACCAAATATATCTTTGAAATATCTATCCAATCGCATCCTAGAGTAGGGGGTAGTATAATTATATACATGTATAAATCATAATTAACCATTAATGTGGTAAATGACTAGGATAGGTTGTATCCAAAACTATCTCACTCTATACTTATAAAAAAGTTGATTTTCATAGAGAACCATTATTGTTTCTAACAGTATGGTATGGTATGGTTTATTAAGGTTTGGGAATCATGATACCTGAAACCGATGGTAACATAGTTATTCCTTGACAATATGATTTCATGTTAAGATATCCATTTTTATTTCCAAAATACTCATAATGTCTCCAATATTCATTATGTAAATGTTCATTCTTTCCACATGTAGGTGATCATTACGGATTCATGACCAATGATTCTTAGGAACTAAAATGGGTGGATATGATGTGTGATCAAGAACATCACATACTTTTGTGCTTAATTATTTCCTTCTAAATGACTTTAATGTAGATTTATTTTAGGTCCTTGGATTTTATTCGAATCGTGATATGGGAATTGACACAATAAAAGAATTATCTGGGGTTGATTCCAAATACATGAAAGAGGGTGCTCTATAAATGAAACATTTAAATTTTTTGGAGGATCCACATATGTTTCAAATTATTTCATTGAAATTGGAGGATTATAATTTTTTAACATGTATGACCACGAACTATTGTGTTCCCTACTCCAAGAATATGTTTTTTGTTTCAAAATTTGGATTGAACCTCTAGGAGGTGTCCAATTTTTTCAATAACGTTAGGAATAAAACCCCACATATATTTTGTATATCTTATAGAAATATTTCATGTTAAGAACAAATATATCATGGTATTTAAGCATTAGGTATTGAGATCAGGCCTTATAAAGGCATACTAAATATCCTTATTATAATAGGATTTATATTCCTCATAGTTCTATTTTCCCGAACCTGCTAATGGGTGAGGATATATAATTTACACTTGTGGGGGTTATTTTCCTAGATTCTAACAATGTGGGAAATCATTTTGTACTTTCATCATACTAGATTCCCATGTATAGAATAATTTGTATCATGTTGATTAGTAGAGAATACACATAGGGGATTTGCTAATTATAGTTTTTTATGATGATAATGATATGATTATTGAAAATCCCCCAGATCATGTGATGAATGCATAGTGTGAAAAATAAAATATAAGAAGTTATCAAACACATGGAATATAGATGTGGGACTAATTTATTGAAGAATGATTGATTGATTGTTAAATATATATTTTAGGCCATACAATTGAATCATATATATCTCACATATCACATATATTTGAGTCCTAATAGTTAGTTGGATCATAATCTACTGGTGGATGAGGAATGACGGTAGACCCACAAGAGCTGGGTATTATGAAATGTCAACGGATGTTCCCCGATGTGGATTCCCATGAATCAAATTGTCTCTAATAACATGATTTATGAGGTTAGATGGTATACCCATTGTATAATTTTAGATCCAATGAGATATAGTATAATGGATTATTTGGGACTTCAACCATGTTTTATTCCCATAAGATTTACCCAGTCCTTAAGCTCGGATGGATCAAGAGTACTCAAAATGCAAGGTTTATTCAAGGTGATTAGTTGTCTTGGAGAGTCCCATGTCAAATATTATGTTATGAGGGTGAATAGACATTATCCCATCATTTTCACATTATTTTATGGTATATGTAGAAGTGTACATACTATAAAAGGAAGAAATATCAGAGGATATATACCTAACTTATAAGAGGATGGAAGAATAACATGTTTGAGGATGTATGTATGAAAAGTCTGACAAGACAATGGGACATTTAATGATCCAACTAACACCATTGGGGATGTATCATAAAATATAATGACATTTCCATGGGTCTACATGGAAACCATGTTGACACATCTAGATATCATTGTGTGATTTTTTTCAAAATTTCTAAGGGTTCCTTCATGAACCATATGACATTTACAAAGACTATCGTGTGATCAGGATAACATTTTTAATGGTATTCAGAAAAAAACGTAACATGTTAAAGGGGTTTCAAATTTCTAAATGTCATTTATTGGTGTCTGCATGTGAACTAGTTTGGAATATGTAAGCATCTTTAATGTAACAAAGTGTAAAAGTCCATGGTTCTACCTATTAACTAGATGACATGTCCAGGACTCATCACATGAACCAGAATGACATGTCCAAAATAATTTATTTGAACAAGGATAAAATGACCAAGGGTTATTTTATGATCCATGAATATATTATGTGAAAACACATGATCCATTTTAATTAAAATCAGTTTATCTTCATTAACATAAATATTTTTGTATTTCCATCCATAATCACAAAAACACCTCAATATTTGTCATGTTTTTTCCCACTAAGACAAAAAGTGATCAATATGGCATGTAAAAAGGTCATTCACAAGATCCAGATATATGTTTTCGTAGATTCTTAGCCTGATCAATGGAAAAATCTTGTAATGTACAAAAACCTTTGTTTTAATCCATTTGGTCCCTCACGAGGCATACAATGTGAAATACTCTTGTGATTTCATGGTATTTAAATATAATGTTTTTTCAATAGTCCCCATGTGTGTCTTTTCATTATGCGTAAGGGTGTAATTTTATATGAACCTCTACAATATATCGATGTCAGCATGCACTGTTATTAAATATCATATATTGGATTATGTCATAGGGTGTAATATATCATGAGTTTCGCAGGATCAAGCTTCATGATGTTAATGAAATAATCATATTATATAATTATAAATAGTGATGAACTGATTAATCTATAATTTCACTCTTCCTAGAACTCTAGGATTTTTAATGGGAATCATTTAATCAACCCAACTTGTAAAATTGCCTTCATGAGATTAGAACATATTTTAAAGGGTCTTCGTGAGATCTAGATTCAAGTGAAGGGACCATAATAAGATCATTAAGGCTTTTCAGAAGTCCGTTGTGTGAAAATAGCATAACATTCATCCAATAACGATCCCATAATTTTAAATACCTTCATGTCATCCATTCAATGATTGTCATGTAGTTGTTTTATGGTTTGTTTCCAAGTATTATATGATCGACTAATATATTCATGGTCTTTTTCTTGATGAAAAAAAATTATATGAGTGCCTTGATTGGATCATTATGGCTCACATAAGATCCATCTCATGATTAGAAGGGTGTGTTCTAAGGCCTTTTCAAGATCAAGAATACTCATCTTATGTAATTTTTTCTCACAGGGAGACTCCTCTGAGAGACTATGTTTGATTAGTAGGTCTTATTTGAGGGTATTGACATCATTAGTAGATGAATCATGAAATTCTTGTAAACCCTTTATGGTAAAAAAATATAACTATCTTAATATAAGGATCCTATAATTTTCAACCTCTAAATCTCCTGAATTTTTTGGTGGCTTTCAAACATTTATCAATTTATGTGTTTCTTGATTAGAAAGACACATTTGAGTTGATTCACATGATCTTGATATCATTTATAATATCCTTACTATAATAAATATATGATGCTGAATATTTTTTATGTTTCCCTATCATCATGTCATATATATTTTGTTTAATAAATGTAGTAGTCATGCAAGGTGTTTAACCACATTTTTTGATTCTCTTGAGTACTTGAAAATGATATTATTATTGAATATTATGTGATTTTCATGTTCAATGTGATCAACTATCATGTATCCATGATTATTCTATTATTAATTTCATTGATAAATAATACCGTCACATTGGGTGTTTTTTTCAACCCAAAATTTTCTAATTCACCTTTGTTGGGCATTAATAAATTCAACCCTTCATAAGTAATGTTCGAAGTGAAATGAACTCAATTCAATGGATGTAAATTACTATCAGAGTCCCATGTGCTTATGTTGGTTGGTATTCTAACCATATTTTAGACTTCTAAGATTCCTTATGTATTCCATGGGATTCCCTATAAATTGGAGATCATGGGTCCTTAAATTTTAATTGTGATTGAAAACTCTAGATCTCTTCATATTTCCTTTATTTTTTGATCTCGTCATTATTCTTCTTTGTGTTAACTCATCATGTAACTTCTATTCTAGAACCAATCACATGATCTAATCATGTGAACTCTTTTCTTGATCTCTTAGATTTATCTCCTTATCCCAACCTACCAGAAACCACTATATGAACTAAAAAATATTTATTCATATGATCTATGAGGCAATCCCATGGCCATCGGGTTACTTCAAACACATCACAAATCTTTCAAGGGTTATCGCATTCCCACTTTTGTCACATGTGATTTGAATGTCCATCACATCGTAATTTGATCAATGGTTATAAAAATAATGATGGGATCATGAGATAGTACATGGTTCACACAATCATGAGTTTGTAACAAGTCATATTATTGGAAAATTTTATATGGGTCAACTAATTTAATGACCTAGAAAAATTCACATGATCCACAATTTTCCGCCAGATCCCTGTGATATTTTCCTACTTCTTTAAAAAAATTACTCATATGAAATCATATTTTTATGTTTTTTCCCAAAATTATTCTAAAATGGTGGATTCCAATGTAGTTTATCATTAGAATGCTATTTTTTCAAATTTATATGTAAATTTATGTTTGTTAATCCATCCATCTCAATAGCGGCTATAAACATGATGAGGAACATCTTTATTAAATATCAATTTTTAGACTAATTATGTATATATATTTTTTCCTTAAAATGAAATTCCTATCTTGGAACCCTATTTATATATCATTCCACTTTCTTGGACCTTGAATACCCAAAACAACTTTAAAGAAAATATCTCTTATGAAGACAATTTCATTTCTTAGGGAAAACATTCAAACTGTTAAATATCAATGTTTATACTGAATTACGTTGACGAGACATGTCATAATTCAAAACCTGATATTTATATGTTCAGATTTAGAATGAATAAATATTATTCATAATAGAATTTTATATGATTTTTTATCTAGGACCATCAATAAAGTGGGAATCATGGGATGGAATGGGTGTCAACCTAATTAGTGTAGAATGAAACTACTTAATTAAATACTGAGTTATATTGAATTACAATGTATGGGGATGGATGGGTCTCTTAAAACCTTTATTATTTAGATATTATCTTAATGATGGACTTCTTCAATTGATAGAGTATAGAATTGAATATGTTTCATTTGAAGACTGATGAATTATGCATCTGTCTTTTCGATGTAATGAAAATATACAGTTCACAAAATCTAGGGGTATGTTTCATGATTTCTTCCCTCCATAATCTAGCTAGGATAATCTAGAGTAGTCCCCTCTCGTTTCAAGATAACAGATCATGTCAACTAAAAAAATTTTTGGCAAGGCCCCACGTCCTGAGCTAGAAATCTTATATAAGAAATGTGTATGATTTTCATCAAAAGGACCCAATATGAACCCATGATCAAGAAAATAAGGCTTTACCATATAAATATTCACATGGGGTGATGTTTTAATTGGGCCAACTATTTAGTATGATTGATTTAATAACTAATGGTGGATGATATTTTGGGGATCGACCAAACTGATTAATTGGATGTATTTCTCATAATGTATTTTAGTGGGTACATACTATTGGACCAAGAGAACAACAGATTTAGGGTTTTTTATTTCATGATGGTGGATTCCAGGGAATTTTTTAGTCACATCAGTTAGTAAATTCGACTTTTGACAAGATTGTATCACCTTCAATCCCATATTTATATGTGAATAGATTCATATAGAGTCGGTGACCCCATTCAAGTGTTGTGAGGTTGGATGGGGGGCCCTTATGAATATATCAGTATCTAAATTCATGGAATATATCAATGTACATTTCTAGAACTTTATAAATTGAATTAGTGGAGTGGGCCCCATAATAGAAAGACATGGTAGTCCTCACCAACCTAAGTTTCTACAATCATTAAACTTTCATTCCTTATGGGGAACCCAATTGTGGTATTATTTTAAATTGAAATGGTTACTCTAAGGATCAATTTTAGATTATTGAAATTCATGGGACATCATATCCACTAATACTGATGGTAAATTATTCTTTGAGTTGTACATGAATTTGTATATTTGAAATCAATTTCCACTGATTAAAATGGTCTACAATGCTCCTCTATTTGTTTGATCTGAATAGAACATAATCGTGGCTGACCAATTTTGCTTCATTTTTACTGGGTAGGAGTATATGGTTCATGTATACAACCCTCCTACCAATACTAAAATTTTTATATATATGTTTTATGTTGATATTGGGATCTTCTTAAGTAACACGCCGAGTTTCAACAAATGAATAATTAATTAATAAAATTATGAAATATTTTAATAAATCCATGTGAATTCATTTAACCGAAATGAACTCTTTTCACATTGATTTATTATCAAAATGAAACATTTGGTTTAATACATTTTATTTGAAAATAATTATTTTAAAGTATTAAATTTTGTCAGTAATATTATTTTTTTAAAAAAATCACTATTAATATTCCAATTTTATTTTATGAATGTTAATATTTAATCTGAAATATGAATAATTATATTATTATAAAATTATTCTGTTATAGAAAATATGATTATTAGTTTAAAATTATAAATTTTGATTGGATTAATGTTTTTTAAAATAATTTATAATATTAATTTTATTTAATAAAATTATAATTTTATAATGTGAACATTTTAATAGAGTATTTAAATTGAACATATATGAATGTCTTAAATTGTGATTATAATTTATTTATGAAATTTAATTTTTAAATGATATGATATGATATATATATATATAATGGTTCTGAATGATTAAATTATTTTTTTATAATTATTACTTTATAATATTTTTTCATTATAATTAATTATCCATTTAAATAATAAAAGTAATAATAATATTAATATGTTAATGTTTTAAAATAATAATAATGATATATTAATAATCATAAAAATAGAGATGAAATAGGGGTTATGGTGGTGTGGTTCGTGAGGGTAGTTGCATATCTGAGAGTTCACGAGAGCCAGGTCTGTCATGGTCTGAGAGGAGCAAGTAGGGGCGGTCGTCAAGCTTTTAGTTGACGAAACCATGTCTAATAGGGGTGTGCTACGACCAAGGTTTCAGGGTCCATCTACAATGGGGAGACAAGCGAGATAGCGAGCAATTGTCGAGGCCGGGGGAGTCGCGCCACTTGGTGGTCGAGGCCAAGGGCTTGGTCAAGGGATTTTGGTCCCCGTAGGGGATGTCTGATCGAATTCTTGTGTGTCTGAATACAATCATCGAGAAACAGTTATGGCTACATCGTTAATAATTCCATATTAATAGTATGTCTTCAATTCAATGTCATTATATATGAATTAGGAATGTTTTTCTTTATATCTTTCAAATATATTCTAATTAATATCAATGCAAATAATTTAATTATTCTCTATTTTTTATCATTTTCTATATCGATTTTTATCAATGTCATCAAATCTGCAAATCTATATTATCAACGTGATCTACATCATTATCTAGTGTTTTTTAATTATTCATTTCAATGTTTATTGGTGTGTTTTGTCACATCAATATATATATATATATATATATTCTAATTTGTATTTTGTATTTATAAATTGTGTTTCAAAAGAAATCTTCTAAAATGTCTTTGTCCTTTGATTTTGAGAATCCCCTATTTTATGGTGCATAGTTGATTTTTGTTATTTTTATTATTTTTTGGATGTGTGAACAAATAAGTGAGTTTCTATAAAAGACCTTATATCAGTTTGAAAATATATCTTCCATAGCTTCGGTCAGTTCAGGTGGTTAAAGATATATGGTAAGCAGTTGCAGAAAAATCCTTCTTTTATTTACATCAATTTAAGTAAGATATAATTTTATTTATATGTTTTCTGTTTTGTGTTTTGAGAATCAAATGTATGGGAAATTATTTATTTTCTAAAATTAAATTATTTGAGACATTTTTTTGTACGAGATTAGTATTAATTTTTAAGTTCAACCTTATTTTGTAAGGGTGTATTTAAGTTAATTTTAGTTCTTGTTTTTTATGTTCTTATGACTATATAAATAATTTTTTGAAAATTTAATGTAAGGTATTATTTATGATAATGGAATTTTTAATTTATTTTATTTTTCGTAGGGATCATACTATCTAATTAATTTTTGTTTCATCTTGGATATTTATTATTTAATTTCACACACATGAATCTTCTATTAGAGTATTTGTTTATGTTGCTACTTTATGATAGAAAATATATTTTTTTTAATATTATTTTTAATATTTATGTATTTTTTGGAATTAAATATATAATAAATTATTTCAATCAAATCATGTTTTAAAACATGGAAGATAATTACTGTCTTCCAAAATGGTATTTTTTGATAATTCAAAATTATAATTTTCTTTTTATTAGAAACCATTTTTTCCAAAGTCTTGATAACCATTAATTGATCTATGACTTTGTGTAATGATAATTCCATATCATTTGTGTACATATATATAAATATATATTTTTATACTTGAATTATTGAACACATTTCTTTAACATGGAATATAAATTTATGGTTTATATATTAGTGATTTTGGAGTTTATGTTCGATTATTATGATTCATGGAGAGAAAACATTAATGGTCCATGTCATTTCTTAGCTTGTTATATGTAAATTAATGTATAAATATATATGAATGCATATTTGTTGAATGAGTTTTTCATTAATTGATGTTTTGTGTAAGAACTCTTTTATGATAATATGGTTATCACCAAATCTATATCTATATATTAATTTTCAACATTATTTTATTTAAGAATATATATATATATATATATATATCGACTGACAAAAAAATTGTTACATGTTTTAATTGCAGAATAAAAACATGTAATAATATGAGATAAAATTATAAATATGAAAAAATTTAGATATATATATATTGACATATAAAACAATTGTTAAATAAAATGTTTCATTAATAACTTCAAGTGAGACCCATAGTTATTTCTTCCTTACGATTATTTGAATAAGAAATAATTATATATTTTTTTGTCAAATCAAATGTTTATTACCTAATTAGCCATTTTGTTTATGATTTATGAATAAATTCATTTATTTCAAGTATGATATTCTCTGAAAACAGTTTCTTAGAAAACTCATTGGAAACAGTTTAGGATATTTTATGAGAAAATTCATATTTATTTAAAGAAAATAACACTTTAATGACTTTTGAAATTTATTGGGTAAGAAATGAGAGAATTAGACCGATGGACAATAGTTTCAAAAAAGTGGAACTGGTGAAATATGTGACATTATGGAGAGTGAACCCATAAGTCATAGTTATAACTAGTGGCCTTATGTCAATGTTTTTAATATGGACTACAAAAAATTATGAATGGGCCTCTATAAAATTATTACTTTGGGAAGATAATTCCAAAAAAATAATAATTATAATTATTTTGTGAGATAATAGTTTTCCAAATATATCCATGTGTTTTGGAAATAAATTTTTACATATGTATGTTCATTTTAATTAAATGTATTAAACAAATTTATAGAAGGTTTCTAAAACCTTTAACGGGCTAATTAAATTTTCTTCCTATGTTTTAAAATTATTTTCATAGGTCACTCTGAAGTCCAATGATGGACGTCATTATTTTTGCGTGTGTGGAAGAAAAGTTTTCTTTTTGATGGTTTAATTGATTGCATCTCTACTAAATTGTAGGCTTGTCTCTAAATCTACAAAACCTAGACCGGTAAATCCTCATATGTTGTGTAAGGTTTAAAACTGGGTCCTTATAATTGGATTCAAAGAAATGGTCTAGGCAACCTTAGAGAGTAGGTGTTGTCATCTAGGTGGTAGAGTCTAGATTATAATGGTCATAGTGTATCTTAATTCTGAATAAGAAAATTTAGAATTTTCTAGAGTTTGATGAATGAATTGTGTTGGTGTAATTCATTTATGGGGGGGTGGTAATGTAACACCCTAGGATTCAAAAAAAATAATTATTAATATATTATAATTTAAATTAATAGTAATATGAAATATTTTAATAAAACCACGTGAATTCATATAACTGAAAAGAAATTTTGTCCCTTTGATTCATTTTAAAAATGATATTTTTGTTTTAATAAATTTCATTTAAAAATTATTATTTTAAAGTATTAATTTTTTTTAGAAGTATTAGTTTTTAAAAAATTTCACCATTAATATTCACATTTTAATTTATATAAATAAATATTTAATCTAACATATGAAAAATTATATTATTATAATATTTTTTTTCAAAATTATTATTATTAGTTTTGAATTATAAATATTGATTTGATTAATGTTTTAATAAATTATAGATGATATTAATATTATTAAATAAAATTATAATTATATAATGCGACGATTTTAATAGAGTATTGAAATTGTACATATATGAATGTTTTAAAATTAGATTATATTTTTTTACTAAAATGAGATTTTAAAATAATATGATATATATATATATATGTTGGTTTTAAATGATTATTTTATTTTTTATAAAATTATTACTTTAGAAAAGTTTTTCTTTATAATTATATATACGTTTTAATAATAAAATTAATACTAATAAAATTATAATGTTTTAAAATAATAATACTGATATAATAATAATCATAAAAAAGAGAAATATAGTGGTTAAGGGGGTGTGGTCCATGTGGCTTTTCATGAAACGGAGGGTTCACGGGAGCCGGGTCTATCACGGTCTGAGAGGAGAAGGGAGGGGTAGTGATCAATATTCAAGTCGAGCAAGCCGGGACAATTTAGGGTTCACCACGACCTGGGAATCATGGTCGATCTTGAAAGGGAAGATGAGTTTGATTGTAGGCAGTAATCGAGGCCAGAGGAGTCGTGACACATGGTGGTTGAGGCCGAGGTAAATGTTGAGGGAGATTAGTGTCTGATTGGGAAGTCAGATCAATGTTTTGTGTGGTCTGAATGGAATCGTTGAGACTCAATTTCATCCAGGGATTTAGTCTGTCCAGATATGAATTTTGTCTTCTATTTGAAGTCTTCATATATGGATAAAGATTTTATTTTTTTTCTTAGCTGTCGACATTCTTTGTTTTCAGTTCAATGCAAACAGTTTAATGCTTGTCTATTTGTTGACTTTTTTCTATATCGGTCACTATCAATGTCTTCAAATCTACAGATTGATTTTATCAAATTGATCCCCATCATTATCTATTTTTTTACTTTTTCATGCCAATATTTAGTGGTGGGTTTTCTCGCATCAATGTATATTCTGTTTTCTTCTCTGTATCTGTACTTTGATCTTGTGAAGAAAGATTCTAAAATTTCATTTTCCTTTGATTATGCGAGTCCCATCTTGTCTAGTCTCTAGTTGGTCTTTGATATTTTTATTATTTTTGGTTGTTTGAACAAATAAGTGAGGAGTTATAAAATTCTTTTTAGCAGTGTGTAAATTTATCTTCTAAATATTTTTCCAGTCCGGGTGGTTGAGTATATATGCTAAGTAGTTTCAGAAGTGGTTTTCATCAATTTTTAGTTATTCAAGTATGGTATAATTTTTTTATATAACTTATGATTTGCCTTTTGAGAATCTACTTCAAGGGAAATTATTTATTTTCAAAATCTTCATTATATGATACATTATCTATGTATGGGATTATTATTTGTTTTATGATCAATCTTATTTTTAAGGTTGTATTTAAGTAACTTGCAGTTATTGATTTTTTTAAGTTCAAATGACTATCTAAATCATGTTTTGAAAATTTGGTGTAAGGAATTATTTATGATTATGGTGTTTTAAATATATTTCATTTTTTGTGGTAATCATACTATCTAATTGATTTATGTTTCATCTAGGATATTTATTATTTAATATTAAATACATGAATCTACCATCAGCTTATTTATTTATATCAATAAATTATGCAGTAACATATCTTTTCTTTATTGTTATTTATATTTAATTATATGTTAAAATTCAATATATAATAAATTATTTCTATCAAATCATGTTTTAATAAATGGTTGTTAATTATGTTCTTTGAAAATTGATTTTTACGTTAATTCAAAATTGTGTTTTTCTTTCTATTAGAAACCTAAACTTTTATTTACCAATGTCATGAATAAAAAATAA
Organism: Viscum album; assembly: GCA_963277665.1. Lineage (NCBI taxonomy): Eukaryota > Viridiplantae > Streptophyta > Magnoliopsida > Santalales > Viscaceae > Viscum > Viscum album. The sequence goes on along the minus strand of OY728135.1, from coordinate 1,736,466,988 downwards.
TTCATCTGTGACTTTGTGTAATGATAATTCTTTATCATTTTATTATGCTTGATTGTATATATATATATACACATGAATTATGGGAAACATTTCATTATCCGGGAATATAAATTTAAGGTTTATACATATATATAAGTGATTTTTTAGTTTATGTTCAATTATTATGATTCTTATCCATACATTGTTAGTTTTCCATCTCATTTATTACCTTGTTATATATAAATTTATTTATGTATATATATTTATATTTATATTTATGAATGCACATGTGTTGATTAAATTTATCATTTATAGATGTTTTGTGTAAGAAACGTTTAATGCTAATATGGGTATCACAAAATCCATATGTATATATTAATTCCCAACATTATGTTATTTAAGAATATATATATATATATGTCGACATACTAAATAATTGATATAAGTTCTGATTGTACAATAAAAACATGTAAGAATATAAGATAAAATTGTGAATATGGAATAAAATTAAACATGCATATATATGTATGTTGACATAAAAAACAATTACTAAATATAATTTTTCATTAAAAACATAATTCTTGTGACATAATTATTTCATCTTTACCATTATTTGAAGATGAAAAAAATTAAATAGTTGTTTTCAAATCAAATTTGAATTACATCATTATCCATTCAGTTTATGATTTATGAATAATGTGGTTTATTTAATTTATGGGATTCTATGTAAACTAGTTTTAAAAAACACTAAATAAAATTTTTAGTACATGTGATGAGAAATGTCATTTTATTTGGAATAAAACAATACTATGAATGTATTTAGAATTTTTTTGTGTAAGAAATGACAGGGGCTGGCCCATGGGAAAATGTTTTAAAGAACTGGGACTGGTGAAATAAGTGGCATTTTGGGGAGTGAACTAATATTACTTATTTATAACCAGTGGCTTTATGTTATAGTTTTTATTATGAATTTTTCAAACATAAGGAACAAACCTCCAAAAAAATATTAATTTTGATGTATAATTCACCACATTTTTCAATTATAATTATTTTGTGAGATAGTAGTCTTCCAAATAATTCTAATTGTGCCATAAATCTATTTTTACTAATATACGGTCATTTTAAAAAAATGTTTTTAAATTATTTTTGGATGTTTTTTAAAACCCTTACTGGGTGAATTAAATACCCACCAGTTGTTTTAAAATTATTTCCACTTGTCACTTTGATGTCCAAAGTTGGGCATTATCATTTTTATATCTGTAGAAGCGAATTTGGATGTTTTTTGTTTGTTTACTTTTTGGAAAGCCTGATAAATTGAAACCATGTATCCAAATTTCCAGAACCTAAAAAGGTAAAAAGTCCTCTATTGTGTAATGATTAAGGTTGGTTCCTTTTATCTCAATCATGAATGTGAAATTATCCACATTATTACATTGGGACACTGAGCTATCACCTATTATCAATCCCAATATAAAAACTGGATGGTACCTTTATCCTAGTGCATAAAAGAATTCAATGATTCCTCACAAGGAATAGAGGAATCTTGAATAAGTTTTTTATACAAAATGGAACCATATGATGGACCTACTTGGATTTATGAACCTATATGAAAATCCTCAACCATTCTAATGTTTCCTAATACATGTTAGGAATATAAAATTTATAGGAAATAGATGTAATCATCTAAAATACAGGGTTTTTTGTCACATGATAACCGACAAGGTGGGATTTCTGCATGGAATAACACTTAGGGTTATCAAGATTAAATTTAAAACAACTTATGTCTAGACCTTCCTTATAGACCTTAATTCTATTATGAGAAGTGGGAAATGTTACATACAATATTCACCCTCAGTGTAGTAGATGATGATTAAAAGGACTATAGTGGTTTCCCTAATTGATATTGACCAGATTATATATTAATGAGAAGTAAAATTAACTTTATTTCCATCCTCAAAAGAATATATTATAATAAAATCATATTTAATGTTTTTTAATCTCTTTGACTATTTTAGGAATATTAAGGTACCCGAATACCCATGGAATCTTTGGGGTATTCCCCTTAGATTATGGATATAAGAGTTTATAGAATGATTAATGAATGATTAATTATCAGGGACCTACTGGTGATATGTTGAAAAATAATTTGATGGTCAATATCCCTAAGGAATCATGATCCACACTTCCATTGGTGACGTCTTTCATGGCTTCAGTTTTGGCACCTTCAATAGATCCTTTTTCCTAGAGGGGAGTAAAAAATAATTATTCCAAGCCATTATGGGTTTCTAATATACAATAATTGAGTGAGAGATACTGTTTATTTCTCATCCTTCTATGGCCTTTTTAGTATGTTATATTTATTTTCCTACAAATACATCCCCTCAACAGATCCATGTGATGGAATAGACATTTGTACCTAGGGAAAGTGTTTATATTTTTCCTTTCTAGAAGAACATTCTAAACAAGTTATTATTTTAAGATGGGTGGGGATGGCTTAAGATAAAATAATTTCTTAGCGTTTTCGTACTATTGATGTGTTATTAATCGCTCCCTTTAACCTAGATGAGGGTTCTACTTCTAGATGATCCAAATTTCAATAGTTATTATTCCATTGACATAGCCCTGATTTATCCATTACATGGTTGGGGAAATTGATCTATTAGAAAAAAAAGATATGGTTCAATATAAATAATGTTTCTAGCACCTATTTATATTTTTTGAACATAACAGTGGCATGAGATCTATACTAATGGATATGGTTTCAGTTGTGCTTCCAAGTCGCGTGATGAAAGAGGGAGTCTCTTACTACCATGAAGGTAGACTTTGGGTGATAATTGTTTCTGGTGATGAAAATGAAAATGGTATGTTCCTAGTATTGACATTGGACTTTGACTATATGATAGTATCATACAATTCACTAGCTGATTGATAATTATCTCATAATCTCATTATTGTACCCACAAATTGGAGAGCAGAGGCCCCTCCAGATTCTTCTTCAGGATTCCCCATATATGGTCCAATAATTCTTAACCTAGTTCTACAATAAGATTATTGAAGGATGTTATTATAATTCCATCACATTTTGAATTAGTTTTGAATCATAATCTTGTTTTTTGTTTAGGCTTGATTGGAGGCTCATAGGATGTTCCAATTTATTTACAGATGTGGTGAATGATTTGGGGGACATCTGGACAATAATCATGGAGTTCACCATGGAGTAGTTGAAGAACTGACTCGGTCATCTTATATATATTTTTTCTAAACATATATATGAGGGATTCAAATATAATTTTCATCATGTCATGGTGAAATAATTTATTTTTATGATCCAACATAGCATGTCCCTTGAATTAAGGGTAATAGTAGTAGACACTAACTCTTGAATAAAAAAAAGTTGAGATGAGGTCATTACGGAGGCTTCTGAGCATGAAATATACATAATGATTCACTAAAATTTTATTTGTACAATGAATTATATGATTGGAAGGCTATAGTTTGATATTGACCATATTCATTAGGAGTTATCCCAATTATTGTATACTCTACAAAACTTATAGAGAGCCATGTTAGGTCAATAAGGGATTATTATCCTATAGATAATTACATTAATTTTTTATTTCATTGGGAAAATGCATTACAATTGGTTTCAGAGGCGGAGACTGAGTTATTTGATCAATTTCTCCATTACATATCCTCTTAAGAATGAAAAATAATAGTGTTCATATAATCCTCTATGATAAAATCATAATGGTCTTATGATTTTAGGAGAATATTTTTGTTTAGTTCCATGAAGGATAATATAGGCTATGGAGATTCCTCCCCGTACATTAGTAGTGATAATTTATTCAACATTTATGTAATTTATTCTTACTTAAATTAATTAATTATTGGCATGAAATTTCATCACCAATGTGTCATAGATGCCTCCAATGATAGTAATTCATTTTGTGATATAAAATAATCTCAAACATTAACTCATATTCTTAAATCATAAGTTAAATTTCATAAAAATTTCCCAATATTGATTAATGGAATACACATCCCCATTGATGTATCTACTCATGTCACACTGATTTCACCAGTTTTGAAAGAGTAATTTAGGTAATTATGTCTTAGAGATAGAGAGACAGTGTTATAAATATTTTTGTTATGCTGGTTAATCTAGTGATAAAAAAAGGAATTTTTATTACGTCCACATAATGTACCTTAAAATATTTACTTCCCTTAATTTTTAGCAATTTTTTTAACTATGTCAACCAAAGGGGATATTTAGTTGGAATGGACTTGATGTTTTATCGTGTCTCCCTTAGTGGATTTTCATGATGATATGTTTTGTTCCTTTTTCTATTTCATGAGTGTTAAACATTTCCTGTATCACAGAAAGTTAATGTCAAGGGAATAGAGAGTATAATTTTTCCCAAGGATCCCTTGGTGGGTTATTAACATAGAGAGCATTGTACATATTTTAATTGGTAGTTTAAGGTTTTCATTTCAGAACAATAAGGTTCTATAGTTTAGGGTCTTCTATCTTAGTCATTGTTTTTCTATAGATTATGAAATACGGGTATTAAAGGGGGGTTTGGACACCCACATAATTTCTGTGATTTTCTACAATGAATATTCATGAATATTTAGACATTATATTTTTTGTTTTATATTATAAGAATTAATGTTCATGAAGGGTTATAAAACCACAAATTATTATTGAAATTTTCAATGATAAATATTAATACTGGGTTTTGAACACTACATCCATTCTTTAATGGTTATTTTTAGATAGTGACATAATGTTACATATTTCAAAACTACCTGAATAGTTGTAATATGATTTTTATAAATCATTACCCCAATGACTTTGAATGGGGGATGATGATATGGGTCATAAATTATAGGGATGATCTCAAAACACAATGAGGTGTTTATTTGTTCTATGATTTTTCTAGAGATCAAAATGATTGGAGATCCTTTCTTGCAATACACAAAATCCTATAGTTGACATGTCAATGGACATTATGAGTGATCCAATATAAGATTACTTGCATCATCAAAATTGGGTCCCACATCCTTTGCAATGGGTGTGGAATATATGTGAAGATTCATATATATTGATAGGATAGTTGTATATGGATAAAATAGTTATCCATTTATGTATCTCGCACCATTAATTACGTTATTTTAAATTGTTATGGGGCTTAGGAACCACATATTATGGTATGAGTAAATGTGTTTGGGTCAAAAACTGTTTTATGGATGAAATTACACATTCCTACTTGATGAATGGGTACAATACACTGTGATGAAACATCTATTTTGTTGAAGCAAAATGAATATCATTACTGTAGGAATCGTAAATCATTATCTTAGAATATTTGAGTCAACTTAAAATGAAGGATAGTGGTTATAGGTTGTTCATTAATATTGTGTAGATATATATTTAATGTTGATAAAAAAACAAACCTTCAAGTTAATGGGGCCACACTTTTAGGATCAATAAAATACACTAGGAACTAGTTTGCATGCATTTTATATTTACAAGTGAATCGTAGTAGGTTTCCATTGGATTATCTATTCTCGATTACGAATTTTCTATAGATACGAACCAAGAGAAACGAATCATGGATATACCATTTCGGGATTAGTGTATCAACTCAAGGAATTGGTGGCTATCAACATAGAAATCAATGATATGAAGGTGATTTGTGGAAAAATATATAATTATGAAGGGATTGAGAACCCTAAAATTTATTTGTCAACCTATTGAGCATACTATTATGGATAAGGTCATAATAAATCATTTCTAAAAAATATCATGACGATAGGGTTCCAACATGCATGGTTCAACTTTTACTAGGTCCACAATATAAATCCTATGAACATTAAAAAAAATTATACATATTCTTTATCATTATACAAGTATTTTGATATTAATTAATTATTGATATGAGGAATTAATGTTTCTCATACTTCACATTTTATGTTTTCTTCCAGACATTCCTTATAAATCATTCACTAGATGATTATAGTCTCGTGATTTGAATTATTTGAGGCTAATGTTTTTGTTTGTACTACTCTTACCAAAGTTCTTGTAGTTTATGTTCTTAATAAATATGGACCAATTATTAATACATTGTTACTCAATATCGTAATTTGTATTTCCATTTTCATGGCTAATCTAATAACCTTTTGATTATGGGATGGTAATTTCATAAATCAAGTATAAATGTTATTGAATCATAACTGATGGTATGAGATATTCATGGTGAGGATTAAAAATAATTTCCATATTGTGATAAGTTTCATAGTGATGATGTTAGGTCTCACAAGTATCAAAATTCCCTCCTTGAAAGAAAAATACTTATATGGTTTGTAATATGGGGGCTCATATGTAGGATCATGGAATAAAAATGAATAGTCAAACAAATAATCCCTTAATGATGACTGTTCAAATTTAAGGTGCATGTAATATCTGTGGCAATTAAAACAATTATATAATAAATCGTCATTTATGGATTTAGGTCATCAAAAATATGATAGATGAACCCCCCAAACATTTTCCCACTAACATCAATATCTTATGGTCATTTGATAAGTGGTGATGATGGATAATGGTATACAATGTATGAAATCATGTTGTGGGGATGCACCTAACATGTACATTAACATCATGATAGTAGGATGTAGTTATTTTATTATTTAATTCCTTGTGTCAAGAACATTTCATTTAAATTTTACATCATTTGTTAAGGGTGTGGGAACTAATATGAAATTATTAAATACATCCTATAAAACATCTTATTTGGTCAGTGAGTTTTAATGTGTGAGTCATTATATGTCCTTTCATAGGATTACATGATCGTAATAATATGTTGGGGTAACCTTCTTAAGGACCTGATTGATGCTCAATCTTTCCATACATAGATCTGATTTATACAAAAGAAAAGTTTGACTATTTGACTAGGTCATCCTCAAATTGATTATGATACTATTAGGTTGACCAAGGAATATGGGTATTTTATATTTCTATGGTTGGGTTTCCCTGGGTTTCCCTATTTATTTTTTAAGGTCTGGAATCCTGCCATAATATTCATTGGCATATGGATCATTGCTAGAATCAAACTCAAATATAGAAAGGGGAAATTTTCATTATTACATACACAATATTATTGAGACTTCATTTTCATGGATATTACTCTTCTTTAGGAATAGATAATTAATCCCAAACATAACATAGATCCATCAAAGAAGTGATGTATATTGTCAACAGTTCAAACACTTAGGTATGAGGGTATATTCTATTTTTAAAAAATTTATGGATGGGCTCGAGGGTTGAAAAATTTATTGTCTCTATGTATCATATAGGGATATGAATAAACCGCATATATTTCTAGATAAAAAAACACCCCCACTGAATATATATAAATCAAATTATGTTGAATTTGCATTCTGTGTTGAGAAAAGGTTCCTAGATGAGAGAACCCATGTTCAAATCAACTGTTTAGACCTAGAACATACATAATTATGGGGTTTTATTATTATTATTATTGTGTATGGGAATAATATTAAGTTTCCCAGGAATCACCTTGTATCGTATGATATTATGTATCAAGAAAAACATATTTTTCTTATAGACTCCACACATAGATCTTTCCCAAATGCAGAGATGGTGAATTTTCATTATCTTTATTTAATATGCCTTCATATCATAGTTTGTTAATAATTCCTCTTCATATATTGAGCTCATATATAGGTAAATGGTATTTCCACATACTATATTGGAATGGAGGTGAAACTCTCGTACATAAAACAAGTTTATCGATATATCGAACATGATATGTGTAGTTTGTGACATTGTCTAATGGAATATATTTTATGTATTTGAACATCATTTTTTCAGGACCTAATGCTCCGGGGAATTACTAACTCTAGGAATTTTAGTCTCCACATGAGTTTAAAACCTAAAAATTAAATGGTTTAAGGATGTGATGTTTATATCGTGCTTCAAACAATTATATGATGCATACAAAGGTAAAATATAGGGAATCATAATCTTATTTAATAGTTAGTTATGGGAAGTGTAAATCATGACCCAATAATATCATAGTCAACTAGATATTGCAAACAATGGGTATAAGATGACGATGAAGAATAGTAGAAACCTATATTCCCAATAGTCGGGACAATAGCTATTTGATTTAAGGGTGTCTATCATCTAGGAGAAGACATATACTAATAAGAAGCTCTGAGGAATTGTTTTATTCAAAAAAAATACAAGTGGGGTGCTTCCAGATCTACCAATCACTTTTACCATTTTTTTAACAGGTGGACTCCTATTTATGTGTTCTCAATGTCTATGGGGCTCCATGAGAAGTATATAAAATTGCTATAAATTGGTTTTATTTACATAGATATCAAGAATATTAATTTACTTCATGAATAATGTAACAATAAATAAATTTTTCGAACACCCAAATGGCTACACCTTGGTGTATTAAACACATTTTTTAGGTCGAAGGAATAAAATATGAAATTTTTTAGTATACAATCATCAGGGGAATGACTAATTTACCATCAATACATCATTTCATGCATATTAATGTAATTTTAATTATATTTGATTATATGGAATTTAGTGTTTAAAAACTAAGCTTATTCTTGATATCATTCTTGACATCACATACTAAGATTAAATAGACCATGAAATAATAATATTTTAATAATGACTGTTATCCACTAGATGTTAAATTAGTGTGTATGAATGAGATTAATTTGTTTATGATATATATATATATCCTATTATATATATATTTCCCGATAAACCATTTGAAATAATTACTCAACTTATAGTAATGTCATTTATACATCAAAAATATGTTTTCTTCAAAATGATTTTTATTACAATTTGTTATATAATATTATAATTAATTTATATTAAATATGTAAAAAATATTCTAAAAAATTAAATTCAATTTAAAAATCACCATATAAAAATTATCTTAGGATATAATTTTGTGATTTTTAGGGAAAAATATATTTTCAGGGAATAATGAATAATATAGATTTTTATAAAACTGTCATTTCATTTCAATAAATTATTCAATTTAAAAGTCCCATTTTTTATTTTTATTTTATATAAAATAATAATTAATTATTAAAATTAAATATATAAATTTTAATTTTAATAATATTTATACTGGGTTTCAGTATTTAATTTATTTTTGGGTTCAGAAACATGATTTTTTTAATAACCGTTTTAAAGTGCAGAATATTTATCCATTTTAATTAATTTATTCGAAACATACTAAGAAATGATTTAAATTAAATTTATAGGTTATATAATGCGAAATTAAAATTTTAATTAATATAGTGATTACCAAAAATCATAGAGTTATTATAATCCATCTTTTGTTAAGAAAATACACCTCTGGAAAAAACTTCTCTTTCGTTGCGTATTTGAGTTTAATTTCAGAAAAATATATAAATTTTGTTTGTAGAATTTGTTAAATAGGATTCCAAATTTGTAATGAAAATAATTTATATTATATTATAGGTTATTATATATTTTTTTCATAATTCATAGTTAAACAAGTGAGATAATTTAACTATGATTAAGGTGAAAGTGGGCTTACCATGGGTAAAACTAAAACAATAATGATTTAACTGAGCTAAAATCATTTCTAAATTCAACTTTATCACCATATATCAACCTTATTTAATTAAAATATCTATTATTATCCATTAATATACATTTAATGATTTAAAAACAAGGGTACATTTTTTTCATTTCAATAATTACAAATGTTCCACTCACCGAACCTATAAAAGGACACTGACACTTCTACGCACTCCACGCCTTAAAAGACATTTTAATTAGACAATACCTTAAAAAATTCCTTAAATACTTCCCTAATAATGAAATATATACCATATTTTGATCAGATATCTATATTAGGAATACTTTCGCGCCATCCTAATGTTCATGTTCGAAGAAGAGGTATTGTGGTCAAACTGGTGTTTTTTATATCATCTTCCTACTCCTATAAATATTCATGAATTATGATTATATAATAAAACTATTATCTCCCATATAGTTAAATTTTATTATTTTATATTAAAAAACTAAATCCATATCCAATACCATCAAATGTGAAATAAAACTAACATTGATGTGTACAGTGGACTACCATATCATCAACTAATGTAAATTATTTTTCATCCTAGCCTCTCTTCGCAAGATATAATGATGTATTTAAAGTATATAAATTTTACCTATAACATAATCCTAATTTCATATAAATGATATCACAAATAACATATTAATTTAAATTATATTGGGGTATGGTAATGCCACTCATTTTTATGACGAACTACTATCATATAAAGTGATGTGATTCATTTTTCACTAACTCTTTACATTAAAGGAGATAATATTAAGTTTAATGAATATATGTAATATATATGAAATAAATATGAAATTAATTAAATATTTATCATTATTGAATAATAATATATCATATTATTTCTTACAATGAAATTGATAAATTCTTTTGTGTATACGTGTGGATTACCACCTCAACAAAGAAAAGTGATTCTTTTTTCATCACCAATTGATTTGGATGATATATATAAATACATCAATATATATAATATTTTCTTTTATATATTATTATAATTATTGAATTAAAAAATAATATTTACCTTCTTTCTATAATGATAGTTGAAAAGTAGAAACATTTCTCATCCATACATATGCCCTACCAGCTCTATGATTGTAATGTTGTTAATTTTTCATAACCAAAAATCATGAATGATTTTAAATTTTAAATTTAGGTATAAAAATGATAATTATTCCCCAAATATTATTCTATATACATTTCAATAATAACATATTTGACCATACTGAACCTACTGAAGTCATTTTGGATATTTAATCTAAATATTATAAAAAAAATCGATGTAAAATATAATAATTATGTAATTGTATATAGAATAGTAATATGTGTAAAAAAGGATTAATAAAATATAAAAATATTCTAATTAAATTGATCAATTAAAATAATTTTATTATTTTATAAAATAAATAACTTAGATGTTGAATCAATATCAATGTAATTGTTTGTTTTACTTAAAACCTTATTTTAAAAAGAATAAATGGTTTATTATATATATATTTTCACTATTCTTATAAATAATTATGGAAAATTAAAATTAAAATTTTTATTTATGATAGAGTAACTTTATTTCTATATTTTAAAATCTTTATAATTATAATTAGATATATATTTTTGATGTTTTACATAAGGGACTCTTTAACTAAAACCCAAATTTTAAATGTTTTAATGACTTATTTTATAAATAATTATCATATATGTCCATTTTCTATATATCATTTCATAGTTGTTTTAATATGGATATAAATTGATTTTAATAAAAAAAAATTAGCCACTTTTAACATTAATTATATTTTTTAAATTCTGAATCTTTTTACAGAATTTTTTTCTTTCTATAAAAAATCCTAAAGGAATGTCTTATTTGTTGGTATATAATGATAAATATTTTTATCAATCTCATAACCATTATTTGAATTTTGGTTTCCCTTAAAATATTTTATTTTTTATTTAGATAAAACCCAAATTTATCTTTTTCTAGGTAATCTTTTTTGAAAATGAGATTTAAAAAAATATTTTAATATCCAAATGATTATTTTTATACGAGTTTAAAAGTGTCTTTAATGGGTTTTATGATTAAAATATGAAATAATAGATTGTTTTATGCATGATATTGTTATTATAAAATATTTTTGTCATGTTTTTCCCAATTATATTTCATGGGTGAGCATGATAGATCTCATACGAGGGGTGTCCACGGATAGCACTCCAATGCATTGGGTAATGATTTTTTCTCCAAAGAATTATTTTGGATACATATTATATTGGTATACAATTTTTCAAGGTTTTTGTAGGGGTTATGTTGGAGTTATATCCCAATGATATCCCAAGGAAGATACATTACTTTTCCATGAATTCTAAATAGTTTTCATGGAAATAATTTTTTTAAATGATTGATAAATAAAATTTTAAAAAATATGACTCCCTTTATGTGTATAGTAGTATGTTTTTAATATAAAAAATTCATGGATTTTCATATTATTTACCAGAAAAAAATATTTATTCTTTTTATATCCCTTGCGTAGCTCTTTTTTACATCCTGTTTTTTAATTTTTTTTCATAGGGATTAATAATTGGTAAGGGAAAGGATGATGTCATGTTGAAATATTGGATGATTTTTTATGAAATTAAATATTTATTTATTTTAAATGTTTTACATTTTTGGAAAATTGATACTAATCAAGAGTGTTCCCTCTTTAATATATGGTTTAGTTATATATCTATTAAAACTAAATTCACTAAAAATCTATACCTAAAATGTATATGGGAGAAAATGAATTCTAGTCAAATGATAGGAGAATATGTAAAGTTTATATGTAGGTCTGTATAGTTGGTAGTAGAGAATATTATTTATTAAAATTAGAGGTTAGGATGTTATTTGATCTTAAATTATGAATCCCCTATAACCAAAAAGTTAGTATGTAAAGATGAATTATTGTTATTTTGGATAAATATATAGAGTTTAGTATAGTATGGTACAGTAAATTATATTTTATTATTTATCCTCCACACAAGGTAGTTTATTTGATATTCTCACACTAATGTTTTTATAAAATGTGTAGATCTAATAGTAACCACTTTAATAGCCAATGAAAATTTAATGGTTTTCATTTTCAGAATGAGTAACTGAATGGAATGGGAGCTATATTGTAAACTCATGTAGATATTCTTATAAATATTTCATGATTTATTTTTCAAAACATAGTCCTATATGGGTTTTCTAAAACAAAAAAAAAAGAAAAATGAAATTTCATGTAATTTCATGTGATAAAGATCATAATGGTAATAAATTTCAATAACTTATGAGTCAATAATGTTGAATATCTCCATGAAAAATTTGATAAGATGAATTGAAGTTATTTTTTATTGTTAAACGTGAGTATGTAAATAATATTAAATGGAAAAAATATGTATTCAGATAATTTCATAAAGGTTCATATAATTCATTACATGAAATATTTAAATACTATATCATATATATATTGATAATTATCCATTTAATATCATTTTTATTTAAAAAACACGGGTACACTTTTTTGTTGTCAAAAATTAAAAATGTGACACTCACGTCCCTTTATAATGGGTCACCCACACTTCTCTCCTCTTCAAACATTAAATACCATATGTTTCAGCCAATACATACCAAAACACATTCCTTTATTCCCTACGTAGAATAAAAAACATTATTTTTATCAAAAATCCATCATAATATTCCTTTTGGTTCTAGCCTAAGGTGGTTGTTTGAAGAATAGGTTGGGTCCTTAAACATGATTTTTTATATTATTTTCCCTTCCAAATCCATCTTATATTATTAAATTATGATTATATAATAAAAATATTTTATCTCATATATATATATATATATATTATCTTAATTTAATAACCTATATCCCAGACATCTTTCATCAAATTTGAAATGAAACCTTCATTTTTCATTACGAAAGTCTAGCCCTAGTTAATATATGTAGTTTGTTTTTAACCAAGACCTCTCACATATTATTACAATAGTGGAATAATATATATATATATATATATGATATTTTAAACATAATTATAATTCTATAATTATTATATCATATCTAACATATTTCATTTCATTCTGTGGGGGATATGATAACATCTCTCCTTTGTACGGTGGACAGTCTACTCGTGAAGCGAATGTATTAATTTTTCAATAAGACTTTACATGTATGGTAATGAGGATATTTCTAATGAATATATTTGATATAAATGAATGAATTATTATATTAATTTCATATTTATATTTATTTTTTATATAAAATATCTTTTTCTTTTCTTACAATAAAAATGATAATGTTGCTCTTTTGTACTTGTAGACATCGCCTCTATAAAATGATGTGATTATTTCTTGAAAACCAAATGCCATTGATGATATCTATATATATGAGTATTTAAATGAATAATATTTTATTTTTATATTATAATAAATTTTGAAATTTTATTTAATACTTATCTTCTTTTCATTATGATCGTTATAAAATGGTAACGATAGTCATGAGTACGTACGATCTACCATCTCCATGACTATAACATAGTTCATTTTATATAAGAAACATTAATGATTGGTTTTGAATGTATAATATATGTATAAAAATAATAATTATTTCAAAAACATTTTTTTGGAGATTTTCAAAGAATGTCCACTTTGGCCATACTAATCCTACTGAAATAATTTTTCACATATAATCTAAATATCATTAAAACGTTTTATGTAAGCATAATTAATTAAGTAATTGAATAATATAATATAACAAGTGAAATAATCGGAAAAATAAACATGAAAATTGTTAGTAAATTTTAAATATTTAACTTAAGTTTTTTTCAATATTATCAAGAATATAATTTACGAATCATAACCAAATAAAGTGAACATTTTACTTCAGACCATATTTTTTCAAAAGAATTAATGATTTAATTTCTAAATATTTTTCCATATATTATTTTCTTTTTTCTATAAAAGTATAATTTATGTTTAAAAGGAGGATAAATTTCATTTTACCATATTTTACTATCTTTAAAATGTTTTAGAACAAAATAAGGGATTGTTTAATGGTTATATGTTAGGGAATATTTGACTAAAAACCCTATTTTATATGAAAAAATGTTTTAATTTGTAAATATTTTCCTTACATGACCATATTTATTGAATATTTTGATAGATATTTTATATGGAAATAATTTTATTTTAATATTTTTTTCCTTTTTTTAATTTCAATAATTAATATTCAAAAATGAATCTTTTTACAAAATTTTTTAGTTTCTTTTAAAAAAAGAATGTTCCATTTTAATTTATATAGATAAAATGATTTTTCTCAATGTCATTTCAATTATTTTATATTTATATTCCTACATTGGAAATCATTATTTATTAAATGAAAATGTCTCACTTCCTTTATATCGTAATCATGGTATTGCAAATTGTTTTTTAAAAGGAAATGATATTGTGATATCTAAAATAATATGAATATGGGATTAAAAGGTGTTTCCAAGGATTTATGATAAAAACTTCCATGATTACTTTTTTTTGGTAATAATATGGACATTTTCACATTTATTATGATGTGTTGAACACTATTTTCGATCTTGGGAGAGCTAGATAAAGATTATAATAAGGGTTCTTATAAATAGCACTCCCATGAATTTGGTAATGATATTTTTCTCCACATAATTATATTTTAATTTGATCGTATGGTTATTATAATTTTTATGGGTACATGAAAGGGTTCTATGGGGTTGATTTTCCAAGGACACTATATTAGATTTTGATGATTTCTTTTGAGTTTTCATGGATATAATTTATTTTCAAAATTTTATGATATTTTATCTTTTAAGAAAAAAAATATCATTCATGTTCTAGGTGAAAAGATATATTTTTAGAAAAAAAATTGTTTTTCAAGTATTTTTATGTTACTCACAATACTAATAGATTTCTTAATTTTTTGTAACTTTCTGATCTTTTATGATTCTTACCACATTATAAATTATTTTCATATGTTTTAATGATTAGTAATAGAAAATATGAACTGAATTTGAAAGATTTCAATATTTTTCTTGGTAAGAAATCATCTCTTACTTTAAATTTTCACATTATGAAAAAATGTATACTAATCCAAAGTCTCCAATTTATAATATATGGTTATGTTATGTATGATTTGTGATATAATTATATAAAACTATGATTCAAAAATATCTATAAAAATAAACTTGAGTAATAGTTTAATGTAACTTAAATATGTAATGATTATGGTTGGTCCCGTAAAGTTGTTGATGTGCAATTAAATGATATGTGACTCGAATGTGGTTTTCATGTAGTTTGAAATCATGTGAATATGAAATGGTTCCCTATATAGTCATTAGATTGACATTGATCCCACTAGTCAAATTTAACATTTATGTTCCCTAATCTCATAAGATAAAAGTTCAATGTGAGAAACAACAAAACAAATGGGTAGCCATTTTTGATGTACAACATTGCATAAGAATAAATATTTGGGGGTAGCCACATTTCTATTTGAGATTGAACCTACAAATAATTTGATTATCATTCGTTAACATGGTTTTAAGAGATGATAATGCAGTTCTAGGCCTAAAATAGATGACTATGGCATCACTATGTATCATGCAATGATGGGAATCAAGAAAAACTTCTTTCATAGAACGAAAACTCCCTATGTTTTTTAACACATATGTGGTGACCTGATTTTTTTTTCTTTTATTTTGTGACTAGACGTAGGATTCTAGATCTGGGTATCATGACATATCATATGGTAACATGATTAAATAAGCACGGCATTCTAATAAATGTGTTGTAAAGTTAGAATTTTTTCTCCACAAACATATATATAAAGGCATAAATCATTAAGAGATTATTTATCCCTCATGGATGTTGGAAAATTGGCCAGATATATCATGTATTTATATATATCATAAATCATCATTTGATTTTTGGTGGTATTGAAAACAATACATTAGATAATAACTTTTGTTATTATGGATTATTTTTCTCCCCATCCAAAATATCTACTAGGAACAAGTTTCTAGGATTTGTGTTATTCATCCATAAATCCTAGAGGTGTCCCTTAACATCATGCAGTTCATATTAATATGTTTCTCATAGAGAGAATTGAGGGATTGTGGGCTCATATTTAATGAAATTAAAAGAGAATAAACTCTCAAAGTACCTAGTGATTTTGGTATGAAAATGATACATTATTTTTTCATAGTGGAAAAGGTTGCATCCAAAGGGATTTTGAAATTTAAGGAAGTTGTTATTTTATTGGATAGACATACCTCTAAATGAAATGGTGTAATAATGAGGTGATATAAACATTCTATGATATTTGGTATGATGTACACATAGGTAACATAGAGGGTCCCGGAATCTACTATAATAGTTTGATTAAGGGAATTATAAATCACAAACCATGAATATCTTAGTCAATGGGAGATGGGGGATGGTGGGTATAAGATATCCATTAATAATGGTAGGAATGTATACCATATGAATTTAGGATAATAGCTCCAGGATATAAGGTGGACTCTCTTCTAGCGATAAAGCATCCACTAGGCACAATATTTTTGGAAATATGTTATTCAATAATGAATCCATGTGGGGTCCCAACTATTTAGCGAGTCCATGTTATAAATCTTTTATAGGCTAGAACAAATAGTATGTTGAACCAAGGTCCATAGGATTCAAAGTGATGTGTCTGAACTTGATTAATTTGATTTTATGAACTCTGATATCTACAATATTATGTTGTTTCATGGAAAATTCTATATCCAAGAAGGTTTCAAAAACAATAAAGGCTATTTAAATATGTATTGATAAAATAATTTAAGAAAAGGGATAAAACATTAAATTATTCAGTAAATTTTCATCTAGGGTATTATTTGTTTACTATGAAGACATCATTTCATTGCATTTCACACCATGTATCAAGGATGGAGTTATCATTCAATTTGATATCATGAGACTATGATATGTTTGACATGCGGTTTGAATCCTTATGAAATGGATGTGGATCACTCTCTTGAGGTAAGATGCACCTCGTCTATGATAGAAAAAAGTGTATTTCAAGGCTTTATAATATCAGATGATTCATTCTCATCTTGAGAAGCAAGGTAAAACTTGTTAGTCGATTGATATGTTTTAGAGTTCATAACATAGAATATGTGCGGGTATCCACATTTTAATAAGAGTGTGAATTCCCACTCATTTTTTTCTCATTGAAGAATATTGTTTGTGGTGATGGGATCTTTTGGTCGAGAATGAAATAATGGATCCATACATTAATACACATATGTTTTGTTAGGAATAAATATATAAATAATTCATAGAAATAAAATAACTTGTGAAGGTCCCACCCACATGAAAGGGAAGAGTCATTTTCTATTGCTTCATAAATGGGCCCCAGACCGGAGACCTCATTTTAACTATATTTATTATGGTAATAGGTGTATATCGATGCATATTGTTATAGATATAAGAAATATCAATGCAGGTGTAACCCAAACATAGGGAGGGTTATTTCTATTTTAAACATTGTTGTTTGTTAATAGATCTGATTCCCAGGAATCACTATGAATCCAATGAAATTATAAATCAAGATACACATAGTTATAATATTAAACATCCTTATTCAGGAAAGTCCTATATTTGGGGAGGGGTAATTTTCACTTTATATTATGGATAGACCTAGGATTGGAGACTTGAGTGACATTTTTTAATTTTTTTAAAATGATTCTACCCACATGTCGTTATTGAAAATAAAAGTCCCTACATAGATTTAGTTCATGCATAGGGAACAAGGTAATTATTATACTCTTGAAAATGATGTCTGATTTCCAATTACTTCTACAGGGATCCTGATTTCACATGCGGGAGAATTCAGGGAAAGTCCTAGGAAAATGGAATTCATTCAATAATACATATCTCAGAGGAATGAGAATTATGTCACACATTGTTAATATTATAATATACCTTGATGAGGTCTAACCCATATAAAGGGTAGGGGAATTTGATGGTTGATTCATGTCATGGACCAATACTATAAATTCAAGAATCGTAAAATATCTGGTGGTAATAACAATAAAACCATATGTATTTCACTTATTAAAACATTACTTAAGTATGTCTAACCCATAAATCTGGAGGGGGAGTAATTTTTTTTCACATTTCATTCAGTCATAATATATCTGATCTATAAATCACTATAAATCCCATTGTAAAAGGAATCGATCCAAAAAAAATTCATAGATGGAACGTTATCATATTATGAAATGACCCATATGTAGTGATGAGGTGAATATTTTCATTTATATTTTGTCTATAACTAGGATCTATGATTCTGGTTTCGTTGTACATCATGTGGTAACATTAATCAAGCCACATGATGTTCTTATATATAAACCCCTTTGATAATTTGGATCTCACATAGGGAAGGGGGAAATATTTTTTACTTCTATATTGATCTATCTCATGTATAAGAAGAGTATGTATATCCCACATGTCAATAAAAGTCACCCAATTTAACATCATTAACTAGGTTGTCCTTCACATAGTTTTAATGTCATTTTGTAAAAAAATCCATTATTTATTTTAGTGTCATTAAACAATGATATATAATTCTTTTCAATTTATATTTTTCCCTCCAGAACTACGATTTCATTATCTAATCAATGTGATTTTATTCTTTAGAATACTCATATTGATGGGATCATATTGAGTTCCCAATTCATAATGGCTAATGGGATAGCTTTGTTGGAATTGATGTTATTTTTAATGTACAACCCTTGTCACATAGGATCTAGATTTGTAGGATTCGTCCATAGTATAATATGCATTTTTAAGACTAGTACCAATTATCTATAGAGGAAGGAGTATAGGAAGAACATTTTTTCGTAACTTATTGCAATCTAAATCTGATGATTTTCTATGTTTCGAATCAGACAAAATATTTTCTCATTAAGTTTCTGTAACTCCTCTAGTCACTATTATGATTATTTGTAATATGAGAGTTGTCCAAAAATTAAATATTCAAAGTGGTGGTAATTGAACATTTATGGGTAAACTACTTCTATTATATAAAAAATATAATATTGTCTCTCCTGTGTAGAACTGCGTGTGGTGGTTTGTAAGGCCCATAAAGCATTCAAGAGCATGCCCAACCATGATATCTTAACTTTTTCCACCATTTTCTGTAGTATATTTGATAGATACATATTTAGTACCTCCATGTTTCCATTTTCTACTATATGATAGTATGAAAAATAGTTGGACATGATGTTTTACTCTTGATAAAGCCACTTCAATATAGATTAACCAAAATTTGGGCAATTTTCCATCATTGTTATTTGAGGTACATCGAATATAGGGATAATATTAGCCATTTGATGTTGATGATATTATTTTTCCTTATATCTCTGAGGCGTATGGTGTAAATCCACTAGGAATATAAGTTGATAGCAGTAAGGCTATACATAAAATACTATTTTTTGGCTGGAGGATATGGCCCCACAAAAACCATTCAACATACAGAAAACGGCTTGGAATATTAGTATATGTGAACAAAAATTATGGGTCATCAGATGGGGTTTTTATGAAATGGAAATGTGAATATCCTCCTAGTAAATTCTATATATTCATACATTATTGTTTTTCAATATTGATCAAGAATTAAAATTTTATGGTTGATCATAGTTCCAGATTGGTGAGTGCCACATAAGACTACTTGAACTGATGTCACGATGGTTGGATTCTCCCCTAATAAAATGTATATATCAAAAAAACCGTTAAATCCTCAATTAAACAGGGATTTCTTATCATTTCTCATGTCACATAGAGAGAATTTCGTTTCTCAACATCGATTATATTCATTTTTCTTAATCAGAAAGAAGGGAACAATTTTAGAGGTAATATATTATGGGATACATTAATCCAAGGATGGATATCAGATCCTCATTATACTATTATTAACTAAAATGGTAAAATTTAAACACATGAAAAAATATTATCAGTGAAATCACTCTTTTGTGTGGGATATAGAATACTTTAAAATCTCTATTAGGATCACCATGGACTATAGATACATTAGCTTGTCAATAAACCCTAGCATTCTATGATCAAGGTATTTGGTACAACATTGGTTCAAAAGGTAATTCTATTATTACAACACATAGATAAATGATTATGGGGGAGAAATTTTTATTGTTAATGGTATAATCTTCATTGAACTATTTTATTAGTAGCTCTGAGTCCCCTTTGAATTCCAGGTAGTCCATCTCTAGATGATGGTATAGCTCCAAGACTGTGATGAGCATTTGTATTCTACCTAATTATTAGTGTAGCATTAATATATTGAGGAATGATGAAAATTTTCCGTTTAAATGAATAATAATATCCCAAAACCAGCCTCATAGAGTGCCAGGTTTTCTATTTTATTTACTATTGGACTTCAATAGGCACTAAAAAAATATTTCCCATACTTAGAGACTGTAAAGATAAAAGAAAAATTGTTTTTTCGATTTTTATATCTAAAAAAATACATTCCATGTAATGATTCGATTCCAATAAATCATTTAGTTCATGCCCATTAAATACCTTCTTTAACATGAATTGAATTTCATATTGTTTCATAATAATCATACATCAGTCGAAGCCACAAATATCATATGGAGTTCAATAATATACATTATTGGGCCGATAAGAGAGATGTGGGAGAACTCATGGTAATTTATGTAACATGTAAAAATTTTCAGTATGAAGAAGGGAGTGAGGTAGTTCTACTTGATATCAGAGTATCATGTCTCAAAATCTAGAATTGAATTGCTAATATCATATATATTTTTTTCCCAAATAATTTTTTTGTGTGTGGACACCGAGTGATTGTTCCATGGTTTCCATGTATAAGATAACTGGTATGCACCCCCAAGTTTCTTATACATGGATATTTTTTCTTTTTAGATGAACATTCATTACCTTACATAAAAACACACCTAAGAAACATAATATATTA
Source organism: Viscum album (assembly GCA_963277665.1). NCBI lineage: Eukaryota > Viridiplantae > Streptophyta > Magnoliopsida > Santalales > Viscaceae > Viscum > Viscum album. The sequence continues at coordinate 1,736,445,306 of OY728135.1, read as the reverse complement.
GTTCTCTTGGAAACTAGGATCAAAATAATATTAATTCATGAAATATATTTACTTTATCCCATAAATATCTACCCCTTTAGTACTCATACATAAAAACATTTTTCATAACAATGGGAATAAACACATAATAATGGGTGATCTCATATTCCTAGAAGGATTGACATGAAATATGTAAGTATAACATTAAAATAATTGTATAATAACATGAGAATAACATTATAAAACCATACCCTACAAATCAAACTTCATAATCCCCAGATGTGGAATAGATATTGGAATTTCATAACACATGAATAATAAGGAAATAAATGGACATGAGAGATAAGAGAACTAAAATATAATGATACATGTAATTTTTTCAAAAATCTAAACATGGTTAATCATATTCAAGTGTATTTAAAATTTCATTAAAAACTAGTTAGGCTTGGGATAACCACTGGTGTACCAACTTGATGCTTGGGATGACCTCTAATGTTGCCTATGTTTTAGGCCTCGGATAATCTCTCATATAACATATTTTTTTGTAATAGAATATCCTTCTATGTACACTCTTGTATTATTCGTGGGATAACCTCCCTTGTACACTATTTTTAAGGATTTGTTTAACCTCCCTTGTACCCTTTTACCTAATATAACATTAATCATTAACAAATTCATTAGAGGGAGATTTATGTCCCTACCACCACATAATCTATATATTTATGTGAAAAAATTTTAGAGAACATTCATAATTTCAGAACCCCGGAAATGAATTGGGATTCATAATTGATTTCATCATTTCATAACCCAAGAAAAAAATGGGGTTCATTAACAGTTCGCATCATAAACATTGTAGATAAAGAAAAGTAATTGTATCTTTGGTTTATATCCCTAGTAAAGAATATATTGCATCACGGTATGTTATCATGTATGGAAAAATATATTTAAATAAAACTAACATGGAATAACTTTTATGGAAGATTAAATTTATTATAATATATATTTATAAAATATGAAACCTTTTTTTATTCTTGTTATTTAAATGTAAACATGAAAACATATAAACAATGTTTAAAAAAATTTAAGACATTTATTAAATAAAATATGAATTATAAATAAAAAAATATTTGTAATACGTAAAATATTTTGACAATCATTTCCTTCAAAATAAACCCTAAAAAAATTTTCAATTAAGATTGTATGAAAAAAACTATTATAATTATGGGAAATTTCATTCATGTATTATACAAAGATTCCATCAACATTTTTTGTAAAATAAAAATGGACATTGTTTTTTACAACAATGTGGAGATTCCATTAAAAAATGTAAAAATTCACAAATAGGAAACAATTTCATAAAGGTCATTAAAAATTACTAAATAAAAATTATTAATTATTTTTTAAAAAAATATTTTTGGACGAAAAATGGATTCTGATAGAAAATATGATTTTTATTTACAACAATATTTTTGAAATATTGAAAACATAAATAGATGAAAATGAATGTAAAAATCTTATTCTCTAGAAAAAACCATAGGAAAATAAATTTTATTAGTTTCATTAGATATGAACCATAATATTCTACTATCAGAAACATAATCATGAAAAATCATGAGAAATGAAGATATTACAGCATAAAACCATTACAACTTTGGTATTATTGAAATGTAAGACCCATGAAATAATATCAATAAATGAATAATAAAATTTCATTATAATAACAAAAATTATTTATATTATATGTCAATGGGGCTTTCTATAAACCTAGTACAAGAAGATATGTTCATAACATTATTATTTTTCTTAAAGTAGAAAGATTAAGAAAAAAATCCCTTAACGAAATAGAATCATTTTAACTAAAACCCATCAAAATAATGTTCCTAAAATATATGTGTAAATATCATAAACTTCATGAACCAGTTTCATAAAATATGTTCATTGTAATTATACACACCACAAAAAATAACACACATAGTGAATATGGAATGTGTCTCACAGGAAAATAAAATTGAGATGGAAATAACGTAATTTAATTATTCACTTCTTATTGATTTATTTATTCATCCTTTATAATAAATATCATATTATTATACATATTTTAGTGAGACCAAATTGTACATAAAGTCGGTTTTATGGAAATCGCTACTTTTTTTAATATGTCTTGACTGGTTATTTTTTGTCATTAAACATTGATCGCAGTCATATTATATACATATTATTAATTAATACATAATTATATTATTTATTCATTAATTATACTTTTTATACCAATAATGGTAGATTTTTTTTGATCAACGGGTTGTGTTACAATCATGCAGATGATAGGCTATAAGTACGCATGACTAAAGATTCCATTTTCTTCAACAATCAGTATTAAATTGATGTAAGTAATATCATATATTTACATAATTATAATAATACCATAATTATCATATATTTTATTTAAATATTAATTATACATATCATCCAAGTTGTGTGATTATAGAAAAATAGTCAAATCACTTCATGAAGGTGGATGTCCACACATACATGAACTACGATATCATCTTATAGTGAGTGAAAAGTTAATAAATAAAATGATATGTTGTCTATTATGAATTATAAATATAACACTGATATCATAATTATTTAATTTATATGACATATAATTATCATTATTATCTTCCAAGTGAATATTTTCTCAAAAAAAATCATATCTCTTTGTAACATATTAGTTCGTCATACGCACGAGTTATGTAATCGTATCCCATGTGTAATGGAATGTAAGAAGGTTTATATGATATAATTACACTAGATATATAATTATGTTATAATTATTATATGTATACATTTTATTCATCATCATTCCATGTCAGGATATGGGGTAATGGGAAAATGAATAACATCGATTCAAAAGTCAGTAGTCCGCCTAATTGACAAATGATGATTTTGTAACACATTTGATTGAAATTGGTTATAGTTTCAGGTAATTACCATAAATTAAAAACATCATGGTATATTTAACACAATTTTTTAATTATATTACTTTGGTTTAATAATAATTTATTGGGTAGTAAAGGAAATAAAATAATAATGCTTGTTAATGAACGTTACCTATTATTCAGGTAACCTCCTTATGATTGCACCAAGATCCTCACTAGTATAGATTTGTTCAATTAATATGGATTTAATAATGGGATTATGGAAGTTTTTATTTGATTCAAAAAGGTATTTTATTCTATAAAATGGTTTGAAAATGTGAATAAGAGGGGAGTGTGGTGACCTTTTATAAGTAAGTTGAGTAGCACACTTATAGATTGTTAAGGAGAAATAGGTCTACTCACAATTTTAAAATTTCAAAAGCTTAAAAATGGATTAATATAAATACTTATAAATTATATGGTATACATATTTCCCAAAATTATATTTTATAAATTTTTTTAGGTTTTTTATACTTATTTATAGTTTAACCCATGGGAATCCTATTTTTACGTTACCCATGTTTATTATTTTTTCTATATTCAGTATTTATTTTGGTAAAAATTAACTTTACCATATTATATAAGATATATTACTATAATTAAATTTATATAATCCATTTTATGAAATTAAATTCACAAAAGTCATCTTGATTAGAAGAGAATGTCGGTTCTCAAAGAGAGAATGTTAAAATATTTTAATGTTTTTATAACCATTTTCAACATTAAATTAATTAAAATGACATAAATTAGTTATATTTATATATAATTGAACTAATTATACATTAAAAACAATTTATTCAATAAATTTGGTTTATAATTATTTTAAACAGAAATGCAGTTTTCATGAAAATTTCAGTATTTTTCACTATGTATCAAAAAATTATTTTTTTAGAAAATTTTAAAATATTAACAATTATATTATATATAAATGTTCATTAATAGAATGGTTATTATTTTTGAAATAAATTTTTTAATTTTTTTTAATTTTTTAAAATTATATATTTATGGAAAAAGTGATGAAGTAATTATTGGGGAAAATACAGTTTTAGGCATATTTTGGAATTAATCATATCTCTTGTTTGAAAAAAAGTATGAATGTTAATTTTTTGTATTAATATATAATATATATATTATTAAATTTATTCACCGTAATTATTTTTATTATTCCTTAATGTATACATTTTTTCATAAAAATAGTTTTTTCAGAAAAAAAAAGTTCTCTCTTATTTTTAAATAGTTTTTAATTTTATTTTTATATAATTGTTAACAAAATAATAAATTCTATATACATGTTTATACCATAAATTTTCATTATTTAGTTAACCTATTTTTTCCCATACTTCCAATTTCTATGAGATAACTATCATATTAAATATTACTAATTTAGTAGTATGTTTTGTTTAATTTAAAATTAGTGTAGCATGTCCCGCAAGTTACACATTTTTTAGCGCATAATAAAATATATTCATAGTGTTATTTATAACCCAAGATAAACTTTTATTTCCATGTTACATAATCTATACATAATGTTACATGTAATATAATATATTCAAAAAATTAAATTCGTTAAAAAATATATTTCAAATAATATCGGTGTGTTACATTTTTACCACCTAAAATGAATTTTACCCTCTTAATTCATATTAGTCTATAATTTTTTATCATTTTAAAATTTTGTAATATAAAAACCACATTCTAAAATTTTTTAACAAACCAACCTCTTGAAAATTATTATGGGTTGTGGGAAATTCATCTGTGGTAAAATATGTTACGTTTACAAATATTATAACATAGGTGGGATGTGAAAACATAGATATATGAGTAAAAATTAACAACAAAATACTAATAGAGAGTTAGAGTGTACATGGTCAAGATAAGATTAACAACCAAAAATCAGTAAACCAAATAATCGTGAACAAGATAATTAATATCAAATACCATGATAATAATAATAAAACTTTTATTTCATGTTCGTTTGCCTAATTTTTTGAAATTATATAACTATCTAGACTGAGAAAATAAGAAAACATACTTCTTAAATATATTTTTATTCAATATTCAGAACTTCATCCTTTTTTCATTCTGGGTCAGTTTTCACATTATCTCTCATTCTTAGTGATGAATTTTTCATGTCTGGGTAGTGTAATAATAACTGTAAAATAATTATAATTCATTCATTCTATCTCTAGTTAAATAAAGGGTAACACGGTTTATCCAATATGGATAAATATTTTTTTGGAGAACTTGTATGTAAACCTCTAAAACCTTATCCAGTGATAAACATAAACATTTCCATAACCGATTAACCTAATAACCCTGCAATAATTCAATTATTATAAATAAGGTCACTAAATTTCTATGAAAAAAATTAATCCCCTATATATTATAGTTTGGATCTTGACATTCACATACTAAACATGTGAATACCTTGATCATGTATTTTATTGAATCATTGATAAGATGAATTATTATAAACCATTATTGAAAATATACATGATTTATTATTCCATAAATAAAACATAGATAACTGGATATATTTCATAATACTATAAATGATATAAACTCCGTAAATGATAGCATAAACAACATTGTTTAAAATAATTAATCAATTACAAGGTTATCAGTTATATCCAATTAACATTATCCATATCAATCATATATTTCTCCAAAAATAATTATCAAAAAATCAGAATCATATTAATGGTTATTCTTTCATTAATCATGTGTCTTCCATGAATATCACATTTTCATTAAATCATTATTCTATTTTATTAGCACCATTTAACATAATCTTGATAATTCATAACAAAAGTATTATACGAAAAAAAAATCATGATATATTTAATCTTTATTCAATTTCAATATATAAACACTTAAATCACTATATATAATTCTTAAAAAAGTAACTATGAGTCTTCATTTTATTCATTAATACATATTTCATTAAATATGTCATTTTTAGTCTCTTCATCCTCAAATAAAAAAGAAGATTATATGCACATCCCTGCTGAATCTCTAAATAATATTTCCACTTAAGACAACAATATTCATGATTCTCCTATAATCTAAATTTAATACATTCAACATTCAATTATACATTCGGGACACCATTATTCTCATCCAATGTGCTAACTTAATTTTTCATTATTTTTATGTTACTTATGTTTTGTACTTCGTTTCCACACTCAATATATCTTCTCGTCCATCTAAGACATTCCCTTGAGTGATTTTTCTAATATTGTCATCATTAAGAAAAATAAATATTCATTCCCCTATGGTCTTCATTTCTCAAACTGCCAACTAACTCTTAAGTCATATTTATTATTGAATCTAATAATGATTTAATGTGAATGTTGTTAATCATACATCATGATAATTTATTTGTAATAATCACAACATCATTTACCCAATTCATTATCCCTTATTCCTTCTCATCATGAAATTGTTCACCACATTCAATGTTAACCCAGTTCTTCATGATCCCGACAATTCACAAAAACAAAAAACATAGTTTGAGAAATGATAATAGAATTGGGAATCCAAATAATAAGTAAAATATCATTTATTATTTCTAAATCATGAAACCCTAGTTTTAATCATGGACAACATAGGTTTATATTAGATTATTCCAATTAATCATATATTTAAATCATTCATGGTGGTTCATAAATATTTTGTTAATTTTCAAATATTGTATCATAAGATTATCAAACTAGGTGTATAGAAACACTTGTTTTCATATGCGAGGTGATGATAAATTCCATATAAATACTCCCTTTTCTGAATTATTATGACTACAAAAAGCTTTCCCAGTGATAATTCTTACTGTACAATCGATAGAGGATTGTAATTTCGTGGTAAACACTTGCTCTATCATTTACCAATATTTAATTAAATTTTCTTACATGTTGAATCATCCTAGTACTTATCATTTGATAAATCCAAAGACATATACTTATAAATATATATTACGATCACACTAATTTTTTGTCATCCTAGTTTCTAAATGATAACCTAAACTTTCCTTTGATACTAAACATGGTGTGTTAGGCTTATCATATATGTATATTAAATATTTTTAGTGGAATATTCATTACATTGTTCAAATAAAAACCTGGAGACCATACTAGTTACTTTCTTATTAATATTAGTACAAAATATTCTTAACTCATAAATAATCATTAATATCTCAAATAATGATTTTAACCTTTACCACTCTTACATTTACCCATTATTAATATCCTAAGGAGAGGAAACATATGAAAGGGTGAGCTCAGGTTCTTAGTAATGGTAAAGAAGATAGATATATAAGAATAACATGAGAATACGTGTATGAGAACATGAGAAGAACATTTGAAAACAATAAATTGTAAGCCACAGTTCATATTCAATAGTCATGACATAAATATTTGTATTTTATAATACATAAATCATATGTAAATCAAATACATTGGTCGATGAGAGAATATCATTTACATAAGACATGGAATTTTTGAAAAAAATAAACATGGAAAATATTTTGTCAAGGTTGTCTACCAAAAAATTAATAACATGTTAGGATTGGTAAAATTGTGTGTGTGGTCACTTTGGTATTGGGATAACCTTCGGTGTACCCTCTTACTTCTTCCATGGAAAAAACACTTATGTTCCCTCTTATTTCAGACATGGGATAACCTCTCAAAAAAGTATTCTTTATGATTGGGAAAATAAGTTGTGTGCCCTCTTATTTTGGAATTTAGATAACCTCTCATGTACCTCTTGAGATCATATAATATTAATAATAACCCAATGAATTAGTGGGATATATATGTCCCACTAATCACATAATCCATACATTTACCATACAAAAGATCTTAAAAAATTCATTATATCAGATCCCTTGAAAATAAAAGGGTTTAATAAAAAATTTCATCTTATCATAACTCATCCCAGAACAATATATTTCATAAACATATTTTCATCATAAATAATTCATATAAATAATAAAAATGATATCTTTGGTTCATACACCCAAAAAATAATATGTAAAATCAAAATATTACACCTTAGAGAGTAAATTATTTTGAATGATAAGTCATGTGGGACTATTATTGATGAAAATAAATATACATTGGAAATATATTTTTAAAATATAAAACATTTTTTATATAATTTTATTTGTAAATAGTATTAAAAACATAAAAAAATAACCATTAAAAATTCATTTATAATATTTCATCAGTATATTAAACCTTTCATAAAAAATCGCTTTTTAAAATAGATAAAATTTTGAAAATACATTCCTTTTAATGTTCCATTGAGAAATTTTAAAATAATATTCAATTAAAATAATGGTCATAATGGTGAAAATTTTCATTCATACTGTATTGAAATATTCATTTCTCATTTTTGGTAAAATCCAAATTGAAATTATTTTTTAAGTTAAATTAATATTCCTTTAATTTTTTTATAAATAATAAATGGGTAAAAATATCTTCAATAAGTATGTTTTTATAATTGTTTTACAATATTTTTTACGAAATTTTTAGAAAACTTGGTTTTATGATGGAAAACTGTATTTTTACAGAAAAACGATTTTTTCTGAAAAACATTATTCTTCAAATATTTAGTTCATAGAGAGAAGAAAATGAAGTTAAAATTTTAATTCACTATAAATAAAAATTGTATAATAAAACTCATTATTTAATTAAGATATCAATCATATGATACTATAAGTGTAAATATAATCATAAATAATCCCAATAAACGATGATATTGTAATATAGAATATTTACCTCTTTGGTAAAATTGAAATGTATACCTCATGAAGTAATATATTTAATTGAAACATAAAATATCATGAGTTTATATAAATTCATGATGTTACATTTCAAAGGACTTTTATTTACACCTTGTATAAGATGATATGTGTATAACATAATAATATTTCTCAACAAAGGGAAATTGAGACTATAATCCCATACAAATTTTGTAACATTTGAAACATAAAACATAAAAAATATAGATAATAAAATTGATGAATAAATACAAATAAATATAATTTTAATAATATTAATATATATTCATGGTAATTATATTCACCACATAAAAGTAAAACATGGTTAATATAGAATGCATCTCCTTGAAAAATAAATGTGAGAAGGAAATCCATTATAGAAAGTATCTTCATCATTAATAAATAATATAATCTCCAGTATAAAAAATATAATTATATTATTGATATAATATATTACCCAGTATACATATATCAAATATCCTATGATTTACTTTTTTTACTTTTTTACCCATTTATAAACAATTCCATGTTATAGTTAGGTTTTTGGTAACATCTGTGTTGTTTTCTGTATGTGTTTGGATTTTTTATATTTAAAAATATTAACATGATAATGTATACATAATTTGTAGAATAATAATCAGTAATTAATTATCATATTTATACAGAATTTATACTCTTAATACTAGTAACAAAATATGGTTTTCAGAAAAGATGTACATTATGATCATGGGAAATTTAGGTCGTACATACGCATGAGTAACATTTACATTTTTTCAAAAAAAATTATTAAATATAGTTAATTAATATATTATATTTACATAATGATCATAATCTCAAAAATTCCATATTAATTATTTAAGTATACTTTTACATGTCTGTTGAGCAAAGTATTGTTTTCAACAATACATATTATTGTTATTTAAAGGGGGAGATTATTGAAAATTATACTCTATCTCTTTATGATAATTTTGATGCTCACAAATACCCTTAGTCATTTTCTAATGATTTTATTTAGTATTTTTGAGAAGTCTATTAATTTATTTTACTCTTGAAATAATGAGAATTTATTAATTTGCGCAGAATCTGTTTTAGCGCGTTCTAGAAACACTGTTCACATCTTATATAGATGAATATAGCGCGGAATCTGTTTTAGGGTGTTCTGGAATAACTGTTCATACCCTACATTGATAAACATAGTGTAAGGATGAAAATCATGTATACTTTTTGAGATAAGAGAAAATTATGGTTAAACAACAATACGTTTTCAGCAAAGTATGGTAGAAGAACCTTTCGTTAGGAAGGAACCCTACATTTCAGTTATCAGTAATGTATGGAAGGAGAACCGTATGTAAATTTTAAAGGTTACGTTTGTTTCTCAAAAGTATGGTTCATCAACTGTACTTTTATAAACAACCATACGTCCTTGAAAAAGTATGGATCAATTAAAAGTATGGATATTATACCGTACATTTGAATGTTGAAGAAAAAGTAGGGATGATCAACCCTACATTTGTGATCAACCCCTTACGTTGTTAACCTTACGTTTGAAGACTATGTTATTAACCCTACGTTTGGAGTCCACGTCATCAACCGTACGTTTGGCATCAGATCTTTTGGCAGATGGTATTTGTGTACAACGATCAGTAAGCTGATTTCTGGGCGGATTTCAAGCCGGATTTAAAGTCATTTTTAAATTACGACTTTGACTGATTCAAATCCGTTTTATTAATGGATTTTAGATCGAATTAAAAGGATCTTTTTATGCCATGTCTTAAGGGAAGTTACGACTTCTCTGTAAATTCAAATTTTTTAATATCATGAATCAGAAGGTGACTTTTATGGATCTAAATGTGCAGGAGATATGCTTTATTATATATTCTCTCTCTAAAACACCAGAAAAACAGAATGTGATCGATCAATTATTGATAAAGGTTGAAAACAAGGATTGCAACTATTCACAATTAATCTGCTGATTCAACAGAAGTGTAAAATATCTGTTTGTTTAAAAAGAAGGAACTCGATAGGAGATTCACCTGTTCTACATCAAATATCTTTTGTGGATCTACTACTATTGAGGTTGTGAACTATATCTCTATATCTACTACAAGTGGATCAACTTAGAACTGCTTCGTATTGAAGATCAATATTTCTAGAGACTTTGATCCATCTGATGTCAATTCCATTCTATTGCAATTGTGAAGATCAACTGGAAATATCCTTCTAAAATTATTTTTATTCTTGAGTAACCAGCTTCTCATTCAAAACTGTGTAGGTTCGTGTTTGAATAAGAAGGAATTTTTTTTCCTTGGATTGTAAAGGTGTCAACTATGTGTACTCAGTTGTGAATCGGTCTGTGGAAAAGAGGACCAAATAGTGAAAATCACCAAGCTCGTGGAGTAGAGCGTTGGTGAGGTGGACTAGGGGCTTTCTGTTCCCTAAACCACTATACAGCATTGTGTTCTTAATTATATTCTTTTTCCGCTGCATGATCAAATATGAAAAAGTATATAGGACAAAACTCGTTCAAGAGAAGAGTTATTGAAAAATTTCAAAATACACAATTCACCCCCCCTCTTGTGTATAATCTTTAGATTCAGATCCAACAATTGTTATCAGAGGTGGAGCTTCTGATAGAGCCTTATAAATCTAGAAGCATTTAAGGATTATACAACAGAGCAACATGACTGATACAAGAGAAGGGATGTCGATGGTTAGAGCACCATATTTTAATGGAGAAAACTATGGTTGCTGGAAATCGCACATGATCATATATTTGAAAAACCTCGGATTTAGAGTCTATTCGAAGATTCTGACTCCTTATGAAATTCCTAAAAATTAGGAGGCATGGAGTGCTGTTATAGAGGCAGAGTACGATAAGAACTCGAAGGCTATGAATGAAATTATCTACGGTCTAGGACCATATGAATTTAACAGAGTATCTCAGTGCCCGACATCATATGAGATATGGCAAACTATAGCTGTGGCATATGATGGAACAGATAATGTAACGCAAATGAGATATGCAACTGCAAAACTGAAATTTGATACTTTCATAATGATTGAAGGTGAGAGCGTTGCCCAAATGAATGGGATATTGATAGAAATTGTCAATAACATAACTTCTCTAGGAGAACCTTTCAAGTAGGCTGATCAAGCATTAAAAGTTCTGAGAGTACTTCCTACTAGATGGAATGGTATTTTTGCTGCAATCAGAAAATCAACACCTGTCAAAGATCTGACTATGAGATAGCTGATTGGTACACTGATGATGTATGAAGCTGAAATGCAAGATGAAGCTAATGAACATAAAGTGCTTATCAAAAGAGAAGACACTTCTTTAATTGTAACTTCACTACCAAAGAATAGAAAGATGAAGAGCAAAGAAGTCAAAGTTAAATTAGAAAGCTCTGACTCATCCAACTCAGAAGAAGAACTGGCTCAACTAGCCAGAAAATTAAGAAAATTCTACAGCAAGAAAAGAGGCTTCAAAAAATCCTTTAAGGGAGATAATAAGGAAGTGAGATGTTATGAATTCGAAAATATGGGACATATCAGACCAGATTTCCCATAATTTAATGATGCAAAGAAGAATAAATTCTTCAAAAGAAATGACTTTGAGTAGAAAGACAAGAAAACTATGAAAGCCACATGAAGTGTATCTGAAGACTCTAGTAGCTCTTCTGAATCATGCTCAGAGAAAGAAGAAGTCAATCTAAAGGCAAACATGTGTTTCAGGGCAGAAACTGATGAGGTAGCTGGTCACCAAATAATAAAAGATATATGGTACATGGACAGTGGCTGCTCAAGACATATGAGTGGAAACTCATTGAATTATTCTTTACTCACTCAAAAGGATGGAGGACTTGTCACATTTGGGGACAATGCCAAAGGAAAAAATCATTGGCATTGGAACTGTTGGAGATCCAAAAATAGTATCAGTCAACAAAGTAATTTATGTACAAGTACTAAAACACAATCTGATAAGTATCTATCAACTTGGTGATGATGGATATACTGTTGATTTTACTAACAATTGTTGTACTGTTTCTAAAGACAAACTGGTTAAATTTAAAGCACCAGGAACTGAAAATGTCTATACTTTGGATCTAAATTCCTTGTTTAAACAACAAGTAAACTGCTTTACTGCTAAAGTATGTGAATCCTGGATCTTACATAGGAGACTTGGTCATTGCAATGTATATGTTTTACATAAGTTATCTAAGAAACATTTATTTTCTGATTTACCTTATCTCAAAATTGAAAGTGACAGATTTTGTGATGCATGTCAACATGGCAAGCAAAACAAATCATCCTTCAAATCTGTTAATAAGGTTGCTACATCTAAACCTTTAGAATTTGTTCATATGGATTTGTTTGGACCTTCAAGAGTAGCAAGCTTAGCTGGTAAATTATATGTATATGTTTTAGTTGATGACTATTCAAGATTTACATGGATTTTCTTTTTAAAATTTAAAAATGAAGCTTTTACTTTATTTGAATGTTTCTGTAAATCTGTTCAAAATAAAAAAGGTTTCAATATAATTTCATTGATAAGTGATCATGGTGGAGAATTTGAGAATCTGTAATTTAATTCCTTTTTCTCAAATATGGTTATTAAACAGACCTTTTCTGCACCCAGAACACCTCAAGAAAATGGGATTGTAGAAAGTAGAAATAGAACAATCCAAGAAATGGCTAGAACTATGTTAAATGAATATAGCCTACAAATATATATTTCTGGGCAGAATCTGTGAATATAGCTTGTTATATAATTAATAGAGTTTTAATTAGACCTATTTTGAAAAAGACACCCTATGAACTATGGAATAATAGAAAACCTAAGGTAAATTACTTTAATGTTTTTGGATGCAAGGTCTATATCTTAAACACCAAGGATAATCTTGGTAAGTTCGATCCAAAATATGATTAAGGTATTTTCTTAGGATATTCTACTACATCCAAAGATTATAGAGTTTATAATAAGAAGTCAAGGATTGTTGAAGAATCAGTTCATGTGAAATTTTATGAATCTGATCTTTTTGAGAAAAGGACAGAACAAATGGATGAACTTGAATATAATGATAACATGAGACTTGAGAATTTAAAGAATGATTTTGAAAATGATATAAATGAAATTCAGTTTAGTTCAGAGGAACATGATACTGAAGAAACTTTAAATATATTGCCCAGATAGTCTATAACCCTAAAGAATCATCCTTTAGAAACTATAATAAGTAACATAGAAACTGGTGTACAAACTAGAAGAAACTTAGGAAACCTAGTGGAATTATCTGCCTTCTTATCTCAATAAGAACCCAAGACTATAGAAGAAGCTTTAGATGATGAAAGCTAGGTAATAGTAATGCAAGATGAATTAAACCAGTTTAAAATAAATGATGTTTTGGAATTAGTTGAAAGACCTATTAATTATCCTGTAATAGGAACCAAATGGGTCTTTAGAAATAAACAGGATGACCAAGGAACAATAACTAGAAATAAAGAAAGATTAGTAGCTAAATGATATAATCAAGAAGAATGAATAGATTATGATGAGACTTTTGCACCTATATCTAGGTTAGAATCCATTAGAATCCTTTTATCCTATTCATCTTACATGAATTATAAATTATTTCAGATGGATGTTAAATCTGCCTTTTTAAATGGTTATTTAATGGAGGAAGTTTATGTTGAGCAACCTCCTAGTTTTGAAAACTCTCAAAAACGTGATTCTATTTTTAAACATACTAAAGATCTTTATGGACTTAAACAAGCACCAAGACCTTGGTATGAAATATTAAGTTTTTTTCTTTTGGAAAATGATTTTACAGTTGGAATGGCAGACCCAACACTCTATAAGATAACTATGAAAAATAATGTTTTATTGGTTAAAATTTATGTTGATGATGTAATATTTGGATCAAGAAATAAAACTCATTGTCAAGAATTTTCAAAATTAATGAAAGAAGAATTTGAAATGAGTATGATGGGAGAATTAAATTTCTTTTTGGGTCTTCAAATATTTCAAAAAGTTTTTGGAAATGTTTTAAATCAAAGCAAATACATTACTGCTTTACTTGAGAAATTTGGACTTGGGAACAACAAGACATTTACAACTCCTATGTGTACTACTATAAAACTTGATTTGGATGAAACTGGAAAGTCAGTTGATAACAACTTATATAGAGGTATGATTGGTAGTCTTTTATATCTTACTAATAGCAGGCCATATATAATCTATTCAGTATGTCTTTGTGCAAGATTTCAATCAAATCATAAAGAATCCAATCTAACTGTTGTTAAAAGAATTTTTAGATATTTAAAGGGGACTGTTTTTCAATATCTTATTTATCCTAAAACATCTTATTTTAATTTGATTTCATATTCAGATGATGACTTTGGAAGTTATAGATTTGATAGAAAAAATACGTCAGGTACATGTCACTTTTTAGGAAGGTCTTTAGTATCATGGTCTTGTGAGAAACAACATTCAGTTTCCTTGACAACAACTGAGGCAGAATATGATTCTACTGGAAGTTGATCTGCACAAGTGTTGTGGATGAAAAACACTCTTATGGTCTTTTGATTGAATTTTAATAATACACCAATTTTATGTGATAATAAAAGTGCAATTAATATTTCAAAAAATCCTATTAGTCATTCTAGAACTAAGCACATTGATATAAGGCATTACTTTTTAAGATATCATGTTATTAAAATTGATATATTTTTAGAATTTATAAATACTAAAATTCAATTAGAAGATATTTTTACTAAACCACTGCCCACTGCAAGGTTTGATTTTATTAAAGGGGAGCTAGGTTTATTTAATTTTATATAATTTTTTCTGTACTTATGTAAATTTTGTTGAATGAAGTTTAAGTTTTTCTTTCTTTCGTCGTATGAAAAATTTATTTGTTTTTAAATATATGTAATTATGATTTATTACACTGGAATCAGAGCTGTCAGAGCCTTTTCAACTTCTAAACCCTTTCACTTCTATCGAATCCCTTTTGATGTCCGAAAATCGAACTTCCTCTTCTGAAACCCTAACCTTCCTCTTCTGAAACCCTAACCTTCAAACCTTCAGAGACTCTCGTGGAAATGGTAAGGACTAAAAGAGTCAGTGAGGCCGAGCCAAGCAATGCCAAGAGACAACACACTGAGGGATGAAAAATCCTAAAGGGTAAGGTAATCGATCTTGACTGGTTATTTCAGACGAATCTGTTGTTGAAGAAAGCGTTGTTATTTTAGAATCTTGTACTTATGTTCAACAATGAAAATATCGATTTTCTGTATGAAGTGGAACATAGATTCTTCTACAACTCTGTATAGTTTAGTCTGGGAGATACTGAAGATAGTATGATGGATAAAATAGAGGATAGGGATTTCTCAATCTCTTCAGTAGAGATTAGTCAGATTCTAAACTTCCCTCATGAGGGAGTTTTTCATTTTGAATTGAAAAATATAGGAGATTTTGTGTATAAATCCGAAGCCATCATGTCTTTTCTTTTCGGTACCAAGACAATAAAAAATTTAAGTTAAAGATTTGGAGCCTGACCAGAAGATTTTGGTAAAATTTATTCAGACCGGAATAGCTCCACGAATGACAGAAATGGAGAAGATTTTGTACCCAGATATGTATATAATGTTTCTTATGTAAAGTGATATTAACATAAACTTTCCAAGATACATGATAAGGTATCTCAGTTACTACTATCAAAGTGATGCCAGAATTAATTTCTACCCCTTTGGTAGATTTATTTCTATACTGTTGTTTAAGAATGACATGGTGAGATTAGTGGAAGCATGAGTTAACTGTTATCACAATAATACGTTTAATTCTGGAACCTTGAGGAAAGTTGGATATTTCTGGAGCACAATTAAAGGAAAACTTTTTCCAGTAGGAGATGAGGAAGACTCAAAGTGTTCTCATGCTCAACCAACTACGTCCAAGGAGGGACAAGATGAATCCAGAGTCAACAATGTAGCAAGAAGGATTCGCTTTGAAGTGGTAGATGTTGAGGAAGACAGAAGTCAAGAGGGACTTCAGTCAAGAAGAAAAAGACCTGTAATGAGGAAGCCACTTCCACTGCTTTGGAAACTCCAACAGAACCTTTATTTTCTTATTAATTTGTGAGAGAAGTTGTTGCTGATAAAACCATGGAAGATGTTACTGATAAAACAGCTTCAGTAGAGAAATCATGAGCTCAAGAAGAAAATCAAAGGGAAAATCAGGAATATATTGTAGGTAATGTTGAAGTTTTACTTCATTAGGAACAAGAGATGGAGGCAGTTCCTAGTGAAGAAGTGTCCAGACCTCAGGAAACTTCTGAAAATATTGTTCTTGAAATTCCAGAGGAAGACAAAGATGCAGATAAATGTGATGAGAATGCTTCTGAATCTCAAATAGAAGTACATCAAGAGTATTTTTCTATGGAAGAGTTTGAAAACTCTAAGGAAATATCTATGGACCAACCATATTAGGACAAAGAAAAAGAAAAATCTAATGCTGAATCACTGCCTTTGATACTGCTGCATCAACCTGAGAATGTGAATCAAGCACAGGGTGCATCTGATTCAAGGAAAGAAGAAGTTGAAGAACTGTACAGAAATGTATCTCAGATGGAATATGGGAATGCTTCTCTGAGAAATTCCTTAGACGTAGAACATTTGAAGTTTCAAAAGATGAAGGAGTGTACAGTTTCAAGGTAAGAAGTTGAAATTTTTAAACAGGATACACTGACTGTTATTTCAGAATTAAAATCTGAAATTGTTATGAAGTCAGATTTATTAGATCTGAAGTTGTTTATGGAAAACCAATTTGTATCAGTTGCAAATAATGCCATTAGTGGATCAGGTACTTCACCTGATTTAATCAGTAGATTTTAGGCTATCACATCTGCGTTGAGAAATATGAATGACAAGATACAGGATCTTCAATGTAATAGTGCTCCTTTGTCAGTGTTTCTAGAAAATCAGAAGTTCTTAGTGGATCAACTGACATATATTGAGCCATCGATCAGAATTCTGTTAGATCAGTTATCAGAGAAGCTGTCAATATTTGTTGAAAAAGAGGAAAGGATGCATGAGTTTTTTAGTTTCAATTTAATTGATGATATTCATATGACTCAAGAGAACAGAGATCTCATTATCAGGCTTGGAGATCAGATGATGAAGAGACTTCGGGAATAGTTTATAGAAATCAATACTACAATCCATAGGAGATAGACCTTGTTGCCCATCTTACCCAAACCTTGATTCCTGTGTATATCATTATCATGTATATACTAATGTTTTTGAATGAAAAGTTTCTTCATTGTTTATTTTTCTCTTTCCTTATTTGTTTTACTAACTTTATTTTTAATATGCCAGTACTCCAGATTTAATTATTAATAAATAGTTTGTAATAGAATTTACTAATAGATCAGTGCAATATTAAACGTGTTAAAATCCATGATTTTTCATTCTTTTTTATAACACAAAAGGGGGATAATTTGGATAAACACAACATCAAAACCATTTTATTTAGGGGGAGGAATTTATTTTATTGAGGGAGAAAATTAAATGAGTCATTTGGATTTATAATTATATTTTTGTTGGAGATGTTTTTATTTAATATTTTATATCAAATTTTGAAAGATAATTTTGTCTAAATAATTCTAATAATTTTATGGGTTTTGAGATCATCAAAAGGGGGAGATTGTTGAGAAAAGTATTGTTTTCAACAATACATATTAATTTTATTTATAGGGGGAGATTATTTAAAATAATACATTGTCTCTTTATGATAACTTTGATGCTCACAAATACCCTTAGTTATTTTCTAATGATTTTATTTAGTATTTTTCAATAGTTTATTAATTTATTTTACTCTTGAAATAACGAGAATTTATTACTTAGCGTGGAATCAGTTTTAGCACGTTCTGGAAACACCGTTCACATCATACGTAGATGAATATAGCGCGCAATCTGTTTTAGCGCGTTCTGGAATCACTGTTCATACCCTACGTGGATAAACGTAGCGTTATGATGAAAATCATGTATAATTTTTGAGATAAGATAAAAGTATGATTAAACAACCATATTTTTTCACCAATGTATGGTAGAATAACATTTCGTTAGGAAGGAAACCTATGTTTTGGTTATCAGCGAAGTATGGAAGGGTAACCGTACGTAAATTCTAAAGGATACGTTTGTTTCTCAAAATTATGGTTCATCAAACTTAATTTTGTAAACAACCATACATCCTTGTAAATGTATTGATCAAGTAAAAGTATGGATCTTTTACCGTACGTTTGAATGTTGAAGAAAAATTATGGATGATAAACCCTACGTTTGTGATCAGCCTTACGTTGTTAACCTTACATTTGAAGACTATGTTATTAACCCTACATTTGGAGGCCACGTCATCAACCTTACGTTTGGCGTTGGAACTTTTGGCAGACAGTATTTATGTACAACGATCAGTAAGCTGATTTCTGGGTGCATTTCAATCCAGATTTAAAGTCGTTTTTAAATTACGACTTTGACAGATTCAAATCCGTTTTATTAATGGATTTAAGATAAAATTAAAAGGATCATTTTATTCTAAGTTTTAAGGGAAGTAACTACTTCTCTGTAAATTCAAATTTTGAAATATCGTGAATCAGAAGGCGACTTTTATGGATCTAAATGTGCAAGAGATATTATTTATTATATATGCTCTCTCTGAAACAACATAAAAACAGAATGTGATCGATCTATTATTGAAAAAGGTGGAAAAAAGAGATTTCAACTATTCGCGATTAATTTTCTGATTCAACAGGAGCGTAAAAGCTCTGTTTCTTCAAACAGAAGGAACTCAATAGAATATTCACCGATTCTACATCGAATATCTACTGTGGTTCTACTATTACTGAGGTTGTGACCTATATCTCTATATTTACTACAACTGGATCAACTGAGAACTACTTCTTCTTGAAGATCAATATTTCTAGAGACTTCGATCCATCTACTGTCAATTGCATTTTGTTTCAATTGTGATGATCAACTGGAAATTTTCTTCTAAAATTATTTTTATTCTTGAGTAACCAGCTTCTCATTCAAAGCTAGGTAGGTTCGTTTTTGAACCAGAAGGCTTTGTTTTTCCTTGGATTGTAAATGTGTCAAATGCCTTTACTCATTTGTGAATAGGTCTGTGGAAAAGAGGACCAGATTGTGAAAATCACCAAGCTCGTGGAGTAGAGAGTTGGTGGAGTGGACTAGGGGATTTCTATTCCCCGAACCACTACACATCTTTTTGTTCTTAATTTTATTCTTTTTTCGCTGCATGATCAAATCTGATAAAGTATATAGGACAAAACTCTTTCAAAAGAAGAGTTATTGAAAAAATTTCAAAATACACAATTCACCCCCCTCTTGTGTATAATCTATAGATTCTGATCCAACAATGTCATCCATGTGGCATGATGATGAAAAGAGAGTCACAACGCATCGTGAATGTAGTATCCCACACGTTCAAAAAGAATGCTATCATCTATTAGTGAGTGAAATTGGATTATATAAAATGATATATTTTCTCCTATTAATAATAAATAATCATGAATATTATAAATAATTCAGTTATATGAAATAAATTTTAACTTATAATCTTCTATGTAAAATCTTAGTTAAAAAAAGAGTCACCTTTTTTTGTGTGCCAATAGTCTATTATACACAAGGGTGATATTATCATATCCCCTATATAATAGAATGTAATAAATATATATATATATATTATAATTACAGTATTTTTATAATTATTTTATAAATATCATATATTTACTTTATATCCATCATAATACCCAACTATAACAAGTTGCAAGGAAAACATGAATGACATCAGTTTGTGATGAGGTATTCTATAATAAACATGAATGATGATTTCATAAATGATTTTATGGATGTGTATATGGTTCTAGATCTTGAAAATAAGTTAAAAAATCATAATTTATTGAATTTACTAAAATTATTATTAATAATATTTAATTATAATTGATTGTGGTGGTGGAAAATAAAATAAAAACGATATTTGAAGAGTGTTACCTCTTCTTCAGATATCATCCTAAATTTTTCACCAAATCCATTCATATGTTCCCTTTGTACCAAAATTGAGGATTATATTATAATATGGGGTATCTTTTAATGTCATTTTGGTATGTCTTCTATGAAAAAATGATTTTTTTTTTGTTAATAAGAGGGGATTGTGTGGCTGTTTTTATGTGGGGTGAGTGGCACACTTGTAATTTTCTAAATTGAAAATGGTGTACCCACATTTTCCTAAAGGCAGTAATGGTCCAGAATTATCTATTATTTCTACTTAGATATTAAAATTTTTATATATGTACATTAAATATATTCTATTAATGTTTTCAAGTCATTTACCACTTATCATTTTAGTTTAACCACCGGTAATCTTGTTTTTACCTAAAATATAATGCTAATTTTTTACTAATATAATTATTTATTTTGTTTAATAATTATGTTTATTTTATTAGATCAATTAAATTATTCATATTCTAAATATCGTTTCAATTTCACAAATCCAATTCAAAAAAGTGGAATGTTAGGAATTAAAATTAATCTCGTAGAAGGGATGAGAATGTTGGTTTTCAAATAGAAAGCGTTCAAATGATTACAAAGTTTATATATCCAATTTCAATTTTAAAGTGATAAAATTAATGTAAAAAGGATTTATATATATAATTTAAAAAATTCTTATTTAAAACTAATTTCAAATATTATTTATATTTATAAATATTTTAAATCAAATGAAATTTTCAATTAAAATTCTTTATTTTTCAACATTCATATAAAATAAAAGTTTATAAAAATTATAAAAAATAAAAACAAAGATAATTTTTTAATAATTATTTCAAAAATTAATTGTATTTTTAAAATATAATTTCTACAATTTTTTAAATTCAATTTTAAAATAATGGTTCAAATAGGTGGGAAATGCTTTTTAGAAAAATGTTATTATTAAGCATAAAATTAGATTTATCCTGATCTCTTTTCTAGAATCCACCTATGATTAATGTTAGTTAGTTGACTAAATATATAATATATAAAATTCGTAAGTTTCAATCACAATAATTTGTTTTTTAATTTACAGAGTTAAAGAGTGTTTGTTTTCATTAAAATAGTTTTTCATAATATTATTTCCTTTATTTTTGAATATTTTTTATTTTGTTTTTAATTAATTAGCCACCCAAAAATTATTTATATGTTCATATAGAAACCATATATATTCATAATTTAGTTATTCTTATTCATACCTATCATTCCAATATATAAATGATAATTATCATATTAAATAATATTATTTTGATAGTATATTATGTTTCGTTAAAACTCTGGGTAGCAGGTATCACTAGTTTCACTCAGTAGTTCCAATAGTGAATGTTAAACTCATTATTTCATGTATATAAAAGAAAAACATTGAGTTTCATTTAATTTATTCTAAACATGGGGTTTTGGGTAATAGATAACTTTCAAAAGACAAAATTGATTCTAAAAACACATTTCACTAAATCACAAGGTGTTGCGAATGGATTCCCATCTATTGGTGGTATCAAAACTGATATATATAGCTGGTACATCTTGAGATTCTAAAAATATTTTGAGAAATTATTTTACTACTAGTATATATCTTCCTTCTATATTAAAATATTATAGTGGCGATATTTTTAAGCTATGTTGGGTATAAAAATATATATGTATGAATTATGCCCCAGGATCCATCTCATTTCATTAAGATTCCACGGAGGTGGAATTATTATGATTATAAAAGTATTTTATAGATAAAACTCTATTCTAACAAGGAATATCACAAACTTATGGGTCATTCCTATTGTTACATAAAATTAAAACTTTAGAGGTTTCATATACAAAATATGCTATTGTTATTTTCTGAAAATTGTTTGATGATCACTGAGGTGACTAGGAAACTATCAAGATTTAACTAGCAATTCATCGACATAAAAATCCAAATTTCTCTCCATGTATGTTATAAAGATATGATTTATGGAAAATTGATATGTAGTGACAGAGTTATTTAATTCAATGTGAGTGAAGTAGTATAAATATATTGATTGAGGTGCTCTGTAGGAATTGGATTCCTCATCATCAGGGACCATCTTGATCAGCATATACCCTAAATACCCATTCAAAATGTAAAGTTATTAGAAACTAATAGTTACATTGATAAAAAAATTTATGACCTATATTTTGAAACAGTCCACCATTAAGTGTCAATTCAGGTCTATAAAATGGATTTATAACATAATCTCATTGTTATCATTCCAGATATAGATGATGTTGAAAAGACATTTTTGTTGATGTACCTCTCAATCAAAGTTGGATTTTATTAATTTTTCAACATTTGACACTTTATTGGAAGTGTGGGAGGGGTGGATTCTTTTTCCATTATTCTTGAAACCTCAATGGTCATATGGAATGCCTATATTATGAGTATCTATATCATAGTTCATCTGAGGAATATTTGTAAAATTCCATGAAATCACATATCATTGCATCATTATAAATTAAATATACCTTTTCAACTCCTCGAGGGTCATAGTTTCATTAATAAACCATGGACATGGGTCCTCTTATATTCCAAGATTTACCTGCTGAATCTCATTGATGTTGGTGGAGACACATTCCTCAAATAACGGAGAGTCTATTCTGAGGTCATCCTCTTCCTCTTCAATATTGTTGTCTATGGGGGGATCTAATGGAATTGTGGATAAATTGGGGAATCTCTACAAATATTGAGGTAAGGGATACCATAAGGATATATAATGAAATCTATAAAGATAAGGTCATTTTGGGGATAATATTGGGACACTTTCCTCTTATTATGGTTACTTCATGGGAATTATTGGTATAGAAACCATGAATTATAAGGGTTACAAAATCCAATTTCAAATATCATTCATTGGTGGAGCGGAATATTTGAATCACAGTTCGAAATTTTTATTGATAATTCTTTCACAAAACCATGTCCCATGGAATTTATTATCACATCTACATTGGATAGGGAATCATGTTCGATATAAAATCTCACTAGGATTAATTCTACTTCCCTTCTCACGTTTATGAGTTTATATAATCACTAATTAGAATACTTTAGGGCTTCATAGGATCATTCCCAATATGTTGGGAGTGAAAACCTTCATGTAAATATCTATAATTGGTTCTTTTAAATCCCTCTTATAGTAATATTCCCCAATGTGCATGGATTATCTGGAATCAAATAGGGTGTCATCACAATGTAGTATGTAAACCATTTTGTTGATAGGGTATTCAATAAATTTATGAAATGTTGAAGGTATAACTATGTGGTAACTAAGAAAAGGTTTTTCAATAAGAACATTGTATTTTGTGTCTTTTTGGTTATATAAATGAGGTGTCAAACTTGGTTGAAGTCAGAATATAATCCGAGTTCATATGTTCATTCCCCATTAGAATTTTACAAAGGACCATCAGAATGAGGGAAGGGATATAGAACACCTCCTATATAGTGTTTGAATGATTTTGGTACAATCATTCAGTAGTGGTAGATGGAATGTGATCCTAGAATCAATAATAAGTTAGACTTTGCAAATTGGTCTCATCGGTAGGGATATGAGCCTATCCAGAGGTGATCTCAAAACCATGTCGAAAATTGATGGTTGGATTTGGGATATGGGCCTGATCATGGTTGGCCTTCTGAATATTCCACCAGTAACAATTGATAGGAATGTGAACCAATCCTGAGGCATTATACTATCTAGGTTGACGGTATCCATTCATTATAGGAATACGAGGATGTTCTTGTTCCTCCTCCTTTACCAAAATATTTTAATAATCCACCTAGAATTGAACATGAATATTTATATTCTCGATTGTAACCAATTTTCATGTTGACCATATTAATATTCATCTCTGAAAATTGGGATATGAATATTTTCATGTCCTGGTATATATACTGGTGTTTTAATATGTTGGAGAAGATTTTTCCTATTACAATAATATAGTATTACTTTATCAGAGTTTGTGTAGGAATATAAACCTACACATTTTGAGTCTAAAATATATATTGGTATATATATTCTATTAAAGTGGGAATATAATCCCAATCTCATCCTCCTAACACCATCAGAATATTGAAATGGCCTTCATGCCTAGGGTTAATGATATGTATCTCCTCCATGCTTACTGTTGGTATATGCAAGAAGGCTTAGAATGGGTTATTAGGGGTATGATATTTCTCACCTGATTCTACTTGAATTTTTGGAAAGAATTTGTTGGTAGAAGTTATAATATGGGACTACTCTCTTTGATCACAAGCTTATTATACCTAGTTGAATCTTCTTAGTTCCCAAGATTAGGTGTCGATGTTGTAAACCTATCTGGTAGTTCCCTCTGTAGGTGATTGAGGGACATTGGAAGGATGAATAATGTGACAGAGGGTGGAGGTATCTCTCTTAGGTACCTATAAAACCAATTTAGATCCATAGAAGACCCCTTAATCCTCTATCCTTCAATATTTATGATTATGATTTTCTCAATGGGTGGTTATCAAATATTGACAGGTGTCACTGGTTTTGTTTCATCCTTCCTAGATTGATCTGGGCTTGTGGGTTTTAGTTCTTAGAGAAAATTGCATGTGTCTGTGAGGGTTAGTATCATAACATGTTTGTAGTTCTCCCTAACCATCATGTTCCCCCCATAATATTGATGGATTCGGGATGGTGATATTGTTTAATGATTCACAAAGGCCACCTCCAAAATTTATGTTCCTAAAAGATTGTTTGATGATTCCATGTCTTTAAATTAGGGTGATTCTTTTATGTATAGTATATTTAATAATAAGAAAAATTAGAAACAAGATCAATGATCAATACATCAATACATGTAATTCTCAATCTTAGCAAACAATGAATAGTGAATCCTTTTGTTTTATTTAATTAGTGGTTCCATAAATTTCTTGTGTGGAATATTCATAATGGCCCAACCATGAGATACCCGATAACATTTATTTATTAAAGGATTTATTTGGGTTAAATATGATTGTTAATGACAATGTTATGTGGTATTGTTTACTAGGATTTGGGACACAAGATTACTAAATCCTACAGTAATATAGTTATTTGGTAATCATGTTCATTCATGTCTGGATCACCATTTTGGTTTTTAATAGAAACACTAAATGCATCACACATTTGTAGAAAAATTGGATATAATTTCCAATGTTTGGAGGTCATTCTGGTTTCAATTCCAATGATGCTTCATAACTCAAATTGTAAAAATGATGGGATATTGGGCTCATCACATCCTATTATGTGTAATTTGGTCAAAATAGGGGACTCTCCTATAGATTTAAGATATATTAATCGATCTTTTCAAAATCCTTGTATGGTTCTAGTTACCTTAATAAAATTATCATTTGTATAATCCATGTACATGAAAGTGGGGATTCATTTAATGGAACCATATGCATGTAAACATGTTATTTTTATATATTTTTTATTATTAATGGGTTACTTATTCTATTTTGAAGGAATATAACTAGGAACAATGGGTTTTAATACAAACATGGAAGATAGGTGGTGTTTTGGAATTGGGATTGAAATTTCTGAAGGCATCCTACCTTTCCCATAACGACAGTAATCAGAACCCACGTAATTAATGTACCCCATCAAGTATAATGTAGCCTATGATAGTTATATATGAAAACATTTAATCATTGGGTATGGGGCGTGAGACATAGAATGGTGTTTTATATTCCCTGATAATAACATCAATGAGGGTCATAATTATTTAGTTTGACTTCAACCCACTGATGAGTGAGGATTAATAATTAATAGTTTTGAGGGTTATTTCGTTATATTTTAACAATATGGTAATACCCTAGGGACTTACACCATATTGGATTCCCAATTATAGAAGAATTTGTATCACATTGTTGATCTTTTCTAACTAACCGATGTTTCACAAATTAAGTGTATATATGTGATTCTAGAGATATGATCATTGCAAATTCCTAAGACAACATGGGTCAGGATTGGTGTGAGAAATAAGAGTTCTAATGTTATCTAATGCACCAAATATATATATATATATATATATATATATAATTTACATATATATTATGTCATAGGGATGAAAAGTCCATGATTTCAAATATAGACCTGGCTAGGATGGTAGAGGGTCATAGTGTGAACCATGATGACATTTCCATGTGTCTTAATGAGAAATAGGTTGTTTTGTTCAAGGTTCTTCACATGAATTGGATGAAATTTATATGGTTATTAACATAAACTAGGTTGACATGTCCATGGGTTTCCACATGATCAATGAATAGATCAGAAAATAAATGTCTGATGTCATCACATGAATAAATGTGTCTCTTCTTTCATATAAAGATTCAGTCATTTTCATCCTTTTTTGCATATATACCTCAATATTTGTCTGGATTTTTTCAATTTATGCATCACGTGACCTATCTAGAACACTAAATATCATTCACATGAACTGGACAATAGAATAGAGATTATTCATATGATAAATGAACTGATTATGTGAAGCCTTAAACCTACTGTGAAACCCCTTAACCCACTCACCGTTCTTACTAGGTGATAGAATATTGTGATTATGAATGCTTTTTCTCCAGAAATCACAATCCATTAACCATGTGTGACATTTCTTCACGCTTCAAGGAATGATTTTATATCAATCATATCCCTATATCTAAGTCACCATTCATGGTGATTAAATCTCACATATTAGCTTTAGTTAGTGAAGGTAATATATAATGTGCTTGACATTATTTAGCCACATGACATTAATGATGTCATCCTTGTGTTGTGTGATAATGTGCGATCTAGTGAACACTTCTTCAATACTAGTTTCCTTGATCCCATGGAATGTCAAAGAGAGTTTTCTGATCAATTTTACATGTTAAAGAGACTTTGTGATATCATGATGCATGTCAGAGGGACTTCACAAGATCCATTTTTTTCCTGGAAAACATCACAAGATCCAATTCATTATTTTTTATGAAATTTCAAAGATCATAACATCGTTTCAGAAGTAATTAACATGGAAAATATTTTAACTTCAATTTTATAAGGATCTCATAATTTTTAGCTTTCATTGTTTCATCCCTTCAGTTATTTTCCAACTTTTTTATGATGGCTATATTCTATAGTGTCATATGATCGATTGGACATGTAAGAAGTATTTTAAATAATGACCCTGACACATATTATTCCTATCATATGATACAGATGGCTCATCGAAGGGCCTTCACAAGATTAGAAGGACTTTTTTGAAGGCCTTCATGAGATCAAGAAAACATTCCAAAATGAATTTCCATGAGTCAAAATATTCCTTTGAGAGACTATGTGAGATCCATATGATTTTTCAGTGTGTCTTCACATTATTAGTAGTTGGATCATGAAAATCATGTAACCCCTAGCCATAAAAAATAGTGCAACCTTATTCACATAATTATACCATCATTTTTAGCCTCTACATCCCATGAATGGATTAACGATTTTAAAATGATTCTAAACACACGTGTTTCATTATTAGAAATAATCATCTATGAGGATTAGTGTTATTATGCTGGCATGTATGAAATCCTTTTAAAATTCAATCTGGTTTTCCAAATGCCTTTTATATGACAATGTCATCATGTTGGAAATCTATCTCTTGGCCACTATATAGATAATGCAAAGAGTTTAAACCCTTAGTGTGATGATCGTAAGGTCATGAACTCAATAGTTTTGTTGATGGTTATGAAATTTTTAATATCCATTTGATTATTCTTCATGTATTTAGGATTCTTCCTTATTTCCATTTTGGGTTTTATAATTCCTATGCATCTGGTGTTTTTTTCAACCCTAAAGCCATCAATTCCCTTGCGGTAGGCATCAACAATTACTATATATAGTTATTATTGATGTAAATTAGTCACAAGAAGAATAATGTCTCTTAGTAGTGGGTAAACATAATAAAATTTCCTATCAAAATCATGGGAGTCTTATATCGGTCATACATGGCTTCCCACGTAGAAATCCATCAAATACTCTATTCTCAATGAAATATGACATACCAACACATAAATGTAAAATGATAATTCAAAAAATGGATAGTCATTATTGTTTAATTATTCATAGATCCATGTCAAAATACTAAATACGTTACTTTATTCCCTATAAGGAATGATGCAGAACTCAAAATCATCTCAATGTACTTTACTAAGTTCCTAAATATTTTTAAATATAGTAGAACACTCATTGTAATGATTTTAAATCTACCATAACCTATTCTCTATTCATTGTTCATAAAACTTTTTTTTAATTTATAACATTTTTTCCATTATCATCCTCTGTAATTTTATCATTTATTCAATGTCTATTTTATTAATAACGTTATTTCCATGAATTTATATAAATGAACATAGTGTTATCCGTAATATAACCCCGTAATGAATCATTTTTTTACACGAATTTTGAATTCACTTAATCCATTCAATACTAATATATTTATTAAATAGTTAACATATATTTTAATTTTAAATTTTAAATTCAATGAAAATTACCATTATCAAAGAATGCCCTTAAAGTCGAGTCACTATTTAAGGTCGTGACTATTACAACTACAGTATATTGGACCCCTTGAAAATTTATGGAGAAACCCTTGAAGTTATTTTTTTATGTTGCCATAAATATAGAGTATCATTTGAACATCAATGTAATGTATACAGAATAATATAAATATATTATTCAACCATTTATGAACATTTCTAAATAATTTTTGATGAATTTTATGACGTCTTAGATGGGGAAATTGAGATCATGGTTGAATCTATAACATTGGTTTTAACCTCGGCACAATATAAGTTCCATTCACATCATATCTTTTAATGAAACACAATCAAAATTTATTTATAAAAGGATATTAATTAATTAATTAACTAATTAAATGATTCAAGCCAAGAGAGGAAACTAAAGTAACATTTTTTTAAAAATCTCTTTCATTATCCACATAACCCTGGGAGATTTGGAATTGATCTCCTTCGTGAGAACACTAATGGAAGAAAGTCAGATTGCAGATCGATGATGAATGTATCTATGTTCACCAATGGAATATACTATGAGATAATTCATCCCCAATTATTGATCATTAATTTTGGAAGTGATTATTATTTTATTTTTTACCACTTTTTTATATTGTTACACACACAGAATAATATATCTTATGATGAGTCCTTATTCATAAATTTCATGTCCCTACAAACAAAAACATTTTTCCAGAATAATGGTTGAAGATTATTTTTCTTTTGTATTTTTTATAATACCATTATTTATTCAATATGCACAGTATTATCAATATATAAATCAAACATAAATATCATGGATTATTTCTTTCTTTTTTTGGATTAAAGGATTTCTCCCTTCATTTATCATGAATTAGTCACTAACCTTTGATTTTGCACAGCTTATTATATCATACACATGGAATTATTTATTTAATGATTTTAAAATTGTCTCATTTATTATTATTGTGAAATAAAATTCAAGGATCATATCTTGGAGGAGGATTACTTTGATATGGGAAAAGGGTTTAATCATGTAATTCATGGGAGGAATACGTAGTATATACATGATAATTCATCATAAGGATTATGAATCCATTTATGATCCATTTTTCTAGAAATCAGTGACAGGAATATTCTTTTGTTTGAGACTCAACATCATTCAATGAGGATGGTAATAGTAATAAAGATAATTATAACAAAATTGTCTGAATTTTGGGACCATTAAGCGGAATATGTGGTTTCCAGTGTAATATCTACTACACAATATGTATTTTGAAAGAAAATATATCATGTATATTGGGGGATAAAATGTTAAGGGTTTTGGAGAATATCATATTTCATATGTTTTGTGATTGGATCACATCCCATATGAACATTAATAAATATTCTTGGAATGTATAGGTATTAACCTCCCCCGAAAATGAGTGGACCACATGTCTTATAAATCAAATCCACATGTTGTGTGTCCTTTTTTGAGTAAAACATGGGGAATTGAGGGTACACACCATGTACCCCTATGGTCTCTACACACAAATTGAACATCAAGACATTAAATGTATTTTAATTATTAATTACAAATAAGGTCCCAATACATAGACATTAAATTAATTGATGGTTACACATCATGTACCCTTGGCACACATCATGTAACTCTACCTAAACTTTCCCATGGATCTCATTCAAAAATCAGCCTCAAATTTTGGACATTTTAGTTTTCATTTATATTTATATATATTTCTATGATTTTATTGAGAAATTTATTATGATTTTGGGAATTCAATGTGAGATATTATGAGTTATTTACTCCCTTCTACAATGGTTAGCTTTCAATAGGGTTTAGGCATGATAACCAAAGTGTCCTAGGGATAGTAATCCCCAAGAATCTAAACTGTTTAGATTATTGAAATCCCATATATTATATTATCTTTTAGTTGTACACCCTTTCACTCATCAATATCATTGGTCCATTATATGTTGATTTGGTGTGTCACCTTAACTCTAGAGTTGTAATGGGGTGTCAAGCCTCACTAGTGTCAGTGCTCCCTCGATTGATCGGTCCGTCATTGAGTTTTATGTCCCCTATTTTAGATCCCATGATGTTACATAGGTTGATAGTTTCAATTGGATCATAAATCAATGAAAATATATAGAAATATATTAGTCAATTATAAGTACTGTGACATTATCCTATTAATTACAACCCTCGATGATCATATCTGGGTTCATCATTATTTATACTCATGATTCTTATTTCACGATGGAATTCCTTGGATGAATTATTTTTAGGTTATGTTAAGGAATCCCTTTAGTTATGTGTATACTAAACCCTATAAAGGTTATACCCATCTATGTCATGTATTATGTATATGGAAAGTATTATAATGGTGACATAGTTTGAAGTAGTGTGGGGTGTGTATTTTGGTGCTTGGTGGTGGTGTCAGTTAGAACACAATGAGACTCTAGAGGTTATGTTTCTGGAAAGACTAATGAATTATTGTATTGTTATACCTATTTTATGGGATGAGAGGCATGTATAGAACTTTTTTTTTAGTTATATATAAGAATAAAATTTTTCGGGTTGTTAGAGGCTAGGAATTCATTTACTATAAGGATTATTTTTATTCTACATTACTCTTTTGTGATTGGAGATTTGTGTGTGTGTGTGTGTGTCTATTTACTTCTTGACAATGCCTCCAATATATGTTATATGATTATTCAATTCAAGTAACATTCTCTTATCCAAATAGACGTGGGATTTTGGGAGACCCTTGTTTTACCACGGGTCTTGGTAGGGCCCTAGTGGTTCGGGACATTCCAGATTGGTATCAATGATATTTTGTCACATGGATGTCGTTTAGGGATAGATATATTGTGAGGATTTGATTGAGAAAAAAATGGGAAACTCTATTGAGGTGTCTTGAGTACAACACTCAAGCTAGGGAACCAATAGATGGTGTGATGATTGATGTATCCATAAAACAAAACACTGATAATCTCCTTATTGACATGATAAATTGGGGAACCAATTGTAGAGAAAATAATTCCAAATTAATTATATAAGAATGGGTAAGTGATTTCCAGGCCCTTCGAAAGTCATACCCAAATATATGAGATATTTAGTATGGAACAGTACATTAAAATTTCTGTATTTCACCACATTGATAGCCAATGAGTGTTAAGAGGAACGTTTGTGATCAGGACTAGCTTAGTGAAACATCTTTAGTTAAGGGTCCTATGCGTGAGGTTTTTCTCATGTGAAATAGAAATAAATTATTCAACCCATTTGGAAAATGAGTAGTCCCATATCTTAGAGATTAGTTAGATTCCCCATGAAAATATGAGTAACTGATTATTCCATCCATGAAGGGTGAGGATGTACATATACTGATCACGATGAATGGTCTCTAAAGGAAGAGGCTACCTAGATTTTGGGGAGATAAAGACTTATAAGATATAAATGTCTTTCCATAGTTGATTGTCCATGTGTTCCACATTTGATGGAAGCCTTCTAATTAGATGTTGGTCATAAAGGATTGTATTTTTCATGTAACATATGGAAAATAAGAGGTTTTTGTAACTCAAAATCATGATTAGTTGATTCCATTGTCAATTGAGTTTTGGGGATTCTTAAAGTAATAATCTAATCCCAAAATGATGGTAATTGATTATATTCCAGAGATCCTCTATTTTCAGTTGGGGCATGACCGTTTCTATGTTTTCATTGATATTTACCAACCTCACCTAATAATCCTTAGCAATGCTTCAAGATGGGTACTTCATTGCATTGTTCATGGCAATATTTTCATATAATAATATTTCTATGTATCTATATAAGTATATAGACATTAGCGAGTAATTTAATCATCCAAAACATATAAAAATAAGCTTGCAAACCCCCTATATAAGAGGCATATTACTTGTTAATCATGAACCAAATGATCAGTAGCTTAAGGATCCCATAGGGGAACCAGTCCGCTAGGGATAAGTGATGGTTTAAAAATAAATTAAAATTTAATATTGCATGGACTACGTAAATAATCAAGATTTGAGGCAGGGTAAGAAGTTGACATACATCCACCTTTGAGGAAACTATGTAACCAAGTACCTTCAATGGATAGCATGAAAGATCCTCTGGGAGGTAGTCATAATAATGAAGCTGGGGGGGTCTAGGAGGATGTTATGTGGGAGAAAAGGGTTATGCATTTTCACCACCACCCACATTAGGTGGGCCACTCAAGGAAAAAAGGTAGGAGGTCATGGTTATGGCTGGTTTTTGGTGGTTTAGTATTATAACCAAGATGATTCTAATATTATTTGAAGTATCATGTCTTTTATTTACAACCTAGAATTTTTTTGGATATACACAACAATGAGTCATTTTTTCCTAACTATATATCTTATTTGAAAACAAGATACTTCATTAGAGCCTCTAGCCTAAAACATACAAATATAGACTCTTACTGGTGGATATTCAATGATCGCACTCATCTTTTATAAATATGACTTATATAATAGAGGGTAAATGTTCACTAGAGATCACAAAGTTGTTTTTATGAATCCATAATATGTCGTTATAAGTGTAGACTAACTATTAATATATTGTACCCAGTTTAGATATTTCTACCCTATAGTAACATACCTATAGGTTGATGGATTGAGGTTTTCATTCACTTGTGAAACATATTGCTAGGATGGATTATCTTGGATCATTTTTTTGGATACAATATCTTATATTTCATCAATTTTATAGTGTGACTCATAGTAAAATAAATTATGTGAAATTTTATTTCCTATAATAGTGAAGGATTACTAGGATTATTTTTCAAAGGATATTACATCTTTACTCCATCATTTGGAGGTTAACTTATTTATTTACATACACTATGGCACTATTATGATACCTTATCCGATATGTCAGATTAATTTTTCTTAACTCCAAGAGATGGCCATTTAGATAGAGGAGTTTTTGGTAAATTTCTTTATAAATCACATTGTGTCTCCTTTAGTAGTACAAATTTTGTTTTGTAAGGAACATTAAGGGTTGTTGAAGTTTTAAATTAAATATTATGGGTTAAACAAGTTGATAGAGAAAAATAAATACCCTTATTCTAGGGATAATAACCCCTTCAGTTATTTGAAGTAAGAAACTTTGTTATTAAATATTTACCTTTGGTAAAGAAAATACTAGACATGAGTACATGAGTAGGATATACAAAAAATGTAATTTTTATCATTATCATTAGGTGTTCATGGTGATACCTTTTATCAAAATAATTCCCCAACATTATACATGGGACTTCGGAACTGGATATTATAAACATTCTATGACCAGTTTGGGGTGGCCCTAATTGATGATATCTTTATTTACATAGAATTGTGTCTTAAAATTTTGTATTATTTTAGGATGGTTTTGGAAATACTTGGGGAACATTGATGTATTGGAATCTTTTTAATTTCCAAGTGTATATTATATTGGTCCATTGCCTTGTTCATTTTTTCTTAAAGGGGTGATTGGTGGTAGGATGGGCAATGTCCATGGATGTAATAGTTTGGGATTCAACATTGTGTTCAATAGAGGTGTATAGGTTCCTCAAGATGTATGGACATTATTGGACGTTTATATAAGGATTTACAATAATTTTAACTCCCCTAATGGCACTAACCTTGAAAAAGAAGACTTTTTTGTCAATAATTTTTCATAATTAATTTGAGGAGTAGTTGAAAGGGAAATCATGTTCTCCCATTGTTATATTTAAGGAATATGGAGTTTATTATTTTCCATTATGTGATTCCTATAGAGCTGGGATGAGATGTGAATTTTTGTTGTGGTTGGTAGTGGATTCTTTTAATTCTATGCTCCAGTTACCCCAAATTTTGTATTTAATGACATATGATTTGGATATTATAGCTATGGTGTTATCCTTGGAGGCTTGTATAAAAATAATTTCTTGATTAGTTGCTTGTAATTTTTTATAACCATAAGATTCACATGTATATCTCTACATAGATAAATCTCAATATTAAGAAAAGGTCATAACTATAGTTCTTAATGTACATTGAAATGGATATAGACTACATTTTGGTGAAGGAAAATGCGTTAAATGATTCTCTTAATAAGAAACACCATTATTAATTTTAGGAAATGTTATTGATTATTTTTCCTTTGTGTAGTTTTCCTTAGGGGAATAGTTAAGATTATTATGTCTTCAATAGCTGACCCTAACCCTAATACGTATCCATTTCATGAAGGAGAAATAATATGGAGACATTGATTATGATATCTTGAATGACCATATATTCACATTACATGGACCTAATTTAAAATATGATGGTAACATTCATATCATACCCTTTCGAGGATAGATAGTGTTTTCACTCTCTCTATATAAGGACTTTCATGGATACTTCTATAAATCCCCCCTTAGTGTAATTCATATTAAAAGAAAGAAGTACTAGTATATGTGGTAGACGATTTAGTAGAAATTAATGAAGTAGAGTGTCCTAGAGTTCATATATTGATTCCTCACCTATCAAAAGTTGATGTCATGGAATCATGTTCTAATTGGTTTTACATAGCTACTGAATGTACCATACTCAATGTGGTATGGTATAACCATAAATTTAATTATAGAACATCTCTGAATGATGGTAGGTCATTATTATTTTTTGATAAACATTTACTAACTCTCCAATTTTTCAAACTTCATCACTATCAAAGATTAGGTTTCAGTTGATATCACTAGATGCTTGTGCTTGTAGGAGATTATCATCCTTCATTGTTCACCATCATAAATTTTCTATAACCATGATGTTCTATTCACATGCCAGTTTTAGAGAGTATTGAAGGAATATTTTAGGATATAATTGTAGATAAGCATGGAATTAGACACCCAGATGGATAATCTTACCAACATTCAGTTCATTGAAAATATATTGGGGGATTTCATGTTTCACTTTGGAACAATATAGGACGATCATATACCCTCAAAAAAATATTTCCTACAATAATTGTTATCACTCCACCATTTTAAAGTCCCCATTTGAGTCCTTATATGAGAGACCATTTAGTTAACCCCTATGTTAGATGGTGTTGGGTGAGTTATCACTCAAGGGGATAGTACTAGTATAAGAAACAATAGTGAAGGTGTTGGTAATCTATGATAGAATGAGAACATCCAAATGAAATCTAATGTTATATTCTCTAGAACAATACCTTTTGAGTATGAGACTAAAATCAATGTGATCTTAAAGGTGTCACCTTGACATTGATTATAAAGATGCGGTAGAGTGGTCAGCTGTATCTATGATATATCAATATATTCCATATACTATTAAGTGTAATTTAGGTTTCACATCACATAGACAATCTCTGATTGTTGATCATTATTCATGAAATCTTCTATATAACATATTTAAGGAGATATATTTGTAATATATTCCATTTTATTAATTGGGGAGAGTTGTAAATTGAAAATAGAGACACTATTATAGAGTATCTAGTTGATATTAAGGATTGGAATGATTAGACACATTGTGGGTGTGCTATTTCACTGTTTCGTGGACTTTAGTAGCAGGGGAATCATTATCAAAGATTTTTGAGTAGTGTAAAAATTAAGATCCTAGAACCCTAACCTTTTTATTAGTTTTTTTCTTTTCAAGGTGAAAATATTTAACTGTTGGGAGGATATTGTGTCTATATTTTTTTGTTTGTATACAATAAGCATTAATGGTTATTCCATTTAATTTATTTTTATTGTCAGATTATGTATCAGGTGTGGTTCTATCCCCGGTATTGAGTATAAATAATATAACTATTTTATTAAACCCACCCATGAGCCTTCCGAAATAATGGTAAATCTCTTGAATTGAGTCTTGGATGAGCAAACAGATATTTTACATGAATCTGGATGTTGGTTGTACTCAGGGATTGGAAGAAGTTGTGTTTTCATTCGGTATCACAATGTTGTGTAGTCAAAGGATGATTTAAAAGGGTATTAATTAATTATTTCATTTTATCACTAATCTTTTAACTATAGTGTGACCACTATATACAAAAAAAAATTAGAAAAAATATCAAGGGTTAAAAATATAAGCATGGGAGGATGAGAGCTTGGTAGTGAAAGTATTCACATACTAACTAACATTTAATTATGATATCCAAGGATTTGATATTCTTCATCAACATCCCTAGTTACTACATTTGTCACCAAAAATAAATCATTAATTGAGGTAAGGTTTATTTTTTATTGTATTTATCCATTTTTTATGTTTTTAAAACATGTAATAATCTCTCATATGATTAATGTGTGTCTATATAATTCAAGGAATTTCTAACATATGAATATTCCAAAATATATTTTTTAAAATTATATTAATTTTCAAATTATTATAATACCATTATTTCATAAATATTATCCATGTGATTATTGGAAAAATTGTACACATATTTTGCGTATTATTTTCATTTTTAATTTCCTAGATTTATCCCTTAGTTCTAAATGTTTTCATTGACCAACAATTGATTTATGGATTCTAATATAAAAATTCCCAGAATACAATTAATTTGATGATTTTAAAATATTTACATGGAGTTTTGGTGTGTGTTATACGTTGAGGATCTTTGAGGGTCATTATGTATAGTTGGAGTCATGGGTGATGGAAAAATGTTTGTATGGGGATGGTAGAGGATGGATATTATTTGGATGCATGATTGTTCATTGTAAGGATTGTGTGAATGATATGGATCCATTTTTTTATAACTAGTGTCACAAATCCATCCAAAATGCAATATTAGACAATGATCAACACATTTAGTGAGAAAATTGGTGATATTTATATATAAATGAATTAAAATGAAGAATCATTAAGAGGAATATGTGGTTTATAAGGATATTCAAACTTCATAGAGGATAGTTGGGAAGAACACACATAGTATATACTAAAAGATGTGATTTATAAGGTATTTATAATATTTAAATATAAAACCTCAAATTATTTGATCATGCATAGTATGTCCCATAGGTATACAAATTAGTTTATTTAAGGAGACATGTCCTTGAAACCCATGTTTCCTACACTCTTTCGGAATCAGTACCACACACTTTTTTTCCTAAGGGAACAAATATATGGGGAGGCTGGGGTACATTCCATGTATCCATATAGATCATGAACACTGAGTACAATTGTACATAGTCAATTTATTTGGAAATCTACATTCCATGTAGGGAACTATTATACAGACATGAGACTTCAATGGGGATATAAGTTATATCCCCAAAAAATACACCATAAGCTTCTACAAATGTTTTTGGAATACATTGAAACATCACTCGGGATTAGATTTTGTACATGGAATAATTTCTTTTTTAGATAGACTATATGAATGATGAGATGTTGCATTTTTTCATATATGGGATACATCTTAATGTAGGGTGACCTTGTTACTCACATAAAAAATAGTAATCTAGTGTTAGGGTTATAGATTTATCATTGGATTGTGATGGTGTTGGTATTCCCTAGGCAGTAGAAATGGTCTGGTAATAGATCCCTCGTATAATATTTTTCAATTGAGTCAGTACATCCTGACACTCATTTGATGAATTTATCCTCATTCCATTGAGTCAATAATCATCCAATTAAATGTATTTTGGGATGTAGGTTCACCACCATGGTCGATACACCCTCAACTAAGGTATCTAACATCTACTATTGAGTCCACCATGATAAATGTTGCGAGTTTACAGAATATGATATTTTTAATTTTCTTGAGAATCTTGGAAGGCATAATGAACTCTTTTAGTTGGCTATATATATAATGAAATTTATATGTTACTTATGGAATTAAAGGAAAATATTTGGTTTCTTCTTTCCTTATCCTATATAATATGGTTCTGCATATGTGATTTTTTGAGGCATTATTACATTTTTGGTTTTAGGGCATCCTACAGAATATATGTTTATTTACTTATTAATGGTTTATGCTCACATTTTCTAATGTATTGTATAAATGGATGGTAGTATAATGGTAATCTAGGTAGACTAGGTGGGGGTGGGTCATAGTGGTGCTTGGTGAAAATTTCATTTTGACCATAATGAGACTCTATACATTGTGTAATGGGATATACTAAATATTGATTCTCAGGATGGACCTATTCTCATGGAATATGGGTTTGTATATCAATAGTTTTTAATTTTTTTTATTTAATATCATACTCTTATATGGTTTATCATATGTTATTCATCTATTTATTGTACCAGCTTATACTATTCTACTTTACTCAAGTTATATAGATTTGGTGGTTTGAGTTTATAGGTAGTTTAGGCTATGACCACCCATATGTATAATATGAATACTCAATGTTAGTCACCATAAAATGGATTATTTAATGTAGGATTAGGATGATACATAGAACTAACCACAAACCTAGGTAGGTCCTGGGTGGTTCAGGCTATGTTAGAGTTGTATCAGAGTGATGGTGTCTTAGGGACAGAGGATGGATATCGATAATTTATGTGAATTATTTTGAAAAATTAATTCAATAGTTCCATAGTTTCTCTTGACTTTCTCACAGGTTGTGGAACCTAATGATAGTGTGATTACAGACGTATCCAAACACCCTGGAAATTGATAAATATATTGTATACATGGTGCATGGGGGAACTGGTTAGAGGTAAATCAATGATACATGTATCAAATAGTAAGTGGTCTTTAATTCCCATTTCTATCTTGAGTCAACTCCCTTAATATTATCAATTTTTCATGTATAGAGATGTATAAATATTATGGTGCATCCATAGTGATATAATATAATACATAAAATGTAGGGTTATAGTAATTAATATCTTCCTGATGATACCTCGGTTCAGTGTCCAACGCATGAGATGTATACTCAAGGATGATAGACAAAATTGATTCCACCCATTACGCCACGAGTGGATGCACTTATAGATTTTCAAGTGGATTATATATTACAATACTGGAATCCTATCATTTCTTCCGTACAAGATGATTATTTTCCAAGGATAAGAAAACAATATGAGATTTAGTTGTTAAGGCCACCTAGGTTTTGGGGAGACTTAGATCCCTAGCTAGTAAATGACTAGATGGAGTCAATGGTCTCTGTGTTTCACATTGTAAAAACCCCTTATTACTAGATGGTGTGAATATTATAAATTATTATTAAATAAGAAACATATTATTGGTATTTTTTGGTACCTTATAATCATAACAAGTTTATTATTCAATAAACTGAGTTTGAGTTCCTCATTAGGGAAGAATACCATTTGAATTGTTTTCTGGTAATTTTATTTAGTATCTTCTCAAGATAAAATAGGGGTAATGGTCGTTGTTGAGTATGAATCAATGGCCATCAAGCTTATCTAATACTAAATATACATGGGTCTAGATGGGTTCTTCTTATCATGGAATTTCAACCTTGGTATCTACAAGGATATTTGATCTAGTTTTGTTCCTCTTATCATTACAACCTATGTTGTAGTGCTAGAGATGCTTTGGTTGTAGAGATTTTCTTAGTAGATATGCTTTTGGATTCTAGATTGTGTGATTCATAAATCTTCATATCTAAGAGGCAGAATTTTAAAGGACTATCATTTTAAATTTATTTTCATTGATATGAAACTTTTTGTATTCAATATTTTTCGGTACAAGAAACACCGAGTCTATTTTAAACATGATATCGTAAACTAGTATTACCTAGATATTAAATAAAAAGGAATAAATATTAATTACAATAATTTAAATATCATTTCTATATATTTTTAATGATTTAAATTTATTAATTAATGAATACTAAATATATACTTTTTTTTTCAGTAATGTCATTTTACAGTTTGAAAATATGTTTTCTTCAAAAGGATTTTTATCACATTTTTTCATTCAAATGTAAAAATATATTTTTGGAATTTTCAGAATTATTATTAATTGAAACAAATATAATTTTATAAATAATTAATTTATCGTTAATGTATCGGGTGATTTTTGGATTTTTCTAAAAAAATGACTATGAATATTGAAAAGTGGAGATTTTTCCAAAAATATGTCAATTATTTTCAAGTAAATTTATCAATATATATTAAATTTAATCATAAAGTAAAGTACTAAAAATTTAATTGTAAATAGTCCAATTAATATTATATTAATCGTCATTATAATTTATTTTTTGTAGTAGTTGTTTTCTATTGTCTTGGAAACACATATTTCAAAAGAAACATGTTATTATGAACACAATGTGTTTTTATATTAATAAATTAATTAATAAATATAGATTAATTTTATTATGAAATTAATATATTATATATTAAGTCATATATTTTTTAAAAAAATTATTTTTTACATTTAAATTCATATGTGTAAATTATTTTATATTCTTAATGATGCATTTTTCTAAAACTGGTTTTCTTTGCGGGTTGAACTCTTATTTTAAATTAAATTTTGAAACTTATATAAATTTAATTTGTTTAAATGCATTCTATAAATGGATTTATCCTAATTTATATAATATAATATTTTCCAATTAATTTCCTTTCTTAGTTATAAGATAATGTAATAAAATTCTGTTGTGTAATTAAGGTTAAAAAGTTTTTGGAAGGGGTTATACCATGATATAAGGTCAGGATTCCCACAAACAACTATTAAATAATTATTATATTAATTAATTATAAACATATATTATCCAAAAATATAATATCTATCGATATGGTTTATGTTCTACAAGAAATTCACTGTATATTTTCCAAATCATTTATGATAATCCTTGTGCCCCCCTCACATAAAAAAGGCAACTTTCCCCCACCCTTATTTACACCATTTTAGAATTCTATCATCAGCTAAACTAACTCAAAAGAATTACTAGAATACTTACATACATAATGTATATTATGACATTCCATGAATATAAATCCTTTAAGGATTATGGAGTAAAAAAGGTCTCTCAATGTAGTGGAGGTCAGAGAACATAAGAAAAAAGACTGATTTGATGTAAGGTCATTTCATCAATAATAAAATTCATTATGAATAAATTTAATGTTATGACCCAAATATTTGTTTCAATAATTTATATTCTTACAAGGAATGTATTTTTTCTAATTAATGATTTTACACATGGAATTTCGATATCCAATTTATTTTCGAGTTTCCAATGACTTTTAATTCCAAAATTTCTATAGTCGTAAGGATTCATCTGCTCAAATAAAATTCTTAAGATATATGTTATGTTATATAAATATGTTCGTTTTTATATTTATCAATTTATTATTTAATATATTTTATCATGAGTAGCAATATTTTAATGTTATTACATTA
The DNA here is from genome assembly GCA_963277665.1 of Viscum album. Taxonomy (NCBI): domain Eukaryota; kingdom Viridiplantae; phylum Streptophyta; class Magnoliopsida; order Santalales; family Viscaceae; genus Viscum; species Viscum album. The sequence goes on along the minus strand of OY728135.1, from coordinate 1,736,402,656 downwards.
TTCTTTTGATTTTATTTTTTCTATTTATTTCATAAATCTAATGTCAGGATAATGAAAATGGTTTCATGTTACAATCTCATTTTACTGGGAATATTTAGGGTTAAATTTTTTGATGATGAAATTTTATTATCTATATATTAAATATACAATTTATTTTCCTCTCCTCCATTTATTTTTGGGTACTTCTCTTTTTTATTTAATTTTTAACTATTTATGTAGTCACGAAACCGATGGACTATTTTTAAAAAAATTCCACCTTATTTTTTCATTTGGTATGTAATACACTCATGTAAATATATTTCATCAAAATATTTTCAATTTTTTTACTATTCTACAAATATTATTTATATTTTTATATTATTTGGTAATCCATTCCATAGTTTAACAGAAACTTTTTAATCATTTTCAAAATATGGTCTTTGACATTTTATAACAAATGTCCAAGAAATTTTTATTTTAAAATACACCACATGAATAGATTCCATAACATAATTAAAAATATGTTCATTAAATATTAAAATATAATTTTCTTTTTTTTTTAATGAAACAATTTTCATTAATATATTAGAAAATTCATAAATTATGATTTAATGATTTCAAAATGAAAAATAACATTCATCAATATATGTTCAAATGATATTTTAATCATTACAAAAATGAATTTATGCTTCATATAATTTATTGTGTAGATGATTTAATGGTAACATATTTACACTATATTTTGATTTTTTGTGATTAATATTTTATTTTTTTATGAAACATATAACCGTTCCTTGCGTTATGACAAGAAGATATGATAAAAGTTTTATAATATTTTTCCCCACATATGTATGGTTTTCAATATATGGTCATTGATTCCATTATAAACCAATTATGGGTTGTTATGTTGTGAATAATGTTCAAGTGGTTAAATTACATCCATCTAATGCATTTGGATATGGTGAATATTTCCTTAAAATAATGAATCAAATAGGGTGTGAAACTTGTTCAGTAAGGTAATTTGTCTAACAAGATAGTCTAGGGGTTAATATTTACTAATGAAATGCTGGAATGGGGGGTGAACCCAATCAACTATGATATTTTTAAAAGTGATTCTTGATGAAGGAAATGATATTCAATGCTTATGTGTCTACCAAAAACATATTTCTTATCCTCATAATTTGTTTTCATGGATCGTAATTGAATATAAATGATTTAAATTACTTATTAATTTTTTTTAATTATAATACATTATTATATGATTTATTATTTATATATCTGAACTAATTGGTATGATTTTCAAATGTTTTTCACTTGTTCTCATACATTTATGCTTATATTATACTTACTTATGATCATATAATAAGTTTAACCTTATTGAGAATATGTGAACACATGATACTTTATTTCCCATTCCCAAATTATGAATAATTTTTTTATATATGGTATTTTATAAGAAGTGTGTTATATGTGATGATCTTAATCAGAAATAGCGTTGATATTTTACACACCATTTTTTACTTATACATGATTCCAAAGAATAAAAAACTATATATCCGCAAATAATTTATTATTTTGAAATATATGGAATATTATTTGACATCATATTCTTTTCCAACATTTTAGGTTTCTTGTGGCTTGGAGACGATGGCTAAAACCCCTATACTAACCCCTTTAGAAATGGGGAGGGTTTAATCTGACCCTTTCCATTTCGATCTTGTTACAATCCAATTATACCTTCCTCCCTTATATGGTATTGAAAAATATTCAATGGTCACCAAATTCATCCAGGTTCTCTATCACTATAAATTTACCCTCTATAATTCATTGAGGCATAAAACTGTCTTTTATTCTCACTTTTGGAATTTTTTGGTCAGAGTCATCCATCGAATGAAACCTTTGAGTAGTTCATCACTAATTTGTGGCTTTTGAAGGAACACATGATCGTCATACTCAAGAAACCCTATAATCTCTTCATTTTCATCTAGTAATAAGATATTAGGATCATTTCATGGTCCTCTAACAAGTATTCCATTAATTTCATCTGGTCATCCTTCTTCATCTATTCTTATGATTTTTATTAGAATAGAGATCCTCTAATAGATGCAATTTGGGATTGTATTCATGTAATTCATCTAATATTTAAGACCCCTTATATATGGTTTAATTGGTAATGAATGTTTCAATGATTTGATTCACATTGAGACAATAAGATATTGACATAAGGGTTTATTAGGGATTACTTTCTCTAAGGAAGAGGTACTTTTCTTCTATTCAGATATGCACTTTTTCTTTATTATAAAATTTTTCCAAAATAGACCCCCACTCACATTTCATCATAAACCACTTTATGCTAACAAATTTTCTTGATTTCATGTTTGATTATTGAAATATTTGCTTTTTTCACTATTCTCCTTTGATAATGAATATTACTGACTATAGACAAGTGGATCGTGGCCATTTCATGGTTTCCCCATGATTATTTTGAAGTGGTCCCTATACATTTTCATTAATTATAAACCTCCCATAACCTATTTCTGAATGGGATTCCTAGGATCACTACCTAATTTAATTATACAAAAGTCCATATTTTTTATTAATTTTTTAATTTCACAACCATTGAAATTAGAATCTTCAAATAAAAACATGTATATTTTTTAGGATTCATAAATTTTTTTAAGGATAGATATATCCAAACATATTAATTCTATGATATGGATTCAAAATGGTGAATTTGGTTTTTTTCAAGATGTTTTCTTTGAAAACCATCTAGATTATTGTAATAAATGTTAAAAATATAGTCATTCCAATAGATCATGTGGGATTATTCATTTAAATTATAAATTACTCACTCAACAAACATCAATTTAGGTAGAATGTGAAAATTAAAATGTAATGGTTGACACTTCTTATGTACCTACCGAGAATCTTGTTGATTATAATGCTAATAAACATATAAGATGTCCTACCCTGAATCATCCCACCCATGATTCCATTTATGATTTCTGATATGTGGTTAATATTTATATTCTTATCAATTAATCCAAGAAAATCTTAAAAAAGTAGCAGTTTTCTAACCCCGATACTTAAAGAGATAAACAACCCATATAATATGTGGATCAGGATGACTATGTTTCAAATGAATCATTCCATGATGCTTATGATCGAGCCTATCAAATGAATGACACATTCTAGGAGCCAGGTACTAGGGAAAATAAAAAACCAATGGATGAATCATATTACTTTATAAATTTTTACCCATATAAAACTAATAATCATATATATAAACCTAACATCAAGAGAATACTAGTTACTAGATCTTTAGAGGACTTTAGGAAAGAAAAAATGGTTCCCCTCTAGATATCCCTTCTATTCAACCACTGGTGAAGATGATTGGGAATGTTTAATTTTTATGAGCATATGGATCATTAATTGATGGGGGAAATGTAATTCAAGAGGAACTAGGAAATGAAATTTTTGTATCTAGGTTGGAGGATAAAGATGTTGTTTTCTATTAAAATTCTTGGATGGGATTTTTTTTAATCTACCTCTAAATTAGGAAACATTGACTCAATAAAATTGTGGATGATTATATAAGAAACCAAAATTTTAATTACATGGATTTCCCTAAGAAATAACCAATATTCTTTCTTCCTTAGTTCTATTTTTGTTTTGGGATTCTCTAATTTCAATATTTTTACGGATTTTTCAGCTCTTCTCTAGGTTATATAATTGATGAAATTGCAAGACTATGATGCTTACGTGTGATTTCACTTTTGTAATGATGGGTTTGGTGGAAACATTTGATCTTGTTTGTCTCTGATGTCTGATAAGATTATTGGGTTTTACTCTTTTTTCTTCTCTTCACAATGAGACTGTTTCAGGAATTGGTCTTGGGTATCTCCTTGATTTAACATGTAATTTTATTATATGTAGTGGTGATGCGCGATCGTTGATTTTTGAGCTTAAATTATAACAAATTGTTGTTGTAATATTTTGGTTCTCTTTTTAAAATGGTTAATTTCACAAAGGAAAATTTTGGGAAAGAATTAATCCTTGTAAGAACACAACACATTCCCATGAATCACATTCATTTTTACCGGATTTGTTATCATATATTATTGTTATTTCAGCTATAAAATGTAACAATTTCATTCATATAGTATTTTTTTCCTTTGAAAATGATTATAGAAAACATTAGTATGTTGGTGGTTTTTTTCATCAATTATTACTCAGTACTAGTCTACCACCTCTTCTCAAGCTCACACTAATCATGGCTACTAGTGGGACACTTGACTAGACTCTTCTAGGGTTTGGGAATTCATCAGGATACTGCAAAAAGATAGGAAAACTTCTCTTTTAGGTGTTTCAACCATTTAAATATTATAATAATAGTTCTTGTGATTATCAAATAGGTGTAGATTATAGATGTTCAGGTTTGTTGTCCCACTTTCCTACCAGTGGTTAATGAAATTTTATGGAAATTATTTCTTATGTTCTCTTCTTCTAAACTATTTTATCAAACATATGTTGACATTATGAATCATAGGTTTTGTGTGTGTTTGGGATAGGTTTTGGATCACATTGATGTGATATATTTTTGGTGAAAAGGTATACTTGGGTTGTATCATAATGGAAATTTTCAGTGAATAGATTATTTTATTCCCAAATTTGATATGATATACCTTCCATAAGTGGTTCTCATTTTTTTCCATGTTTAGTTGACTTGATGCTTGTTAAATATAATTTCACCTCATGAAATTATTTATCCCCTTTTATTTTTTAAAAAAAATATGTATAAGTGTGAATTGGTTTTTCAATTCCCACAAAATTCTGTTCAATAAAAAGAAAGGTGTTTTATTTAAAAATTTGGTCTCCAATTGAAATTTTTTGGGCCTTGTCATCATACCTAAAAACAAGGACTAGTGGGTCACTGATTTGTTCTTTCATCTCTAGGATATTTCAATGTTAAATATATCTTATATCTTTGAAAAAATATACATCCCTTGAATAAATACAAAATATAGAATAAGAGGAGGTCTGCTAAAAGGCCAAATTTATCAAACACTTTGCTTCATTGGTTTTTTTTGGAAAAATACCATTTTCTTGATATGGCTCCATTTTGAGGCCCATCATTAAAATATATTTAATCCAATAAAAATTTGGTATTTTCTACATTGGGGATTCGTTATGTGCATATCATCATAAATTTTAATGTCGGGGATTATATGGAAGGAATCCTATACCTATTTCAATCATACAATATAATGGAAGTCAATCGTCCCAAACCTCATATCTTAACAGAATGTGGGATGTTACAGGTCATGTTTCTTATTTGTCAACCCCTATCATATAGGAGAAGGAAACATGAAAGGGGTTGTGATTGCCTGAGGTACAGGACACCATCCATATGCTTGTAGTCATCTTTCTCAACAAAAGAATTACCACTAGTATACTGTTGTGGTTTTCCATACATCCTAACTCTTGGAGTTTCAATGATGTTCCCCCGTAGAATATATTATTATATTTAAGAGATGGGGAATCATATGATGATGTTACAGGGGTGGAAAAGGGTTGGTAATATGAACGTTTTGAAGGTCATGATTTTTAAATTGGAGTAATCTTTAGAGTTTAAGGTATGTGCAATTGAGCCTTCTCACACTTCTCAAACTACATCATGGAAATATGAGGATGTGAATCCCAAAATGTTATAACAAAAAAATTGTAATGTAATTTAATGGTCCACCATATGTAGTGATCATGTAGTTAATAAAGGGAATAAAACAAACATTTTTAAAGACTACTCATATCTTGTGAAACCTATAGTAACTTGATTTGTAGGTAAGGTAATTTCTGTTAGGAAACCTATTCTTTTTTCCATAGAAATTATTTTGGATGTTATATTTTATAATCATATACTCACATATCACAGGATCCCCCTACAAAGATGTATTCTAGGGAAAACCCAACATTGGATGAAATTCATGGTTTGAACTCGAAAGAAACTGTTAATCAGAATGATTTTTTTTGGAAACTATAAGAGTGGAAAGATAGTTTTATATTTAAATGAAATAGTGATAATTAATTTAATTATATGCTACTCCCAATGTACTATAATGACCTGAACGTTTGAATAAATTTTGTTTCCTACTTTTGTGTGTTATTTTATTTGATACTCAATAAAACTATATTTCTAAAGTAATATGAGTATAATTAAAATGACACTATTGGGTTTAGACTGCTATATGATTGTGGGTAAATATGACCATTGGAAACTAAACTCATAAAGTTATGATTCCTGTTTTTAAATACAAATGATATTGCTTAATTAATACAAAAAGAAGAGTCGATGGCCTCATCCAGTAGACTCAGGCCGTACAAAGCCCATCTGTCAGAGCTTGGGAAGGAGGCTGCATTTCTAAGCATTACTCTGGACCAAGCCCAAGCTGAGCTTCAATATGTGATACTTGAATGTATCCTCCTAAGGGAGAATTTCAGGCCGACAAAAATCAAAACTCTCACAATGTTTTCCATGCCGCCCCAGATTCTATCACCATAGTACTCCTTACACTTATGTCATATACAAATGGTCTACGGTGCTATGTAACGAGGCCTTAGATTCTTTTTGTAATATCATGGTATAAATAAAATTTTTATTTCTTCTTATTGTAATAGTTTTTAATTTCAAATGTACAGATAAATATTTGATGAATTTATAGAAGTTCCATATTATTGATGAATTTTGAAAAAAGGGTGTTTTAAAATATTTTTGTTTACATTAAATAAATAATAATGTGAAATGATTTTGAAAAAATGGTCTTCAATAGTTGTGATCAGTAATAAATTTAGAGTCAAAGAAGATCAACATGATTTTTAGTGAATAGTAATTATTGAATATTAACCTACCCTTATTAATGGTAATGAATAGTAAATTGGCCAAAAAATATAAACTTCACCAATGAATATATATATATAATTTTAATGTCTTGAAAGTGAAAAAATGATCATAGTTTATGTTTTGGTATTTTTATATGTCATAAATACATTATGTACAATTTTATTATTAATTTTATAATTTAAAATGGTAATTTTTTTTATTAAAATGTATTCATAAATTGTTACATTAATGTCTTATTTTTATACAATAATTTTATTGGTACTTGATTACTTTTTCAATGTGTTATACAACATGTTAGAGTTTTAGAGTTGTTTTTTTAATAAATAATGATTTTATTTACAAAAAATTAAAAATATTTATAAAAATACTTTCATAAAGAAGATTCCATTTTTGGAATTCAGATCATCGATATTAGGTTAAGGTTATTTTTTGTATTTTTCATAAATAGTTGAATATTCAGTAAATAGTAAAAATATAATTTTATGTTTCATGTGTTTAATGGAATCATTGATGATGTACTCATTATGTAAAAAATCTGGTCGACTTTTGAAAAGTAAGATATGTTATGAGGTTTCCCAAGTGGCCAATACCATGTGAAAATACCATGGGCAAGCCCATGGTTTTGAAAATACCACTGATGAGGTGTCCCTTGGAAATTAATTAAATATTTCCTCTCCTTCCCTATAAATAAAAAGTCATTTTCTCATTCATTTCATTCAAAAATCATCCAAAACTACACTCTGTTATATTTACCTTTCAATGAGTCCTCTTAAGGTTCCCACAATCCCCCAAGGTTCCACCCTTCAAGCTTTCTATTTAGCTCTTCATGGTAAGGGAACATTTCAACCTCTTCTTTTATGTCATGACTTAATTTATGTTAGGTCATCATGTTTCAATCTTATTATGTTGGGTTATGATATTATATATCCTAATATCTTTCCATTTCATTTCCAAATGACGATATACTCTATCCACTCTCATAAATTTGATTTCCTATATTTTTATGTGACACCGTTACACTACTGAATTTTCGTAAAAGAAATTGCATCTTCTCTTTTCATTATTTTTTTTCATATAGTGTTTCCTTAATATATCCATACCATGATATTAATTATTATTATTATGAACCAGTATTTTATTATGAGTTTTTTTTATGATTGGTTTACTCTTGTCCCCTTTCTTTTAAATGATTTCTATAACCATGTTATATAGCTGCTATTCTGCATAATATTTGTCTCAAAACCTCTCTCTATATTTCTCAAAAATTATCTTATTTTATTATTGTGAATAACCAAACTTGTTTCATTTCAATGGATATTCATCATTAAATTATATTGATCTATTTGATTCTGGAATTGACATATATATAACATTTTCTCCCTTTCCATGGGTTATAAATTACATAATATCTTATTTATAAGCACTTTTAAAATTTCATGATTCTGAAGTGAAACCCATTTCATTTACTCTCTATGAGTTATTTATGAAATGTATGGTTAAGATATATGTGGCTCACATGAAAATAATTAAATATTAAGGGTGCAGCCTGATAGCGATCCAATGCATTGGGTAATGCTTTAAATCTCTAGAGATGACAAGTTTCACTATACCTTGGTAAATAACCAGGGTAATGTTTATGACACCATGGGGATGAAACTTGGTGATATTTTCATGATTGTCTAAATAAAATGGTGTAGCCACATAATAAAGTTATGATTGAATATATTTTTATTATTATATTTCTCCACATCCATTTATTTAGTCTTTATATTTTTTATCAAGTTCTTATTGATTTCACAAGTAAACAGATTCTCATGCTTTTGTTAATGGGCTTTCTGCTCGCCCTTTCCATTGATGTATGTCTCAAGGTTATGATATGAAATAATATTACTTAATAAGAACATATTAATAAGACCTATAAGTGGATTAGAATTATTTTTTATGTTTTAATGTTTTATGTTCCTGATTTCCAAGACACTAGACTTTAAAGATCCTCTGTTTGTGAAATGTAATGAAAAGTTATGTAATAGAAAGGCGGGATTCCATAATTGGTATCAAAGGATAGTTTAGTTATTTATGGAAATTATGATATGAAAAAATTAGGAATAACCCTATATAAAATTTTAAGTATAAGAAGACTTCCTAGTATTTTGGTGAGTATTGAATACATGGTTTATCAATCAAATACATCCCTGTCTAGATACGAGCAGGTAGAGAATGCTCTGGCACAAATATACCTTGGATTTAAATCTCTGTAAAAGAGTTTCAGGCATAAACTAGGTTATCTTATTACACAACAATGGGAATTTTTTTCACTCTTGGATATGACATTCCGTAGGGATATGTTTGGTTAATCATAAGCATTTTATGAATCGTTATGAAGGATTTATGGAGATATGTTATTTTCTAAAGCATGATGTTTTATGAAATAATATCCTTTATATTTAAAAGATTTTTAAATCAAATAATTTTCTCAATAAGGTTTTATTATTTTAGAAAATGGAGGGGAATAGTAGGAATCATGCAAATGGGGACCTCAATGGAAAATGCGCTGAAAGCCCTCCGATGGAACCTGAAATAGAAAATTTCTTGTGAATGAGGGACCAACTTACTCAAGTTAAGGTAAATAATATGAATCAAGCCGATAAACCGACGTCACCACGAAGGGAACAACTTTCTGTTGAATCCTTTGTGCATTAATGACCACCAACCTTCAGTGGGTCCACCGACCCACTGACTCGTGAACAGTGGATCAGCTCTATCGAGATGATTTGTTTATGTGTTACTCTATTTTGAATAAGAGAAGGTTACCTTGGATTTTTATCACTTTGAGGGAGAAGCTGATAAGTGGTGGGAACTATTTAGAAACACAAGGTATGGATTGGATGTTGAATCTATGGAGTGGGAAGAGTTCAGAAGGATATTCTTCTACAATTATTTCACTCGATCGATTAGAACAAGAACATAGAAGGAGTTTTTCGAGCTAATGTAGAAAGAGAATGAAAATGTTGGAATATACAAGGTGAACTTTAACAAGGCATTCGCATTACACATGTTTCTTTGTAATGGATCCAAATGGTAAGGTTGATAGTTTCTTCGGTGGACTGAGACCTCATATATGGAAGAATCTAGACAACTAAGACTATGATAGTTATGCCGAAATCGTGCGATGTGCGATGAAAGTCAAACTGGGGTTTTGTGAGATGCAAAGGTCTCATAAATCCAATGACAAGAAAATATCTATGGAGCCATGAGTAGGGAGGATCTTTGATCACGATGGAATAGGAAACCAAGTGAAATGTTCCACATGTAATAAATGTGGGGATAAGAACTTAGAAAACTACTTTCTAAAAAACGAGAACTGCTACAATTGTTTGAGAGATGTCCATATCGTGCAAAATTATTGTAGTGAGGTGAGTCCTCATATTCCAAAAACTAATGAAAAGGGGAAGATGGTTCGGGGCCTACATGATGTCCAATGATGTAAGTGTGGATAGCATGGGAACTTTTCCAATCACTGTCCAAATCTGAAGGCAGTGAAGGGGAATCACCATCAGCCTTAGCAACAGCCTAGGGAACATGGTCGTAATTTTTCAATCACTACGCCTAAAGTTGAAGTCCCAAATGATGTGGTGGTATGTACTCATTTTTTTCTCTCAATGCTTGCAAGTACTTTGTTTGATTCTGGTACAATGTATTTCTTTATTTCCACCTAGGTTGCAAAGAATTTAGAATCAACGCCCAATTATCTAAAAGTAGAGTCTTCAGTCAAGGATCCTCATGGAATTATCCAAGAATAATCAGTTTTTAAAAACTATAATATTTACTTTAATGAGAACAATACTATCACAAATCTAGTAGTCATTCCCATGCTAGAATTTGACATTATTATATGGATGGACTGGCATGAAATTACAATGCTAAGATCAAATTCAGAAGCAAGGATATCTCAGTAGACTTGATTGGAAAAAATATTTTTATCTTCCAAGGATAAATATCCCATCATGATATTTTTCTAGAAGAACCTCTTATATCATTCTATATGGGGTTTATTGGTGAAGAAGAAAAAGAAAATGAGTGTTTTAGGATATAAAATGTCCCCATTGCCCAGGAATATGTTGACTTGTTAATTGAGTAGTTTCCCTGACCTCCACCAGAAGGAGAGGTAGAGTTATCCATTAAACTCGTACTTGGGTCTCATCCGATATCTAAGACCCCCTATAGGATAAAAAAATATGAGCTTAAAAAATTAAAGAAAAAACTCCATGATATTTTGGAGATTGGGTTTATCTGGCTGAGTGTCACTCCTTGGGGAGAACCTCTTCTCTTTGTGAAGAATAAGGATGGATCGATGCAGCAATGCATTGATAACAGAGAACTGAATGGGGTCACATTGAAGAAAAAATTCCCTCGTCCAAGAATTGATGACTTATTTGACCGACTTTTTTGGGCTCAATTCTTCAATATGATTGATCTTATAGCTGTTTATCATTAATTGAGGGTAAAAAAGAATATATTCCAAAAATTGCCTTCAGATCATGGTACAGGCATTATGAGTTTGTTTTTATTTTCTTTGGACTGACTAATTCACCTGCTATTTTTATGGATTTGAGGAATAGTGTATTTAAGGACTGCCTTGATATCTTTGTGGTAGTTTTTATTGATGATATTTTGATATATTCCAAAATTCCTAAGCAGGATGAGTATCATCTTAGGTGTATTTTTCAGACTCTACAAAAGGAAATTATTTTTGGAAATTTCAAAAAATTTGATTTCTGGTTAAAGCAGGTTGCTTTCTTGGGGTACATTGTAACCATTTAAGGAATCACAGTTGACCCTGATATCTCAAAATTTGTAGAGAAGTGGCCTCATCCAACAATAATAACGGAGATTCATAGTTTCCATAGATTAGAAGGATATTATAAGAGGTTTTTGAAAAACTATTCATGACATTCTAGTCCATTAACCAAGTTAACACGAAAAGGGTTCATGTTCATCTAGACATTGGAGTGTGAGGAATGATTCTAATAGCTGAAGAAGTGACTTGTTACTACACCCATGTTAAATATTACCTCAATAGGAGAATAATTCATTATTTTTAATGTTCCAACTCTAAAAGTGCTTGGGTGAGTCCTTATGAAATATGGAAAGGTCTTTTCATATGCATCTCGACAGTTGAAGACTCATGAGGAGAACTATCCTACGCATGATATGGAGCTGGTTGTGGTTGTTTTTTCTCTGATGATATGAAGGCACTACATTATTAAGAGAAATGTGATATATACACAGACCATCAGTGTTTGATCTATAATTTCACACAAATGTAATTGAACATAAGATAGAGGAGATGGTTGATGCTTCTCAGAGACTATGATTGGTCAATTCATTATCATCCCGTAAGAGAAAACAAAGTCGCTTATGAATTAAGCCGGAAAGACCCTTTTTGTAATTTAGATGATGAGGATTCAAAGATATCCTTTCATCAATGACATATTAAGGCTAGAAAAGGGAATTTTAAGAGAAGGGACATCATCAACCCTAACCCATATTATTTCTGAACCATTATTACCAGAGAAGATAAAGAAATCTCAAAAATAAAATCCTTTTTTACAGAAAACGGTTGAGGTTGTAATGGATAGAATGTTTCCTGAGTTCAATATAGATCAAGAAGGTTTACTAAAATTTCATACAATACTATGTTTTCCTACTATTCTTGAAATAAAGAAGGATATGATAGTCGAAGCTCATAGATCTATTTTCTTTATACATCCTGTAAGCACAAAAATATATTGGGAACTTCGTGATCATTATTGGCGGGATAAAAAGAAATGAGAGATTGAGGACTACACATAAAGGTGCCTAGTATTTTAACAATTGAAGGCAGAGAAAAAACTTCCTAAAGGTTTATTGAAACCATTACCCATACCATCATGGAACTGGGACAATATCACTCTGGACATCATCCATGGTCTCCTGATAACTTTAAAAATGAAATAATGTGATATGGGTTATTGAGGACCATCTCACCAAGACTGCCCAGTTTATCTCCATTTGGGATGATTTTTCTTTTCATCAACTTGATAGGATTTACATGAAGGAAGTGGTAAGGCTACATGGATTTCAACTTTATATCGCATCTGATCGTGATCCAAGGTTTACATCAAAATTCTAGAGAAGTCTTCAAATTTATTTGTGTACCAGATTGAATTTCAGTATGGCATATCACCCATAAACTGATGTCTAGTATAAAAGTACTATTAAAACACTCAAGGACATGTTGAGAACATTCCCAATGGAATTTAAGGGTGGATGGGATCAAAATATCCCTTTAGTTGAGTTCTCTTACAACAACAACTTCCTCCTGAGCATTATAATGCCACACTATGATGCTATATATTGTAACCGATGTAGAAATCATACTTGTTCGCATGAATCTGGTGAGAGAATAATTTATGGGCCATATCTTGTGCAAGATATGATAGAAAATGTCCATGCCATCCATCAACACTTTAAGGATGCCTAGAGTCGGCAAAAGAGATATTCCATCAACCGTTGAAGGGACATGGAGTTTGATGTTGGTGATAAGGTCTTTCATCTAATTTCACCTAGGAAGATAGTCATTATGTTTGTGAATAAAGGGAAGACCATCCCTAGCTACATTGTACCCTATGAAATCCTTGATTGCATACGAGCAGTGTCCTATCAGCTTGCACATCCTCCAAATCTAGCATTATTTAATGATTTCTTCCATGTATCCCTCTTAAATAAGTACGCACCTAACTCTTCAAATTTACTCAATAAAGAGGTGGTAAAACTAGAATATGACCTCTATTATGTGGAGAATCCGGTGGAGATCCTAGATCATAGGTCCAATGTTCTACGCAACATGAAAACCTACCTTATTAGTGTGTTGTGGTGAAACCACAAATGTGAAGAAGCCACGTGGGAACCAGAGGAGTTTATTAGATAGAAGTAAACACAAAATTTATTTTTTGAGGGTATGAGTTAAAATTTCATGGAAGAAATTTCTTGTGTGGGATTAATGTAATGACTCAAAATTTTGAATAAATTTAGTTTCCTACTTTTGTGTGTTATTTTATTTTTTACTCAACAAAATTATATCATTAAAGTAATGAATTATGTATAATTAAAGTCATACCATTGGGTTTCGACTCTTATATGACCATTGGTCAATATGACCATTGGAAACTAAAATCATAATGTTACGATTATTGTGTATAAATACAAGTGATCTTGGTTAATTAATACAGAAAGAAGAGTCGATGGCCTCATGCAGTAGGCTCGGGCTGTATGAAGCCCATCTTTCAGAGTGTGAGAAGGAGGTAGCATCTCTAATATTTTCTCTGGACCAAGCCCAAGCTGATCTTCAACATGTGAAGCCTGAAAGGAATCACCTAATGGAGAAGTTCCAGTAGCTAGAAATCACCACTCAGGAAATGTTGTCCAAGCTGCCCCAAGATTCTATCACCATAACACACCATACAGTTATGTCCTATGCAGGTGTTATAAGTGGCCATGTAATGAGGCCATATATACTTTTTGTAATCTCTTATCATAAATAAAATTTATATTTCTTCTTATGGTAAAAATTTTGAATTTTAAATGGCTGAATAAATGTAGGATGAATTCATAGAAGTTTGATATTATTGATGAATTTTGGAAAGAGGGTATTTTAAATATTTTTAAATACACTAAATAATTAATAATGTGAAATTATTTTCAGAAAATGGTCTTCTATGGTTGTGATCAGTAAGAAATTTAGAGTCTAATAAGATCAACTTGATTCTTAGTGAATAGTAATGTATGAATAATAACATACCCTTATAAATAATAATGAATAGTAAATCGGCCTAAAAAATAGAAACGTCACCCAATAATGTATATATATAATGTGAACATATTAACAGTGAAAAACGATCATAGTTTATCTTTTGGAATTTTTATATGTAATAAATACATTATTTACAATTTTATAATTAATTTCATATATTAAAATGGAAATGCATTTTCAAAAAAATCAATCATAAATTGATACTTTATTTTCTTATGGTTATATTACAATTTTATGGGACCTTGATTAACTTTTCATGGTGTTACAAAACAAGTTATAGTTTTAGAGTAGTTTTTTTGAATAAATAATATTTATAATTTAAAATTAAATTAAAAATATTTAGAACAATATTTTCATAAAATGGATTTCATTTTTGAATTCATAGAATCAGTATTAGGTTGGGGTAAATTTTTGGGATTTTTTCTGAAATAATTGAATTTTCAGTGAATAGAAAAAATACATTTTTGTGTTTTAGGTGTTTAATGAAATCATTAATGATCTAATCATGATGAAATAAATCTGGTCGACTTGTGAATATTAATATATTTTATAAGGTGTCCCAAGTGGCCAATACCATGGGAAAATATCATGGTCAAGCCCATGGTTTTTCAAATACCACCGATGAGTTGTCCCTTGGAAATTTATTAAATATTCCCTCTCTTTCCCTATAAATACCAAGCAATTTCCTCATGCATTTAATTCCAAAATCCTCTTCAACAAATATCTAGTCTTTATACCTCCTAAAGAGTCCTCGCATGGTTCCCTCATTCTCCCAAGGTCCCAACCTTCGAGCTTTCGAAGTCACTCTTTAAGGTAAGGGAAACGTTCACCCTCCTCTTTTAAGCCATGACTTCCTTTATGTTATGTATTCTAGTTTCCATCATATTATGTTGGTTTATGTTCTTATATAACCTTATTACATTACATTTCATTTCCAAATGTTGATATAACCTATCAAATCTCATCAATTGTTATCCTGAATTTTTATGTGACGTTGTTAGGCTTCCAAATTTACATAAAAGAAATTGCATCTTCTATTTTCTTTCAAATTTTATTTTCATATGGTCATTTCTTTAAATATCCATACAATTATCATATTTCATTTTATTATGTAACCATAAAATATTATGATTTTTTTATGAGTGGGTTACTCTTGTTCTATATCCTTTCAATATTTTCTAAAACCATGTTACATAGTCGTTATGCTGCAGAATTTTATTCTCAAAACCTCTCTCTCTTTTTAAAAAACATTATATTATTTTATTTTAGTGAATAACAAAACCTATTTAATTTCTAGGGTTATTAATCATGTAAAAATATTTATCTATTTGATTCAGTAATTGACATACATATAACCCTCACTTTCTTTCTATGGGTTATAAATGACATAATGATCTTATTTTTATGCACATTTAAAAAGTCATCATTTTGAAGTGAATCCCTTTTCTTTTACTCTCTATCGGTTATTTATGAAATGTATGATTTTGATATATGTAGATCACATGAAAATAATGACATATTAATGGTGTGCCCTAATACCTCTCTAATGTATTTTCTAAAGAATGTAATATCTGGGGATGACAAGTTTCACGATACCTTGGTGAATAACCTTGGTAATTTTTATTAGACCTTGGGGATGAACCTTGGTGATATATTCATGAATATATGAATTAAATGTTGTACCCACATAATCATGTTATTATCATTTTTCTTTTTATTATGATATTCCTATACTTCTATTCCTCATGTATTTATGTTTTTTATCATATTCATATTGATTTCATAAGTAAACCAATTCCTTTGCTTACCTTACTGGGCCTTCAGCTCACCTTTTCCGTTTATGTATACCTCTAGGTTATGAGATGAAATAATTTTACATAGTAATAACATATGATGAAACCGTAAAAGTATATTAGAATAATGTAATATGTTATTAGGTTTTATGTTCCTAATTTCTAAGACACTAGACTTTAAAGATCATCTGTTTTAAAAATGTAATGAAATGTTATGTAATAAAAAGGGAGGATAACATATGTACTACAAGTATAAAATTTTGGAATATACCATCACTATCCAAACATAAAACTATGAACAATTATAAATTAGTTGTGTTGTTTTGAAATATTTTAACAAGGAACGAATGGTATGGATTATTATTTAAGCCCACATTTTTCATTAGGGATTTAAAAAAATAATGATCAATATGGAGGAGTTCATTAAGAGATTGGATATGATAGATTCTTTAATTTATGTTTTGTTATATAAGGATAATATTTTGGAAAAATGTCCCATAATATGGAGTTTTATTCGATTATAATATTCTTACAACATACTATTCCATTCAGAGGGATATCATTTTCTTGTTTATTGTTAATCTTGTACCTACTCAATTTTTAACTTCTCCAAAATGTGTTTTTCATTAGAATGAGTAATATTTTAATTTGTAGATAGTAATATAAGATAGTTTTGTGAATGATCTTTGGTAATAATCATAGTGTTATGCTCTATCTGGGAAAACAATATTCTCGTAGAATGTAGGTGATGATATAGGTTATACTAATTTTTGTGGGTTTTAAGGATATAATTAGAAAATTTCATTCATTATAAGTCGAATTAATTGATTTTTAGTGGCTATTATCTCCTATAATAATGTCCATTAAATTTTACAGTATCACTATCTATATATTTCATGTTTATTTTATTTTCAGTAAATTCATTTTGTATTTTCTAGAGGATCGTTTTTTATCAAACCTGGTCATGGTCAGAATGGTAAATACATAGTTGGGAATTTTCTATTTAAGATATATACTTTCTTTATCTATAATGTTTTATGTTTTTTTGATGCATGGGGACATTATCATCCTAAAAATAATGATTTTTTTTATTGAATTTTCAATTATGGGTGATATATCTTTATCTTATTTCTCTAGTTGAAACTAATGTTTCTGTTTTTATCCATTATAGATAACCTCTGGAATATATAATATGGGGTTTGAATATTTTTCTTTTATGGTTTTTTTGTAATAGTTCCCAGTTAACCAGTAAAAGTTGATTAATCTAAAAAAATATAAAATAATTTCATGTGTAGTTTATATTCCTCTAGATTGATTTAATATTTATGTATGAAAAGAATCGGGTCACTATATTTGTAATTAGAGGGAATGGTTAGTAACTTATAGAAACTGTGATGGGGAAACATTAGTGTGAACCCCTTGGATAATGCTATGTATATGGGAAAATCATATGTTATAGTAAATAAAGGAGTCAGTTTTCACAATGTAAATATATCCCTATCTGGATATTGTATGTGGATATCTTTTTGGATTAGATTCATCTTGGGCTATTAACTATGATAGCTATTGGTCAACTATATATTGACCAACTTTTTGGTTTACAGGAAATATATCCTTACCATGTATCTGGATCACACTCCCTAGGGATATTCTTTAGTTAATTAACAATTTCATTGAAAGCTATTATAATGTATCAGAATATAGTATTATAATGTATAAACAATGTTAAATGAAATGTAAAATAGATTAGTAATAATTTTCCAATATTTTGAAAAACATTGAAAGATTTTTCATTACTAATTAATTTGATTGATGATGCTTTATGGTCATACAAACCATTATTCTTTTAGAAATATATTTAAGATGTAACAAAAAAAGTTGATGTGGTTGTAGATCTACTCAAATATTGTAGTATACTACTTAATCATAATTATAGGAATTACAATACATCAGAAAAAGTCTCATGGAATTTTAATTCGCATCTTTAATGATTAGATGATGAAATAGATGTAAATAATCATAATGGTATAATAATCACATCTCAAGGTTATGATTCGTCTAATAATGATATTTTTTGTAATATGTATCGTGAAAATATTGTTATTATTACTATAGTTGATTTAGATTTTATTTTTTTCATGGATTGTATTTCTTTATATCAATATCATATCAATTTCTATTGAGGGGATGTGACATTTTATATTATGAAAAATATTTTGATTTTCTATCACTTTGAAGATAAATGTGAACATACAATGTAAATTACATCCATTTCATGGGTCTTTATTCATATTCAATGTGATTATTTGTCTCAGGTGGTAAGTGATAAACTAAATTACAATTATATTCTTATTTTAGATGATTTTATTATTATTTTTAGTATTGTTTCCATGTCATCCTCCAAATAATGAATTTGGGTATTCAATTGAAGTCATACCCTAGGATAAACCTATTTCAAATACCCTATATAGAATATACAAGATTTAGTTTTACGAATTGAAGAAACCACACTAGGATAATCCTAATAAGGGATTCATTTTTTCCATTCATGTTTCCATGGGATGAAACCTTCCTTTTTATTTAGACAAAAATAGATGTGGGATTAAATGTATTGATTATCAGGAACATAACAAAGTCATAATAAAAAATACGTATATTATTCTTTATATTGATGAATTATTTGATCAGTTATGAAGAGATTAGTATTTTTCCCTGATTATCTATTAATCTTTATACTATCAATGGATGTTCAAATGTTAATACATACTAAATATAGAAATATATTTATAGTTTGAACACAACTTATATATATTGATTCCCATGATTATAATAATTACCCTTATATCTTCAAATATTTAATAAAAACAGTCTTTATAGATTACCTTATTCATTTTATTGGGGTCTTTATAGATCGTTGAGGTATATATTCTAAGAGTATGGAATAACGTTAATATATCATTTGTATTGTACTGAAAGAACCTTTTGAAGATTAAGATGTACGAAAAATTTAACAAATGTGAATTTTGTGTTCATAAAATATAATTTTTGGATAATATAATCTCATGTGATGGTATCTCTGGGTATCAACCAAAGATAGAAGATATTGAACGCTATTCCATACTAACATCTATAAATGGGATCCATAGTTTCTGTGGATTTTATGTATATTATAGATATTTTGTGAAGGATTTGTTAGTTATATCTATTACACTCTATATGTTTACTCAGAAGGGGGTTATGTTCCATTTAGTAGTTGAGTGTTATGGAAATTTCATAAAACTGAAGATAATATTAGTCGGTGAACATTTACACACACAATTATATATTGGAATTAGATTTATGATTCTCATAGTTTCATAGAAGATAGGTTTGGGATGAGTTCAAATTCTTACTAAAAATGTTATATTTTATTTTTCACACTAATATATGGTTCATTAGAAAAATAAACTAACTCTAAATTTGGTGATGACAGTAATGATATTTCAATTAAAAATAGTGAGGCAATATATTTTCAGATAAATTTGTCAAATATATAAATATCATTAATGTATATAGTTTTTATTCACCCATAAATAATTTAATATTTTCCAAAGAACATTGTTAGAGTTGTTTAATGATTATTAGTACTCAACAAATGTATACCCTTGGAAACCAAACAATAGTTTTGATGCTTCCAGTCGAATGGGTCATGCTAGATAATATTTGATCAATATAAAAAAATATCCAATAATTTTAGATTTAAAAGTTTTGGATATTGAAATCATGAAGGAATGAGGATAATATTATCTTTATTAATTTAGTGTTCAACCATATATCACTGGAAATATTAGAGTGGTGAAATATCATGATTTTGATCTGAAAAAGGTGTTATATGTTCTAAAGTTCAACATTTATTATTAGTGAAACATAAGGATGAAAAATTTTGTATTTCCCATTTAAATAGTTGACCCAAATAATTAACTATTTTAAGGATATCATAGTTCATTACTATCAATTCATCCCATAAGTAAAGAATATGAATATAGATCTGAACGATTATTTTTTGGGTCAGCAAAAAGAGAGATATTATGAAGTATATAACATTGTACCTAGTAGTTGAACCTGTTAAGGGTAAGAGAAATAAGCCTAATGGTATGTAATAATTTTTACCTATATAATTATTTAAATGGGAAAAGATCACCTGTGATGTTTTCCATTTAACTCCCAAAAAATATAAAATGGAAATAATGTTATTTTTGTAGCAGTTGGTTGCCTTATAAATTCTATTCACTTTGTTTCTTTGTGAGAAGATTTACACATTTTTCATGTTACCAAGATATACTTCAAAAAAGTGGAATGGTCTCATTGTGTATTTATTAGATTGTATCTAATTAGGTTCCATGCTTTAGCTTGATGTTTATGAGAAGTATTAGTAATTCTTGAGATATAGAACTATGTTTTAGTAATGGTTATTTTACTCAATAAAATACTCATCCCAATGGGACAATTAATGTAACGCCCCGACCCTAGTTACCCAGAGTCGGTGCATTATTGCGTAACATTGGCATGATCACAAAAGATCATGTCTCGAATGACCGATTAGTTTAGTAGCCTTAGAAACACTAGATATATTCATAAGTCTAACATTACATCATAAAGTCAAAACTACAATAACATAGTCTCCATTGCCTACACTCATATCCCTTGCAGGTCATTCATAAAATACTTCTTCACATCCTGGAAAAATTAAAACATTGAAAGGGGTGAGCTCAGATTCTCAGTAAGGATGAAAATATAGCGAAAGATTTCAAAAATACACATTAACATTTAAGGCAATGTATAACTAAAACAAAAGCCTTTTAAATTTGAACTGCAACATAATATGGAAAAAATAAAATGAAATAATTCCATTTACTTATTCACATGGATATTCTACTAGTCGAATAATCACATGTAATATCAGTAACCTCTTTCATAATGATGGAATGAATAATTCCAGACTATCATAACAGCGTAGCCAAGGCCTCGTGCGAAGACTACAAATAAGATTTTGTCAAGGCCTTGTGCCAAGACACGAGTTTGTCTCATGAGACCTACTAATGCAATTTTTTTAGAAGATACTTATGTTTAAAATTGCTCAAATATACTCTAGTGTTTTTCTGAAAACATTATGAAAGCTTCTGGAAACAAAATAACTCATTCTAAGACTGCTCCACTAATTACAGGCCATGATGGGTCCATGCCCAATCCCTTCCTGTCTACCACACTTGAGAGCCAGGTTTTATGAAAACATTTTTAAGCTTGCGCAAAATACATATACATTTTTACTGGATTTTAATATATTTGAGATAAATATCTCATTTTTGAAATCATTTAAAAATTACATAATTTTAAAATAAATCCTTTAGTATAAACGTAAAATTCAATGGGGTTTATACACCGAATAAAAGAATGTTGTGTATAAAAAAAATTATGCCTCAATGAAAGGAGATTGAGACGAAGTCCCTTAAAAAGATAATTTTTTTATATAAAATAGATCTATTATGTGTATTCACTATATTACACATAAATAAAGTACAAATACAATATAGGATATAATAATATCATGACATAATTTGAATGTATGAGATTAACCCAAATAACAGAAATTGGGTTAAAACGTTTCCTTACAAAGATCATTTTTTTAAAATAAAATAAATCTATTATGTGTATTCAATCTAAGTACACATAAATAAAGTAAAAATACAAGATAGGACATAATAATATCATGGCATAATTTGAAAGTATGAGATTAACACAAAGAATAGAAATTGGATTAAGAAGTTCCCTTACCTCATGTCTGACTTGACTCGATCGTTATATAACCTCCTAAATAATAAACTAGAGTAAATTTCAAATTTATTAAGAACCTTTTTCAATTTCATTATTCCTTTTATATAACTTATTACCATATTATGAACATTATGTAATTATTTAAGTTAATAATAGTCATTTTGTCGATCTTTGGTACTTGAGTCAAAAATAAATATCTTATAATTACAAGTTGCTTATGTGGTAGAATATCCATTATCTCTAGAATTATATTCATGATGTAGATATCATATATATCATATATATCCAGTATATACATTCATTCATAATATTATGAAACATTTTGAGGTATGAAATGAAATGCACCATTCATGGAGACGGTAAGCCGTACGTACGCATGAACGCTACTTTCATTTATATTTCATATTTAATGGAATGAAATCATAATGATATAAAGTTACATTATAATTCCAGTATAATATCATATATAATATCCTTTAGTATATCCTTTATACATCCCACATATGGCATTAACGATTCATGTAACTTTGAGGGGGCGGTAGTCCGCACTTCCTAAAATGGAATTATTGCGTTTACCCATAATGAAAATGATAAAGGTATTCCATAAATTAGAAATACAGAAGCATAAGGAAAACATAAACATAATATATATCATATATAAATATAGTTACATATTAATGGCCACCATGAGAGGTGTTAAAAGAAGATTGAATAATCATCGTTTCGTGAGGCAGAAATTCACCAACCACAGAAACTGTATGTTCTTCAACCATTAGACGAAGGTGTGTGTAAGTGTAAATAAAATAATTCTCATAGAAATAGCATAGTATATTGAATATACTATTTTTTTTAAAATATAATGTAATAAGAAATATTTTAAGGTGGTGGACAAGAAAAATAAAACAAAATAACATAAGAGAAGACATTACCTTAAAATCGGGTAACTCTATTTTATTTGAGCCAAAGGCTTACTTGGGAAGACTTCTACCCAAAGTGAGTCTTCTAGGAGTAAGAGAGGGAATCTAACAGAGTATTTGGATAGAGGATGGCCGAGCCAAATGGCTTGATGGTGTGAATAATGTGGTAGTGGTGGGGCCTTTTATAAGAGGAGAAGAGGGGAACTCTTGGAAAGTAATGAAATGTTACATTATTATGAAGTGATTTTCCAATTTCAAAGGTCCCCCAATTATATATTTCAAGGATAAGGTAATAATGGTTCTAAATCTACCCATCCAATAGGTTTTTGACAAGTTTAACTCTTATATTTTACATTATCTTTTCATTTTATTTAAAAATTTCATTAATGAGGTAATCGATGCATCATCATGGTGTGATAAATAAATTTATTTATCTAATTCAAAAAAATTATAAAAAAAATTACCATGATGCAGGAAATATTTTTATCTTTCCAAATAATATTTATAGTCGAAAGGGTAACTTATACAATACAAGGCCCCAACCTTAAACCTTACTTAATCTTGAGTTATTACAAGATTACACATTGAGTATCTTTTCCGGTTTAGAGTTTTAGAGAATTAGATCATAAAACATGCATTACATTCCACATTTAAACAAAGTGGTTACATAAAAGATAGTATTCATTTTTTCCCATCAGAGGAAACATATTTAAAATAAAACATGGATTCTTTCTTGACACTTCCTTGACAATATCATCATATCATGTACCATTCCCTTGAACTGTGAAAAACATTTCAAAAACATGGGATGAGCATAAAAATCTCAGTAAGGGTTATAAAAAGTATGGAAAGGAAACATGAGTACATATATACATAATAATGAAATCATACTTTACCCATAAAATATAAGCACTTTCAGATACCTCATAAAATCATGAATAAATCATAGAAATCGTAAGACATAAAGGTAACATGAGGAATTCATAACATTCTTACGTAGGGAGTAACCCTCTTGGTTACATTTGGAATACCCATCACATTATATTCCCAAAATCTCTTCAGAGAAACCTTAACGTTTAACTCCTTCGCGTTACCCAATGCGTTGGAGAGCTATATCGGGCTCACCAGCCCTTAGTTTATCACGAAACCACACGTCTTCATAAACAATGCCCAAGAACCATAACATAATCATAGCACATAACTTAAGCATAAAGGAAAGATAACATTCCCACATTTTAATAACAATATAACATTTTATGATATTGAAATAATGAATCCATTCTAAAAACCATTTTCAAAACCATTTAAAACATTTAATAAAGAGATTTTTGAGTCAAAGTTTCACATACCACTATAAAGCTTTTAACATTTTAAACAATTAATATCCATATAAATAAATCCTTAAAACCATTTTGAAAATATGGGTATTAATGAGAAATATTTATAAGAATAAATAATTAAAACATTTTAAATGATATTTTAGTTAAAGGGTTTTTAACAAAATGAGAGACACTTGAATACAATAATTGAAGAATAAAATTTAATCAAAACTTTATAATATCATGTGAATAAAGGGATTCATGATATAATATTCTAAAGGACAGTATATACACCCTATAAGAGTTAATTGGTGCATAACAACAATGAAGTCTCAATAGAAATGTAAAATGAGATGAAATCCCTTATAAAGAATGTATCCTTAAATTAAAGATAAACCAATATCATAATTATGTGTGAAAAATATAAATACACCCAAAATAATTGGATATTAAGTGTAAATAAATAAAATTTTATTCACACATATTCAAAATATGACATTTTCAGTAACTACATCATGGACCCAAAGAAATCGAAATTGGGTTCAGAAGATTCCTTGGTAAAATTCGACAGCCTAACGGCGTCACATTAAAATTAATAAAATTAGTTTATGAGATAGAAAATGGTATATAATCACTTGGACATAAAATTTACATCAATAAGGATGTAGAAGAACATATCCCAAAATAAAAATAAGTAAATTAAAAGAAATAACAAAATAAGTCTTTTAAAAAGTGGAGTCTGAAAGGTTCCCTTACCAATTTGGGCAACTTTCAAAACGTACACCCCATGAAAGGATGGTCCTACAATGAATATGTAACTACCCATAAATGAGATTATATTATACTAATAGTAAAATAATGGCCAGTAAATACAACACACTAAAGTAAATAGTGACCAATGAAGCATGAATCTCACGAGAATAAAAAGTGAGATGAAAATCCCCTTATGAAAATTCGGCAGCCTAACGGCGAAGCATAAAACATCCAAAAATGGATTGATGGGATCAATTAGTGTCTCTAATCATATTAACATAACATTTAAAGAAGGAGGAATATATAATAACATCTCCCTACATAAGAAATAGGAGCTTAAAGTAAGTTACATAAAAAAGTACTTAAAAAGAAAGAGAGAGGTAGGATCCCTTACGAAAATTCAGCAGCCTAACAGCGCCACATAAAAATTATTAAAATGAATTGATGAGACTAAGAGGGGGTATCTCATCATATGAAAATAAAAACTAAAGTAGGGTGAATATAAAATAATATCCTCCAACATAAGAACATGGAGCATAAATGAAATGACATAAAAGAGGGTACTTGAAAAGAAAGAGAGAGGTCAGATCCCTTACCTCGGGTCTGACTTGACTCGATCATTCTTTAACCTCATCAATAATAAACATGAGTTAATTTATACATGATTAAGAACATTTTTCAAGTTCATTATTCCTTTTATATCACTTACTACCATGATGTGAACACTATGTAATTATTTAAGTTAATAATGGTCGTTTTGTAGATCATTGCTACTTGAGTCAAAAATAAACTCTTTATAATTACAAGTAGATCCTGTGGTAAAATATATATTATATGCAGAATTATATTAATTATTTAGATATCATATATATCATATATATCCATTATATAAAATCATTTATAATATTACATAACATTTAGAGGTAAGAAATGAAAAGCACCGTTCATGGAAACGGTAAGCCGTATGTACGCATGAACGGTACTTCCATTTCTATTTCTCATTTAACGGAATTAAAACATAATGACACATAATAGTATTATAATTCCATTATGTTATCATATATAATATCATTAAATCTATCCTTTATACGTACCACATGTGGTATTAACAAATCAAATCACTTTGAGGGGGCGGTAGTCCGCACTTCCTAAAATGAAGATATCGCATTTAACCATAATGGAAACCATTAAGGTATGCCATAAATGAAAATTACAGAAAATTAAGAAAAACATAAAAATATCATATATCATATATAAATATAGTGACATCTTAATGGCCACCTTTTAGGGTGTTAAAAGAATATTGAACAATCATCATTTCGTGAGGCAGAAATTCACCATCCACAGAAACTGTATGTTCATTAACCATTAGATGTAGGTGTGTGTAAGTTTAGCTCGAATCCTTATTATAAAAACATAATAGTATATTGAAGACACTGGTGTTTTTACAAAATAAATGAATAAAACGATTTTAGGGGGTTGGAGAAGAAAAATAAAACAGAAGAACACAAGTGAAGACATTACCTTAAAATTGGGTATCTCTCATTGATTTGAGCTCAAAGGCTTCCTTGGGAAGACTCCTATCAAAAGTGAAGATTCTAGGAGTAAGATAGGGATGTGGAGAGACAAGATGAGCAGGGTTTGGTTGATCCAAAGAATTGAGAGGTGTGGTTAAGGTGGTAGAGGTGGGGGCCTTTTATAAGAGGAGAGGAGGGGAACTCTTGAAAAGTTACAAAATGTTACTTTATTTTCAAATGAGTTTCGGATTTTAAAGGTCCCAAATTGATTTATATCTAGGATAAGGTGGTAAGGGTTTGAAATATACTCATACAATAGGTCTTTTACAATGTAATGTTTAGTTTTAACATTATCTTTTCATTTTATTTAAATCCTTTATTAATGAGGTAATCACTTCATCATTATGATGTCATAAATATTTTAATTTATTTAATGTCTAAAAATTATAAAAAACTATCATGATCTAGGAAATCGTTTTAGATTTCTAATGAATATTTATAGTCAAGAATATGACTTTTATAAACCCATTTAGAAATGGTTTTAGTAAAACAACTCATGCTTGTGACATTTTTATTTTAACTTAAAATAAAAAGTTATTTATGTCATTTTCCAACCAAAGTGGCTCCATGGGGTCCCCAAGTTGACCCATGGATTGTAGTGGTCGTCCATGACACATCCAATGAGTTTATGACATGTTTCCAGGTCATTTCATATTATTAAAACATTATTTTTACGTTAAATTACACTAATTACCTCTAATCACGATTAAAAACATAAAAGTTATTATTCACCAAAACATTATTTTATTCCCATTGAACCAAATTTTACATCCTAATGACAAACATGTATGTCATATTTTTTAAATTAAAATCACAGAAGTGGTAAAGTTTCATTTAATTGAAAAATCATTTTTTAAACTACCACTTAGTGGTTTCACTATTCATAAAAAATTGATTTTTTTAAGAAAAATACCAAAAATTCACCCTAAGATGTATTTGATATTCTGAATTCAAAAATTATGTCTATTTTAAAAAATTAAAAACATATATGATGCATTAATTAATTTAATAATTAATTCCCGATGTCAAAACAAATAGCATGTTTTTAAGAAACAATATATCTTAAAATATTGACACTAGTTTAAGTTCAATTTCACAGTGAAATTAATTCCAATGACCACCATTAGATTAAATGGTAAAAATATATTCTAAATACACTCTAACCTAAATTAATAATATAATCTATTAATATAAATAAATCAGATTAAAATGAGGTTTTGAATTAAAATGCAACATTTTCAATAAAAATGATTTTTATCCGAAAAATAAAAAAATTTACACAAAGTAAATTTTGATGACCAAATTCTGAAGAAGAATTTATTTTGTCAAATACAAAATATAAAATTGTCAAAATTATATTTAAAAAGGGTTCTCCATCAAAAGGCGGTTAATCAACCTTTTAAAAAATATTAGATGATTTATGCTTAATGTAGAGACTCGAAGCTTGACGTACAAGGACATTACATTACTTTTGCGGAATATTTATTACATAACAAAAACACGCACACAAGGACCATAATAGTTTAGTGTATTTGGAAACTCGGAACATAATCTTCTAATCATGGTGAAAGATCTTCAACATCTCCCATAAAGATCTTCCTTTTTTTTCTTACCAAAAACCTTTCTTTATATCCTGGGGAAAAGAAAACATAAAAGGGTGAGCTCAAATGCTCAGTAAGGGTAAACAAAAGAAAAATCAATCACATCATATTCATAAGAACATAAAATTTTGTAAATCTTAACCTGAAAAAGAGATCATAATATCATAACATGGGATAAATCATAGTAGTGAAATGTAATCCCAATAATCATAACATAAAACATGAAACTTTGTGGAATACATGCATAATCATAGAGAATCATTTCTTATTAGTCAAGACTCATTGCCAAGACTATCTTAGTCGACAAAGTCCATTTCTGAACCGAGTTCACTCCTCGTTTAATTCCTGTTTTACAGAACCGGTATAACCTACCGTTCCAACCATGTCTATCTCATGAGATATAAAATCTTTACCCAATGCACTGGAGGGAGATATAGGTCCCACCCATCTCATAATGATACCATTCTTATGTGTTCCACAAAATCATAAATCATACATCATTGCATAACCCATGTAATAAAAATGGGATTCTTAAACAACATGACATCATAAAACAATTGATATAAGATAAAGGGATTCATAAAAATAATTCCATCACAACATAATCAAATCAATGTAATAATATAGATAGAAACAGAACCCTATATTATCTTAGATGGAAAATAATTTTGATAAAACACTTGAACTACATTCTTGAGGAAAATATCCTTTCAACTTCAAAAACATTTTCCTTTCTTAACATGTCATAAAATTTTAAACTAAAAGAATTTGATTAAAAATAAACTTGAAAACTTGTAAAGAAAGCTTCTTGTAAATAATGTTTTAAAAATCCATCCATGCTTTATAAGTTAAAAAAACATTATTCTCGTACTTTTGTCGGAAAAGTCAAAAAGTACCTCGTACGAAAAATGGCAAAAGATTCCATTCATATCATTTACTAAAAACACAACGAAGGGTAAAATTGGATTTAAACAATTGTAGGTGGATGGAAATAATATTACATATTGAGTAAACATGGATGTGGATGATAAAATATACCCCAGTAAATTCCAAAGTATAAACAATCTCAGATAAAAATGAGATTGTGATATTTCCCTTACCTTAGGTTCGATTTGCTTCGTAAGTGTCCAAACCTCCTGTATAATGATTTAAATAATGTCATTGAATTATTACAGAATCATATTAATTGTTATGATATCATATATGGTTCACTTATGTCTTTATATTACTCGTTCTTTTGTAAATTCCATGTTAAAGAACGTTTTGGTTAAAATCGTTTCATTTGTCGTCTGTGTTTTGACTTGTAATTATTCATATGATTACTTAGATAATGATTACTTAATTCCAGAATATAAAACATTATTTATATATAATATATATTCAAAATATAAATATATATAATAAATCAGTAAATGGAAAGAAATACACCGTTCATGGAGATGGTAGGCCGTACGTACGCATGAACGCTGTTTTCGTTTCCTTATTGAGTTGAATGGAATTAAGTAGATGACATACATATATATAAACATTAATCCAGTATCATTATTATGTCATATTTTCATGATTAACTATTATATATACTTTATAATCATTCATTAATGGTTAAAGTGGAAAATGAATCTCATCGCGTCATGGAGACGGTAGTCCGTACGTACGCACGAGCGATGATATCATTCTCATGATCGTGCGACTGTATTGGAGTGTATGTATACTATTTCAGAATCAATATCACTTTAAGATAATCAAATATAGTTATTATTTACACCATTATACCCATCAAAGTAAGGTGGTGGTGGAAATATATTTCACCACTGCGTGGAGACGGTATTTCGTACGTACGCACGCGCGATGATTTCGTTTTCCATAGGATGGATAGATGGTGAAATAGGGTTGTTTCATACTTATAATGAAATATCATTATATGAGTGATACTGATTTTATTAGTTAATAATGAAAAAACCTAAGAAGAAGATGTGGATGAAGAAATAAAGTTGAAAGAATCGGTAACGGACATTACCTCTTCTTTGAAGCGCCTCTTTTAGATCTCCATTTAGGACCATAAAAGTGGTCTTTGAAGAAGACCAAAACCTCTAGGATGTTTCTAAGGAAGTGGAGTGGAGAATTTTGTAGGGTTTGGCCGAGCTTGAAGGCACAAAGTGGTGTGAGGAAGAGAGGGAGGAGGTGCCCTTTTATAAGGGAGGAGAGGGGCTCCTTTGGAAAACTAAAAATATTATTTTATTATAAAGTCATAATCGGTTTTAAATAGCTCCAAATTGATTTATTTCTAAGATAATGTGGGGATGAATCGAAATCATCTCATCCAATAGAATTTAGACAGGTTTAGGTTCCTATTTTAACCTTATCATTTAGATTTAACATTAAGTTAAATAATTTTACTTTTACCATGTCTTCTTGTGTTCTTGCACTATAAGGTTAATAAACTTACTATAACAAGACAAACGAACCCCAAGTTGTTTATTATTAATATATATAACCTTATCGATGTAATATTTCCAAAACATTAGATTTTTAGGAATAAAATAACAATTAATAATATAATATTTTTTAAAAAAACTATTTTATGTCAATTTTGACACTCTTTAGTAATTGACATTTGTGAAAATCATAACAGAATGATTAGTTCGAAAAACGTTAATTAAATCAATAATAACATGTCATAATAACCTATAAAATTAGATGAATTCATAAAAACTCTCATATTATATTTATTTGGGTATTTATAATATCAATTATTATACTTTTTCACTATTATGGTAATTACTGCATCATCATTGTGCCATAAATAAATTAATTTATTTAATGTCTATAAATTATAAATAAAATATAATTATGTATGAAATATTATTATCTTTCTAATGAATATTTACAATCGAATTTATCTTATGTATAACCCTATATTAAATTTTGTTTAGTAAATAAACATTCATTTTAACTCTTTTAACTCTTCTTTGAATTAGATAATAATAAATGTCCTAATCTAATCCAATTGAGCCTAAATGGTCATATTTTATTCCTATGGTTGTTTTTGGTCGAATTACACATATCGAATATAATTAGGACATGTGTTAGGGTAATAATAATATCATTTTTACCCTTAATTACCCTATTTACTTTTAACCATGGTTAAAAAATGTAAAAAGTTAATATTCACCAAAAAATATTTTCATCTCATTGAACCACATTTTACTTACTGACATCAAGCGTGTCTCTCGGATTTTTGAAATTCCACTCATAGAATCAGTAAAATTAAGTTTTATGAAAAAATCATTTTTTTACTACCACATAGTGGTTTCACTATTCATCAAAAAAAGAATGTTTCCAGAAAAATACCAAAAATTAGGCCTAAGCTATATTTGATATTATGAACTCAAAAATGATGTCTATTTTACCAAATTCAAAAAATATCAGTTACATTAACTAATTTAAAAATTAATTCCCGTCGTCAAAACAAATAGCGTGTTTTTAAGAGATAATAATTATCAAAAGATTGACACTTGTTTATAACTCGATTAAATGTGAAATTACATCCAATTACCAACGTTGTATTAAATTGTAAAAATATATTGTAAATATACTTTAAAACCACTCAAATTAATAATTTATCACTATTAATTATTTCAATTAAAAAAGTTGTTTTTAATTAAAATTTAGCAATTTTTACTATTCATCAGAATATGAAAGTTATTCGAAAAGTACCAAAATTTCACCCTAAGCAAATTTCGATATTCTGAATCCAAAAATGAAGTCCATTTTGAAAAATAAAATTTACAAAATTTCAAAAAGTGGTTATTACTATTCATAACAGATAGTTTTAATAATAGCATATCGGTGTTTAGTGAAATTTGGTATTGCGTACTACACACACTATCGAGGAAGTTCGCGATTGTGAGTAATGAAAGGAAAGTCAAGGATGAGTGTTGTGCAAAATCCTTGTAGCGTACAACACAAGACATTAATGAAATTAAAAAGAATATTTTTCATAAAATCTCGGGGTGTTACTTTCTACCCCCCTTAAAATGAATTTCGCCCTCGAAATTCGCAGGGGTTATAAATGGTTTTCTATTCGAAAGTTTCTTTGATAGAAACCCACATCGTAAAAAGGAATAACAAAACCAATATTTAAAAACAAAAGTATGAAACGTAACTGTTACCCAAAGAAACTAAAAACTGGGTTTCCACATAGGTGAAAATATGGATATGGAAGAGAAATCTAACATTCATGTTCTGATGGAGAGTCGTAGAGAACATGGCTATGGAAAAGCCAGAAATCACAAAGCCATAAATTTGTGACGATCTAAGGTACCATCTGATTCATTAGATATAAGAGCACTAGGAAATCATTTTTGGGTTTCAATATCATTTCCCTAAAGTTGATGAAATTGGAATTAGAAGAAATACTTTCGTGATTTTGGTATAGTTTCACTGTTGGTCGTTCTTTGGACAATTTCCACTTCATATCTTAAAGAAATGAAGTTTAATTTGTCATTCGTGATGTGTTAGCAGATCATGTGATTGAATGATGGGTCATTCCATCTGTCTCAAAAAAAGGTTAGAAAAGATATCAAAAAATACGTAAGTCCATCTATAGTGAGATTAATCATATATAGTTCCTAAAATGGACTTATACTACATATATCATATTGATTAATATAATAAAACTAGTTTCTACTAAACAGGGACTTCATGTAGGCCAGTGGTAGGCGATAAAGGCCAATCGCACTTCCGTTGTGGGTTT
This sequence comes from Viscum album, assembly GCA_963277665.1. Classification (NCBI taxonomy): domain Eukaryota; kingdom Viridiplantae; phylum Streptophyta; class Magnoliopsida; order Santalales; family Viscaceae; genus Viscum; species Viscum album. The sequence goes on along the minus strand of OY728135.1, from coordinate 1,736,369,400 downwards.
GATTCCCACAGCCTTGTCTGACGCGATGGGTTATCGCCCATCCTGCATGTTGTCCTTTTTCTAAAACTATATTACTATAACATCACATCAATAATATCAAAAAAAACATCTATTCTTAAACAATACTAATTTATTTCCAACATAATCCATTCCAATCTTTAGGCTTATCCATAATACTATAGTCCACTCTCATAATATAGGGAAAACGATTTCCAGAGATTTAATACCATCTTTGATCCCCATATATCATAAGATATGAATTTTTGGTCACATTCCAAACATTAAAAGGCCTTAATCATGTATTCTCTTGAAAAATGAATACCCATTGAACCTTAGTGAAAACATGTATGCAGTTAAAAGTTAACACTTGTCAAATACCAAAATCCTCAAAATTCTATATACTCAAACCATGATATCACTTAGTCCTTATATCAATCATGAGCTCATGAATACTGTCAAACATTTCATTTTATCCTTATCCCTTCATTATGCACATGTCATCTTTTTTTTTTCAAAAAATATCTCAATCACTTTCCATGGTTACCGGTACCATAAAATTATTGAAAACCACAATAGACCAATACATAAATATTCCAATATTCCACGATACTATATACAACATTATTTTGGAATCCCATTACAAAAACACTTAATCATTCCACGACATCGTTTTCATATTCAACATCTCCAATGGTGATCACATGTGACTTCCCTTTGTCCTTTGCCTTAAGTGGTTTCTCATGTCGATCATCACTAACCCTTGGATTAGGGTATTTATTAGCATAATTCCCCATTTCCTTGCACTTGAAGAATTGAAGTGTAGTAGGTTCATTCTGTGTATCCCTTCCTCTGTTTGCATCATTAGACATCTTCTTCCCATCATTGCAGCATTCAAATGCCCGATGACCTTCCTTTCCACATTTGAAACATTTACATGTCCCGTTAATACAATATCCACCATACTTCTTTCCACACTTTGAGCATAAGGAATCATTCATCTTCTTTTCATCATTATTTTGAGATTTCTCCTTGAACTCCATCTTTCGTTTCTTTTCAAAACTATGAGATGGATAAGTAACACCAACTTCCATTTCTACCTTGATAGCACAACGCACAATTTCTTCATAGATACTGAAGTCTCTTATAGCTAATTCCCTTCGAAGATTTGGTTTTAAGACACTGAAGAATCGATCAACTTTACTTTCAGGTTGGATGATAAATACAGATGCATACCTTGCAAGCCTTGTAAAATTCATTTCGTATATACCAACAGATTCATAATCCTTTTTCATTAGTTCAAAATAATCCTTCTCCATCTTTGTTCGAAGAATACGAGGGAAGTAGTTGTTGAAAAATAAGTTCTTGAACTCGTCCCATTCCATGGACTCAATTTCATCTCTTTGCCTCGTATTCTTGATATGATTCCACCATTGATCAGCTTCACCTTCCAAACGATATACTACTAAGAATAATTTATCACGTTCAGAAAATTGAAGAACTGAAAATATCTTTTTAGTGGTACTGATCCATTGTTCAGCAACAAGTGGATCAGAAGACCCACTAAAAGAAGGTGGACGTTGCCTCATGAAGGACTCAATAGAATATTGTTCCCTTCTCTGCTCATTTGGAAGTCCAGAATGAATCATAGCTTCTGTAAGTATAGCAATAAGATTTTCCACTCCATATCCCATAACATTTGTTTGTTCAGGAGGACAATCATTGCATTGTCAATTGCATTGATCAACACGGTTACTTCGGGTTCCAACCATCGTCTAAAACCCAAGAAGAATAGTGTGAGAGGAAAAAATCATGCTAGGGAAAACAACATAATAAAGGGGGATTACCATCAATATCTAACATCTTAGGTTTAATTATAATATCGTTAGCGCAATTCTAGGACTATAACCTATAATTATACTTAACCTTAGGGATGTCCCTAGACATACCTTAGAAATATCTCTAGGGATCTCACTAAAGTTCTCACATCCTAGTTTCCAAAGGTTGACTAAACCTTTCCTCTGATACCAACTGCAGAGACCCGAAGCGTGACGTACAAGGACATTACATTACTTTTGAGGAATACTTATAACATAACAAAAACACACACACACAAGGACTGTAATAGTTTAGTGTCTTTCGAAACTCAGAACATAATCTTCTAATCATGGTGAAAGATCTTCAACATCTCCCATAAAGATCTTCCCTTTTTTTCTTACCTAAAACCTTTCATTATATCTTGGGGAAAAGAAAACATAAAAGGGTGAGCACAAATGCTCAGTAGGGGTAAACAAAAGAAAAATCAATCACATCATATTCATAAGAACATAACATTTTGTAAATCATAACCTGCAAAAGAGATCATAATATCATAATATGGGATAAATCATAGTAGTGAAATGTAATCCCAATAATCTTAACATAAAAAATGAAACTTTGTGGCATACACGCATAATCATAGAGAATCATTTCTTATTATTCAGGACTCATTGCCAAGACTATCTTTGTGGACAAAGTCCATTTCTGAACCGAGTTCACCTCTCGTTTCAGTCCTGTTTTACTGAACTGGTATAACCTATTATTCCTACCATGTCTATCTCATGAGATATAAAATCTTTACCCAATTCATTGGAGGGAGATATAGGTCCCACTCATATCATAATGATACCATTCTTATGTGTGCCACAAAATCATAAATCATACATCATTGCATAACCCATGTAATAAAAATGGGATTCTTAAACAACATGACATCATAAAACTATTCATATAAGATAAAGGGATTAATAAAAATAATTCCATCACAACATAATCAAATCAATGTAATAATAGGGATAGAAACAGAACCCTATATTATCTTATATGGAAAATAATTTTGATAAAACACTTGAACTCCATTCTTGAGGAAAAAATCCTTTCAACTTCAAAAACATTTTCCTTTCTTAACATGTCATACAATTTTAAACTAAAAAAAGTTGATTAAAATACACTTGAAAACATGTAAAGGAAGCTTCTTGGAAATAATGTATTAAAAATCCATTCATGCCGTATAAGTTAAAAAAACATTCTTCTCGTACTTTTGTTTGAAAAGTCAAAAAGTACCTCGTACAAAAAACGACAAAAGATTCCTTTCATATCTTTTACTAAAAACTCAACGAAGGGTAAAATCGGATTTAAACAATTGTAGGTGGATGGAAATAATATTACATATTGAGGAAACATGGATTTGGATGATAAAATATACCCCAGTAAATTCCAAAGTATAAACAATCTCGGATAAAAATGAGATTGTGATATTTCCCTTACCTTAGGTTTGAGTTGCTTCGTAAGTGTCTGAACCTCCAGTATAATGATTTAATAAATGTCATTGACTTATTACAGAATCATATTTATTGTTATTATATCATATATGGTTCACTTATGTCTTTATATTACTCGTTTTTTGTAAATTCCATGTTAAAGAGCGTTTTGGTTAAAATCATTTCATTTGTCTTCTGTGTTTTGACTTGTAATTATTCATATGATTACTTAGATCATGATTACATAATTCCAGAAAATAAAACATTATTTATATATAATATATATTCAGAATATACATATATATAATAAATCAGTAAATGGAAATAAATACACCGTTCATGGAGACGGTAGGTCGTACGTACGCATGAACGCTGTTTTCGTTTCCTTATTGAGTTGAATGGAATTAAGTAGATGACATACATATATATACAAATAAATCCAGTATCATTATTATGTCATATATTTCATGATTACTTATTATATATACTTTATAATCATTCATTAATGGTTAAAGTGGAGAATGAATCTCATCGCGTCGTGGAGACGATAGTCTGTACGTACGCACGAGTGATGATATCGTTCTCATGATCGTGGGACTGTATTGGAGTGTATGTATACTATTTCAGAATCAATATCACTTTAAAATAATCATATATAGTTATTATTTACACAATTATACCCATCCATGTAAGGTGGTGGTGGAAAATAGTTTTCACCACGGCGTGGAGACGGTATTCCGTAGGTACGCACGCGCGGTGATTTCATTTTCCGTAGGATGGATAGATGGTGAAATAGGGTTATTTCATACTTATAATAACATATCATTATATGAGTGATACTGATGTTATTAGTTCATAATGAAACAACCTAATAAGAAGAAGTGGAAGAAGAAATAAAGTTGATAGAATCGGTAACAGACATTACCTCTTCTTTGAAGCGCCTCTTTGAGATCTCCTTTTAGGACCCTAAAATTGGTCTTTGAAGAAGAACAGAACCTCTAGGATGTTGATAAGGATGTGGAGAAAAGAATTTTGCAGGGTTTGTCCAATCTTGAAGGCTCAAAGTGGTGTGAGTAAGAGGGGAAGGAGGTGCCCTTTTATAAGGGAGGAGAGGGGCTCCTTTCGAAAACTAAAAATATTATTTTATTATAAAGTCATATTCAGATTTAAATAGCTCCAAATTGATTTATTTCTAAGATAAGGTGGGTATGGATCTAAATCCTCTCATTAAATAGAAATTAGACATGTTTAGGTTCCTATTTTAACCTTATCATTTAGATTTAACATTAAGTTAAATAATTTTACTTTTACCGTGTCTTCTTGTTTTCTTACACTATAAGGTTAATAAACATACTATAACAAGCCAAATGAACCCCAAGTTGTTTATTATTAATATATATAACATTATATATGTCATTTGGCCTAACCTTAGATTTTTATGAATAAAATAACAATTAATAATATAATATTTTGTTTAAAAACTATTTTATGCCAATTTTGACACTATTTAGTAATTGATTTTTGTGAAAATCATAACAGAATGATTATTTCGAAAAAAGTTAATTACATCAATAATAACATGTAATAATAACCATGAAAATTAGAGAAATTTATAAAAAGTCTCAAATTATATTTATTTGTGTATTTATAATATCAATTGTTATACTTTTTCACTATTATGGTAATTACTGCATCATAATTGTGTCATAAATAAATTAATTTATTTAATGTCTAAAATTTATAAATAAAATATCATTATGTATTAAATCTTATTATATTTATAATGAATATTTACAATCGAATTTATATTATGTATAACCCTATATTAAAAATGTTTTAATAAATAAACTTTGATTTTAACTCTTTTAACTCTTCTTTGAATTAAATAATAATAAATGTTATAATCTAATCCAAGTGGGCCTAAATGGTAATATTTTATTCCTAAGGTTGTGTATGGTCGAATTAAACTTATCCAATAGAATTAGGACATGTGTTAGGATAATAATAATATCATTTTTACCCTTAATTACCCTATTTACTTTTAACCGTGGTAAAAAAAAGTAAAATGTTACTATTCACCAAAAATTATATTCATCTCATTGAACCAAATTTTACATACTGATATCAACAGTGTCTCTTGGATTTTTGAAATTCCACTCACAGAAGCGGTAAAATTATGTTTTATGAAAAATTCATTTTTTTACTACCACTTAGTGGTTTCACTATTCATCAAAAAATGAAAGTTTCCAGAAAAATATAAAAAATTAGGCCTAAGCTATATTTGATATTATAAACTCAAAAATGATGCGTATTTTACCAAATTCAGAACATATCAGTTACATTACATAATTTAAAAATTAATTCCCATCGTCAAAACAAATAGCGTGTTTTTAAGAGATAATAACTATCAAAAGATTAACACTTGTTTATAACTGGTTTAAATGTGAAATTACATCCAATGACCAACATTGTATTAAATAGTAAAAATATATTCTAAATATACTTTAAAACCACTGAAATTAATAATTTATCACTATTAATTATTTCAATTAAAAAAGTTGTTTTTAATTAAAATTTGGTAATTTTCACTATTCATCAGAATATGAAAGTTATTCGAAAAGTACCAAAATTTCACCATAAGCTAATTTTAATATTCCGAATCCAAAAATGAAGTCCATTTTGAAAAATAAAATTTACAAAATTTCAAAAAGTGGTAATTACTATTCATAACGGCTAGTTTTAATAATAGCATATCGTTGTTTAGTGAAATTCGGTATTGCGTACTACACACGCTATCGAGGAAGGTCGCGATTGTGTGTAGTGAAAGGCAAGTCAAGGATGAGTGTTGTGCAAACTCCTTGTAGCGTACAACACAAGACATTAATGAAATTAAAAATAATATTTTTCATAAAATCTCGCGGTGTTACACTTAAAATTGGATTCATTTGCATTTTAAGCCTCCAACATTTATTGGATAAATGTAAAAATATTTGACAAACAAATATAGTTATTTTGTAGTTAGTTCCGTTCATTTCCACCATTACAACGGCTAGGCGTTAACTACCTTTTAAAATAATAATATTTTATTATTATAGTGCAACGTAATATTTCAAAGAAACTCGTTGTTTCGTATTGGGTACGCCCTCGAGCATAGCATTCCCTTAAAAGTACTATTTATATTTTATTCAGAAATATGGATAAATATGAAAATGTCATATTCTTTATTTACCTGGGGTGTTACATCCTTCACCCCTTTTGGGAACTGCATCCTCGCAATTTTAAAATTGGGCTTGGAAGCTGCATTGAAAATACCACATCGGAACAAGAGTCAGTAAAACTATAACTTTAAAAGAATGGGAGAGAAGTACAAATGTCAGCCGAGTTAACCCATACTAGGATTCCATGTATGAAAATATGGATATGGAGGAAAAAACAAAGGGTCATGATCCGATGGAGAGTGATAGTAAACATGACTAGGAGATAGTTGACAACAAGAAAATCACAAACTTGTGATGGGTTAAACGGTATTTGATTCCCCAGTAGAAAAAATTAGCAGACAACATTTTTGTATTAAGTTACTTTTCATTGAGGAATTTATTTATGAGCTTAACTAAAACATAAGTAAGCATGCTTAATTTTCATGTTTACATTCAACTTTTACTAGATTTCTTACACAAACTCATATTTTCTCTGAAAGACGAGTATTTAGGATGACTTGTTCACATTAAGAGAGCTATAATCAACTTCTAGAGAATCACCTAATCCACAAAAGAGAACTATATACATCCCCTGTCTTTAGACCTTAACCAAAACTAAAACCCAAAGTTCAACAAAGACCATTCAATAAACATCTATCCATAAAATTCTACAAAGTAACCCAAACTAAGATTGAAACCCAAATATTTGAAGGATTTAATCACGTAGTCTTCCAAGGTACAAATTAAAATTTATCTCCAAATAACATAAGTTGCTCTTAAATTCTCATGTTGAAAAGTAATTAAACTAATCACATATCCTCCATGATAGGTTAATCATTTACATAGATAACCCAAAATAAACTTACTCTTGATTCATAAAATCATCTAACTTAAAAGAATTAGTCAAACTAACCAGGGATTTCACGTAGTCCAGTGGTAGGCGATAAAAACCAGTCGCACTTTGGTTGTGGGGTCGATTCCCACAGCTTTGTCCGACGCGACGGGTTGTCACATGGTCTGCGTGTTATCCCTTTTCAAAAACTATATAATTTTATAACATTCTTCAAAAATTGATAAATTCATCAAAAATAACCATAACTTATTTTAACCAAAAGGTTATCTGATAACTTCCATTTTGCAACCCAAAATTTATTAACCAGTAATTGCCTCAAATTCAAGGATCATATAAACCCAAATGGTTCTTTATAACTATATCCAAAAAATAAAGGATAATTATTCCTTGAATAAAATTTTCTTATATCAAACATCAGGGTTACTATAAAATTTCTTCTAATATAACCCCATCATCAAAAGAGACTTAATACATCTAAGAATTTCACCATCCTAAAATTTACCATAACTCTTGAATCACTTATATGATGACTTCTTACTCATTCAACATTCTTCATGATCCATTAGCCATTCCTTTTCAACTTATTCTGAGATAATTCTTTCCTACAAACAAGATCATGAATCATATCCTAAGATTGCAACAATAGGAAAACTTATGTTAAGAAATATTCCATACCTTTCATTCTTCGTTGTCAGTTTCTTCATCCTCAATCAGAATGGCATTAGGGATTGGTAAATGAATATTTGTGCGGTCTTGGTGACCCCATTCCCAAAACTTCCTCGAAGGACATGTGTTTTCATAATGACCATGCACACAACATTTAAAACATTAAATTGATCCTTCAGAAATAACTTATTTCCCTTTCCTAGAGTCAACTAGATGCTTCCTTTTTCCATGGAATGTTCTTTCTTTATGACCTTCAATTCCACATCTATAACATTTTTCTGTCCCTTTAAAACATTTTCCTTTGTGTTTCTTTCCACATAATTGACACATAGGTTTTTGAACATACATACCATTATGATTATTACCTGATGTTCCATATGGATTTGTTTCTTGCATATACGATGACTTATAAAAATCACTAAGGTTCAGGTGGTCAATCATGACTCCAGATATTTGGTTGAGGATGACCACAAGAGTTCTCATTGCAGCTCCCTTATCATTCATTTTTTCTTTCATAAAACTGTCACAGTTTTCTTCAAATCCACTGTTACATTGGTTCATGCTAGATCCAGCCATTTACTAAAACCAAAAAGGCCAGTGTGAGTATATCAGTAATATCAACAAATAAGAAAGATAAAGATAAACACCAAGATATACTTATCCAAGTTATCTTAAACTCGTTCTAACTTTCAAAAAAAACGATGAATCCATCTAATATACAAACCATTGTGGTTATACACAACTTTTCACTTTTTCTTAAACATCACTCTAACCTCTATAGTTATTAAACCGACCTTTGATACCAACTATAAGGCCCCATCCTTAAACCTTACTTAATCTTGAGTTATTACAAGATTACACATTGAGGATCTTTTTAGGGTTAGAGGTTTAGATAATTAGATCATAAAACTTGCATTACATTCCACATTTAAACAAAGTGGTTACATAAAAGATAGTATTCATTTTTTCCCATCAACAGAAACATATTTAAAATAAAACATAGATTCTTTCTTGACACTTCCTTGATACTATCATCATATCATGTACCATTCCCTTGACCTGTGAAAAACATTTCAAAAACTTGGGATGGGCATAAAAAACTCAGTAAGGGTTATAAAAAGTATGGAAATGTATCATGAGTACATATATACATAAGAATGAAATCATACTTTACCCATAAAACATAAGCACTTTAACATACCTCATAAAATCATGAATAAATCATAGAAATCATAAGACATTAAGGTAACTTGAGGCATTAATAACATTCTTACATAGAGATTAACCATATTTTTCATGTTTGGAATACCCATAATTGTACATTCCCAAAATCATAGAACATAACTTAAGCATAAAGGAAAGATAACATTCCCATATTGCAATAAAAATATAACATTTTATGATATTGTAATAATGAATCCATTCTAAAAACCATTTTCAAAACCATTTAAAACATTTAATAAAGAGATTTTTGAATCAAAGTGTCCCATAACACTTTGAAGATTTTAACATTTTAAACCATTAATATCCATATAAATAAATCCTTAAAACCATTTTGAAAACATGGGTATTAATGATAAATATTTATAGGAATAAATCATTAATACATTTGAAATGATATTTTAGTTAAAGGGTTTTTAACAAAATGAGAGACACTTGAATACAATAATTGAGGAATAAAATTTAATCAGAACTTTATAATATCATGAGAATAAAGGGATTAATGATATAATATTCCAAAGGATAGTATATACACCATATAAGATCGAATTGGTGCATTACAACAATGAAGTCTCAATAGAAATGTAATATGAGATGAAATCCCTTATAAAGATGATATCCTTAAATTAAAGATAAATCAATCTCAGAATTATGTGTGACAAATATAAATACACCCAATATAAGTGGATATTAAGTGTAAATCAATCAAAGGTCATTCACACATATTCAAAATATGACATATTCAGTAACTACATGTTGAACCCAATGAAATAGAAACTGGGTTCAGAAGTTCCCTTGGTAAAATCCGACAGCCTAACGGCGTCACCTTAAAATCAATAAAATTACTTGATGAGAAAGAAAATGGTATCTCATCACTTGGAAATAAATTTTACATCAATAAGGATATATAATAACATATCAAAACATATAAATATGTAAATTAAAAGTCATAACAAAATAAGTCTTTTAAAAAGTGGAGTGTGAAAGGTTCCCTTACCGATTTGGGCAACTTTCGAAATGTACACCCCATGAATAGAGGGTCATACAATGAAGATGTAACTACCCATAAATTAGAGTATATTATACAAATAGTAATATAATGTGCAGTACATACACCACACAAAATAAAATAGTGGCCAATGTAGCATGAATCTCATGAGAATAAAAAGTGAGATGAAAATCCCCTTTTGAAAATTCGGCAGCCTAATGGCACCACATAAAACATCCAAAAATGGATTGATGAGATAAAATAAGTTATCTCATCATATTAACATAAAATTTACAGAAGGATGAATATATAATAACATCCCACTACATAATAAATAGGAGCATAAAGTAAGTTACAAAAAAATACTTAAAAAGAAAGAGAGAGGTAAGATCCCTTACGAAAATTCGGCAGCCTAACGAAGCCACATAAAAATTATTAAAATGAATTTATGAGAGTAATAGGAGGTATCTATTCATATGAAAATACAAGCTACAGTATGGTGAATATAAAATAACATCCTCCAACATAATAACATGGAGCATAAATGAAATGACATAAAAGAGGGTACTTGAAAAGAAAGAGAGAGGTCGGATCCCTTACCTCGGGTGCGACATGACTCGATCGTTCTTTAACCACCTGAACAATAAACATGAGTTAATTTATACTTTCTTAAGAACCTTTTTTAAGTTCATTTTCCCTTTTATATTACTTACTACCATGCTATGAACACTATGTAATTATTTAAGTTAATAATGGTTGTTTTGTAGATCATTGCTACTTGAGTAAAAAATAAACTCTTTATAATTACAAGTTGTTCATGTGGTAAAATATATACTATATCCAGAATTATATTCATTATATATATATCATATATATCATATATATCTATTATATTCATGAATTTATAATATTACATAACATTTATAGGTAAGAAATGAAATGCACCGTTCATGGAGACAGTAGGCCGTATGTACGCATGAACACTACTTCCATTTCTATTTCCCATTTAATGGAATTAAAACATAATGATACATAATAGTATTATAATTCCAGTATGGTATCATATATAATTTAATTAAATCTATTCTTTATATGTACAACATATGGTATTAACGAATCAAATTACTTCGAGGGGGCGGTAGTCCGCACTTCCTAAAATGAAGATATCGTGTTTAACCATAAAGGTATGCCATAAATGAAAAATACAGAAGATTAAGTAAAACATAAACATATTATATTTCATATATAAATATAGTTACATCTTAATGGACACAATTGAGGGTGTTAAAAGAATATTGAACAATCATCGTTTCGTGAGGCAGAAATTCACCATCCACAGAAACAGTACGTTCATTAACCATTAGATGTAGGTGTGTGTAAGTGTAGATCGAATCCTTATTATAACAACATCCTATTATATTGGAGATACTGGAGTTGTTACCAAATAAATGAATAAAAAGAGTTCAGGGGGTTGGAGAAGCAAAATGAAACAAAAGAACACAAGTGAAGACATTACCATAAAATCGGGTATCTCTCTTTGATTTCAGCTCAAAGGCTTCCTTTGGATGACTTCTGCCCATAGTGAGGCTTCTAGGAGTAAAATATGGATGTGGAGAGACAAAAAGAGTAGGTTTGGCTGAGCCAAAGGCTTGAGAGGAGTGGGTAAGGTGGTAGAGGTGGGGGCCTTTTATAAGAGGAGAGGAGGGGCACTCTTGGAAAGTTACAAAATGTTAATTTATTTTCAAATGAGTTTCGGATTTTAAAGGTCCCAAATTGATTTATTTAGAGTATAAGGTGGTTAGGGTTCTAAATATACTCATCCAATAGGTCTTTTACAAAGTGTAAGTTATATTTTTAACATTATATTTTCATTTTATTTAAATCCTTTATTAATGAGGTAATCACTACATAATCATGATATCATAAATAATTTAATTTATTTAATGTATAAAAATTATAAAAAAATATCATGATGTAGGAAATTATTTTAGCTTTATATTGAATATTTATAGTCAGAAATATGACTTGTATAACCCCATTTAGAAATTGTATTAGTAAAACAACTCATGCTTGTGACATTTTTATTTTAACTTAAAATAAAAAGTTATTTATGTCATTTTCCAACCATAGTAGCTCCATGGGGTCCTCAAGTTGACCCATGGATTGTATTGGTCGGCCATGACACATCCAATGAGGGTAGGACATGTGTCCAGGTCATTTAATATTATTAAATCATTATTTTTACCTTAAATTACACTAATTACCTCTAATCGCGATTAAAAACATAAAAGTTACTATTAACCAAAAAATTATTTTAATCCCATTGAACCAGAATTAAATCCTAATGAAAACAATGTATGTCAGGTTTTTGAAATTAAAATCACAGAAGTTTTAAGGTTTCATTTAAATGAAAAATCAGTTTTTAAACTACCACTTTGTGGTTTCACTATTCATCAAAAATTGATGTTTTCCAGAAAAATACCAAAAATTCACCCTAAGCTATATTTGATATTCCAAATTCAAAAATGATGTCTATTTTAAAAAAATTCAAAACATATATGTTGCATTAAATAATTTAATAATTAATTCCCGCTGTCAAAACAAATAGCGTGTTTTTAAGAAACAATATCACTTAAAAGATTGACACTAGTTATGTCCAATTTCAAAGTGAAATTAATTCCAATGACCAAAATTTGATTAAATGGTAAAAATATATTCTAGATACACTCAAATATAAATTAAAAATACAATCTATACATATAAATAAATCAGATTAAAAGGACGTTTTGAATTAAAATGCAACATTTTCAATAAAAATGATTCTTATCGGAAAAATAACAAAATTTTACACAAAGTAAATTTTGATGTCCAGATTCTAAATAAGGATTTTATTTTAGAAAATACAACATATAAAATTTTCAAAAGTATTCTTAAAAAGGGTTCTCCATCAAAAGGCGGTTAATCGACCTTTTAATGTATATTAGAAGATTTATGCTTATAATTGGATTCATTTGCATTTTCAGACTCCAACATTTTTAGGATAAAAGTAAAACTATTTGACAAACATATATATTTATTTTGTAGTTTTTTCTGTTCATTTACACCATTACAACCGCTAGGTGTTAACCACCTTTTAAAATAATATTATTTTATTATTAGAGTGCAATGTAACATTTCAAAGAAACTCGTTGTTGCGTATTGGGTACGCCCTCGAGCATAGCACTCCCTTTAAAGTATTATTAATATTTTATTCAAAAATATGGATAAATTTGAAACTGTAATATTCTTTATTTACCTAGGGTGTTACATATAACCCCATGTAATGATTGTTTTAGTAAAACAACACATGTTTGTGTCGATTTTATTTTTACTTTAAAAAAAAAAATTATTAATGTCATTTTCTTACCCAAGTGGCTCCATGGGGTCCCCAAGTTGACCCATTGATTGTCTTGGTCGGCCATGACTCACCCAATAAGGGTAGGAAAAGTTTAAAGGTAATTTCATATTATTTTAACATTATATTTACCTTAAGTTACACTAATTACCTTTAATCGCGATTAATAGAACTTAAAAGTTTCTATTCACCAAAAATTATTTTAATCCCATTGAACCACATTTTTCTTCATAATGACAATGATGTATGTCGAATTTTAGAAATTCAAATCACATAGGTGGTAAAATTTCATTTAAACGAAAAATCAGTTTTTTTAACTACCACTTAGTGGTTTCACTATTCATCAAAAATCAAAGTTTTTCAGAACAACACCAAAAATTAACCCCAAGCTATATTTGATATTCCTAATTAAAAAATGATGTCTATTTTACAAAAACCAAAACAGATAAGTTGAATCAATTAATTTAATAATTAATTCTCGTTGTCATAACAAATAGCATGTTTTTAAGAAAGAATATCATTCAAAAGATTGACAATTGTTTATGTCAATTTCAAAGTAAAATTATTTCTAATGACAACCATTGGATAAAATGGTAAAAATATATTATAAATACTCTTTAGAACCACTCAATTGTATAAATTATCACTGTAAATTATTTTGATTAAAAAAGTTGTTTATAATTATTTTTCACTATTCATCAAAAATTGGAAGTTCTCAGAAAAAATCAACATAGGCTAATTTCGTTATTCTGAATCCAAAAATGAAGTGAATTTGAAATATACAATTTATATAATTTAAAAAAGTGGGTATTACTATTCATAACTGCTACTTTTATTGGTCGCGGTGTGTTAGAACTCGAGGTTGCGTACAACACACGCTGCTCTATTATTCAAAGAGGGGCGTACCATGGAAGCTTGGGGTGTTACATTCTCCCTTCCTTCAATAAATTGCATCCTTGCAATTTAAAATTTTAATTTGAAAATAACAGTTTGAAAATAGAAAATACCTTTGTGGAAAACCCACATCGGAAATAAGGTTAATATAATTTAGCCTTAATAAGAGAGAAATGGAAATGAAAAATTCACCACAAAATTATGATATGGATTAGGAGAACATTGGTGGAAATTAGAGACATATAATCTGAGGAAAAACGTAAATATTTTTATGGAGTGATTGAGGTCATCAATCAAAAACAAGTGTAAAATTGAGGGCCTCGAAGCCTTCAATCTATGGTGATTTAAAATATCATTAGTTAAACAAAACATACGGTATAAGGATAACACATTTTTTAATATCCCTTTACTAATGTTTAAGAATTAATTTATCATAGAATTAGAGATAAGTATATATATATATATATGATTGACAATTAGAGTTTCAACCTTCAACTAATTTACACCACAAACCCATCTTTCACTCAAAAAGATTATAGAACTCAAAAATATTATTTTTATCCTAATATTACATGGTTAAAAATATTAACACATACCATTTAGATTAGGAAAACATTTTTGTAATAACCAGGGACTTCCTGTAGGCTAGTGGTAGGTAATAAAGGCCTATCGCACTATGGTTGTTGGTTCGATTCCTACAGTTTTGTCCGACGCGACGGGTTATCCCCCAACCTGCAGGTTGTCCTTTTCATAATAATATAGTATTATAATATTCCAAAAATAATTTTCATAAATGTTTTAACCTTAAACAATACTATCCAATGTTCAACTTAATACATTCCAACCATTATGGTTATCCAAAATACCTCCGTCCAGACTTTCTCAAAAAGGTCTCTAAATTCCAAAATCAATTGTAACATCAGATTCCTCAAACAAAGGAATGTTTCTCTTATTTTCACATATATAAATATGATTACCTTCATAATATTAAAACCTTAATGAAAACAATAAGCACTGTAGTACAATCCTTATATATATCACATTACTCTTATAACCAGAATATAATCCTTGAGTCCAAAAGCACGAATACATTAATCATTCCACTTCAACTGTAGTAACAGCATAAGATTGTCCTTTATCCCTTGGCCTTTTCTGTGGGAATTTCCCCTGACAATTAAGAAATTCATTTGCATAATGCCCCATTTCCCTACAATTGTATCATTCAACATTGATAGCCTCTTTCTTTCCCTTGAAATCACGAGCTTGGTGACCTTTTTCTCCAAATTTATGTCAAACTCCCATTCCTTTTAGGAAAGTACCGGGGTGATTCTTCCCACAATTATCACATAATGGAAAATCCTTCTTTCCAATTTTCCATTTATCTGTCTCTTGTTCCATCGTTCTCTTCTTATCTTGCATTACATTATTGTCATAAGATTTAAAGAATTCTTTTTCCATCTTGATAGCACACGAGACAATATCTTCATATGACGAGAAGGTTTTTGAGACTAATGCTCAACAGAGAAACGGTTTTAACCCATTAATGAAACGATCAATCTTACTTCTTGGGTTACATATATAATCTGAAGCATGCCTCGCTAACCTTGTAATGTTAGCCTCATACTTTGAGACATTCTCATCCTCCTTCTTCCTCAGACTCAAAAATTGCCTTTCCATATCTGCTCGATGGTCATGTGAAAATTATTCTTCTAAGAAAATTTCCTTAAACTCCATCAATTACATACATGATACTTCTTCATCTTCCTTTGTGTTTTGAATCAGTGACCACCATTGATCAGCATCTTTAGTGAGGTGGAAAACTTCCATGACAACTTCCTCCCCTTCACTACTCCCCAAGGCATGGAATATTTTCTCTAAGGAGTTTATCCATTGCTCAGCTACTACTGGATTTGTACCCCCATTAAATTTTGGCGGTTGTTGCCTCATTAAGTTTTCTAACATTGATCCACCACATTTCGGATCAGGGTGCTCCATACGAGTAAGGTTTTTATTCATAACCTGAGTGATTTGCCCCAATATGGTGATAAGCTGATCAGCACCAGTTGTATCACCAACCCCATTATAATTATCTTGAGCAGGAGGGAAATCCCTAAATGGAGTGTGTGCATTGATACAGCTTCCATTCCTCCCCCTAGGCACCATTTCAAAACAATGTCATAAACTAGATTAGTTTCTGAATCAAGATACATAATTACAACCTTGAAAAACACTTAACATAAATTGAACTGTTTATGGATATAATCCATAATCATTAAAAAAAATTCTTTGAGGATGTATATACTCGTAAACCCTTCATAATTGTTTGTAATGAAATCATGAATTATCCTAAGAATATCCCCCGGGAGTTTCATAAACAAGAGTGCAGCAAGGCCCGTTGTCATGCACCAGTTCCCGTTCGAGCCTTGCTCAAAGTGGTGTTTTTGGGTTTTACCCCTAGGTACATCTGTGCTAGAGCCGCCTCTACCTGCTTGTATCTAGACATGGATGTATTGCTCAGAAAACTCAGAAAATCAATATAATACCATAATTCTAGGATGTTCTTCAATTCTAATCCTCAAATCTTATCTTATCTCTATGTGATCTAATCAGAGTTTATCTAAATCTAACTTCCAAGGTTAGTACTAAACTGCCCCTGATACCAACTGTAATGCCCCGACCCCAGTTACCCTGAGCCAGTGCATTATTGCATAACATTAGCATGATCACAAAAGATCAAGTCTCGAAAGACCAATTAGTTTAGTAGACTTGGAAACACTAGATACATTCATAAGTATTACATTACATCATAATGTGAAAAACTAAAATAACGTAGTCTCCATTGTCCACACTCATATCCCCTATAGGTCATTCATAAAATACTTCTTCACATCCTGGAAAAATTAAATCATTAAAAGGGGTGAGCTTAGATGCTCAGTAATGATGACAATATAGCAGAAGATTTCATAAATAAACATTATCATTTAAAGAAATTTATAACTAAAACAAAGGCCTTTTAAACATGAACTTCAGCATAATATAACAAAAATAAAATGAAATAATGACGTTTACTTATTCACATGGATATTCTACTAGTAGAATAATCACATGCAATATCAATAACCACTTTCATAATGATGGAATGCATAGTTCCAGACTATCATAACCACGTAGCGAAGGCCTCGTGCCAAGACTGCAAATAAGAATTTGTCAAGGCCTCGTGACAAGACACTAGTTTGTCTCATGAGAATACTGATGCAATTTTTTTACAAGAAACTTATGTTTAAAATTGCTCAAATATACTCTAGTGTTTTTCTGAAAACATTATGCCAGCTTCTGAAAACAAAATAACTAATTTTTAGACTACTCGACTAGTTACAGGCCATGATGGGTCCATGCTCAATCCCTTCCTGTCTACCACACTCGAGAGTCGGGTTTTATGAAAACATTTTTAAGCTTGCGTTAAATACGTATACATTTGCACTGGATTTTCATATATTTAAAAGAAATATCTCTTTTTTGAAATCATTTAAAAATCACTTATCTATAAATGAAATCCTTTTGTATAAACGTAAAATTGAAAGGGGTTTATACACTACTAAATTTAAATTTTTATAAAATAAATCCATTTTAAGGGAAAATGGAAACCAAGGTTCATAGCCAAAAGCCACTAAGTGCTAAAATAGCTCACAAAATCAATGAACACCAAACTAAAACTACATGACTCAGCTATTCTATATAGTTCCCAGTGAAGTGAACTAACCTGGGTGTCCGGATCCTTGCTAATGAGCTCTTCAGAGTGAGAGATCAATCGTTCCATTGAATGAATGAATTCCTCTAAGTTGAATTTATTCTGATTGAAACCTCGGGTCACAATACGGTCTTCTTTATCTATCCACGCTATTTTCTCCTCATAGATCTCCACTTGTATCTTTCGTTCATCCATTTTTCTGAGATCCTCTTCTGAGACTTTGGGTCATACCTCTTGTTCAAGAATTTCTTCCTTGCTGTGCAAGATGAGCCTCAAGCTCTGTCCATCATCTCCATCCCTGTCTCCTGAAGTCCTTACCACTACTTTACTCCCCCTTTTTGAGGGATTCTGCTTTCTTTTCCCCTACCCTTCTTGGCCTACCTGGTCTCCATATGTTTTGGCAGATGGGAGTAGTCTTTGCGAGCCTTAGATTTTTCACCCACACCACAATACAATCCCCTAGGTCCTGAGTTCCTTGTTTCCCTTTCTTCCTCCTAACGTTATGAGTCCATTTCCATTGAAAATGATCCAAGTTGTCCATTGAAGAGTGGAAATGCCTGTCATCACATGAAGAAAACTCCTCATGAGACAATGGAAATTCATCAACCTCCAAACCAGCAAAACGGTTCACCAAAATTAACTTCGATCCTTCATTGAGGGGGTTGTGGGCACTAGAGGACATCCCAATACCATCCTTGTTCTCCAAGCCGTAGTGAAGTGAAACCTCCTTGGAGGAATTCCCCTAAACCATGTCATCACCATCAAGCTGGTCATATCCATGGCCCATAAACTGTAACCACTTGATATTGTCCTCACGTCCTTGACCTTGCTGGCCACCGGGACCATGATCACTACTAACTGGCACCTACCCTTTCTGCAAGCCGTCCTCCTTAACTATTTCAGCAAAGTATGGAGCCACTGAAGGACTGTATTCACCCTGTAGCTGAACAAGTTTTGGAGGATCCAAAACACATTTTAACCAAAGATATATGTTATCAACCCTTGGATCAGATTTCACGGACTTTGTCTTGGATGTGGGGGGTTCCAAGATGTGTTCATTCACTGGAGGCACCCCAGCATTCTCTGAAAATGTAGCTGCAACAATAGAGGAAGTGCGGACTTCCCCCGTACTCGCCTCTGGACCATGTGCCTTTGAGATAGGGATATACGGTGGTTCCTCCAAATGAAGCAGATTACCACTGCTGGAGGGGTCAAAACCCGTAGAACGTCCCACCACATGAGAAAAACAGGATGAACGATAGGCATTCTGAAGGTGACCTATACGAGAGCGAGAACTACAAAAGTCTATCCAGGTTTCAAAAATCACTGATTGATTGTATATGAAATCAACTCCAACCACAATCCAGAACGAGTCCACAGGACCCTTTGAGACATCAACTTCTGCGCAGATCCGAGGAGAAATCGGGTGGCCAAAGGATTTTGAATGCTCATCAAAATCCAGAAACCTCCCGACGAGATTAACCAACATCTTCAAACTAGTAGGATTCTGGAAAGGGAGGGGGAGATTCAGAAAACTAACCCAGATCGCCGTAGAGGGTGGGTCGCGATTCCAGTGGAACTCATAACCCCATCTGAAGAGGAAGCAGCGGGAACCATCACAAGCGCGCTGCCCTTTGGACCAAGAAGAGGCCAGATTATCAGCACTATCGAAGCGGAGAAGAAGATGATGCGGGTCCAATAGCCCAACCACGATGCAAGACTTCAGGGGCCAAGCGTTGTTGACAAACCTATCAAAGATATCGAGTGACGGCATTCGACGTCCAAAGCGGGCAACAAGGGACAAATCGAGGAGCAAAGAAGCCTCTCAGAATTCCTGGAATGAAATCTGGAGCGAAGGAGCGTCTTGGAAGAGAGCGGGAACATTAGAGGATAGGTGGATATGGGGGAAATAGGGAAAGGATATTGAGACGAAGTCCCTTACAAAGATAATTTTTTTTAAATAAAATAGTTCTATTATGTGTATTCATTATAAGTACACATAAAGAAAGTACAAATACAAGATATGACATAATAATATCATGACAAAATTTGAAAGTAGGAGATTAACCCAATGAACAGAAATTGGGTTAAGAAGTTTCCTTACAAAGATCATTTTTTTAAAATAAAATAAATCTATTTTGTGTATCCACTATATGTACACATAAAGAAAGTAAAAATACATGATAGGACATAATAATATCATGACATAATTTTAAAGTAAGAGATTAACCCATAGAATAGAAATTGGGTTAAGAAGTTCCCTTACCTCGTGTCCGACTTGACACGATCGTTCTTTAACCTCCTGAATAATAAACTAGAGTTAATTTCTAATTGATTAAGAACCTTTTTCAAGTTCATTATTCCTTTTTTATCACTTATTACCATGTTATGAACATTATCTAATTATTTCAGTTAATAACGGTCGTTTTGTCGATCATTGGTACTTGAGTCAAAAATATACTTCTTATAATTACAAGTTGATTATGTGGTAGAATATCCATTATCTCCAGAGTTATATTCATGATATATATATAATATATATAATATATATCCATTATATACATTCATTCATAATATTACGTAACATTTAGAGGTATGAAATGAAATGCATCGTTCCTGGAGACGGTAAGCCGTACGTACGCATGAACTCTACTTTCATTTATATTTCGTATTTAATGGAATGAAATCATAATGATATAAAGGTATATTATAATTTTAGTATAATATAATATAAAATATCATTTAATCCATCCTTTATACATCCCACATATGGAATTAACGATTCAAATCACTTTGAGGGGGCAGTAGTCTTCACTTCCTAAAATGACATTATCTGTTTACCCATAATGGAAATCATAAAGATATTCCATAAATGAGAAATAAAGAAGCATAAGGAAAACATAAACATAATATATATCATATATAAATATAGTGATATATTAATGGCCACCATGAGAGGTGTTAAAAGAATATTGAACAATTATCGTTTCGTGAGGCAGAAATTTGCCAACCACAGAAACAGTATGTTCTTTTTCCATTAGACGAAGGTGTGTTTATGTGTGAATCCAATAATTCTCATATAAAAGTCCTAGTATATTTAATATACTTTTTTTGTTACAAAATAATGGAATTAAAAGAGTTTAAGGGGTTGGTTAAGAAAAATAAAACAAAATAACATAAGAAAAGACAGTACCTTAAAATCGGGTAACTCTTTTTGATTTGAGCCAAATGCTTCCTTGGGAAGAAGTCTGCCCAAAGTGAGGCTTCTAGGTGTAATAGAGAGAAGTTGGGAGAGTATTGGGGCAGAGTTTGGCCGATAAAAATTTCATGATGGTGTGAATAAGGTGGTAGTGGTAGGGGCCTTTTATAAGAGGAGAAGAGGGGCACTCTTGGAAAGTAATGAAATTTTTCATTATTATGAAGTGCTTTTCAAATTTCAAAGGTCCCAAAATTATATATTTAGAGGATAAGGTGATATAAGTTCGAAATATACCCATCCAATAGGTTTTTGACAAGTGTAAGTCTTAGATTTTACATTATCTTTTCATTTTATCTAAAAAGTTCATTAATGAGGTAATCACTGCATCATCATGGTGTGATGAATAAATTTATTTATTTAATTCCAAAAAATTATAAAAAAATTTATCATGATGCAGGAAAACTTTTTATATTTCCAATGAATATTTATAGTCGAAAATATAACTTATATAACCCCATGTAATAGTTGTTTTAGTAAAACAACACATGTTTGTGTCGATTTTATTTTAACTTTAAATAAAAAGTTATTAAGGTAATTTTCTTACCCAAATGGCTCCATGGGGTCCCCAAGTTGACCCATGGATTGTCTCGGTCATCCATGACTCACCCAATAGGTTTAGGACAAGTGTAAAGTTAATTTCATATTATTATAACATTATATTTACCTTAAGTTACACTAATTACCTTTAATCGCGATTAATAGAACTTAAAAGTTACTATTCCCCAAAAATTATTTTAATCCCATTGAACCATATTTTTATTCCTAATGAAAATGATGTATGTCAGATTTTTGAAATTCAAATCACAGAGGTGGTAAAATTTCATTTAAATGAAAAATCAGTTTTTTTAACTACCACTTAGTGGTTTCACTATTCATCAAAAATCGATGTTTTTCAGAACAACACCAAAAATTAACCCTAATCTATATTTGATATTCCTAATTAAAAAATGATTTTTATTATGCAAAATTTAAAACATATAAGTTTAATTAATTAATTTAATAATTAATTCCCGTTGTCAATACAAATAGCGTGTTTTTAAGAAAGAATATTAATCAAAAGATTGACAATTGTTTATGTCTAATTTCAAAGTGAAATTAATTCTAATGACCACCATTGGATAAAATGGTAAAAATATATATTATAATTACACATTATAACCACTCAATTGTATAATTTATCACTATAAATTATTTTGATTAAAAAATACGTTTATAAGTATTTTTCACTATTCATTAAAAATTGGAAGTTCTCAGAAAAATACCAAAAATTCAACATAGGCTAATTTTGATATTCAGAATCAAAAAATTAAGTACATTTTAAAATATAAAATTTATATAATTTCAAAAAGTGGGTATTACTATTCATAACCGCTACTTTTATCGGTCGCGGTGTGTTAGAACTCGAGTTTGCGTACAACACACGCTGCAGTATTATTCAAAGAGGAGCGTATCATGGAAGCTTGGGGTGTTACAATTAACCTCTGAGGGGTACGTTGAAATTATATTCTATATATTTTAATGGTGTTTGTGATCTACACCTTCCTATATTTTAGATTTTGTAAAACAATATCTTTTAATTAATAATAAATATCAATCCTCATGAATACCTATATGGAATGAAGTGTAGAATACCTACAAAATGAGATGAATTTGAGGAAAGAAAGCTACTATGACATGATATAGGTGAGTAAATAGAGGAGAAGGTTAAGTCCAATAGTCATCACATCCAGATGAATTAAAGTACACTAAAGGGTTATAACATCAACATTTATCACGATCTGGAATGTTAATTTGTTGAAAAGGTTTTACCAGAAAATTAATCTTGGAAGAAGTTAATAATATTAAAAAATACAGGAATGTTCATCCCTTGGTATATTGGTATTCTTGATATTGTTCACTAATTTTCAATGGTATCTTAACAATTATCCCTCCCATATGACCACTCTATTGTTTACATCTGTTCCATATATCTCTCATAAGGTAGAAAATACAAGATCCATCACATTTAAAAAAATCAATGGTCATAGAATTGGATACTGATATTTATTATGAATAAATACCCATAGAAATCTAGTATTATAGATATAACCTTATGAAAAGAATGAATACTCACCAGGTTAAATTTCATTCCTTGAATCTAAAATTTGGGGAAGCTATCTCGAACCCAGGGAGGCGATGAGATAAGATATCCCCATTTTTTTATACAACTATTTTTTAATTTCAATGGAAAATTATTTTTATGTTTGGTATAATATAACACCCCAAGATTTTACATCTATTTCAATGAAATAAAACATCAAATATTTTATAGCTTACTTTATACACATACCCCATTCTATAAGAATCCAAATATAGTAGATCATTATAACCTATCCATTAAATTGGAAGATATTAATAGTAATAAGAACATTATTCAAAACATGGATAAATATGTTTAATAATTAAAATGTATTTATTAATTCATAATAAATAAGTACTAATTTTTTAGTATTTTGTAGTATGGTTTGAAATATGTTTTCTTTAAAAATGGTTTTTATAGTATTTTCCAATGTGACCTTTATAATTAATTTATATAATTTTAAGAAATTTTATTTTTTGGAATTGATATAATTTTTAAAATAGCCATGTCATTTTTATATTCAGGTGATTTTTTTGGTTTCATTATTTAATAAATAGTGCTGAACAAATTTTTCAAAAAACTGTCAATTTTTCAAGTAAATGACCAATTATTTTATATTTGATCATAAATTAAACTAATATTAATTTAATTCTAAATATTATTATTATTTATATAGTAATCATCATTAAAATTTAATTTTTTATAAGATAAATTGACTTCTTAAAAACACATTTTACAAAATATATTTTTTTTGTGTGCAATGTGTTTTTATGTGAATAAATTAATTTGACACTATTGGATAATATTTTTAATTAATATTTTATATAATATATTAAATAACATATTATAGCATTTATTTAATGCTTTTTAAAATTACATTAATGTAAGTATATTTTTTTATATTTATAGATTCATTCATCTAAAATGGGTTTTAGTTCCTGGTTGTATGCTTATTTAATATTACATTCTTCCAAACATTGAAATTGAATCTGGTAAAATGGATTATATATTTTTTAATAAAAATATTCAATATAATATAATTGGATTGACTTATTTTTTGTTCATACTGAATTGTCAAAATAAAAAAAATTATGGTTAAAATAGATTTACCATGGATTTTGCAGTGATATAATGGTATGATTGCCACTATCACCTATCCAATTACTATTGGATGAAAATATTTCATCTATAACTTATCTCAAATTAGTGTGCATATACATTTGGATCCAATTACAATGAAATATCCTAAAATTATTGAAAATTTTTATGAAATTCCATGAGTTCCCTTCTTCTCACTTATAAAAGGGAACCTCTCATCATCCCTTATTCACACCATTATAGACTTTTATCTCATCTAGGAATTGCTCAAAATCCATCCTATAATAAATCTCTATATCTAAGAGATTATTTTCTTCTCTTAATACAAATCCTTTATTTTGAAACGAGTAAACCAAATATGGTATCTAAATAAGGACATGGTTGGGGAACATTTGAAGAAATAATTACATCACATCAGGGTTTTCATATCAACTTATCTTCATTATGATTAGTTTTTTTATTATCCAATTAAATATTTATATTTTGCATACAATAAGAAATAATTTATTTTGGAATAACCCATAATTTTAGTCTTGGGATATAAAAAATAAATCGATTTCTATGATTCCATTGACATTGGATTCAAACCTTGATAATTCTTTTAGGGTTATTAATCTCAAATAATCTTCTTGGGATATATGTTCTATTATAAATATAAATTATTTTATGTGTTATATATACTATCTTTTTTATATATTATATCATTAAAATCAATATTTTCAAGGTATTTGAAATTTTATTTAATATTATTTCATTCTTGGGGGCATGAATCATAGTTTACAAAAGTAGTAAGTGTTTCATATCACAATCTCATTTTTATGATGATTTTTTGGATTAAATTCTCAAATGATGAAATTATACAATATATCTCTCTAAAGGATTTTTAATTTATTATATCATTGTTTTTTATTATATTTCATTTTTTCCTTTAAATTTCCACACTTTAAGTACTTTAGAGATCGAATTAATGTCTTTAAGTTAAACATACTATGTTTTTCTGTTCATTCGGTAACTTTTATTCTATATCTATGTATTTCATTAAAAAAATTTCAAGATTTTGTTTTTAAAATAATATAAATATTACATAAAATCATTTTTATTATAATAAAATTTACTTAACCAAGTTTAAAATTAACCTTCTTATCATTTTACTAATGTTGTACATTTTTTTACAAAAAATGTGAAAGTGATTTTTTTACCGATACCGAATGAATTCATTCCCCCACCATCATGAATAATTTTACTCTATTTATTCTTTTATATACTACCATGGTTATTTTCAATGAAATTTGTTTACCTAATATCTTGGAAATTATTTTATTTTGAATAATTGAATTCAATTTGATTTTCTATCTTTCTCATGAAATGTTCTGGTTCTATTTTATATGTATTTTCATCTATAACTACATAATTTATTTTTTCATATGAGAAAATAGTCCAATGATACAATATTTATTCATTATATTGATGTTGTATCATTATGATTCTAAAATATTTACGATACTTATACCTTTAAATGGTTTATTAATTGATGATATGAAAAATGTTTTACGATATTTTGGAATACATATATATGGTTTTCATTATGTGGCACACATATGAATGTTTCTTTTGAGGATTCATCCTATGATAAAATCTCTATAGTTGTCTAATGGATTGGGCTAATATAGATATACAATGAGATAATAAGGACCGTAATGGGTAGTGAACTTAGTTTTTAAGGGATATTTTTCCATAAGATAGTTTTTATGTGATCCTTGACTAAGAAATTACATAATTGGATTAGAACCAAATACAATAATATAGTCATAGAAGTGATCATTGACTAAGTAAATAATTTTCTATGATTATTTTAATTCTAAAAACATATATCTCATCCTTATTATATGTTTTCATGGACCATGATTGACTATAGATGTTTTAACACTCTCATATCATCTATTTTTTTGTTTGACAATACATTACACCATGATTCATGATTACGATATATGAAATGATGGGTATGATATTCTAATATTTTACTCTTGTTCTCATAAAATTATCCCTATCTTATTCTAACTTATGATCATCTCTTATGTTTACCCTTATTTGGAATCTAATCTCACCATTTATTATAGTTTCTATCCCTATGTTACAAAGAAACGTTCTAAATAGATATGACAAATAAGAGTTATATTTGTAATGAACATAATTAAAATGAAATATATATTTTATGTATTTTTTTAATAAATTGGTTTCAAAATACAATAACTCTATATGTTCCTCATGAATGTACAATTTTGAAATTTATTGAATAATTATATAATATTATATAATATTTATGTCGGAAATATATGGGCCACTTCAATTATCATGAATATAATAAAACTAAATGATTAAAAAAATAGGAGATTACAGAGGGTATTTAGTTAGATGTTAGATAGGTTATTATTTTCCAATGATGGGAAATTTAATATTACATGGGAATTCATTACCCATCCTAAATAATAGGTAATATAAGTAGTATAAAGACATCAATTTTGGAGACAGTGATGTGAACATGGACTTACCATGGACGGTCAGAGAGATCCTTAGGGTGATGTTCATAGTAGAAGATTATATGGGGCTCTAAGAGGTGGATATTTAGGTGGTATGCACTATAACTTTCACCACCACAACCACCCCTTGGTTGAGGAGGCTAGGAATATGGTGATGGAGCACGTGGTCATGAATAATTAAATGTAGTTCATGATTATGAACCTGAGGGTCCTAGTATGATTCAAGTTATCATATATCTCTTATCCAAAAAATAATTAATTTGGTTGAAATGTGTGTGAGCCACTCCATCCTTATTATATCCATTATTCAAGAACTATGGACTCCATCATATCCTTTAACCCAACATTTATGGAATAATACTCTAACAAGAGAAATTTTTTGATCACAATCATCTATTAAATATTTCACATATATCTCAAATAGGGATGTTTTTAGGTTGTATCTTTTAATAGTTATGATGAATTCATCTGATTTCATTCTTTATATTGTCTGGAAATTAATAGCATGTGCATTGGTCAATTGTTTTCATCATATATTAAGACACATTCAGGTTGATGAATTATTGTTTAACATTACTAGAGAGAAGTATCTCAATGATAGATGGTACTGAATCATTTATATTATATTGAAATAAATTTCACATCAATTGGATAGTATAACTATTGGTTAAGTAGTGTCAATGGATGTTCGGTTTTCTATAGTGTTGGAGGAGTAATTAAATGTTTTCCCATTATACATACTATGTTTACCCACAATCCAAGTCATTGATCTCTATATTTACCTAAATCCTCAGACTATTGTAATATTATTTACAACATTTTTTATAGATCCTACGAAAAAAAAATAGAGTGGTTTCATTTAGAGAATCCATAGAGAGTGAGATTTATTAGACACAATATGTCCTCTTATACCGCACCGATACTGTTCTCCAAGAACGTGGAAAAATTCTAGATGGTTTGATTCATATGTCATTACAGAAACTAAGTGACAATTCAAAAAATAATTACAGTTTTCCAATTTTCAACAGCTTCATCAATCATCTTAAGTGTGTAATGAAGTTTTCTATTATTGACATTAGGTCAGGCTATCACCATCCATGAGTACATGTGTAAGATATAACATAGATAGAATTCTAGTGTCACTATATTAATTGAAGGTTATTTGTGATAACCTAGATAATGATGATGTCCATAGAATCATTTATTGGAATTATAAAACTTATCATTCATCCTTTATTAGAAATTTCTTTGGTGGTATTCATCGATTATATCATTATTTTCACAGTAATGGAGGATGAGAAAGTAGAGAATTTAAGGATAGTTTTAGGCATATTATGTGAGAATAAGCTATATTATAAGCTCTTGAAGTGTATGTTATATAAAAGATAGGTACATTTTATAAAAAATCCACCCTAGAAGAAGGATTGATGGTGAACCTAGTAAAGAAAGATGATTTACTAGCTTTGGATCTACACAAGAGTGTGATAGAGGTATGGAGATTCTTTATAATAGATGTCTATTTATGGAGTATTTTAATATATTTTACCAAATTTATAGATCCCTTGGTGTCCATATATAAAAAATTAGAACAATTTCTTTTATTCTAGAAGTGTACGGAGGCATTTTAAGAGTTGGAAATTATGATGAAATGTGATCCCTTTTAGAAAATTATAGAATAGGTGGATGATCTTGTGTTTTTAAAAGATTATATGGTTTTTGTGATCATATGTTTTCAGATGTTGAAGAAGGTGGTGATTATTTATGTTCTTAGGGAGATAATACATCATGATTACAATCATATAACCCATGAATTAAAGATGGTAGTTCTTTTGTTTTATCTGAATTCTTAAAGACATTAACATCTTAATTAGTAGTTTGTTGTCCATTATGAACACAAGAATATTTGGTATATCATTTCTTATAAATATCTCATCTTTAGGATGTTGTGATAGATAATATTCCTGAAATATTATGACTTTGATATTGTATCCAAATGGGGAAATGAAATGTGGTGGTAGATGTTCTCAGTAGGATATATCATTTTAAGTTGTTATTTGAGGTGTTAAAGTAGTTGGACACATTACAGTTTTCCTATGTGGATGAGGTTGGAGTCATCTATCTTTGACCTATAGTCATGAATGATATGTTTCATCATCATGTGTTGTTGAAAATACACTAGAGACACTGATTTTGATATCGTCCATGATTATATATTTAAAAGACACTCCCTCAATGGATAAACTAAAGAAGGTATGAACATCGTCCTCTTCTGATTATGGATAGTGGTTCATGTTATAATACATGAGGAGGTGCTGATTAAGCTCCATAAACCCCTCATAATTGTATAAATGGTAGTGAAAAATAAGTACCATGATATTCAATTGATTTGTTGGTTTCTATGGACAAATAGGGTCATTGTACATCTCATCTCTATATCCCTCACCTTTCTATATGTAAAGCCATAAAATTATGTCCCAATGGGTTATTCCTAATATATCAATGTAATTAAGTGGAATTGAGATGTTATGTCTATTTATTTTGTGACAAGACATCTATGAATTATGAGACCACATAGTTTTATATGGTTGATCATTGACAAAATTTCAATGTTAGTCCACTTCCACACCATTAGATAGAAGGGTTTGGTG
Source organism: Viscum album (assembly GCA_963277665.1). Classification (NCBI taxonomy): domain Eukaryota; kingdom Viridiplantae; phylum Streptophyta; class Magnoliopsida; order Santalales; family Viscaceae; genus Viscum; species Viscum album. The sequence goes on along the minus strand of OY728135.1, from coordinate 1,736,339,482 downwards.
GAAATCATAGGAAAATAATCTTTGAAATAGATTACTAAAAATCATGTGGTTCCATAAATTATTCTCCATGAATTTTATTCTCATTTCATTTCCCAATTATAATGATGATACAAGAGCCTTTTTGGACTAACTTAATGATGGGAACAATGTTCCACCCTCATGAAGATGTCCAAATAATAAAGACCATTTTGTTCATTGAATTAAATTCATTTACATTCATGTTGGAATTTCGTTAAAGATATGAGGATCATCTTCCAGTTGTATATATTTTCTTCAAAAATTGTTATCACTCTAATATTGGCATGATTCCATTTGAGTCCATGTACCAGAGACCATTTATGTCACCCCCATGCTGGATAGTGGTTGGTGATTCATCACTCATGGGGTTGTAATTAGTCCGATTAATAATAAATAACGTCACATTGATCTATGAGAATAAGAAAATCAATCTTTGAAATCATAAGTTCTATATATACCATAAGTAAATACCTTTAGAGTTTAAGGAGGGAGACCATGTGTTTCAAAGGGTCTCACCATGGATCAGATTGATGTGATTTGAATAGGGTGTTAGGATATCTACAATATATATTAGTCTATTTCAAATACTATGATGTATACGAGATGTTGTGTTTATCCTAGAATTTCCATTATAGTTGAGAAAATATCATGATGTATTCTATGTATCACAACTAATGAGATGTGTTCATGATCTATCACAAGTAATTTATTATATAGAGCTATAAATTGATTATAGAAAATCATTATTTGAGTATTAGGTAGTGATCATAGATTGAAAGGAGAAGACCCTCCATTTATGTTTTATTTTCCTAGTGTATATTCTTTGGTAGTATGAGAATATTTAGGATAAATAGTAAGAGTATAAAACCATTTTTTAACTATTTATCATCAGTTTTTATTGGTTTTTTAATTTTTTATCCAAAATAAATAATAGTGGAGATGTTTCAAAAATAGCATATTTTATCGTTGGGCCCTATTATAATTAAAAATAACTATTTGGTATTTATTTTTTGTTTTATCACAGATATTTATTGACATTGGAACATTGTAATTTAGTGTATAAAAAATATAAATATTTCATTTAACCTATGTACACATATTTATAAATAATATTCAACATAATGAACATATTCCCATATGGGTAAACCAAGATCACAAATGACTCTGAAATGTGTTTTTTCCATATGTACCACATAATAATCATTCCCATGTGGTACAACAATTATTTATAGTCATAGGGGGTTTAAAATGGGTTAATAAATAAACTAATAATCCAATTAAATGATATAACCCTATTTGGACATCTTTATATTCCATTTTTGAACAATATAGAAGGTTATCTATATAACTTATGAAGTTAAATGGAAGTGCTCTATATTGAGATAATTGATGAGTAATCTTGGGATTAATGATTGATGGACAATTCATCAACATTAATTTGTTGAATCACCTATGAGAGTTTTTTAACCAATAATCAATTCTTTATATTTGTTGGAATTTTCGTATTTTTGGATTTATGTTGTTTTTGTTTTTTTACATAGAATAGTCACCCCAATGTTAAATCTATTTCTAAATATTGCACGACATGACTAACATGTGATTTTTACTCGAAATATTTTTCATGATTCAATTTTTTAATAAATTATTATAATCCCACTGTTTCATTAATTTCTTACCCAACATGGGTTGATGAATTTTTCATAGCTATCATGGATTATTTATTTATTTATTGTTTTGTTGATTTCACCCTCAATTATTCATGTGTTCATCAAAGAACTTCATTTTTGGGATGGTTATTAGACCGTACCCATATAAAATAGTCACATGGATATTTGTTTGTGAATTTAACACATGGGATCATATCATGAAGGTGGAGTCATGGGAAATGGTGGAAGATAAATTGAGGAAATCATTGGGAAAATATTGATTGGAGACATGACAGGGTGTTGTTAGGATTTTTAGGATGATAAAGATCTATTTTTATATCGATATTATGTCTAAATACATCCTTTAATAATGATTTGACCATGGTCAATGCAGTTCACGGGAATCGAGGTAATATTTATGGTGAAATTGGTGAATACAGTGAAGATTTTCTAGGAAGATGTGGTTTTTGGGAAAGTCATAAGTAAATTACATTCCATTTGGATGAACACAAGTCATATATATCAGAATATTTTTAAGATAAGGTTTAATATAATATTATAAGTCATATTATATGTGATTGGATCACATATCATGTGACCCTTAACTGGTCATCTTTTCATGTATAAGGTTAAAACACCTAAAGAACATGAGTAGCCTACATGTTGTATGAATCAAGAAAATGCATTGTATGTCTATGTTAGAACACTTTATAGGGATGTTTGGGTTCAAAAAAAAATACCCCTTTTGATCCTATATGTTGTATACACATCTATACATGGTATGTATTTAGACTTCAAGATTCCAATATAGGAACCAATGCATGGGTAGGTAACTTCTTCAGGGTTACACTACACATACCCCAACATAAAACCTTGTGCCTAAACCAAATTTTCCTGATGACTTTGACACGTTACTCCTAATATTAATTTTTTCATCCATGTAGTCCTATATAAGTATACTTTTGTGTGGGATATGAATTTTAAATTTTTTATCAAATCTTGATATGACCAGTGATAGGGAAATAATGTTTCTCACTTTATTTATGGATATATGATTATAGGATTTGAGCACAATGAATGGTCTTTATTGGGGTTGGTAATAACTAGGAATATAAACTAGTCCAGTTATAAATCCCATAAATACAATGTTAATGTATATTCAATTCTTCCCCATAATCATACAAATAATGGGTCCTCTATCGATAGATCTGATACTCCTATATCTTAATCTTTTATGTTGTTTAGGTCCTCCGTCATGGCCGGTGATCCATTGACAGAGGTTTCTGTCAATTTAAGAACCCCCCCCCCCCTATAGAGATCATTAAGAATAATGGTATTATATTTCCTATTTTTATTGGAATCATATAATTCATGAAAAGTATTTTGGAAATTTATAATATTGATACATTACCATGTGACTTAGGACCTTCTATAAGCATATCCAGGTCCTTCTTCAATTATCCTCGTGATTTTTGTTTTCAGTTGGACCTCCATTGATACATTTTTTATTTGATTATATTAAGGAATACTAGTAGGTATTTATATAATTACCCATGTAGGTCCACTTCACAATCATTTTGTGTCTGATGTCGATAGCAAGTGGCATGACTGCAATATTTGTAGACCATGTGTGGGTGGTGTATAAAAGTGCATGGTGTAAGTGTCAACCAAACCATTGTTTGAAACTAGAGGTTGTTTTTTGTAAAACAATATTTACAAATTATGAGGTCAAACCTAAATTTATTGTTTATTTTATTATTTTCCACCCATTCAACTTTGGTTGTCTACTATCATACCCTTTTTGGGTTATTATAAGTTATTCATGCACTTACTATTCCAATTATTATAATTATTCATTACTCATGTATGTTTTGAGATGGGCATGTGTGTACTGATACATAAGGAAATTCCCTCATTTATATATGATATGAATACTAGTGTCTATACATAATAACATATAATATTGAATGTGGGATTAGACGAGCACACTCAGCTTACTACAAGCCTAGTAGGAACCCCAATGGGTCTGGTCATGTCAATAACCACTTTCATACACTTATCATATGAATTTAATTAATTAAGAATAAAAATAATGATGTGTCACAATATATTATATAATATTTTTTATCTGGATCAATCATATTCTATAAAATCTATGTAAAACATTCCATAGTCACTAAGAAGGCAACATATACACATAACCACCTCCCATGGTAATGACTGCCATCCAATTTCTCAATTGAATTCCTCATCTGTGCCTCTATTGAAGTTCAATTTAAATATTAAAATTATTTAATAATTAAAATATTTATATATTATACTCAAAGAAATAATGAAAACTCCATTACTAATATTTCCCTTCATTAATATATTAATTATCATGTAGTTCATACTTGATGACCACAAATATTGAATTATGAAACCAGTTCGATTTATCAAGATTTAATTGTTATAATTTCAGTAATAGTAATTTTGATAACCATCAATAGATAAAAAATATATCTACCAAATAATATTCAAATTACACAAACAATTTTCCATTGTTTACTGGAGGCTAAAAATTTAGAAAAACAATTATTTACCAAAACAATTCCCTCACATGCCCCCATGAATACCTTGATGATGAAACTAATTTGAGGGGCCACATCAAAACACCATGTTCCTTCCTAGATTACCCCAACCTTTCATGGACCACACTATTTTTTCATTTATGTAGATATCATAGAGGTATGATAATTGATAGGAAAATCAAGAGATTCATGTATTAGTTTGAGCCACGTCAGCCCTGTGTCACCGACATGGACACATAGAGAACCATCCAATCAATGTTATCATATTGTTTTCAGGGAAAAATTATGTATCCACACTATATCTCACTATACTAATGGAAACCATTAAATCATTTGATCATACATCTAAGATATCATATAGTTCAATATATGGATGGAAATCAAACTATAAGGGGGAATGAATAGCAGTTCAATGCGAATAATATTTTTTATCCCAAATAAGTATTAAAATTATTATATAGCACAATGATCTAATATAACCAAAATATAATTAACATAAAAAATTAAACACAGTAGTTATATAAGGATATGAATATCACAACTAGAAATGATGCCAATATACACGAAAAAAACAATCAATATGAATTTTATCAATTAATAATAAAAGAATAATCACAGGAGAAATAGAAAAATGATGAGTATTGATTATCTAATCACATAACCCTAATAGTATATTAATAAACAATATATATTAACATAAATTACATGAATAATATCAAGATATATTTCAAGGAATCCTCGACTATAGGCCTATTGAATGTTCTATCCTTACAAACTAAGGAATACCCTAACTGTAAACATGTTGGATGTTGTCCACATTGATTAAATAGAATCTCAAATATAACATCTATATGAAAACCATCAATTAACTAGATTGGATATTCAGTACATTTACCTATTAAAAGATTGGCTTCATATTCTACACCAATAATCCCATAATCAACCCAATTAGAAACCCAATGAATTAAACATGATTCACTACAAGCTTGAATAGTTAATCCTAATAAATTTATGTACATAGAAGATTTATCATAAAAATTAAATAATTTAAATATCTCTATACAACATTTAGATACAAATATTCAATAAAATGATCATAAAATTATTTCCTAATAATGTTTTGTGTTATTTCACATACAAATCCTTGAAGTAAGGATCTATTTATTTGGAAATATTCAAATGGTCAAATTCCATTAGCCATAGGTTCTATTATAATGACATCAATGAATATTTTTTAACCAACTTTTAATGAAATCATCTTCATTTCATGAATAATGATAATACTATCAGGTACCACTATAATGAATTAGTATACATAATTATAAAATTCAGGTTATTGGTATTTAATAAAATCTTAAAACAATATTTTTTTTAAAATAAATATGACATATAATTTTCCAAAATCCATAAACCCTCAGTATTTTAGAAAACAATAAAATATTTTCATTTATTCTAATATTTTTATTCATTCAAAAAACATCATATATAAAACTAAAAACTCAAATTATGGTATACACATATGAAATTGTATTGCTATTTTCAAAAAAATGGGTTTTTACACAAAATCACCCCTATTTTAAAAAGAACAATCACATTAGGATAAATTACTACTTTTGGAAACATAAAAAAGGAAACTATTATGCCCATAAATAATTAAAATTTGATATCCCTTATTTTAAATTAACCATTTATTTAATAGAAACGTCTTTTTTCATTTAAGAAACTCATAATAATATTATCTACCTTTTTGAAACAAAATTACTTTTATTTTTTAAAAAAATATAACTCTTGGTTATTTTAAAAAAGAGTAAAATAAATTAATAATAAAAAATAAAAATCTCTCTCACAATATATACAATAAATTTCTTTGTAATTAAATGAAAAACTACTCGTTCAGTTTTTATTTATTTATACATATAATATAAAACCCATTAAAATATATTTTGAATATAAGTATTCAAAAAATACATTATTTAACTATCAGTAATTAAAATATTTCATAATAAATATCAATGAATTTTTAATTCAATGATAAATCAAGACAATCTTCTAATAATAAATCATTTCAATATATTTGAAATTTTATGTTTGTAAATAATTTATATTTTTTTAGAATTTTATAGGCTATAACATATGAAAATATAATAATTTGTATTGTAAATTTTCAATATTATGTTTTAATTTATTAAAGTACTTATATATCATTATATATGTGAAAATATAATTTTCCATTAAACTATAACAAATTAAAATAAATAATTTATAAAAATAAATTAATCTCCAAATATATGGGCAATTTGAATGATTTAAATTTACAATGATCTATATGTTATCCATCATTAAAATGGGTCATTTTATTCAAATATGGTCCCTGATTAATTGTAAATTATACATATAATGTATCACAAATTCAAAAGCTAGTTTTTTTAAATGGTAAATATAAATAAAAACAAAAATTTTACCAAAATATAAAAAGTTAATGCAAAAAATAATTGTAAACATAAAATATAAAAAAGTTATAATATGAAACATTTTCAAAAAAAATTAAATATAAATAAAGGCAAAATGTTTTCATATACTAAAGAATAGTTATATCATGTCTTTATAATTAAGTATCATATAGATAAAATTTTACGGTTAATTAATGTTTTTTTTGAAAATGTTTTTGGGTAAACAATTCTAATTGGTTTTACAGTGATAATAAAAAACTCATTTCATAGAGATAAAGGATCTTGATCTTTTGAATGATTGGAATTTTTTGATGAAAATATTATCTTCCACTATAACCCTCTTTGACACGTTATAAAAAATATTTCTTGGTGCTACACAAAATAAATTTATCGGTAAATTTTACATCTGGTGGTTTGACTACGCATTCATTAAAAATTAATCCTACTACATATTTGGGTGTAATATCAAAAACTATTCCACTGGATTAATATAATATCAATAATTTTTAAAACTCGAAATCTTTGACTTCAATTTAATAACCTTATTCTTATCTCAAGTAAATGTTTTACTCATACCTTTACTATTCTTTCCACTTTTTATCTTTTAATCTTATAACTCATAACAAATTTATGATGAATTTACTTTTCCTTTCTCCTATGTATTTGAAGTGAACTTAATTTATTTTATGATCACATAAAAATATGATACGAACATTACATTCTACTTTTTATATTTTTAATGGATTCTCAGCAATAAAAAATAATAGATTTCTTTATACAAATTAATTTTTAAGATCCTCGTAATTTTTATCTTTTTTATCTTTATCGTCACACAAAACAACCCAATATTTTATTTATTCAATGAACTCAAGAAACTTTTCCTCATCATATAAATAAGAGGTAGTTTATTTATTAGTATCTTCCTCGAAAACATATAAATTCTAAATATAGAATTATATTCGTAATAAAATCAGTAGTTAATCATACCCAAGATATATTTTGTTTATTTATATAAAATATGATAAATTATAACAATTATCTCTATAGAATGATGAAATAACAAATTATGTTTCATATTTACGTGATCTATATATAATTTTTTTCTTTTATTAATTTCTACATTTTATTTTTAGAATATATTTTTAATGATTTTTTATCTTTCCTTCATGATTCAAGACAATCAGGCTATGTTTTAACTAGTTTTGTCCATTCATTGTAGTTATGTTTTTTGGAATCATTATATTTATTATAATCATGAAAATAACATTTTTTTGGAATATTTATGTTTAAACATCCATCATGACATTTTCAATTTTCACCATCTATTATTCCAAAATTACTATCATCATAAATTTTCTTTGACCTTATCTTTGATGTAAGTTGTTTTCATGCTCCAGAATTTTATTCTTTGGTAATTGATATGAAGCAAACTCTATTTTCATTTTTCATTCTTTCTATAACTTTATATAATATACCCTTATATTCCATGATATTTCCAAATAAGTTATCCAAAAAAACATTATAATGTGATTTGTATAATTTATAAATTTTCATTTTGGATTCCCATTCAAGGGAAAAAATACATAAAACTGTCTCAACTAATTAATATTCAACTAATTTCTTTTCCACAATAGTCTATTGATGACTTATTAAATTCATAATTTTCTTTAGGATTTTGAATGACTATTATCTAGGAATAAAATAAAAATCATTTATAGTAATCCCTTAACATATATAACTTTCTTCATTGTACTAAAAAGTTATGTATTATGTAATGAAGATAAACCACTGTATTCCATAAGAATTAAAACAAGAATATAAATGACAATAAATATTTAATTATATAGGGAATTGTTAATTATTTTTGGCATATATTATTACATAAAATTATAATTTATCATCTCTTGAAAAATTGGAATATTACTTCATTTGAAATTCATAGTAATTGATAAATGTAATAAATTTATCAATAATGAAATAAATAACATACATTTCCATATCATATTGTAGATACACATAATTGGTTCCCTCAAAAAATAGGTTGTCTATTTGTATTTAGGGTTTCTAAACATATAATATTTATAATACTATCCATAAAAAAATAACATTCACTTATATGTAACACATATTGAAAAGGATTTTAATTAACTAAAAATGTGATACAATAAAAAATAGTAATATTATCTCATTTTCCACCTCAAATTTAGAGAATTATTCTAATACTATGTGTAACTATATGATATGGATTGTAATCACAGAATAATATGGGTAATTTTTGTTATAACCTCAAATAATTTTCCATCATAAATATTTAAAATAATCAGAAAAAATATCCAATATAAAATATTATAATTATATTAAATAAATGTAATCAATGTAGTAATAGATCAATTAGTATTCCAAAACAATGAATAAATATAAAAATCCTTGGGAAAAATAATGCATCAAAATTTTATCAATTAATAATAAAAGAATTATCACAAAAGAAGTAAAAATTATAAATACTAATTTACTAATCAAATACCCAATAAATGAATTTATTAAAACTTATTCATTAACCCAATTTACAAGGGTTAAATGTGTACCAGATTCAATGTATATTCATAAAAAATATTTTTGAAAGATAAATCTACCAAAATAATGAAACCCTGCTATTTATAATTATCAGAATATTTTTAGTTCTATATAGAGAAATAATGGATCTATATTCAACTTGGAAGACCCCAATAATCTAGATTAGTAATTCATAATTTTTACTAATTGGAATCAGGGAACTGTCTTCCAAAACATTAATACCTATATTGGAATATTCTGAAACATAAAATTTACAACAAGATACGTATTAGTTGATTCAAAAATTATCAATTGGTTAGTGAATCCATTTATGAATGGAATTTGATGTTTATTCATTATAAGATGCATATGGATGTTTTGGATTTCCACTCTATGTGCATCCTCACATCTTGAATAGTGGATTTATCACTTATAGATAAGGTAAAGATGAGTGAAATTTTAAATCTTGAGGGATTAGTCCTGGGTGAATTAATTTTAGAGATGACCCACTTCTTGATTTTATTTTCGATTAGGATGAGAGCTTTCATACCTTTGGATGAGTCTAGGTTCATACTGATATTCAATATGAATTGATGTAACATTAGTGTAGAAATTTTTTTAACCTCAACAATTTTTAGGTCGGTTATATATAACCGTCGTGATAATCTGTGAAATGTGGTTTTTTACGTTAGTTAATTTATAACTGACGTAAAAAATGCAGAGAGTAAATTTTTAACGTCAGTTATTTTAATAGCTAATGTTATAAATTGTGCGCGTTCATTTTTTACGTCGGTTATAAATTAACAGATATAAAAAACCAAAGCGTGGTGTTTTTTACGTCGGTTATAAAATAACCGACATAAAAAAGCTTCCTTTAAGTAATTTTGACGTATGTTATTTGATAACTGACGTAACAACCCAACCTGCAGAATTTGTTCTGTCAGTTATATTATAACTGACGTAAAAAATTGTGATTTCAGATGTATTTTTTATGTTGGTTAGTCTATAACCGACGTAAAAAACCAACACGCGGATTTTTTTACGTCGGATATAAAATAACCGACGTAAAAAAATCGGTATCTGATACATTTATAATGTCGGTTATTATAATAATAGATGTTATAAATGTAATAAAAACATTTTATAACGTCTTTTATTAAATAACCGACATTATAAAACATTTTAAAATTAACACGCTTGTGGATTTTCATTTACGATTTCTCAATCGACAGTTCGGCGACTCGTCTCTCTCGCGCGGGAAAACCTAATCGACTCGTCGATCTCATTGCATTAAACTCGTTATTCCATCATTGTTAATCATCTTTAATCTCCTCAGATCTATCATCTCAACTCTCAACACTCAGGTAAGCCTTCCACGACTTTATTTCATTCGTTCTTTTTCCTGGATAGTTTATATTTATGTTTGGCGTTTTTTTGTTTAAACTAGGTAAGATTCTTTGATTTCAACCCCTCTTACCTTGTTTTATCATCATAATCTTATTTATTATCCCCATATCTATTAGATTGACTCTCAATATTCACATAAGCCTCACCAACATCTATTTTGTTTGTTTTTTTTGCGAAATCCCGACATTAATGGTAATTTTTGTTGTCATTGAAAACTAATGATCTCATTCACCTATATTACTTCAATTTATATGTAAACCATTGTGATACACCCATTATGTGTACTAGTGTGATTTATTTTATAATTATATATATGGTTTTTTCATGGGGGAATGTTTGTTTTGTATCCTTCGTGGTTTCTATTTGGGTATCACTTTTTATTGTTCCATAATCTATTTACGTCGCTTATTTTTGTATACTGTTATAAGTCATCATATGCTATTAAAATCTGATTAATTATACAATAGAGAATTTTAGACTAGTAGGAGATACAATTCATGGTTCTCATTTTGAATAATGGCATGATACCAAAACTGGTATCTTGAGGTAAAAATCTCTAGATATGCCAAAACTAGTAGCTTGAGGTTAAAATCCCATGGTACTGGGGAGATATCAAGAGGGTTGGTGGATTTCCAGGGGTTGGGTGCTATCCATGGTGTCAAAGTAGGTGGGTGGTAGTCTAGGGGTGGGGGGGGGGTCTAAGGGGTGGGCTGTCTAAGGGGGTGGGTGGGATTTCCAAGGGGGTGGGTGGGTGGGGGCTGTCCAAGGTGGTGGGGGCCTATCTAGAGGGTTTGGGGGGTTGTCCAGGGGGTGGGAGTTGTCCAGAGGGTTGAGGGTGTCCAGGGGGGTGTCCAAGGGGGTAGGGGTGGGGTGGTGTCCAGGAGGGGTGGGCTGTGCTGTCTAGAGGGGTGGGGGTTGTCCAGGGGTGGGGGCTATCTAGAGGGTTGGAGGGTGTCCAAGGGGTGTCCAAGGGGGTTGGGGTGGGGGTGATGTCCAGGAGGGGTGGAGGTACTGTCTAGAGGGGTGGGCCCTATCCAGGGGGTGGGGTGGGGGTATCTGTCCAAGGGGGTGGGGCCTGTCCAGAGGTTTTGGGGGTTGTTCGGGGGGTGGGGGTTGTACAGAGGGTTGGGGGTGTCTAGGGGGGGTGTCCAAGGGGGTAGGGGATGGGGGTGGGTTCCAAGATGGGGGGTGTTGTCTAGAGGGGTGGGGGATGTCCAGGGGTGTGGGCTGTCCAGAGGGTTGGGGGTGTCTAGGGGGTTGGGGTGGGGGTGGTGTCCAGGAGGGGTGGGGGTGCTTTCAAGAGGAGTGGGGTGATGTCCAGGGGGTGTCCAAGATGGTAGGGGGTGGGGGTGGTGTCTTGGAGGGGTGGGGGTGCTGTCTAGGGGGGTGGGGGCTGTCCAGGGGGTGGGGTGTCCAAGATGGGTGTGGGGGGGTTGTCTGATGGTTTCGTGGTGTCCATGGGGTGTCTAACGGGGTGGGGGATAAGTGTCATTTGGGATTGACTACTGCATCGTGGTTTCTGAGATTATGACATGATGATTGTGTCGTGATTATTGGCTTTACATTGGGATTTTCTCCATCTTAATTTTTTAAAAATTTGATTTGATTCTCAGGTTTACTCTATTTTCTCCAATTTTCTATCAACCATTGTAGGCCTCAAGTATTTGTTTGATTCAATGGAATTTAATACTATTATATCTAAGTATATTTTGATTTTAAAATAATACTCAATCATATTTTTTAAAATATGCATAGATTTGTTTAATATTTCAAAAAAAATTTACATTCAAATTATGATTTTTTTCGTATAAACATATATTTGTCTTATCTTAAAAATATATATATATTTGATATTTGTTATAGGTAATAATGAGTTGATGTTGGATTACGACACATCAAATGGGAAATGAATATGAGGAAGGTGTTGATGCATTTTTGGAATTTTCTAAACTATCTGTTCCAAGTAGTGGCATTTTTTCTGTCCATGCCTAAAATGTTTGAATATGACTAAGTTGAAAATTATAGAGATAAAAGTTCATCTTATTTGTCATGGTTTTAATCTGACTTACATCCATTTGATTTGGAATTGTGAAACTGGACAGAATTTCACTAATGATAATGATTCTCAAGATGGTAACTCTGACGGAATTGAAGAAATGATTCGCGATATTTTAGTAGAACAAATTGAGATAGAACTGACAATTGCGCATCTATATGATGATGCTAAAAACCCATTATATCATTGTTGTACAGATTTTACGATTTTTTCAGTGGTGTTAAGATTTATTAACCTGAAGGTGAAACATGGATGGAGTGACATATGTTTTATAAATCTCATACAATTGATGAAATACATTCTTCCAAAAGATAACGATCTTCCAGATTTACATTATGAGGCCAAGAAAATATTCTGCCCGATGGGATTGGGATACAAGAAAATATATGCATGTCTGAATGATTGCATTATATATAAGAAGGAATATGAATTTCTATCAGAGTGTCCTAAATGTGGGACATCACGGTATAAGGTGAAAGAAAAATCACAGGCTGATGTAGAGATTACAAAGATCCCTTCAAAGGTATTTTGGTATCTTCCTATAATTTATTGTTTCAAACATTTATTTTCTAATTCACATGATGAAAAAAGGATAATATGTCATGCTGATGAGCGGGTATGTGATGGAGAAATATGTCATCCAGTTGATTGTCCACAATGGAAGAAAATTGATGCGTAGTTTTCTACATTTGGAAATGAAATTAGAAATCTCGGTCTAGGGTTGGGCACAGATGGAATGAATCCATACCGAACCCTCAAAAGCACACATAGTTCTTGGCATGTTTTATTGTTAATTTACAACCTCTATCCAAAAGATTGTATGAAGCGAAAATATGTCATGTCGAGTACAATGATCTATGGTCCAAAGAAACCTATCAATAATATTGATTTTTACTTTTCACTGTTGATTGATTATTTGAATCTTTTATGGGTTGATGGTATTAGGGTGTATTATTATTATAAAATGGAATATTTTCAACTGCATGCAATGCTTCTGTTCACTATAAATGAATTCCAAGTGTATAGAAATTTTTCTGGATACAGTTTTAAAGGTCATAGAGCATGTCCAATTTGTGAACAACAGACGTCATATTGTCAATTGCATCATGGGAGGAAAATAGTGTACATGGATCATCAAACATTTTTGCCTATGGATCACCCTTATAGTAGACTAAAAAAGGAATTCAATGGCTCACAAGAATTTGATACTACTCTAAAACCAATATCCTCTGATTTGTATTTTGAGAGGGTGAAAACCCTTGATGTGACATTGGGAAAGACATAGAAATATGGTAATGATAGACATATTTGGAAGAAAAGGTCAATATTTTTTGAGCTATCATATTGGAGGTATCATGAAGTTGAACATAATATTGATTTCATGCACATGGACAAGAATATATGTGATTTTTTGATTAGAACATTGTTAGATATTAAAGGAAAGACAAAAGATGGGTTGAATGAAAGATTAGACTTATTATCAATTAGAATATGTTTGGATTTTGCTCCCACACCTATAGGAAGATGAATATTTCTTCCCCTGGATTGTCATACATTGTCTAAGAGGGAGAAAATTAGCTTTTTTCAGTATCTCCATGATATCAAAGTGCCTCAAGGTTATTCTTCAAATGTAAATTTTTTTATCTCATTGAAGGACTTGAAGTTTATAGTTATGAAATAACATGATTGTCACGTCAGGATGCAAAAAATTCTACCAGTTTCATTGCGTGAAATATTTCCCATCCATGTCCGAAAGACTATAATGAAGTTGTGTTATTTTTTCAATTCAATTTGTAACAAGGCGATTGATGTGAATGCTTTAATAATTTTGGAAAATAATTCAATTTTTATAATTTGACAATTGGAAATGTATTTTCCTCCAACTTTATTTGATATAATGGTGCATTTAGTGAATCATTTGGTTCAAGAAATAAGGCTTTGTGGGCTTGTATATCTTCGTTGGATGTATCCTTTTGAAAGTATATAAAAATATAAAAGTGGTATGTTAGAAATCCATATCGATCTGAAGCCTCAATTATTGAAAAGTATAATTCTGAGGAGGTTGCATAGTTTTTAATGAGCTACTTGGCTGCGGCGCAACACATAAGTTTGCCACCATCTCACCATGAAAGAGTTAATAATGAGGAAAAGGGTATTCATGGCTTGAAAGTCTAATCATTGTCGGCTGAACAGATGAATAAGTTATAATCATACATCTTGAATAGCATAGCTCATGCTCAATCATATATATCACATTTCATATTAATGAGTTGAAACAATGTCATCCAATGAAGAATGAAATGTGGATTTTGAATGAGCTCAAAAAAAACGTTTTTGTCATGGTTTAAAAAGACCTCTCTTGGTAGATCAGATGTATCAGAGACATTAAAATGGATAGTGGGTGGTCCATGATTAAATGTGATAACATGGTCTAGTTATGACATTAATGGCTATAAATTTCATACGAAGTGCAGTTCAGAATAGTGGTGTATTGGTGTTTGCAGAACCAATGCATTTTTCGTGTGATAAGGACAAAAACCCAATTTCTGAATCAAGTTCATATTATGGAGTGATTGAAGACATATGGGATGTTAATTAATTTAAAATTAATGTTCCTATTTTTAACTGTAAATGGTTTATCGGTAACAATAGTGTCATACATGATGAATTTGGAATGACACTTGTTAATGTGAATAGATTGGAAGAAACATCTGATTCTTTTATAATGGTAACACATGAAAAACAAACTTTCTATATATTATATTAATCAGTTATGCAGTGGGCTTTTGTTTTAAAAGGGAAAAACAATATGTTGGCGAGGATGAACTTGATGAAGATGATGATTTATTTGAGATCAGTACTTCGATGGAAAGATTAACAGAACATAATGATGAGCATGTTAAATACATTGTTTGTGCCATAAGGAACGATCACGACGAATGAATTTGGGAAAACAATCCATTTGTACATTCCTAAAATTACAGGTAACATATGTTTATTTCTTGTTTACATTTATTTTTTCATAAAATGATAGGTATTGTAAGTTTTATGTTTATTAAAACATGTATTTAAAAAAAATAAGTATAAGTTTTGTTTGTTTTATGTTTGTTTAGTTTAATTTATCATGTTTACCATTACCTGAATTATTTATCTATTATTTCTGTTCAGTGAGAATTACATTACCATGTTTACCAGGTTTACCATGTTTACCATGTTTACTATCTTGACCATCTTTACCATCTTTACCATGGTTTAACATGCTTACCATATTAACAATGTTTTATATTACATAACTTAATACAATTTTCTATTTCCTGATTAAAGTAGTATTAAAATATTTGAATTTGTATATTTGTGAACTAATATTTGTTTTTTTATTTGAAGGATAATGACATATCATTCAGTTGATCAACCACATGATTCTATAGATGAGCATATTGGTCATACCTCTGGGGAGGAACATTCACATGCTCCTCTTGATGTTCCCCAATCTTCCTCATGTGATCCTATTACGACAATGAGTTTAAAGGTTGGTAAACATGGGTGCACATGTTTTCCAAAATTATCACTTTCCCATATGCTGGATCAGAGGATAGTCATTGAGTTTGATGATGATGATATTCCTAGAGGTCCAAATGCAAAAGATTTTAAGAGTTTTGTATCAACTCAGGCTAAGAGCAAAGTAAGCATTCTATATGATGACTAGAGAAGTGTGGTAAATCGATAATATCTCAGTTGTGGGAGACGATTTTGGTAATATCTTTTTCTATTGTTTGACTATTCTTTAAATTTTTCTAGTATATATAATATGTTTAACCTATTCTTTATCAGATGAAATTTGATATTCCTGACACTGGAGGAGATAGGAAGAAATTCTTATCGTTGACTGCCAAGAGATAGAGGGATTTCAAATCAACCCTCTCATCTGATTTCATTTATGGTCATAGGAGTCATGACAATCCATGTCGTATATATCCTTTTATAGATAAAGAAACATGGTGATAGTTTTTTGAAAGTATAAGAAAAGGGTCATTTTTGGTAAGTGCAATGTAAACTTTTATAAGAATTCTTTTATAAATGATCTTATTAATGTTTTGTTAATTATTTTTATTCGTAATTTATAGCAAACAAGGAATGCTCATCAGGAGATCCAATCTAAAAATGTATACCCTCATATTTTATCTTAGGGAGGGTATGAATTTTTAGAATAACAAATAATGGCGGAAAAATTTCAAAAACTAAGAGTTGAGTCTTCAAGATCTTGAGAGGTGGCCCCTCCATCCCCTCCATCTATATATTAAAATTTGAAGAGAGCTCGGATGGGAAAAAAGGGAAATATCATTCGGAAGAATCAAGAATCGTAGCTAAGAGGATTGTAAGATATCTATTTTATTTATTTAAGTTAACTATTTTCTTTATATAATTTCAATCATTACTGAAATGTTCAATTAATTAATATAGGACTCTCTTGAGGAGAAAAGTTCACAGGGGGAATTTACAACAACTATGAGGCAAGATATTTTATATGTAGCATTGGGAAAGCCCAAACATCATGGTCATGTATGACGATATTCGGCAGGTGTATCCGTAAGAAAAGTGTTTCCACGTTCTTCAACTTCTAACATTGACGGGGATTATAAAAAAATAGAATCCTTGGAGGATAAAGTTCATAATATTAATGCTATGATGGAGGAAAATATTAGAGCGTAGGTACAGTCTATGTTTTCAGTCATGCAAAGAAAATTTCAGACTGCAACTCCCACTCATCCACCTCCCCCTGCAGACCACATTATTTATCCTCCACCTCCTCTAGTACCTCCCACCCCCCACCTCAGCCTGTGGACACCATTTTTTAACCTACTTCTCCGCCGCAGCTTCCTACTAATTGTGAGTTGTATGTTGATGATCCTCGACATCATATAGTTGCATATGGGTTGGTATATTGTATAGGAGATATAATTCATCATCAAAAATTAGAGGTAAAGAATCAGAGGGTCACTGTACATGATATTATAGATAGATCGGCTCGAGTACCATTACCTACAGATGAGGTGGCGATATTTGGACATAGTATCAGACATTTTTTAATTTGGCCATCCAGAATTCTTCAAATCATTACCATATAGGTATGAATGTTATATCTTTTATTTTATTTTTTTATTAAAGGTGTTTTTTAATTTGAAAACTAATATATTTTTCTATTTATTTTTACAGGAATACTTCAAAGATAATGAAATACACTATAGACAACAACAAAGGAAAATGGATATGACATCAGATACAGATTATAGTAGTCTTCAAAATATTGTCAATATATTCAAATTTTTTGGCGGGTCATTATGAGTTTCCAATGTAATCTCATGTTTTTGGACGTGTAATTAGTGTGGGGATTATGAAAACTGATATCATGGAGATTATTGCTGGAGATAAGTTGGGCATCAACGTGGTGCAAATTTTTTCCATGTAAGTCTTAACACCTTTTCCCTGTGTTATATTTATTAAAAATGTATAATTATCTCTATTTTGAATTAGGTATCTTTATAAAATTTGTGAGAGGAATGAGCTGAAAGATGTATATGGATTCATGGACTAGCAATTTATTTCCCCTGAAGCATGTGCATTGGATGAGGAACAAATAATGATTTATATTGCTGAAAGACTTGAAAAGAATATATTCACACAATGTTGGCTGATGCCTTTTTGTGAGAGGTATGAAACACATCTCTCTCAAAGAGTTCATTATATTTTAACATAAAAAACCACTAACCTTAAATTTCCTTTTATCTGTGATCATTGGATGTTAGGGGTTTTTTTCCCAATGGAGAAAGCACTTTATTGGATATGCTCAATCCATGATGATGTGCAACAATGTTTTTAGAATATATTAGAAATGTAAGTTTCAATTTTTCAATAGTTTTATATATTATAATGAATTTTAAATTTACCCCATTCGTATTATTTTCTAACAGGGCATGGGTCAACTATTGAAAAAACACAATGAAAATGAGTGCAAAGATCAAATATGTAAATGCGAAGGTAAATATCCATTTATAATTTGTAATTTTTGATTAATTAAATAAAAATAATATATTGAATTTACACTCATTCAAACAGAATTTTCATGAACAACAAGGCATTATAGAATGTGGATATTATATGTTAAGATTTATGTATGAAATAATAACAACTGGGATAGTTGTGAATTTTGACCTGGTATGATTTCCTCTTAAACTTTTTCATAATATTTAAATTTTATTTATTAATTATACACATTAACTACTATCCTTTTCATTTGTAGATTTTTGATGACCCTCAAACCTATACTACTGAAGACATCAAACACTTACAAGTGGAGTGGTCAAATTATTTTACATGTTTGATTTAATTTTAGTTGCTTGTAATGTAAAATGTAATTTTGAATATTGTCATTGTAATTGTGTATTTGGTAGTCATTTAGGTTGAATTTTGTTTTTTTTTTGAAGTTGAATGTGTATGTTTTGAATGTTATATATGTGAATGTTTAATTTTTCTCTACTCATTGTTTTGGTCTACTTATGATGGTTTTTCTATTATGGATTCTGGTCTGGGGGGAGGAGTTCCAAGGGTGTAGGGGGTGTTTAGTGTGGTGGGGGAGTCCAGGGGTCTGGGAGGGCTGTTCGGTGGGGTGGGGATCCTAGGTGTCCATGAGAGTGGGGGGGGGAAGTCCAGGGGAGAGAGCATTTCCAGGAGTGTGGAAGGGTTGTCTAGGGGAGTGGGAGGCTGTACAGGGGGTGTGTCCAGGGGTGTAGGGGTGTCTTGTGGGGTGAGGGGGGTTTCCAGGGGTAGGGGGGCTATCCAGGGGGGTCTAAGGTGTCCATGGGGATGGGGGGTATTCAAGGGCTGTGGTGGGGGCTGTCTTGTGGGTTGATGGGTTCTAGTCTGTTTTTGGTAACTTTTTGGTATGTTTCAAGGGTTTGAGAGGGATATCCAAGGATGTTGGAGTGCTGTCCAGGGGGTGGGGGTCTACATGAGGGTGGGGGAGTGTCCAGGGGTGTGGTGGGGGAAGTCTAGTGGGGTGAGGGGGGTATGTTTTGTTTTTAGTAAATTTTTGGTATGTTTTAGGGGTGTGGGAGGGCTGTCCAGGGGTGTGGAAGTGTTATCCAAAGGGTGGGGGTATTCATGAGTGTGGGGGTTGTCTAGGGGTGTTTGGGGCTGTCCAGGGGGGTCTGGGGTAGTCCAGGGGTGTTGTGGGGGATGTCCAGTGGGGTGGGGGAGGGCTGGCCAGGGTGTGGGGGGTATACATGAGGGTGGGTGGGTTGTCCTGGGGTGTTTGGGGCTGTCCAGGGGGTTGGGGGGCAGTCCCGGGGTGTGGTGGGGGCTGTCAAGTAGGGTGAGGGGGTGCTGTTCAGGGGGTGGTGGGAGGGATGTCTAGTGGGGTATGTTTTATATGTTATCAATGTGAATGAATAATGTTTTGATATACTTCTTTTTTGTAGTACGAATTCTTGATTTGGTTTCTGGTTGTTTCTGGGAGAGAGTAGAGGACTGCATTCGATTTTTTAAAAAAATTGTATTCCACGTCGGTTATTTTATAACCAATGTGATAAAGAAATCGGGAAGGGTCTATCACGTCGGGTTTTTTAATAACCGACGTGATAAACACCTGTGGAATAGTTTATCACATCGGTTATTTAATAACCGACGTGATAAAAGGCCTGTGAAATGGTTTTTCACATCATTTATTAAACAAACAATGTGATAACCCCCCTGGACTACTTTAGCACGTCGGTTATTATATAACTGATGTGATAAACCATTTCCTAAGGGTTTATCACATCAGTTATTAAATAACCGATGTGATAAACATCCCCCGCATGGGTTTATCACATTGTTTATTATATAACTGACGTGATAACCCCCTGGTTTATCATGGAGGTTATATAATAACTGACTATATAACCCCCCCCCCCCCCCGGTTTTTGCATGTCGGTTATTAATTATTTCACGTGATAAACACCGTGATGTTATGTTTTCTACGTCGGTTTTTAAATAACCAACATAAAAACCGTTATTTATAACATCGTCTGTATTAACGTCGGCTAAAAATCGACGTAAAAATGAAAAATAACTGACATAAATAACGTTTTCTGCACTACTGCAAGTATCACATTTATCTAAATGGGTAGTACATCCTAGAATCACAATGATGTATTAATATATTTTCTGCCATTTTTGTTAGTGTAGGATGAAAAAGGAGATAACATGCTTTGATTCATGGTGTTTCCCCTATTAGTGAGTGACATAAGGAACCAGTGGCATACTCTCAATTTACATCCATTACCCATAGCAGAGTCAAAATGGGATGATGTCCCCATGAATTTCATGGTGGGGTTACCAAATTCACCTTGAGGTAGTTAATCCATATGGGTGATTATAGTTATGCTGACAAAGGTTGACCATTTTACACCCCAACCCTAGTTACCTAGAGTCGGTGAATTATTACATAACCTTGGCATTATACAAGGAATCATGTCCCGAAAGACCGATTAGTTTAGTATCCTTTAAAGTACTAGGTATATACATAAGTTTTCAATTATATCATGAGATAAAAACAACTAATACATTTTGTCCCCATTGAACAAACTTATATCCATTAGAATATCTCTACAGGTCAACCATAAAATATTCTTCACATCCTAGGAAAAATAAAACATAGAAAGGGGTGAGCTTAGATGCTCAGTAAGGATAACAATATAGCTGAAACATTGATAAATAAGCACAAACATTTTAGGAAATGTATAAGACTAAATCAAAAGCCTTTTAAACATAAACTTCAGCATAATATGGAAATGATAAAATCCAATAAATCCATTTACTTAATCACATGTATATTCTACTAGTCGAATAATCACATGAAATATCAATAGCCACTTTCATAATGATGGAATTCATAAGGTCAGACTTCATAACCACATAGTCAAGGACTTGTTCCAAGACTACAAATAAGATTTTTCGAATGCCTTGTACCAATACACTATTTTTTATAATGAGACCTACCGATGCATCGAAGAGGTATAGTGGGCTCCACCTATCACTTAATAAGTCCAATTCATTCCTCATATGAAAAGGATTAAACATTACAAAAACATTCGTATTAAAACTAGCATACCAAATTTCAACACGTTATCCTTAAACCAAAAATGGTATAAAAATAAAAAATCCATTTTCATACATATCACAGAACCTTCATACAATATGGAAGATTTGTAGCATAATAATTCATCTTTCAACAGGCTTAAAATCCATTAAAGGACGTTGACATAGATGAAATCAAAACTATTTGTATAGAAATATCACTTTCTATTATGGAATCATTTAACTGACATATAATTATAAAAGAAAAAATTTATTTTGAAAATATTCTTATAAACATGAATGGAAAGCTTCAATGTTGTTATAATGGAAGAAACTTGCCACACCCTCCGTATAAGTTAAAAAAAGATATTCTTACCTTAAGTTTGATGAAAAGGTAATAAAGTGTTTTGTTTGTATGATTATGTAAAGATTTCATTAAATCCATTTTATAAAATTTAAAACACGGGTATAAATGAATTTATCCCATATTATATTAAATAGTAAAAAAAAATTGAAATACTTTTTTAAGAAACATTGATGTGGATGATAAAGAGGTCCCAGTAGATACATACGTAAAAACAGCCTCGCATAATAAATAGATTGTGAAATAAATCCTTACCTTTGATTTTCCTTAGTCAATGGTATGTTAACCTCAAGTATAATAGTTAAAACATTGTTATTATATTAGATATGAATCATATAAAAAATATGATATCATATATGATCATATAATATTTCTTGGTTAATAATATTTTAGTAGTATCATCATTTCGGGTGTTAACGGATTCGTTTTCCTTTATATGTTTTGTTACATAAGTCATTTTTGTTATGTATAGGTTGTATTTTATTTATATCCAGAATTTTATTAAGTTCTTAAAAATTATTTTTAATCATTAAATGAAAATTATTCTTGAATGGTTTTGATGGGGAAATCAGTCTCATCGCATTCATGGAGATGGTAATCCA
The DNA here is from genome assembly GCA_963277665.1 of Viscum album. Classification (NCBI taxonomy): domain Eukaryota; kingdom Viridiplantae; phylum Streptophyta; class Magnoliopsida; order Santalales; family Viscaceae; genus Viscum; species Viscum album. The sequence goes on along the minus strand of OY728135.1, from coordinate 1,736,316,702 downwards.
TACGTACACATGTGCGACAATATCACTCTTTTGATATTAAAGTCGTATAAAATAGGATGGTATATCATATATAGAGAATTTTTATCATGTTATATTTATTATATACATAAGTTATACTCATTATTATACCCATCTAAGTAATGAAGTGTTTGAATAACAAACATCACCACGACGTAGAGATGGTAAGCCGTGCGTACGCACGTATAGTGACTTTTTCATTTATAGGATAAATTGAATAAGGAATATGGTTGTAAAATTTTTATAATAACATCAAACTATATATAAGATACTGATGTTATTATTTTAGAATATAAATAACAAATAAATAGGGAGTGTAAATAGAAAAGAACATGAAAGAGGTGAGGAAATATTAACCTCTTCTTCGGGTTCTTCTTTTGGATTTGATCAAAAGGGCTCCTTAGGTTGGATTTATGACCAAAGGAAAGCCTCTAGGATGAATAGAGGAATGTTGGGAGGATATTTGGGTAGGGTTTTCCATGTCAAAAGGTTTTGGAGGTGTCAAATTAAGAGAAGGAGAAGTTCCCTTTATAAGAGAGGTGAGGGTCACTTTTGGAATAGTTTGACATATTATTTTACAATAAAATCATTTTCGGTTTCTAATGGATCCAAAAAAATTTATTTAGACACTAAGGTGGGGATGTGTTGAAAATATCTCAACCAAGATGTTTTATATGGGTTTAGATTACCATATTAAACTTATCTTTAAGATTTAACTTTTAGTTAAATAGTTTGTCATATAACATGTCTCTTTGTATTGTTATATTATATGGATAATAAACATACTATAAACTTCCAAGAGAAGAAAAATAGGTTCATTAATGAAATATATAATATTATTTATTCCCTTTGGCCAAACCATAGATTTTTAGGAATATTATATCCACCAATAATATAGTATTTTTTAAAAACTCAATTATGTCAATTTTGACATTATTTAATAAATGATTTTTTGTTAAAGTCAGATGAAAATTATTACATAGAAATAAATTCATATATTCATTCCTAAAATGTAATATTAAACTATAAAATTATTTTAAATCATCAAAAATCTCAATTTAAATTTGTTGGGATATTTATAATATCCATTATTTGAATATTTCATCATTAATGATATTACTATGTCATCATTGTTTCAAAAATAAATTAAAATATTTTTTTTATGAAAATTATAAAGAAAATATCATCATGTTGGAAATATTTATATATTTCAAATGAATTATTATTTTCAAATATATCAATTATATAACCCCATAAAAATATGTTTTATGAAAAGATATATTCTTTTGTAATTTTTTTCTTTACTTTAGATTAATTAATGAAAAATGTCATTATCTCTCCCAAGTAGCTCCATGGGGTCTCAAAATCCACAAAAGGATACCCATGGTGGTAAATATATAAAAAAATAGGAATTGAACACATTTTAGGTTAATTTAATATTATTATAATATTATTTTTTATCATTATTTACTGGATTTACACATTAACCGTGGTAAATAAAATATTTACCGAAGTAATTATTCATAATATCTAGAAATAAATGTTACCTATTTGAAAAATTTAGATCTTAAAATTCCAAATATGGAATCTGTTTCTCCAAATTCAAAAAACTGATGTAGCAGAAATTAATTTAAAATTAATTCCCGTTGTCAAAACAAAAAGCGCGTTTTTATGAAAAAATAACTATCAAAATATTGACACTTGTTTATGTTCAGTGTGAATGTGAAATTACTTATAATGACCTAAATTATATAAAATGAGAAAAATATAATATAATTATAATTAAAATCCACTCAAATTTATAATTTAACAGGATAAATTATTTTGAATAAAAATATTGTTTTTAATTAAATTTTAGTACTATTCAGCAAAAATTGATTGTTTTCAGAAAAGTACCAAAAATTCACCCTAATTTTTTTTGATATTAAAAATCCAATAATGAAGGCCATTTTTAAAGGTAAATTTTATAAAATTTCAAAAAGTGGGTATTACTATTCCTGACGGCTAATTCTATTGGTCGTGGTGTGTTAGAATCTCGAAGTGGCGTTCAAGAAAGCCATTTCATTATTCAAAGGGAAACATATCGTGGAAGATTGGGGTGTTGTATTATTCTCTCCTACAAATAATTTCATCCTTGAAATTTCTAGAATACTACCGCACAAAATGATTTGTGTGGTTCTTCATAATAAGTTCTTCTAATTCCCATGTTTCCTCTTTCATCGTATGGTTTCTCTAAAGAACTTTTATCAGACAAGCAGTCTTGTTACTCAACACTTGTTCTTCGGTATCACGAATCATGAAATGCTCATCACAATAAGATATATCAGGTTCTAGTTCAATTTACTCATAGGTGAGTACATTCCTTGGGTCATGCATGTATTTTCTCCACAGTGATACGTGGAACACATCTTGAACATTGGAGAGACTTGGTGGCATTACAAAATGATAAGCAACAACACCAATTAATTTTAGAATTTCAAAACGTCGGACATACCTGGGACTTAATTTACCCTTCGTACCAAATCATAAAACTTCCATAAATGGATATTCCTTCAAGAAAACATGATCTCCTACCTAAAATAGCAAATCCTTCCTTCGATTATCACCAAAGAACTTCTGCCTACTTTGAGCTGCATTTATGTGCACTACTTGAAATCCTAGTTTTACCAATGGTTATATCCCAACGGTTTACTAAACCGTTGGGAATAGCCATCTATACCAACGGTTCTCAGAAACCGTTGGTATAGATGGTTTTATAGACACTTTTACAAACGCTTCATTACAACCGTTTGTATTGATGAGTTTTTACCAACGGTTCAATGAGAACCGTTGGTAAAAGTTGGATTTCAGTGACCTTTTACCAACGGTTCTCATTGAACCGTTGGTAAAGGATTGGGTGGAATGTATATACCAACGGTTTTTAAAAACCGTTGGTAAAAATTTCCCCCAAATTGGCAGTATCTCGTCCTCTCCCCCATTCGCGATCCAGAGCCCTAAACGGAATCTATCGGCGATTTTGGAGGTGCTTCCGGTTCTCTTCCTCCATCCCATCCAAGGAGAGTTATTTTCTTTAACTTTCAGTTTTTATTTTCGATTTTGATGTGTTATGTTTCTCTTTAGGATGAGACCAATTTCTATTCTCATATTCCCACCCAATTTATGTTCCAGCCCTATTTATTTTTTGGTTCATTATTAAATTCCATGCATATTCCATCCCATATAGATTGCATTAGACGGTTGTCTAATTTTTTGATGTGCCTTTCATGTTTCATTACCAAGAAATTTTTATTATATGTTGTAAAATTCAATCACATGTTTAGTTTTGACATTCATAGTTACTTTATTGTCTTGTGTCAATAATTTATATTAATAATCTTTTCATATATTCCATCGTCGAGTGTTTTTACTTATGTAATAGAATTCCAAGCTCATGTTACTTCATAGTGATTATTTAGAATTCAAAGTGTTTTATTTTACATGTTAAATTTATTAAAAAGTTTTGGGGACTAATTAAAGTAATTAGATTTCAATTTCCATGCTTCTATGCTTGTTAAGAATTAAATGAAACATGATGGTTGTAATTAAATGAAATTCAATGTTAAATTTTTATCATGTATGGGTGATTAATAAATTGGAATGTGATGAACCATATAATTGAACCATTGTTGATGCAAATTATATACTAAAAGGTTATTGAATAAAAGTTATTCTTGTGAATTTCATTACATCATAGATAAAATGGTTGTGGTTATACGAGAGATACCTCCGAGGGTTCTTTGATCATTATTTTATGGAGAATGAATGTTTAAGGTCCGGTATTAATAGTAGCTTCCAGTCAGACCATTTTAGTATAAGGGGAAACGAGATTATGATCTACAAGGGGGTGAATGAGTTGGTAGAGACCAAACATTGTTTGTTCCTTGTGTTCAAGAACCATAAATAGAGTGTTCCAATTAGGTGGTCATCAGTAATGTCATAGGTAAGATTTCCAAGTCCTGTTTCATGATGTTGAATATGTGGTGCCATAGTGGTTTTTGATTGTTTGAGGTACTCTTAGTGTAATACAAACCCTCATTTGTTCCATATTCATTTAAATTGATTTAATATCATTTTTTTCACACACACTAGTATATCCTCTCAAACTATATTTAGAGTTTATTTTCATTCGTATGGTGTTAAATATTTTAGTAAATGTCCATAGTATCTTCTTTTATGTATTCTAGGGGTTTAGACTAATGAAAGGGCTGCATGATTATTGTGGGGGTATTCTTTTCATATAAATATACCTATACACCCCGCCCCACTTGGACAATCTGACCACCCCCACGGACAGCCCGCCCACCTGGACACCCCGACCCCCTAGACAGCCCCAACCCCCTGGACACCTCCGACCCCCCGAATGGCCCCACCACCTCCTAGACACCCCGCACCCACCTGGACACGCCACACCCCCATTGGACAGTCCCGCCACTCCCATGATCCTCATCCTGATCTACTTGAAGAAGTTAAAGTCTAAAACACATATACTCCCAACAAGACCCTTAAGGATTATGTATTCCTTGATACACTTCTAATATCTTACTGGTCAATCCTTGAATATAGGAATTAGAAATATTGTATCTTATTTTCTTATATACACTATATTTTGTTTTATTTCTTAATATGATTCTCATATAGAGTAATGTGTTAGTTATGCTTTTATATAGAGTAAACAATTGTCATTTACGTAAATATTTTTTTGATTAAACTTTAAAATTACTGAATTTCTTTGAAATGGCTTATTGTGATTTTTTTACAGAATGGATAGAAGTTGGATTTACAAAACTGATTGGATTTCAACCGATTTTCAAAATAATTTGAACATCTTTCTAGATTTTTCATTTGACAAGGCTTCAGATAGTGGTCACATACACCGCCCCTGTTTTAATTGTGTTGAAAGTCCTTGGTTGAGCCGTGAAGTAGTTAGCTATCATATAACCAAATATGGTTTCCAAACAAACTATTATGTGTGGTATCACAATGGAGAGAAAATGGAATCTCAAAATGTTGATGATCCAAATGATAGAACTGAATTAGAGAGTTTGATATATTATCGGTTTCCATTTATTTGACATCATGAGAAGGAAAGGATTTCCAGCCAACAATATTTCGATACAAGCACACATGATGCATCCAATGAAAATGATGATGTTGATAGGGTGAAAAAATTGAATGATGCTGTGACGACTCCAGTATATCAGCAATGTGATAAAATGAAAAAGTTGGAATTTTTAAACCAAATGTTTCATGGGAAAAATATGTATGGGATTTCAAAAACTGCAATTGATTACATTCTTACCTTCTTGAAGGACATACTTCTAGATGATGAAAATAATCCCTCAAACCACTATATGGAATGGAAGTTGGTTGATGAATTTGGATTCTAAAAAAAATCATGCTTTCCTGAATGATTGCAGCTTATTTTGGGAGGAAACTGCTAAAAGAAATGATTGTATAAAATGTGGAACCTCCTGATGGATGCCAAAAGATGATGGAACACCATCTCGTGTGCCACAAAAAGTAATGTGTCTCTTTCCATTGATCCCCAGATTACAGAACCTTTTCATGTCTGATGAAATATCCGTAAAAATGAGATGGCATGACACCGAGAGAAAAATCAATAATGAAGAGTTGGTTCACCCTACAGATGGATTTGCATGGAAGATATTTGATGCTCGATATCCTGAATTTGCAGCTGACGTGCGTAATGTGAGAATGGGTCTTTCATGTGACGGTGTTAATCTATTTGGGAAGATTCTTACTTCGCACAACACATGTCCGGTTTTCATACACATTTATAACTTTCCCCCTTGGTTGTGTATGAAAAATCCTTACACATTCATGAGTATACTGCTATCTGGACCTTCTGATCTCGGTAATGATATAGATGTATACATGCAACCTTTAATAAAAGAGTTGAAACTTCTTTGGGATGTGGGTGTGCCCACATACGATGCATTTTCGAAAGACATATTTCAGATGCGTGCTGCACTTATGTGGACAATCAATGATTTTCATGCTTATGCAATGATGTCTGGATGGATCACAAAAGGAAAATTGTCATGTCCTGTTTTTATGAAGAATACTCGATCGAGAAGACTGAAATATCGTCATAGTATTAGTTTTATGGGACATCGACGATTCTTCCCAATGAACCAACCATAAAGAAACAATCGTCGAAGATTTGACAATACCATGGAGAATGACGATCCACCTCAGCGTATGTCTAGAACTGATGTGCTTAATGAATTGAAAGATTTCATTTATTCATTTGGGAAGAGTGAAATGAATTCTAGAAAGAGGAAAAATGTTTCTAATGATACCTGTTACAATTGGAAGAAGAAGTGTATATTCTTTGAGTTGTCATATTGGTCAACCAACTTGTTACATCATTGCTTAGACGTAATGCACATTGAAAAGAATATATGTGAAATGTTGATTTCAATTCTTCTAAATGTCAAGGGGAAGACAAAACATGATTTATGATCTCAGCGCGACTTGGGAGATTGGGGGATCAGACCAGAATTACATCCTGTCTGTATCAGTGAAAATAAATGGAATGTTCCATGTGCTTCTTATGTGATGACTCCTGTTGAAAAAAATCAACTCCTGGAAGTGCTAGAGACTATTAAAGTTCCTAATGGCTATTCAAGCAATATATCAAAATGGGTCAATAGAAAAGAGTTGATGTTGAAATCTTTGAAGACTCATGATTATCACGTCCTTTTGCATGAGTTGATTCCAATAGCAAACCGTCCTCTCTTGTCCAATAATGTTAGAGTCTCAGTTATTCGGTTGTTCTATTTGTTTAGAGATCTTTGTTCTAAGAGGTTGTCCAAATACCTCGTGCAAAAATTGTTGGCAGAGACACCATTAATTTTGTGTGAGTTAGAGAAAATATTCCCTCCATCATTTTTTACATGCATGTTGCATCTAACTGTCCATATTCCGACCGAAATAATTTTTGGAGGACCCATTGCTTTCCGTTGGATGTATGCAACTGAAAGAAACATGTGCACATTGAAATCATATGTTCGGAACAAGAATTATCCCAAAGGTTCTATTGTGATCGGTTACATGGCTCAAGAATGTATTGATTTCTGCTCAATGTATTTGTCTAATCATACTACGAGAATAAACAGACCAATGAGAAATGAAGAAGAATAGTATGGGAAAATTGATCCCAGTTTTCCATCACTTCCTCAGACAAGAGGAATTCTGGGATCATATACATTGACAACATTAAGCCTTGAAGAGCGAGATATGGCACATCGCACAGTGTTGTTCAATTGTGATTTGTTCGATGAGTATATCAAGTAAGTTAATGGTACATGTATCTCTTATCTTATCTCTTGTAATTTTAATTATTTGTTAAACTATTATTATTTTTATCTACAGGGAACATTAAGAATTCATATATATAAAGCATCGTTCTTTATCATTGAGAAAGAAGGATACTTTGCATAGAAAAGGGTTTTCTACTTGGATGAAATTGAAGGTCAAAATATTTCTGTAATAACTAAAAAATAATAATATTTAATTAAGTTTACTATTTTTTTATATTTCAGGTATCGAGTTTGCGTACAGACTCTGTTTTTGAGGAAATAAGAGCTTTGGCTTTTGGTCCTAATACCATGGTTCGTGCTTGTAAATCAGTTGTGATCAATGGATACAAATTTATTATCACTGAATGAGAAAGAAACATGAGAACACAGCATAATGGTTTTATGCTAACTGCCACAACATATTGTTATCACAGTTCATCGGACACTAGACCTCGTTCTGAAAATGTTGCTTATTATGGTGTCATGGAAAAAATAATAATTTTGGATTATTACTCACATGGTCGAGTAACGATGATGAAATTTCAATAGTTTTATTCAATGACGAGGCAAGGAACCTTTATTGATGATTGTGGATTTCGAGTTATTGACATGACTCACACTCTTGCCAGCGATGAACCATATCTATTGGCATCAATGGTGAAACATGTTTTTTATGTCGAAGATCATCATCATCCTAAATTCGGTGTAATTATTGAAGTAAATCCCAGACATGTTATTGATGATGGTGATGATGAAGTTCACACTATCCCTACTGCAATCGGAAGCAATCCGTTTATTACTTATGATGACCCCAACAACTCAATTGTCAGAGTTGATTGTGAACCCGAATTTGTGGTGGGAAATATATAAAATCATACAGTCGTGTTCTCACCAACATGTTTCACCTACATCATATAGAGTGTGTATCCTAGTACTTACCTTCATAACACCATAAATCTTCTATTTCATTATGTTCTTTTTATCATAATGGTTTTTCTATATATATTTTTTGGGTTAAACATTAGTTATCTGTTTCTAATTACTTCCATATTTGTTTTCATTGCACGAAATGACACTCATTGAAGAGAGGCGGCGGAAAAAGATGACAGATAATAATCGTCGCATGGTACAGATGGGTGTTCCTCCACTCATCCCTGTTGTGAGTATTTTTTTCAAATATAAATATTTCAATAACTTATAATATCATGTGTTTACTTTTCTATCAAACTTATTTTCAGGATCCACCCCCTAGACGAGAGATATCTGATGAGGAGCCTGATATTTCTCCCAGTAGAGAGGTTGGTGGTAGGAGGGGGGTGGTGTCAGAGATGGACGATCATCTAGTGGTCCCGATAATGAGGCAGGTGCTACGAGGGCTCGTGGGGCGAGAGTTAGACGACCCACTACCACAGATGTATATTCTACGCCCTATTTGGATCCTGGAATGTCTTCAGAGACATATGAGATATTTAGACCTCCGATGTTTACACTACCAGCTGGCCAGACGTCTATGCCATCATCTTTTGCTTCTGATTCATTATCTCCGGGCTATTATATTCCACCTTCTTCGACTCCTGCTGTGACACAATATGTGGATGAGGAGCATACACTGAGGGACACTCCACCTTTACAGGATATTCCTTTAGCTTCAGCACCCATTGATGTGACTACCACAGGTATATTTATATAACTCTATCAAATTTTTATACCAAAATTTATTTTTATTATAACTTGTATTGATATTATTTTTCTTTAATAACAGATTCATCTACCGATTGGACGTGGGGGAGGGGGCGTACTCGCTTGCGTGTGGTATGGAACCGCCAGACACAGTTTATGGTTGAATACAATGTTGATGGACAAATGATTGAGAAATATGGGCAGCAATGTCGGGGTTTTTTGGCGACGGTAGCCAAATACTCCAATATCATTCCGGTCAGCCCTCTCTCTTGGAGACATCTGCCACCCGAAGTCAAGGATAACGCATGGAAACAAATATGGGTAAAACATCTATTGGATTTAATGTAGTATATTTTTGTATTTAAATTAACTAATCAATTTGGTTTCAGCTTTGGTTTAACTTCCCTGATGGAGAAGGTGCACGACCAGCGCGTTTAAAAGAGCTAGGAGAGCTTTGGAGATCTTATATGCATGAGATGTATGTTGGCTGGTGTGATAGAGTGGGCATAGAGTTAGATACATTACCTATCGTGGATGACTTCCCGATATAGCAATATCTCCAAATGATTACCCATTGGGTGACTGCCAAATTTAAGGTATTAATCTCATTTGAGTTATTTAAATGAGAGTTTTCATATTTTGCATTAATATAATTTTATTAATTATTAATCATTATAAAGGAATCTTCTGAAAAAAACATTGATTCAAAGAAATACCTCCACACTTTGGTGCGCACAACTATGTCAGATCATGAGAGGCATCATGTACGATATATTTGTTTATAATTTTTCTTTAGGGATTTTCCTTTTTAGTGGATCCTACATAAATTATGTGATTTTTTGAATAATGAATATTTGATTATACTATCACTTTATATTGATTCAATTTCATTACAGAAGAACAAAATGAATATTGAAGGACGTATCCCTCGAGAAATTTTTTTTCTCTCGAGTAGAAGAAAAAAAGATGGAACTGCGGTATTTGAACCGACCCAAGAGAAGATTGTAAGTTTTAATTTGTTTATTTCAAATTTTAATATCTAATTTGAAATTTAATAATCTATTAATATTTTTTACAGGCTGCTTTAGAGGCTCTTGATGCCCAGGAGCCTAACAATTTTGGGCCACACGATCATTTATATCAGGTTATGGGAGATGAGCACTTTGGTCGAGTACGCTGCCGACCTGGTAAGAATATAGTCCCGACGAGGTATTGGTCATCTCCAGGTATCCATTCTAGTACCACCGAGTTGGAACATGTCAAGGAGCATGCAAGACAGTCTGATAAAAGGGTCACAGAGTTGGAAGTACAAGTTCAAACAAGAGACAGAGAATTTATGAAACTGATGAAAGCATTATCGTCATCACTTCCACCAGAGGCTAGTGCGGCTTGTCAGATATTTGTGTCGTCGATGGGTGCATCATCCAATGCACCAGGCGGCAGCTCTAGTGGAGATCGATATGATGATGTTCCTGGTGATGACGAGGATGCTGAAGAGGAAGAGGGCGAGGATGAGGATGTGGAAGAGGGAAAGGATGGGGTCAAGGGTGAGGATGGGGTCAAGGGCAAGGATGGGGTCGAGGGCGAGGATGATTCCGAGGACGAGGATGAGGCCGACGATGAGCATGGGGACAATGACGAGGAAGATGACGAGGACAGAGATGGCGGTGAGGATGAGGCTGATGATGATAGTGGTGATGGTGTTGGAGATCAGAGGCAGATTGAGCCATTAAATTTTTGAATTCTATATAACTCTTTATTTTTGAACATGGTTTTCCACTTTGGGGTTTTCCTCTGCTTCATAGGGACGTTGCATTCGGATTCTGTTTTTTGCACTTGATTCTTATTGTATGATCAGTCTACTACCTAGACCGTTAGTATTCCTTGGTATTGTGATACTCATTTTTCTATTTTTTTTACTTTACTTTCTTAGTTAGCCATGTATTTCATGTTTACTCATGTGGAAAATGATATTGAAAATGTGCTTTGATGTAGTGGCCGACACCACTCAATGTGTCTAACTTTTATTTGAAATGGACATGATTTTAAGTGAAAACAACAACTGGAATACGGAAAATAGACCAAACACATTCGGATTCTGTTTAAACTATAATAAAATGATCCATGGGTGATATGTGATGTGTAAGAGTCAACCCCGTCTCAATTCGAGGGCCAGTGTGGCCGGTACCACTCAAAGTGTCTTTCTTTTGTTTAAAATGGATGGTCTTTTAAGTAAAAAAACCACATATGTAAAATGGACCAAACGCATTCAGATACTATTGATACTTTAGGACATGTATCCATGGGTCATATGTGACGTGTAAGAGTCAACCCTGCCCCAATCCGAGGCGCGGTGTGGCCGACACCACTCAAAGTGTCTATCTTTTATTTGAAATGGACATGATTTTAAGTGAAAACAACAACTGGCATACGGAAAAGAGACCAAATTCATTCGGATTCTGTTTAATCTATAGGACAACGATACATGGGTCATATGTGATGTGTACGAGTCAACCTTGCCTCAATCTGAGGGCCGTTGTGGCCGGTACCACTCAATGTGTCTTTCATTCGTTTAAAATGGATGTGCTTTTATGTAAAAAAAACCACATATGGAAAATGGACCAAAGGCATTCAGATACTATTGATACTTTAGAACATGTATCCATGGGTCATTTGTGGCGTGTAGGAGTCAACCCCGCCTCAATCCGAGGCGCGGTGTGGCCGGCACCACTAAAAGTGTCTAATTTTTATTTGAAATGGAAAGGATTTTAAGTGAAAACAACAACTGGCATACGGAAAACATAACAAACGCATTTGGATTCTATTTAAACTATAGTACAATGATCCATGGGTCATATGTGACATGTACGAGTCAACCCCGCCTCAATCCGAGGGCCGGTGTGGCCGGTACCACTCAAAGTTTCTTTCTTTTGTTTAAAATGGATTCGCTTTTAAGTAAAAAAACCACATACCGAAAACGGACCAAAGGCATTCAGATACTATTGATACTTTAGGACATGTATCCATGGGCCATTTGTGGTGTGTAGGAGTCAACCCCGCCTCAATCTGAGGTGCGGTGTGGCCGGCACCACTCAAAGTGTCTAACTTTTATTTGAAATGGACAGGATTTTATGTGAAAACAACAACTGGCATACAGAAAAAAGATCAAACGCATTCAGATTATGTTTAAACTATAGGAAAAGGATCCATGGGTCATATGTGACATGTACGAGTCAACCCCGCCTCAATCCAAGGGCCGGTGTGGCCGGTACCACTCAAAGTGTCTTTTTTTGGTTTAAAATGGATGCGCTTTTAAGTAAAAAAACCACATACGGAAAATAGACCAAAGGCATTCAGATACTATTGATACATTAGGACATGTATCCATGGGTCATTTGTGATGTGTACAAGTCAACCCCGCTTTAATCTGAGGCGCGGTGTGGCCGACACAACTCAAAGTGTCTAACTTTTCTTTGAAATGGACAATAGTTTAAGTAAAAACAACAACTGACATACAGAATACTGACCAAACCCATTCGGATTCTGTTGAAACTGTAGGAAAATGATCCATGTGTCATTTTTGACTTGTACGAGTCAACCCTGCCACAATATGAGGTGCGTTGTGGCCGACACCACTCAAAGTGTCTTTTTTTGGTTTAAAATGGATGCACTTTTAAGTAAAAAAACCACATATGGAAAATAGACCAAAGGCATTCAGATACTATTGATACATTAGGACATGTATCCATGGGTCATTTTTGATGTTTACGAGTCAACCCCGCTTTAATCTGAGGTGCGGTGTGGCCGACACAACTCAATGTGTCTAACTTTTCTTTGAAATGGACAATAGTTTAAGTAAAAACAACAACTGACATACGGAAAACCGACCAAACCCATTCGGATTCGGTTGAAACTGTAGGACAATGATCCATGTGTCATTTTTGACTTGTACGAGTCAACCCTGCCACAATATGAGGTGCGGTGTGGCCGACACCACTCAAAGTGTATAACTTTTCTTTAAAATGGACAACAGTTTAAGTAAAAACAACAACTAACATACAGAAAACTGACCAAAGGCATATAGATTCTATTGAAACATTAGGAAAACGATCCACGCGTCATATGTGACGTGTACAAGTCAATCCTACCTCAATACGAGGGCCATTGTGGCCGGCACCACTCAAAGTGTGTCACTTTTCTTTGAAATGGACAACAACTTAAGTTAAAAAAACAACTGCCATACGAAAAAAGGACCAAAGGCATTCAGATACTGTTGATACTTAAGGACATGTATCCATGGGTCATTTGTGACGTGTAGGAGTCAACCCCGCCTCAATCCGAGGGCCGGTGTGGCCGGTACCACTCAAAATGTCTTTCTTTTGTTTAAAATGGATGCGTTTTTAAGTAAAAAAAACCACATATGGAAAATCGACCAAACGCATTCGGATTCTATTGAAACTTTAGGAAAACGATCCATGGGTCATTTTTGATGTGTAGGAATCAACCCCTCCTCAATCCGAGGCGAGGTCTGGGAGGCACCACTCAAAGTGTCTAACAATTTTTTGAAATGGAAAATAGTTTAAGTAAAAACAAGAACTGACATACGGAAAATGGACCAAACACATTCAGATACTGTTGATACATTAGGAAAAGGATATATGGGTCATTTGTGACGTGTACGAGTCAACCCTGCCTCAATCTGAGGCATGATGTGGTCGGTATCACTCAAAGTGTATTTCTTTTGTTTAAAATGGATACGCTTTTATGTAAAAGCAACCAGCATACGGAAAACCAAACAAATGCATTCGGATTGTGTTGATACTTTAGGAAAATGATCCATGGGTCATTTGTGACGTGTACGAGTCAAATCTGCCTCAATCCGAGGCACGGTGTGGACTACACCACTCAAAGTCTCTCTTTTATTTCAAAAGGAAATCATTTTAAGTGAATACAGCTGAAATTTACACTCATCAATGATAGTCGAAAACTATTTTTCATGAGTTGGGTATTTTCACTAAGGGGGTCATAAGTGACGAGACTCCTATGAAAATACCTTTTCTCCATATATTATATACAATACATGTTCAATGAAAAATTCATCACAAATAATTACATCCCAAACCTAGGATCACAAAAAAAGGGATTTTAGCCATTTTGAAATTACTATTCAACTCTAATAGATATTTATCAAACTATTCTGCCTATTAGAATTTCATGGGGAGGTGTGCTGGTTGGGGGGTTGTGCATGGGTGAGGTGAATTACCACCAGATGATTGTTTTCATATGTGTTTTTTGGGCTATTTTCGGTGTTTTTTATACTGTTTGAAATATGTATGTGGTTTTTGTGATATTTTTTATACAGGTGTATAGTGGAGGGTATATTGAGGGCTGTTGTGCAATGTTTTTTTATGCAGGTGGATGGTAGGGCTACTGGAGGGCTTCTGGGGGGCTGCTGTGCAGCAGCTCTGGCAAAGGTTATACCAACGGTTCAGAACCGTTGGTATATCTTTTTCCAGAATTCTCAAAAAGGCTATACCAACGTTTCAGAACCGTTGGTATAAGATTTTCCAGAAAAAAGCTATCCCAACGGTTTAGAACCGTTGGTATATCCTCTTCAAGAAATCTGGAAAGATTAAACCAACGGTTCAGAACCGTTGGTATAGCTTTTTCCAGAATTCTGGAAATCTTATACCAACGGTTCTAAACTGTTGGGATATCTTTTTCTGGGGAATCTTATACCAACAGTTCTGAACCGTTGGTATAGCCTTTTCCAGAATTCTGGAACACCTATACCAACGGTTTAAGTGAAACCGTTGGTATAGGGATTTCCTCATGGCTTAATAGCCAACGGTTTTGAAAACCGTTGGTATAGTCTATACCAACGGTTTTCCAGCCTATACCAACGGTTCAAAACCGTTGGTATATCCTACTTTTCCAGTAGTGGTGGGTTCAGATAACCATTACATTTTCTATAGTTTCATCTACAATTTCTGGGCATATGAGTTTTCCTTCACTAACATCATCCCTACATGGTGGTGTGTGAAATCACTTTCCATATAATTATTTATATGGTTCTATCTAAATTCTTGAATGGAAGCTATTGTTCTAGGAAAATTATACCATATGTAAATATTGATCCCATATACCCTAAAATTCTTGTGAGAAATATATCAACAGGTCTTCTATGGTTTGAATAGTCCATTCTTACTGTCCATCAATTTGATGGGGTAGTAATTGCTCAAACAATATTCATTATCCAAGGTGTTATGAAGACATTTCCAAAATCATGATGTAAAATGGGGATCATGATTAGAAATAATCGATAATGGTACACCATGGAATCTTACAACATCATTAACATATAGTCTTTCTAAACACTGATGTTGTAAATCTTCTCTTATATCATGAAAATGTTCTGAATTGGTAATATGATCAATAAGGACCCATATTACGTCATTTATTCTAGGAGTCATCGGTAGACCCATGAAAAATTCCATTCTAATATCATCCCATTTTCACTAGGGTATGGGATGAGGTTGCATGACTCCTCTATGAAGCTGTCTTCCATCATTCACTTGCTGAAAAACCATACATCTCGACACAAAATCAGCAATATCCCTCTTCATGTTGTCCCACCAAAAAATTTCATTCAGGTCTCTATACATCTTATTACTACTGGGGTGTATAAAGAAATTAGTGCTATGAGCATCATCTAACAATTCCCTTTTTGGATCAGGTATGTCAGGAAAACAAAGTCGCTTCCCAAATTTAAAAATCCCATCTTCATATACGAAGTCGATCAATCTCCCATGATTCACAGTATTTATTTTTTTTGTAACTCCTCATCATCTGTCTGAGAACTCATTATTCTTTATAGTAATGATGAATTGGAAACCATTTGATAAAGTATTGATGTTCCACCTTCCATGGTTATTACCATAACCTTCTTTACAATATCCATGAAAATATGATCCCTTTCAACTCTCACCTTGTTCATAACTCCATGATCCTTTATACTCAAAGTATTTTCCACCTTATTTTCCTTCCCTAGGTGGTAGTGTATAGTTTAATCATAATACCTAAGTTGTTTAAGCCATCTTCATTGCCTCATGTTGAGTTTTTTTGTGAGAAAATATACTTCAAACTCTTATGATCAGTGTAAATCTCACATTTTTCATAATATAGATAGTGTCTCCATATCTTCAGAGAAAAGATGACCACTGCTAAATCAAGATCATGAGTGGGATAGTTTTCCTCATGGATTTTTAGCTGTTGTGATGCATAGTCAGTAACTTTATCATTCTCTATAAGGATACAACCAAGTTCTTTCTTTGAAGCATCGTTATAGATAAGAAACCCATCGTTCCTTAATGGTAGTTTCAAGATATGGACATTGACAATTATTATTGTGATTTCTTCAAAAAATTCTTTACACTATTTTGTACAAACAAATTTAACCCCTTTACATGTGATCTGGAAAAATGGTATAGCCAACCTGGAAACTTTCTGGACATAACCCTGATAATAACCTAATAAACCAATAAAACTGTATACCTCAGTTTTACTCATCGGTGCTAGCCATTATTATATTAACTTTGTCTTATAAGAATCAATAGAGATTCCATCCTTAGAGACAATATGGCCATGAAAATAAATCTCCTATGCCAGAATTCACACTTACTAAATTTCCCATATAATTCATTTCTTTTATGAGTCCTTAAGAGAATGTGCATGTGATTTTCATTATTTTTGATGTTTTTGGTGTATACCAAGATATAATCAATACATAACACTAAAATTTCATCAATTTATTCCTTGAAAACATTTTTTATTAGATTAATGAAAACATAGGGTGCATTAGTCATCCAAAAAGGAATTATTGTAAACTCTTAATGCCCATACCTAGTTCAAAATGTTGTGTTTGGAATGTCTTCTTTCATCACACGCAACTGATGATATCCAGATCGATGGTAAATCATTGAAAAATATTAAGCTCCAAGAATTTGGTTGAATAAATCATCAATGAGAGTTAGGGGATATGTTTTCTTTATTGTTATAGCATTTATATCTCTATAGTAAATTCACATCCTCATAGATCCATATTTCTTCTTAACAAAAAGGATATGGCCTCCCCATAGAGAAACACTAGGGCAATTAAATCCTTTATTACTCCATTCCTCTAGTTTTTTCTTTTTTTCCACTAATTCCATAATGTCCATTCTATAAGGGGTCTTCAATATAGTCCAAGAACCATGAATTAAATCAATGGAAAAATCAATTTCTCATTCCGGAGGATGTCCAGGTAAATCCTCTGGAAGCACATCAATATATTCTTGCACAATAGGTACATCCTATATTCAAACATTATTTTTGTCACCCATAATTTTTTCATTATATTCCTCCATAATAATTGAATTTAGTAGAGCTTTTGGGGGTGAATCTACATAATAATTAGGTGGTGACGTTTCTTCTTTAAAGATAAGGTACTCCATATCATCATTGAAAAATTGTAACCTCATTCTTATTACAAATAAATTTTCATATAATGGTTTGAAATCCAATCCATTTTGAGGATTATATCAAATTCATTCATGGGTATGAAAATTACATCCACAAATAAAGAACATTTATATGACCTAATGGGAACTAATTCACAAAACTTTGTTGTGATGATACTTCCCTTAAGAGTTTTGATTAACAAATAACTTGTTACGTCACATTGATAAAATCTACTTTTCATAGAAAACATGGAATATATGAAACAATAAGATGATCCAAAATCAAATAAAGCATTTTCTAAACTTGAGGAAGCCATTAAATTACCCGCCACCACGACTTTTGGAGCTTCAGCCTCAGTAGTAGGGATTGCATAAGCTTGGCCATGCAACCTTGGCCTTTTGTGGTAACATCCCTTGGTTCTAAGGACATTAATTTTCATAATGTACCTTTTCTCTACAATTATATCATTCAAAATTGATATCCTATTTCTTTCTCTTGTAATCACGATCCTGGTTGTCTTTGTCATCACACTGGTTAGAAACTCCCATTCCCTTCAGTCAAGTACTGGGGTGTTTTTTCACACATTTACTATAGGATGGATATTCAACCTATCCCTTCTCCCCCTTATTTACATTTCTACAGTGATAAACAAATCTCTTCTTCAAATTCACTGATTTTAATTCATAAGACTTAGATAATTCCTTTTCTTTCTTGATAACGCATGAGACAATATCTTCGTATGATGAGAAGGGTTGTGAGACTAGTTCTCGACAGATTAATGATTTTAACCCATCAAAGAATTGATCAATATTACTCCTTATGTTACATATATGATCTACTATATTCCTTGCTATCCTTATAGTGTTAGCCTCATACTTTGCGACATCCTCATCCTCCTTTTTCCTCAGACTCAAAAATGTCCTTTCTATATCTGCTCGATGGTCACGAGGAAAATATTTTTCCAAGAAAATCTCTCTAATCTCCCACCATTCCATGTAAAATACTTATTCTTATTCCATTGTTTTTTTTATTAATAAACACCATTGATCTACATCTCCCATGTGGTGATAAGCTGCCATGACAACATTTTCCCTTTCGCTACTCCCCAAAGCATGAAATATTTTTTCTATGAAAATTATCCATTGATCATCTACTAAAGGATTTCTACTACCATTGAATTTTGGTGGTTGTTGCCACATGAAGATTTATATCATTGATCTTCTGCATTGTGGATAATGGTGCTCCATATGGTTAAGGTTATTATTCATAACCTGAGTGAGTTGTCCCGGTATGGTGATTAGCCGATAATCACCAGTTGTGTCACCAGCTCCAAAATAAATATCTTGACTAAGTGGGAAATACGTAAATGGATTATGTGTGTTGCTAAATTTTCCATTTCTTCCACTAGGCGTCATCTCTAAATAGTGGAAAAAACTACATTAGTTTATGAATCAAAATACATAATTCCAAACTTGTAAAACACATAACACAAATTGAACAATTTATGGATATAATCCATAATCATAAGAAAATGCTTTCTTTGAGGAGGTATAAACTCATTAAACATTCATAATGGTTTATAAATAAAATTTGAATTATCCAAAGAATATCCCCCAGGATTTTTGTAACAAAGAGGGATGTAAGGCCAGTTGTCGTGTACTAGGATACCCCAGGTCTAGCCCGAAACTCCATGTCGGAGTTTTCACTCCAAGGTACATCTATGGCAGAGCCACCTCTACCTTCCCATATCCAAACAAGGAATTATTTATTGTAAAATAAACAAAATCTATACATTATCAAAATTCTATATGTTCTTCTATACGAATCCTCAAAGTCTATCTTAGGGTAATGTGTTCTAATCAGAGTTTATCTAAATCCAGTTTCCATGGTTTGTACTAAACTTTCTCTGATACCAATTGTAACTCCCAGACCCTAGTTACCCAGAGTCATTGAATCATTACATAACATTGGTATGATACAAGGAATCATGTCTTGAATGACCGATAAGTTTAGTATCCTTGGAAGTATTAGGTACAAACATAAGTTATACATTAGATCATGAGATAGAAACAACAAATACATTTGGTCCCATTTGAACACAATTATATACCTTACCCAGTCCCTATAGGTCATCCATAAAATACTTCATCACATCCTCGGAAAAAATAAAACATATAAAGGGGTGGGATCAGATGCTCAGTAAGGATAACTATATAGAGGAAACCATCATAAATAAGCATAAACATTTGAGTAAATTTTTAAGACTAAAACAAAATACTTTAAAACAAAAAAACCAGCATAATATGTAAAATTTAAAATCAAATTATTCTATTTACATATTCACATAGATATTTTACTAGTCGAATAATCACATTCTATATCATTAGACACTTTCATAACGATGGAATGCATAATGCCGGAATTCATAACCACATTTTCAATGCCTTGTGCCAATAATACAACTAAGATTTTGTCAAGGCCTTGTTTCAAGACACTATTTTGTCAGAAGATACCTACAGATGCATCGATTAGCAATAGCGGCCTCCACCCATCACTTACTAATTCCAATTCATTCTTCATATCAAAAGGTTTAAACATAACATTAATATTTATATTAAAACTATCATATGAAATGTCAATACTTTATCCATAAATTCTTAATGTTATAAAAATTACACATCCGCAGTCAAACATATCACAGAACCTCAATACAATAATGTAATATTTGTATCATACTAAATCAACTTCAAACAATCTTAAAATCGATCAAAGGATGTTGACATAGATAAATCAATACTTTTTCTAGGGAAATATATCTTTCCATTTTGAAATCATTTAATAAACATATAATTATAAAAGAAAATTTTAATTTTTAAAATATTCATATAATATTGTATGGGAAGATTATACAAGTTTATAATGGAAGCAAATAGCCTCACCCTCAATATAAGTTAAAAAAAGAGGTTTGTACCTTAATTTGGTCGAAAAGGTCATAAAGTACCATGTTTGGAAAATGACAGAAAGATTCCTTTCAAAGCATTTTATAAAAAGTCAAAAAAGGGTATAATTGAATTTAAACCATAGTCTCGTAAATAGTATAATGTTTTGAAATAAATTTTTAAAAATCAGGGATGTCGTTTATAAAGTGGTCCCTATAGATACTTATGTAAAAACAACCTCGGATAATAAATAGATTGTGAAATTAACCCTTACCTTGTGCTTTTCTTAGACGATTATATGTTAATATCATGTATAATAGTTAATTTTTATTATTATATTATACAATAGTCATATACATAAATATTATATCATATATGATCTTATAATATTGCTTTTTTAATAATAATTTAGTAGTATCATCTTTTTGGGTGTTAACAGATTCGTTTTCCATTATATGTTTTGTTACATAAGCCGTGTTTGTTATGAATATTATGTATTTGATTTATATAAAATATTATATGAAGTTCATAAGAATTATTTTTAATCATAAAATGAGAATTGTACATGAATGGTTAAGATGGGGAAATGAATCTCATCGTGTTCGTGGAGACGGTAATCTGTACGTACACACGAGCGACAATATCATTATTTTGATATTAAAATCGTATATAATTGGATGGTATATCACATATATATAATCATTATAGTGTGATATATATTATTTTCATCAGTTATACTCATTAATTTACCCATATAAATAAATAAGTGTTTGAATAACAAACTTCACCACGACATGGAGACGGTAAGTCGTACGTATGCACGTATGGTGACTTTTTCATTTATAGAATGGATAGAATAAAGAATATTGTTGAATTAGTTTTATATTAACTTCAAAGTATATAAAAGATACTATAGTTATTATTATTGAATGGAAAAAACAAAGAATGAGGAAGGGGAAGAAGAAAAGAACTTGAAAGAGGTGGTGAAATATTTAACTCTTCTTCTGGTTATTTCTTTTGATTTGATCAAAAGGACTCCATAGGTTGGATTTATGACCTATGGAAGGCTAACAGGATGAAGGAAGGAATTTTGGGAAGATATTTGGTCAGGGGTTGGCTGAGCCAAAAGTATTTGGAGGTGTGAAATTAAGAGAATAGTAAGTTCCCTTTTATAAGAGAGGTGAGGGTCACATTAGGAAACACATGAAATATTATTTTACAATAAAATCATTTTAGATTTTTAATGGATCAAAAATAATTTATTTAGAGGATAGGCTGGGTATGGGTTGAAAACCGCTAAACCAATTGGTTTTAGATATTTTTAGGTAACCATAATAACTTTATCTATAATATTTAACTCTATGTTAAATAGTTTGTCATTTACAATGTCTCTCTATATATTTATATGAAATGGTTAATAAACATACTATAAAATTACAATAAAAACCCAATAGTATCATTAATGGCATATATAATATTATTTAGGCCATTTTTCCTAACTTTAGATTTTTTGGAATATTTTATAAACCAATAATATAGTATTTGTTTTAAAAACACAATTATGTCAATTTTTACATTATTTAATAATTGATTTTTGATAAAGTTCTAAAAATTTTATTACATCGAACTAAATTTATATAATCAATCATAAAATTAAATATTTACATATAAAATTACTTTAATTCATCAAAATTATCAATTTACATTTGTTTGGATATTTATAATATCAATTATTTTAATATTTCATCATTAATGTAATTACTTCCTCATCTTTGTGTCCAAAATAAATTAATTTATTTAATTTCTAAAAATTATAAATAAAATATTATCATGTATTAAATATTTTTATATATCATGTAAATATTTATAATCGAAGAGATCAATTATATAAACCCATATAAATTTTTTTTACTAAAAGATAATTGATTTTGTTATTTTTGTCTTTTCTTTATATTAATTAATGTAAAATGTCATTATCACTTTCATGTGGCTCCATGGGGTACCAAAATAGACCCAAGGATTCCAATGGTAGGAAATGTATTAACCAATAGGAATATGACACCTGTTAGGATAATTAAATATTTTTATAATATTATTTGTTTACCCTTATTTACCGGATTTACCATTTAACCATGGTACATAAAATATTTTCCGAAGTAATTATTCATAATTTTTAAAAATATAAGTTACATATTTACACAATTAGGACCTCCTTATTCCAAATATGGAATCCATTTTTCCAAATTCAAAATACAGAAGTGGCAGAAATTAATTTTTAATTAACTCCTGTTGTCAAAACAAAAGGCATGTTTTTAAGAAATAATAACAATCAAAAGATTGACACTTGTTTATGTTCACATTAAATGTGAAATTACATAATATGAACTAAATTATATTAAATGAGAAAAATATAATATAATTATACTTTTAAATAACTCAAATCTATAATTTAACATTAATTTTTTTTCGATTAATAATGTTTTTTTAATTATACTTTAGTATTATTCATCAAAAATTTAAATTTTTCAGAAAAGTACCAAAAAATTTCCCTAAGATAATTTTGATATTAAAAATCCACAAATGATTTCCATTTTTAATGATAAAATTTTTAAAATTTCAAAAGGTGGTTATTACTCTTCATAACGACTAGTTTGATTGGTCGCAGTGTGTTAGAATCTTGATGTTGTGTACAACGCAAGCTATTGGATTATTCAAAAGGAAATGTACCATAGAAACTTATGGTGTTACAAACCACATCATGAATATTTTGGATACATTATCATTGGATGATCCAAAGATATTATTTATCTAAGATATCATATAACTTCAAGGTCTTCAATGAACCATTATATTAGGTAAGGACACACTATTTAATTCTTGGTTCTAGTATGAGTTGTATAAGGATCATGGATCATAGGAACTTTTGAGTACAATATAAAACCCTTAAACCAATGGTCATTTTGAAGAAACTATGAAGGTATATGAGTAAATGAATCATGTGTATGTAATTGATTTATTAGTCTCTTGTAAACTAATTGTCTTCTTAGAGAGTTTCCATATATCAACATTTTTTATGTTAGTATCCATGTGGCTCTCAATGATGCAATCTACAGTATTTCATATTATTCACCTTAGTGATAGAAAAATTCAATGGTACTGGTGAGACATCTCATTTAGGAGTAAATGGATCATGGAGAATATATTAAGAAACATATTTTTTGTGGCTCAGTCAATGATGAATTCCTATGATGATATTTATTGCCAACATTTAGAGTTTGAGGTATAATATTGATTCTTGTTGTGAGTCTTTACTATATTGGTCTATCAGTAGATTGAAAGGAATGTTAAGTTGTCACTAATGTTCTATGATCTTCTTGATAACTTGTAGATGGTAAATATGATATCATATTACATAAATATTCCTCAACGGTATGTTTTTTTCAAAATAACTTCCCATTTTATCATCTCTATTATTATTAATTCAAACATTCCCTTTTTTTGATCCAATGGAAGTTGAGTTAGAGGATGATGCATCCTTTATAGAATATCTAATTTGAATCATCAATAATGGTACAAACACTCTCTAGAGTAAGATGATTATTCTAGTTGGATTCTAGAGAATAATGTCCATGTAGACAAGGTGATATGGGAATGAGAGTTTGATGTGCATTCTTAGCATCCTAAATTCTTCTCTGAAGAAACTCAAAGACCCTTAATATTGAATCCCATGGTTGATTTTTCATAAATAGGGGAGGTTTTATGATACTCTATTCTAATAATGCTATGAAATAATTTAAATTTAAATCAAAACTATTTTTTACTTTAGTGTAAGTTCCCTAAAGAGTGAAGGATGTTTCAAGAGAATTTGGGATGTTTTGGGGCTTTGAAATATTGTTTTTAATAATGGTGTGTGGGGAACACTATTATTGAATAGTTTATTGTTTCCATGAATATTGAATAGGGGAGTATCACGGTTTGGGAACTCATGTGATTGGGCATATAAAATCATGAAAACAATGATATTTATTATATCTTAAATTTTCATAGTTTCACATGTTTTTTCTAAACATGTGCATAACTATACAGGCTGTGGTTCTCCAGGATACTCATGATGCATGGTATGGATATGTTTTATCTAACTAATTTCCTAAAATATGAAATGTATTGGATTTCATATAATAGGTACAGAAGGTTGATGCATGGTTTGGCCAACCATATATACAAACTTTGCTTCCTATTAATAATGGTAAAAAAATCCCCCTTTTCAAGTTAATCTAATTGTTTTTTACTCCACCTTCATATTTGTGTATCATTCACTATAGGTATCTCCATTATCATCATCTTAATGATTTTTTGGATATCCCTCATATGGTATCTAGTTCCTTCACCTTCAGTCATATGAAAACACCATCGTTAAACTTCTTTTCCTTATTTTATTTTTTTTCTCCAACATTAGTGTTATATCCAAGCATTATAATATTCCTTCTTTTTATGTTTCTTTACTTTTTAAATTAGAATAATTTTATAAAAAAGTGATGTTGAATTTGGACAAGAATTTTTTGACAAATCATAAGTATATGGCCAATTTATTTTCCATAAAATTCTTTATATTTATAACTTATGATGTTGTGATTAAAACTGTACCTTCCAAGAATTTCTCCTAGAATGTTTTTATCCTTTATTAAGTCACTTGGACCTAACACAAGATTCTATATGAGACAACAAAAAACTATATCTGGTTACCATACATAACTTGAACCACTCCTTAGCATATATTATTTATAATCCCATGAAAAATATACATTTTATAGGTAACCAAACCATCCATTATTGTGTGATAAACTTTTAAATTATAAATTGAATGACTCAATAAAATTAAAATAAATTTGAAATAGCATGGATTCTTCACAAGGAATTATGTTTTATTACTAATTATGATTTACTATTATTATAGACCTTGATTAAAATTCTAATGCATTGTCCTTCATTGATCAAGCATTGGATTATTTTGTGAATTCATTGAGTGACATCATATTCTTCCACCTGATTCACTGATATGAATTCCAAGAATCATACCATCCATGAATTCAACCTTTTTTAATTTTCTGGATTCCCTACCCTAATATTGTGGATGCATATATATATCTATAATATTTATAACTATTTTGATAATATTATTTTTTCAAATTGATGCCTTTAGATAAGGAATGACTTCTCTTAGACCCTTGAATACAAATCAATTCTACCTGAAAGATGAGGATAATTTTCAATGGTTTTGTCAGAAATTTTTTGATTTGAATTCCAAGGGTTCACCCCTCAATAATACTCAATATGAAATAGGAAAATATATTTGTTGATATATTCATGAGTTATTTACTTTTAAAAGTAATTAAACCCATGGGTTCTCCAAATATTAATTGTGGTTATAATTATATGAAACGTTTTCCATTTTCATTTTTTTTGGATGAAATAAATGGTTATATTCAAAAACACATCCATAATTGGTTGAAGGGGTAGGGTTATCCTACAATACCATGTGGAGCATGGGCTCAACAAGGTTTCTATTTATTTATTTATATTATTATTTAAACTGTCACATTGTAAATATTTATACACAAAATCTAACATTCTATTAAGAATAATTGGTGATGGACTAGTGAGTTATACTCACACATTTCTTGGCCCTTAATTTGTACCTACGAAGATTTCATGTGTCCAGGTATTGGTAAAGTTAAGCACCCATCTTTGGATGATAATTTTTCATTTTATGGTAGCATGGAAGGAGATGACTATGATAGTTCTTGTGATACTCATGAAGAGATTTTCATTTATTTCCTTTTGATTATACATGTGTTTATTTTATGCTTGGAACCATATTTATCTTATCATGGGTTTTTATAGTCCGGGGCTCATCTATATATAATAATATTGTATAATTTTTTTTTTAAATTTTTTTTCTAAATGTATTATAGGATTTTTTCCCTCTAATATTCCCAGTAACATTATTTCTTATTTTCATCATTCTAATAAAGTGGTTAAAATATCTCACCTATATGAAAATACATATTTGATTCATATCAAGAGCTTCTAGAATATGTGGTGGCATGATTGAGTCCTTGTGGTCAACCAAAAAATTCACCTATATATGAATTGGGTAGGAAATTCATACCATTTATGTGATAAAAATGCAGAAATAAAATGTTATTTTGGAAGATATTTTTAGTGAAAATGAGGATATCGATGTGAAATTTGAAAAATATATAATCACATGTTTTTTAGAATTAAATGAAGAGTAAATAATAATTTTTTAGAAAAACTACTGCTCAATAATAGCAGGTTTGTTCATTTTACATTTTTCAAACAAAATTTTTCAATTTTTAACAGAGAATAATATTCTAAAAATATTTAAGAGATGATAATAATTTTGTCAATGAAGAGTGTATAATAATTTTACATGCAGATTTTTTTTTGAAATCTTAATGTTAATAATTTTCATAGACATGAAAATGGTAATTTATTATCAAATATTAAGGATGATGATAGTAGTGTGGGTAATGAGGATGTTGATAATTTTGATGATATTGGTGAAAAACAACTAAATACTAAATTGAATTATTAAGGGTTCACTTTTGATGAATTTAGTTATTTTATAAGCAAGGTTGAAAGAGAAATAGATTTTACGTTGAAGGGATAACTACATCAATGAATTTCAAGGATCATAAAAAATGAAATAATAAATTTAAATAACGGAAATCTATTTTTATGTAAAAACTATTCTATTCATACCTGAAATGAAGATAATTTTGAATACATATATTGAAAAATTATATAGATTTATCACTAAAGTGAAGAATTTAATGTTTTAAATAAAATTTATAGTTAATTAAAATTTTAAATATCTTAAACCAATTAAATAAAAAATATTCAAGGATAAAAAATATTTTATCAAATTCAAATTAAAAAAAATACAATGAATGAAATTAATCAAGGGTTATAAAATAATATAAGGGGGATATTTTATGATTAAAATAATGATGAAAATTATTTTGGTTAATAAATATTAGTTTATAAATTTAAATATGTATTTAAAATTTTTCTTAATATTATGATTTAAAGTAACTGGTGAAGAAATTTATGTTTGTGAAAATAAAATCAAATGCATAAAAATCATGAACATAACATGGATAATTCAATGATAATGTAAATATATCAATGGAAGCTGTTAATAATTTGTAATTAATATATCCAAAAAGATATAATATTTATTATCAAAAATAATGAAGAAAATTATATCTCAATATTTGGAGGACTAGATGTTTTTAGAGGTATGTGTATTTATTGATACTATTAGAATTTAGGATTATTTTCAACTTGGTAATTAGATATTTCATTAATTAAAAATATTTATAGGAACATGAATATATAGGAGAAAATTTGGAGGAGGATTAAAACTAGTCAAATAATAAAAGATTAGAAAAAACTATTATTTCTTCACTGAAGGTGGAGACTATGTTTCAATCATTCGAGTTGGGGTGTGGATTCTGTTACAAAATGATTCAATTTTATGATGATTGTAACAATTTTATTCATTCCCAACTACATATGAATTGTAATTATTTGATGTTGATGTTGAGCATTTTTTTTAAACAATACTCTATATTTTTATGATGATTTAGATGCACCCAAATTGCCGTATTTGTTATTATATTGATTTTACATTAAGTATATTTTGGGAAACTATTTTTAATATATTCCAAATTTTTTAATAATATTAAATCATGTGATTTTCGTGAAATATATGTCAAACTGTTCAGAATGATATTCAGCATGTTTTGGAAACACTGTTTATACTGTGCATTGGAAGGTGTTGAGTAAGGATTAAAACCTATGTTTATTTTATGGGTGTTCAGAAAATTACGGTTAATCAACAATATGTGTTGATGTAACCGTAATTTTTTTATATGATAAAATTATTGTAAATCAACCTCAGTTTTGGATGGAACCGTACGTTTGTTATATGATAAAATTATTGTTATCCACCTATATATTTGGAAGAAAACTTATTTTTTTTATAGGAGAAAAGTATGGTTAATCAACCTTATGTTTGAAAGGAACCTTATTATTGTTATATAAAAATGTATTTTTAATCAACCATAAGTTTTAAAGGAGCATTATGTTTTTTATTTATGGAAAGAATGGATGATGAAATTTACATTTTCTTCACAAAAGTACAAATCTCAACCCTACTTTTGTAATGAACCATACATTTTATCTAAATGTATGGATCATGTACCTTATGTTCTGAGGAAGAGAAAAGTATGGATCATATATCCTACGTTTGAATGTTTATTACAAAAGTATGGATTTTCAAACTTATATTTGATATATGGATAGCTTCTATAGTGAACCCTACGTTTACCTTCTCTAAGCATCAGAGATTTGAATTTTCATCTTTATCATACAATCGTACATTGCGAATTATCAGGCCGATTTCATGATAGATTCAAATCCCAGTTTTAAAGTGCATATTTGAATAATTTAAATCCATTAATATGTGATTCCAAGGATCAATTTTAGAGTAGTATTTCATGCCGATTATTAAGGGATGTAATGACTACTCTGTTATTCAAGGATTTGAATACTGCGATATGTGAGGCTACTTTTGCGGATCTAAATTTATGAATAAGGTGCGTGTCTTTATTCTATATATTTTATGTATCTTAACTTTGAATAATATTCATTAGTGACAAGATATCTCTTGAATTCATGGAGTTTTACAATATTCAAATCTAGAGATATTCGAGTTTCGAAAAAATAGTGTTTTGATGATTCTTCAAAAAGAATATTTTATAGATCTTTTTCTACAATGAACAATCAGATTTAGTTTTATATCAAAAATAAATTAATTTAAGATTTACATGTTCAACATTTAATGAATATATTTCATGATCATTTTCAACCAGATCGATTCAGAACTACTCTTATCTGAAGAACATCCTTTCTGAAGATGGCGATCCATTTAATGTCAGTTGCATACTACTGAAACCGTGAAGAACAAATGGAAATTATTTTTAATCAAATACTCTTTTATTTTGAATACCAGCATCTCGTACTATGTTGTTTGTTCAGATCTGTGTTTAGAACCCTAAGGCTTTGTTCTAGCCTTAAATTGTAAATGTGTCATCTGCATGCACTCAGTTGTAATAGGTCATGTGAAAAGTGGACCAACTAGTGAAAATCATCAATCTCATGGATTAGAGCATTGGTGGAGTGGACTAGAGGAACATTTCCCCGAACCAATATAAATCATTGAATTCTGATATCTATTTATTTGTCATTGTTGAAAATTTGATAAAAAACAATGAATAGAATCGATTATCATCAAAATTTATCAATGATGTTTTGAAAGACACATTTCATCCCCCCTCTTGTTTATATTACATATAACACAATCCAAAAATTGGTATCATTAGAGGATTCTATAGATAAAGCTATAGCATGTGGAAAGTAAAATATTATACCGAGATCTCAATGGATGATAAAAAATAACGAATGCCATTAGTTTGAGCTCTATACTTAATTGTTGAAAAATATTGATTGAAAATTTGAGGATGATCATATACCTAAAGAATCTTGGATATAGAGTCTACTCAAAAATTCATACTCATGAAATTCCTAAGAAACCTAAAACATAGAGTGCAGCTACAGAAGCAGAGTATGACAAAAAGTCAAAAGCAATGAACACGATCATATGTGGTCTTAGATCGAATCAATTGAATAGATAATCACAATTCCATACTACATTTGAGCTGTAGGAGACAATTGTAGTGGCATATAATGGAACTGAAAATGTGAGACAAATGAGGTATGGTAAACTGAAACTTAAATTTTCTAAATTTAGAATGCTTGATGGTGAAAGAATAACTTAGATGAATGTAAGGATTACTGAGATAGTCAATAAAATTACTACCTTGGGGGATACTATCTACCATGAAAATCAATCCTTGAAAGTATTAAGAGAAACACCAACCGAATGGAATTGGATATCAGTAGCCATTAGACATTTATCACCTGTTTAAAATATAACCATGAGAGAGTTAATTGGAAACATGGTGTTGAATGAAGCTGATATGGAAGTTTATTTAAATGTACATAAAGTCCAAATAAAAAGATTAAATATTTCTCTGAAAATTACGTCTCAAAATAAGAGAACAAAGATGAAACAAGAAATCAAAAAGGAAGAACGTTGTAACTCAACTGATTCAGAAATGGAACTGGAAAAAATGGAATGAAAATTCAGAAAATTTTATTAAAAGAAGAAAGGATTAATAAAATACTTCAAAAAATATTAAAAAGATAAAATGGAAGATATATGCTATGAATGAAAGAAAATAGGTCACATAAGTCCTGACTAATCTCTTATAAATAGAGAAAATAAAATGAAGTTTTTAAAAATATGAAATATGAGAAGAAAGATAAAAGAGAAATCAAAGCTACATGGAGTGTTTTGGAAGACTCCTTCTTCTCATCAAAGTCTAATTCAAAAAAAGAAGAATCAAATCTAAAATAAAAAATGTGCTTCATGGTGGAAGATAATGAGGTGCAATATTATTACTCTTCCAATTATGATTCTGACACAAGCTTTTCAAATGAAAAACATGCATCTTTCTATAACATGCTAGAAGAAATATATAATTACTAACTAAAAAATTCATAAATCGCTTAAAATTATTCACAATTAAATTTTTACAGAAGGAGAAACATTGATAAAACAACATCAAGAGTCAATTAAAAAATATAAATCATCAAACTCAAATAGTGAAGATCACCAAACTAATATCAAAACACTATAAGATGAAGTAGAAAACTACAAAAGACTAGCTCACTTTTTTACAAAAATATATAATACATTAAAATAAATTCTTGGTTATAATTTTATTAAGAAATAAAGATATAAAATAATATGTATTGATGAGAAACTGAAACTGTGCAAAAACTATTTTATTCTATATACAAAATGTGTAATTTTCTAATTCTGTGGAACAAAAGGTCATACAACTAAAAAAATAATTTAATAAATACCAAAATTAGTGTCATGAAAAAGGCCTTTACTTAAAATAGTTTATTTTTCTCAAAATATTGTAGAAAAACAAAGCAAATGTAGATTCTCAGATATCTACTAACTAGCATTCCTGGACCATAGAGAATATGGGTACTAAAACAAAACATTGATTAAATTCCTTTACTGGAAGAAGGTCAGAAAAGGTGAAAATAAATATGGTACAATTATAGTGGTTTCTCTATGAATATGGGTGGAAACACATCAAACATTAAAACATTATCTCAAAATAATGGTGGATTAGTTAGCTTTTGTGACAATGCCAAAGGCAACATTATTGGTATTGGAAGTATTGGGTATCCATTAGTTGTCTCAATAAATAAAATAAATTATATTCAAGGATTAAAACATAAACTGATAAGTATTTCTCAACATTGTGATGATGGTTATTTTGATGATTTTTCAAATAGCTGATGTTTTGTTTCTAACAATAAATTGCTTTATTTTAGAGCACCATGAATTGAAAATGTTTATTCCCTGAACTTAAAATCCATGTGTAAACAAAAAGTAAATTGTTTAAAATCTAAAATAAATGAATCCTATATTTAGAATAGAAGATGTGAACATTATTATATTTATGTTTTATATACATTTTCTAAGAAAAAATTTGATTCTGATTTTCCAAGTCTTAAACTTGATAGCTAAAGATTCTATGATGCATGTCAAGTTGGCAAGAAACAGAAATAAACCTTAAAATCAATTAAAAAAATTTATTTATCTAAACCATTAGAACTTATCCATTTGGATCTGTTTGGACCTTCATGAGTAGCATGTTTTTTTGGTAAATTAAATGTATATGATTAATTTGATGACTATTTTACATTTACTTAGATATATACTCTAAAAAAATGAAACTTTTACTATATTTGGATGTTTTTTCAATGCTCTTCATAATGAAAAATATTTCTAAATAATTTCACTAAGAAGTGATGATGGTGGAGAATTTGATAATATGGAATTTAATTCCTTTTTCTCAAATATTGGTATTAAACACACCTTCTCTACACCAAAAAACACCTCAAAAGAATGGAATTGGTGAAAGAAGAAATAAAACTATTCAGGAAATAGATAGAAATATGCTTAATGAATACAATCTTCCAACCTATGTTTTGGTAAAAGCTGTAAGCGCAGCCTGCTACATAATTAATAGAGTTTTAATCAGTCCAATTTTTAAAAAGACACCCTATGAACCATAGAAATATAGAAAACCTAATGTAAAATACATTAAACTTTTTGGATGTAATGTTTATATATAAAACACCAAGGAAAATCTTGGTATGTTTGATCCAAAGTAAGATAAGGTAATTTTATTAGAATATTCTGCTACTTCAAAAGATTATAGTGTTTTTAATAAACTGTCAAGGATTTTTGAAGAATCAATTTATTTGAAATTTGATGAATGTAATCCTTTTGAAAAAATTAAAGATCAAATTGATGAATTTTATCCTAATGATAACATGAGAATTGGAAACCTATAATATTATGTTGAAAATTATATAAACAAAATTTAGTGCAATTCAGAAGAACATGTCACTAATGAACCAAATAGTTTTTTACCTCGATAATCTATAACTCTAAAGAATCACCCTTTAGAAAAAATTTATTAGAGACATTGAAAAAGGAATAAATACTATACTAAATATAGGAAATCTAGTTGATTTTTTCCCTTTATACCCTAATTAGGACCTAAGTTAATAGAATCGGTTTTAGTTAATGAATGTATGATGATAACAATGGAAGAAGAACTAAACCAATTCAATCGAAATGTTGTTTGGAAATTAGTTTAATGACCAAATAACTATCCAATTATTTGAAAAAAAATGAGCCTGTAAAAATAATCTAGATGATCAAGGTATTATTGCTTGAAATAATGATATACAAGAGCTTGGTATAAAAGAATATGATCTTTTATTTTGAAAAAATATTTTAATGTTGGTATGGAATATCCAACACTTTTGGTGAAAACTATAAATTCAAATATTTTATTATTTTTAATTTATATTGATATTTTAATTTTTGGATCAAAAAATAAAAAACATTGTAAGGAGTTTTTAAACTTATTGAAAAAATAAATTGGAATGTGTTTGATTGGAGAACTAAATTTCATTTTAAGACATAAAATCTATCGAAAATATTTTGAAAAGATTTTGAATAAAATATAGTACAAAACTGATTTAATAATTATATTTAGACATTAAAACAGCAAGACACATACAACTCCTGTGTGTAATAATATAAAAATTCATTTGGATGAAACTGGAAAACTAGTAGACAAATAGTTATATTGAGGTATGATTGGTGGTTTATTATATCTTTCTGCTAGCATGATAGATATTATTTATTCAGTATGTCTTTGTGAAATATTTCAATCAAATCTCAATGAATCTCATATTACAACTATCAAAATAGTTTTTTGATATTTAAAAGGAACTTTTTTTCAATATCTTATTTTTCTAAAAACATCGGATTTTAATTTAATTTCATCTTCGGAGTTTGATTTTAGTAGTTGTAGACTAGATTGAAAAATCACCCCTTGAACATATAACATTTTAGGAAAAATATGAAGTTGCATTGTATGGTATTAAACAACACTCAGTTTCTTTGTCAACAACCGAGACCGAATACGTATCTGCAGGAAGTTGTAGTGCACATGTTTTGTGGATGAAAAACACTCTTATGGACTTTGTAATAAATTATATTAACACACCCATTTAATTTGATAATAATAGTGCTATAAATATTTCCAAAATATCTATAAGTCATTCTAAAACACATAATATTGATATCAGACATCATTTTCTAAGAGATCATGTTCTTAAAGGGAATATATTTTTAGAATTTATAAGTAATGAATTTCCATTAGCTGATATTTTTACAAAACCACTTCCCACTACATGTTTTTATTTTACTAATAGAAATTTAGGTTTATTTAATTTTAAATATTTTTATAATTTCTATGTTTATTTATGTTAAAATAAATTCATATTTAAATTTAATATTAATTTTATATGATCATATTATTTTAAATTTTAACTATTTAAAAACATTTAATTAATTATATTTTAAATAACATTCACATTTTTTATTATGTAATAAATTTTAAATACACAACATATTGTTTAATATATTTTAAATTATGTAATGATTATTATGTACGTAATGACAGGGAAATAAATGCTCTGCCAGAGTTCGTTACGAATTCTAAAACTGCTCATTTTTTAAAACTTTTTGAACTAACAAAACCCTTCACATATTTCTTCTCCCTTTTCCCGCACCTTTGAAACCCTAGAACCTCAATACTTCAGATATTTTCAATATAAATGGAAAAAATAGAGAATCAAAGAAAGAAAATATAGTGAGGCTAAGCATCAGCATTCAACTTGAAAAAAAACCCATTAGGGAAAAGTCATCGATCTGGAATGGTTGTATCAGATGAATCTGATGCTGAAGCAAGTGTTATCCTTTCAATTTATTTAAATGAAATTAAGTGAGGACTACATTGAATTTATGTATGATGTTATTTTGTGAGGTTTATTTAAACTACTCAATTTAGTTTGGGAGATACAAAAGATTCAATTGTTGTGAATATCGAAGATATGGAGATATCGATATCTTCTATTGAAATTGTAATGATTTTAATCTTCCATGATGAGTGATTTTTTCATTTTTATCTAATGTAAATGGGGGATAAAAATCATAAATATGAGGATCTTATTTCTTTTCTATTTGGTTCTAATAACATAAGAAAAATTATGGTAAAAGATTTAGAACTAGGTCAGAATATTTTGGATAAGCTTATTCCGACTAGGATAGCCCCAGAGATATCTGATATGGATAAGATTATTTTTTCAGATACGTATATAATGTTTTTCTGGTACATAAATATGAATTTTCCAAGATACATGGTTATATATTGGAGTTTCTCCTATCAACATGAGGATCGTATAAGTTTTTATCCATATGGAATAATTATTTCAATGTTGTTTTTTATGAAAGTTATGGTAAGGGTGGTTGATGAAAGATTCAGATGCCTCCATTGTAATGGGTTGAACTATGGAAATTTGAGAAATCACTGATTTTTCTGGAGCACTTTAAATGGTAAAATCATCCACGTTGTAGCTGAAGAGGATCAAGAATCTACTCAAGGGGATCAACCTGCAAAATCTAAAGATGGTATGGATGAATCCAGAATAGGGGATGTTTTAATGACTGCAAGGAGTCATAGATTTTAAATTGAAATGAACATGATATTGAGGAAAGTCTAGGAGGACTTCTTAGTATATGAAAAAATAACACTTGGTCTAGAATCTACTCCAGATAACATTATTGATACATAATCACTATTTATTTATAAATTTTTAAGTGCACCTATTCAAATAAAAAGACAAGAGGAATCTTCTTCTCTGGTAGAAGGGGTTGTTTTTCTTCAAGATGAGGTAGAAACAAGAACTGAGGATGTACCTCAGTTTGAAAAAGCTCAGGAAATTAAAAGTTTAGATCAATATGTGGATCAGATATACTCTATATATCTTATTCAAGAAAATATTCTAGAAGAAATTTCTTAGGAAGAGGACCAGTATTTGGAAGTTGACATTGAAGATAAACATGTTCAAAAAAATTTATCTAAAATTCATATAGAATATTTGAATAAATATTTCTCAGTTGATATTTCTAAAGTAAAATAATTTAAGCATTTAGTGGTGTTGCATGAAGTAGAGAAATTAGATGCTCAATCATTACCACAGATCATAGTAAATCTAGTTGTGAATCAAGAACAGGGTGCCTCTGATTCTATGTTTGATCATGTTGAGGAGCTTGTCAGAAAAGTTAAAAGAGATAAAGTAGTGAATGCTTCATTAAGAAGAGAGTTAGAGATAAAGAAAAATAGATTTCCAAATATTAAATACAGTTCTGTTTCAAATCAATATCATGATTTTTTTAAGAAAGAATTGCTGGAAGAGGTCGCAAAGCTGAAGTCTAAATTTGTTTTCAAATCAGATTTGGTGGATTTGTAAACTTTTATGGAGAAACAATTTGCAACTATCAGAAGTAATCAAGCAAGTACATTAGGTACTTCTCGTTATTTGATCATGATATTCCAATTCATTACATATCAAATGAGGAACATGAATGACATGTTGCAGGACTTATAGTGTAGCAGTTCTCCTTTGTCTATTCTGTTAGAATCAATAAATTACTTGTTGATCAGAAAACTATAGATGAACCGAGTGTGATAAAATTAATGAACAGATAAGATGAAAAATAAAATCATTTTATGGAGAAGGAAAAAATATTGCACTAGTTTTTTAGTGTAAACCTAATTGAAGATATTCATTTGTCCCAGGAAGAAATAGATCTGATAATATAGCTGGGAGATGGGGTAATGAAGAAAATATAGTTATAGTTGTTAGATTTAAAGGATGTCATTTGTAATCATTGAGACACCCTTTATCAAACCATTAGACTAAAAACCGAGATTCATGTTCCTTATTTTACTTGTATATTTTTTTATCACTGAAATTTTATGTTTATCATATTTTATAGTTTATTCATTTGTTTTTGTCAATGTTAGACTGCCTTAAAAAAATCTAGATTCATTAATTGATAAATATTTTCTCATAAAACTTTCTTACATGTTCATTACTACATTAAAAGTGTTATATTCTATATTCTATAATACTTTTTGATGTCAAAAAAGGGGGAAAATTTGGATTAACAAAACATTTTAAGGACATTTAAGGGGAAAGTAATATAAATCAGTATTTTATTTTTAAATAGGTAATTAAATGTATAAAATAAATATTGTTTTTATCCTTGAAAAAATCTCAATTATATGTAAATAATATTATTGGTTTTGTGATTATCAAAAAAGGGGGATATTGTTGAGCATGTTGTTTCAACAATAATCTATTTTTTATGATGATTTTGATGCTCACAAATTCGATTATTTTTTATTCCACAATTTTTACAATAATTATATTTCTGGAAAATAATTTTCTTTATATTTCCAATTTTGGAATAATATTAAAGCAAATGATTTGCATGAAATATTTTTCAATGTGTTCAGAAAGAAATTCAGCGTGTTCTGGAAACATGGTTCATGCCATAAGTTTGAAAGTGTAGTGTAAGGATTAAATATTACAATTATTTTACTAGTGTTCAGAAAAGTATGGTTAATCAAACAAAAGTTTGGAAGGAAGCTTACATTTAATATATGAGAAAAGTATGGTTAATCAACCTTATCTTTTGAAGAAAACTTATGTATTCTATATGAGAAATTTATGGTTAATGAACCTTAAGTTTGGAAGGAAGATTATGCTTTTTCTATGAGAATATTTTGTTTAATCAACCTTACATTTGGAAAGAACATTACGTATCTTATATGTGAAAATTATGGTTAATCAACCATATATTTGGAACGAACCTTAAAATTTTTATATGAGAAAAGTATGTAGGAAGAACCATACGTTTACCTCATAAAAGTATAGACGATAAACCCTACTTTTGTAATGAACCGTACATTTTATCTAAACGTATGAATCATGTTCAATACATTCGGAGGAATAAAAAATTATTCATCATATATCATACATTTTTAATTCGATGAAAAAAGTATGGATCATCAATCATATGTTTGATATTTGAAATACTTCTAAACTGAACCCTATATTTGCTTTCTCTTAGAGTCATGATTTGAATTTGTGACTTTATCTTGCAATGGTATTTTGCGAATTATTGACTGATTTCAAGCTAGATTCAAAGCCTGATTTTAAAGAACACATTTTACCAATTTAAATCCATTTATACATGATTAAAATGATCAATTTAAGAGATAGATTTTGTGAGAATTATTAATGTAAGTTACGACTTCTTTGTTATTCAAACATTTGAATATTGCGTTCTATCAAGTGACTTTTGTTGATCTAAATTTATGAATAAAGCGAACGTCTATATTCTATATATTTTTTGTATTTAAATTTTGATGAGTATATATAGGTGAGATGATATCTCTTGTTTTCACACAGTATTGAAATATTCAAATATGCAGATATTCAAGTTTCACAAAAATAGATTTTTGTTGATTCATTAAAAAGGATATTATATATATGTTGCTTCAATTATTGATTATATTCTGTTTTATATCAAAATTAAAATTGTTGAAGATTTAATTATTCTAATTTGAATATCTATCATGAATCTACTTGTTATTTATTGATTAATATATTTCAAGATCATTTTCAATCGGATCGATTCAAAACTGCTCTTAAATGAAGAACATCCTTTCTAAATACCATGATCCATCTTCAATCAGTGTCATACTCTTGAAACTATAATGAAGAGTTGGAAAGTATTTTAAATAAAATACACCTTTATTTTGAGTATCGGCTTCTCATACAATGATCTATGATCAGTTCTGTGTTTAGAGCCTGAAGCCTCTGTTCTATCCTGAAATTTTTATTGTGTCAACTGCTTGCAATCAGTTGTGGAAGGTCTTGGGAAAATAGGACCTACTAGTGAATATCACTAAGCTCATTGAGTATAGAATTAGTGGAGTAGAATAGGTAATATTTTTGCACCAAACCACTATAAATATTTGTGTCCTAATATTTTTTTTATTTATTCTTGTTAAAAAATCTGATAAAGGTCAAAGGAAAGAATTTATTATCATCAATATTTCATGAAATTTTTTGAAAGACACAATTCACCCCCACCCCCACTCCTGTGTATATTTTTTATAACATAATCCAACTATTGATATTTAAAATTAAGGCTTAATGACATTCATAAAATATTGGTAACATGGAATCAAGGGGGTTAAATCATCCATGATTGGAAAAGAAATGTTAATGGATAAGAACATTCTACATATTGATTTGTTAAAACAAATTTAACTTATTTTATCAAAGTTCTATGATGAATTCAATTAATTATTGTTCAGGAAATGTGGGTTTTTTATGAGTATTTTTTGAAATAGATATGTATTTAAAATAGTATATTGATCACAGGTAAACTAATTTTAAATACGGGTGATGAAAAATCATGGTACATACGTACAAAAGGGGAAACCATAGTATAGAAATTGACGGATAACCCTCTTGGAAAAAAAACTATGAAATATGACTCTACGATAGAATTAATGAAATATGTATTTGGAAAAAACGGAATTAAATTATACATTATCTACCTGGAAAAAGGAAAATAGCCTTAAATATATAGACAAGAAAGTGGATATTTAAACATCTAACCAGTTAGATCTCATTCATTCAGATATTTATGAGTCCTTGGGGAATAAATATACAAATGAATATGTGTATTTTTTTATTTTATAAATTAATTCACTCAAATTAAGTGAACTATATTCATGAAGCCTATATAATATGCTCTAAAGATGTTTAAGAGATTTAAACGATGTGTTGAGAATTAGAGTGGTTTCTTCTTGGATAATATCTAGCCTAACAATAATGATTGTTATAATAGTGGAATATTTTGAGGTTATCTTAACAAAAAATTTACTCAAAATGAACATAGGTATATATACACATATAAAAAATTGTGTTTCTAGATATAATAACATGATTTTGGAAGACATGAATCATACTATATTGATATATCTTGAAACATATAATTATTTTCAATGAAAAATAATCGATACAAAAATTCATATTCAATGTAATTTTTCATTTCTAAAAATATAATGTTTTAATAGAAACACAAGATCACATAAATAGTTGTCAAATATAACTTCTTCAATTGAGAGTGAGAAATAGAAATTTACATTCCGTAATCTAATGGTTTCTTACTTGGATTTTTTGAAGGATATGATTATATGTTAAATAAGGCTATGTATGTGTTAAATCAAGACATAATGGAATGATATTTCATTTTTTATAATATCTTGAATGTGTAGAAATTTAAAAAATTAATGGTGGGAAAAAACCTCATCATCAAAGAAGATGAGAATTTGTCTTTTACTATTATCATCTATGTATATGATATAATTTCTTATATAAATTTAGAAAGTTCATGTAAATAATTTTATTTAGAAATTAAGAACCTTTTTATGATATTAATACAATGAAAGTTAAGGTATTTTTAAGATTAAAAAGTTTTATTGGGAGGAACACATATTTAATTCTCAAGAGATTTTTTACAATAACTTATAATGTTTTTTATTATATAGTCTTTTAAGTTTCTTTCTTCCAAAATATTGTTGGGAAAATAATATTTCAAAGGAAAAATAAGAAAGGATGTTAATTGATAATAAATCGATAAGTTAAATAGGATATTTAAGTACATGATAAATGAAAGACTAGAAATACTTAATGTTACTATATTATATATCATGAGTCAAACATAAAATCATGGTTATCATATTATTGATATAAATTCAATTCTATGATCTATAGAATATAATTATTTATTATTGACTAAAATTTTAGTGAATTATATAGATTGATATTTTTAGATATATTAATGGTTATTTCACGATAAACAAGATTATAGATTAATAATATATATTGTGGTTCTCTTTTTTGGGAGAAAAGTTTTTATATTGGTACATAATGAATTAAGTGTGATGACCATGAGTTCTTATAATGGAAAATATGTGATTATAACTCATGATATAATTAAATTTATTTTTATGGGTACTCAATTTCATGTTCTGAAGGTGGATTTGATATTTCCATTTTTTAGTGGGATTTCACAATCAATTTCCTATAAATTTAGTAACAAAATCCAATTAAACATTCTCAGTCGAATAATAATGAAATTATAAAACATGTTTTCAAGGAATTATTGAAGTAATGGATCATTATGATTGTGATTTTTTATACTAAGGATCGTATTTAAGATGTATTCAATAATCCATTACAAAATGAATCGTTTCATTGATTAAGGTTTTCTATGGAAGATTATCCCCATTCCTCTCCAGGCTAAGCTATGGTGAATTCATCCCCTGTCTAAATATTTTCTTGGAAAATTGATGTTATAGGGGAAGAAAGAAGACCTAAATCATATAATTTTTTCAAATTACATTTCTAAAAATGGGGATAAAAAATACACATAACTGAAAATATAATGATATATTCTTAAACGAATAGGGATAAGATCACTTATTTAGGGAGAAACATTTTTATAGATTTTTTATAATAGTTTAGTTGTGATGTTAGCAAGGTTGTCGTGTTCTAAAAAATTAAATAAATTTTAGTTGAAATGTGTAATAGAGAGTTTTTCATATAGGATTAAATTAATGAAGGTTTTACAAGTCCATAGAAAATATTATATAATTTTTTTTAAATAGCATAAAGATCTCTAAGGAAATAGGTAGAAGTCATATATAAGAAAATATTTTATTTTAGTTAGTTGATATTATTTATTACTTGTTGTTCTCTAAATTGAAATTATAATTATTTAATGATGATTCATTTCTATGTGTTTTCAATTTTATGAGAGATATATTTTCAGTGATTACAATAAAATTCCATAGTGTTGGATTTTTGAGACCATGGATGAAGAAAGTGTTTAAAATTTAAAGAATATATATAAATGGAATAAATTAGTTATTATTATAATGTCGTAATGATTTTTTAATAGATAAATAATGTTCCAAATCCAATGAAATATTGATTATTATGGGTGATGGGGATCGTTATGATGTTCGGAGGCATTTTAAAAGATGTAATAATGGTTATTTCTGGAATTTTATATCTAGATTCTGTGATTTAAGTTATCTAGGAGTTTTCAATGTAAAGTATCTAAAAATTATTATCTATAAGGAGCCTTTTTATGTTTTAATAAATTAAAAATGAATATTTAAGTTAAAATATATTCTATAACATCTGTTTTTGATCCATTTCGCATGTGGAAGATAGGTAAGTTAAATAATTTGAATATTTTCTCAATTTATTATATATATGTTTTTAGATCATTGAAGGTGAATATTTTTCATTTTTTAAGTATCGGTAATATGAAATATTTTTCATGATGGGAAAATTGAAAGGGGTTATTTATAAGTGTATATTTAAACAATAAGTATGTTTTTTGTGAGGAGAAATATATAAAATTCCTCAAATAGGGTGGATATGTGTGTTTTCATATCAAGAATAGTATTACATTTAAAAAGAGAAAACCCTTACACAAATTCATAATGTTTTTACATTTTTTACATGATGATTTATTTTAAAAGAATCGGTGAGAAATTTGGAAATTTCTTGAATTAATAAGACCTTATTCTAAAATGGAATTTTTTTTATAGATATATGATATTTTGAGTTTAAGTAGAATATAAAAAACAATTTAACATGGGTTTGATAGGTAATATTTTGATATATAATTATTTCTATATATAATATTTAATATAAGATAAGTAAGAAATTATCTGATAGAAAGTAAATTTTGCTTTTACAAAATAAGGGATTTTGGAATGTCACCTTATATTTTTGGATTAATGATATTAATGTTAAGATAATCCAAAAGTAAGATATCTATATCTCATAAAAACCCATATAGATGGATGAATATATCAAAATTTCAAGTTAATTGATAAAAAAAATGTTGATGGTATTATTATATAATTTAAAAACAACGTGGTTTTTTGTTCATCATTCTCAACTCACCCTAGTGTTCATGAACTAACAGTTTTGGTCATCCTTTCTCATTTAATCTTCTAATTGGTGTATATTATCATTATTGGTTCATCATTATATCATTTTTTGGAGTTCATCCATTTCATCAACAATATTTCTCTATTATCTTTTCCCAGAATCCTTCAATGTTCCAATGTACCTCAACTTAATTATTTTATTCAATAAATAGAATAAAACCCTATAGATTTCACTAAATCAACATCCCTCCATAATCTCTCTATGGTGGATCATTTTATCTGATATTGAGTATTTGTTGATTCTTCGACCTACTTTTCACTATTTCTTAGGACTGATGGAGTATAATAATAACAAGGTTTCTAGACTCTCATCACATTTTGATATATTTTGTGATTGATAAATCTCAAGCCTACTCATGGTAAAAAATTTATTATAACATCGATGCTATCAAATTAATCCTTTTTACAGAGTCTCTATGAATCATTATTTTTGGACTCTGAGCATCTATGTTTTGTTTTTGAACATGCAATACACATTCTAGAATGAGTCAATTTTTAAATTATTATGAAACCAATTGGGATGTTTTTTTAGTTTTGTATATAGGAATAATGACTTACTTCACCAAATCATTCAACATACCATCATTTAAATTTATGCTTCTAAACCTCTGGTTAATTCCAATTAGATTGAATTAAAATATAAATATGTGTGCTTTAAATGGATGAACATTGAATCAGAGTATGAGTTTTCTATTCCTATTTTGTTCTGGATCATCGTTAGTATGATTTTGATTGTGTTTATGTAAGGACATTTTCATCTCTCAAATTCTTTCTCATAAAGCAAATGATGGTATTTTGTTTCATCTTATAACATGTTTTTTTGATGTTTTTAGTAATATTTATTTGAGAAATATTTTTTGGGTTTTATTTGTGGTTTCTCCTAAAGAATAATGTAATTTTTAATAGAATGTAAATATAGGATATTTCTGAGGTTTATCCCCTAAACTATTGTTACATGTATGTTGGAATCCACTAAATATTTTTTGATACCTAGTTTTTCACCACCAATGTCCCATGTTGAAAAAAAAATAATTTTATTATTGCAGTTAAGTCTCAAATAGGTCATGAAAAAAAGATTAGCATTTAAGCTCCAATATGTTGGTGGAGGTGAATAGGGAATGAAATATAGATAATATAATATTCTCCAAAATACATGGTAATATATAGAATACAAGACCAATATATTCATTGGATTAGTGAACAACTCAGTTATTTTTTTGGCCTTAGGATAATATTACTTCTACCTATTATATATAATTTGATGTTAGGCTATAGAATTTCTTTGATAATTTTGGTGAGGATTATTTTGGTAACAATGAATCTAAGGAATATAAATTTTTAATACCAAAGTAGAAGAAAAGGTATTCAAGCACCAAGACCCATGAAGATGGTATTATTGAAGAGAGTCTTAGTCCTAAGGGCTCAAATGATGTTCGTGTCCTGATTTCATCTAACTAAAATTATTATTATAAATATGAGTGGTGAATTAAATTTTTAGAAATGGTACATGAGGAATCCACGCAAAAAGTGTTCGAATCCCTAGCTTC
This sequence comes from Viscum album, assembly GCA_963277665.1. Taxonomy (NCBI): domain Eukaryota; kingdom Viridiplantae; phylum Streptophyta; class Magnoliopsida; order Santalales; family Viscaceae; genus Viscum; species Viscum album. The sequence goes on along the minus strand of OY728135.1, from coordinate 1,736,271,871 downwards.
CTCAAACTATAAGGAGGGGAATGGGTGGAAATATTTTCTTTCTCCACAATGTGGAATGGGAAGAGTTGTGGTTTTGACACAAGAGAGTATTCTATAAACAAGGGAATAAGAATATAACATGAAAGGATTGTCCCAATTTTCCAAAACCAAGGACTACTATATTTGCATTTAATGTCAGTGTCTCCAAATTTCATGATAATATTCCCATTAATGATGAAATGTATGATAATATTCCCATTAATGATGAAATGTAGGATAATATTCCGATGGATTACTATGTAAGAGATAATGGTAAGGAGAAACAAGGGATTGATCATGAATTTATAGACTATTATTACCCTGAACCAGGTGAGCCCAATACAAATGATATCTTAGTACTCTCAATGAATGAGGGTATAATGGATATAGGAAACACATAGGTTTACATAAATTAGTCTTTTTATGGATATTATTCATGAAGTATGTTGGTGGTATATACCAACCCATACCTTTCTGTAGTACCACCTGTGCAATCAATGTGGTTAGTGAATAAGAATATTCCAAAAGTATCTAAGGATTGTTTGGACTCAATATATTCACAAAATCCTCAAGGAAACCCTAATAAAGAACAAATGGAATTGATCAATGTATAATATTTCATTTTTAATAGTGAATTTAATGAAGGAAAAAATATATAATAGTATATCAAGACTCATAAAAAGTTATAATCCTTATATAAAGGTATTATTCATGAGTAATTTGAGTTGATTTATATATGTATTTAACGGATTATTTTAATGGTGAAATGTTATAACCCATTAAATATCTTTTGGGAATTTATTTGAAGCATACATTGGGATATAATGTTTTTTCTGTTAGTTTTAGTGTTTGTGCAATATCCTATTCAATCCTTAAAATAAGATCATTGAAATTAAATAGTTATATGATATAGATATAATATCATGAAGAGAAATCATGATTCATGAATTTAATGAAGAAGCGCTTTGAAACCAAATAGATTCCAAACCATGAAGGAAGATTTTGATGAATTAATAGTCATATAATAAGGGTTTATCGTGATATAAAATGTACAATCACTCTATGAGAGCCCAGATAGTTCCAACTACTGAATAATTAGTGGTAAAGGATATAGGGATAATGAAAAATTATTTTTTTAGTGAAATTTAATATTTTTTAATTTTAAGTTCAAGAGAGAGATAGTTCTTCTATTTTGGTGACGCATATTGAGGCAGTGTGACTTTATTGGAATCAGTCCAGATTGGAGGTTTATGGTTTTTTCCCATTGATGGATCACTATTGAGTTTTTTCATTGATGAATTCAATCAGTTATGCTTCTTCCATGGTATCATGGTGTATTTGAGGGATATGGAAAACATTGAGTCTGAAAGTTTAATGGGATAGTTGTTTTGTGGTGTTTTGTTTGCTTTGATTGTTCGAAGGTGTGGGTTTTTCACTATTTGAAGTACATTTTTTTGTAGATTGGTCTCTATTTTTTTTGGTTGGATTGCTATTGTCTTCAAGTGATGATGCTCTCATGAGAATGTCTTAGCAATGATGGATTCAGAATGGATTTCGCCAAGATGTTAGTAGGTGGCTCGAGACTATGATATGTAGTGCCAAGTTAATGGTGTGGCCTTTTGAATTTTTAATTCTCTCGGCATAAAGTGGCATAATATTTTGTGTTTTTTTATTTCTAGTGATTGTATGGGTTATCTCGTAGAATTTTCTGTTTAGTTGTTGTTGGGATCGATTCATGTACATGAGTGGATTTCAATTTTTTAACCCTTAGGATGAATTTTGAACTATATTGTGAAAAGTAGGGTTTACCGTTTTGAATATTTGAATTCAATGTTACTACAAAACCATAAAGAGTTTTTTTTAAAATGGTAAAAAAATTATTTCTACTAGGAGTGTTACGTATCAATAGACATAAATCCCATCCTATTATCATAATCAAAGTAATAGTACTATACTTTCTAAAAATATATGTAGACTAGCTATGGTAAGGAGGAGAAGAAACATCCCAAATACAACTCAATGGATGTATTATTTTTTCATAGAATCGCTAGTTGTTAGAAAAAGATTTTCTATAAATATTTTTAGTGGGAGCACTATAAAAAAGTTCTGATAAATTTTTATGTTTCATGAGTTCATGTATATTCCCAATAATTTTAATACAAAATGTTAAAACTTGTGGATAGTCTGATCATGGTTGATTCTAGAAAATTCTATGAAGTAGCAACCTTTTGTTAGTATTTATCCATATAAAAAAAATTAACCACTGTTTCATTATTTGTTCCATGGGACAATGATATTTTTATTCACAATAACAAGTGTTTACGGTTGTTTTTAAATGAACATTAAAATAAATTTAATTCCTGGATTCACACCCACACCTCCATCCTAGTGAATTCTGATCAATCATGTGATTTATTTTTGAAAAGGGTGAGGGTCAGGCCCCTTTATTGAAATATAAAAAACAGAGAACCTCATTTAGAATCGGTAAAGGAGAAACCTATTAAAACCAAATAAATATACCTAAAAAATAATAATCAATGTTAAAAATGATCTCTTATGTACAAATGAACTAAATATCAATGAATCACTAGAAATGTATCATTGGATCCATCTCCAGATATTGAAATAGAGAAATCAGTCCAAATTTATTTTTCACCCCCTCTACCATTAATATTCACTGTGATGGAAGCCAAATGTGGTAGAGCACTTATCCAACCATCACTAAAATGGGGATGAGATCCAGATGAAAGGTTCCATAAAACCCTTCCCTCTTTTGAGCATCACATCCATCAAATAATGAAATGAATCAGAGTAATGTAAACCTAATGCAATGAAAAATTAAACTGACAATACAAAGAAAATTTAAAAAATTGAGTTCCAATCCATCCAAAAAAAGTGATGATGAATGGATGAATTTAGGGAGTCACCACACCCATACCACTTTTTAGGTTTCCTACCCAGTAACACATGAAAAACGCTACACAACATCTTAATAAAATAAGGAAATATAATAATAAAATGAAATATAAACCTCAAGAAAAAATACCCAAAAAGACTAATGTGGAATATGATGAAATCCAAGTGAATCACTCTTGAAATAACCAAATAGAAGATCACACAACCTGGTCACCCACTGTAAAACAACTATTTCACTATACAAATAACCCACTAAAGAAATCCAAACAACATTATGAAACCTTGAAACCACTACTTAATAGATGTACACCAGTGTTCCAATACCAAAATGCATCTTCCACATGAACAACTATCGTCATCAACCATGGTTGTTGTGTCAAACCATTTAAAACCTTTAGACGATGACCAAAAGTTGAACCAAACCCCCTAAACAAGACCATCATCTCTTGATGATATCCAAGCATCACATGGCCAGCAGACCGATGCTGAGGAAGTCATCAGAAACCACCTGAAAAGTAGCAACCACAAAAAAATAAACCCAATACAATTTAAAAATTTCCATATAATCACAAAAACATTGATAAAAAATGGTGTTTCCAAGATCTATACCAAATCTTGGTATGATTGAATCCAGGATAGATGATTGGAAACATCCAATGAATGACAGATCTATCCAACAATTCAGCATGGAGAAAGATACGAGATAATTCTTCCACGGAGATTGTAATATTAATCTGCACCCGATATAATGGATAGGAGAAAGAATATTGGATAAATACTCCAAATGCACATACAATGCTTAGGGTAAAATCTCAAAACAATAAAGAGGGATTTTAAACCCTATTGAATGGAGCGGACACACCAGGTGAGTGAGGATACATTTTCCACCATTCATTTTTGAATGCGGTGATTTATTTCCAATATTTGACCTTAAATAATTTAATATTCATACTCAATAAAACTTATACCAGATGTGGATCTTATATAAAATACCCCCAATATAGTGGAAACTCTAGAACATGTGGAGTTAATGTAGAAACTACATTTCTATTAAAAACAAGTGAACTGATCAGATTAATGATGTGCCAATGGTAAATGGATACCATGATGATTTTCCTGATGAGTTACCCAGTGTCAAACCTGATCGAGAAGTCGAATTCACAATTGACATAGTTCTTGATTCTAAGACAATTTGAAAACCCACATATCATATGGCTCAAATGTAACTTCTTTAATTGAAAAATTAGTTGTAATATTTTCTTGATAAAGGCTTCATTAATCCTAGCACTTCCCCATGGGATGCTCCTATTTTGTTTTTTAAATATAAATATGGTTCCCTGAGACTTTTCATTGATTATAGATCTTTGAATAACATCAATGTTAAAAACAATTAACCTTTTCCTCGCATCGATGACTTTTTTTATTAGCACTTGGGAGCTTAGTACTTTTCCAAGATTAACATGAGATATAGATACCATTAGCTAAAGGTTAAGGAGGATGAAATCCCAAAAACAGCTTTGCATACATGATATGGGAATTATTAATTTGTGTTTAAGTAATTTGGGTTATATAATTCACCTACTTTATTCTTGAATATTATGAATAGAATATTTCATGATTTCTTGGATAATTTTTTAGTTGTGTTTATTGATGACATTCTGGTATTCCTTAAGAATAAAGAGGAGTATAAAAAAATCTAAGGGTTGTTTTGAAAACATTAAAGGAAAATATATTGTATGGATTATGAAACAAGTGTGATTATTGGTTGCAACATATTTTTCTCTTGGGCACATTGTAAATAAAGATGGATTAACATTTGATCCTTCCAAAACAAAAGTAGTTGACGAATGTCCAAGACCCAAAAATGTAATGGATATTCATATTTTTATTGGATTCGTAGGTTATTACCAATGGTTTGCTAAAAAACTTTCATGGTTATCTAGCCCGCTAATGATGTTAATGTGAAAAGGGGTTAAATCTATTTGGACATACAAATGTGATGTTTGTTTTCAAGAACTAAATAAGAGATAGGTGAATGCTCTAGTTTTGTCCTTGCGTTCCCAAAATGGTGAGTCTTTCATCTACAGTGATGCTTCATTAAAGGTACTTGGTTATGTTCTAATGCTGAATGATCTTGTAATTGCTTATTCTTCAAGAAAATTAAAACCTCATTAGTTAAATTTTCCCACATATGATTTGGAATTAGAATCTGTGGTTTTTTCTTTAAAAATTTGGAGGAATCATTAATAAAGAGAAAAATATCAAATATATACTGTCCATAAAAGTCTAAAGTATATATTCACCCAAAAAAATTAAACATGGGGAAGAGAAGATGGATTTAACTGATAAAGGATTATAATTGCATGATCAATTACCATCCGGGAAAATCAAACAAAGTGGTTGATGCCTTGACTCGAAAACATCATGAATCATTGACCGTGTTACATTTGAAACATGATATCTTGATTAATTATTTTATGAATTTTTTCTTAGAAGTTGGTGGTGAAAGAAATACCACTGTTTTTGTTTTATGTTTCAGTGCAGTCATCATTATCAGGAAGAATTAAGTATGTGTATATGGAAGATCATGAGCTATAAGATAAGGTAGAATTGGTTAAAATGGTTATGTTTCTAGAATTTAACCTTGAAAAATATTGTGTGTTAAGATTCAAATAAAGGATGTGTGTGCCTTGTGATTCCCAGTTGAAGAAATATTTATTGTATGAAGCTCATAGTTCTCCATTATTAGTTCATCCTATCAGTGCTAAGATTTACAGAGACCTTCGAGAGTATTATTGTAGAGATGGAATGAAAAGAGATATTACTGATTTTACAATGAAATGTTTTACATGTCAACAATTTAAAGTAGAGAAAAAGTTACTGAAGGTGATGCTTTAGCCATTATCAGTGCCACTATAGTTACATGGAGTTCCTCTTTCTATTATATTTGACTAGGATCCCAGGTTCACTTCTAATTTTTGGAAGGACCTTCAGAAGTCATTGGGAATAGAATTAAATTTCAGGACAACTTTTCATCCATAATTAGATGGTCAGTCAAAACAAGTGATTCAGACTTTGGAGGATATGCTTCGAGCTTGTTCAATGGATTTCCAGAGAATTTGGGATCAAAATCTTTCTTTAGTTGAGTTTTTTTAATAATATTTTTCATACCAGTATGAAAATGGAACCCTTTGAGGCATTGTATGGGAAGCGGTGTCAAACTCCATCATTTTGGGATGAAGTAAGTGAAATAGATTTGATGGGGCTAGAATTAATAGAGGAAGTGGTTGAGAAAGTAAAAATGATCCAGAAGAACATGAGGACCACTTATAGAATTTTGAAAAGTTATGCAGTTAACATAAGATAATATTTCTCTTTCGAGGTTAGTGACCTGGTTTTTCTTAAAAATCTCCTTGGAAAAGTGTGTTGTGTTTTGGTAAGAAATGAAAGTTAAGTCTGCGGTTCATCGGTCCTTTTGAAAAAATGGATAATGATGGACTAGTCGCCTACGGAGTAGCATTGCCTCCAAGTTTATCTCAGTTACATACTTTTTTTATTGATTCGATGTTGAGAAAGAATGTGCCATGTTCCACTCCTATTTTGAGCCCAGAAGAATTTCAGCTTGAGGATAACCTTTCTTATAAAGAGAAACCAGTTCAGATTCTTAATTGAAGGGAACAAGTATTGCGGAATAAGGTAGTACACCAGGTAATGGTTTTGTAGAAAAACCATATGGTTGAGGAAGAAACAATGGAATCTGAAAATTCTATGAAGGAAAGGTATACTCACTTGTTTAATAAGTAAATAAAATTGTGAGGATGTAATTTCTAGAAGGGTGGAATAATGTGACACCCCAAGGATTTCAAATAATAAATTGAAATTCATGAAAAAAATTTTAAGTATATATTTATAACTAGACTTTAAATATAATTTTTCCAATTCTATGTTCTGAATTTGGATGAAACAGTCATCTACAATTGTGTTCAGTATGTTATTTAGAGTGTGATTAAACCAAATTGTTTTTTGGTGAATAATAACATACCCTTATGAGTAGTGACATGAATAGTAATATGACCCTAATGAATAGTACATGTTATTAGTATTTTATTTTCTTAAGGCTTTAGGATAATGACATTTTGGTTAATTTTTTAAAGTGATATTAAAATAGTTATAGTTTTTAAAGTGTTAATTTTTAAATAAAGTGTGATTTTATATAAAAATAAAATTAATAATATTTTTAAAATTATTTTCAAAAAATGATGTTCATTTTTTAATTCTATATGTTGAAAAATTGTAAGGTTGAATTTTCTGGATTTTTTGGAAATTCTAGAATTTTTTATGAATATAGAAATGCCGTAAAATACCAAATATTCAAATTATCAGTTAAATACACTATGTATGACATCATAAGTGATGTAAAACCACTTTTTTTAAACTCACATTCCATTATTACTATTTTGGGTCACATTAATTAAGAATTTTCATAGTCTTGAGAAAAAATATTATAATAATGATTAAAATAAAGAAAAATACATCATCTCCTCCAGTATAAATACCATCCTCATTCCTCTCTTCCTCGCACAACTCTCAGCCCTTGAGCCTTACCTAAGTTCAACCCAATACTCCTCCAAATTCTCTTTCCCACGTCCTAGAGCTTCTATTCTCACCAAAAGGCCATAACCAAAGGCCTTAGGAAGGATCTCAAGTAGAAGAGATCAAGAGATAAATATCCTCTTTTGTTTTATTTCTTTTATTTTCATTTTCGTTTATATTCTTCTTTTTTCCACACCTACCCTTACCTAAGAGGCATGAATGATCTTGTATCTTACATATTATTGATTTAAACATGTTTATGTAATAATAACTATTATATTTCTTCTCCTCTCCCACTTATTCAAGAAATTAAAACACCATCCGTGATGTGTCGAATTACCGACAACCTGGACAATGTGATTTCAATTTATTTTACTTTATTCATGAAAAATTATGAAACCATTATTATGGTTGAACCAGATTATAAATTATGCATTAAATCTTATATAATATTTTTGAGTCATTTTATACACATGTTTTTAATTTATATAACAAATGAGTTCATTACGATCAAAGAATCTTCAAAATGACCTAAACAAATATCAATAATGTTTTTGCTTATGAATCATCCACCTATCAGAATTAAAAATAATAAATGTTATAATTTATGGTTCTTGAAATATGTAAATACCAATCCATTACAATTCTGGATTTTCACTTGAAATTGAAAAGAAAATCCATCAAGAACCAATGATGGAAAACATGTAATGAACGCACCAACAACAATGGAAGGAACAAAACACTATCAATTAAATTGAGAAATAGTGTAATTAAATTATCAAAAAAGGTATTATAAACATTAATATGATTCTTTAAGAAATTAATAACACTCTTTTAACCATTATACAAGTGGATTAAATGATTTTGAAGTAACACCAACCCAAGGTGAGGGAATTTTTAACCCGATATTCATTCTTTGGGTTAACATTCTTATTCATTATTTATGTGGTATTAAAATTGTTTGTGTGATTGGTTTTATTTATATTAAATTTAATTATGTTCATTTACTTTTAATATACATGTTCCATCCACTCTAATATGTATCACTTTAAATATAAGATATTTGTAAGGGGTTTTTTTTAATCCTCCTTTAAAATTCTGTTTTACAAAATTCAACAGAAATGTTTTTATGCAATTATTCTTGTTGTATTATTATGTTCTTAGTATTTAGAATTGTTTATGATAAAGGGTGGGACCTATATCTCCCTCCAATTCATTGGGTATGTGTATGTTGAAGGTTTTTCGTATGGTTACTCCAAGTGTAACTACGATGGTTACACAAATTGTAAGGTAGTTGTGAGGGTTAAAAATTATAAGGTATCCGAGAGGGTTACAAGATGATGTAATTAATTATCCAAGATACCATTATGGTTCTATTTTTGTTCTTATGTTTTGCGGGAATATTATAGACATATCATGATTCTCAAAGTAAGTATGTATTGGTGATATGTTTTCCTTTTGAAAATTATTTCATATGTTACATGTATTCATGGAAAAATGTGATGATTCATTATTTTTATATCCCTTATGAGCTTTTTGTTCTCATCCCATGTTTTTAAATGATTTTCATATGTTATAAGTGTAACGTCCTAGTTCCGGAAGCCACCCAGAGGCGCCCCATTCCCGGTTGGTCACATGGCCTTAAGCACATTTCCCCTAACGTAAGAGGATGCCGACTAAAAGCAAGGGACTTGGGTGTGATAGTGGGGAAACTATGCCCTCATTGGTAGAGTAACATAGTAGAAGAGAAACAGATAATAATAGTGGAAGTAGTAATAGTATAAAACAAAAATAAATCGCGAATGTCTGAAGAAATTAACAGTTGGATCATATATATAAAAATGTTGCATGATACATATATCTAGGAAAGCATCCAAACACATCACAATGTTGGAATATAGTACTAAACCAAAGTAAAAAAAGAAAAGAAGTAAACTCCTCAGCATTGCATGCATTAGCTTTGTCCCACGCTCTCTATCTCCTCATCAATCAAGTACCTAAAGTAGTAGGGTGCTTTCCCATATCTATACCTGCATCAATATGATCTGTTTGGGCCCAAAAGCATGGCTGAAAAAGGGTGTGAGACTAATTATTAGTAGTTAACCACCACAAGATTTGTGCCTAACAGTCATTGAATATATGGATGGTAGTAAATAATAGGAAGCAATAACAAGGAATTACTCAGTCGTAACCAATCCACAGTTTCAATGAATTTTTTTTATAAATTAGCAACATCTAACCAAATAAGGTAAAAACAAATAGGTAACCCTCAGGGAAGAACAAACAGCTCATCCCATATGTTTCTACAAACAAACACAAGAAACCAACTAAACATGAAATGTAACCCTCTAGGAATTACTCACAGCCTATCCCCTATGGTCCTACCTAGCAATACAAGCATGCAGCTAAACACAAAAGGTGAACCTATGTGAAGTACACATAGCCTATCCCCTCTTGTCCTACCTAGCAACACAAGAAACCCTCTGGGTAGTACAATCACTCTAACCCCTCTAGTTCAGCTTTAGAATGGACTCTCTATTGAAGCACTCACTGTCAATTCCTCCTATAGTCTCGTATCAGTAACTAAATGCACTCTAGGGAATCACTAACATCACATTCTACGTATGGCCCACATCGATGAACTATAGACACTATGAGGTAAGCAGTTACATCAATTCCCCCTTATGGTCTCGCATCGTAAGAAAAAACAGACAGTCTGGAGAAGCCCTTCTGTCCATTCTCCATATGGTATACTACACCAGGTTCTCACGGCCCTGTGTAAGTCAAGAAAGCATAGGATCCTTTATCAACCAAAGTAAACCTCAAGAACTACTTGTCTAAAAAATCTACAACATAACTACATGTCAGAACAATAGTCACACCATCCTAAAATACTAGGGATGGAAAGTAAAAAATATCTTAATTAACAAACTAGACCAACTGGTCTAAACAAGCAACATGAATGGAAAATACTTCCAAATCATATCAAATCATCATATTTACATTCAATTAACCTCTATTCAAGCATAACAGCATAGAAGGAAATTATCAAGGCTAAAATGTTAAACACGCAATATCCTGTTCAAGTGTATTGGACCAATTTTCACATATAACTCAAATACTTTAAATAGAATAGCACAAACCACTTACCACGATGTTGGGAGATCTCTATAAGTGAACCTCATTCCTTGAATAGCCCAATAGAACCGTATATCTACAATAATGTCTAACACATTAAACTGGGGATATCTTGAGGAAGAGGAGGAATCACGAAACGAAGATCTAGAAGAAGGAAGAGCCTATCGAGGAAATTCCAACGCAATCGACGGTAGTCGAATCGGAGGTCGGATGCACTGTCAGGGGCTCAGAGGAAGATCGGTGTCGTTCTCATACTCTCAGATGAACCAAACCTAAAAGAAGGTGGTTTTGTCCGTTAAACGCAAACCCAGTGCATTTAATGAAAAAATAGAAAGTACATGGAGTGAAATTTATTAGTACATTACATGTACTTCCCTTCACCAACCCCTACATCAAGCGGTCTCCAAGTCACCACACACGATTGTGTGCATGGCCGTTACATGGCCAACACCCGTCTACCCGAGGTAACTGAGTACACAGTGTGTACTCATAAAGTATAGGGTGTGTACTCATAAAGTTCACATCGTGTAACCATAAATTACACATCGTGTACTTAAAAAAATTTCTAGAAATTCCTTCTTTTATCAAAAAATGACCACAAAAGGAAAACGTACCTGAAAAAAAGATCCAAGTTTTTTACAAACTTCCCCCATAAAATAAAGTTGTTCTGGAATTTTTCTAGCAAGGTGGAATATAAGAAGAGACCCCAAACAGCTCCTGCCTCTGTGATCTTACATCCAACTCCCTCTCCCATGTCTCGTCCTGTACTCTTCCATGCTACCATAACACTCATAACAGAGGAACAACCCGGCCGTAGGGAACATTCGTACTATGATCAACAATCCAGACAGGATGCTCCTCAAATGATGCATCCACTTCCAACTCAACCACCTCGGGTTGGAAGACCTGAAATGGGTTTGAGAATTAATGATGAAGCTGATAATCATGGAAGACATCATGCATAGCCTGATACCGATGAGTTAAGTACAGTCGATAGACAACTGGACCAACTCTCTCCAACACCTCAAACGACCTAATGTACCTCAGCAAAAGCATACCCTGTCTCCTAATCATTTTGTGTCCCAAACTCGGTGTGACACGTAGGAAAACCTGATCTCCGACCTTGAACTCCAGAGGTTGTCTCCACTAAAAATAAAAAGACTTCTGTCAAGACTATGCAGTATCGATCCTCTTCCGAATCAACTCTATCTTCTCTATGGTCTCCTGAACAAGACGAGGTCCCACCATCGCTTCCTATCCTGCCTCCAGCAAACATAAAGGTTATTTCGATGGCCTACCATACAAAGCCTCATAAGGTGCCATCTGTGTTGGGCGGAGAAAGAAAGGAAGTGATGGCAAGAGGGGGGGTGAATTGCCTTTTAAAAATTAATTAACAAAATAAAATCAAAGTGAAAGTGAAGCGGAAATAAAGAAGGAAAAACACAAAACTTGATAATGGAGTTCGGCCTAAAACCCGGCCTACGTCTCCGCTCCCAACTCAACTGTTGAGAGATTTACTACCGCTTGCTTTTTAATGGTTGTAGCAAGAAACCCACTAGCCTTTTTACAGGTTAAGGCTAGATCACCTATTACAGCTTGCTTTTTAATGGTTTGAGCAAGAAACCCACTAGCCTTTTTACGGGTGAAGGCTAGCTCACCTTTGTCTCAAACCTTTTAAAAGGTAAGGCTTGACTAACCTCTTCACCCCTTGAAGGTGGTGTGAGAACCCAAAGAAAGGGAGATGAGAAAGAGTTGGGGTTTGTAGACACAAACCCAAATTGATGCTCAAAATAAATAAAACAAGAAAAACCGTAATTGGGGAGAAGCCTTGGGCGCCAAATGGTTGATGAAGTTGAAGAAGTGCTCTCCCAAGCTTCTATGGTGGTGCTCCTTGGATGTGGAAGTTGGTTGGAGCAATTGGGGTTCCCTTGGAACAATCCGCCGGAGGTTATCCAAATGATTGAAAATGTTCCGATGTTGTTCCTTAGGCTTCCGGGGGTTCCTAGTCCTTTATTTATAGAGGGGGAACCCTCATATGGCCTTTGGAGGTCTTCGGAGCCGTTGGAAAGGGCTTCGGAGCCGTTGGGAGGCAAGTGGACAGGCTGGTCAAAAGCCCAACGGCTAGTTTGACTGGCTCCACCGGCTGACCGGTGTAGAGCCACCGGTTGTCCGGTGCTTGCAAAAAGGAGATGGCTTCGGGCTCAGGCTCCACCGGCTGGCCGGTGGTGAAGCCACCGGTTGGCCGGTGGTGAGGCAGTAGCTTCCACTGTTTGGGCTGGGTGCCACCGGCTGGCCGGGGCTGAGGCCACCGGTTGGCCGGTGATGAGGCAGTGGCTCAGCCTTCTGTCAGGATGCCACCGGCTGGCCGCTGGTGTGACACCGGTTGGCCGGTGGTCTGGACAGAGGAATGCCTCCTGTCCAGTCCTCCATCGGCTGGTCGGTGGTCTTCCATCGGTTGGCCGGTGGACTGAAAATCAGTCCACTTTGGCTTCTTGCTTTCTTGGCCCAATTCCTTGGCCACCTGAAATCATTCCTATTATCCAAAAACACTTAAAAGAGGATTAGATAAATAAGTGGGTAATTGTGATCATGAAAATCAAACCACGAGGGATACGAGAGGTACAACAATCTCCCCCTATTTTGATGATCACAATAACCAAAACAATCAAAGTAAAAGCTGAAATGAAAGGCATGCTTTAAAAGATTTTTCCCCCAATCAATCAAGAATTTCTCCCCCTTTGTGATTATAAAAATAGCATGGGGCATAAAACTTGATTGAGGGAACAAGAGATTTTAAACCAGTTGAAATTTTTGAAATTTGAATTGAAAGTTTTGAATCGAAAATGCTGAAATGAAAGTTTTGAATGAAAAAATGAATAACAGTTTGAATTGAAAGTTTTGAAATGAAAAATTTGATACCAAGTGTTGAAATTGAATGTTTGAATAGAAAGTTTTGAATAAGACAAAAAAGCTTAAACAAACCTAACTCCCCCTAAATAAAACAACAAATCACCGGGGAGAGGTGTTTGAAACCGAGACAAATTTCGGTCCGGTGAGACTCGCTAAGAGTGATTTTTCAATCCATACTTGTCTTGTGGCGGGTCTTCTACTATAAAATTCATCATTGAAGAGAATAGTTTTGGGCCTACCATACCGGGCATTTTTGCAATTGCACTCATAAATTAAGTGCCCGGGTTTTTTACAATAATTGCAAAATTTAAATTGAGAGCTCCCCCTTACAAAAATAGTTGGAGCATGGGAGGAGGAAGCTTGCTTGGAATAGCCAAGCCCTTGGGTGGTCCTAGATAAGCGTTGGGAACCTAGAAAATTGTTCAAATTTTGTTCCCCTTGGGTGAACTTGGCTAGAGTCTCCTTTAGATCTTTGATTGTTGATTCCATGGAATCAACATCGGGAGGGTTTTGGACTTTGAGGGTCAACTCTTCCTTCTCTTTGAGAAGTTGTTCTTTTTCGGAAGAGAGTTTTTTGAAGTTATTTTTTAAAGCAACAAATTTGGAAGAAAGTTCGTGAAAACCTTCCTCCAATTGATCTCTTGCATGTTGGAGATCCTCATAAGACATGTGATTGAAAGAATTTGAATTTTAAGAACAAGAGGATGAGGAGTCGGAAGATGTTACCTCATGAAATGCCATTAGGCATTTGTTACCTTTGTCACTTGAGGAGGAGGAGGAGTCGGATGTGGAGCTATCACTCCATGTGGCCTTGAAAGCCTTCTTCTTTTCCTTTTGTTTGGCCTTTTTCTTCTTGAGTGGACAATCGGGCTTGTAGTGGCCTTTCTTGCCACACCCGTAACATGTTACCTCGGGCTCGGATTTTTCGTTGGGTTGAGCCTTGCGGGATTTCTTCTTCTTGTGCTTCTTCATGAACTTTTGCATCTTGCGGGCAAGGTTCTCCATTTCAGAATCGCCGCTTGATGAGGAAGATGATGAGGAGGATGAGCTTTCTTCTTGTTGAACTTTGAAGGCGATGTTCTTTGGAACTTTGATTGGTTTGCCTTCCTTTTCAGCTTGCCTCCTCATGGTGATCTCATAGGTCATGAGGGATCCGATGAGCTCTTCGACCGGCATATTCTTTATATCCTTTGCTTCTTGGATTGACGTCACCTTTGGAGACCATGAGCTTGGTAAGATCCAAAGGATCTTCTTGACCATTGTTTCTGCAGAAATATTATCTCCAAGAGATTTTCTACCATTGAAAACGTCAGTAAAGCGAGTAAACATATCAGAAATATTTTCATGTGGGTGCATAGAAAATGACTCAAAATCTTGACGAAACATGTCCAATCGAGTATCCTTGACTTTGTTGGTCCCCTCATGGGTAACCTCCAAAAGTTTCCAGATTTCATGTGATGAGGTGCATGTGGAGACTCGATTGAACTCATTACGATCAAGGCCGCAATGTAGAGCGTTCATGGCTTTTCCATCAAGCTCAAAATTTTTAATATCGGCTTGAGTCCATTTGGATTCATCGGGAGAGGAAAGAGTGTAACCTTGCATGACAATTTTATAAATGGGATAGCCAATGCTTCTAAGAAAAGCGGTCATGCGGGTTTTCCAATAAGTATAGTCGATTCCATCAAAAAATGGAGCACGACCCAATGAATATCCTTCGGGAGCGAAAGAGGTTGAATCCATCACAATGGATCTTGAATTTGAAACCGGTTAAGGTATTACTCAAATTTTCCCTCTGATACCAATTGTTGGGCGGAGAAAGAAAGGAAGTGATGGCAAGAGGGGGGGGTGAATTGCCTTTTAAAAATTAATTAACAAATTAAAATCAAAGTGAAAGTGCAGCGGAAATAAAGAAGGCAAAAAACAAAACTTGATAACGGAGTTCGGCCTAAAACCCGGCCTACGTCTCCGCTCCCAACTCAACCGTTGAGAGATTTACTACCGCTTGCTTTTTAATGGTTGTAGCAAGAAACCCACTAGCCTTTTTACAGGTGAAGGCTAGCTCACCTATTACAGCTTGCTTTTTAATGGTTTGAGCAAGAAACCCACTAGCCTTTTTACGGGTGAAGACTAGCTCACCTTTGTCTCAAACCTTTTAAAAGTTAAGGCTTGACTAACCTCTTCACACCTTGAAGGTGGTGTGAGAACCCAAAGAAAGGGAGATGAGAAAGAGTTGGGGTTTGTAGACACAAACCCAAATTGATGCTCAAAATAAATAAAACAAGAAAAACCGTAATTGGGGAGAAGCCTTGGGCGCCAAATGGTTGATGAAGTTGAAGAAGTGCTCTCCCAAGCTTCTATGGTGGTGCTCCTTGGATGTGGAAGTTGGTTGGAGCAATTGGGGTTCCCTTGGAACAATCCGCCGGAGGTTAGCCAAATGATTGAAAATGTTCCGATGTTGTTCCTTAGGCTTCCGGGGGTTCCTAGTCCTTTATTTATAGAGGGGGAACCCTCATATGGCCTTTGGAGGTCTTCGGAGCCATTGGAAAGGGCTTCAGAGCCGTTGGGAGGCAAGTGGACAGGCTGGTCAAAAGCCCAACGACTAGTTTGACTGGCTCCACCGGCTGACCGGTGCAGAGCCACCGGTTGGCCGGTGCTTGCAAAAAGGAGATGGCTTCGGGCTCAGGCTCCATCGGCTGGCCGGTGGTGAAGCCACCGGTTGGCCGGTGGTGAGGCAGTAGCTTCCACTGTCTGGGCTGGGTGCCACCGGCTGGCCGGTGCTGAGGCCACCGGTTGGCCGGTGATGAGGCAGTGGCTCAGCCTTCTGTCAGGATGCCACCAGCTGGTCGCTGGTGTGACACCGGTTGGCCGGTGGTCTGGACAGAGGAATGCCTCCTGTCCAGTCCTCCATCGGCTGGCTGGTGGTCTTCCATCGGTTGGCCGGTGGACTGAAAATCAGTCCACTTTGGCTTCTTGCTTTCTTGGCCCAATTCCTTGGCCACCTGAAATCATGCCTATTATCCAAAAACACTTAAAAGAGGATTAGATAAATAAGTGGGTGATTGTGATCATGAAAATCAAACCACGAGGGATACGAGAGGTACAACAATCTGAATAGTTGCATGAAAACTATTATTATAGCCAAACTCCACAAGAGGTATATGCGTCTACCAATATCCTCCAAAATCCAGGATTCATGCACGAAGCATGTCCTCAAGCACCTGAATCGTACACTTGGACAGGCCATCTGTCTCCGGTGGTAAGTTGTACTCAAAAGTACCTATGTACCCAAAGCCATCTGAATCCCTTGCCAGACCTGAGAAGTAAAACGGGCATCCCTGTCTGAAATGATGGAGTTTGGAACCCCATGTAGACGTACAGTCTCTCGGATGTAAAACCGTCCTAGATCAACAACACTGAAGGTCTCCTTGAGCGGCAAGAAGTGAGAAACCTTCGTGAGTCTGTCAATGAAAACCCAAACTGCATCATTAACTCATGGAGACCTCAGAAAACCTATCACAAAATCCATCACGAAATCATTCCATTTCCACTCAGGAATGGATAATTGTTGCAAATGTCTTACTGGTCACTAATGCTCCACCTTTACCTACTGACAGGTGGAACACTTCATAATGAAACCAAGAACATCTCTCTTCATACATGGGCACCAATACTGATAGTTTAGATCAAGATATATCTTGGTGACACCAGGATGAACTACCCATACTGAGGAATGAATGTCCCACATCAACTCATTGCATATGTCTTCCAGCACCCATACACACCCCTTGAAATGCAAGATCTCATACTCACCTATGGTCCATCCAGTAATAGGGTCCTCTCCAGACATGATTTCTCGTAGGACTAGGCCTTCAGAATCTGATAGCTGCCTCATTTTCACTTGATCAATAAGTGTGAGGTAACAGCCACAGAAGAAAGAAAAGTCTGCCCCTGTCTATCGTGCACCTCCAAATGAATCTTATAGAATAGAGCCATAAGCTGAAACTCACTACTGGCCTCCTGAATAGCCTATATATAAGTCCTCTTACTCAGCACATCGGCTATTTCATTTCCTTTCCCATGTGTATAGGTAAGAACAAATTCAAAAGACTGAAGGTACTCAACACACATTTTCTATCTCAAATTCAAGTCATGCTGAGTGAAGATAAACTTGAGACTCCAGTGGTCTTTGAAAACCAAAAAATTCTATCGCAGAAGATAATGTCTCCAATAATTCAAGGCATGAACAACAATAGACAAATTAAGATCGTGCATCGGGAAATACCTCTCATGTGGCCTCAATTGTTGAGACCCGCACATGACGACTCCTTCACCCTACATAAGCACTGCTCCAAGACCAATACCTGATGAATCACAATACAAAGTATAGCTCTTTCATGACTCTGGAAAAACTAGTATCAATGATGAAGTCAGCATCTATTTCAGCACCTGAAAGGCTAACTCACAAGAATCTGACCAAAAGAACCTTGTACCCTTTTTAGTAAAACCTTCCAGTGGTGTTGCTAAGCATGAATAGTTATATATGAAATGTTTTTAGTATCCATCCAACCCTAGAAAAATATCTACCTCAAAGATGTTCTTCAGTTTCTCCCAGGATACTACTACTCTCACATTCTCTGGGTCTACTGATACTTCTTTCTCGGAGATAACATGACCTAAGAAGTTAATCAGGTCGATCCAAAAGTGGCATTTTGAGAGCTTATCATTTAACGGATTCTCTCTTAGTGTTCTCCGAATGTTCTCAATATGGGTAACATGGTCTTGTCGAGTGTGAGAGTACACCATGATATAATTCACAAAGACCTCCATGAAAGAATCCACGTATGGATGGAACAATCGGTTCATCAGTGCCATGAAAACTGCAGGCGCATTCATGAGACCGAACGACATAACCAGTTACTCAAATAGACCATACCTTCCACGGGAGGGTGATAGAGGTATATTAGATGGTATAACGTTCAACTGATAATAATACGATCTCAAGTCAATATTTGAGAACTCTCGGGATCCTTGAAGCTAATCAATGATATTGACAATCCTCGGCAAAGGATATCTGTTAATGACTATCAACTGGTTCAGCTTCCAAAAATCCACATAAAGTTTGAGGGTATTGTATGCCTTCTTCAGAAACAAGACATGTGAACCCCAAAGAGAAGTACTGGGTTGGATAAAACCCTTTTCGTTCAACTCCTCCAACTTCTTCTTGAGCTTCTATAACTCTGGTGTAGCCATCCTATAAGGAGGAATAGACACCGGTGCCTCTCCTGCCACAAGATCAATAGAAAAATCTACCTCTCGCTCTAGATTATAACATGAAAATTCCTCTAGAAAGAGATCCCTGAAATGATCCACTACTAAAGGAATGTCCATATGAGAATTCCCCTGGTCATCTAGATATAGACTAGAAATCAGGGCTATAACTCCTCTCAACCCATGATGCTTGGGTCCCGCTCTGCTCTCTTGGACATCCCATTTGACCTTATGAATAAACGATCCTTCCTCTGGTGACGTGAAACTCACCCTACAATGATAGAAATTGACAACTACCTCAAAGAGAACTAACCAGTCCATTCAAAGAATGAAATCATAGCCTATCATCTCTAGGACATAACGGTCCCATAAGAAGTGACTCCTACAAACCTCAAGAGGGCACTCCATGCATTGATTAACACTAGCTATTCTAGTCCCCAATGGTGTGTCTAATGTCAAGAAATTAGTATAAGTAAAGATACAGAGACCAAGGCTCTCCATAATAGCAACAAATATAAAGCTATGGGAAGACCCTGTATTGAAAAGAGTTGAAGACAAAACTGAGTCAACTAAGATCATACCTTGAACTGTAGAGGGTCTGGGATCCTGCTTCTACTTGGTCTGCTCCACCGAAAAAGTCTGACCTGCACTGCGACCCTATGACCCTACCTCACCACCCTGAGCTGATCTTCCCTGTTGTCGCTGAAAATCAGGTGACTGTATACCACGACCACGACCTCCACCTCGTCCTGAACAGCCGGAATAACTACAGTTTCTAGACTGATTAGAAACTGGTAGTGCTGCCCCAGAATGAGGCTTCATAGAAGAACCCCTATCATGAGCCTTTGGTGAGAAGATATGATAGTATTGCTGAAGATAACCCATATTTCTGCACGATCGGCACTCCACCGGGTCTCTCGGGCAATGTGGCCTCATATACCCGCTCTTCCCACATCGGTAGCACACCCCCTAGATACCAGAAGATATCTCTCGCCTCCTAAGATCTCTGAAAATAGACTCCCTATGGCGCTTCATGTTGTCAGTAGGAGGGATACTAACTATGGTCGTCGAGCCACCCTAGCTCACAATAATAGAATCTCTCAAATTATGCTCCTTTTTCAGTGCTTGGTTGACGATAGAAGTGATAAAAGTCAACCTAAATATTTTCACCTATGATCGGACGTCGTGCCTCAGACAATCCTTGAAATTCCTTTCTAGGAATAACTCATCACCTCTTGGAATAGGCGTGAAGAACTACAACTCAGTGAGGCGAGTGGAATACTCCATAAATGAAAGAGTACCCTGCTCCATAATCATGAAATCTTGGGCTTGATCGGCCCTAAAGGTCTCCAGATTGAATTAGACAAAAAATGCATGTTGGAACTCATCCCAAGCCATGACCAGCTAGCATCCAGCCTGTGAGATCACATCCCACCATCTCTTGGCAAAATCTCGAAGCATGTACGTAGCGATCTTGACCCTCCTCTTTGGAGGAGTCCTGAGATTATAAAAGATAGAAAGCGTGGATTCTATTCATGAATCTGAAGCCTAAGGTCCTCATTCCCCTGTGAAAGTGGGAGGATGCTGCTGATGAAAGACCCACATCAACTCTTCCATAGACGAGACAGGATGTGGTACCCCATAGAAGGTCTGCATGATCTTCATAAAGCCTTCCCTACACTGTGCATCAACACCTGCGTCAGGTATAATGGCCAGTTCCAAGACAAGAACAACTGGAGGATCTGCAAGTGGTCCCTGATCATCCATATCCAGTGTATATTAATTGACTAGCAACTGGGGTATGACCAAAGAATGTCTCGGTGGCATGACTCTACATGGTTAATGCACATCTTAGAAGAAAATCATCAAGGACTAAAAAACATGAAGCGTAAGAGGGGAATAGGAGAAATAAAATATTCAAGTTTTACAAAACAAGATGACATGACATGTATAATTACTACATGACACGTTCCCTTTAGCCTTTCACATGGGCATGTACTTCTTCCAGAATTAGTCATGTAACACCCCAAAAACACGACGTTTTTTCCTTACACACGATAAGTAAAAACTTTTCTCCCCTACTTGATTCCTTCTACATGGATAAGCCACACGGTTCTCCTTAGAATGAGATTACATTGCGTATTTTTTCCAGATAAGACATGTACTAGATGAGCTTCACTGACCCATGTTGTTCGTGACACGGATGGATACTCGGTTGACACTACATAGCATGATGCATATGGACACTGTGTGTACTAGGAATCATAACACCAACATGTGTTGTTAGTTACACGGCTGAATTCCTATATTTCACTACACATCATGTTTAGAAATGACATGACATGTATAACCTAAAATTTTTCCATCTATGTTGTTAGTCACATGGGCAGACACAAGGTCAACATGACACGGTGTGTACAACCAGTACACAACATGTTCCCACAATAATTTCCCTATCCTTTGTCTCTACCCACTTGTCGTATGACATAGATAGAGACTACATGTCTTGTACATATGAAAAACAGTTTCTTCCCGAACAGAAGAACACATGGCGTGTAGTCAAAACTACACGGCATGTATTTTGGGTTTTTCCAGACATTAAGCCTCAGAAACTACTCCGAAGCCTTGAAAGACACTGAAACGAACACCAAAGTGTCGAATTATGATCCCTGAGGGCCCATACTCCCCGCGGATCCATGATTGGAAACTTATACATGTTATAACAAGGATAACGGGGCAATAATCCACCAAATTCCGGTCTGTGAGGGCCAATAACCCCTCAAGAACCAAAGTTTGACATTCATTGAAACAGAACCTTACACAAAAAATACCCTATCAAACAACATGTATTTTTTTATCAAGGAATCTATCACAATATCATGCATATCTATCACAACACCTATCATAACAACATGCAATCGCTAATGCACCCTATATGGCATAGAAAGAATGCATGAAATGTAATCCCTATAAAGTTCCTATATGATGCATGAGATGACATACCCTTATCTCATCAGGTTGCAACAAAAATTGAACCTCAATAACATCAACAATAACAACACAATACATGTGAGTCACCCAACGGTGAAAATCAAATCAACCGTAAAATCGCAAAACCAGAAAAATTGCAATACAAGGTAAATTGGATTTTCCCTATAAACGGGTTAGCAACTCCTGGGCACAGCTTATTACCAAGTACCTATTCCATCCCATCACTGACAGTAGGATCCCAAAACTAAGTCAAAGAATAGAAACTCCATTGATACCACTTTTTAACATCCCGGTTCCAGAAGCCACCCAGAGGCACCCCGTACCCGGTAGGTCACATGGCCTCAAGCACATTTCCCCATGCCAGAGGCTGCCGACTAGTAGTGAGGGCCTTGGGTGTGATCGTGGGGAAACTATTCACTCATTGTCTGAGTAACACAGCGGAAGAGAAACAAATAATAATAGCGGAAGCAGTAATAATATCAAACAACAAGAAAAAGTGGAAGTTTTAAGAAATAAACAGCATGAACATATATATATAAATGATTCATTGTAAATATGTCTAGGGAAGTAGCCGAACACATCACAATGCTGGAATACAGTTCTAAACCAAAGTAAGAATAAAAACAAGTAAAATTTTCAGCATCGTAAGCCTCATCTTGGTCCCACTCTCTCCAGCTCCTCAGTAATCAAGTACTAGAAGTAGAAGGGAACTTTCCCTTATCTATGCCTATAGTAACATAATCGGTATGGGACCAAAATCATGTCCAAAACAGCATGTGAGACTATATCCCAATAGCTAACCAGCACAAGATCTGTTCCTAACATTCAGTGAATATATGGCAGGTAATAAATAATTGGATGCAGTAATAAGGAAGTACTCAACAGTAACCAATCCACAGTTTCAAATCATTCAGTTTAGAAATCAGCAACCGCTAACCAAAGTAGGTAAACAGAAACAGGAAACCCTCTGGGAAGTACACACAACCCATCCCCTCTAGCCCTACCTAGAAACACAAGAATTAAACGAAACACAAAAGGTAACCCTCTGGGAAGTACTCACAGCCTATTCCCTCTGGTCCTACATAGCAACACAAGAAAACAACTACACACAAAAGGTAACCATCTGGGTAGTACTCACAGCTTCTCCCCTCTTGTGATACCTAGAAAAACAAGCAACCCTCTTGGAAGCACACTCAGTCTAAACCCTTTGGTACATCTTTAAAATAGACTCTCGGAGGAAGCACTCTCCATCAATTCCTCCTATAGTCTCATATCAGAAAATAAAGGTGCTCTGGGGAGGCACTTACATCACATTCCCCCTATGGCCCACGTTGAAGAACTGCAGACACTCTAAGGAAGAACTTACGTCAATTCCCCTTGTGGTCTCACATTGTACAAAAAAACAAAAACTCTGGAGAAGCCCTTCCATCCATTCCCCATATGGTCTACTACATCAGGTTCTCACAGCCATGTGAAATTCAAGCAAGCATAACACCATGTATCAACCAAATTAAACCTCAAGTACTAATTGGTTAAACAGTTTATAGCATAGCATCATGTTAAAACAACAATCATGCCATCCTACAGTACTAGGCATGGAAAGTAAATAGCAGCCTAATAGGATAACAAGACCAAATGGTCAAAACAAGTAACATGAATTCCAAAGCATAGAAATTCACCAGATTCACATTCAATTAACCTCTATTCAAGCATACCATCATAATAAGAAATTATTAGGGCTTAAATGTTAAACACGAAATACCCCATTCAAGGGTATTTGACCAATTTGCACAAATAACTCAAAGAATTTCAACAGAAAGGAACAAAACACCTACCTCGGTGTTGGGAGATAACTATAAGTGAACCTCAAGCCTTTAATCACCCAAGAACACCATAGATATACAAAAGAGTCTAAAACATTCAACCGAGGATAACTTTAGAAAGGGGAGGAATAATGAAATGAAGCTCTAGAAGAAGGAGGATCTTAACGAGGCAATTCCAATTTAATTGACAACGGCCGAATTGGAGGTCGGATTCTTAGTCAGGGTCTCAGAGGAAGATCTACACCATTCTCTCACCCTCGGATGAACCAAACCTATAAGAGGGTGGTTTTATCTGTAAGACACGAACACGATGCATTTAATGAAAAAATAGAAAGTACATGGCATGAAATTTCCTTCATCGTCCCTTGTATTAAGCGGTCTCCAAGTCACCACACATAGTTATGTACATGGCCGCTACATGACCAGCACCCGGCTACCCGTGGTAACCGAGTACATGGCGTGTACGCATAAAGTACATGACATGTACTTCAAAAATATCCATAAATTCAAAATTTTCTCAAAATTGACCAGAAAATGAAAACATACCTAAAAAGAAGATCGGCGTACTTACAATAAGGATGTTCGTGAAAATGAAGGAAGTAAAGTTAACTGGATTTTGATAGAACCAACTTTATTTTTTCTGAATATTAACATACCCTTATGAATAGTGGTATGAATAGTAATGTGACCCTAATAAATATTAAATTGTATTATTATTTTATTTTCTTAAGGATTTATGATAATGAAATTTTGGTTTATTTTTTTAGTGGGATATCAAAGTAGTTATACATTTAAAAAACTTAATTTTTGAATAAAGTATATTTTTATTTGAAAATTAAATTAATAATATTTAGCTCTATAAAAAATCTTTACTTGTTTTACAATTATGGTCTGTTGAAAGGATATACATAAAAACCTTGTTTTTTTACACATAGTAGATTTTAATGTCATTCTGGGAATGAATTCACTTTTTTTTTATCATGCAAAGATTGAATTTGAGCTAAAGAAGTTGTTTTTAAAAAATAATTTCAGTTTTTATAAAAAAATGAACTGATACAATTGATAACTTATCAAGAAGCTAAGAAACTGTTCAAATATAGAAATGAAAGTTATCTTTCTCATATTATTGAAAACAAGGGAACTATTCACATTAATGATGAGCTAGTGGTAAATAAATATCGTGATATTTTTCATAATGAGTTACCAGGTGTCATACCTGATCGAAAAGTTGAATTCACAATTGAATTAGTTCCTGATGCTAAGCATTTCAAAACACCCACATCGAATGGATCAAATGGAACTTCTTGAATTGAAATATCAATTGTAGGATTTGATTAATAAATGCATCATTCATCCTAGAACTTCACCATGGGGTGCCCTTATTTTTTTCATTAAAAAGAAAGATGTTTCCATGAGACATTTCATTGATTATAGTTCTTTGAATAATGACACTATTAAAAAATTATCCTTTTCCTCACATCGATGACTTGTTTGATCAGCTCTAGGAAGCTCAGTACTTTTCCAAGACTGACTGGAGATCTAGATACCATCAGCTGAAGGTAAAGGATGATGACATCCCAAAAATAGATTTTCATACTAGAGATGGGAATTATGAATTTGTTATTAGGACATTTGGATAAATTATGGAACCATATGTATTCATAAATCTTATGAATATAATATTTCAGGAGTTCTTGGATAAATTTTTGGTTGTGTATATTGGTGAGATTCTGGTATTTTATAAGAATAAATAGGAGCATTAAAAATATATAATGGTAATTTTCAAAACCTTAATGGAAAATAAATTGTATGGGAAATTCTGAATGTGTGATTTTTGGTTGCAAAAAAATTATTTTCTTTCGCACATTGTAAGTAAGGATAGAATAATAGATGATCCTACCAGAAAAAGTGGTTGATTAATGGCCAAGACCATCAAATGTTAGAGAGATTCATAGTTTTATTGGATTAGCTGGGTATTACTGACTATTTCTTAAAAAAATTGCATGGATATCTAGCGCACTAACTATGTTAATAAAAAAGTGGTTAAATTTATTTGGAAAAAAGAATGTGATGTTTTGTTTTTAGGAACTGATAAAGAGATTGGCGAATGATCCAGTTTTGGCATTGCCTTACTGAAATGGTTAGTTTGTCATATATAGTGAAGCATCATTGAAGGGAAATTTTTGGGTTATAATGAAGAATGGTCAAGTAATTTATAATTCTTCAAGTCAACTAAAACATCATGAGTTAAATTATCCCACATATGATTTGGAATTCGCATATGTGGTTTTTTACTTTGAAAATTTGGACATATCATTTATACAAAGTGAAATATCCAATATATACTAAGAATAAAAGTCTAAAGTATATATTAACCCAGAAATAATTATATATGAGGAAGATAAGATGCATTGAACTGATTAAGTATTATGATTTCACGATCAATTACCATCCGGGAAAAAAAACAAAGTGGCAGATTCCTTGAGTTGAAAACATCATGCATCATTAACCATGTTTTGTTTAGAACATGATCCCTTGATTAATGATTTTATGAATTTTGTCTTAGAAGTTGTTGGTACCATAAATACCTCTGTTTAGTTTTAGTTTTCAGTGTAGTCATCATTATCAGACATAATTAAGAAAGCATAGAAAGAAAACCGTGAGCTACAAGAAACTTTATAATTGGTTAAAATGGGAAAGTTTCTAGAATTTAACCTTTGTAAATATTGTGTGTTAATATTTGGAAAAAGGTTGTGTATGCCTTGTGATTCCTAGTTGAAATAATATTTATTGTGTGAAGCTCATAGTTCTCCATTTTCATTTCATACTGGATATACTAATATGTACAGAGACCTTCAAGAGTATTATTGGTGGGATGGAATGAAATGAGATATTTCTGATTTTACCATGAAATTTTTGACTTGTGAACAATTTAAAGAAGAGTGAAAGTTACTAAAGAGGATGCTTCATCCTTTTACAGTGCCAGAGTAGAAATGGGGGAATGTATCCATGGACATTGGGGTTGGACTGCCTCAGAATTCTCGAGGTAACAGTGTGATTTTGGTTGTTGTTGATAGACTTATAAAATCTACACATTTTTATTCAATTCGAGATACAATGTCATTGGATCAGATTTTTAGATTGTACCTCAATGAGATTATCAGGTTACATGGAGTTCCTCCTTCTATTGTATATAATCGGGGTCCCAGGTTCACTTCTAATATTTGGAAGGGCCTTCAGAAATCATTGGGCAAAGAATTGAATTTCAGTAAAACTTCTAATCCCCAATCAGATGATTAGTCCGAATGAATAATTCAGATTTTTGAGGATATTCTATGATATTTTTCAATTAACTACTAGGGAAGTTGGGATCAACATATTAATTTAGTTGAGTTTTCTTATAATAAGAGTTTTCATTCTAATATACAGATGACACCTTTTGAGGCATTATATGTGAAGTGGTGTTGGACTCCAATGTTTTGGGATGAAGTCAGCGAATGAAAGTAGATTGGGCCAGAATTAATAGGGGATGTGGATGAGAATGTGAAGGTGATCCAGTAGAACATGAGGAAAGCTCAGATAAGGCAGAAAAGTTATGAAGATAAATGATGGAAAGACATCTCTCTTTATGTAGATGGCTATGTTTTCCTTAAAATCTCTCCTTGTAAAAGTGTGATGTGTTTTGGTAATAAAGGGAATCTAAGTGTGTGGTCCATCGATCCTTTTGAAATCCTAGATAAAGATGGACTATTTTTTTACCGAATAGCTTTTCCTCTGAGTTTTTCTCAGGTGCACAATGTTTTTCATGATTTGATGTCGAGAAAGTATGTGCCAATTTCAACTCATGTTTTGAGCCCAGAAGTAGTTCAGTTGAAAGAGTACCTTTTTTGTGAAGAGATACCAGTTTAGATTCGTGGTCGAAATGGAACATGTATTGTGGAATAAGTTAATCCACCAGGTTAAGGTTTTTTGGAGAAACAACATGGTTGAAGAAGCAACATGGGAGTCTAAAACTGGTATAAGGGAAAGGTACCCTCACTTGTTTACTAAGTAAATAAAATTGCGAGGATGAAATTTAAAGAAGGAGAGGATAATGTAACACCCCATGTTTTTTAAAATAAATTAAAATGCACGAAATTTTTTAAAAGTATATATTTATAACAATCCTTTAAACATAATTTTTCCACTTCTATGTTTTGAATTTTGAAAAAAAGTCATCTACAATTGTGTTTTTTATGTTATTTGGAGTCTGATAAAACCAACTTTCATTTTGGGGATTAGTAACATACCCTTATGAATAGGGATATGAACAGTAATATGACCCTAATGAATAGTAAATTGTATTATTATTTTATTTTTTAAGGATTTATGATAATGAAATTTTGGTTAACTTTTCAATGTGATATAAAAACACTTATAGTTTTAAAATTGTTAATTTTTTTAATAAAATATGATTTTATTTAAAAATTAAATTAATAAAATTTAGAAACTTATTTTCCAAAAATGAATTTCATTTTTTAATTATGCAAGTTGAAAATTGTTAAGGGTGATTTTGTGGGATTTTTCTGAAATTCTGGAATTTTTGATGAATAGTGAAATTCGGTAAAATACCATATATTCAAATTATTAGTTAAATACACAATTTTTGAAATAATAAATGATGTAATACCACATTGTTTGAAATTAAATTTCATTATTACTATTTTGGGTCACATGAATTAAAACTATTACTAGTCTTGAGAAACAATATTATAACAATGATTAAAATAATATAAAATACCTCTTCTCCTCCACTATTAATAACACCCTCATTACCCTCTTCCTACCACACCTATCAAGCTTTGAGATATACCTATGTTCTTCCCAATATTCCTACAAAGGATATTTACCATGTCATATAGCTTCTGTTCTCACCAAAAGGCTAAAACCAAAGTTCTTAAGAAGGTTTTAAATGAGATGATATCAAGAGGTAACCATCCTCTTTTGCTTTCTTTCTTTTATTTTCATTTTCTTTTATCTTCTTCTTATTTCCTCACCTACCCTTATCTAAGAGAAATTAATGATATATTATCTTACATATTCTATATTTCATCATGTTTTTCGAAGAATCTCCATTACATTTATTCTCCTCTCCCACTTATTCAAGAAATTAAAACACCGTCCGTGATATGTCGATTTACCGACATCGTGGATGATGTGATTTCAATTTCATTTACTTTCTTCCATACTGGACACAAAACCCTTTTTAGGGTTGAAACATTTTATAATTTATTTATTATATATTATATAATTTTATGGATTCATTTTCACAAAATTTATTAATTTATAAAACAAATGAGTTTATTACGATCGAAGATTCGCCAAAAGGACCTTAACAAATATCAATAATGTTTTAACTTATGAATCATCCTCATGTCAGAATTAAAAATGATAAATCCTATAATTTATGGTTATTGAAATATTTAAATACTAATCCATTCCAATTATGGAGTTTCACTTCCAATCGACAATAACATACATCATGAACCGATCATGGAAACCATGTAAAGAAAGAACCCAAAACAATGAAAGAAAGAAAATACTAATAATTAAAAGGTGAAATGATTTTATGAAATGATCATATAAGGTGTTATAAACTTGAATTTTTTTCTTTAAGATATTAATAACACTCCTTTAACCATTATATTGTAGGTTTAAATGACTTTTATGTATGATAAACCTGAGGTAAGTAAATTCTTAACCTCGTTTCCATTCTTTGGCTTAACCTTCTACTTCATTGTTTATGTGGTATTAAAAATGTTTTTGTGGGGGGTTTTTTTATATTATGTTTAATTATGTGTATTTATAGTGTATATAAATATTCCATCAACTCTATTAAGTCTCTATTGAATTATTTGATAATTGTAAGGGGATTTTCTTTTAAAATAATCTTTTAATATTCTGTTTTACAAAATTCAAAAAGCAATGTTTTCATGAAATTATTCATGTTGTATGATTACTTTTGGTTCTTAGAAATTTTTTCTGTTGAGGGATGGGACCTATATCTCCCTAAAATTCATTGGGTATATGTATGTTGGAGGTTGGTAGTATGGTTACTCCAAGTGTAACTGTGATGGTTACTCAAATTGTAAGGTTGCAGTGGGGGTTAGAAATTGTAAGGTAGCTGAGAGGGTAACAAGATTATGTAAGTAATGGCCAAGATAAAATTATTATTCTACTTATGTTTTTTTAGGATGTTGGTGAAATCTCATGTTTCAAAAATTTGGTATATATGGGTGACAAGTATGTCTTTTGAAAATGATTTCATACATTGCAACTATTTTTGGAATAATGTGTTCTTTCCTTCTATTTATATTACTTACTAGGCTTTTTTGTGCTCATCCCAAGTTTTTAAATGATTTTAACAGTTTATAAAGATGTGTAAGACAAGAATGAATCCATGATAAATGTTTGAATAATTATCAAAGAAATCATGTATTATTTAAAAAAAAATATATTTTGGAAGAAATTAATTCTGTTTTTATGGTATCCACTTTGTATTAATGTGTAATGTCATTTGTCCCAAATTTCTAAAGCTCTAAAATTTAAAATACCCTCAATGTGAATAGAAGTTATTTCAAGACTAAATTCAAGATTATGTAATGTAATAAGGATGGGTTCTTATATTAGAAAATTTATATAATTACCTTACCCTGTCACTTAATAATTAAACCTATATATGAAGGGTATAAAGTGTGAAAGGAGAAGAAAAGATTGTCAGATAACTATGAAAATAAAAGAAAGAATTTAAATAGAAGTAGTCTTTCCAGTCCAAAATCCCTAACCTCCAACTTGTGTACTATATACATGTAATCTGAATCCTTTATGTAGTACTATATTTTATTTATAGACAAAACAAACTCCTAATTACCTTGAACATCCTTATAATAATTACCTTAATTTTTGAAAGGATATATGTGGTCAAACCTACACAATATTTACTAAAATTTCACTGTCAATGTAGGATTAGATTTATTACCTCTTCCTATCAAATATCTAAAGATATATTTATATTTCAAAATTCATGAATTCCATGATATGAACTTCATTAATCTATCCTCTACCATGACATGAAATCATGATATATTTCATTACTCCAAAAATAAAATCAGAACATGCATGGTGGAAAAATCAATTCGTGTCATAAATGTTAAAAATAAACATGCTTTTCAAACTTTTGTAAAGAGAATGAAAAGTGACCTATGTAGAAAATATTAAGAAATTTAATTTTAAAACCTTGTAAAAGAAGGTAAATGATCATGGAAAATAAATTTAGATAATAATTTAGGTTTGGAAATTAATATTATTTAAATAATACAAATAACATGGAAGATTATTTTGGTTAAATGTGTTTAAAAACATTAAATAAATTTTTATAGAAAAATTCATTACAAACTTCTAAAAAAATTGAATGAAATAACATAATAAAGAACATAAAATAAAATTATTATAAAAGGATTCATGAAATTTTATTATTATATTCATTTTATACACCATATAAATGAATAATGGTTCATCAATCTAAACATGTCTCAAAGAAATTAGTTTGAGACGATAAAACCTAGAAACTTGGGTAATACATTAATAAAAAATCCATTGAATGAAATAACATAATGTGATTATATAAAAATAATAATTTCCACGAAATAATATAGTTAATATTACACATTCATGGGGAATTAAATACAACATATAAAATAAATCATGTACCATTTCATGAATTATGTCTCAAAGAATTGAAATTGAGACCATGAAAACCATTAAAACTTTAAAAACATTTGAATCAATATCTCATGGCAGAGACAAATTTAAAGGAACTTTAAATATAATGATCAAAGATTAATTCATAATTTAACATCTCAATAGGAAGTATATACAACTTATAAAAGTTAGTAGGTGCATAATAGAAGACATACCTCAAAGAAACAATGTTGAAATGAATAATTGTCACAAAGATAGTGTCATTGGAGTTAGAATTAATCAATGAAGTGATTATATGTAATAATTTTAAAACTACAAAAAAAAATTGAAATAAAATATAATAAAATAATATTTCATTTTATATACAATATTTCATGACATAGTCAATGAAGTAGAAGTATAACTCAACGAATGGAAATTGATTTAATAAATCCCTTTCCTCGAGTACCAAATTTCCATGTATGTCCTTTAACTCAAATATAATAAAATTTTATTAATTATTTAATTATTTCATAACCTTTTATAGTTTAGTTTCTTTATCATTTAACTATTTATTTCATTTATTTCAATGATATATTTAATTACATAATCAACAAAGTCCACATTGAATGTTTTGAGGACCTTTAGTTCATGATTTCAAAATAAATTTTCTATGTTGACCGTGGTCAAATAGGTCATTATTTCACCATATAAATAATGAAAATCCTGACATAATTATCAATTTTAAACATTATATACTATTTTATAACCATTTAATAACGTCATTCATGAAAAACGAATCACATCGCTTCATGTGGGTGGTAATCCACACATACGCATGAACAATGTTACCATTTTCCAATGGATGATAGGGTAAGAAAAAAGATAATATTTTATATTTATATAATGTTAATACATTCAATAATATAATATGTATACATCAAATACATCATTATAAATAACCATGAGATATAGTAATGGAAAATGAATGATGTTTTTGTTCCCCATTTGATGGAAAATGAGATGAAGAAGGGTTTTTTCAGAGTTATAATAACATTTAAGTATAATATAAATAATGATATTTTTTATATTATTATGATTTTAGAATATTTTATGTTTGTATAATAATATGTAAAATAAAAACCCTTAGTTAAGAGATATACCTCTTTTTTGGAAACCACCTTTGGATTACACCTTAATCCATCTAGGTTTGTATTTTGATGATACTAGAGCCTCTAAGTGTGTAGATAAGGTTTAATAAGGCATTTTTTCAGTTATTGAATATACTTGTGTGCTAAAAAAATTTGAGTAAGATAGGTGAGGAGGTAACCTTTTATTAGAGAGGGGAGGTGCACCCTTCATATTATATAAAGTATTAAATTAATATATATTATTTTTTATGGAAAATTGGAACAAAAATGATATATTTATAATATATTTTGGATATAAGTATAAATACCCTCATAAAATAAATTTTAGACAAGTTTTGTTGATTTTTAACCCTTATATCTTAGATTTAAGCCCTCGTTAACCCTTTTGATAGTAACTGTGATATTAATGGTTTTTATTTGTTAAGGGTTAAGAAATTTACTATAAAATAAAAATTAAACCGTAACATCAAAATGGAATACATTATCAACCATATCACATTAAATTTTCTAAATATAAAAATTTAATGAAATTTAAATAATTTAATAAAATATTATTTAACATAAGATACTATTAAAGTTATTTTCAACACTATTCACATAGTTTGATTTCAAAGACACCCAGATAGTAATGGAATTTGAATATAAAGTTTTTAAACATCAATAATATTCTATATTTATCTCAAATAGTCATATGAAACCATAAATAACCCAAAAAATATTAATTTTATAGTTTTTAAATCATTTAATTTTTTTTTACTACTTACACAAAAACTGTATTGGTGTTGCGTAAGAATTTAAAGTAACTATTTCATTACTATAAATTACAAATAAATTAACATGGTTAAAAAATTAATTCCTATTAAAAATAAATATTTATAACCTAACATAACCTCTTTTTATCCAAATGAAAAAAATATTATAGATATTAAAACAAAGAGAGTAAAAATTAGTATTTATTCTTTATAAAAAATAATATTAAGGTCATTATCGAAGACAATTGGCACAAAGTTTTCATATATTTGAATATTGGATTATTATTTCAGAACTAAAATAATATAATAGAAATAATTTAGGTATTATATATATATTTTAAAGGCCTTATCACATTATTTTTAACCTCAATCACCTGATTTACCCTTACCGAGGTGAAAAATGTTTACCAGGGTAACTATTCCTAATAATAAAAGGAAATACTTAATAAATTTGAAAATACTAATTTTAAAACATAAATCCATTTTATTAAATTAATTTTTTATAGGTGGAAGAAATTACTTTTCAAATAAACCTGCAAAATATGATGAAACTTTTTCTTCTAAAACTTGCATTTTTAAGTATAAAATTTTTTTTATACCAAAATTTAGCATAATATATATTATAATGAAATTAGTCAGATTATATTTAATAGTAATAAAATAATGACATTTTAATATCATTTATGAAAAAATTAATTTTTAAATAACTAATTGGAAAGGACAGTTTTCTATTAAATCTTTATTTTTTCACAAATCACTAAAAAATAAATCTATTTAGAAAAATACCTAAATTTCATCTTGAGATAATTTTGATATAATGGTTTAAAAAATTAAATCTTTATTATTAAATAAAATTTAAATTTTTTTATAAATTATTTATAATATTTTCTCACAAAAATGAGTAATAACCATTTTTCAAGAAAAGGTATTTTTAAAGAATAAATTGACATCACTAAAAAATGAGTTTATATTTAATAGGTGTAACATCCCAATTCCGGAAGCCACCCAGAGGCGCCCCGTACCCGGTTGGTCACATGGACTCAAGCGCATTTCCCCAAACACTATAGGCTTTTGACTAGCAGTGAGGGAAACTATGCCGTCATTGGAGGAGAAAAAAACAACAACAGCGGAAAAAAAGTAAACAACTAGAGTAGAAATATATGTTAATGATTCTTGATATTCATATGTCTAGAAAACAGCCAAACAAGTCCCAATGCTGAATACAGTACTAAACCCAAGTATAATTCTGAAGTAGTATACATCCATACAAGAGTAAGTAATAAACAGCGGAAAAAAAAAGTAAACAACTGGAGTATAAATATATGTTAATGATTCTTGATACGCATATGTCTAGAAAACATCCAAACAAGTCACAATGCTGAATATAGTACTAAACTCAAGTACAAAATCAAAACAGATGAGCAACTCCTCAGCATCGCAAGCCTCAGCTTGGTCCCATTCTCTCCTGCTCCAGTGCAATCAAGAACTTAAAGTAGAAGGGCGCCATCCCTTATCTATACTTACAATAACATAGTCTGTTTGGGCCACAAAGCATGAACCGAACAGGGTGTGAGAAAAAGTCCTTGTAGGTTACCACCCAATGATCAGTGCCTAATAGTCAGTGAATATAAGGCATGTAAGGTACAGTATGCAGTGAACAGTAAGCAGTAAACAGGATAATACATAGTAGTAACAATCCACAGATTCTCGTATATATTCTACAAACAAGAAAAAGTAACTCGAGAAAGTATAACAAAAAGGTAACCTCTGGGTAGTTCTCATGGACTAACCCATAAGGTTCAACCTATAAGTAATAGCAACCCTCTAGAAGGATCACAATGTCTCAACCATCTGGTTCAGCTAATGAAATAATAAAGTCTCTGAGGAAGCACTTAATGTCAATTCCCCCTATAGTCTCGTATCGTACTAAAGGATCTATGTGGAATCATTCAACATCTATTCCCCCTATGGCCCGCTTCGTGGAACTACAGACTCTATGAGGATGCACTCAACATCAATTCCTCATGTGGTCTCGCATCGTAAATTAAAGACACTCTGGAGAATCCCTTACGACCATTCCCCCATGGTCCACTACATTATGTTCTCATAGACCTGTTTAAAATATACAAGCATAGTGCACGTATTGGTACAAGTAATCCTCAAGAACTACTTAGATATCATTCTAGGGAACACCATAAATACAGTACAACAGTTCCACTATCCTACAACTAGGCCTGGCAACTGGAAAATGCTGAACAAGAAAACAAGCATGGAAAACCATCCAAAACACAGTACAATTTACCCTATTCACAATCAAGGAAAACAAAAAACAAGGGAAAAACAGGAAACACGCAATATCCCATTCAAGGGTATTGGTGGAAATTGCACATAATATTTAATGACTTCCTACAAAAAGCCACAAACCACCTACCTCGATGCTAGGAGAACAATATAAGTGAACCACGGCGATTGATTCTCCTTAGAACGTCGAGGATCGAAGAAAATGTCCAAAACGGTCAACCCACAATAACATGAGAAATAAGAGAAATTGAAAAACAAGGCTCTAGGAGAAGGAAGAACTCACTGATGTGGTTCCAATGCAATCGACGGAGGCTGAAACGGAGATCAGATGGAGGCTCGGGAATCCGAAGAAGAACTGCGGTTGTACGGGTCGCTCTCGGACGAAGAACCTGGAAAAGTAGTGTGTTCTGTCTGTAAGGCGTGACCTCGGTGCGTTTAATGAAAAAAAGTACACGATGTGTACTTCTTGAGTACATGGAGTGTACTCCATTTTTCTGTACTCCACTTTAAGGGGCCTCCACCTCACCCCTACACACCGTGTGTGTGGCCCGGACACAGCCAGTACACGGCCTGGAGCGGCAAGAGAGTACACGTCGTGTACTTATAAAGTACACAACGTGTACATAAAAATTTTCCAGAAACTCCTCTTTTTAAAAAACTCCAGAAAAAGGAAAAACATACCTGAAACAAAGATACGGGTTCATAAAAACTTCCCCCATTAAAAAAATTTGTCCCCAAATTTCTCTAACGAGTCATAGAAGAAGAAACCTCGAACAGCTCCAGCCACTGTGATCGTACGTCGACCTCCCTTTCCCAGGTTTCGTCTTGTACTCGCCCGTGCTGCCATAGAACCCATACCAGAGGAACAGACCGCCCACGGAGAACCATTGTACTGCGATCAACAATCCGGATAGGATTCCTCTCAAACGATGCATCCACTTTGAGCTCAACTTCCTCAGGATGAAAGACATGATATGGGTCTGAAAAGTAACATCGGAGCTGAGAGACGTGGATGAGGTCATGCATGGCCCAGTACCACTGAGGTAACTGCAACTGATAGACAACAGTCCCAACTCTCTCCAATACCTCAAACGGCACGACGTGCCGTGGTGAAACCTTACCCTGTCTCTGAATCCTATTGTGTCCCATCCTTGGTGTGACACATAGGAAAACCGGATCCCCAACCTCGAACTCCAGAGTTCATCTCTACTGATCAGCATAAGACTTCTGTTCAGACTGTTCTATATCCATCCTCTTCAGAATCAACTCTATCTGCTCTGAGGTATCCTAATCAAGGTGAGGTCCCACTAAAGATGCCTCTCCTACCTCCAGCCAGCATAAGGGTGATCGGTATAGCCTACCGTACAAAGCCTCGTAAGGTGCCAACTGAAATGTTGCCTGAAAACTTTTTTTATAGGAGAACTACACCAGAGGAACATGATTCTCCCAAGAACTTCCAAAGTATATAATTCAATCTTGAAGCATATCCTCAAGCACCTGAAACATACGCTCGGACATCCCATCTGTCTGGGGATGGTATGATGTACTCAGAAGTAACTGTGTACCCAAAGCTTTCTGAATCCCTTTTCAGAACCAATATGTAATGCATGAATCCCTATCTGAAATAATGGAGTGTGGAACTCCATGCAGAAGCACAGTATCTTGGATTTAAATTCGTCTCAGATCATCGACACTGAAGGAATCCTTGATCAGCAAGAAGTGTACATCCTTCGTAAGTCTGTCGACGACAACCCAAACAGAATCCTTCCCTAGAGGTGATCTCAACAATCTGGTTACGAAGTCAATCGCGACATCGTTCCATTTCCACTACGGAATGGGTAACTTTTGTAAAAGTCCTGCAGGTTGTTGATGCTTCTCCTTCACCTGCTGACAAGTAGATACCTTCAAGAGATAACCAGCAACATCTCTCTTCATACATGGCCACCAGTACTAGCGATGAAGATCCTGATACATCTTGATGATGCCAGGATGAACTTCCCTGACTGAGGAATGAAAATCCCGCATCAGCTCCTCACGTATGTCTATAGGAACCCATACCCATCCCTAGAAATGCAAGATCTCATCCTCGGCCACTGTCCATCCAATAAGAGGGTCCTCTCCTGACACACTCTCCCACATGACTAACCCTTCTGAGTATGATAGCTGCCTTATCTGTACCCGATCAAGAAGTGTAGAGGTAACAACTACATAATATAGATATGTATGTACCTGTCTTTTGGGCACCCCCAGATGCATCCTAGAGAACAGAGAAATAAGCTGCCACTCACTGCTGGCCTCCTGAACTGCCTGAATCTGAGTTCTTCTGCTCAACTCATCTGCCACTGCGTTGCCCTTTCCCGGCATATAGGCAAGCTCATAATGAAAAGACGTAAGATACTCGACCCACCTGCACTGTCTCAGGTTCAGATCATACTGAGTGAAGATTTACTTGAGACTATTTCGGTCGGTGAAAACCACAAATTTCTCTCCCAGAAGGTAATGTCTCAAACATCGTATGGCATGAACAACAACCGCCAACTCCAGATCATGTGTCGGGTAGTTCTTCTCATGTGGCCTCAACTACCGAGACCAGTACTCAATGACTCCATCTCCCTGCATAAGAACAGTGCCTAGACTGATACTCGAAGCATCACAATAAATAGTATAGATCATTCTTGGCTCTGGAAAGACTAGTATCGGTGCTGACGTCAACCTTGTCTTCAGCTCCTGAAAGGGAAACTGATAAGAATCAGACCATAATAACTTCTCCCCCTTCTTGGTCAGACCATTCAAAGGTGTTCCTAGGCATGAAAAGTCCTGAATGAAGCATATATAGTATCTAGACAGCCCTCAGAAACTCCGCACCTCAAAAATGTTCTTCGGATGCTCCCAAGAAACTACATCTCTCACTTTCTCCGGGTCCATGAATACTCCTTCCTCTGAGATGACATAACCCAAGAAGTGAACATGGTCCATCCAAAAGTGTCACTTTGAGAGTTTATCATAAATTCGATGCTCTCTCAATGCACTCAGAATGATCTCAAGGTGGGTAGCATGGTTATTTCGAGTGTGAGAGTACACCAAGATATCATCCACGAAGACCACGACAAAATAATCCAAGTAAAGATGGAACACTTGGTTCATCAGTGACATGAAAACTGATGGCGCATTCTTGAGTCCGAATGACATAACCGTATACTCGTAGAGACCATACCTGCTCTTGAAGGCTTTCAGAGGTATAATTGATGGTCTAACGCGCAACTGATGATAACCGGACCTCAAATCGATCATCAAGAACACTCGGGCTCCTCAAAGATGATCAAGAAGTTCATCAATCCTATGAAAGGGATATTGGTTCTTGACTGTCAACTGGTTCAGCTTCCAATAATCCACACAGAGCCTAAGGGTACCATATGCCTTTTTCGCAAACAGGAAGGAGGAACCCCAAGGAGACGTACTGGGTCAGATGAAAACCTTTGCCTGCAACTCCTCTAACTTCATCTTGAGCTCCAGCAACTCAAGTGTAGCCATCCTGTAGGTAGGAATGGACATCATTGTCGCTCCTGACACGAGCTTAATAGAGAAGTCCACCTCACGCTCTAGAGGCAGACCTGAAAATTCCTTTGGAAGGACATCCCTAAAACGATCCACCATAGGAGGGAAGTCTAACTGTGAAGTCCCCTGGTTATCCAAATAAAGACCAGAAATCTGGGCCGTCACCCTTCCTAGCCCATGATTCTCGAGTCCTTCTCGACTCGCCTGAACATCTCATTCACCACTATGAAGAAAGGTCTCACCCTATGGTGAGATAAAACTCACCCTCTAGTGATAACAGTCGACGACTACTAGAAAGGGAACCAACCAGTCCATCCCGATAATGAAATCATATCCTTTCATCTCTAGGACATAGAGATCCCATTAGAAAAGATACCTTGTAACCTCAAGAGGGCACTCTCTACACTAGCGTACACTAGATGTCTTCGTCCTCAAAGGTGTGTCCTGTGTAATCAAGTCAGTATAAGAAAGGATACAGAGCCCAAGGCTCTCCACAACAGCAACAGATATGAAGCTATGTGTAACACCAGTATTGAAAAGAGTTGAAGATAAAACTGAGGCTACTAAGATCGTACCTCAAACAGTAGAAGGTCTGGGATCCTGCTCCTGATAGTTCTGCTCCACCGAAAAATTTTGGCCTGCCCCGCGGCCCTATGACCCTATCTGACCACTCTGAGCTGATCCTCTTTGCCGGCGCTGATGAAATAGTGACTGACCGCCACGTCCTCGACCACCACCTTGGCCGGAATGGCCAGAAGAACTCCAGTTCCCTGACTGGTGGGAAACTGGTGGTGCTGCTCTTGAATGAGGAGTCATGGTAGAACCCCTGTCACCAGCTACTGGTGAGAAAACCTGGAAGAAACGCTGAAGGTGACCCATCTTGCCGCAAGATTGGCACTCCACTAGGTCTCTCTGGAACTGTGGCCTCATGTGACCTACCCTTCCACACTTCTAGAATACCACCTAGCTACTTGAATATGTATCTCGCCTCCTCGGATCTCCGCGCGTAGACTCCCTAAAATGCTTCCTGTTCTTAACTGGAGGAACACTATCTCTAGAAGTCAAACTACCATGGCTCGCAGATCCAGAGTCTCTTAGATTGCGCTCTACAATCAGCGCCTAGTTGGCGATGGAAGTGACAAAAGTCAACTGAAAGATATTCACCATCGAGTGGATCTCCCACCTGATTCCATCCTCAAACTTCCTTGCTAAGAACACCCCACTTCCATCCAGGAGGGGTTTGAGATGCTGTAGCTTGGTGAAACGAGAGGAATACTCCATGATAGAAAGAGTACCGTGCTCTAGACTCATGAACTCCCGGGCTCGATTGGCCCTCAGGTTCTCTGGGTAGAAGTAATCGTACAACATGCTTGGGAACTCCTCCCAAGCCATAACCTGCTAATGACCCACCTATGAGATCACATCCCACCACCTCTTGGCAAAGTCTCGAAGCATTTAGGTAGCGAGCTTGACCCGCCTCTCTGGAGGTGTCTCTAGATGCTCGAAGATAGTCAGCTTGGCTTCCAGCCATGACTATACAGCCTGTGGTCCTCCTTCCCATGAGAAAGTAGGAGGATACTGCTACTGGAAAAACCGCATCAAGTCTTCCATAGTCGTGGAAGGAGTCGGTGCTCCCTAAAAAGTATGAATCATCCTCATAAATCCTTCCATGAACTGCGCATCCACGCCTGCAACTGGTATGACAGCCGGTTCCAAGGATGGCCCGACTGGAATATCGATAGGAAGTCCCTGATCAGCCATATCTGGCATCTGATCACTGCCTGACAATTGACGTACAACCAGAGGATGTCTCGAAGGCATAGCTCTAAACGATCAAAAGCATACCTTAGATCAAGAAAACAAGGACAGGGAACAAATGAGTACAGAATGGGAACAGGAGAAGGAAACATTCATGTTTACAAAACAAGACTACATGGAGTGTATAAATACTACACGGCGTGTCCTCTTAAGCCATTGATATGGGTGTGTACTCCTGCCTTACAGGTCGTGTAACACCCCATACTACACAGTGTGTTGTCCCCATACATGGTGTGTACTTGAACTCAATTCCCTTGTCCGAGTCTCTTTACACTGCTAACCCACATGCTCCAACTCAATCCCAGACTACAGGGCGTGTTCCATAGGGACACGGCGTGTACTAGACAAGGTTTAGGCGGCCCATGTTGTTTTTTACACGGCCGTCTACATTGCTAAACCCTACACGGCATGCTATGAACAACACGACGTATATAGGAAAGGATAACACCGACCTGTGTTGTTCGTGACCCGGCCGGGTACTTGGAACAAGACTACACGGCGTGTTCTGAACAAACACAGCATTTTACATAAACTTTTCTGACACGTGTTGTTAGTGACACGGCTATGTACATGGCTCTAAACTACATGGCATGTTAATTCTAAACACGGAATGTTCCTAAAGGAATTATCATGACACTGTTTTTCTGCTCACATAGTCAGTGACATGGCCTGAAAACTACACGGCGTGTATCCAGAATGTACACGCTGTGTATTCTGGGTTTTTCCGAGTAGTAGCTCAGAAACTGAACTGATGCCCAGAAAACATATAAAACAAGGCATTAAGGTGCCAAATTCTGATCCATGAGGGCCCATACTCCCCATGAATCAAATCTTGGCATCTTCTACAGTCATATACAAGGGAAAACAACTCTATGATCCACCAATTTTGGATTCAAGAGAGACCATAACACCTCAGGAATCAAAATTTTGCATTCATTTAAGAAAAGAAAAAAAAAATTCTCTATCAAAACAATAGAGATTCTATCAAATCATCTATCAAAACAGCATGCATTATCTACACAGAGTCTATCACAACAACATGAAATCGCTAATGCACCCTAGATGGCATGGCAAGAATACATGGCATGTGATATCTAACAACTTCCTATATGATGCATGAGATGGAATACCCTCATCTAATCGGGTTGCGAAAAAAATAGAACTGTAATAGAAAAACAATAACAACACTAGGCATGTGAATTACTCTTTGTGAAATCATATCAACTGTAAAATCTCAAAAACCAGAAAATTGTAATTAAAGAGGTAGTGAAGTTTTTTACTTGTACACGGGGTAGCTACTCCCGAGCACAACTTAACACCAAGTACCGATCTGTCATATCCCTGGATAAAATCTCCGAACAGTAAAGCAAGAGAAAAGAACACCTCTGATACCACTTTGTAACATCCCAGTTCCGGAAGCAACCCAGAGGTGCCCCGTACCCGGTTGGTCACATGTCCTCAAGCACATTTCCCAGAACGCCAGAGGATGAAGACTAGTAGCAAGGGCCTTGGGTGTGATAGTGGGGAAACTACGCCCTCATTGG
Organism: Viscum album; assembly: GCA_963277665.1. Taxonomy (NCBI): domain Eukaryota; kingdom Viridiplantae; phylum Streptophyta; class Magnoliopsida; order Santalales; family Viscaceae; genus Viscum; species Viscum album. Next base: position 1,736,229,371 of record OY728135.1, on the reverse strand, counting down.
CAGAGTATACATCGGAAGAGGAAAAATAAATTACAACAACATTAGAAGTAGTAGACATCCATACAAGAGTAAGAAATAAACAGCAGAAAACTAAGGGCAAACAACTAGAGCAGAAATATATGTAAATGATGGTTAATACACATATATCTAGAAAATAGCCAAACAAGTCACAATGTTGAATACAATACAAAACTCAAGTACAAAAGAAAAACAGATGTGAAACTCCTCAGCATCGCAAGCCTCGGCTTGGTCACATGCTCTACAGCTCTAGTGCGATCAAAAACTTGAATTAGAAGGTAACTTTCTATTATCTATACCTGCAACAACATAGTCTATTTGGTCCCAAAAGCATGGCCCAAATAGGGTGTGATACAAAGTTCTAGTAGGCAACCACCCAAAGATCTATGCCTAACAGTCAGTGAATATATGGCATGTAAAGTACAGTAAGTAGTGAAAATTAAGTAGTAAACAGGATAATACACAGCAGTTACAATCCACAGATTCTCGCATATATTCTAAAAACAAGAAACATCCAATCAATCAAGTAGAAAAAAAAATGCAACCTCTGGGTAGTTCTCACAGCATAACCCCTAAGGTTTAACCTAAAAGTACTAGCGACCCTCTGGGAGGCACACATAGTCTCACCCCTCTGGTTCCGCTAAATAAATAATAGACTCTCTGAGGAAGCACTCACCGTCAATTCCCCATATAGTCTCGTATCATACTAAAGGCTCTCTGGGGAAGCACTCAACATATATTCCCCCTGTGGCCTACGTCGAGGAACTATAGACTCTCTGAGGAAGCACTCAACGTCAATTCCCCATGTGGTATCGCATCGTAAATTAAAGACACTCTGTAGAAGCCCTTACGTCCATAATCCCTCTATTCCACTACACTAGGTTCTCACAGCCCTGTGTGAAATAAACATGCATAGCACGTGTATCGGCCCAAATAAACCTCAAGAACTATTTGGCTATCAATCTAAGGCACAACAGAAATACAATACAATAGTTCCAATGTCCTACAACTAGGAATCGAAACTGGAAGACCCCAAACATGAAAACAATCATGGAAAAGTATCCAGAACACAATACAATTTACCCTATTCACAAGTAATGACCTCTACATAGGCATATCAGCAAGGAAATAAAACAACAATGGAAAAATAGGAAACATGAAATACCACTTTCAAGGGCATAGGTGGAGATTGCACATAATATTCAACTACTTCCTACAGAAAGGAACAAACCACCTACCTCGATGCTGGGAGAATGATATACATGAACCACGATGATTGATTCTCCTTAGAACGTCGAGGATCTGAGAAAACGTCAAAAACGCTCAACCCACGATATTTTCAGAAAGAGAACAAATTGGAAAACAAGGCTCTAGGAGAACAAACAACTCACCGATGTGGTTCCAACACAAACGACGGCGGTTGAAACATATGTTAGACGGAGGCTCGGGAATCCGTAGAAGAATCACAGCAATACGGGTCACTCTTGGACAAAGAACTAGGAAAAGTAGTCTGTTCTGTCCGCCAGGCACGACCCCAATGCGTTTAATGAAAAATAAATAAAGTACACGGCATGTACTTCTTGAGTACACAGCGTGTACTCCATTTTTTCATACTACTCCTTAAGCGGCCTCCACCTCACCCCTACAAACCATGTGTGTGGCCCGAACACGACCATCACACGGATTGGCGCGACAAGGGAGTACACGGCGTTTAATTCAAAATTTTCCAGAAACTCCTAATTTCTCAAAAACTCTAGAAAAGGGAAAAACATACCTGAAACGAAGATCCGGGTTCTTACAATATGAATAAATAAATAAATTTTTATTAATTAGGAATATTATATATATATATATATATATATATCAATTCGGTTAATCTTATTTATGCCCTTCAAATTCAATGCCTAAGTTGTAATGGTAATATTTAAATTAACTATAGTTTATGGTTCATTTAATCTTAGTGTTGTGTGTTGTATTTTCTATATAACATTGTCTTCTTATAAAATATCAGGATAATATATCCCACATGCTATTAAATTTTATCCTCTCAATTTTATCTTTATCTTAATAATCAAAGGTTTAACATTTGAAAACACCTTTATTGGAAAACCCACATCGTAAAAAGGGTCAATTAAACTTCTATTTGAAAAGTGGGAGGGATAAGTATAAAGTTAATATGAAATAACACATAACTAGGTTCCCAAATATCAGTAAATTAGTTTGAATTGAAAATATAGACATGGAGGATGAAATTAATGTCTACATAATGATGGATAGTGTCATAGAACATGAATCACATTGAAGTGAATGATCATGAGATAGTAAATGACCATAAAACCATAAACCATCAAGGTTTGAAAAATATCATCAATTCATCAGAAATGATTATATGAAAATAAAAAAAATCATTTTCATGATCATTGATCTAAATGTGAGTGTTCATTTTACATTTAAGATAGATAAAATGAGAAAAAAATACTTACTTGATTCCTTCAAATATATAAATTCAATTTCATCATTTGGTTATATGTTTCAATCAGTTTCCACCATCATCTATTCTTTTACTACAAATTATAAGTATCCATTATAAAAATTTCCTATGTTTAAATAATCAAAATTTAATATATAAATGTATCTCGAAAAGGATAAGAAGATAATACTCTTATATTTACTTAATCTAAAATATTTATCATAAGGTAATGAATAAAAATTCGTACGAATAATTAATATGTTTAACTCCAAAATTTCCATAATAATGCCCAAGGTTCAACTTAGATTATTCTATAAATAATTAACCATATATCTCAATTAACCTAAATAAACTCAATATTAATGAATCCTCAATGGATATCTCATACCTTTCATCTTAGATACCTATAAATATAACACCTTTATTCTTAAATAATACTACATTTTAAACCAAGGGTTACATATACCTCAACCCAATAAAATATCTCCCAAAATATAATTAATCCCCTACAAATAACATCACTTAAATCATTAAAAGGTGTGTATATGAATTTTAACATATGATCAACCATAAAATTAGTAACCCATGATGGTATCCAAGACTCTTAAGTTAAACTCACATGAAAAAATCATAATCAAAAAAATTATATAAAGCCTGCTATGATACTAAATATAAGAGTCCCAAATCGACACTCCTAGATTCGGTGCGAAAAACATAATATTTATATTTTTTGACATCATGAAAATAAATGTGACCTAATATTACACAATTAAAAAATTCAATATAAAATGGATATATTGTATTACTTACGTACCCAAGGATCATCTAGGTTAAGAGTTTTATTGAATTAGGAAAAACTCTTACATGATAATACCCATGTCTTTTACTAATTTTTTTTCCAATTATAACTATATTTTCTTATCACATAATAAATATTCGACATCTACCACATGAAATACTTATATAAATATCTTATTTAATATATTTATTAATAACATGGGGAAAATAAAAATAATACGGATGAGATCAAATTCTCAGTAAGAGTATACATAAGCATTAAAAATTGAATATCATTAGTGATCATAAGATGACCATAATGGTATGATAAAACAATCAATGTGAATAAGAATTACATAATTGAATTCATACCTATAAAATCGTGGATCATAAATCATGATACATGGTATAAATATTTAACAAAATACTATTTTCATATAAGTCAACAATCATAATCCATGTGAAAATAATCCTTGAAAAAGAATTCCTTTAGAACTCATAGAAAACATTAAAAACTGTGTAATTATCTTGAAGTGTCAAGAATTCGTTATGTAATAATGTAAAAAGATAATTACCTTATCTCTTAGGAGTAACCTATAACCGGAAAACTCATTCATCTCTTCAATGTAATGTACAATCTATTAGCTTTATAATTTTACCCAATGCATTAAAGGGTTTTAATGGACCCACCCATCATTGGTTTATAATTCAACTACCTATTTTTGGTTTATAAAATAACCACCTGTATATTATCCATACATATTTACAAGAACCATAGAATTAATAAAATATTTATAATATTTCAATTCTCAATATAACTCCATTAAAAACAAGCATTATTTATTTTTAGCTTGATTAACCCATGAAAAAATGGGTTACATAATAATCTATTTAAAAAATTTATAATCCTTTCAGTGAAAGAATAAGTACGATATAATTGGAAAATATCCCCATTATATCATAAGAAAATAATAAATCATATTTCCATAAATGAAAAAGATATTTAAAATAATATTTAAGGAATTTCTTTGAAAATAAGAAAAAATATCCTTTTTTATAATATTTTATAAAAAATTCATAATATTGAAAAAAATATTTTATTTGGATATAACCATGAAATATTATAAAGTAATATTCAAATAAAATATTGGTCATGATGGAAGGAAACCCCATTCCTGTTATAATGAATAAAAATTAACATTATTTTCATGCTCTTGCAAAGAAATTCAAAAGTGACCCGTGCAGAGAACCTTAAAAAATTTAATTTTAAAAACTTATAATTTAAGGTAAAATATCATAGAAAATGAATTTAGGAAATATTTTATGTTTGAAAAAAACAAACATGAAATAAGATAAATAATGTAGAGGAATAGTTTTTCTATAAGTTTTTAAATAATTTAAAACAACGCTTTTAAAGAAAAACCCTTTACAACCTTATAAAACCAAAAAAACCATTTCAAAGTAATAAAATAAGAAGGAATATAGAATACCATAATTATAAAATAGGTCATGATATCATATTTTAAGAGTCAATGTATAAACCATATAAATTAATATAGTTGAATCAATGAAAACATTTCTTAAAGAAGGATTTTTGAGATGAAAACCCATAGAAACTTGGGTAGTATTTTAATAGAAAAAATAATTGAATGAAGTAGCATAAAATTATTATACAAAAACATTAATTTATACTAAATAATATTTAAAAAACATTAATTATTTATTAATAACATGATATAAAATAAATCATGGTGCATAACTTGAATTATGTCTCCAAAAATTAAAATGGAGACCATGAAAATCCTTTAAATTTTTAGAAACTTTGAATCAATATATCAAGAAAAAGATAAATTTAAAGGAAATTTAAACATAAATATCAAAGATTAATTAATGATATAATATCTCATTAGGCTTCATATACACTTTATAAAAGTAATTATGTGAATAATACAAGATATTTCTCAAATAAACAATATTGAGATGAATAATCCTTTTAGAATCCTTATCACTAATGTTTGAATTAATCAAAGAAGTGATTATGAACAAAATTTATAAAACTAAAAAAAATATGTGGGAATAAAACATAATAAAATCAGATGTAATTTAACATGTAATATTTTTATAACATAGTCACTAAAGTATAAGTATAACCCAATGAATGGAAATTGAGTTAAAAAACCCCTTACCTCGAGTCCCAACATATTGTCTATATCCTTTAAATCCTATATAATAAAATTATATTAATAATTTAAATTTTTTAGAAATTTTTATAGGTTTAATAATTTTTCATTAATCCATTTATTTCATTAATTTAAAAAACATATTTCATTACTTAAACAGTTAAATCTACATTGGATGTGATGAGGGTGTTTAGCTATTAATTTCAAAATGACTTCAGTATATTGGCCATGGTCAAAGATTTAATGGTTTAATCTTATATAGAATATTAAGAATAATATAATTTTCAATTTTATACATTAAATAAAATTTCATAAACATATATATGAGTAATACATGAAATATTTAAAACATGTATTCATGGAGGTGGTAATCCACACGTATACACGAAAAATGTTTCCATTGTAAAACGAATAGAAGGGTAAGAAAATAAATTATAATTATATTTAAATAATGGTAATTATATCATTAATATCATATATAAACGTTACATATATCATTATAAACATCCACAATAAATTGTGATGTAAAAAACCACATTGCTTCATGGAGGTGGTATTCCACACATATGTAAGAACGATATTTTCATTACATATTTGATGAAAAATGACATGAAAAAGGGTTTTACCAGCGTAATAATAACATTAATGTATAATAAATATAATTAACTTATTATATACTCATTTATTAATAATATTTTAAGGAGTTTTATGTATACGTAAAATGAAAATTCTCAGTTTAAAATTATTCTTCTTCTTTAAAAAACCACCTTTGGATTACACCTTAATCCCTATAGGTTAGTATTTTAATGAGAAATAAGTCACTAGGTAATTTATAGAAATGTTGGAAATATATTTTTATATGAAATTTATGATATATATTCCTTAGGATGTGAGAGTAAGATAGAAAATGATGGTACCTTTTATAAGTGAGGGGAGGGTAACCATTAGAATTACTTAAAGAATTGAATTAATATAGGAATGAAATGAGATCCAGTCATATCACAATGCTCTTAATCATATGTATTTTCAAAGATAGGAAGTTCATGTATTCACCTCCCCATCCTCCTTTGGAGTGGGGTGGAGCTCTCCATCCACCCTCCTCAATTGCAAGGCCTCTCTCATTTCTACCCTTCTCTAATCTGAATTTCCTTCCACCATTCTTAGTTATCATTCTTAGCCCGAAGGTTCCATATCTATAAAATAACGTTGTGTAGTTTCTACTCTTGAATTTAGAGTTTATGGATTCTTATGGTCCTCTTTATATTACCTTGGTGTCCCGATTCAACAAGCACAAGACTTTGGTCAACTCTTTTGGTAGCTTTGTATTCAGATCTTGGGGTCTTTATGACCATGAAGTGGTGGATCTTCTTGAAAAACATCATATGATGGTGAAATTTTCTTTAGAGGCTGACTTGATTATTTCCTGGTCTAGAGCCCTAAGAGTCCATAATTTATTTCAAATTTATCTATTTCAATATTCGTACAATTTACTTATGAATCGAGATACTCATATGATGATGTTATGGGTAAGATTTCAAATACATCCACTTCTATTCCAAAACCCCTCTATTTTATGTATGATAGGTAACATGGTAGGATACAACTTGTTCTATAATAGTAGTATAAAAAAAAATTCACACAATTTTCCCTCATATATGAATTGAAGTTTATGTATCTAGACCACTGACGGAGTGGATTTGGATCAGTGCAAGAGAAGAATTTAGATGTAAACAGGTGGTAGTTTTTTAATCTTTGACTAGTTTTTTATGAGTTTGTAATAACCTGGGGAAATATTTCCACTATTTTCAACGGGGTCTCAGAGAACAAAATATAGTGATTGATGTTGGACAATATCTTGGGGTCGAAGAACTAAGTACCTGCACAGTAGATCACTTGAACAAAAAGGTTTTAAGTACAATTCCCATCTAGAAGGAAAGACCTGATAATTATAAAATGAATGTGGGGGATATATACAAAAGGTTATGGAATGACTTGTATGATTTAAATATGAAGGTTAATGTTCTATCAGGGTCAGGGGATACTGTAACTAATCACCTACAACCTGATGGAATTTTTTCTTAGACTACTTCTTTTGTAGATGTTCCCATGATTGGTAATGTATCCTCTCTACGGAAAGTGGATACCAAGGGACGTAAATTGAAAATTTAGGATTTGTTATAGGAGATGGGGTACTAGGTGAATGTTGGGTGTAGAACAAACCTAAGGAAGATCTTGTCCTCTATTAACATTAGTAACTATTTTGAATTTTTGTGAACTCATACTTCTGGATTAGAGCCCAATGAGTGCTTATGAGGGAAAGATTCTGGGGAAGAGTTATGGAAATTTTTTTAGAAGATACTTCAAAGGTTGTATTTGGTAGAGGCATTCACATATTAAGTAGAAAGAAGGGACAAAAAGGAAAACAAGGATATATGAAGTTGCATTGTGAGAAAAAGGTATAAATCCAAAGGTTAGAAGGATTACTCCAAAATTCATAGACCAATGGAGAAAAGATCAGATAAAAAAGTAGGGACTAAGGAAATGTATGGTGAGACATATATTAATGAAATAGAAGAAGGACTCCATCTTTAATATGGTGAGTGGAAGCAAAATGGTCAAATGTGGTGACTCTCTGGATCAAGTCCTTAAGAAGATGAGTGATTTGGTGGAAGAACAACCTCGAATGCAAGGAGCCTCTGTGGTTTCTTAAAATTATTTTTCTTTTACACATGGGTTTTTAGGAAATTAGTATGATATCATTGATGTATAATTTGGGAAAATTGTTGAATCATAATGGGATGTAGTTGCGGGTGCAAACGACAAACCTTGGGATCTTATTTTTCACTCTAAGGAAGAGATGTTGGAGAAGGTTTTAACTATTTATGCTTCTAATGAGGATGAGGAAAGGATAAATTTGAGACCAATTAAAATGGGGAAAACAAGTTAAGAGTGATTGAATTGACAAGAAATATTTAATTCTAACACGAGGCTTCAATGATAAAAAGATAATGGTGGAGTAGTTCTTGTAGGATTTGAAAAAATTGGCCTATCAATTCGAAGACAGTATCATAGATAAACTAGATAAAAATGTAACTAATATTTTCTATAAATTATATATATAGATTTAATCTACCAATTTTGAATTTTATTTTAATAAATTTTTTATCTGCAATAGTGTCTGATGTACTTGGATGAACATGGAGTTTTCACAATTTTTTCCATAAAAGTGTTTTTAAAATAAAATTTTAATTAATGTATTAAATTAATATTAATTAATTTTCATGTGATAATAGTAAAATATTTATATTTATAGTATATGATGGATATAATTATAAATACCATCATACATAAAACTTAGAAAAATTTAGGTGATGTTTTAACTACAATCTCTACGATTAACCACTATTAACCCTTTTAACAATTACTCTAATATCAGTTTTTTTTAATATTCAGGGGTCCAAAAAGTTACTATAAATAGAAAAGTGACCCATAAGTGTAAAATGGTTGATATTATGGATCATATTCCATTATATTATAGAAAAATTTAATTTTTATGAATTTAAAATCGTTTAATAAAATATTATTTTACATAAGACACCATTAAATTCATTTTTGGGGCGATTTATATAGTCTGAGTTTAAAGACATCAAGATAGTAATGTAATCAAAAAAAACTTTTAAAAAACATATGATATATTATATTTATCTTAATAACTCACGAAAAATCATAAATTACCAAAAAAAGTTTTCCTTTTATAGTTTTTAAAATCATTTACTTGATTAAACTATTGCTTGCACAAGCACTGTGTCGACGTTATGTAAGAATTTAAGGTAATTTTTTCATCAATAAAAATTTAAAAATAAATTACCATGAAAAAAATTAACCAATATTTAAAATAACCATTAAATCCAAATATAACCACCTTTTACCTCTATGAAAATATATTAGAGATATTAAAATAAAGAGATTCAAATATTGTATTTATTCATTACTTAAAATTATATTCAGGCCATTATTGAAGAAAAAAGCTTCCAATTTTCCATATATTAGAATATTTGATGAGGATGGTAGAAATAAAGTCATCCAATATTAATAATCATGGGGTTATTTATTTTATTAAATCCTTATCACATTATTTTTAACCCTAATTACTCGATTTACCATTATCGAGGTGACAAATATTTACCACGATTACTATTCATACAAAAAAAATAAAAGCGAAATATTTACAAAATTTTAACAAGATTATTAAAAATATGGGATAAATTTTATTAAATTTAAATCCTATAATATTAATAAAATTCTTTTAAAATAAACCTACAAAACACGATAAAATACAATTTTCTAGAAAAATTAATTTTTTTGTGTAAATATGTTCTCATACCAAAATTAAGAATAATATAAATTATAATGACATTAATTGGATTAGTTTTAATAAAAAATCACTAAATAAATTTTAAAATCATTTCAAAACAAAATGGGACTTTTTATATACTTGAATGGAAAAGATAGTTTTCTATAAAATCAGTATTTTCACTCTTCACTGAAAAATAATATTTTCAGTAAAATCCAAAAAATTAATCATAAGATAATATTTATATTATGATTTTAAAAATAATATAATTTTTTTAAAATATAATCTATAAAAGTAATACAAATTAATTTCAATATTTTCTCACAAAAAGCAATAAAAACCATTTTTTAAGCATAAAATGCCTTCACTAAAAATAGAATGCTTATTTCCTAGAAATTAATAAATAAATTTGTATTGAGAAGAAAAATCGTAAATATATTTAATAATTTTATTACTCCTATTCATACCCAATAATTCAATGACTAGGTTATAACATTCATATATAAAATAATAATATCTTGTGTTCTATTTAAGTTCAGTGTTATATGCTGTATACTCTATCGAACATAGACTTCTTTTAAAATATACAGGTATTACATTCTCCACAACAGTATTAAACTTAATCCCTTTAATTTTGTCTTGATCTTAGTAATAAATGGTTTAACACTTTAAAATACCTTGGTAGAAAACCGACATCATAAAAAGGGTCAATAAATATTACTTTTGAAAAGAGGGAATGTAGAGTTTAAAGGTTATATGAAATAAAATATAACTAGGTTTCCAAATAGGAGAATATTAGAAGGAAGTGAAAATATACACAATATGGAGAATATTAATATCTAAATAAGGTTATATAGTAATAGAGAAAATTTATTATGAGAATCTGAATGATAATGATATAATCAACTACCATAAAAACATAAATCAATTAGGTGTGAAAATGTCCATCAAATCATTAGAAATGATTGTACGAAAAGAAAAAAATATCATTTTTAAAATCGTTTATCTAATGGTGAGGGATCCATTTACCATTAAGATATATAACTTGAAAAAAAATAAACTTACTTAATTTCATTAAATCCAAAAAAAATCCATTTCATCCTTGAGTCATGTGTTTCAATTAGTTTTCACCTCCACCACATATTTTACTACAAATTATGAGTATCCATTATGAATCGTTCTTACATATAAATCATCAAATTTTAATATATCATAAAATCTAGAAAATTATTAAAATATAATCCTCCTATATTTAATAAATCCAAAATGATCGAAATAGGGTAATTAATAAAACATAATAAGAATAAATAATACATTTAAATCCAAAATTTATATAATAACACCAAAGGCTCCACATAAATTATTCTATAAAAAATTAACCCCATATCTCAATTAACCTCAATAAAATAAAAAATAACTATTTATCAAATCTTATATCATAACTTTTGTCTTATATCCTTAAAAAGGTAATATAATTCTTCCCAAATTATCCTTCACATTAAACCTAAGAGTTTCCTATACCTCAACCTAAAATAATCACTTAAAATATCATTAATCACATAAAAATATCATAACATATAACCTCAAAAAGGGGTGTATGTGCCTTTTAACTTAGGATTAACCTTCTAATTATTAACACATGATGGTATCCATAAATATTAATCAAAGATCACAAGAAAACATATTAATCTACAATTTTATCTAAATCCTTTTATGATACCAACTATAATAGCTCGGAACCAACACTCTTGGATCTAATGATAAAAAAATAATATTAACATTTTTGTATTTGATAACAATAAATTTCACCAAATTTTATACATCTAAAATATAAAATGTAAATATTGAACCACTTTCATTTCCAGGTACCTTTTTGGTTTAGAGTTTTAGATAATTATGGCAAAATCTTACATAACAACACACATGTATTTAACTGATAAATTTTGCAAATTTACCAAGATTTTTTTATTTAACAATAAATATTAAACATATATCTCATGAAATCCTTATATACAAATATTATTTAACATCTTTCTCTATAACCTAGGGAGAATAAATATAATAAGTCTGGGCTCAAATGCTCACTAAAGGTATGCATAAGAATTAAAAATTAAATGTCATCAATGATCACAATATGGGCATTAGGGTATTGTGAAATAATTAAAGTGGATGTCCATAACACAATATAACTCATACCCATCATATCATGGATCATAAACCATGAGAACTGGAATAAGGATTTTACATAATATAAGTGTCGTATATGTCAACAATCATGATCCATGTGAAAACAATTCTTAATAAAAGGATCCATTATAACTCATATCATGCATTAAAAAATGTGTAGATATATTGGAATATAAAACCTTAATCATTGAATCAAATAACTAGATATTACCATATCTCTTCGGGGTAACATATAAGTCGTAAAATCTATCATATCTAAGGGGTAAATTATAATTGTTTAACCCCATTGCTTTACCCAATACATTAGAGGGATATAATGGACCCACCTTTCCTTTGTTTATAACATAACTACCCATACTTGGTTTGTTACATAACCCCCTATACATAATCTATACATAGTTTCAAGTACCATATAATTAGAAAAAAATTTATAAGATTTCACTTTTCAACATAACACCCTTGAAAACAACCATCATTCCATTTTTAGCCTGACTAATGCATGGAAATGAAATGAGGTCTATGAAAATCTCTTTAAAATAATCATAATCCACATATACAAATAACAAGGATGGTTTCATTATAACATAACCCCATTATATCATACAAAAACAATAATCGATATTTCCATAGATGAAAAATAAATTTAAAATAATATTTAAGAAATTTCTTTACAAATGAGAAAAATTATCATTTTATTTTGATAATATTTTATAAATATTTACTGAATATTGATAAAAATATTTACTTTAAAAATGACCATGGAAAATTATAAATTAATCTTAAAATAAAATAATGGGAATGATGGTGGGAAAATCTATTCATGTCATAATCTTTAAAAATAATCATTTTCATGTTTTTTAAATAGAATCAATATTTATCCATAAAGAAAACGTTAATAAATTTACATTTAAAATCTTTTAAAATAAGGTCCAAGATCCTTCAAAATAACTTTAGAAAATAATTTATTTTTAGAAAATAACATTCTTGAAATAGGATAAATAATTTGGAGGAAGAATTTGGTTATGATTGTTTAAAAACTTGTAAAAAATGTTTTCAAAGAAAAACCCTTTCCGTACATTTAATCAATGTTTTCAAACTCTAAGAGTATGGGCCTTGTAAGGGTTCTCCCTTATCCCTTAAAAGCAAGGTTATCAAAAATCTATAAAAATGAAGCCATTTGGGCCATTTAGGGGGGTCCTTTTAAAACTGAAAACCCATTTGAAAGAAAGAACATAAAAAGGATCATAAAATATCTTCTGTATAAAAATAGTAATGGTATTATATTTTAATATTCAGTATATACACAATAAAAATTAATATATGTCAATGAATTAATACATGTCTCATGTAAGGAAATTTGAGATGAGAAACCCTTGTAACTTGAGAAATAATTGAATAAAATATCCATTAAAGGAAGTAACATAACATGATTGTGAGGAAACCACAATTTCCATGAAATAATATTTTTTTTTAAAAATCAATTGTTATTAAGTACTCCATATAAAATTAATCATGGTGAATAACATGAATTATATCTCAATGAATTTGGATTGAGACCATGAAAACCCTTGAAACATTTTATAACATTTGAATCAATATCTCATTAAAGAGATAACATAAAAGGAACTTTAAATATCATGATAAAAGGTAAATTATTGATATATTATATTAATAGAAAACATATAAATCTTATAAAAGTAATTGGGTTCATAATACAAGACATGTCTCAAAGAAATAATATTGAGATGAATAACCATTAAAATTACTATATCATTGATGATTGAATTAACTGATGAATTGATTATACATAACGATTGTAAAACAACAAATGTTTAAATACTACATAATAAAATAATATGTTATTTAAGAGATAATATTTTCATAACATAGTCAATAAATTAAACGTATAACCCAATGAATGGAAATTGAGTTAAGAAACCCCTTACCTTGATCCCCAACTTGTTATGAATTTCTTTTGACTACTATATAATAAATTTATATTAATTATTTAATTATTTTAAAAAAATTATAGATTTTATAACTTATTATTAATCCTTTAATTTCATTTATTTTAATGAATGAATTAATTAATTAACTGACTATGTCCAGGACAGATGTTTTTAGGATGTTAAGTTCATAGTTTTAAAAATGACATTGGCATGTTGACCAATGTCAAAGGGGTCACAATTAAATCATACAAAAATAATAATAATATTGAAATAATTATTTATTTTATACATTAAATATAATTTTATAACTATACCTTAATTGTGTGCATAAAAAATGAATCACATCGCTCCATGATGGTGGTAATCCATATGTACACACGAACAAATTTACCATTTTCCAATGGATGGAAGGGTAAGAAAATAGATGATATATTCTGTCTCTAGAATGATAATTATGTCATTAATATTATGTATATATATTAAATCCAGCATTATAAATAACCATGATATGTAGTTATATAAAATGAAACCCATCGCTTCACAGAGGTTGTAGTCGGCATGTACACACAAACGATATATTCATTGCTCATTAGATGAAAAAATAGATGAAAAATGGTTTAAACATAGTATAATGACATTTCAAAATATTTTATATATTTATGTTTTTATATCATCATTTTTTAAGAATACTTTAAGGAGGTATAAGAAGAAGTAAAATGAAAATGCTTTGTTAAGAGTTATACATATTCTTTGAAAACCCACCATTGGATTACCCCATAATCCTTCTAGGTTGGACTTATGATGAGAAAAATGTATATAGGCTTTTTATAGGAAGGATATAAAGGTATTTGGGAAGGCCTTGGCAGAGATATAATTCTCAAAATGTGTTAGGAAGAAAGAAGAGGAAGTGACCGTTTATAAGTGAGGGGAGGGGCACGTATGGAATTACTTTAAGTATTAAATTAATATAAATTAATTTCCATATAAAAGTATAAAAATTAATATATTTACAATATAGGATATATATTAGTCAAAATAACCTCATTAAATAAAATTTATACAAGTTTAGGTAACATATTAACCGTTATCTTTTAGTTTTGAACCCCTATTAACCCTTTTGATGATTGCTATGATATCAAAGTTTTTTACTATTCAGGGGTTAGGAAAATTTATATAAAGGATAGTTGAACCATAAGTGAAAAATGGTCTATCTTTTTGACCATATACCATTAAATTGGACAAATATAGGATTTTTATGAATTTTAAATCATTTAATACAAGATCATTTAACATAGATACCATTAAAGTCGTCTTCAAAACTATTCATGTAGTTTGACTTTAAAGATATAAATACATTAATGAAATTAGAATATAAAATTTTAACACATCACCAATATATTGTTTTTATCTAAAAAATCATTTAACACCATAAATAATGCAAATAAATATTACTTTTGAAGTTTTTAAAACCATTTACTTAATTTTTCTACTACTTGCAAAAGCAGTCTATCGAAGTTCCATAATAAATTAGGGTAATTATATCATCAAAAAAAATTAAAAATAAACTACCAGGATAAAAAATTCATTAATATGTCCAATAACTATATAAAACTAAACATAAAAGATTTTTATCCCTTTGAAAAATATATTAAAGATATTAAAAAAAAGAGTGAAATTTTGTATTTATTCTTTACATAATACTATATTAAGATCATTATAGATGAAAAATGACACAAATATTTCATATATTGAAATATTGTATGAGTATCGTCAAAATAAACCCATAAAATATAAATAAGTTAGTAACAAGATATTTTTTGAGGTGTTATCATATTATATATAACCGTAATTTACTAATTTTCCCTTATCGAGATGAAAAATATTTACCATGGTTATTATTAATAATTAAAAAAATAAAAATGGTCCTATTAGCCAAATTTTAAAATCATTATTTATAATATATAATCGATTTTATTTAATTCAATTCCTATAAGTGCAATAAACTACTTTTAAAATAAACAAAAAAACATGATGAAAAATGGTTTTCTAAAAAAAGTGTTTTTAAGTATAAAAGTGTTTTTATACCAAAGATAAGAAAAAGATTGATAATAATGAAATTAATTAGATTAGGTTTAATCAAAATTAACAATTTAAATTTTTAAAAAAAATTAAAACAAAATTGGACTTTGTAAATACTTGAATGGAAAGGATAATTTTCTATAAAATCGGTGTATTTTCAGTACTCACTGAAATATTAATATTTTTAGAAAAATCATAAAATTTAACCTTAATATAATTTTGATATTATGATTTAAAAATTTATAAAATATTTATAAAATTTGAAAAAATTCATTATAATATTTTCTCATAAAAAGTAATAAAACAGATTTTTGAAGTGAAAGTATTTTTGAAGCATAAACTAACTTCAATATAAAATGATTATTTATTTACTAAGAAATAATAAATACATTTTTATTTAGTAGAAATATTATACATATATTTCATCATTTATTAAACCATATTAGTGCCCACCAACTCAACAACTAGGTCATAATGGTCATATTTTAAATAATACTATTTCATGGTGCCTTTAAGCTCTATGTTTCATGTTGTTTAAACTATTGAACATAGTATTATTTTAAAATCTTAGACTACTATAGGAAGTTTCCATCCATCATCTAACACATGCATGAACCATCTCAATTTATTTGAATTTTTATAATCATTCCACCTTTAGTGAACATTATATAAACATTATATAACTTTTAAATAACCCTTATGCATCTTTCTTATAAGTTGAGGTTACATTTTCAAAGCCTCAAAAAACTCATCGATACCATTTTATAACTTATATTTACCATTATAATGATAACCCATGACCTTTATCTATACAAATATTTTAAAACTACCTTTATGAAACACTGTATATATTTATACAGGGCTTTGATTACCTTTATAAAGTGTGTATGGTGTGGCCGCCACCTTTAATAGATAATTGAAACATGCTTGTTACCCTTATGTATCTCCTAGAGACTATGAAACATATTTTACAATCTCTCAGAAAAGAAACATATGTTCTTCCAATGACATCATCTAAACCCTATGGTGATTCCAATAGTATCAAATTGGCCTTAATATTCCCTTCGGACATCCATGGTGGTTCTCTATAATCTCAGTGGAAAAATTTAACTTCTCAAAGATTCATTATTCATCACAATGTGAAATATAATCTTTAATAACCCACAATGGTGGTCTCAAATTATTGTACTTACGATTCATGGATTTCTAGTGGTGCAAGGTAGAAGAATTAATGCTTCTTCCACAATATTCATAATAGTTTGTGGAATATTAGGGACCTATGTAGTGTAACACAGGGATGAAGAACAGTAATATTGAGAACAAGAATGCAACAGAATCATTTTGAAATGTCTACGTGAATGAATCTAAATGATGAACAATGCTACCTCATTACATACCCCACTTCGATTCACTTCTCATCTAGAATCTACTACACCAATATTTATGTGTCATTAGGGATATAGATGATAAACTCATGTGATGATCTATACAGGTCCTCTCACCTAGAAACTCCCCACATCAACCATTCTTCATTCTATGAATATTTTGCTAACAGATTCTGAGTATACTCTCAAGACATTTCCAACCCACTTAGGCTCCTCTATGGCTACTCATGCTAAGAAACTTGGTGATGATTGGATGACTACATCTAGATGGATAACCTGATCTCCTAGGACACTTGGATTGGGTTTAGCCTAATTTTTTATCAGACACTTGAAATTTATTTAAAGTCATATGAACTTCATCAGATGTAATATGATGTTTCATATCCAAATTCATATAATAAAAGTCCTAAGAAGTTCTTTTTCTATATTTTAAGTCTTGGAATTCTTAATGTCATATGATGGAATTATAAGTATTATAAAATAGACATCTAAAGTAATAAGATGAAATTGAGTTGAATTCATATGATCTATAAGTCTCTAGATAACAAATTCATATGATATGCCTTTTCCATATTTCATGTTACAAAATATAATGTAAATATTTCTCATTTTAACATATAATCACTTTTATTTATTCAAAATAAAATTATTCAACCTAAAATAAAATGTAATATATCTAAAATTATGTATAATATTCATACAAATAATTTAAAAGATAAAATAAAATAATTAAAATATAATTTTTAATCCATTTAGAAATAATCTCCAGTTTATTCCTAAAATTGATAAATGTGATATTTAACCTGAATTACTCAAAATAGTTGGATTAAAATCATTGAAACATAAGAAAAAATATATGAAAATATTGTATTTTCATACCCACTATTTTATTTTATCATTTAGTTCATCCTTTAGGTGAAATAAATTTCAAAACTCTTTTAGAATGGATGGGGAAATTAATATAAATTCTATATTTTATTCAAAGTGGAGGATTTGACCTACCTTTATATTCATCTTCTAGGGAATTCAATGTATGTTTTGAATCAGAGGTAAAAAATAGGAGGAATCCAATTTTATTTCAGTTTCAATAAGTTCAAAATAAAATATGTTTAAGAAATAATAACCCCCTTTAATTATATTAGATTTTAACACTTTTTTTAAATGTAAGTCCACTGAAATAATATTCCAAGAGTAAATAGTGGTGGGTTTTCCTCTTTAATATTTTATTCCACCTTTATTGTTGGGATTATTAGGGTATTAACTTAAGGTCTATATTCCTCTACCTCATTATGATATTATTCTTATTATCTTACAAAATTTTATAAAGTGGATGTGAATTATTAAAAAATTCCATAAGTTCATCCATAAAAAGTATATCTTCATCCATTTCTTCCTTCATTTTTTAAAATTAAACCTTGAATATAATAATGTAGTGTTATATATTTAACCATTCAATATTTATTTTCCCAGAAAAATACTTGTTCTAGAGGCATAATTTCAAAACAAAATTAGACTATAAGGATTACGTTAAAATAATAAAATCATGAAATTATAACAAAATTGAATAAAACTAATTACAGTTTTGAAAAATAGTGAATACTCAAGAAAATTCCATAAAAATGATGCAACATTTTAATATCCATCAATATAGAGTGATATCAGATATGTCAGTAAGTTCCCAGGAAGAGAGATGTGGGAGCCCTCTGAATCATTTTGGCTCCCGACCAGTGATTGAGTTGGCCTTCAAGCGGGTTCCTCCCCCTTCGGGGGAGGGTCCTTCGCCATCAATCACAAGATCGGAATCTTCCATTCTCCTATTATCAAACCTGTATTTTCTTCTTCCATTCCCCCCATGTTTCCTGAGACCTAAGGTGCCAGATCTACACAATAGTCTCCCCAACCGTCCGATTTCGGTCATTGAGTTTATAGAAGCTTCAGACCCCCATAGTTATTCATTAGTCGCTCAATTTTCGAAGAGAAGACCCTCAGTCGATCTGTTTGAGAGATTTGTGTTTGGTTCCTGGGATTTGAAAGAAATGGAAACTGTAGGATTGTTGGATAACATGAACATTTTGATACATTTTTCTTTGGAGGAAGGCCTGATAAAGGCATGGTCAAGGGCTCCCCACAACTGAATTGGCTTATGATTCTACCTATCCTAATGGTTGTATAATTTTCAAATGAAGTGTGATTCACCCTCTGTGGCGGTCTGGGTAAGTTTTATGAATCTCCATCTTTCGTTTCAAAATCGATTGATAGTTAAAATGCTTGGAAAACTACTGGGAAGATACATGTGTTCTGATAGCCGGACCAATGCATTCGGTTATCTAGTTAACCCAAGTCTGTGTGTAGAGGTGGACTCATTAAGGGTGACATTGGACTTAGTTTGGATCGTTGTAGGTGAAGAATTCCGGTGTAAACAACCTATTGTCTATGAGTCGTTGTTCCATTTTTGACATGTTTTTAAACAGTTGGGTCATTCACAAGAGAAATGCAGGAAGGGGGCTATGAATACTATATTTCATAACAATGTGTGTAATGGTGATCATGTCAATCCTAAGAATAGTGCAGTGGAGGATGTACTAGTTTAAGGAATAAATGGTGAAATCTACAATAGATCAGTTGAGGGAAGCAGTCCATCAGGCACAGCTTTAGTTTTCTATATTGATGGTTTGTTCCAAAACGACAAGGGGGATTGAATAAATTCTGTTGGTATGGTTCCTTTGAAATCTTGTGTAGCCAACAAAGTGAGATAGGAGCATAATCTGGCATTACCTCATGATCCGAAAGTATAAGATGTTTTTAGCATATTGATAGGTGATCACAATGTTGTGAGCAGGCCAGTCATAGTGAATAATGGTAATGAATTGGCCATACATGGTCAGACTAGTATTTCAGGTGGTTCTCAATCTAAAATCAATGAGGAGAGTCCTTTGGTGGAATCTTCTTCTTCTATACAGGGTGTGGTTTTAGAGGACTTTTTAAAGTTTCCTAAGTTCATGGGTTGTAAATTTGTACAACCCATTCAAGCCATGACTTTAGTGTAGATTTCACTGTATGGGGAGGCTGGTTTGGATATGGAGAACACTCTTTTGGGTTGTAGTGGTGATAGGATTGGAAGGAAATTTCAAATGGTGAATGGTGGAGGGTGTTTAGAACTGATTCAGACCTCGATTTCCTTGTGTAATATTTTTAAAGGCCTCCCATAGGCTGATGAGAATTCTGATTTCATTACCCCAGGTGGGGGAGATGGGGCAGGAGTGAAGGTTTCCAATGGGAGTGATCATGGACAATAACTATATGAGGATTGAACTCCACAGAGTAATAGGGGTTTCGGGAAGAGTAAGGGGATGAAGGACTACTCCTCGTTACCTACTTTTTTAGAGACCCACTATGCAAAGTAGATGAATGAAAAGAAGATGGAAAAGAAGTCTATGTTCCATCAGAGTTCTAGGTAACAGGGTTATCAAGACATGGTTCTCCTTTTAAGCTCGGAAGAAGAAGAGATGGAGCAGGTCTAGATTCTCAATGCAACTGAGGAGGAGGAAGCTAAGATGATGGGGAGGTCACTAGAGGTGGCTCTTAATGAGGAACATATTTCATGGATTGACAGATAGGAGTCAATTCTGGTAGGGGGTTTCAACAGAGGAAAAATCAGCACTGGGGAGTATATTCAGATGTGGGACCCACTTGCTTATGAGTTAGTGAAGCGGATATTAGAGGTTACTAACTAACATGTTATATATATCCCGGAAACTTTTTAGGGATAGGGATTCAGGTAATATTAAGTTTCTCTTTAATTATCATGGTTAAGTTAGTGGTTTTGGACGATTATTTTGAGAGGATTATTAGATATGCTTCCCTCTGGTTCTCCTGTATGTTGTCGTTTTTTGGATGTTTTGTGATTTTTTCTAGCTTTCTACATGGACCTGTGTTGGAAAGGGGCTAGAGCACGAAGTCTCCATCGATGCATTCCTTTTGTATTGGGATGCTTGAGAGGGTATGGCTATTCCATCAGTACCGTGCCTATGCACTTCTGCACGAGACTGCTTCCTGAAGGGTCCATTGTGGGTGAAGACTTATTATCAGGACTAAATTTATGGGGTGGGGTAGGTCCAGTTGTTTTCTTTGTTTTTTCTTTTTCTACTAGTGTTTTTTTTAGGATACTTCGACTGTTTTATCAGTTTCTCACATTCTTCCTCAAAAGTGTTTTGATAATAAAAAAATTAATTTTTATTTAGTCAATATAAAGTGATATCAAAGTAGAATTTAAATCTCTTGTATACATTAAATAACTTACCACTAGTTTGTCTCCCACGAATTTAGGCTAGTATATTCACCATCCTTACACTTATATGTTTTTAATTATTTTTATAATTTTCAAAGAAGGGTAGAAATAAAAATGTGTTTATTTTTTGGTTTTGTAAAATAAAAATAGGATCCAAAAAACATACAAAATTTAGTATGAATATTAATATGATCCAAAAGTAAATTCTTGTTTGATTTATCATTATTTACTTTTGTTCTAAATCATGTAATTAAATGAGAAAACTTAATATTATTCATCTTAATCAACCTCGGTTGTTTTCACATGTGTGTGAATAAAAATCTACTCGAATACATTCAATAAAATCATTTACTCACTTTGTAAATGTTTATTAATTGAACGATGTAGTAGTAATGATGGAAAATGGAAGTTAAATCATCATGTTCACTCTATAACATCACTAACAAACAGTACCAGTGAAAATAATTGGGAAATGAAATGAAATAATTCAAGAGTTCCCACTACGATTTCCCTCCGACCACCCAAAATGGGTTATCACACCATAACCAAGGATTATGATATTATTGAGTATATCATTGGGGTTGAAAAAACACAAATAAATGGAAGAAGACATAATAACATAACATAACATAATTAATTGAACATGAATTAAAACATAAATATATAAAAATTAAAAAAACCCATATGATGGGTCATGTTGAGCCTAATGGACATGGATCAAATCCTTTCCAATGGGAGCGATGAAACATATTTATAGAAATCATTACCTTCATCTTCACCCTCCAATAATTTCAATGCTATAAGCAGTGAATTCCATCCTTCATTGGATGACTCCCATATGTATTATATGAGGGATGATATTATCCAACTAGTTTCCCTCAAATATTCTCTTTTCATATAATTCCTTCCAATGATTTAATACTTATTTATTCATTGGATGTGTTCCACATGATGTAATGGATTATTTTTTCCTAAAATTCCTGAACTAGGGAAATGAATTTGATTTTTAGGTTGATGTTACTTTCTATTTTGGCATTTTTATTAACTTTACGTAGATATTTTATCCATAAGGATACATTTACATAGATCTTGTATAACCATGGAACAACTAAAAAATACTGGAATATCTTAACACAACACATTTTGAAATTTATTTAGTTCTATTGATCTAGGGAGTACATTGAAAAAACATCAAAAATATTTGTGGTTCCCTTATGCAATGCTCACCCAAAGAAGTTACCCATATGAAACATGTGACTTTCACTATATAACTTTACAAATCTGTTTTAAAATGAAATGATAACTTTATATATTCTTAAAATTATGCTCTTCACCTTTATACAACCTGAATAAGATTCCATATACTCTTCCATAGCACTAGAACCTCGTGTTCTACCTTTACACATCCTATATTACTACAAGTACTTGATGTTATTACATTACATAATCTTGAATTTATTCAAGAAATCACTTCCTTTTACATTAATGATCATTTCAAGTTTAGAAATTTCGAGAATTTTGACATTATGAATTCATAAAATTGCACATTATTACAGAGTGGATACCATAAAAACAGAAATCGTTTCATGCAAAATATAAAACTTTTAAAATAAATCAGGATTTCTTTGAAAAGTATTCAAATATTTAACTTTGGTACCATTGTCTTACACATCTTTATAAAATTTGAAAATAATTTAAAAACGTGTTATGAGCACAAAAATCTCAGAAAGGGATATAATAATAAGGAATGATCACATTAGTCGTTGAGTAATTGTAACTTATGAAATCATTTTCAAAAGATACACTAGTCACCCATATATAATTAAATTGTGAAACATTATATTTCAAAAAGATTCAAAAAATAAATAATAACATAAATAGAAACATAAATGTATCTTGGGCCCTTACTTAAAAAATATTGTAACCCTCTCGGCTACCTTATAATTTGTAAACCTCACAGCTACCTTGTAATTTTTGGAACCATCGCAGTTACAATTGGAGTAACCATACGACCGACCTCCAACTTACACATACACAATGAATTTGGGCGAGATATAACTCCCACCCTTCATCATATAAAATTACCATGATCTATAACATAATCATACAACATGGATAATAGCATAAAAACATAGCTATTGAATTTTGTAAAACAGAAATTTTTAAAAAGGTTTTTAAAAGAAAATTCATTTAGAAATATCATATAATTGATATGAGAATAAATATAATAAAAGGAATATGTGTATAAACTTTAAATACACATAAAAAACATAATATAAACCAAAAATTATCACAAAAATGATCTTAAAACCAAAAAGTTAATGAAGTAGAAGGTTAACCCAAATAATGGAATTTGGTTTAAGAATTCTCGTACCTAGGGTTTTTCATACTTCAAACTCATTTTAACCACCTGTATAATGGTTAAAATAGTTTTATTAATATCTTAAAAAACTATCCATATTTATAATA
The DNA here is from genome assembly GCA_963277665.1 of Viscum album. Lineage (NCBI taxonomy): Eukaryota > Viridiplantae > Streptophyta > Magnoliopsida > Santalales > Viscaceae > Viscum > Viscum album. Next base: position 1,736,205,215 of record OY728135.1, on the reverse strand, counting down.
CCATATAATATCATTTCATTAGATAATTTCACTCTTTAATTGTTATTATTTTGTTCCTTGCATTGTTTTGGGTGTGTTCTTTACATGTTTTCCATGATCGGTTCATGATGGATGTTCTTGAAGATTGGAAGTGAAACTCTAGAACTGGAATTAATTGGTATTTAAATATTTCTAGAACCATAATGTATTCCATTTAGTATTTTTAATTCTTACATGAGGATGATCTATATGTTAAAACATTATTGATATTTGTTTAGTTCATTTTTTCGATTCTTCGATCATAAAAAACTCATTTTGTTTTATAAATTTATAACATGTGTCAAAAATGATTCCATAGACTTATATAAGATTTAATACATAAATAATGATATGGTTCAAACATAAAATTTGTTTCATGTCCATTCTTGAATAATGTAAATGAAATTGAAATCACATTGTCCACGAAATCTGTAAATCGACGCATCATAGAAGGCGTTTTAATTTATTGAATAAGCGGGAGAGGAGAAGAAATATAATGGTGATTATTACATAAACATGATCAAATACAGAATATGTACGATAGTTGATCATTCATTCTTCTTGTATTAGTGGAGGTGAGGAAGGAAAACAGAAAAAAAAGGAATCTCGAAATAAAATAAACGTTGAGAAATCCCTTACGAAAATTTGGCAACCTATCGGCATCGCTTATATTTTAATAAAATAATTTAATGAGAGAAAAGGGGTATCTCATAATTATTACATAATATTGGAAGTAATGGGGATATGTAATAACTTATCCCAACAAAAGACAAATTAATTTAAAAATACTAACATAAAATCAAAGAAAAGAAAGAAAACAAAAGACGATGTTTACCTCTTGATTTATTCTCCTTGAGATCCTTCACAAGGCCATTGGTTTTGGCCTTTTGGTGAGAAGAAAAGCTCATGGAAGTGGGGAAGAGTATTTGGAAGAGTATTGGTAAGAACTTAGTTAATTCTCAAGGCATGAGAGGTGTGGGAATAAGAGGTGAATGATGGTGGTATCTATAGTGAAGGAGAAGTATTTTTCATTATTTTAATCATTACTATAATATTTTTTCTCAGGACTGTGAATAATCATAATTCATGTTACCCAAAATATTAATAATGGAATGTGAGTTCTAACCAAGTGGTCTTACATCACTTATGATTTCATAAATAATTTATTTAACTGATAATTTGAATATTCTGAATTTTACTATATTTCACTATTCATAAAAAAAATCTAGAATTTTGGAAAAATTCAAAAAATCCACCCTTACCATTTGTCAATTTGAAGAATTCAAATATTAACTCCATTTTTCAAAAATAATTTTCTAAATATTATTAATTTAATTTTTAAATAAAATCAGACAATAATAAAAAATTTACAATTTTTAAACTATAACTGCTTTTATATCACATTGAAAAATTAACCAAGATTTTATTATCATAAATCCTTAATAAAGTAAAATAATCATTAAATTTTACTATTCATTAGGTTCATATTACTATTCGTAATGGTATGTTACAATTAACAAAAAAATCAAGTCGGTTCCATCAGTCCCCAAATAACTTACTGAACACAATTATAGATGAACGTTTTTCGAAATTCAAAACATTGAAGTGGGAAAATTATGTTTAATGAATGGATATAAATATTTACTAAAAAATATTCATGCATTATAAATTATTTTAAATTATTGGGGTGTTACATTATCCCCACCTTCTAGAAATTGCGTCCTCAAAATTTTATTTACTTGTTAAACAAGTGAGGGTACAATTATTTATAACATTCTTAGACTCCCATGTTGTTTCTTCAACCATGTGGTTTCTAAAAAATAAATTACAAGGTGGATTGTGTTATTCCTAATTACTTGTTCCCTTTGATCACGAATCTTAACTATTTTCTCTTCATAAGAAAGGTTCTCTTCCAGGTAAACTGCTTCTGGGCTCAAAACATGAGTTGAATATGGAACATACTAACTCAACCTCAAAACAAGAAAAACATTATGTACCTGAGACAAAATCGGAGGAAAATCTACTTGGTATATAATTGGTCCAACTTTATCCAATATTTCAAAAGGACCAATGAACCACAACACTTTAGCATTCCTTTCTTACCAAAACACATAACTCCTTTCCAAGGAGAGATTTGAAGGAAAATATGGTCACATACCTCGAGAGATAAGTCTTTCCTTCTGTTATCTGCATAACTTTTTTACTTGTTCTGAGATACCCTCATGTGCTTCTGGATCATTTTCACTTTCTCAGCCACTTCCTCTACTAATTATGGCCTCATTAAATTCCTTTAACTGACTTCATCACAAAACATTGGAGTCCAACACCACATCCCATACAATACCTCAAAAGGCACCATCTGTATTATAGAATGAAAACTGTTATTATAAGAAAACTCAACTAAAAAATGTGGTTTACCCATCGTCCCTATTATTCCATTAAAAATACTCGTAGCATATCCTCTAAAGTCTAAATAGTTCATTCTGATTTCCCATATGATTGAGGATGGAATGCTGTACTGGAATTTAATTTTATGACCAACGACATCTGACGCCCCTTCCAAAAGTTAGAAGTAAACCTGGGATCCCAATTAAATACAATGGAAAGAGGAACTCCATGTAACCTGACTATCTCTTTGAGGTAAATTAGAGAAATATGATCCAAAGACATCGTATCTTGAATAGAAATAAAATGTGTAGATTTCATCAGCCAATCAACAATAACCCAAATTTCATTATTACATCGAGATTTCTTATGTAGTCCCACCACAAAGTCCATGTACATTCTACTATTTCAACTCTAGAACTGGAAAAGGCTGATTCATCCCACTGGTAACTTCCATTATGATTTCACCTGCTTACATGTCAAACATTTCATTGTAAAATCAGCAGTATCTCTTTTCATTCCATCCCAAAAATAATAATATTGAAGGTCTTTGTACATCTTAGTACTGCCAGGATGAACTGAAAATTGAGAACTATAAGCTTCACAGAAAAAAATGTTCTTCACGGAGAATCACAAGGCACACACAACCATTTTCCAAATCTTAACACACAATATTTATCAAGATTAAATTCCGAAAACATACCCATTTTAATTAATTATACCTTTTTGTATCTCATAGTCTTCCTTCTATGCTTCCTTAATTCTAGATAGTATCAATTACTACATTGAAACCTGAATCAAAATAGAGTTATTTCCTACACCAACAACTTCTAATCCAAAATTTATCAAATCATTAATCAAGGTCTCATGTTAATAATGTAACATGGTTAATGATACATGATGTATTTGACTCATGGAATCCACCACTTTGTTTGATTTTATTGTATGGTAATTGATCGTGAAATCATGATATTTTACCATTTCTAGCCATATTCTCTACCTTATGTTTAATTCATTCTATGTGAATATATACTTCAGACTTTTACGGTTAGTATACAATTGACATGTTGATCCATATAAATGATGACTCTAAATTTTCAAATAAAAACCACAGCTTCCAATTCCAAATAATGTGTGAGATAATTTAACTCGTGAGTTTTTAGTTTTCTTGAATCATAAGTAATTATCTGATCATTATGCATCAGAACACAACTGAGTACCATCAATGAAGCATAACTTTAGATGAAAATGTCACCATTTCGGGAAGGCAAGGCCAAAACTGGAGATTTCACCAATTTATTCTTCAGTTCCAGAAAACAAACATCATGTTATTCTATGAAAATAAATTTAACACATTTTTATGTTAAATTAGTTATTGGGATAGATAAAAATGAAATTTTTTAAAAAAACTTTCAATAATAACCTACTAATCCAAGAAAACCATGAATCTCTATAAAATTTTTAGGTCTTGTCCATTCATCACCAACTTTTGTTTTGGTAGGATAAACTATTATTCCATAATTATTTACAATGTTCCCATGAAAAGAAATATGTTGCAACAAAAAATCACACTTTTTGAATTTTCCAAACAGATTCTTTTCTTTTATGTCTTGTAAAACAACCCTTGGATGTTTCTCATTCCAATTATTTTTAGAAAACAAAAAAATGTCATCAATAAACAAAACCACAAATTTATCCAAGAACACATGAAATATTCTATTAATACGATTCATGAATATATTAGGTGCACTATTTAACACAGATCACATAACAAAAAATTCATAATTACCATATCTAGTATGAAAACTAATTTCAGGATGTCATTCTCTTTCACCTTCAGCTGATGGTATCTAGATCTCATGTTAATCTTGGAAAAGTACTGATCTCCCTAGAGTTGATCAAACAAGTCATCGATGTGAGGTAATGTATACTTTTTTTTAACATCAATGTTATTCAAAGATTTATAATCAATGAAAAGTCACATGGAACCAACTTTTTTTTAACTAACAAAAAAGGAGCATCCCATAGTGATGTGCTAGGATGAATGAATCCTTTATCAATCAAATCCTACAACTAATTTTTCCATTCAAGAAAGTCGACTTGATTCATACAATATGGGGGTTTTTAAATTGGATTAGCATCACAAACTATGTCAACTTTGAATTCAATTTCCTAATCAGGTATGACACCAGATAACTCATCAGAAAAAACATCAAGGATTTAATTTACCACTGGCACATCATTAATCTAAATAGTTCCCTTGTTTTCAACAGTATGAAATAGATAAATTTCATTTCCATATTTAAAAAATTTTCTCACCTTCTTGATATGTTATCAATTATATGGGTTTTTTATTATATACAAATTGAAACTCTTGCTGAGAAACAACTTCTTTATCTATACAGTCAATCTTAGAATGATAAACAAAAAAGGCAATCCATTCCCAAAATAACATCAAACTCAACTAAGGGAGAAAGGATAAGGTTTTCAGGTATAGTATTTCCATAGACCATAATAGAAAGAATCCAATAATTCATCTTTGATATAATATTTCCCCTAGTGTTTTAACAACAAGTTTTTTTATCATTTGTTGAGGTCATATTTCACATTTACAAGAAAGTTTCGTAGAAATGAAGGAATGTGTAGACACCGTATCAATCAAAACTTTAGAAAAATATGAGTAAACAAAATAATTAGTTAATACAACTTCATTCGATAGCCCGACGTCTGCTGACATAGTCGTGAAGGACCTCACTACAACTTTCTTCTTGTATTTATGCTTTTCATCATTCAGATCTCTCTTTGGGAAGATATTTTCATAATAAACCATGTCACCACATTTAAAACACTTTACAATTTTATTATAAGTATTTGTCTTAGGGTCATTTTCATTACAATTACAGGACATATTTACAAACTTACTACATCAAAAACACTTCCCAATTTTGGTAAGACTGTTCCTAGGGTTTTTCATACAACACTTTTCACCAACTAGAAACGGGATTTTCTTACCATATGATTTCTTTGGTTGATTCTTACCCATCTTTTTTCATCAGGACCTATTCTTCTCCTTATTTACAAAATTTACATGATAATTAGAAAACACCATATCTACCCTCTCATCACATCAGAAACGTTTCTCGTAACTTTTGAATTCATGAGAGGCCAACACCCTTTGATACCTTGGATGTAATCCAGATTAATAAAAGATTATTTTTCTCTCAAGATTCTAAAAACGATTTTGAGAATTCCTCGCCAATCTGGTGAATTTCTCTTCATACATATCCATTGAATATTCTTCTTATTGCTTCAATTCAAGTAATTTCTTCTTTATCCTAAGTCAAACCACCTTAGGAAAATATTTATCAAGGAAAAGACTTTTAAATCCATACCACTCTAAGTCATCAATATCCTCTCTATCCCTGATATTCCTTACTTTTGACCACCAGTGATCAATTTCACCTTCAAAATGATAAATGGAAGACATACCTTTTGATTATCTGAACAACCCATTACACAAAATATATTTTCAATGGCTTTAATCCATCATCCAGTCACTACTAGGCCAGAAGATCTATTGGAGGAATGAGGGTATTTTCTCATAAAATATTCCACTATTGTCATGTTCCATTGTGGTACCTCTGGTTTTTATCTTGAATGGATCCCACCACCATTTATTGTCTGCATTACTAAATCCATTACTGTCACAAAATAATCATTTCCAATCCCTACTATTCTGGTCTACATATTCAAAAGGATGTCATTCTTTCAGTACCTCTCCTCTTCAACTTCTCTGTTTCTTCTGTAGACAACCATTCTGAAAAAAAAAACATATCTTAGTCAATGAAACATTGTAATATTTAAATGCTACAACATATAAAATTAACCATATAGTAAAAAAACATTTAACATATTATATTATCACCATCATAACCGCTAATGTTATCTAAACCATCCATTGATACCAACTATAAAAAGATGACCTTATTACATTACATAATCTTGAATGTAGTCAGAAAATAACTTCCTTTTACATTAAGGATATTTTCATTTTTAGATCATTAGAGAATTTTTACATAAGGAATTCATAAAATTACACATTATTACATAGTGGATACCATAAAAACATTATTCATTTCTCACAAAATATATACTTTTCAGATAAAACATGACTTATTTGACCAATATTAAAACATTTCATATGGATACCTTATTTTCCTTACACAACCTTATAACCTATAGAAATCATTTAAAAACATGGAATGTGCACAAACAAATCATTAAGGGATATAAGAAGAAAGAAGGATCACATTAGTCTACGAATACTTGTAACTTATGAAGTCATTTTCAAAAGATACACTTGTCACCCATATATACTTACTTTGTGAAACATTTGATTTCCAAAATATTACCACAAAAAATATGAACATAAATAGAACCATAATGGTATCTTGGGTAATTACATACATATTATTGTAACCCTATCAGCTACCTTATAATTTATAACCATCACGACTACCATACAATTCATGTCACCATCGTAGTTACACTTGGAGTAACCATACGTCCGACCTCCAACATACACATACCCAACGCATTGGATAGAGATATAGGTCCCAACCTTCATCATAAAAAAATTACCAATATCCATAAAATAATCATACAACATGAATAATATCATTAGAAAATAGCTTTTTAATTTCATAAAATAGAATTTTTTGAAAAGGATTCTAAAAGGAAAGTCACATATAAATAGCATAAAATTGAAATTAGAATCAATATAATGAAACGAATATGTGTATAATATATATATATAAGTAATAAAACATAATATAAAAAAAAACCTCATCACAAAAATGATCTTAAAACCACATAGTTAATGAAGTATAAGGTTAACACAAAGAATGGAAATTTGGTTAAGAATTCCCTTACCTCTTGTTTTTCTTACTTAAATATCATTCAAAACTCTTGTATAATGGATTAAAAGTGTTATTAATATCTTAAAGAAACAAAATATTATTCATAATAACTTATAAGATCATTTCATTATATAATTTCACCCTATAATTGTTATTATTTTCCTCATTGTATTGTTTTGGGTGTGTTCTTTACATGTTTTCCATGATTGGTTTATGATGGATGTTCTTGTCGATTGGAAGTGAAAATCCAGAATTAGAATGGAGTAGTATTTAAATATTTAAAAAAACATAAATTATACCATTTATAATTTTTAATACTTACATTATGATGACTCATAAGTTAAAACATTATTGATATTTGTTTAGGTCATTTTGGCAATTCTTCGATCGTAAAGAACTCATTTTGTTTTATAAATTAATAACATGTGTGAAATATGATTACAGATCCATATATAAGATATTATACGTAAATTATGACCTGGTTCAACCATAAAAATGGTTTCATGACCATTATGGAATATCTTAAATGAAATTAAAATCACATCGTCCATGATTTTGGTAAATCAACACATCACAGACGGTGTTTTAATTTCTTGAATAAATGTGATAGGAGATGAAATATAATGCTGAGTATTCCATATACATGATGAAATACAAAATATTTAAGATAATTGATCATTAGTGCCTCTTGTTTTGGGGTATTTTAGGAAGGAAAAGAAAATAATGTAATCTCGAAATAAAATAAAAGTTGAGAAATCCCTTACGAAAATTTTGAAGCTTAGCGGCGTCGCTTAAATTTTCATAAAATATTCTGATGAGAGAAAGGGGGTATCTCATAATTCTAAAATAATATTATAATTAAGGGGTATATTTAATTATATATCACAACAAAATCAAAAGCAATTTAAAAAAAATAACATAAAATGAAAGAAAAGAATGAAAACAAAAGAGGATGTTTACCTCTTGATCTCTTCACCTTGAGATCCTTGTTAAGGCCTTTTTTTTGGCCTTTTGGTGAGACTAGTATCTCTATTACATGGTGAATAGTATTTTTATGATTATTGGGAATAAGTTAGGTAATTATAATGGCTTTAGAGGTGTAGGAGGAAGCGGGGAATGAGGGTGGTATTTATAGTGGAGGATGGAAGGTATTTTTCATTATTTTAATAATTATTATAATAGTTTTTCTCAAGACTATGAATAATCTTAATTAATGTGATCCAATATAGAAATAATATCATTTGAGTTCTAGCCATTTTTTCTTACATCACTTATGATTTCATAAATAGTGTATTTTACTGATAATTTAAATATACAGTATTTTACAGTATTTCACAATTCATAAAAAATCTAGATTTTTAGACAAATCTCAAAAATTCACTCTAACCATTGTTCTACTTGTAGAATTTAAAAATGAAATCAATTTTTTTAAAAATTATTTTCTAAATATTATTATTTTATTTTTTAAATAAAATCATACTATATTCAAAATATAAACATTTTAAAACTATAAATGCTTTTATATCATATTGAAAAATTAACCAAGATTTCATTATCTTAATTCCTTAATAAAATAAAATAATAATAAAATTTTACTATTCATTAGGGTCATATTACTATTCATATGACTATTCATAAGGGTATTTTACTATTCACCAAAAAATGAAGTTAGTTCCATCAGAATCCTAATAACATACTAAACACAATTGTATATGACCGTTTTTCTAAATTCAAAACATAGAAGTGAAAAAATTATATTTATAGAATGACTTTAAATATATACTAAATCAAGTATCATACATTCCAAATTATTTCTAAAACCTTGGGGCATTATAATTTCCCACACATTGGTCCACAATGTGGTCTGATTCCCTAGAAATGATGAACCTTGACCTGAATTCATATGATGTTACTCATTCAAATTCATATGATGTTGGTTGGGAAAAATTCATATAATGAGAAAAATTCATGTGATTCTTATTTTTTTAATTTTTTGATCTAAAATAGTTAAAATGAAAACTTTCACCATAAGTTTTATTAATATAAAAGTCAAAATGATTTAAATAATTAAATAATCAGAATTAAAAGCCTTTAAACAATTCAATCCCAAAATTCAAAATCAATGTATATATTTTTAATTAAATCTAAATATATATAAAACTACTTAATTTAATGTTTAAATCCATTTATCATTTGAAGTATATATTTCTAAAATGTAACTAATATCAATTAATTAACTAGGTTTTATTAAGATTATGGGGATAATTATTAATGAATGATAGTAAAAATTTTGGGAAATATTGGATCTCATCAAGATGCCTAGAATGACTTCTATAATTTGGTATTCCCACATTGTGTAGGAATACTCATAGTATTCCAAAGTAAAATCAATATCCCCATAATGATTGTGTGATGTTCTTAGAGAAAATTTGACATAGATGGAGCAGTTATAGTCGATCCATGGTACCACATTAAAACATGAAGATTGATGGTACTTATTTTTTTTATTATTTTCACTATAGTTATTTAATTATTTCCTAACCATATCACATGTTCATACACTAATTTAACAATTAAAAATGGGACCTCTATGGTAGTTACCTATTGAGTTATACCCAAACCATTCTATAGCATCCATGACACTTGGGTACCTAAGAGGGATTCATTATTCATAGGTTTAGTCTAGGAAGAGAACCATTGTTGCATGATCATGTAGGAAAACATGGATGGATTTGGAGGATGGGTAATGTTAAGGACCCAGGAAGATAGTATTGTATCCTTGTATTTTTATTCTTTTATTTGATTTGTATATGAGATCGTCTTGAGGATTGATTTATTATTTTATGTTGGAATGACTGCCTATCTGTATGCTTGTGTTCTTCTAAATTACATTTATTATATTATTATTATTTATTTTTTGTATATATTCTGATTGTTTATTATTTTGGATGTTTTTTAGTTATTTTTAAATTATTTTGCACTCTAATATGAGGTTATAATATCCTTAAATATCACCCTATAGTCTCACTACTAGTCAAGAACCTTTGGCATATGATGAGGTACTTTCGAGGTCATGTGACACTTTGTTCTGGTTATTATAGAGTGAATCTTTCTGAGGTGTTACAAAGTACTAACCTAGTATTTAATTTTTTCTTACTATTTGGGTAGATGGTAGAAATGTGATATAGGGATGTGTCAGCGATTATGATGGTCCTCACATTGGTGAATCGTGAATACCTTTTTCAGTGGAAATTATCGTTCACTAGGGATATGGGATCATTGATATTGTTCTCTTCTTTTATTATTTTATAATTTCACCTAGTGTGACACAGCTTAGTTTTTTGGATTTATGATTTATGGGTTTTTGGATCATTTTCTAGTTGGCAGGATTCCTTTATACATGCATCATTTTCAGCATCTTGGGATCACATGGTATATATATTATTATGTGTGATTGATATCACTAATGATAGAGGGTTCAACAATTTAATGTTTCAATAAAAACATATATGAAATTTTCCAATATAACTTGTTGGTGTTATTCAATTAGCTAAACCACAATAATTTTTTTTATGAAAGGACATGTGGATTCAATATGAGTATATTCCTTGATGAATACAACACATTTTATCTTATAAGTGATGTATAGTGATCCCCTGGTGTACTTGTATAGACACTTGGTTCCATGGTATTAGTTTGGGAAATAAAATGGGTTTGGGTTTTTAAATTATCAACAAAAACCTGTATAATGATTTCCTATATAGTTTATGGTGTAATTAAATAATATTTAACCATAGAACTATGGTATACTCAACATTGATCATCATAGGATTCATGGTTAGAATCACTTCCCTAGTAGGATAATGATTTGACATACAATGCTTGAGATGTATATAAAAGAACCCTAGAGTGAGTGTTTTGGCATGTGACATTCATTGTTATATTTGGCATAGAATCATGGATACTACCTCGGGAGTTGTTACATATGAGAGACATTATTTATTTGCTAGGTTGGTGAGCTTAATTACATTAGTAAATCGGTGGGGGTATTAGCGAGATGAGTGATGTCTATAAGGGTAACCCTAGAGATAGAAAGAGTTATCCTAGTCCTATGAGTGAATTAGATACAAGAAGCATGTGTAGACGATTCTAGTTTATATCAATTCATGGGAGGTGTTACCGGGTATATGGTATATGTATGGAGGTGACTTGTTATTTTGTGATGAAAAGCGCTAAGGTGATTTTGGTGTCAAAGATATTTTCAAAGGTAATGATTTATTGGATTCCTAACCCTGATGAATATGGATTCTTTTTTTATGTAACTATGACAGTATGGTAGATAATTTTGTTTTTGAGATGATACCTAGGTAGTGGGTGATCATGTGATTAGACATGGCATGAGTGAGATGTCAGGATTACTAGGAAGTAAACATTGAGGTGATTCTAGTTGGACAAGACTGAGGTAGTTCATGATAGTTACAAGTGATGCCTATTGAATTATGAGTCAATGGGAAGCCATGTATAGGATGAAAATTTATGGTCTTGATGAGACAATTTTTGGTATGGTTTCCTATATATTTGATGAGAATTATAGATTTCCTTATAGTGATATGTGACGTCAGAAATGGATTGGGGTACTATGGTATGATTGACCTAAGTTTGTGTCTTAACATGGATTTTCAGGAATGTGTGTTATTAGAACCTATCTAGGTTGTGGTATAAGAGTGATATAAGTGAATCCATATAGTGGGGAGTTCACCATTATCCTCAAGAGGGTATTAACGTCACTGAAAATGAGATTTTAGTAGTTATCAAGGATGAAATTCCCATAAGATAAGAAAGGGTAATGATTGATGTATCGAGTTAGCACTCAGGCATTATCAAGATGACCATGTAGAGTCATTACAAGTGGTGATTGATAGAGTGTGTTCAATGAGAGAATGACCATCATGTTATTAGGGTAATGGTTGTGATTAGATTAGTCGTGGGATTGTCGAGATAGAATTTGGATGTTGGTGTGTATGTGGATCCAATTTTATTTGGTTCTTTAGTGAATAATAGATATTAGTATTAGGTGTGATATTAAATAGAGTAAAGATGTTTTAATTTTTCCTAATATTGATTGAATGGGATTCTAGAGTATGTTTAATTGGAAGGGCATTGGTGATTAGGGTGAGAGAATGATGGATGCTTTGTTTTTTTGGGTGATATTACCATATAATTACATTGATTTTTTTGGTATAGAGTTTGGTGCATGAGTTAGATGATATTGGGATTCCTTTGGGAATTGACGCATCATGATTTTATAGTGTGATTGTGTGTTTGTAGGTGTAGTCAAGTGTTTTAGGGAAAGGTCTAACTGAGGACGATTGACTTGTTTTTTACATGAAATAGGTTTTAGTGGGATTGAAACCCCACCATACATGTCATTGGAACCATGAGAATATTCTTTTAGTAAGAAATTATGATAGTGGGGAAGACCAGTGATTAAAATAATCCTTTATGAGTAGAGACTTATGGTGGGTCACTTCATGAACCAGATAATGATTTAGTTAATGACACTGTAATATCATGGTATAGGTGGGTGATGTTGAGAATTGCCTTGGTATTAGTGATGGAGGTGAGAAATAGCTCAAGTCTATGATGAATAAAACACGTTATTTCTGGGTTTTTACAATATAATCTCATTAAATGTTCCAAGATAGAATAATGAAAATTGAGCATGAATTGACAACTCGGATAAGTCGTGTTTAATAGTTGAAGGACCATCAATGCTTTGATGGAGTTAGTGTCCTAGAACCATATTTTTGTACTCTAGATTATATATATATATATATATATTCATAGAAGTGAATATAAAACATATTAAACAATATATTTTATAATTATGCATTAATTTAATGTAATAATATCCTAGTGTATCGATCACATTGAAAAGGTTTTAGTGGTTCCTCGTTATGATGAGAACCTTGAAATTCCATAGTTTTTTTAAAACCTAGGGGAACATAGTATGTTCAACATAAAGTGAAAGTACTTGTAAGAATATTAGACTTACCTCATGAAGTTCAGACATGGTAATCTCCAAAATGGTAGATTACTAGAGTTCACTAACCAATAAAAATTATAAATGTTTATGTTTCATCAGATATTATGGTTTGGTAGTGTGTGTAATGGTTCATAATAATTAATATAATTATTAATGTATGTCATGAATCACACACTTAGTTTTCCTCATCAAAAATGAAATTCCATATGTTTTATGGATGTATGGTACATTGGATACGTCATTAATGACATGTCATTAATGAATAAGTCAAGGAAGGATTTACCCCTTCCATATTAATGGAAGTTGATATCTTATAACATTTATTGAAATAGAACTATCACATTGAATTCTATATCCATGGTGTAATGATGAGTTTATTTCAGATAGTCAATGAAATATTTATTGAGTATATAGGTTGGTGACATGGGTGTGAAACCATCTTGATGATATATCATGAATATGGGATTATATTATAAAGTAATCACTCATATGTGGCCGTCAAATCTATGATATTAACTTATTTATATCAGGTTAATTGACCAATTTCTAGATAGAAATCTTGGATTTTAGGAAATCCTACCTAATTCCATTGAAAAATAATCTTATAGGGTCACACACTATGTATTTTCATTGGTCTTAATTAAACTATATTTTAATTTTATCATTGGAATAAATATTATTCTCAAGACTAAAGAATAATATTATTCAGAATTTAATGATCATATAAATTAACTAAATATTCATTCGAAAGTCCATTAATTATTAAATGGTTATCTAATATTTATTTATAAATCCCAAGGAGGAATAACATACAAATATTTTTTTTGGTGATAAATAATTATTTTCAATATGGTAAAATAGTATATTTCATTACATCATTTAGATAAATCCATGAGAAAATAATAATAATGACAATTTTTTTAAACGACATGTGATCAAATATAGTTTAATATATTATTTAAGGGTCATTTTACAATTAAATAATATTTTAAAACCAATCCTATATCTATAAATAGATGATTATGTCTATTATGTAGATATTGAATGAAATTGACAATTATTGTGCACAATGAAATCTAGATATTTATCTCAAGACTGAATAATGATTGATAGATTATCCTTTCTCCTTCATCATTTCAAGAATGAGATTGAAAGTATGATTCTTCAGGTCTAAAGTATTCATCAAAGTGATAAAGAAAAACATCTCAAGATGATTGATCCACTGTGCTAACACCTGACAATCATTGGCATTGATAAAAGATGAAAGGGTCACATGTGAATCTATACTAGTGGGATTATAAACATAGATCCTATAAAAGAAATAAAATTTAACTGAAAATGGATTCAAACGATCAAAATCTTCATCAAAGAAATATCTAAAGAACAAGGTGTTATTTATTTTGGTACATTTATATTAATTATAAATTTACATAGAAAATATTTTCTCTTAGTTCTGGAAACTATCATTGTCAGTATTATTTGGAAAAGTTTTGTTGGTTATGATGTTTATATCTTGTAAAATATATGAATGATCCACCAAATTTGATAATTTATAAATCAGGATCAACATTGAGAAGTGCCTTTTCTATGTCCAAAAAAAAGTGGTTTCAATGGGGTCACGTTCAAATTTATAATTATTTTTTGGATTATTGATCATTACACATTTAAAAGAAAAATTTTATTTCATGTTCTATGCATTATCTATTCTATTTTCGATATATCTTCCAACTACACGTGGTTTATTTCATATATATTCAAAATTGATTAATAATTAATGAATATCTCATTTGAAGAATTCGTCAAAGGGTTCCAATAACTCTATAAAAATAACACACTTTTACTCGATGTGTACTTATTATTACATATCGTGTATAATTTTTTATTACATCATGACACCTATGTGGACTATAAATCATCAAGTAATGAATATAATAATCATTCATTAAATGAATAAAATGTTGATGAACTAGGGTGAAACATGTGTTTTTCAAACTACACTTTATGTAGATCACTTACATTCCATGTAGTCTATGTGTTTTTGTGGAGAAAAACATGTCGTCAAGATGTGTCATGTAATTAATACATGATATATATTTAATATATGATGCAAAAAGGATTGAATCCATATAACCTGATACACAGGGCATGTATCCTTCCTATATGCCATGCACATCACAAATACCCATAATAAGTGCATGCTGATTTCCTAGGCATGCACTATGGACATCCGACAAAGCAAAGTACACATAGTTTGGCCAGCATGTCCATGCTTTGTACTTTACCTATTTACACATAAATATTCAATCTAATTAATTACACCATTAAACCTTATCCACCTAAGTTTCATTAGCAATTATATTTATAGTACATGCTAGTCGTTAGGTATTATATTATACTAAATTCATAATTAATTTCACATAGTATTCAAAACTACAATTGATATACAATCATTGTATACTAAATACTCAACAGATTAAATTGTACAAGAAACAAAATATTGAAATGTTTCAGGTGAAATTAATTTTTAAGTACACAATGTGAAATTACAACACATTCCACGCACACATTATGTTGTATGAGGTCATTGTATACAATCAGAACCATATTAAGTAGTTTAGATCGGTAATCATAATGTTTCTTCAATGTACAAAGTTGTGTACTATTACATTAAATTTTAAATAAAATAAAATTATTTATTTTATTTAAAATTATAATGGATGGGAATATCAAGGACAATTATATGGAATAAGATAAAATTAATTACTTGATTAATAAGAGAATTAATCAAATTAAATATTTGTTTGTTTTATCTTATTAAAAACAAATTGAAAAGAATGATAGATAGATTTTTTAAATGAATAGGCATGTCACCTGTATGAAAAATCATGATATTTGACTATACCTATGTATATGTTGGATTAATTTAATTTAATTTAATTTCATGGATTTTTTATTACCTATTAATAAATTAAATATAACAGCTTATGAGTCATCACTACCTACATTATTATGTAGTGCATGCATGTCCAATGTTGTTTTATTAAATTATCCCTAACTAATCTATTGGTTCCCCTCACATATGTGTATGTTATAAAACATTTTTAATAAAGGAGTATGAACTAGTATAAATAATATCTTTCACATAGTTTTTTTCAACAAATGTAAAATTTATATTCTACATTAATACAATTGACGTTGTAAGTGCTATTTTTAACATCAGTTTTTTAACCAATGTTTAAAGATTTCTTTTTGGGGTTTTGACATCAGCTATGAGAGAAATGATATCAAAAAGTAAAAAAATTAAAAATTTTATGTAGGTTTTTCTAGAAAATCGACCTCAAAATCATATTCCATGTTAGTTATCAAAATAATTATTCTGGGGAGTATAATATTTTTCAAGAATTCTTACATCTGTTATCAGAATAACTGATGTAAAAAGTTCTAAAACTAAACAATTAACAATGGATTTTTTCGATAACCGATTTGGATGGTGTAATTTATATTTCATAAAAATAATGATGAAAAATACTTTCTTAGAACAAAACACAAGAAATATGAACATTAAAATTACCGAAACCAACCAAAAAATTTACAAAAAACTCAAAGCTACAAATTAAATTCATTCTATCAAGTAGTTTCCATTGAATCAATATATTTTGGTATATCCTCTATTGTTTGTAAAGACTATTGGTTACAAATAGGTATACATGAAGCAACCAGACATATAAGGAAAAGTCAGTACCAATAAAGCACGACTATTTTAAAAAGGGTTTAAATATAATCAAGGAATATACTATGATGAAAACATTTCATCATTTTCTATACCAAAATCCAATAGAATTGTACATTCCATGTAATCTTACCATGACTATTAGGTTTGGTAGATGGATGTCAAAATAAATTTTCTTAATGGGAACCTTCAGGAAGATGTTTATATGACACAACATAAATGGTTTGTGACACTAAAGGATTATAAAATGTATGAAAGTTACAAAGATCCATTTGTGGACTGAATCAAGATTTCAAGACATGAATCCATTAGTTTGATGAGTCCATAACAAAATTTAATTTTATAAAGATAGCATATGATCCTTGTGTTTATAAATGGTTAATTGAGAGTGAATTTATTTTATTAATAGTTTATGTTGATGAAATACTACTTATGGGAAATGAAATTCCAGTCATATGGCTTGTTAAATATAGGACAAACACATAGTTTTCAATGAAGGAATTAGTTAAATAAACATTGTTTTTGGACCGGGATCCATCATGATGGATTCAAGAGGCTGTTGAGTCTATGTAAAAGTATATATATTGAGAAAATATTGAAAATATTCAGTATATAACAACCCATGATGGGATTATTTCTAATGTCACATGGAATTCATCTTTCTATGAAAATTTTTCCTTAGACACATGAGGAGAGAAAAAGGATGACCAGGACTTTCCATGCCTCAGTGATTGGTTTAGTCATGTATGTTATACTATTTACTAGGCTATATGTCACCTACACCATAAGAATGGCATGGAGATATCATGCTGACCCAGGTGACTTACGTTCTATGGAAGTAAATACTATCCTTAAGTATCTAAGGTGAACTAAGGATATGATCCTTGTATATGGTAGAGATAGGGATCTAGTTGTAAAAGGATATTCATTTTCTAGTTTCCAAATAGATCATGATAATAATAAACCATGGACAAGATAAATACTCACTCTCAATGGAGGTGTTGTGAGCTAGAAGAGATCAAAGTAGCCTATGGTCCTAATTTTTTCATCATGGTATGAGTATATCAAATATTCTGAGGTATCTAAAGAGGTTGTTTGGATAAGAAACTTCATCTAAGATATTGATGTTGTACCTATCATAAAATACCCCATCACACTCTATTGCGATAATATAGTGGTAGTGGATCTAGAAAAGAAGCCAAGGCCACATTAGTGGATGAAACACATACATCAGAGGTATAATATTTTGAGGATTTTTTCTAAGAGAGGTGAAGTTTTAGTGAGAAGAGTATCCATAAAATAAAACATGATGGAAACCTTGAATAAATCATTAACTCAATAGATACATGATCATCATGTGAGATGTAATGGACTATAATTTGTTGGTAGTTGGATCTAGTCCATGTGGGAGTCTATTGTAGTTGTTTTCCTAGAACCAACGATGTGTACTCAGGATTATATATATATATATATATATATATATTAAAATAAGTGATTATTAATCATATTAGTACATATCATTCATACTTCTTTATGAATTTAATGTTATAATGTGCTAGAGTATCAATCTCATTGAAAAGATCGTAGTAGTTCCTCGTTGTGATGTGAATGTTGAAATTCCATGATGATATTCATAAAACCTAGTTCTATGGTTAAATAAAATTCTATGGTTGGGAATATTGTATATTTAATATTAGGTGTGAGTATGTTTTGGAAATTTCATGAGAAATAAACAACAAATGATTCCTTCAATAGTAAAATGAAAAAACCAAAGAATGAGAAGAAGATCATAAGACGTGATGATTTACATGGTTCAGGAAAATTACCTACATCCATGTAAAGGAAATACAATTTAATATAATTGGTAGTATAATTACATGGGTATTTTTAGAGTTTTAGATAAACCTAGAATATACCCTAGCTCAAATGATCTAATATTGAAGGAGATGAAATTGTGCCTCCAATTACATAGTAAGTCAACTTTGCTACAATGACCAGTGGCAGGAAGTCCATGGAGCTGCAATACTAATGTCTCCAAAGTTCAAGATTATATAGTAACCATCCAAGGTCCACATTTCTATATTCCAGGCCACTAAAATTCATCCAAAATTCATAAAAATTGACTGGGAAATACCATTCTAATAATCTCCCACTTGGAGCCTGATATGCAATGTTGGCCTACTTCATCCAAGTATTTAATTTCTTGTAGATGACTCTTCAAGTACTATCTATTTTACCTTTTGTTATACTATAGTGGTATGACATATTCTTCCTCTCATCCTCCATTCAATTGTGAAGACAAACAGAATCACAACAGCACCATAACTTCTCAGTCACCGTTGTATTTTTCAACATGTATACCACATATTCTGTTCTATTTTTTTCAATATCAACAACCCATCATATATTAGTCCTCCAATAAAATGGTACTTGAACTAAATATGATTCATCCAAATATAAAAAACTAAGTTATTTTCAAGACTTATGGAACTATGATAATCATTGTGTAATAAATTTTCTTTTCACTTTCTACCCAACTCATCCAAGTAGTTCTTCAGCCAAACCATATCCTGAGATGCTTCTATTACAGTAATGTAATCTACCTCCATGGAAGATAGAGCAACCAATTTCTATAGCTGACATATCCATCTCAATTTTTTTCCTCCATAGGTAAATACCAAACTTGTATGTGACACATTCTTTAAATATCATGTTTTGGCTTATAATTATCATCTTATTCTTATTATCTGAAAATGAATAACCAAATTCTATAGTTCCATAGACAATAAAAAAACATGATTTGGGCTAAGCGTCAATATTTTCCCCTACATCAGTATATATATATATATATATTCCAAATTTCTGAATAATCATAAATAAAATATCCATACCTCCTTTATAGACTATATCTCTTTAAGTAGACATTCTTCTATCTGTATAAATAAAATTTTATTTATGAGATATGCTGCAATGTTCACTGGCTCTAGAAAAATTGTCTTAGGTAACCTTGAGCATGACCTCTTTCTCCTTGAAATTTCATTCAGTGTCCTAATCATCCTTTCATCTAAAACATTCTACTATGGTGTACCTGAAATATTCTTCTCCCACTAAATTCCTTTATTAGAATAAAATTTCCTAAACTCTTTATTATCATACTCTCCTCCATTTTCAGACCTCAAACATTTCAAATTTGATCCTGACTCATGTAAACTATGATCTTCTACTTTAGAAACATGTTAACTGCCTCAGATATTCTTTTCAGAAAACAAAACAATTCCATTTTTATAGATTCATCGATAAATTTCACATAATATTGTGACCCTCAAAGGGAATTTAATAGTTTTGGACCTTAAACATTAGTTCTCACGATCTTTAGATTCCTAGTTCTCGATGTTCTACCTCATTTTACAATGGATACATTCTTTTTTATTTCTAAAGATATAATATTCACACAAGTCAACTTACACCAAATTTTTATCCTGTAGAATTAATTTTTTATCACCAACTTCATCCCCTTACATGATGAATCTTCAATTGTATTTTTTCATGCATAGTTGGTTTTCATATCTTGTGAATGGTTCATGGAAAACCAATTGTATTTTATAGGAATCCATGTGGGATTGGATTGGATTTGGTCTTGGTTCATGTTTAGCAAATGTCTGCAGAGAAATCATGAAAAACCTATAAACATTGGTTTAGAGAGTATTATACAATTTATATATAGTTTGGTAAACTCTGATTCCAAATCATTTGAGGTGTTTGGACTTGGGTAGTGAAGGTTTAAAAGTTAATGCATGGTTTGGAAAACCATGTGGTAAAACCATGTGATAACCAAAATTTCATTAAAATGGGTAAATTTACCATTTTCCCCTATCGAACATATTACCCCTCTCTTATCCATAACACATGTCTAGACCATAAGGTTCTCTCCACCTCTATTGTCCTTTAATTCCCCTTATTTTAGGGGGGTTTTATTTTTTATTTCTTTAATGATTTGAGATGTTTTATCTTTTCTCTAATATTTTTTCTCCAATTTCTTCCTATCTAATTTCATATGATTTTCTTAGGGTTTGGAAATTATTTTCCTATAATAATGGTAAAAATCATCCAATGTGAAGGTAATTTTTATTGATGTTTCTAGAAGAAGTCCCAAGATAATGTTTTCCGGATATCTCGTGATTTTTCAATAAAGGCATTACACATAATGGATTTTCGTAAGGGTTTTTCTTAAATTAAATGAAATTATCAATTGAATCATTAGTGAGTGATAAGGCTTTTGTATGGATTACATCTGGGTTCATGTCAGGAGTATATCACACCCTATTGATTTTAGTTTTAGTCAGTGGATGTTTCTTGGTGATTCGTTAGGTGTTATACTTATTTAAATTAAAACATTTATTTCATTTTAAACTATCATAATGGAATGATTTGGACTTTTTTACTTGATATAGGTGCTCTGGAGATGATATGACCATGGTAGATAGCTTGTTAGACTTGAACAATCTTCAACGAGATTCCTTGGCTTATGTTTTAAAGGAAATGACATGAGTGAGGTGAGTGGCCCTTTGAACACGCCGCTTTTGTAAAGGCAATTTATTTACGTAAAATGTGATGTGTGGTCTTAACACTGAATGTGATTGACATTTTTTAATTAAATAAATTATTTAATTAATAATCACATGCCTTTGGATGGATGCAATTTCCAAGGGCCACGATGAACCATTGAGTTACTGTTTGATTCCTTATCCTTTGATGGATGATGCCTTGATTATAAATGTTTCCTTGAGATATACAATCCTTTGACACTAGCTTGATCCCTCAACTAATTATAGTTGAAGGATTTATTATAATAATAGGATATGAGATAAATAAGATCCTAAGGGGTGTAAATTAAATAATGTGAATGTAGTATAGTGTCCCTGGAATAGTATCACTGAGACACCTCCTTTAAAAAAGTGTTTTGGACTAGGATGATTGGATAGAGTATGCCATCATAGAACAATGATATACCTTAGATCCACTTGGATATCCGATTAGAGAGTTGGGTAATTATTCATCTCCCCACTATCATGTTATAACCTAGGTCATCACGCTACATGTATATTTATGATAGGTTTGGTGACTGGACATTCCTAAGATGACTTGGAATATGAAATTGGATTTATACCATCTTCCTAGAGTGGAATTAGTGGATCTTATCCTATGAGGAACGTGGGTCCAAAATGTGACCCTAATGATGATGAGGGACTCTAAACCCTAAAAATGATGGGATTAGATCGAGAGAATAAATTTAAATCAAGGATACCATGTAGAGTGTTTGTGCTATTGTGTAACCTAAGGGACCCTGGGGGTGGCTCGTGTTCTATAACCCATGGGAGGTTTGTTTGTGAGTGGGTAGTGATGAATTTGGGTTTCACCTTAGTACCTGAATCAATGGTGTGATCCTAATATAGTTATAGTTTCATGGATATGTCAGGTACATGAGAGTCTAAACATAGTTATATGTGACTAATTTTATCAAGTAGATAACCCTTATTATTTTACATGAGATATTCCAGGGTGGATTTAAGACCCTAAAAATGAATCACGACATCAGATGTCTAGTGATTTCTAGGATCTAAAAGATGATCCTTATAATTAAAATTTATTACTAAGGCACCTATGATTCAATGATTATACTTGATGATGTTGAGAGATATTCCTAGTGATTCCTATGATCTATCATTGTACCTCATGTTGTTGGGAGCGATCCTTAATGATTTATAGGGTATAATATTGTACCTTATGATTTTGGGAGAGATTTCTAGTTGTTCTTAATATATATAATTATACATTACGATATATGGAGAGGTTCCAAATGAATAATATATTATGATGTTGGTAGATTCTCTAAGTGATTCTTACGATCTATTTGTTATACCTGATGACGTTGAGTGAGATGACTAGAAATGCCTAGGATCTAGTAGTTGTGAATTATTTTGTATGAGATGCATTGGATGTTAATTGGATCTGGTGGTAGAACCTAATACTGTAATATACCTATAAAGATTTCTAGGATATATTATTCAAACCTCATATTAGAAAAATCATGGTATTATAGGGTATTATTTTTTTCCACTTGAGGATTACTTGATGTTATCAAAGACACTCTTTAATTTAATGAAGCAGGTATAATCAATCGCGAGTGTGAACTTAGAAACCAAGTATCAAATGTGGTTTTTTATTTATACTTTTACACTATAGTAATTTAATTACTTCTTAAAAATATCACATGTTCATATTTTCATTTACTGGTTATGTATGGGATACCATTGGTGGTATCATACTGATTTGTACTTAAACCCTGCTCGGTTAACCATGAAACATGGGTAGTTGAGAAGGTTTCACTATTCACATTTTTCTGGTTCGGTATAGGTATATAGTTTTATAATATAGTGAGATAGCTTTGATGGAGTTGGATATTTGGCCTCCATGAGGCCTATGTAGTAGTAAATTCTCTTTGTATTTTTATTCATTAATTTATTTTTCATATGGGATTAACCTTCTTGGTGGGAAATTGTTGTATGCTGGTATGACCATGAGTATGTTTGACTATTTGATTTTACATTGCATTTTTTATAACATTTTTGTTTGATAATTATTCCTACTATGATGTATTTTTGTATATTTTTTGGTTATTTTTATGATACTGCACACTTGTATATGCGAGTATAGTCTACTCAAAGTAACACATTATACACATACTACAAGTCGATAATATCTGACATACTAGGAGGCATTCCTAAGAAAATATGATCTAGTTGCTTTAGAGTAAATTCTGTTGGGGTGTTACAGCCGGTATAATGGTTTGGGAATGACTTGAACTACATAATTTTAATGGATTTTGAAGATCCTGAGAAACCATAAGATGTAGCTAGTCTTAGCAATTTTGTTAAGTCTCAGTTATGTATGAAGGATATGTTATATTCATTTCATGTAAATGAAACCTAGGAACGAAAAAACCACCATTAGTGAAGAAATACCTTGATAAAAATTGGATCTTATGATTAAAATAAGATTTTGATGGTGGGAAGATGTAAAAGTCTAGGCATGTTGTCAAAGGACTTAAGTAGGAGTGAAAAAATTACTACAATGAAATATTTTCATATATATCTAAACAAACTACCATTTGGATAAAACTGGTCTTGTTTTCTTTAGATAAATTAAATCATGAGCAGATGGATGTAAAAATGGTGTTCCATCCTCGTTGCTTGGAGGAGGAAATTTTCCTGAAGAAACTAGTTGGTTTTAATGATAATCAAAAACATGACATGGTGTATAATATAAGAATATTCCTTTACAATTTAAAGTGGGTGATAAAAAATTGATCAAAAGGTTTTTTGATTTAATGTTTTACAATGGTTTAATGTGGAGAGACATGAATCACTATTACCACCAAAAGTCTTTTTAGGAAGGGATTTTCAATATCTCTTTCTTGAATATGCAAGATAGGATTTCATAACGTTCCTAAATTAAGGGAATTAGTATTTGAAAAATTATTTTCATAGAATTTGATAGATGAACTAATTTGGGGAAGCTAATGAAATCTTGGAGATGAGGATTAAGAGAGACTGGAATTATGAGAGTTTTTTTCTCATTGTGCATACAACTGGAAGATAATTAAAATATTTGGGATGTTTGGATGTAAGTATGTCTCAATTCAATTTCCCAAACACTTCATTTAACACCCTTATATTTTATTAAGTGTTATTATTTTAGTAAATTCTACATTGAATAGATTTAAAAATGTGTTTTTGAAACATTATACATATTACCTGTGAAATGTTTAAATTAGTTGAAAAAATAGTAAAGTCATCAAGAAATACCTCTAAGAAGTCCCCAATGGGATCTGATAAAATGATTACTACACATCTCTAAAATGTACCTGAGGCATTGAATAATATGAAAATAATTCTCTTATATACAAAATTACTGAAAGTACATGTCAATTGTGGAATCTATTGACCTTTAGGGGTAATTGGTACCTAAAAATATTCAGACAAACCATCCAATATGAAGTAATGTGTCATACCCACAATCCTTTCTAACATTTGGTTAATTAATGGGATGATGAAGTGGTATTTCTGGGTGAATTGGTTCATTTTTCTATAGTCAATGCATACCATAAATATGTTTTGAACTCTCATGGGAATTAATTCACTATTCTAATTTCCAGCAATGGTCACGATATTTTCGTGGGAACCACATGGATGGGGATAACCCATTAGGAGTCAGAAATTGGGTAAATGATGTTAGATACCAACAAATCTTCAATATATTTTTTAAAAAACCTATATTATGGCAGGTTTAAGTCTTTTCTAGGGATACCAATAGGTCAAGAGTCCCCCTCTAGAAATATTTTTTTGGATAAACTTTTTGGTTTATCCCTTGGAATGTATCTTAATCTCCACAATATGGCTTAGATATGTATGTTCAGATGTTCAACTATGTTTTTCTCTTTATCTTTGTAAAATTTGTCAGCTATTATCATATGTAATTTCTATCCCTCTAAAAGATATACATATTTTATGTCACATAAGAAGGTATTTAATTGCAAATTTGGAAGTTTTTTCTAATGATGAGATTGAGTTCAAATTATATACTTCCAAATCTTGAATTTCTTTTGTAAATAGAATCATATTAGATTCCTACAGTGAATTATCAAAGAATTCAAAGGTTATTTATTCATTAATTTTTAAGATATAATTTCTATATTATTGAGTACACACTTGTTCCTTGGTGTTTTAACTAGAAAATTGATCTCCTAAGTCTAATAATTCTCAAATCATACCTGAATATTTAGTGGGATCAACACCATATTCATGGAAAATTGCAATGATTGAATGATTTCTCAAAGGGATCCTTTTATAGTCAAGAACATCGAAGTACACCTTTATGTATCCTAACTCCAAGGTGAGGGTTCCTTTATTCACATTGATGATAATGTTTTCCATATTTTGGAATGGTATTCCCAAAATAATAGGATAATTCCCTCGTGATTTATCTTCATCCATGGTGAGAACAAAAAATTATGTTGGAAAAATGTGTCCTTCAACTCCATCAACAACATCTTCCAACACTCCAGCTTGAAAAATAGTGATCTGTTAACCAGTTGGATGAATACTCTTGTGGGATTCGTTTCAAATATTTTTAAATACACAAAGGTAGAGTTAGATATGGAATTAATGGAATCACCAAGATCACAAAATTCAACATAAAATTTTAAAGAACTAATAGTGTTTGGAATAAAAAATGTCCCTACACTTTGATTTGTTTTGGTAGTGGTGGTGTGATCATGGATGAGACACTCCTCCCTAGGATTATTATTTCACTCCCATTATGTATCTTTCTCTTGGTGTTAATATCTTTGAGTAATTTAGTTTATTTGGGTATCTTCCAGATGGATTACAAGAAAATTATGTTAATTTGAACATTTTAAAATTTCTCTTGCATATCTTATTGAAGTTTATCATCCTCTATATTCTTTGATTTGGTAAAAATAGAATGGAATAGAATTGTAACATCCTTATTTTCTAGTTTCTAAATTCGTAATTGTGTTTCATGAATTTCTTTACTAAATCTTGTATGAACTTTTTCTCCCTTATTTTTGTCTTCTTCTTTAGATGTTGTGAGTTGTTCTTCCAGAAGCCATCCAAAATATGTTGAATTACCTTATTTGAGTTAAACATGAAATTCATTTAGTTCTGATAGTTATATTTTGTTGACACTCCTTGTAAAATTAATAATTACACTGTTCTTTGGGTTCAAGATCATTTGAACTGGTAGATTTCTAGAATTTGTTGACATCACATCCATGAAACATCTGAACTAGTCTATTAGTTTATCTATCTTACATTCATGTCCTATAAACCTAGTCTATAGTTATTGATATTTAGTTGATGGTTCCCTGGTTTAAGGCTACCCCTATGATTTTTCTGAAAGGTGGGTGTTTGATATTCTTGTTTTCATGGTTATTGAAAAATAGGTGGGTTTTAAAATTATTGTTGGAAATGTGTTTGTTGGAAAAAGGGGGTCTTCATGGTTATAATGACCTCCAAATCCTTGTTGGGATTTCCCTTCTCTCTATTGTTTATTTTGTTGAAATTTCCTTGGCTGGATAAGGGATTCACAACTTTCTATACCCTGTATCATAGAACATTGACCAATGTAATGATTTGTGGAAGAATATATACCACATACCTAAGGTGGGGCCCTAATTTACAAGTCTCTAGCAGATTCCCGAGGTATAATTAAAATTATTTCTTAGAGCTTATAATAAAGTTTTCTTGAGAGAGAAGTGGTTTAATAATGAGTGAAAAATAAATTAAAAGAACAATATCTCTATGGAAATGAAATGAAGAAACTTATATTATTGAATTTAGATGAGAGACAAGTGACTGATTTTAGGATTTTATTTCCTTTTGTAATGATATCATGGCCTTTTAAAAAATGTATATTTTATATTTATTAATTGGTTTAATGAAAAAATGAACAATAGTTTCTCATTTTTGACCCTTGATTAAGGTTGATAGAAAATGAAATTAATCCACATAATTTCCTTGGTTAGACTATTCTTTGGATAATGTGTGAAAGTTTCAATGGGTCTCTTATGAATTACCTAGGAAATACCAAATTATGTATTGAGTACCCCTTATATCTAAATTAGTTCACTATTTCTTCTACATGTGTTTATTAATCCCCCAATACTTCTCCACCTTTCTCTAGATCAACCAATCAGTGTCCTAAAAACGTACAAGAGGGTGAAAAAATTTCTTAATCAAGACAACATAAATATTCATATTTGAAAGAAAAACACAATCGTGTCCAATTTAAAATCTGAAATAGAAAATTGAAAACCATTTAAAAAATAAAAATATATTCATTAGTTTGATAAAGAAACAGAACTCAAGAATCACAAATGGTTACCCCCCCCTTCTCCCAACCACAAAGGCTTCTACCCCTCCATTAAAGGGGGTCATTGAAGAATAATAAATTGATGAGTTAGTGAAAATAAAAAATAAAATAATAATTGGATGAGATGATGTAGGTATCTAGAATGGGGAGACAATATGTGTTCCTTATCCTTCCTTCTCCATGGGTGCCTATACTACAAAATTCCAATGTTCCTTCTCCTTCCTTATCTAGGGTTTCCTATACTGCAAAAATCCTCCTCATTCACCCTCTAACATACATCTAAATCCCAAAATCTATCCTACATCCACAAGGTCCTACTATTTTAAAATTCCAATTAAGGTCCTCATCATACTCCATATCTCAAAAAAAAACCATTCTTCATTGGGTATTCTCTATTCCTTTATTTTATTTAAATATTTTTAATTTTAATCTACCTCAAATCACTCCTGATATGTCAGTTGAGTCTTTGAAATAAAATACCTAGAGATCTCTGGTGTTTCTTATTTTTATTGCACAGACACATGACATGGACCAACCTCCATTCTCATGTGCATGGTGTGCATGGGACGTGCGTGGAATCTCCTCAGAATCATCTCCACGAACACTATGCCATAAAGGAAATTCCAACAGCGTAGGGTTTGTCATTAAAATGGTTTTTCCTTCACGGTGGAAAATTTCAAGTCCCTAAAGCATTAATGGAAACACTCTTCTTCATAAAATTATTCATGGTGGTCATTCGAGGTCATGAGTTTGTTTGATGGAAATTTGATGCCTTGAAAGTCATCTCCATATTGAGATCTAGATTTCAGGTGGATGATCATGGAGGTTTCTAAGTGTTGTAGTGGCGGATAACAACATCAAGTGGTTGCAGTAGGAATTAAGGTGGAAGAGGTGTGGCATAAGAAATATCAATGTATGGGTAAACTAGGGTCAAGGTAAATTGGATCCATTTTTCTTAAATATTAACAATACAACTTGAATATATCCCAAATCAAGAGAAATCTTGGATGATCACTTATTTATATCTCAATTAATAGTGATGATGTATTAGTGAAGTAATACTAGAGTCCGAGGATTCCTACCACTGATATGCCCCACCAAGTGTCGGTGATTACTCACTCCCATCACTACCTGTACATGACCACCACATTCTAGCATGATGCATCGGTGTTATGATAAATCTCTTCTCCTGTCATGCACAACCAGCTCTCCCAACGGGTTCATGTGGATGGTGGGCCCATTATGGGTCTCCTATGTAGTGGGATTCCTTGTGGATTGAGGGATACCCCTCATTGGATCTTTTACCTACCAAAATAAATTAAAACACAGTCTAATTACCCTAAAAAGTATAAGAAAATTAGAAATTAAAATTCCTTATTTTAATAAATTTTTAATCTTTATTTTAAAATCCAAATATTTTAAATAAACATTTAAATACTTCAAAAATTTGAGTTAAAATCATTTAAGATCATTAGAAATAATTTAAATAATTTCCTGAAAATATAAGTCAATCAATAAAAAATAACACAACCAAACCAAAAACTATCCTTATGTAATCACAAACAAAACATAATAAAATATATGGGATCTCTAACTTATAGGTTTGAAAGATACTATGAATCAATCAACGAAAACTAGATGAATTATAGAATCCTAAAAAAGATATAAAATATGGCCCCCTGAAATTCATTTGAAATGAACCCTAGCTAGCATCATTGTAAAGACCCGTAAAATTCAAGGGAAATTTTTTTTCTTAATTTTCTTTAGAATTTTACAAGAGCGCGGTTTCAGACAGCACCTGATTCCGAGGCCCGGAGTGCCCGGAATTAATTTCCGAAGTTTGGCTCGGGTACGTTCAGTGAACGAACGAGCGGGAATTCCTAACTTTTGATCTGGTGCTCGGAATTGAAATCCGAGGGCACCGATGAACTTACAGCGCCGATGTTCGCTTAAAGAGACCTTTTCGGGAGTTGCGTTTGTTGCGGGTTGAAAGTTAAGTTTTGGGATTTTTAGTTTGAGTTAAATAAAATTGTGAAGAACAATTTTATTTTTACTTGTTAAAACCTATCAAAGGAGGTTGGAAGTGGGACCCACACCCACTTAACCTCCCTTGGGAGGATTAAGTGTGGTGGGGCCCACACGAACCCCTAATTCTTTTCAAATTCCCTAACCCCTCTAAACCCCCTCTTAATTACGTAACTCTTCCCTACTTTATTTCTTGCCAACCTATCTCTTCATTTAATTTTGTCAACTCTAGATTTAATTAATGAATTGAATTCAACTTTTGATTTTTGAAAGGTTGGCAAAGTGAAAATAAAATAAGGTGTAGCTTATTTTATTTTGGGTTGATCGTTTGTCTTCTTGAGAGGTGGAGAGCTCTTCTTCTTCTTCAAACTCAACGAAGAACGCGAAGAACGTCGTTCTTCAACGAAGAACTTCTCCGCCGAAGAACACGGTTCATCCGCGACACCGTATCCGCGACGCGACGTACTTCTTCCGCGTCATCTCTTCCGCGACGGTTTTCCGCGACGAACGCCATCGACAACGACTCTTCCTCCGCGACACCGATATTTCACGACTACGTCAACGTGCGACTATCGAGGTAGAGGTTCTTGAGTTCGTTGTTTTCTTTATTTTTGACTTTCCTCAAGACTTGACGAGAAACGCTCATTTTCCGACGAAGAACGCCGCACCTCCTTTCTTCGTTCACCGTGTCAACGAAGGGGACGCCACCTCTTCTTCGGACAACCTTCGTCGGCGTGCAAGTTTCGCCAACGACGTGTCTCTTCGAACGCATCCCTTCGTCATCGGATTTGACGAACGGCTACCGCGACGCCCGACTTCCGCGACGCCGTCTTCCGCGGAACGTAGACGAATCTTCGAACCTTATACCAAGGTAGGGGTTGTCGAATTCTTTTTGGTTTCCTATTTTATTCTTGATCGTGTTTTTTTAGCAAGACTAACGTGTGACTTGAATTATTTTTAAGTTGCGTTATTATTTTAACGTGAGGGGGGCCGGACCGCACGAACACGGCCGAACCCCCCTCCATCGTTCTTGTTTAATTATTTTGCGGAAGAAAGCAAGTGGCGTGGTGCCGTCGCACCACACGGATGATCGTGCAAATATTTTACGCGGCGCCGTCGCGCCACGCCGAGGTAGAACCTTCAAGAACGCGACGTCGTCGCGCCGCGTTGAAAAGAATCAAGGCACGGCGAAAGGGGCGCGGTGTCGTCGCACCGCGCCGGACGACAAACACCACGGCCGGTTCCGGGCCGCGGCGGGACGAGGAGACCGCGGCCGGTTCCGGGCCGCGGCGGAAGAGAAGACCGGCGGCCGGGCCGCCGGCGTCGGAAGCCGAAGGGGGGACCGGAAATTTCCGGTCCCGTTGGAGAAAACCAGTCGGCCAGCTGGCCGGCCGGAAGTCATAAAAATCGGGGGAATTAATCCCCCGGCCGTAATAATAAAACCCCTATCTTTAAGAGAGGGGGGCGGTTCTTTGATGAGAGGGGGGGGGGGGGCAGCCGGCCCCCCGGTTCGTTTCCAGCAAGCCCCCCACGTGTGGGGGGTGTTTTTAAATTTTGGGCGCGGTATATAGTCGCGCCGTCCATGAAGAAGCGGGGGCTGAGCCCCCCGCGTGCCATCCTCGTACGGCGCTAGCGCCAGCCGCCGCGGCCCGCCGCCGCGCCGCCCAGGGGGGGTCGGGCCGGGTCGGCCCGGACCCGAACCCCCCCGTTTCGAACCAGATTTGGTTTTTGGCCCATAACTTGAGCCTCGGACCTCTGAATGATGAACCGTCTGCGGCAACGCGATCCTTGGATCGAGACGGTCGTTTCGGTATATCGCACTCAAGGTTTCGGATTACTTTGAGTTCGGCCGGGTTGGTTCGTTCACGAAACCAACCGGGCCTTCGGAGCGGAAACGCTCATATCTTGAGCTACGAACGTCCGATTGACGTGCCGTCAGTCGCGTTGTGTTCCTCTTAGTGAGATGGATCTTTTGGCATACTCCGCCCGAGGTTTGGACGCAGGTGGAGTACGGTCGGGTTGGTTTTGCCTTAAAAACCAACCGGGCCCCGGGGACGAAAATGCCAATAACTCTCAGACCGGGCGTCCGATCGACGCGCCGTCTGTTGCGTTGAGTTCCTATTGACGATACGGAACTTTTGGATACATCAACTTCGGTCTTCGTGACAGTTGATGTATCAGCCTCTCGGCTCGTGGAGCGGACCCTCCGAACGAGCTAGCTGTGTGCGGGAACCCTAGTGCTGGCTGCGACTGCTACTACTGCTGCGACTGCTACTACTGCTACGACTGCTACTGTGACTGCGACGACGACAGTACAGAGATCCTGTGTGGATTCGACGACGACAGTACAGAGATCCTGTGTGGATTCGACGACGACGACTACAGCACTCAGCGATCCTACGTGGATCAGTGCTACAGGTCCTGTGTGGGCCCGATCCTGTGTGGGTCCTTGCGCTCAGCGGTTCTGTGTGAGCCAGCGCCTACAGGTCCTGTGTGGGCCCGATGCTGTGTGGGTCTTTGCGGGGGTTAGTTACCTATCGATCCTTCGTGGGTCTGACGACTTAGATGGATCAGTGATCATCTTTATCGTCCTTGAAGAAGTATACCTGTGTGAGCTAAATCCTGTTGCTTTCCTGTGTGGATTGTGTTGTGCAATCCTGTGTGGATTATGTTTTGCTTTCCTATGTGGAATACGTATACTTTCCTGCGTGGACTGAGTTGTACTTGGGCTCGGAGGTTGGAGCGTATTTTAATTGATGACTTAGGTATATGTATGGGCATATACCTAAGCAGTGTCAGTTGTTACTTCGTGATTGTACCTTTCTTCGTGGTTTATCCTTTGTGGATTTTGAGAGACCTTCAGGGGTCTCGGGGTCCCTACTGAGTAGCTTATACTCACCCCTGCACGGGCTTTGCCCGCACTACGTTGTGTTGGTTGCAGACGACGGACAGCGTTGACCTTAGCTGAGGCTTGCACAGCGGGACGGTACCCGGAGGTGGACCACTGGGCGGGACATGCACGGAGCAGACAGCGGGACCCGTGGAGCAGAGGAGCTATCTGTACCCACCCTTCAGGTGGGATTTCCAGTGGACAGCTCGGAGTAGCGGCCTTTACTTTTCAGTTGCTGTTTTTTTTCCTTTCGAGTTGTACTTTACTTTCAGTTTGGGTTTGTATACTGGCCCATTTACTTTTCCGCACTTTCAGTAGTACTCTGCTTTTGTTTAGTGTTTACTTTCCGCTTCCTTACTCTGTGGTGATGTTTAATTTTCAAAGGCAATGCCTTCCCATTTTACTGGGATTTACGCCTTGGTGCTAGTCGCCAGCCCCTGGCCTATGGAAGGCGGGCTTGGGGTAGTCACGGCACGGACCCCGAGGGCGGGTCGTGACAAATTGGTATCAGAGGAGTTCGGTTCTACCGAGAACTCTGATCTTTTCTATGTGAAGCAATAATGTTTAGCGTATTGAGTGTGGTTATCAGTCCAGGGAGTCCAGTGTTGGTGCGGCGGCCGACGTATCCGTACACCAGGACCCTGACTTCTGATTTCCGACTTAATGCACGAAAACATTGATTGCGTGTGTGTTTCAAAGTTTTCTTTGTGATTACTTATATCAGCTCACCAGGTATACTGTTCTAACCGTGGCGCACCTGTTTCCTTTTCAGGATGGCCCCACGACGGCAGCCAGCTAGGGTTCCGAGAGTCGAGCGAGACGACAGCCCACCGAGCGACGAGGCCTCGGTGCAGGGCCCTTTTCCAGTAGTGGCACCGGCGGTAGCTTTACCCACCGATCCCCCGATGCTTCCAGCAGCAGCCGCTGACGATGCACGTCGCCTCAGCGCACTGCATGAGTTTCAGCGCCAGCGACCGCCCAGGTTTCGCGGGGAGACGGATCCTCAGGCAGCAGAGGACTGGCTGGAGGCAGTGGTTCGAGTGTTTAGGCTAGTGAGGACACCAGCAGACCTCATGGTGATCCTCGCTGCGAGCCTACTACACGCAGCAGCAGGACGATGGTGGAGCCTGATGCTCCAGGTGCACGATGAGGCATCCCTACTTTGGACGGACTTTGAGAGCCTCTTCCGCTCGGAGTTCGTCCCAGCCACCCTTCGTGCGGTGCGTATCCAGGAGCTTCTACAGCTGCGGCAGGGCAGCATGACGGTCGCTCAGTACTCGGCAAGATTTACCGATCTCTCGCGCTACTCGACTGACATGGTACGGGACCCATTCTTCCGGGCCCGGACCTTCGAGCAGGGTTTGAGACACGAGATCAGGGCATCGCTGATCTCCCTCAGCATACCGACTCAGACAGGAGTACTGGAGCGGGCCCTTCTGATCGAGAGCTTCCTTGCTGAGTCTTCACCAGCACAGCGATCCACCGCAGGGCGGCACGTGGCAGAGTCATCTGCAGCAGGCAGTCGACGGATGACTCAGGGGTCCAGGCAGACCAGACCTTCAGGCAGACGACCTTAGGGCACTGGCTCAGTAGTGCGGGGCACACAGCGCGGAGCCAGTCTTCCGAGAGGCAGACAGTGCTACTCGTGCGGCGGACAGGGCCACATGGCTCGTGACTGCCCGACCCGCCATGCCGAGGAGCAGCAGTCAGTTGAGGGACCACCGAGGCAGAGGCAGAGGGTCGACCGTGGCGGTCCGCAGGGAGGAGGCGGACGAGGTAGAGGAGCTGGACGAGCAGCTGGTGGTGGCCGACGCTTTGAGGCTCTACCACCACCACCACCACCAGGAGGTCCACCCCGACCACAGGGAGCTGGCGGGCAGCGACAGGCACAGCTTCAAGCAGCAGAGGCCTACGACCACGGCGCACCCGAGATGATTCGAGGTACTATCTGTGTCTATTCCACCCTTGCTGCAGTTCTTATAGACACAGGAGCGAGTCACTCTTTCATAGCCGCTGCCCTTGTTCGGAGCTCGGAGATTCCGACAGAGCCGTTGGCTCGATCCTTACGGCTAGAGACTCCTACGGGAGCAGACTCGACGATTACGCACTGGTGCCGGCAGTGTGAGCTTACTCTAGGAGGCGAGAGCTTCGGCTGGGATCTTCTTGTAGCAGCGTCGAGGCCTTACGACGTCATCTTGGGCATGGATTGGCTTTCTACGGTCCATGCACAGATTGACTGTTTTAGGCACAAGGTGCGATGTGTACGCACCGACGGGAGCAGGTTCACCTTCACCGGCGAGAAGGGAGCCTTAGCAGCACAGGATGGACTTCCGCGGAGGAGAGGACAGCCCATCACTCATCAGTTGGCTAGCCTTATCCTTGGAGCAGTTGACGTGCGGAGTCCTGGTTTTCCTGCAGTGGCGGATCAGTTTGCGGACGTTTTTCCCGAAGATGTTCCAGGGCTACCTCCTCGCAGGGAGGTAGACTTTTATATTGACTTATACCCCGGGACAGCCCCGATATCCACTCCAGCATATCGGATGGCCCCCGCCGAGCTTCGAGAGCTACGGGTACAGTTGGAGGACTTGCAGGGCAAGGGGTTCATCCGATCCAGTGTTTCACCCTGGGCTTCCCCGATATTGTTCGCCAAGAAGGCGGACGGGAGCTTGCGACTTTGTGTTGACTATCGTCGCCTGAACCAGGTGACAGTGAGGAACAAGTATCCGCTACCGAGGATTGATGACCTCTTTGATCAGCTCAAGGGAGCACGGTGGTTCTCGAAGATAGACCTCAGGTCAGGCTATCATCAGCTCAGAGTCAGAGACGAGGATGTGCAGAAGACGGCCTTCAGATGTCGGTATGGGCACTATGAGTTCTTGGTTATGCCTTTCGGTGTAACCAATGCTCCAGCAGTGTTCATGGCTCTCATGAACAGGATCTTTCAGCCATACCTCGATCGGTTTGTTGTGGTTTTCATCGACGACATTCTGATTTACTCTACGACAGAGGAGGAGCACGCCTATCACTTGCGAGTTGTTCTTGACACACTCCGAGAGCACCAGCTTTATGGTAAGCTCTCGAAGTGCCAGTTCTGGATACGTGAGGTCCACTTTTTGGGAAACGTTATCTCTGAGGCAGGAGTTGCAGTGGATCCCGCGAAGATTGAGGCTGTGTTAGCATGGGAGCCACCCAGGAGCGTGACTGAGGTTCGGAGTTTCTTGGGACTAGCTGGATACTATCGGAGATTTGTGCCGAACTTCTCCAGAGTTGCAGCATCACTCACAGCTTTGACGAAGAAGGGGAAACCCTTCGTGTGGTCAGACAGTTGTCAGCAGAGCTTCCAGGAGCTGAGACAGAGATTGACTAGCGCACCTATCTTGAGGTTGCCTGAGGAGGGAGTAGGGTACGTAGTCTACTGCGATGCATCAGGGACCGGACTCGGATGTGTTCTGATGCAGGAGCAGGCAGTGATCGCCTATGGATCACGACAGTTGAGGCCGCATGAGCAGAACTACGCTACCCATGACCTGGAGTTAGCAGCAGTGGTCTTCGCTCTGAAGATATGGCGACACTATCTGATGGGCGAGAGCTTTACAGTCTTTTCCGATCATCAGAGTCTCAGGTATATCTTCTCGCAGAAGGACCTGAACCTGAGACAGCGACGATGGCTCGAGTTCCTCCAGGACTATGACTTTGAGATAGTCTATACTCCTGGGAAGGGGAACGTAGTAGCTGATGCCCTCAGCAGGAGGACGGGCATTCAGCTACTTGAGGAGGCGACGGAGCAGCTAGCCTCTTTGCAGATATCCTTCGTGGATAGAGATGGAGCAGCCTTTCTTCAGTCTCTCACAGTCACTCCTCCACTACTGCAGCGAGTCAGGGAGGCACAGCACGGGGACGTTGACTGTGAGACACGGCGTGCACAGATATCCTCGGGACAGGCACCTGATGGTTTCTCCCTTGGAGCAGAGCACGACATCCTTTTCAGAGGACGTACCATGGTACCAGTAGCTTTGCGAGAGGAAGTGCTGAGAGTGTTTCACACTTCTCCTTTGGCGGTACATCCTGGAGTGGCGAAGATGTACCAGGACCTCAGACGACAGCATTGGTGGCCGGGCATGAAGAAGGCAGTAGCAGAGTTCGTTTCTCGATGTCTCACCTGTCAGCAGGTGAAGGCAGAGCATCAGGTGCCAGCAGGCTTGGTACAGCCCTTGGAGGTTCCGGAGTGGAAGTGGGATGGCATATCTATGGACTTCGTGACTTGACTTCCACGCACTTCCAGAGGTCACGACTCCATCTGGGTGATTGTTGACCGACTCACCAAGTCGGCACACTTCTTACCCATCAGAGAGCAGGGCTCAGTGGAGAGCTTGGGACGTCTCTACGTTCAGGAGATTGTGCGGCTCCACGGCGTACCATCATCTATCGTCTCCGATCGAGATGCCCTCTTTACTTCCCGACTTTGGAAGGGGTTACAGGAGGCGTTCGGGACGCAGCTACGTCTTAGCACAGCTTTTCACCCTCAGACGGATAGTCAGACGGAGAGGACCATTCAGACTCTCGAGGACATTCTCCGCGCATGTGTCCTCGACTTTGGTCGTAGCTGGGAGGACCACCTACCCTTGGTGGAGTTCGCATACAACAACAACTACCACTCCACCATCGGGATGGCACCGTACGAGGCGTTGTACGGCCGACCATGTAGGTCTCCTTTGTGCTGGACAGACCCTGGGGAGTCAGCACTGGTGGGACCGGAGATGGTCCAGGCCACGACAGAGAAGGTCCAGGTCATCCAGGAGCGGATGAGGACAGCTCAGAGCCGGCAGAAGTCATATGCTGACAGGAGGCGGAGGCCACTAGAGTTCGAGGATGGCGACCACGTCTTCTTGCGGGTCTCACCTCGACGTGGTATTCGGAGATTTGGCCGAGGCGGCAAGTTATCTCCGCGCTTCATCGGACCCTTCCAGATTCTCAGCAGGATTGGTGAGGTGGCTTATCGCCTGGATCTACCACCTCAGTTGCACCGGGTGCACGACATCTTCCACGTATCCCAGCTGAGGAGATACGTGCACGACCCGACGCACATCATTGATCATGGGGAGCTTGACGTTGACGATGGGGCGACTTTTGCGGAGGTCCTGGTGGAGATAGAGGATCGACAGGAGCGGGTCCTGCGTGGGCGATCGATTCCTCTTGTGCGCATCAGATGGCAGCACGGGAATCTCCAGGAGAGCACATGGGAGCGGGAGGCTCAGATGCGTGCTCAGTACCCTCATTTGTTTCCCTAGTTTTTTATGTAACTTTACGGGGACGTAAAGCCCTGAGGTGGGAGTAATGTAAAGACCCGTAAAATTCAAGGGAAATTTTTTTTCTTAATTTTCTTTAGAATTTTACAAGAGCGCGGTTTCAGACGGCACCTGATTCCGAGGCCCGGAGTTCCCGGAATTAATTTCTGAAGTTTGGCTCGGGTACGTTCAGTGAACGAATGAGCGGGAATTCCTAACTTT
The DNA here is from genome assembly GCA_963277665.1 of Viscum album. NCBI lineage: Eukaryota > Viridiplantae > Streptophyta > Magnoliopsida > Santalales > Viscaceae > Viscum > Viscum album. Next base: position 1,736,166,742 of record OY728135.1, on the reverse strand, counting down.
TGATCCGGTGCTCGGAATTGAAATCCGAGGGCACCGATGAACTCGCAGCGCCGATGTTCGCTTAAAGAGACCTTTTCGGGAGTTGCGTTTGTTGCGGGTTGAAAGTTAAGTTTTGGGATTTTTAGTTTGAGTTAAATAAAATTGTGAAGAACAATTTTATTTTTACTTGTTAAAACCTATCAAAGGAGGTTAGAAGTGGGACCCACACCCACTTAACCTCCCTTGGGAGGATTAAGTGTGGTGGGGCCCACACGAACCCCTAATTCTTTTCAAATTCCCTAACCCCTCTAAACCCCCTCTTAATTACGTAACTCTTCCCTACTTTATTTCTTGCCAACCTATCTCTTCATTTAATTTTGTCAACTCTAGATTTAATTAATGAATTGAATTCGACTTTTGATTTTTGAAAGGTTGGCAAAGTGAAAATAAAATAAGGTGTAGCTTATTTTTTTTTGGGTTGATCGTTTGTCTTCTTGAGAGGTGGAGAGCTCTTCTTCTTCTTCAAACTCAACGAAGAACGCGAAGAACGTCGTTCTTCAACGAAGAACTTCTCCGCCGAAGAACACGGTTCATCCGCGACACCGTATCTGCGACGCGACGTACTTCTTCCGCGTCATCTCTTCCGCGACGGTTTTCCGCGACGAACGCCATCGACAACGACTCTTCCTCCGCGACACCGATATTTCACGACTATGTCAACGTGCGACTATCGAGGTAGAGGTTCTTGAGTTCGTTGTTTTCTTTATTTTTGACTTTCCTCAAGACTTGATGAGGAACGCTCATTTTCCGACGAAGAATGCCGCACCTCCTTTCTTCGTTCACCGTGTCAACGAAGGGGACGCCACCTCTTCTTCGGACAACCTTCGTCGGCGTGCAAGTTTCGCCAACGACGTGTCTCTTCGAACGCATCCCTTCGTCATCGGATTTGACGAACGGCTACCGCGACGCCCGACTTCCGCGACGCCGTCTTCCGCGGAACGTAGACAAATCTTCGAACCTTATACCAAGGTAGGGGTTGTCGAATTCTTTTTGGTTTCCTATTTTATTCTTGATCGTGTTTTTTTAGCAAGACTAACGTGTGACTTGAATTATTTTTAAGTTGCGTTATTATTTTAACGTGAGGGGGGCCGGACCGCACGAACACGGCCGAACCCCCCTCCATCGTTCTTGTTTAATTATTTTGCGGAAGAAAGCAAGTGGCGTGGTGTCGTCGCACCACGCGGATGATCGTGCAAATATTTTACGCGGCGCCGTCGCGCCACGCCGAGGTAGAACCTTCAAGAACGCGACGCCGTCGCGCCGCGTTGAAATGAATCAAGGCACGGCGAAAGGGGCGCGGTGCCGTCGCACCGCGCCGGACGACAAACACCGCGGCCGGTTCCGGGCCGCGGCGGGACGAGGAGACCGCGGCCGGTTCCGGGCCGTGGTGGGACGAGGAGACCGCGGCCGGTTCCGGGCCGCGGCGGAAGAGAAGACCGGCGGCCGGGCCGCCGGCGTCGGAAGCCGAAGGGGGGACCGGAAATTTCCGGTCCCGTTGGAGAAAACCGGCCGGCCAGCTGGCCGGCCGGAAGTCATAAAAACCGGGGGAATTAATCCCCCGGTCGTAATAATAAAACCCCCCTCTTTAAGAGAGGGGGGCGGTTCTTTGATGAGAGGGGGGGGCAGCCGGCCCCCCGGTTCGTTTCCAGCAAGCCCCCCACGTGTGGGGGGCGTTTTTAAATTTTGGGCGCGGCATATAGCCGCGCCGTCCATGAAGAAGCGGGGGCTGAGCCCCCCGCGTGCCATCATCGTGCGGCGCCAGCGCCAGCCGCCGCGGCCCGCCGCCGCGCCGCCCAGGGGGGGTCGGGCCGGGTCGGCCCGGACCCGGACCCCCCCGTTTCGAACCAGATTTGGTTTTTGGCCCATAACTTGAGCCTCGGACCTCCGAATGACGAACCGTCTGCGGCAACGCGATCCTTGGATCGAGACGGTCGTTTCGGTATATCGCACTCAAGGTTTCGGATTACTTTGAGTTCGGCCGGGTTGGTTCGTTCACGAAACCAACCGGGCCTTCGGAGCGGAAACGCTCATATCTTGAGTTACGAACGTCCGATTGACGCGCCGTCAGTCGCGTTGTGTTCCTCTTAGTGAGACGGATCTTTTGGAATACTCCGCCCGAGGTTTGGACGCAGGTGGAGTACGGTCGGGTTGGTTTTGCCTTAAAAACCAACCGGGCCCCGGGGACGAAAATGCCAATAACTCTCAGACCGGGCGTCCGATCGACGCGCCGTCTGTTGCGTTGAGTTCCTATTGACGATACGGAACTTTTGGATACATCAACTTCGGTCTTCGTGACAGTTGATGTATCAGCCTCTCGGCTCGTGGAGCGGACCCTCCGAACGAGCTAGCTGTGTGCGGGAACCCTAGTGCTGGCTGCGACTACTACTACTGCTGCGACTGCTACTACTGCTACGACTGCTACTGTGACTGCGACGACGACAGTACAGAGATCCTGTGTGGATTCGACGACGACAGTACAGAGATCCTGTGTGGATTCGACGACGACGACTACAGCACTCAGCGATCCTACGTGGATCAGTGCTACAGGTCCTGTGTGGGCCCGATCCTGTGTGGGTCCTTGCGCTCAGCGGTTCTGTGTGAGCCAGCGCCTACAGGTCCTGTGTGGGCCCGATCCTGTGTGGGTCTTTGCGGGGGTTAGTTACCTATCGATCCTTCGTGGGTCCGACGACTTAGATGGATCAGTGATCATCTTTATCGTCCTTGAAGAAGTATACCTGTGTGAGCTGAATCCTGTTGCTTTCCTGTGTGGATTGTGTTGTGCAATCCTGTGTGGATTATGTTTTGCTTTCCTATGTGGAATACGTATACTTTCCTGCGTGGACTGAGTTGTACTTGGGCTCGGAGGTTGGAGCGTATTTTAATTGATGACTTAGGTATATGTATGGGCATATACCTAAGCAGTGTCAGTTGTTACTTCATGATTGTACCTTTCTTCGTGGTTTATCCTTTGTGGATTTTGAGAGACCTTCAGGGGTCTCGGGGTCCCTACTGAGTAGCTTATACTCACCCCTGCACGGGCTTTGCCCGCACTACGTTGTGTTGGTTGCAGACGACGGACAGCGTTGACCTTAGCTGAGGCTTGCACAGCGGGACGGTACCCGGAGGTGGACCACTGGGCGGGACGTGCACGGAGCAGACAGTGGGACCCGTGGAGCAGAGGAGCTATCTGTACCCACCCTTCAGGTGGGATTTCCAGTGGACAGCTCGGAGTAGCGGCCTTTACTTTTCAGTTGCTGTTTTTTTTCCCTTTCGAGTTGTACTTTACTTTCAGTTTGGGTTTGTATACTGGCCCATTTACTTTTCCGCACTTTCAGTAGTACTCTGCTTTTGTTTAGTGTTTACTTTCCGCTTCCTTACTCTATGGTGATGTTTACTTTTCAAAGGCAATGCCTTCCCATTTTACTGGGATTTACGCCTTGGTGCTAGTCGCCAGCCCCTGGCCTATGGAAGGCGGGCTTGGGGTAGTCACAGCACGGACCCCGAGGGCGGGTCGTGACAATCATACCTAAATATTAGGCAACACCCATCCACTTACCCATATACATAAGGTCACCCATTTGCATCCAAAACCAACCCATAATTGAATTTAAATAATGATACAATCATATTTCAAATTGAGTCCCTAATCTATAAGTTCTCAATCAAAATAAAATGAAATTTTAAAACCACCATTTCAAAACACCTTTTAATCTAAACTCATTTAAAAATAATTTAGAAGAAATAAATTTGTCATAAAACCTATTTTCATGGTAAACCATATAAAAATCATATTTAAAACCATTTATCAAACACATTGATTGAAAAAATCCATTTTCTTTGGAAAACCATTTGAAACCATCCCTTTTTTTGTAACACATTTCACAACAATATCAAATTGAAATAATCATCACATAAGAATATAATTAAAACATAATTTATCAAATTAAAACAAAATAAAGCCTTGAAATATTGGTATTCCATGTGACAGTGATATTAAGTAGAGAAACCTACCACTAAATATGATTTAAACCCATCACCTCTAATGTAAATAACAAGTAATTGGTTTAAAGGGTCCCTAAAGACCTAGAATTTCAATAAATTTCAATATATTCTTACCCTTAACCCTAGGTTTGGCCTATATTTCCACCTCAGGGTTCTAAAAACCAAAGAAGAAGGAAGATAAATGGTTTAGATAATAAATAGAGGATTAAACTGATTAAAACCATGATATTGTATTATATTTTTAATTGAAACCTAGAAAAATCAACAACAAAGAACTCGGAAAGAAAAAAAATCCATGTCTAGAGCCCTTATGGAGAATAAATATGGAGAAAATAAGGGTTATATGGGTTAAATTCTGACATGATAACAAATCTAAATTCTCACTTTTTTCTAGGTGGATAGTGGCTCACAGGCTATCCCTTGGATTGTTGCATAGAGGTGCCTTGCCGGGCCCCTCCATGATATAGTTGAGGGGTTGTGTTATCCATAAGCTTAATAGGGTATGGCATGGGGCATTGGACCCACATGCCTCCATGATGTAGCCTTAGTTCTGTGCCATGGGTCACCTACATGGGATAGGTCCTAGGGGTTTGGACCCCTAGAACACCATGATGTAGAATATAGGACTGCATTGCAACAACTCCCCCATACCCTCACCATGACATTGCCTACAAGGATGTGATGTTTTGAGTATTGATTTTACCTAAAAATAAAAGAAAAACTAACTAAGTAAGACAATGAAAAAATTAAATTAATGAAAAAAAATAAAAAATTTGAAAACATAATAATCACCCAAAGGGTGTTATTCTCACAATCGTTTTAAAAATGAAAACATCACTCATACTTAGATGCAGACTACTGCCTCCATGGATGATGTATTTCCTTTTTCATAACCACATCACATTCATAGTTATAATAATTTATTTAATGAATACATATACTATTTATTACATCATTATTATTTTTTATGATATATCATGATCTACCTTTCTTCCCACCCATTCACTAGAAATATGAAAATACAGCTTGTGCATACGTGCGAACTATCACCTCTATAAAATATGTAATTTTTTATCATAACCAAATTAATTATATTGTAATAAGAATTAATTTAACAAATAAATACGATAAATATGATATAATTTTGGTTTTATAAAAATAAAAAATTATCAACTATCTTTTCTTTCCATCTGTTGAAAAAATGAAAATGTTTCCATGTGCGTACATGAAGACTACAACCTCCGTATAAAACAAGTTTTTTTCATCATAATCTTAAATAGATAATTATAAAAATATATTTATAAAATTTACAGGATATAATTTATTGATATATTTTATTAATATGTTTCTAAAATAATGACATAGAATTAATTAACATTATAATGTAATTCATTAAATTTGATATATTACCAAAAACAAGATCGCTACTAATTTTGTCTTCATGAATCTCTACTAAAACTATAACAGAATTACAATATATATTTATAAATAATTATGGAAATTTTATTCCTACACTTTAAATAATTTTAAAATTAGTAAACATTATTTAAATAACGGGGTTCAACGTCTGTGTTACAAAACATGCATGAATGAATTGAAATTACTAACATTCGATGATGAATAAAAACATTATCTAGTTAATGAAGGTATATTTAATGATTATAATTAAAGGTTTCAAAATTTAATATAAATGAATAAGTTTATAAAATAGTTTATTAGTATATTTTGGTTTATTATTTAAGAGGTTAAATCACTTTTTTCTAATCCAAGAGTTTAGGTATCAGTTTCTTATCTCACTTTCCTTTCATTGAGAAATATTTCATATTCACCAGCTGTTTTATATTGTTTGATTTATATAATTTCATATATATATATTTATTATAATTTAAATTAATTATAGGGATTTAAAATTCCACCTTAATTTTTATATTTCATGTGTATATGATTTAAAATATACCAATTTTATAGGGGATATGTTAACTCAAACATTTTTTCATTGATTTAGAATGTTTCTCCTTGAACTTATTTCTTCTATGTTCTGTTTCTTCCACCATTATATTTTATTATATGATAATTTCTATTTATATCTAATGAAATTTACATTTTTAATTTCAATACACTTCCTTGATGAATATCTTTCTAACAAAAATATAATTCAGTTAAGATTATTTCTGATCCACTGTTATAATCTATTTCTCTTCCATGTCCATGATTATTTTTCCCAAAAATATTCTCCTTTATTATTTTGAAATAAAAATATGTATTCGTTCTAGTGATATTAATAACTATTTTTACCACTTTCCAAAATTAATATTTATTACTCTTTTAAGTGATGTGGGTTTCAATAAAGGTTATTTAAAATACTAATGTTATTTTATTTTCATAGTCGAATATTTTATCTCATGATCCACATTTCCTCTTGAAAACCTTTATATATATTTCAAGGATACATTGTTGGTATTTCTTTAAAAGAGGTATTTTAAAAAAAATTGTTTCTTTCTATAAAATTATTTTTGAAGGAAACTCATAACATCATCTTTTACAACAAGGATAAAAATGTTGTATGGAATCTATTTTCATGATTTCAAATCCATTTTACTGTTTATCTCTAAAATATCTATATCTATTGGAGTAATACTCTATGAATCAACCCCTAAATTCCCTTGTGAAATTATCCTTTTGGGTGATTGTATTTTGGGTATCAAACAATCTATTACTTGGAATCATTTCATGTGATATCATTTGGGAATTTGCAATAATCATTTTATTTCTATGGGTTCTTCGTGATATGATATTTAATTTTTTTTTATGAAACACATGCATATGTTTTTTAATTATGAGATGGTTATGGTCATTTATCTCTCTTTTATGAATTGGTAAAGTTTATATCTCATGAGATCCTAAATGTGAAGGAGAGGCTATCTCAAACACAAGGAAACATGAGTGGTGAGCCAAAGGCCAAGGGTAAATGGGTTATAAGACCAATCCCAATAATGTACATAGGTTTTTATCCTAAGACTAATGTTTCTACACATGGATAGATTCACATTTTAACACATCCATAATGATATGATTGCCTATTTTTGTGCTTATGATATATTTCTATACAATATTCATATGTTATGCTTCAGGGAACATAATTACCATATCATGTTTCAAAACTATTATTCCATGGTATATATTTGATAATTTTAGATTAAAAACCCTCATTTTATATTTAAAAATATTATTGTTTCCTTTTTAATAAGATATTTCTCCTATGATCATGTTTCTCATATGATTATGATCTAACCCTTTTGATGACTCATTGATATGCTTTTCTCTTACTGAGCATTTAATCCCACCCCTTTATTATGTTTTCCATTCCTATAGGTTTGAAGATGATTATAAATTAGAAGATGTATTTAAGGGGTTTTAACATGTTTTAATTATGGATAAATGTTCACAAGTCTGTAAAATAAGTTATTTATATAGACAATCTCTAAATACACTATACCTAAAGGTTCTCAGGATTGTGTGAGATTATTGAAATATGTAATATTAATGTGAAATATATTAAAGTTTAGCTTGGTTAATCTCACTTGGAATCAAATATAGTTTATAAAAAAAATTTAGCACCAAACATTGGAGTACGGGTCTAGGGTTCGTAAATTCAATCTATCAAATGGTTTAGAACTTAAAATGGAATATGAAATGACGTATATGTAATTTTTTTTTATTTTAATTAGTTGTATGAATCATAATATATTCCATTTAATGAACATGCTAGACATTACATTTTTAGTGGGATTGATTAGCCAATTCGTGAAAAATACAGGGAAAGAATGTTTGGATCCAATGAAAAGGATCATCATATATCTCAAAGGTTATGGATATATAACCTTATGTTTTAGAACAAATTATATATTACTGGGGTATATAGAAACAAACTTCTGGGGATATTCACATACTCATAAGTGTATAAAATTCCATGTGTTCACATTCATAAGAAAGGTAGTTGACTGGATACCAAGGCTATAACTGTTGGTAACACTTCCTGCAATATAGTGAAATATGTGGCTATAATAAAATTAAGGAAATAATTAACATTGTTAGTGCATCTATTGGAATATCTTGTATGGATTCTGGAAGGTAGATTTCCCTACCATGATACCCATTGTTCTCTCAATTTGGATCAAACCCCAATATTTCATTCTCAGATGAATCATATTATCCTGAAATATAATTTAATCTAGAATATATTGGAGGATAGAGAGTTAAAACAATAGAAGATATCTAGAAGAACAAATTAATATAACATGTTCTCTAAGGTACTATTATTGAAATTTATAAGGACATGTTCAACTTTAGTGGGACTTGTGTTATCACAAACCAACTTGGCTCAACCTTAAATGTCACTCATGTTAGCTCCTAATAAGGACAAATGCATGTTCCTGATCTACATGAACTAGAGAAAAGTTTTAAGGGAACCAATTCCAAAAACCATTAATGATTTTACCCTCTAGATATCAATAAACAAGAAAAAAATATCTAATAAAAAATTTTCATGGTGTGTCCATTCATTGGACTTCCATGAATATGAAAGAAGTAGTTTTGAAATATCAAGAAACAAAAATAAGACTCAACTTGTTATAAATAACAAAATAAATATATGATAATAAGAAAAAAATTAAATATATAATTGGTACAATCACAAAAGAGAACAAATAAAAAGATAAAGGTTAAAGTAACCGATAAAACAACCTCCCAACACAAAATATAAGCCTAAACCATGACATGATTAACTCCATGTGACCTGAGGTCACCAAAATATCCCTAAAATTCATGAGATACCATTATAAATTAACGACATGATCACCTATATTGATATATAATAACTATATACACACTAAGGTTTTTATGTAGGGTGTGATATATACATAGACAATAGGATTTTACTAAATATTTTATGCAATACCTTTATAAGAAATCCCAAAAATGGTAGTTTAGAATTCAATTTTAAGAAAAATAAATATCTTTTTCATTTTTTTAAATAAACATGCCTCTATAAATAACCCCCTTTAATATAAAATAGACAAAAATTTGAATGAAATATGTTTATATTTTATAAATACTTTTTGGAGTTTGTTTACCAGAGAAATAAATAAGTTACGTTTAACTAATATAGATTGGACATTTTATTTTTCAAACCCTATTTATAACCTTTTATTTTTTACAAAATTCACTTTATAGTTTTTGTTAAAACCCATGAAAGATAATTAGAATAACTACGAACAAGGAATATGCATGAGTATGGAATAAAACAATTAGTAAAAAACATCAAATCACACAACTTAGAGATAAGATACAATGTGAAAATGAATGTAAGAAATGAAAATAATAAATATGAGGTTATAGAAATAAAAATAATAATAATATTAATGATATAGTGAATAAGGTTTAAATAAAGTGATTGTAAAATAAAAAATAAATAAAATTAGTTATAAAATAAAGAAGACAATCCATATTTATTAATATGGGAATCCAATTCAAGTAGTATATATTATTATTTATAAAATTTTCAATATGAAAGTAAATATATGAAAACAAAAATATCAATCAAGAATCATGGGGATACCCTAAGGTAGTTATGTTCAAGTTCAACCTAGGATCCTCATACTCTCAGTTATCAAACCATTAGTAACCATTATCATGTCTGATCTATTAGGAAGTACCATGCCAAATGAAGTAGAGGTAACCACATCCATATCGTCATTTATATTGTTATTTTTTTTACATAAACCTAGGGATAAGGTGGGTGTGTCATTCCTAGGGGTACTTGTCCTAGACATCCTACCATAGCACCTAGGGTTCCCATTAGCTAGCTGAGGGAAGAGATGAAATATTGTTAACACTCATCAATCAAATTTCAAGGAAAAAAATTCAAAATCAATTTTTTATAATGGTAATATCTTATCTCACCTATTTATACCCTTTAATAGGTATCCTCTTATTAATTTATATAATATTTCCACCATAATCAACTTCATCTAAAAATACACCTAATATCACATAATGTGTAACACAATAGGGCTCAATTAATGTGTGTTAATTTTGTTATAAATCCATTAAAAACCAACTAAATGATACTTTAGTTTTCATTCAACATTAGAAAAATTGAAAACAAATTTGAAATCATGATATTATTTAAAACATCAATTTACTCAAGGTGGGGCACAAACATCGAATAAACATGAACAAGATTCCTAAATAGGTGTTAAACATAAAATAAACTATATACAATTAAACAAAACATAATTCAAAATATATAAATCCATGATATATATCAAACAAAAACTAAAAACTCAAGAATAACTTCCATTCCATAAAAACAACCCGTTAAACATAGTAAACATTCATTTACCCCAAAAAAATGTCACACGATAAATAATTTAAAAACATATATGATTCTTAAACCTAAATTTAGTTACTAATTATATTAATAATTTCCTCATAAGAATTTTTTTAAACCCATCTAGTACATTAAAATTTAGTATAGGGTTTTATAACATAAGAACCATTGAAAACCCATTTTGTTTCATATTTTAAGGAACCAATACAAAAAAAACAAATATAACATCATCAAAATGAACCTTTATAATTATATTCAAATATATAAATGAGTTTAGAAAACTCAAGAACTCATGGAATGGAAAATAAAAAGGATTTCATAAAACCACCTATCTATATTTGATGGAATCATATCGCCTTCAACGAACAACACTAGATTGTCTCTTAAGGAAATATGTGAACACTATAGATTTCAAAATACACATGTTTATATGATCATTATACTTTATATTTTCCTGAAATTTCTATTAAGTAATGAAATAAGATGATAAAAATAAGAATTGAAATAAAGTGGAAGTGGAATGAAACAATAAGTATGAAAGAGATTTTTAACTTGAAGAATACTGGAGAAATCCACACTTGAGCATGGAAGGAGGGATAATCAACTAAGAAACCACTCAAAAATCCCATTTATATTGGGGAATAAAATGGAGACCTCCCCTAAATAAAATACACCAAAAATAATAAGATACCCTATGCCAATTATGTTGAATGGTTTACTGGAACGATTTAGAAGATTGTATAAAGACTATCAAATCTCTATTGGACACAAAGCTGTATAGAACAAAAAAATTGATTGTATGGTTTAGAAAACCATGCAGAACCCATGTGACCTAATAAAGGATACTAAAATTAAAAAAAAATCAGACATAAACACCTCAAAATTAACGGTACCCATTATATATTACGTATACAAACTTAAAAGCAACATTGGGGTATGAAGTTTCTCCCCAACATACAACTTTATTTCCCTAGAAAGTCATCTATGAATTTATAGGAACTAAATTTGGATAAAGGAAAAAAATTAAAGAGTCCCAATAAAGATAGATAATAGGAGATTCATAGTTTTAAAAATACCCAATAACACTAGAACATGTCCCAAGACACCCTGAGGTATAACCTAGTTCATGGTCAAAGTGATATGAGGTCTCAAGATTGAACTTAGTTAGACAACCATTATGATGGAAATTCATACTCATCCCATTCTATCAAAGGTAGTACACTATATTATACAATGGTATACTAGACTGAAAAAAAACCCACATGAATATATTTACACACCAGAGTTATTATCAAATGGGTGAGATATAATATAGGTATCCCCACCAATTAGGGTTTTACCTTAATCCAATGAAATAGATAAAGTCACACTACCATGTATTGAACACTAAATAGAGGGTAAGTTTTATACCAATGAAAAACCATAAATCATCAAAAATATAGACAATAATTATTTTTTAAAAACATTAAACTTGGAACCATCCTAAAAAATAGTGATTCAGCTAGTAGTATTCATGGAAACAGCTATAAATAATCATGTAAGTAGAGAGTCATTAAAAAATGTAAAAAATGGGATTGGAGGAATATAATTCAGAAAATTAATATAGTTTATAAGTATCATTTGTATTGAATAATAGAGAATAAAATTAGGGTATTGACTTGAATCAACTCTAATGTAAAATTAGGATAAGAATGGAATCTACTAAATCAAGGTTTGGGCTATGATTCCTTTCAAGGGATCTAGTTTCCCAATGATTATTTAATGAATTTTCTAAAATCATATAATTAATTTATAGAGGTAACACTCAAAATAAATAAATATTGAACTAAAACATATAAATCTAAATATTTAAACCACATAATAAAATTATAAAACAGAAAGGAAAAAATCCAGAACACAATACCATTCAAAAGAGAGAACACCCATCACATAAGAAAAATGAAAATTTTAAAATACTTTTATGTTTATAAACCATATTTTATTCCAAATAACTTCATTTTAAATTCATTAATATTATACTTTTTAAGTAAATACTTTTATTTACCCATTAAAAAACCTTTTAAAACTAATTTCACACTTTAATATTCAAAATCCTTTTATAAATTCCCCCTTTCTCCATGAAGAACAACCATTATAACATGAATATAAACAATATATCACAAACCTTAATCATAATTTTTAATCTTATATCACCCAAAATATAACAAAAAAACAATTTTAATCCCTCTTATATAAATATGAAACACATTACAAACAACATAGAATCCAAAGAAGGTAAAATAAACAATTTTGGAGGGATACATGACTATTAATAGTTTGGATACATGGTTTGGAAGACCATGTACTAACCTTGTGACAATATATATTTAGATTGTACTCCCTAGGTGTAAGATCTCAATATAGTTTTCCACAAAGTGATAAAAAATGTAGATTTAGTTATTCTTATTTTTTCACTCCAAAATTAGTAAAAACTCAAAATAACCCATATAAATTAAATATTGACTTAAATATCATTAACTCAAATTAAAATATTCAAAAATTTGTAAAAAACACTTGATTTCAAGATTTATATCCCAAATACCATTGTAAACTTAAGTTTCATCATAATAGTTGGTAATCAAGTACCCACTTGTAATACATCTTGTGAGTTCTGATAGTTCTATCTCCATTATAACTGAATTACCTAAATAAAAAAGGGATATAATATCATTTTATCACAAATAATTTGATTCAACTTGACATATCACCTAGATCAACCCATAACAATTCTTGAATTGTGTTCTCGATCACTATAGGTTAGTAACAACCACCAAGGTTAATAATTATTTCCATGTGGGAAGGATTTCACCATCAATATATCAATAAAAAGGAATTGGAGATCTACCAAAAATTAAAAATGGTGAATCCATACATTAGACATCCAAGAATATGATCTAAAACATTTAAAATATCAAACAAACCAAACAAGGAACAACATGATATACATAAATAAACCCACATATAATAATAAGAACCAAATAAAATAAACAATGTGTATAAGAATAAATGATACCAAACATAATGATAAAGGCTGAAGTGGATGATACAAGAACATCTTAACAGAAACTATTGTCCCAAACCATGATATGATCAACTCAATGTATCCTAGTGTAACCTCCATATCCCAATCATCCTTAAGCTACCAATATGAAATCAAAACTGTATCACCTTTATAAAGAAATAAAAATGATGTACACACCACGGTGTGTATGTATGGTTGATATACACATGAATAGAAGGATTTCACCAAATATTTTATTCAATCCCATAATATGACATTCTAAAAATGTTAATTTGAAATATAATTTGAGAAAAATGAATTCTTTAATATTTTTGAAATGAAATAGTCTCTACACATCACCCCTTTTTATAAAATCTGGAAAACAGTTTGATATTAATATTTTCATGACTTTTAAATCCATTTTAGTAGAATTTTACCAAACAAATAAGGAATATTTTTTTTATTTCACAAATAAAAGAAATTTTAGTATTCAAAATATTTTTTTAACCTTTTATTTTATCCCTAATTTATTTTAGAATTTTTTTTAAAACCCATGAATAATAAATTGAAAAATTAAATACATGAAATATGTATGAGTATGGAATGAAATGATTAAGAAAAACGTGAAAATTAAACAAATTAAAGATAAATTATTATGTGAACATGAATGTAAGAAATAAACATCATACATGTGAGGTTTAAGTAACAAAAAAATAATAACCATAATGATGAAGTGAAAATGAATGATATGAAGAAACAATGTAATAATAATTAATGAAATATATTTCTAAAACAAGGAATACAATCAAGATTTTTTAATATGGGAACCTAAGTCTAGTATTGTATATTATGATTTTTAATGGTTGAAACTTGAAAGAAAATGTGTGTAGATAAACATCTCAATAATGATTCATGGAGAGACTCTAAGGAGGAATAATGAAAAAATCCATTACCATTTTTATTCACGGTCCAATAAGGTGGAATAATCTAATGTCCTAGAAATTAATACAACCATATTTTCATTTTATTAGTAATTTTTATGACATAATCCAAGGGTTAATGAGGGAATATTATGCATAATAGTACTTATCTTAATATAAGGCCCTGACCTTAAACATTACTTATTATCAAATTAAATGAATAATTAACATTGAGGATCTTTTCTGGTTTACAGTTTTAGAGAATTAGGACATAACTATTACATCTCAAAAGATTACAAAGTATACACTTCTAATAAGTTTCCATAATATAAAAACTCATAAAAAGAAACAAGTCTAGTTCCATGTTTTAGATAGCATGTCTTTCCTTGATCCCATCCTTGACCCTATTCATCTTTAAGTCCTGTGGAAAACATTTCAAAAACATGGGATGAGCATAAAAAGCCCAGTAAAGGGTACACAATGAAAAAAAAACTGTTAGTTTTTCAAAACAACAAGAAAACAAAGAATACTTTATCAAAGTAATACTTTTCACCTTTATGAATTAGTAAAAAAAACTCTTCACTGAATAAAAGATCATTACTTACCCCTTTTGTAACCAAAAGATTACCACAAAACCCATATAGATAACATATAAAGGTAACTTGGGACATAAACATACTTAAATGGGATAACCATACGGTCGACTTCCACACAAATCACATAATGGAATAGCCATACGTCGGACTTCCATACCCAATTCATTGGAGGCTATAATGTAACAACCCGTCCTGGTATTCACGGCACCACCTGTCATATGGTTTATCACATAGCCACCAGTTAAATGTCCAAGTACCATTATAAAATTATAAGACATAAAACAAATACAATGGAATGAAAACATTTCCACATTTCAATCACAATATATCACTTAAATATATTGACATAACAAGTTCATCATAAAAACCATTTTCAATACCAAAATACATAAAAGCGTATATGGTATTTATTTCATTTTAAAAATATAACGACTTGTTGAGGAAGCCAAATATCAAATAATACTCGCAGTTGCAGAAAGGTCATTGTCACCACGTACGTTAAAAAGAAACATAATTTTTGTCTCTTAGTAAAACACTTCATATAGAAAAGATTCCTTTCGAATAAATGTATAAGTCAAAGGGGCTTATACACCGTATAAAAGAAAGCCTTGTATAGGAACAAAAATATGCCTTAATGAAAGTATATCGAGATGAAGATCTTTACAATGACGGTATCCTTGGATTAAGGATAAATCAATTACATAATTAGGTGTGAAAAATGAATACACCAAATATAAAATGATATTAAGTGTCAAAAAATCAGAGTTTATTCACACATATTCATATAAAGACATATTCAACGAGAACAAGTTTATCCCAAATAATCAAAATTGGGTTTAAAAGTTCCCTTGCAAAAATTTGACAGCCTAACGGCGTCACTTCAAAATTCAGAAAATGAGTTGATGAGAGATAAAAAGGGGTATCTCATCACTTGGACATAACATTTATAGAAATAAGGATATATAAGAACATATCCCATCATAATAAGATTAAAATAACTAAAAATGTCTTTTAAAATGAGGAGGGTGAAAGGTTCCCTTACCGAATTGGGTAACTTCCGAAACGTACACCCCATGGAAGAAGGGTCATACAATGAAGATATAAATACCCATATTTGAAATTATACTACACAAAGAGTATAATAATGTGCAGTACATACACCACTCAAAGGAAATGGTGGAAAACATAGCATAAATGTCTCGGGAATAAAAGTGAGATGAAAAATCCCTTTCAAAAACTCGGCAGCCTAACGGCGCCACTTAAAATTCCAAAAATGGATTTATGAGATCCAATAGGGTCTCTCATAATATGAACATAAAAAGTACAGTATTAGAAATATAAAATAACATCCCCAAACATAATAAAGATGGGCTTAAAAGAAATGACATAAAAGACAGTACTTAAAAAGAAAGAGAGAGGTTGGATCCCTTACGAAAATTTGGCAGCCTAACGGTGCAACTCAAAACATCCAAAATGGATTGATGAGAGAAAATAGGGTCTCTAATCATATGAAAAGAAAACTTATAGTAGAAGTAAAATAAAGGAACATCCCAATCATAATATATATGAGCTTAAAAGTAATGACATAAAAGAGTGTACATAAAAATAAAGAGATGGGTAGGATCCCTTACCCCGTGTCCGACATGACTCGATCGTTCTTTAATATCCTGAATAATAAAATTTGGTCACATTATAATTGCTTAAAGAACCTCCTTTAAATATTAGTATTCAGTTCATATCACATATTATAATGTTATAATTATTGGTTAATAATGTGAGTTCATATCAGACGTTTTTTTCGATGTTAGTTACATTAGTAAAAATTGAACTTGTTGGAAAAAAGTTTTCCATGTAGTTATAGGTACATAATCTCCATAATAGTATTAATGTTTTAAATATCATATATATCCAGTATATATTCATATTTTACTATTCCATAAAATTTGGAGATAAAAAATTAAAAGCACCGTTCATGGAGGCGGTAGGTTGTACGTACGCATGAACGCTACTTTAATTTTTTTTCATATTAATGGAATTAATGTTAAAATAGAGATATATATATGATAAATCCAGAATGTTAGCCATAATTTATATATAATATATGACATATATAACCATTATATATATGTACTTATAATAGTACATAACATTTGGATATAAGAAATGAAATGTACTGTTCATAGAGACGGTAAGCCGTACGTACGCATGCACGCTACTTTCATTTATTTGGAACATTAATGGAATTAAAACTAGATGAGAGAGATATATATATATATTATAATTCCAGTATAATATATATGTTATATATATCACATATGTTTACCAATTTAATTCTTTATACATTCAATGTATTGCATGAATGAGTCACATCACTTGAGGGGGCGGTAGTCCACACTTCCTCAAAAGAAATTATCACATTTACACAACAAGAAAAGAATAAAGGTATGTATTAAATATAAAATACCGAAGCATAGAGAGAAATAAATATAATATATATCATAAATAAATTGTGCTAAATCTTAATGGACACCATGAAAGGTGTTCAAAGAAGATTGAACAATCATCGTTTCGTGAGACAGAAAATCACAAACCACGGAAACGGAATGTTCTTTAACCATTAGACGAAGGTGAGTGTAGTGGTATCTCTAATCATTCTCATAAAAATATCCTATTATATTGAAGATAATAGTTTTGTTACAAAAGATAGGAATAAAAAGATTTTAGGGGGTTGGATAAGCAAAATAAAACATAAGAACACAAAATAAGACACTACCTTTAAATCGAGTAACAATTTTGGATTTGATCTCAAAGGCTTCCTTGAAAAGACGTCTTCCCAATGTGAGGCTTCTAGGAGTAATAGAGGGATGTGTATAGACAAAATGGGAAGGGTTTGGCCTACCCAAAGGCTTGAGAGGTGTGGTTTAGGTGGTAGATGAGGGGGCCTTTTATAAGAGGAGAGGAGGGGTACTCTTGGAAAGTTATAAAAGGTTACTTTATTATAAAAAGATTTTCGGATTTTAAAGGTCCCAAAATTATATATATTGAGGATAAGGTGATAATAGTTCTAAATACACCCATAAAATAGGTTTCTGACATGTGTAGGTCTAAAATTGTACATTATCTTTCCATTTTATTTATATTGTTAAGTAATGAGGTAATCGATGCATCATCATGGTGTTATAAATAAATAAATATATTTAATGTCTAAAAATTATAAAAAAATATCATGATGTAGGAAATATATTTATATTTATAATTAATATTTATAGTCTAAAATATGACTTGTATAACCACATTTAAAAATTGTTTTAGTTAAACAACTCATGTTTGTGACATATTTATTTTAACTTTAAATAAAAAGTTATTTATGTCATTTTCCTACCAAAGTTGCTCCATGGGGTCCCCAAGTTGACCCATGGATTGTATTTGTCGGCCATGACACATCCAATGAGGATAGAACATGTGTCTAGGTCATTTAATATTATTAAAACAATATTTTTACCTTAAATTACACTAATTACCTTTAATCACGATAAATAAAACATAAAAGCTACTATTCACAAAAAAAAAATTTAATCTCATTGAACCACATTTTACTTATTAATTACAACCATGTATGTAATATTTTTTAAAATCAAATCATAGAAGTGGTAAAGTTTCATTTAGACAAAAAATCAGTTTCTTTAACTACCACTTAGTGGTTTCACTATTCATCAAAAATTGATGTTTTTCAGAAAAATACCAAAAATTCACCCTAAGCTATATTTGATATTCCGAATTCAAAAATGATGTCTATTTTACAAAATTCAAAACATATTTGTTGAATTAATTAATCTAATAATTAATTCCTGCTATCAAAACAAATAGCGTGTTTTTAAGAAACAATATCTAGTAAAAGATTAACACTAGTTTAAGTCCAATTTCAAAGTGAAATTAAATCTAATGGCCACCATTAGATTAAATGGTAAAAATATATTCTAAATATACTTTAATCTAAATTAAAAATATAATCTATCCATATAAATAAATCATATTAAAATGAGGTTTTGAATTAAAATGCAACATTTTCAATAAAAATGATCTTAATCGGAAAAATAACAAAATTTTACACAAAGTAAATTTTGATGTCCAGATTCTAATGAAGGATTTTATTTTTTCAAATACAACATATAAAATTGTCAAAATTATATTTAATAAGGGTTCTCCATCAAATGGAGGTTAATCTACCTTTTAAATAATATTAGAAGATTTATGCTTAAAATTGGATTCATTTGCATTTTAAGCCTCTAACATTTATTGGTTAGATGTAAAAATATTTTACAAACATATATAATAATTTTGTAGTTAGTTCCATTCATTCCCACCATTAAAATGGATAGGTGTTAACTACCATTTAAAATAATATTATTTTATTATTAGAGTGCAACGTAAGATTTCAATGAAACATGTTGTTGCGTATTGGGTACGCCATCGAGCATAGCGTTCCCTTTAAAGTAATATTAATATTTTTTACAAAAATATGGATAAATATAAAAATTTCATATTTTTTATTTACCTAGGGTGTTACATCCTTCCCCCCTTTTGGGAATTGCGTCCTCGCAATTTTAAAATTGGGCTTGGAAGATTCATTGAAAATCCCACATCGGAACAAGAGTCAGTAAAACTATCACTTTAAAAGAATGAGAGGGAAGTACAAATGTCACCCGAGTTAACTGATACTAGGATTAGAAGTATGAAAATACAGATATGGAGGAAAAAAAGGGTCACGTTCTAATGGAGAGTGATAGTAAACCTGTCTAGGAGAAAGTTAACCGCATGAGAATCACAAACCTGTGATGGGTTAAATGGTATTTGATTCCCTAGTAGGAAAAGTTAACAGACAAAATTTTTGTTTTATGTTGCTCTTAATTGAGGAATTTATTTTTGAGCTTAAATAAATCATAATGAAACAAACTTACTTGTCACGTAGACTTTCAACTTTTACTATATTCCTTAATAAAACTCATATTTTCTCCGAAAGACGAGTATTTAGGAAGACTTGTTCACATTAAGAGAGCTATAATCAACTTCTATAGAATCACCATATCCTAAAAAGAGAACTATATACTTCCCATGTCTTTAGAAATTAACCAAAACTGAAACCAAAAAGGTTAGTATGAGATCAGATAATCCACAAAAGGGTAATCCTTTATAAAAATAAAATCTATTCTTAATCTCCAAAATTTGTCCAAAAAACCCAAAGTTCAACGAAGACCATTCAATAAAAAATTGTCCATAAAATTCTTCAAAGTAAACCAAACTATGATTGAAAACCAAATATTTGAAGGATTTAATCACATAGTCTTCAAGGTACAAATTAACATTTATCTCCAAATAACATCAGTTGTTCTTAAAGTCTCATATTGAAAAGTAATTAACTTAATCACATATCCTCCATGATAGGTTAATAATTTCCATAGATAATCCAAAATAAACTTATTCTAGATTCATAAAATCATCTAACTAAAAATAATTATTCAAACTAACCAGGGAATTCACGTAGTCTAGTGGTAGGCGATAAACACCAGTCACACTTTGGTTGTTGGTTCGATTCCCGCAGCGTTGTCCGACGCGATGGGTTGTCACACGGTCTGTGTGTTGTCCTTTTTCAAAAACTATATAATTCCAAAAACATTTCCCAAAACGAGATAAAGTCTTCAAAAATAATCATAACATATTTTAACCTCAATATTGTCTCATGCCATTCATTTTCCATCATATCATACAGTAACCCATAATTACCTAAAAAGTAAGGATCATATAAACCATGATGGTTACCTTTATAATTATTACCTGAACTTCCACATCGATTTGGTCATCTCGTACATGATGCATTAGAGAACTCACCAAGGTTAAAGTGGTTGATCATGACACCATTATAGTTGTTTTAGAACAACCACAAGATTCCTCATTGAATCCCCCATTTTATCCAGTCTCTTAATCAGAGAACCACCACGGTTTCCATCAAACCCATTGTCACTTTGGTGCCTGCTAGAGCCATCCATTTACTATAAAAAGAAATGTCAGTGTGCGTATATCAACAAAATTATCATGTACTAATGAGGAAGAAAAACACTGTGATATACTTACTCATTTACTTTATCTAAAAACTATGACTCTTTCTGAAATCCTATCCATTATGGTAATGTCACTTATGCTTAGAGAATACCCTAACCTCTAAAGTTATCTAAACTGACCTCTGATACCAACTATAAGGCCAAGGCCTTAAACATTACTTATTATTGAATTAAATGAATAATTCACATTGAAGATCTTTTCAGGTTTAGAGTTTTAGAGAATTAGGACATAATTATTACATCTCAAAAGATTACAAAGTAGACACTTATACTAGGTTTCCATAAAATAAAAAATCTTAAAAAGAAACATGTATAGTTCCATGTTTTAGATAGCATGTCATTTCTTGATCCCATCCTTGACCCTGTTCATCTTTAAGTCATGTGGAAAACATTTCAAAAACATGGGATGAGCATAAAAAGCCCAGTAAAGGATACACAAGAAAGGAAAACTGTTAGTTTTTCAGAACAACAAGAAACCAAGAATACTTTATCAAAGTAATACTTTTCACCTTTATGAAGTAGTAAAAAAACACTTCACTGAATAAAAGATCATTAAATACCCCTATTGTATCCCAAATATTACCATAAAACCCATATAGATAACATAAAAAGTTAAATTGGGACATAAACATACTTAAATTGAATAACCATACGGTCGACTTCCACACATATCACTTTATGGAATAGCCATACAGCAAACTTCCATACCCAATGCATTGGAGGTTATAATGTAACCACCTATCCTAGTATTCACGGAACCACCCATCATATGGTTTATCACGTAACCACCCGCTAAATGTCCAAGTACCATTATAAAATCATAAGACATAAAACAAATATAATGGAAAGAAAACATTTCCACATTTCGATCACAATATATCACTTAAATATATTGACATAACAAGTTCATCATAAAAACCATTTTCAATACCAAAATACATAAAAGAGTATATGGTATTTATTTCATTTTAAAAATATAACGGCTTGTTGAGGAAGCCAAATATCAAATAATACTCACAACGACAGAAAGGTCATTGTCACCACGTACGTTAAAAAGAAACATACGTATTGTTGTTTAGTAAAACGCTTCGTATAGAAAATATTCCTTTCGAATAAAAGTATAAGTAAAAGGGGTTTATACACCGTATAAAAGCAAGCCTTGTATTGGAACAAAAATATGCCTTAATGAAAGGAGATCGAGATGAATTCCTTTACAAAGATGGTATCCTTGGATTAAGGATAAATCAATTACATAACTATGTGTGACAAATGAATAAACCAAATATAAGTGGATATTAAGTGTAAAACAATCAGAGGTTATTCACACATATTCATAGAACTACATATTCAAGGAGTACAAGTTTATCCCAAAGAATCAAAATTGGGTTAAGAAGTTCCCTTGCAAAAATTTGACAGCCTAACGGCGTCACTTCAAAATTCATAAAATGAGTTGATGAGAGATAAAAAGGGGTATCTCATCACTTGGACATAACATTTATAGAAATAAGGATATCTAAGAACATATCCCATCATAATAAGATTAAAAGACCTAAAAAATGTCTTTTAAAATGAGGAGGGTGAATGGTTCCCTTACCGAATTGGGTAACTTCTGAAACGTACACCCCAAGGAAGAAGGGTCATACAATGAAGATGTAAATACCCATAATTGAAATTATACGACACAAAGAGTATAATAATTTTTAGTACATACACCAATCAAAGGAAATTTTGTAAAACTTAGAATAAATGTCACGGGAATAAATGTGATATGAAAAATCCCTTTTGAAAACTCGTCAGCCTAACAACGCCACTTAAAGCTTCCAAAAATGGATTTATGAGATCAAATAGGGTCTCTCATAATATGAACATAAAAAGTACAGTAGGAGGAATATAAAATAACATCCCCAAACATAAGAAATATGAGCTTAAAATAAATAACATAAAAGAGTATACTTAAAAAGAAAGAGAGAGGTTGGATCCCTTATGAAAATTCGGCAGCCTAACGGTGCCACTCAAAACATCCAAAATGGATTGATGAGAGAAAATAGGGTATCTAATCATATGAAAATAAAATGTAAAGTAGGATTAATATAAAGTAACATCCCAATGATAATAAAGATGTGCTTAAAAGGAATGACATAAAAGAGTGTACTTAAAAAGAAAGAGAGGGGTAGGATCCATTACCTCGTGTCCGACATGACTCGATCGTTCTTTAATCTGCTGAATAATAAAATTTGGTCAATTTATAATTTCTTAAAGAACCTCCTTTATATATTATTATTCAGTTCATATCACGTATTATAATGTTATAATAATTGGTTAATAAAGTGAGTTCATATCAGTCGTTTTTGTCGATGTTCGTTACATGAGTAAAAATTGAACTTGTTGGAAAAGAGTTTTCCTTGTAGTTATAGGTACATCATCTCCATAATAGTATTAATGTTTTAAATATAATATATATATAGTATATATTCATTTTTTTTTATTCCATAAAATTTGGAGATAAAAAATTAAAAGCACCGTTCATGGAGAGAGTAGGTCATACGTACGCATGAACGCCACTTTCATTTTTTTGTCATATTAATGGAATTAAAGTTAAAAGAGAGATATATATATTATAATTCAAGAATGTTAGACATCATGTAGATGTAATATATGAAATATATATCCATTATATATATGTACTTATAATAGTACATAACATTTGGAGATAAGAAATGAAATGTACCATTCATGGAGATGGTAAGTCGTACGTACGCATGAACGCTACTTTCATTTCTTTGGCACATTAATGGAATTAAAACTATATGAGATATATATATATATACATATATATTATTACAGTATAATATATATGTTATATATATCACATAAGTTCATCAATTTCATTCTTTATACATTCCATGTATTGCATGAATGAGTCACATCATTTGAGGGGGTGGTAGTACACACTTCCTCAAATGAAATTATCGCATTTTCACAACACGAAAAGAATAAAGGTATTTATTAAATATAATATACCGAAGCATAGAGAGGAAATAAATATAATATATATCATAAATAAATTGTGTGAAATCTTAATGGCCACCATGAATGGTGTTAAAAGAAGATTGAACAATCATCATTTCGTGAGACAGAAAATTGCCAACCACAGAAACAGTATGTTCTTTAACCATTACACGAAAGTGTGTGTAGTTGTAGCACTAATACGTCTCATAAAAACATCCTATTATATTTAATATACTGGTTTTGTTACAAAATAAAATAATAAAAAGATTTTAGTGGGTTGGAGAAGAAAAATAAAACATAAGAACACAAAAGAAGACACTACCTTTAAATCGGGTAACTCTTTTTGATTTGATCTCAAAGGCTTCCTCGGAAAGACTTCTGCCCAATGTGAGGCTTCTAAGAGTAATAGAGGGATGTGGAGAGACAAAATGGGCATGGGTTGGCCGAGCCAATGGATTGAGAGGTCTGGGTATGTTGGTAGAGGTGGGGTCCTTTTATAAGAGGAGAGGAGGGATACTCTTGGAAAGTTATAAAAGGTTACTTTATTATAAAATGATTTTCAGATTTTAAAGGTCCCAAAATTATATATTTATAGGATAAGGTGATAAGAGTTTGAAATCCATCCATCCAATAGGTTTTTGACATGTGTAGGTCTTAAATATTACATTATCTTTCCATTTTATTTAAATCGTTAAATAATGACGTAATCACTGCATCATCATGGTGTCATAAATAAATTAATATATTTAATGTCTAAAAATTATAAAAAAAATATCATGATGTAATAAATCTTTTTATCTTTCTAATTAATATTTATAGTAAAAAAATTACTTGTATAACCCCATTTAAAAATTGTTTTAGTAAAACAACATATGTTTGTGACATTTTTATTTTAACTTTAAATAACATGTTATTTATGTCATTTTCCTACCAAAGTGGCTCCATGGGGTCCCAATGTTTACCCATGGACTGTCTTGGTCGTCCATGACACATCCAATGAGGGTAGTACATGTTTCTAGGTCATTTATTATTATTAAAACATTATTTTTACTATAAATTACATTAATTACCTTTAATCGCGATTAATAAAACATAAAAGCTACTATTCACCAAAAATTATTTTAATCTCATTGAACCATATTTTACTTCTTAATGACAACCATGTATGTCAGATTTTTTAAAATCAAATCACAGAAGTGGAAAAGTTTCATTTAGATGAAAAATCAGTTTCTTTAACTACCACTTAGTGGTTTCACTATTCATAAAAAATTGAAGTTTTTCAGAAAATTACCAAAAATTCACCCTAAGATATATTTGATATTCTGAATTCAAAAATGATGTCTATTTTACATAATTAAAAACATATATGTTGAATTAATTAATTTAATAATAAATTCCTGCTGTCAAAACAAATAGCGTGTTTTTAAGAAATAATTTCTATTAAAAGATTGACACTAGTTTAAGTCCAATTTCAATGTGAAATTAATTAAAATGACCACCATTAGATTAAATGGTAAAAATATATTCTAAATAAACTTTAATCTCAATTAAAAATATAATCTATCCATATAAATAAATCAGATTAAAAGGAGGTTTTGAATTAAAATGCAACATTTTCAATAAAAATGATCTTTATCGGAAAAATAACAAAATTTTCCACAAAGTAAATTTTGATAACCAGATTCTAAAGAAGGATTTTATTTTTTTCAAATACAACATATAAAATTGTCAAAAGTATATTTAAAAAGTGTTCTCCATCAAAAGGAGGTCAATCACCCTTTTAAATAATATAAGAAGATTTATGCTTAAAATTGGATTCATTTTCATTTTAAGCCTCAAACATTTATTGGATAAAAGTAAAAATATTTGACAAACATATATAATCATTTTGTAGTTAGTTCCGTTCATTCCCGCCATTACAACGACTAGGATTTAACTACCATTTAAAATAATATTATTTTATTATTAGAGTGCAACGTAAGATTTCAATGAAACTCGTTCTTGCGTATTGGGTACGCCATCGAGCATAGAATTCCCTATAAAGTAATGTTAATATTTTTTTCAAAAATATGGATAAATATGAAAATTTCATATTCTTTATTTACCTGCGGTGTTACACTTAACCTTACCACCTAATAACCTAGATTTTACATGCATATAACGGATGTGAGGATAAATATTAAAAATGCATTAATCACATGTTAATAATTTCAGTAAGAGAGGCCAAAAGAATCAATACAATATTCGGATGGTTAAACTTGAGTTCATCAAAAATTCATATCCACCCATAGTCCTACACTATAGAATGTTGACTACCGATAATTTCCATTCATCTTAAAGAACTAGAAATAGGTTGCATGTTTCACCCTAATCACCACCTCTATGATTCACACCAATCATGCACTATAAATTAATGTAAATTATGATCAAAAAAAATTAAATGGACACCCAAGATTATATCGTTCAGACATTCTTCTTACATCCACATAAGAACATTACAAACTCTTATATTTTTAGAAGTAAAATGATAGGAATAACTATATGTAATTATATAGTAATTACACTTCATAAAATATTTTAACACTTTAATACATTATTAAACATCTCGAACTACTTGTCTTTTATAGAGGTAATCAGCAAGAAAAATTGGTTGTGCCAACCTTTGAGAAATAGGGGTAACCATCCATTGTCTTCACCTCTCTATTGTATCTAGAACTACCTCAACCATTACAATAGGATGATTATTCACCATTACAATACACTAATATTCTCAAATCATTATTATTACCATCTACCTGTAAATCAATTTATATGGTAAAGGTCCCTTATGTCGTTTCTCTAACAAGTTTGAATAAAACTTGCAGAGTCTGAAATTTTGGTGAGTTAAATCTGGTAACTTAGAGAAGATTCAAAATCCAAAAAATATCCCACTTGAATACTACATAAAGGAATATATATGTAATCCTCTAAAATATTGATCAAACCACATACTCCACGTACATTCTTGCAATGTTCTCCATCAACATTTCATTCATCCAAGTGTCACTGAGGCAATGTGTTACCTCAAGCTCTCTTGAAATATCACCTTCATGAACACATCAATGGTATTTTTCTTCCCTATAATATTTATATCATTAAAACCTTGTTATCAATAATAGTCTAGATGAAATGTAATTTCAATTCAACTTCATTTCATTCTGTTATGAAATTTTTTATTCCTGGTAGGGAGGATATCAGTCAAAATGATAAAGAATAACATCCATCTTGATTTTCATTTAAATATCCTTCAATAAGCACTTTATCCAAAAAGCTTCTAACTCATATTCTGTAAATACTTCATATTTTACTTCAATCATAGGAAAATTAACTTGTATCTATATTTGTTACATCTAGCTGGCCTTCATTTTACCAAATGTAAAAAATATCCATTTTGTTTTTCTAAGTGTCAGGATCACTAGATAAATATACATCAATGAAACCTTGTAGAAGATAATTTTCCCCAAAGCACAATGTCGTATATACTAATCACTTAAATTATCATATGTTCCACTACACAACATACAAATTCTCATTCCCAAGGTTACACATTAGCCTAATTACTAATCCCACTACAAGAAAAATTTCAAGCGTCATACAAATCATCACATACATCAAGATTCTGAAAGTTGGAACAAATAATACTTTCTCCATATACCTGATCTCGTCTTATGATGAATGTTCCTATAACATGGATAATTTGAAGTGTATAAAATAGGGGTTATGATGGATTTACATATGGTGATCCAAAATTTCGTAATTATCTTCTAGAAATATTCTTTCTAGAACAATACTAGTGTACCATATATTTTTTATCCCTTTCAATACACATACCAATATTTTATTAGAATGGCTAAAATCATTAATTTAAAATATTCTAAAAAATTTACTCTTAAACTCCCTAATCCATTGATTTTTTCATACCCTCTAGAAACAATTAATTTACAAAGAGTATAAGTAAAATATAAGTCCCATCATTCTATACCTTTATATAATAGTAATGATAATTTTGTTCCTCGTGAAACCTCCTTCATCCAAGGAAGTATTGAAGTTATAGTCCCATTGAGGAGGGGAATATTTCAAATAATGAAGAATTTGGTTCAATTTTAAAATATGTACCTCCTATTGATGATTTTAAAACACATTTGGATACTTATTATAGATATCATCCTCTAAGTATCCATGAATATATACAGTCTTCACATCCATCTACCAGTGTAAACCATCTGAACCAACAATACTTAGAACATTCCAGATGGTATTATTCTAAACTACCAATGAAAATATTTCAAATAAATTAATACCTTATTTTTTGGAAATCCTTTTCTAACACCTTGAGAACTTAAGATATGTTTCTCTTTAAATAAATTTAATTTTTTCAATAGTGTGTGCTACTCACAACCCCAAGTCTAAATGAACCACAATATAGTATACAGTTATAACCTAGCTGTTAAATTAAAAAAGTGAATATGAATAAATTTTTTAAAAAATATGTATAAATAATTCAGATAAATCAAATATGTTGACAAATTATTACTCAATTTTTAGTAAAGTCATTATCTACATTAAAAATATTGTTTCCCTCAAAATGGGTTTTCTTTCTTTTTCTGAGAAAATGATATAATTAATTTTTGAATCATTGAAAACATTTATTAGAAAAAGTTAAATTAATTTTTTATATCATTGTGTCAAATTTATCTTAGAGTTATTTTTGATAATTTTATAAAATTATTGATTTTTCAATAAATAGTGAAAAATACTATTTTTTTTAGAAAATTGCCCTTTTTGTTTCTAGAAATTAAAAAGTTTCATTTTGTTTAAAAAGTAATTTAAATGTAACCATCATTAATTTATATTATTAATAATCTAATTAAGCTCATTTATGTTATTTTTATGTTATATTTTAGTATAAAAACTTTTTATACCTAAAAAAACGTTTTTTCTGGAAAACTTCTTTCCATCACGTTTTGTAACATTAATTTTAAATTAAATACTTCTAATTTTGTGAATTCAATATTGAAAAATGGATACCATATTTTCAATCATTAGGTTCAAATTTTCTAAATAGTTTTATTTATTTATGTTTATTATGAACAGTAATCATAGTAAATATTTGTCACCTCGCTAAGGTTATAATGATTAAAGTAGGGTTAAAACCATAAAATTAGTTCACAATATAAACCCAAAACTTGACTTAATTTCATTGGATGAGATAAATTTGACCATATCCATCCCGAATTATAAGATATGTACGTTTTTATTGTTTACCCTTTATAATGACATATTTATTATTTTAATTAAATAAAATTTTACAACGTCACTCTTTTGACTTTAAAATCTCTAAATTTATTATATAAGGATAGAATGATAATAAATTAAATTATATATTTTTTAAATATGAAGTAATTTTTTTTCATGGTACTTTTTTTAATTTTTAGTGATTAAATAATCACTTTAAATGCATACACAACATCAACACAATTCTTGTGAAATCAGTTGATAAATAACAGTAAATGATTTTAAAAATAGAAAAAGAAATATATTTTCTAGATTACTTATGATGTAAAAAAATTTATTGTCAATAATAATGTATAATATAGGGTAGAAGACGTTATATTTGAATCCCATACCTTTATTGATGTCTTTACAGTCAAAATAAGTGAATATTGTAAAAAATTAATATAAGGATATTTTATGTAAAATAATATTTTAATATATTATTTAAAACTCATAAAAGTTTTTTAAGAAGAAAAGTATGGAGTTAAATGGTAAAAACGTTAATCACTTTTCCATTTATGAGATAATTTTCACCTTATAAGTAATTTTATAACCCTTTAATATTGAAAAAGTCATTATCACTGTTAATGTTAAAATCAATTACCAAAGGGGATAAACAAAAAGATAAGGATTAACATGTCTTAACTTGACCTCCGAGCTCTGACCTATGACCACCCCAATCATCCTTCTAGTAGGCTAGGGTCTGGTGACTAGTAATGAGTAGGCATATCCCACAAATGGCATGCATTATTCTAAAGTACATGTACACACACACATCTCCAAGACACACAACACTGAAATTTAAAACAACTAAATGAATACTTGAATACCTCTAAGATACCACAACTAGAGTATAACAAGAAGTAAAGGGATGTAAATAGGGACCAATATAATCCCACAACAAAGAGTATATAACACAAGTATAACTAAAACTATAGATGTCCAACATGCTATAAAGGCAAGGACAAAGTCAAAGGTACACTCCTGGTAAACACCTCGGTATGCCCGGATCCAACTATGCTCCACCCATTCCTGGTCTTCCTAGGACACCATTTTCACAAGACAGTACATGTGTGGGAAAACTCCGTGTAGGGGTGAGTATAATAGTACTCAGTGGGACACCTTGAAAACACGAAACACTACTACAAATATGGATTTTATCAGCACTAAAAAGGCCATTAACAATACTTAAATAGCTATGTTAATGCCGACGAAGATAAAGGGGGGGTCCTATTTATTAGCACTCAAAAAATAACTGATAAAGTCCCCTTTTATCTGTGTTTTTAGGGACGATAAAAGATAACAAATTTAAAAAAATTTAAAAAAATTTAAAAAAATTATTAAACAAATCTATAAATCAGAGGGGGCTTTTAATAGCGCTTCCCCCCCCCCATTTATCAGCTCCCCACCCCACCCACTCACCCACAAGACCCATCCATGATTCCCCACATTTTATCAGCGCTTTGCAGACCCCTTTCATAGCGCTATATCCCCCCCAAAATTCACCCATTCGCGCGCCCCTGCCTGCCTCTACCAGGTGTTCAACTCAAGACCTCCTCCCATGCGCGATAAGTCATTACCACTCCTCTAATTTTATTTGTTCTCTAAATAGTGATATATATATATATATAGTTATATTTATTCATGTATTAATATAAAATTATATAGTTGTATTAATATATATATACATATATAAATATATAGTTAGTTATATTTATATATTTATTCGTATATTAATATTAAGTTATATCTATTTATTTATATATATTTAGTTATATTTTATTATCCATATATTCATTCGTATATTAATATATATTTATAAGATTAGTTTTCAATACAATTATAAAATATGTTTTGTTTTGTGTGTGTGTAAATAAATACTTATATGAAACACACACACACACATATGTAACGCCCCGACCCTAATTACCTAGAGTCGGTGCATTATTACATAACATTGGCATGATTATGAGAAAGATCAAGTCTCGAAAGACCGATTAGTTTAGTAGCCTTGGAATAACTAGATACATCCATAAATTTTTACATTACATCATAAAAAAAACATCTTGTCTTCATATCCCCTCATACTATCTCTGCAGGTCATTCATAAATTACTTCTTCATAATCCTGGGAAAAATAAAACATTGAAAGGGGTGAGCTCGGATGCTCAGTAAGGATAACATTATAGCAGAAGCTTTCATAAATAAGCATAAACACTTAAGGCAATTTATAACTAAAACAAAATCCTTTTAAATTTAAACTTCAGCATAAAATGGCGAAGGTAAAATGAAATAATGCCATTTACTTACTCACATGGATATTCTACTAGTCGAATGATCACATGCAATATCAATAACTACTTTCATAATGATGGAATGCATAATGCCAGACTATCATAACCACATAGCCAAGGCCTCGTGCCAAGACTACAAATAAGATTTTGCCAAGGCCTTGTGCCAAGACACTAGTTTGTCTCATGAGACCTACCGATGCATCGAGGAGCTATAGCGGGCTCCACCCATCACTTATTAAGTCCAATTCATTCCTCATATGAACAAGTTTAAACATAACATAAACATTCGTATTGAAACTAGCATACGAAATGTCAATACTTTTACCACAAACCTTGAATGGTTTAAAAATAGCACATCCACAGTCAAACATAACTCATTCGATACAATATGGAAGATTGTATTGTATCACATTAACCTCAATCAAGAATAATGAAGGATGTTGACATAGATGAAAATAATCATCAAAACTATTTGAGATAAATATCCACCTTTTCTTGAAAACATTTAAAAGTCACACTATTTGTCAAAAAGCCATTTAAAAATAGATTTTTGAATCAAAGTGTCCCATACCACTTTGAAACTTTTTAAAAGGATTTTTAATTTTAAAACTTTAATGTCCATATAAATAAATCCTTAAAACCATTTTTAAAATATGGACATTAATGAGCATGATTTAGAAGAATAATTCTTTAAAACATTTTAAAATGGTATTTTGGTTAGAGTTTCTAACCAAAAGAGAGACACTTGAATACAAATAATTGAGGTAATCAAAACATTGTAATATCATGAGAATAAAGGAATTCATGATATACTATGCCAAAGTACATTATATACACCACATAAAAGTGATTTGGTGTATATCATCAAATAAGTCTCAATGGAATGTAAATTGAGATGAAATCTCTCATAAAGGTTGTATCCTTAGGTTAAGGATAAATCAATGACATAATTATGTGTGACAAATATAAATACACTAAATATGATTTAATATTCAGTGTAAAACAATCAAATGACATTCACACATATTCTTGTAAAAACAATACCAACGAATTGGATGTTTAACTCAACAGATGGAGAATGAGTTAAAATGACTCTTATCAAATTCATATCAATGACTTGAGAATTACCAATGGAGTGATTATGTGTATCAAACTTATATCCACAGGAAGGGGAGTGGAAATTATGACATAATCAAATGAATAGTGATTCCACACATAATCTTGGGGTAATATAATCAATGAAATATGCGTAAATCCAAATGAGTGGAAATTGAAATCTCAAATTCCCTTATCGATTAGGTAACTTACGAAACATACACCCATGAAAGAAGTATCATACCATGATGATGTAAATACCCATAAATTAAAGTATATTACACAATGAATACGATCATGGGCAGTACACATACACCACATGCAATAATTAAGTGGTGATCAATGGAATTCTCACGGAATTAAAAGTGAGATAAGAAAACCCTTACCACGTTAATCAACTGAGTCGCATGGCCAAAAGTTAATAACCACCAAATGATTTACAGAATAACATGAATATAAAGTGAATCATGATAATATATATCAAATGGAAGTACACAATACACCACTTTCAATAATTTAGTAGCGAACAATGGAAATCTCACGGAATTGAAAGTGAGATAAGAGAATCCCTTACTTTGTACTTTTTCCTTGGTCGATGGTAGGTTTAACTCCTGTATAATGGTGAAATAATTGTTATTGAATAATACAAGAATCATTTACTTTAATATGATATCATATATGATCTTTTAACATTGATTTGTTAATAATATCTTAGTATTAACGCCGTTTCGGGTGTTAACTTACTCATTTTCTTTTATATGTTTTGTTACATAAGTCATGTTTGTTGTATCTTATTCATATCCAGAATGATATCAAGTACTTAAACATCATTTTTAAATCATTAAATGATAATTATACTTTAATGGATACGATGGATAATGAATCTCATCGCGTTCGTGGAGACGGTAGTCCGTACGTACGCACGAACGCTACTTCCATTTAATTTTTTATTTTAAAAGAATCGAATCCAAATGATACATAGGTATATTACTATTCCAGTATAATATAATATTTTATATATGTTACTTAAGTTCATTAACACCATCCTTTATACGTTCCATGTGTGGTATGAACGAGTCATATCATTTTAAGGGGGCGGTAGTCCGCACTTCCTCAAATGAAATTATCGTATGTATATACGACATGAAACGAATAATGGTATGAAATAAAATGGAATTACAGAAGCTTATATATAAAATATATATCATTAATATCATATTTAATTACAGTTCCATCATAATGGCCACCATGAGAGGCGGTAAGATGTTTTTGAACAATCATCGTTTCGTGAGGCGTTAGTTTGTCATCCACAGAAACATTATGTTCATCATCCATTAGATGGAGTTGTGTGTATGTGTAGTTTTAATACTTCTTATAACAAAATCCTAGTATATTTAGGATACTGGTGTTGTTACAAAAGAAGGGAAATAAAAAGAGTTTGGGGGTTGAAGAAGCAAAATAAATGAAAATAATTTAAGAGAAATCGTTACCTTTAATTTAGGTAACTCACTTTGGTTGGAACCAAAGGACTTGTTGAAATGCTTTCTTCCTAAGGGGAAGCTTCAAGGAGGAGGAGAGGGATGTGGGGAGCTTAGTTGGGCAGAGTTTGGATGAGCCAAGTGGCTTGAGTGGTGTGAGGAAATGAGAAGGAGGAGTGCCCTTTTATAAGAGGGGTGAGGGGCACCTTTGGAAAAGCTAGAAATATTAATTTATAATAAATTCATATTCGGTTTCCAATGGCTCCAAAGTTGACTATTCAAATGTTGAGGTGGGGATAGGTCGAAAACAACTCATCCAATAGAATTTAGACAGGTTTGGGTACTTATATTAACCTTATCTTTAAGTATTAACTCTAAGTTAATTAGTTTCACTTTTACAATGTCTCTTTGTATTTTTATATAATATGGTTAATAAACTTAGTATATACATCCAAAAGACCCCCAAGTGGTCCATTAATGATTAACCTATCATAATATAAGTCTCTTGGCCGAACCTTAGGTTTTTAGGAATTTAATATCAATTAATAATATAATATTTGTTTTAAGAACTCTTTTATGTCAATTTTGACACTATTCACTAGTTGATTTTTGTGAAACTCATAACAGATTGATTACTTCGAACAAAGTCAAATAAATCAATCCTAATATATCATATTATCCTAGAAAATTTGTTTAATTCATTAAAAGTTTAATATTATAATTATTTGGGTATTTATAATATCAATTATGTTAATTTTTTACTATTTTAGTAATTACTGCATCATCATTGTGTCATAAATAAAATAAATTATTTAATGTCAAAAAATTATAAATAAAATATAATTATGTAGTATATCTTTTTATCTTTCTAATGAATATTTATAATCTAAAATCAAGCATATATAACCCTGTGTAACAATTGTTTTGCTAAAAGATATATGCTTGTGTCATTTTTGTTTTCATTTTAACTTAATTAATATAAAGTGTCATTATCACTAACAAGTGGATCCATGGGGTCCCAAAATTGACCCAAAGATGCCCATGGTCTACCATGTATCAACCAATAGGGTTAAGACACATTTTATGGTAATTTATTATTATTATAATATTATTTTTTTAACCCTTATTTACCAGATTTACCCTTAACCATGGTAAATAAAATATTTACCGCAGTAATTATTCAAAATGTCTAAAAATAAAAGTTACCTATTTACACAATTTGGAAATCCTGATTCCAAATATGGAATCCATTTTTCTAAATTCAAAACACAGAAGTGGCAGAAATTAATTTAAAATTAATTCCCGCTGTCAAAACAAAAAGCGTGTTTTTAAGAGATAATAACTATCAAAAGATTGACACTTGTTTATGTTCGGTTTAATTGTAAAATTATGTCCAATGACCAACATTATATTAAATGGTAAAAATATATTCTAAATATACTTTAAAACCACTCAAATTCACAATTTATCACTATTAATTATTTTGATTAAAAAAGTTGTTTTTAATTAAAATTTAGTAATTTTCACTATTCATCAAAATATGAAAGTTATCCGAAAAGTACCAAAATTTCACCTTAGGCTAAATTCGATATTCCGAATCCAAAAATGAAGTCCATTTTTAAATATAAAATATATATAATTTCAAAAATTAGGTATTACTATTCATAACGGCTAGTTTGATTGGTTGTGGTGTGTTAAAATCTCGAAGTTGCGTACAATGCACGTCATTGCATTATTCGAAAGGAAACATACCGAGGAAGCTTGGGGTGTTACATTCTACCCTCCTTCAATAAATTGCGTCCTCGCAATTTTTAAAATTTTGCTTGGGAATATAATGGAAAGTCCCACATCGGAAAAAGAGTCAATAAAACTATCACTTTAAAAGAAAGAAAGAGAGGTATAAGGGTCATCCAAGATAACCAATACTAGGATTCCATGTAAGAAAACATGGATATGGATGATAAACTAAGTGTCAAGTTCTGATGGAGAGGGATAGAAATCATGATCAGGAGAAAGTTAACAATGAGAAAACCACAAACTTGTGTTGGGACAAACGACCATTAGTCTCCTAGTAGGAAAGTAAACGGGCAACATTTTTTTTTTAAGTTATATTACATAAGGAAGAGTAATTCATTTATGATATTGACTAAGAACATTATGAGATATACTTACATTTTAAGTAGATTTTCATTCTTTAATAAATTTCCACCACTAACTCATTTTTTTTAAACGATGAGTATTCAAGAAGACTTGGTCACACTGGAAGAGATATAATAAACTTCTATAGAATCACATGATCCATGAAGGATAAACCATATATTTACATTGTCTTTGAAGATTAATCAAAACCAAAATGGTCAGTGAATGATCTAATGATCCCCCAAAAGGATATTCATTGAGATAAATATGCACTAATCTTAATTTCTAAAATTAAACCAACAATACCCCAAAGTTAAATAGATACCATTCAATAACCAATTGTCCTTAAAATCCTTTAATATAATCCAAACTAATATTGAAACCCAAAACATAGAAGAATTTGATTATGTAGTCTCCCATGTTAAATTGTATCTCCAAATGACATCAGATACTCTTAAAGTCACATACTCAAAAGTAATTAACCTAATCACATATTCTCTATTATAGGTTAATCATTTCCATAAATAACCCAAATCACTATAAATCCACAATAAAAACGTAGATAAAAATCTATCATTACTCCACAAATGAAACCCCATAGTATTCTATTTTCCTTGGGCATATAGTGTTCCCAACAAAGCGAACATCTTCCAAAATAACATTTATCACTTAATCACCAAATCATTTTCCTATACCAAGGGTATTCTTTTGATATGAAATAAGAACCCAAATCAACTTATTATTGATCAATAAAATCATTTAACTAAAAAAAAAGTCACACTAACCAGGGACTTCACGTAGTCCAGTGGTAGGCGATAAATCCCAATCGCACTTTGGTTGTGGGTTCGATTCCCATAGCTTTGTCCGACGCGATGGGTTGTCACACGGTCTACGTGTTGTCCTTTTTCAAAAACTATATCTTATAATATTGCCAAAATGAGATAAATTCCTCAAAATACTATATCATAAATTTAACCACAAATGTTATATCATACTTTGAATCTTCATCCCAAATTAGAATAACTTATAATTCTCTCAAACCCTAATGATCATATAAATCCAAATGGTTATTTATACCCATATCCACAAGAGAAGAGACAATTCTTCCTTAAATATCATTCTCACATGGCAAACTGCGGGGTTACAAATACAAGAGAAAATTATTCCATAGTAAACCCATCAACAAGGAGTGCTAATACTTTTTAAACATTTCTCCAACCATTTATTCCCACATAGCTTCTTCTTTGACCAAGAAAATATCCTATAGAATAGGACATTCACTCGGGTAATGGCCAGGTCCCCTACATTTACGGAAAATGACTGTAAATGGACTCTTGGGACCATTTTTATCTTCTTCCATAGTACTCTTCATTTTTCTTCGGCAATTCTTTACTTTATGTCCTTCCTTCCCGCATGTAAAACATTTCGTTGTCCCATTGAGACACTTTCCTGGGTGTCTCTTTCCACATTTCCTGCATGATGAAAATTGAGGGTTCTTTTCTCCATGGTCTCCATTGCTGGAGCTCTTATCATTTATCACCTTTCTCTTCCTTGTTGAGTCTGGGAGTTGGTTAATATATATGTTGTTGATCATATTTTTGGAAAACTGATTTGGCATAAAGACGATATCTTTTACGCCTATCAACATTCCATTTTGTTGCTCATTGCCACCACCGTTCCCATCTTGTACATCATTCTCAAAGTCACTATGACTTCCTTGGAATCCAGCAATTGACTAAAACCATAAAGCATTGTGTGATTAATAGTAGTCGTAAAATCATTTAGAGATTAAAATGTCACCATATTCTCAATTTGAAACATATTAGGATTAACCAAGGTCATTTACTCTCATCTTATATATATATTACTTAAATTGGTTTGTAAAGAAAATGTAAATTATCCTAAGCATATCCCCCGGGAGTGTCGTAACCAAGAGTGCAGCAAGGCCCGTTGTCGTGCACCAGTTCCTGTTCGAGTCTAGCTCAAAGCGGTGTTTTCGGGTTTTACCCCTAGGTACATCTGTGCCAGAGCCGCCTCTACCTGCTCGTATCCAGACAGGGATGTATTGCTCGGAAAACTCACAAAATCTCTACAATACCAAAATTCTAGGAAGTTCTTCTATACTAATCCTCAAAGTTCATCTTAGGTCTACGTGCTCTAATCAGAGTTTATCTAAATCTAGCTACCAAGGTTTGTACTAAACTTCCTCTGATACCAACTGTAACGCCCCGACCCTAATTACCTAGAGTCGGTGCATTATTACATAACATTGGCATGATTATGAGAAAGATCAAGTCTCGAAAGACCGATTAGTTTAGTAGCCTTGGAATAACTAGATACATCCATAAATTTTTACATTACATCATAAAAAAAACATCTTGTCTTCATATCCCCTCATACTATCTCTGCAGGTCATTCATAAATTACTTCTTCATAATCCTGGGAAAAATAAAACATTGAAAGGGGTGAGCTCGGATGCTCAGTAAGGATAACATTATAGCAGAAGCTTTCATAAATAAGCATAAACACTTAAGGCAATTTATAACTAAAACAAAATCCTTTTAAATTTAAACTTCAGCATAAAATGGCGAAGGTAAAATGAAATAATGCCATTTACTTACTCACATGGATATTCTACTAGTCGAATGATCACATGCAATATCAATAACTACTTTCATAATGATGGAATGCATAATGCCAGACTATCATAACCACATAGCCAAGGCCTCGTGCCAAGACTACAAATAAGATTTTGCCAAGGCCTTGTGCCAAGACACTAGTTTGTCTCATGAGACCTACCGATGCATCGAGGAGCTATAGCGGGCTCCACCCGTCACTTATTAAGTCCAATGCATTCCTCATATGAACAAGTTTAAACATAACATAAACATTCGTATTGAAACTAGCATACGAAATGTCAATACTTTTACCACAAACCTTGAATGGTTTAAAAATAGCACATCCACAGTCAAACATAACTCATTCGATACAATATGGAAGATTGTATTGTATCACATTAACCTCAATCAAGAATAATTAAGGATGTTGACATAGATGAAAATAATCATCAAAACTATTTGAGAGAAATATCCACCTTTTCTTGAAAACATTTAAAAGTCACACTATTTGTCAAAAAGCCATTTAAAAATAGATTTTTGAATCAAAGTGTCCCATACCACTTTAAAACTTTTTAAAAGGATTTTTAATTTTAAAACTTTAATGTCCATATAAATAAATCCTTAAAACCATTTTTAAAATATGGACATTAATGAGCATGATTTAGAAGAATAATTCTTTAAAACATTTTAAAATGGTATTTTGGTTAGAGTTTCTAACCAAAAGAGAGACACTTGAATACAAATAATTGAGGTAATCAAAACATTGTAATATAATGAGAATAAAGGAATTCATGATATACTATGTCAAAGTACATTATATACACCACATAAAAGTGATTTGGTGTATATCATCAAATAAGTCTCAATGGAATGTAAATTGAGATGAAATCTCTCATAAAGGTTGTATCCTTAGGTTAAGGATAAATCAATGACATAATTATGTGTGACAAATATAAATACACTAAATATGATTGAATATTCAGTGTAAAACAATCAAAGGACATTCACACATATTCTTGTAAAAACAATACCAACGAATTGGATGTTTAACTCAACAGATGGAGAATGAGTTAAAATGACTCTTATCAAATTCATATCAATGACTTGAGAATTACCAATGGAGTGATTATGTGTATCAAACTTATATCCACAGGAAGGGGAGTGGAAATTATGACATAATCAAATGAATAGTGATTCCACACATAATCTTGGGGTAATATAATCAATGAAATATGCGTAAATCCAAATGAGTGGAAATTGAAATCTCAAATTCCCTTATCGATTAGGTAACTTACGAAACATACACCCATGAAAGAAGTATCATACCATGATGATGTAAATACCCATAAATTAAAGTATATTACACAATGAATACGATCATGGGCAGTACACATACACCACATGCAATAATTAAGTGGTGATCAATGGAATTCTCACGGAATTAAAAGTGAGATAAGAAAACCCTTACCACGTTAATCAACTGAGTCGCATGGCCAAAAGTTAATAACCACCAAATGATTTACATAATAACATGAATATAAAGTGAATCATGATAATATATATCAAATGGAAGTACACAATACACCACTTTCAATAATTTAGTAGCGAACAATGGAAATCTCACGGAATTGAAAGTGAGATAAGAGAATCCCTTACTTTGTACTTTTTCCTTGGTCGATGGTAGGTTTACCTCCTGTATAATGGTGAAATAATTGTTATTGAATAATACAAGAATCATTTACTTTAATATGATATCATATATGATCTTTTAACATTGATTTGTTAATAATATCTTAGTATTAACGCCGTTTCGGGTGTTAACTTACTCATTTTCTTTTATATGTTTTGTTACATAAGTCATGTTTGTTGTATCTTATTCATATCCAGAATGATATCAAGTACTTAAACATCATTTTTAAATCATTAAATGATAATTATACTTTAATGGATACGATGGATAATGAATCTCATCGCGTTCGTGGAGACGGTAGTCCGTACGTACGCACGAACGCTACTTCCATTTAATTTTTTATTTTAAAAGAATCGAATCCAAATGATACATAGGTATATTACTATTCCAGTATAATATAATATTTTATATATGTTACTTAAGTTCATTAACACCATCCTTTATACGTTCCATGTGTGGTATGAACGAGTCATATCATTTTAAGGGGGCGGTAGTCCGCACTTCCTCAAATGAAATTATCGTATGTATATACGACATGAAACGAATAATGGTATGAAATAAAATGGAATTACAGAAGCTTATATATAAAATATATATCATTAATATCATATTTAATTACAGTTCCATCATAATGGCCACCATGAGAGGCGGTAAGATGTTTTTGAACAATCATCGTTTCGTGAGGCGTTAGTTTGCCATCCACAGAAACATTATGTTCATCATCCATTAGATGGAGTTGTGTGTATGTGTAGTTTGAATACTTATTATAACAACATCCTAGTATATTGAGGATACTGGTGTTGTTACAAAATAAGGGAAATAAAAAGAGTTTGGGGGTTTAAGAAGCAAAATAAATGAAAATAATTTAAGAGAAATCGTTACCTTTAATTTAGGTAACTCACTTTGGTTGGAACCAAAGGACTTGTTGAAATGCTTTCTGCCTAAGGGGAAGCTTCAAGGAGGAGGAGAGTGATGTGGGGAGCTTAGTTGGGCAGAGTTTGGACGAGCCAAGTGGCTTGAGTGTTGTGAGGAAATGAGAAGGAGGAGTGCCCTTTTATAAGAGGGGTGAGGGGCACCTTTGGAAAAGCTAGAAATATTAATTTATAATAAATTCATATTCGGTTTACAATGGCTCCAAAGTTGACTATTCAAAGGTTGAGGTGGGGATAGGTCGAAAACAACTCATCCAATAGAATTTAGATAGGTTTGGGTACTTATATTAACCTTATCTTTAAGTATTAACTCTAAGTTAATTAGTTTCACTTTTACAATGTCTCTTTGTATTTTTATATAATATGGTTAATAAACTTACTATATACATCCAAAAGACCCCCAAGTGGTCCATTAATGATTAACCTATCATAATATAAGTATCTTGGCCGAACCTTAGGTTTTTAGGAATTTAATATCAATTAATAATATAATATTTGTTTTAAGAACTCTTTTATGTCAATTTTGACACTAT
Organism: Viscum album; assembly: GCA_963277665.1. Classification (NCBI taxonomy): domain Eukaryota; kingdom Viridiplantae; phylum Streptophyta; class Magnoliopsida; order Santalales; family Viscaceae; genus Viscum; species Viscum album. The sequence goes on along the minus strand of OY728135.1, from coordinate 1,736,124,538 downwards.
TCACTAGTTGATTTTTGTGAAACTCATAACAGATTGATTACTTCGAACAAAGTCAAATAAATCAATCCTAATATATCATATTATCCTAGAAAATTTGTTTAATTCATTAAAAGTTTAATATTATAATTATTTGGGTATTTATAATATCAATTATGTTAATTTTTTACTATTTTAGTAATTACTGCATCATCATTGTGTCATAAATAAAATAAATTATTTAATGTCAAAAAATTATAAATAAAATATAATTATGTATTAAATCTTTTTATCTTTCTAATGAATATTTATAATCTAAAATCCAGCATATATAACCCTATGTAACAATTGTTTTTCTAAAAGATATATGCTTGTGTCATTTTTGTTTTCATTTTAACTTAATTAATATAAAGTGTCATTATCACTTACAAGTGGATCCATGGGGTCCCAAAATTAACCCAAAGATGCCCATGGTCGACCATGTATCAACCAATAGGGTTAAGACACATTTTAGGGTAATTTATTATTATTATAATATTATTTTTTTAACCCTTATTTACCAGATTTACCCTTAACCATGGTAAATAAAATATTTACCGCAGTAATTATTCAAAATGTCTAAAAATAAAAGTTACCTATTTACACAATTTGGACATCCTGATTCCAAATATGGAATCCATTTTTCTAAATTCAAAACACAGAAGTGGCAGAAATTAATTTAAAATTAATTCCCGCTGTCAAAACAAAAAGCGTGTTTTTAAGAGATAATAACTATCAAAAGATTGACACTTGTTTATGTTCGGTTTAATTGTAAAATTATGTCCAATGACCAACATTATATTAAATGGTAAAAATATATTCTAAATATACTTTAAAACCACTCAAATTCACAATTTATCACTATTAATTATTTTGATTAAAAAAGTTGTTTTTAATTAAAATTTAGTAATTTTCACTATTCATCAAAATATGAAAGTTATCCGAAAAGTACCAAAATTTCACCTTAGGCTAAATTCGATATTCCGAATCCAAAAATGAAGTCCATTTTGAAATATAAAATATATATAATTTCAAAAAGTAGGTATTACTATTCATAACGGCTAGTTTGATTGGTTGTGGTGTGTTAAAATCTCGAAGTTGCGTACAATGCACGTCATTGCATTATTCGAAAGGAAACATACCGAGGAAGCTTGGGGTGTTACACATATATGTGTGTGTGTGTGTGTTTCTATAAGTATAATTATATATATATATATATACATATACATATGTTAGAATATATATATATTTAAATATAATATATCAGTTTGTTAATATATAGACACACATAAATAGACACACACACATTATATAGGTATATATATATAGTTAGATTAATATATAGTTACATAAATATTGTTATATTTGTATTTTAAATAAAATTAATTTTATTTATTATTTAGATAAAGCTAATATATGTTATATGTAAATATGTTAAATTATTTATTTAGAAAATTAATTTTTATGTGTGAATATATAAAAGATATGTATATATAGTTATATATTTGATTATAAATAGTTGTGAATTATTAAAAATGATAAAATTTCAAACACATAATATCAATATTAATGTAATACCTTGGAATAAATTCATTCCCCACCAAAAAAAGCCAATAATACCCCCTTAAACGAGGCTGAAAATCCACAAAATGTTAAAAAATCGGGGTACCTTAACTAAAAACTCAGTTTTGGAGGCCATCTGTGCCTTTTTTTTTCTTGAAAGAACCATGAACGAGCTCTCCCCCAATTATATTAACGCCGATCTCGTCGCAGACTTCAATTTGATAAGTCGTAGAGCTCAAAAAGACACCCGGATCAAAAGTTATGGCCGTTTGAAGTTGGATTTGTGTTTTCAACATATTTTGGATCTTTTTTTAATTTTTTTAGACTTCAAATTTTTATTAAATGACTATTACTCCATAATAATTAACAAATTGTTGTTTAAAAAAATTAAAAATTTTTATAAACCATTTTCACTAAATATCTTATATATTAAGTATATTAAGTGTAAATGTATATTTAAATTTATCTAAAATATATTTAAAATTATATTTAAAATATATATATTATATTTATATCAACATATCTATATCTATATATTTAAATATTAATATATATTTATTAATGAATTTTTTTTGGAAACAGAACCTTTATCAGCACTACTAAAAAAGCACTGATAAAGGGGTACCCTTTAACAGTGCTAAAAAAAGCGATGTTAAAGGGGGTACCTTTAACAACGCTCAAAAAAGCACTGATAAAGGGGTACTTTTATTAGTGCTTTTTAGCACTGATAAAGTTACCCTTTATCAGCTATTTTTTTAACACTGATAAACGTACCCCCCTTTATCAGCGCTTTTTCGTTAGCGCTGATAAAGGATGGTGCTGGACTTTCCCAGTTTTGTGGTAGTGAAACAATAAGCACCAAGTACATTCACCTCAACACAAGATTTAACAATCTATGTATAATAGTAATGATGGGGTATTTTTTGTGAAACTCCAGTCAATAATTTCACCTTAAAATGTAGTACAGTGGTGATCACAGGGTTGTCTCACGAGGAGGTTGCAGGCTAAGTTATCAAACTGTCACTTTGTTAATGTCAAAATTAGAATGGGGATTTGAAATTATATAAAAAAATTTAAATAATATGAATTCATAATTAAACTATAAATATACATTACTTATTGGAAATCAGAATCAAACTAGACTAAAGAAAAAAACAAAAGAAGGCAGTGGTGGACAAACATCGATCCTCAGATACTCCATCTATCCTTGTTTAATTGAATTATCAGATTATATTTCTCAATGATCACTCAAATAACTCCAAGTGAACACCCTATAAACCATATCGAGACCTCAAATATGGGTTTATATCCTCTTAAAAATGTGATTCAATTACCCAAACACCTTCGAGAAATCAAAACAAATTGAACTTGTTGTGATCAATGGGGAGACATCGCCCAAAGAAGTTTAAACAACAAGACAGTTATTTTACATTCATAAGATGATAAATAGTATAGAACAATATAGAAGAATGTAAATTCATGAATGAAAAAAGACCTCCATCATTCATGAAAACGAATTCCAAAAAAAATATAATTAGAATACATTGAAGTACCAAACTCAAAAGGGTAGAATCTTTGGATCTCCGCTGCCCACCACCACTTGGAGTTTAGTCCTTCATGTCTTGATTATCAATTGAACTCCAATTCTCCAGAATAAATCCTCCAGAAAATCTCACTACCTTGGTCCAACCCCCTTGAAATGACTATTCTTGTAAAAGGGAGAGGAGACACATATTTATATGTGAAATGGGTGAAGAAATATCGCTCTAATTTTGTCCTCTACATTGCATCGACTTTTAGACCCATTAAATGGAAGAATTGGTAATTGGACCCTTCTTAAAAGTTGTTCCACATCGTCTTCCTCGTCCCTCCAAAATATTTCATCCAAATAGGTCCACATATTAATGAGTTATTGTAGTTGTAGTGCGGAACATTTAATCTGCCAAAGTGACTCTTTTTCTTCCATAGTGCCAACTTCCCATGCATTTAAGTCCTTGAATCCAGCTAATTATGACGTGGAACCCTTAACGAAATATTTTCCCTAATTAACCTTCCAGATTCATGTTCTATATCAGCTCTATTGGATTGGTCATCTTAGAGATAAGAGCTCAGCTATAAAACTTTCCAAATCTGCACACAGTTTTCATGGTCTGGATTATGAGGTGATTTTGGGCCTCCAAATGATTGATTGAGCTGGGCCTCCATAAGGATTAAATTAGTCCAATGATGTAAGTAAACCTAAAAAGATAGAATTTCACAATTTTTTTTATTGTGGAAATGGTATGGAAAAAATAAATAATACAAATAAAACAGTTAAATCCCAAAATTAAGCCATTTTTGAATATGAGCACAAAATACCACTAAAACCTAATAATACGCCCATTGCACATAAAATAACACTATGGTGGGTATTAGAACATTGAAATAAAGTATATAATATATGAAAATTATATCTCCATAACTCCCCCACACTTAAGCATTTCACTCCCAAGCAATCATCTTATATCCAAATCAAAATTCACACGAAAATCAACAATTAGAAAACATCAACGACCTATTATAAAATGATATTCCATCATGTCTCCTCTGTGAAAAAAAAATTCCCAATAATTTTCATTCCTCACATTTAAATTTATTCAACCTCGTAAATCCAGCCTTGTCCCAATGACAACCTAGCTCATCTTGAAATTTGTGTCACTCTTCACTCAAGAGAAATTAATTCTGGAGTTATGCTCATACTTGGAAAGTGAATGTATCACCATAGGCATGTAACAATTCTCATCTCTCCACAGAAAAAAACATGAATATGAATTCAATCATTATGAATTTTTATAGGTGAATTCTGTGGATTAGGGTTGGTGGGAAAATGATTGAATATTAAGGCTAGAAAGAGGAGCTTGGACTCTTAAGCACAATGCATGAATATTCTAGTGAAAACACAGGATTAACCTCACTTAATCCCCATTAAAATGTGAAATATAAAACATCCCCCTTTTTTATGACATGATACATGATCTAGTAAATGAATCTAATGAATTATTTCATCCAAGTTCTCAGTTGTTTTTCATTTTTTTCAATTTTTTTGTAATGCTCCAAAAAGGAACACCTTTTTTTCTTTTTCTTTTTTGATTTTTTTCATGGAGAATGAGATGAAAATTGAATATAATGAATTAATGAAAATAATTCCCTTGAATTTATAAAGTGACATGAGTCATAAAAGTAAGTACAATGATAAACTCGATCTCATTTCCATTTTTTCTATTTTTTCATTTTTTTTAAGGAGAACCAGATGAAACAATAAAGCACAATGAAAGGATTACCCATTCCCAATTTGATCTTTATCATCCACTGACCAAAATTTTGACACACACATCACATCACCCAGTAATGAAACACATCACAAAGAACGTAGACGAAAGGCCCTTCCCCCACACTCAAACTTGAAATATCCATGCAATTATACTAAGAGTGCGGGTAGGTTAGGAAAAATCAGCTTGAAATGTGGCTTAAAACTATAAGGCAATTCATGGAATCTAATGGCTAACGAAGGATAGATGTAAATGTAGGTATCAAGATAAAAAATGTCTAGCCAATCAAATGCCTCAATAATATCAAAAATATTCCATGAAATACAAAGCTTCAAAATAGAAAAACCAAAAGTTCTGGTTCTCACACAAAATCCAAGATTCTCTCAATAAAGTGTGAGTATTAGAAAGAATATTTCAAAGAGGTTCAGAATTCCTCACAGGACATGAAAAATGTATTGAGTCAGTGTTTCATGGGCATGAATTTCAAAAATCGGTCAAACTCATAAGATTGATTAAAAGTCAAATTCAGAAAACAGTTTCTCACATCAACAATCATATAAAAACTATTTTATCAAAAATCATCTCAACTTTCTCAAATTCACTTAGTGTGTCAAAAATGATTAGAATATTCATTTAATTTCAAGGATACGAAAAATTTGAAAAATAAAATAAAAATAAAGCACCCAAAGCATCTATGTAGATTGACACTCCCCCACACATAGATTTCAATACCCCACATTGGAGCTCAAAAAAATATATAAGGGAATAAAAATAAAGGAAAAGAAATATACAACATGACATTATTTGTTAGTGGCAGCTTTGAGTTAAGCTCCTAGGTACTACCACATTACCTAAAAGGTAGAAATAAAGAAAATATGAGAAAAGTAAATAAAAAGAAAGAGAGATGGATAAGAAAGGGGATAATGCTTGGTTTGACCCCCAAGTGGGTGTTAGGTATTTACTACCCCTAGGTAGGCAGTTGCAGCGGTTTAACACCAATATGATGGTGGATGAGGTTTCTTGCTTAGAAACCACCAAAATGAAATCTCTCTAATCTTCTTCCGCCGACACATCTTATATAAGCTCCCAAAAATAGACTTCTTCAGCTTCCCCTCCATGACATTTATGTTTTGATGATATAGTGGAAGCGGGAACCAAACATAAAATAAACCTCCCAAGAAATTATCTTCACTAAATGCTTCCATTGGTTGTTGAAATGGGCACACCATCATTTCCTTAATTTCAGCCTTGAAATCCTCATAATCTGAAAAATTAGTCCACTAAAAAGAAACATGATCTAAATCGGCACATGGAGAAGCACGTAGAGAATTATAATAAAAAATATCAGGAAAGTATGGATAAAAATTTGAGACATCTCCCTGTGGATTCTCAGGTTCTAGATCCTTCTGCGTGTCAAAAATAGTGGCATTGAAAGTGGGAAGCAACTCTGGTTCTTCCATATGCTCTTCAAAAAGGAATGGATCAATTATAACTTCCTTTTTATCTAAATATTCAGAAGTTGTTTCTAAATTATCAATATCAAAAATAGTGGATTCAAATGAAATTTCATTTTCAACAAATTCATCCCAATGTTTTTCAAAAGGGCTTTCATTTCCAAAAGACACATATGTTGATGAATCACTAAAAATTTCTTCCTTAAAATGTGAAAAATATTATTCAAAATTAGGTTTCAAGACATCAACATAAAAAATTAGTGGGATGTAATTTTCTATTTCTGGAGTATCTTTTTTAGCTTTCGGTTCTTTCAATTCTTTTAACTCATTGGATAGCATTCACATTTGTCTGATAACTTCATGAATATTTTTTTGAATCACCAATTTTTTTTTGCATTTCAAGAGTATCTTGTTGAAATTTGAAAAAAAACATCATGACCAGGTTCCTCATATCGGTGATAATTAGGCCAAATAGAGGAGTAGTCACTGTGAAAATCCATTTTGGGTTTTTAAAAAAAACTAGTGGTTAAAAAGACTAGAAAATGTAAAAAAAATAAAATAACACTTAGTCAACCTCCCCGGAAACGGTGCCAAATTTACGTTGGGGTATTTTTCGTGAAACTCCTGCCAATAATTTCTCCTTAAAATGTAGCACAGTGGTGACCACGAGGTTGTCTCACGAGGAGTTTGCAGGCTAAGTTATCAAACTGTCACTTTGTTAATGTCAGAATTAGAAATGGGGATTTGAAATTATATAAAAAATTTAAATATTATAAAATCAGAATTAAACTATAAATATATGTTAGTGATTGGATATCATAAGAAAACTAGACTGAAGAAAACAATCAAAAGAAGGCAGTAGTGGACAAACATCGATCCTCAGATACTCCCTCTATCCTTGTTTAATTGAATTATCAAATTATATTTCTCAATGATCACTCAAATAACTCCAAGTGAAACCCCATATTGACTATACACCATATCGAGACCTCAAATATGTGTGTTTATCCTCTTATAAAAGTGATTGAATTACCCAAAGACCTTTGAGCAATCAAAACTAATTGAAATTGTTGTGCTCAATGGGGAGACCTCGCCCAAAAAAGTTAAAAAAAAAGACAATTTTTCTACATTCATAAGTTGATAAACAGTATAGAACAATATAGAAGAATGTGAATTCATGAACGAAAAGAGACCTCCATAATTCATGAAAACCTATTCCAGAAAAATATAATTTGAATACATTGAAGTACCGAAATCAAAAGGGTAGAATCTTTGGATCTCCGCTGCCCACCACCACTTGGAGTTTATCCCTTAATGTATTGATTATAAATTGAAATCCAATTCTCCAGCATATCTCATCCAGAAAATCTCACTCCCTTGGTCCAACCCCCTTGAAATAACTATTCATTTAAAAGGGAGTGGAGACACATATTTATATGTGAAATGGGTGAAGGAATCTCGCTCAAATTGTTTCCTCTATATTGCATCGACTATTAGTCCCATTAAATGGAAGAATTGTTAACTGGACCCTTCTTTAAAGTTGTTCCATATTGTCTTCCTCGTCCCTCCAAAAAATTTCATCCATATTGGGTCACTTATGAATGCGTTATTGAAGTTGTAGTGCGACACATTTAATCTGGAAAACTGACTCTTCGTCTTCCAGAACTCCAACATCCCATGAATTTAGGTCCTTGAAACCAGCCGATCCAGATGTGGATCCTTAATGAATGATGTTCATTATTTAACCTTCCATATCCATGTTTTATATCCGCTCCATTGGATCAGTCAGCTTCAGATAAGAGCTCAGATTTAAAACATTCCAAATCTGCACACAGTTTTCGAGGTCCGGATTATGAGCTGATTTGGGACCTCCAAATGGATGATTGTGCTGGGACTCCAGAAGGATGAAATTCTTCCAATGATGTAAGTAAACCTAAAAAGAAGGAGTTTCACAATTTGGTTTAGTTTGGAATATTTTATGGCAAAAATACATAATACAAATAAAACAGTTAAATCCCAAAATTAAGCCATTTTTGCATTTGAGCTCAAAATACAATTAAAGCCTATAAATATGACAATTTCACATAAAATAACACTATGGTGGGTATTATAACATTAAAATACATAATATATTATATGAAAATTATAGCTCCATCAAATAGATACTGAGAGATAAAAAGAACCCAAATATACTTAGAAGATACACCACGCCATCAGGCAGTCATAACCAACTGCGAGCCACAAGATTCTACTTGAATCCTACTTGTTATCATTGAACGCACTCCTCAAGATATTATATCATTAGAGACACTCAATTAATAGGTCTAGATTATTTGGAAACCCTCCCAAAGAGAATGAGTTTTTCAAATAAGACTATGTTACCAGAGAGGGTGTCATACCTAGAACCACTGGGGGACACCAAGAACTGTATATGGATCAACCCACTACATAGGGTATTATAAAACAATTATTCCAAAAACCATAACAATGAATCCTACAATATATAGTATCATCATCCTACTCAGGGAAGTCACTCTGAAAACAAAAACTCTATAATGGATGATAGAGGATCACAATCCAATCTCAGGGAGGGACACCACAAATCTATTTGATATTAGGCCTCTAGAGGGGATTAAAATCCATTGATGGGGATATAATTCCACATTTTACCCTATAGGAAAGGACCAAGGGATCACACTATGTTTATAATAGTCCAAACTAGGAAATAAAAGAGCCTCAAGTACTCTTGATGGTAGTACATGGTGTGTCCAATGGGGTACATGGTGTGTCCATCTATCCCATTCCCTGCCCATGAGGAAGGGCCTCAAAAGGTATGCAGTCTTCATATTCAAAGTGTGTAGGATGATAAAATGACCTGTAGAGACACATGGTTCCCTTAACTTGTCACCTGGACATGTCTGTGTGCCGAATCCAAGTATATGTATGTCAAGACGTGTCCTTGTGGGAGTACACAACGTGTCCATTCCTATGTACTCCAACCCATGTCTGTGTACTTTTAAAGTACAGTCCAAGTTATCTGGGGTGGGTCACACGCCGTGTGATAGGGTTCACATTTTGTGTGGTCCTTAACTCCTTCCAAAACCCTAGAACCATGGCTAGGGGTCCCCACATGTTGTGTAATTTTGGAATACACGTCATGTTCTATAGGATTTACAGAATCCCATATTCATCCTATGTGCATCCCGAATGGAGCTTCGACATTGATTATTTGGTCAATTCACCACAAAATCTAAAATCCAAGGATTTCCATGCCTCTTCATCACTGAAAAAAAAGTCTCGTTGTCATATATTCTCTCAAAATTGATAAAATCATTGTTCTTCATCATGCACCAAAGAACATGAATTCAAAAATCATATGTTTTCAGAATCACTCTATCTCCATCGTTGCACCTATGTCATGTTGTGTCAATCCTAGATCTATGATATCAGATCGTTGCACTAATAAATGGGTGTGAAATGATCAATTTATTAGGAATAGTCGAGTCATGGGCCAAACAATGAATGCCCGCAATGAACAATGAATCGAGGGAATAAAAGAACAAAAAAATGAGAGGAATAAACCTCGATCAATGTTCATATCGATCTCTATTAATTTCAATAAGATAAACAATGAAGATATTCACATAAATTATCCCCATAAACCCCAAAAAATAAATCCCATCCAAAAAGGTGATTGATCTACAAATCAATATTTTCATCAATTAATTTGTGTTCATTACAAAATTTAGGAATGGGGAAGAATCCACATAAACAAACATCCTACTTTGAGTTTGGATAGATCATCATTTAATAATGGTTGTTCTGTTTCCATTGATGATATCCTAAAACTCCACTCGCATGAAAATATATGATATGATCTTGATCTATTGTCATTCACCAATAATGCTCTCCTCAAAGGATATCTAATTCTATAGGGTTTAGTAGCCAAAAATATGAAAAATTCTATATCTGTAAACTTATAGAGGGAACATGTTTCTATACTGAATAGAATGACATTAGTTCTGAAGTAAATTTATTTTATTAATTTTTTTCTCCTGAAAACATTTTCACAAATGACCCACATCGATAAATGTTATATCATTCCAAGGGTAAATTCGATATAATGAGTCAAATGGTGCCCTAAGATTTCTGATTTGTGTAATTATTTAGGATTTATTCTATTTTTTCAGAAAAACTAATTGTGCATTCTATTAAATATTTTAATATTTTCAAACATTTAATCCTATAACATCGGACCTCATAATGACAAGCCGTCTTTTCTCTTCGTCTCAAAAATAATCCATAGAATATCTAAAAATTATAAATTGAGAATCTAAGATGTTACATTCTACCCACCTTAGGGATTTACATTCCTGAAAATACAAAACAAGATATACTCAAATAGATGAGGGTACTAAGAACAAATATAAGCCCCCCAATCTTATGAGCTCTTCTATATATTCCCATGCTACCACTTGATACACACCAATGGAATCAATCACCCATGAAGTATCATATCCTTATGAACCTTGATCTCCACTAGGTTATCAACAAAAGACTCTCCATCCTTGATATCCAGCTCAGCATAGTCAATGACTTTTGAGGAATGATTCACGTACATCGTTATCTATGAGACATGGAAGATATCGTGTACCTGATTTAACTACGAAGGTAGATCTAAGTGGTACTCCGCCTCGCAAACTCTATTTTTTATCTGGAAAGGGAAAATAAACCTCAATGATAGCTTTCCACCCTAGGAAAATCGTTGTAATACCCATAGAGTTAAAAACCAAAGGAACACATGGTATCCTTCATCGAACTACAAAGGCCTTAGTCGCCTATCAACATAAGATTTTTGATAGATCTATGCAGTCTTCATCTACCCCTGGATGATCTTTACCTTTTCTGTTGTAGCTCGCTCCAACTCTGGGCCTATGAGTGATGACTTTCATAGGTTAGTCCAGCAATGTGGTGATTTTAATGGTCTACCATATAAAGCCTCACATGGTGTTATACCAATGGTGGAATGGTAGCTGTTGTTGTATGCAAACTCCACCATTGGTTGGTGATCCTCCCAACTATGACCAAAGTATAACATGAAAGATCACAACATGTCCTCTAGAACCAGAGTGGTTTCCATAGTATGCGCATCCGTCTGTGGGTGAAATTATGTGCTCAAGAGTAACTATGTACCAAGCACCTCTTGTAATCACTTCCAAAACTAGGATGTAAAGCAAGCATTATGATCTAAAATGATCTTTTATGGAAATCTATGGATTCGAACTATCTCCTAAAAATAGAGGTGTCCTAATCTCTCTAATGAAATCAACTCTTGGATAGAATGGATGTGGGAAGACTTGGTGAGTTGATCAATGATTACATCGATGGAATTTTTTATCTTGTACATACATGGTACTCCCTTTACAAAGTCCATAAATATCCCATACCACTTCCATTCTGTAAACTCATGGGGCTGAGATAAACCCACATAAACCTAGTTCTTTGCCTCCACTTTCTTGTAAGTAAGGCATCAAGAAAAAAACATTGCAACTCATATCTTCATCCCTGGACAGCAAAACTAATATTGGAGGTCCTGGTAGAACTTTTCAACACCCAGATATACCGCCAAAAGGGATGTATAAAACTCTCTCAAAACCTCCTCCCATAATTTCATTAGTACTGTTATGCATCCTCTGAAAATAATAAAATGCTCTCCACCTTTTGAATTTCCATAAGGACCATGCCAAGTAGATATCTAAGAAAGTAGGGGCTCATATTTGGTATGCCCAAGTTGTGCCTCCCGAACTCAGTATAAGAGTGGTGGGGTAAAAACCATTGATTGTGGGTAATCTTCTCCATCTCCATCTAGAAAGGATAACTGCATTGAGGCCAACTACTCTTACTACGCATTCAGAAACTATAAACTAGATCTCCTACAAAGAGCATCAACCACTACATTCCCATTCCCATGAGTATAGACAATCTCAAATTCATATTTATATAAGAAATCTAGCCATATCCTCTATCTCAATTTCAGATACTTCTAAACTAATATACACTTGAGAATCATGTGGTTATTGTAGATGAAAATCTCGTGTCCATTAGGTATTGTCACCACATCTTCAAAAAAAATATTACTGATAACTCATGATCATGGGTCATTCAATTCTCTTCATGCAGTCTCAACTTGTGTGAAACATAGTCAATCACCACTTGCCTCTACATTAGGAAACAAACAATCCTATTTCCAAATTTATCATAGAATTCAACGTACTCAGAACCATCCTATGGTAACCTCAATATGGTAGAACTCATTAACCTCTACCTCAGCTCCTAAAAGGACTGATGAAACACTTTTTCACAAGAAAGGTTTCCACATCCATGTTAAAGATGTAAAGGGTGCTTCAAATCTGGATAAGTTAGGTAAAAACCTTTGATAGTACCCTTCAAATCCAAGGAAACTCTGCACCTCAGTAACAATCTTGGGTGGATCCCAAGAAACCACTACCTAAAACATCCCTAGATCAACTACAACTGAAGCCTCTAAGAAGACGTGTCCCAGAAAATGGACATCTGGAATCTATAACTATAAATTCAAGATCTACCTATAATGTTGGAACTCATGGAGTGTCAAGGACCATCCGTAAGTGTGACATGTGCTCCTCAGATGTTTAATATATTATGACGTCATCGATGAAGACTACCATGAAGTGGTATAAGAAAGGTTGAAAAATCAAGTTCATGAGTCCCATGAAAACTGTTAGGGAATTAATCATGCTAAAAAACATCACCACGTACACATAGTGACTATAATAACATATTAAGGCTATCTTTAGTATATCCTCATCTCGTAATCATATTTCGTGATACCTTGATCGGAGGTCAATCTTTGAGAACCATCATTTCCCATTCAATGGAGAAGTATATCTCTCTGAGGGGAGGAAAAACTTGATCATATTTAAGAAAGGATTCCTCATAATTCACCACCACTATAAGAAACTGATCACGAATAACATCCACTGCACCGAGAGTTAGGCTAGACAAATGATGAGTAATCAGCTACACCCTCCAATACGGGATCTCATCCTGCACTGCCTGGATTTACTTTTCACCAAAAAGTAAAACATAGTCCCATAACTAAGGAAACACCAAAATAATTTCCTAAAATAGTCGATATGAGCATGGACTATGGAAAACTAGTTCTTACTAATAATGACATCATAAGGCCTCAACATCACTAGCAAGAGATCCCAACCAAAACTCTCACCTCCAAGAGTCTGGTCACATTGTTATCCCCAGTATGTGATCATAGAGACTCCTACAGTAGGATTCTCCAATCATAAGAGTCATGTTAATGGTTCAACATTAATCTCTGAGTCTCTAACCTTTTTTGTGGCACAAAAATAATAAATAGCACATGTTTCTATCAAATATACAACTAAGTTGGAAGAGACAAATATCTTACCTCTTATCATCCATGGAGCCTTGATGTTATAGGCCACCATAGCCTGCAGATGGCTTCATCCCTACCCACCGGCTCCCTAAGACTGTCATGGACCAACTTGATCATATCTCTGTCTCTGTCTCGGTGGACCCTCGATGATCTCCTGATCAACTGTGTGATGGGTCGGTAAATCTCAATCAATATTTCCCTGACCGTTGCAAGAGAAACATTGTCTGTTCCTTGAATGATTCAAGACACCCTAAGAGCTTTGTGCCTATGACCCTGAGTCCCGAGATCACCACCTAATGTTACTAACCCACTTGGATTTCTGTGAATGTCATCGAATACCTATTTCAGAGGTCTCAACTATTGGGTTCCCAATTCTAGCTCCCACTACTAGTTTATTCTCTTCTAGAAAACATTCAACTAAAAGGGCCTGCTCAAATACACCAACATAGGTATAAATTATAATGGATACCGCTGATGCCCTAATTTACCGGTGTAAACCCTAATCAAAGGTTTGATCCCTAATGGACTGGTCCCATACAATATCCAATGAGTAACATAAAATATCAGTAAACATTTTTGAAAACTCTTCCACGATCATACTACTCTGATGAATATACAGAAGCTCCTATATATGTAATGATCACAACGTGGCCAGATAGAACTCCTCCCCAAAGAGATGCTCGAAGTCTCTCTAGGAGAGAGTTATCTCATCATGTGACTGAGTCACCAATCTCTACCATCTCCCCCACAAATCCCAAAATAAGACACACGACAAGGACTATCATCTGGTTGATAGGCATCCTTACAAGGAGGAAAACACAAGTGAATGCCTCAAGTAGCTCTTTAACCACCTGAGGATCTAGATCACCGCAAAACCTATGAGGTTATTGCCTAGGAAACTCATGAAATGAAATCATCATGCATGCATCCTCAACTGCTAGTAACTATACTCAATGGGAGGTGGTATAAATAGTAAACCACCCATATGTATTATTTATGTTATGGGCCCCTCTACAAATTCTTCTGACTAGAAGATCATCATCATGATCACAAGGTGGAATCCTGGATGGCTGTCTATCTAGAGTAATTCTAAAATAAAACAAGATGTACCATTGTGAATATAGTATATATTGGGAGAATACTTAATAATGAAATGGAATACACAACCATTACTATAAGATTCATGTACCAATTTTTTTTCTTTGCAACCAGTGTACTCATATACTGAGTTTTAAAGTAGGTGATAGAATCCTAGTGTATGGATACATCGTCCACCTCACCAACACTGGTATCACTAACCAAAAATCTGAACTTGAAACACTTAACACTATTTACCCAAACCAACCTCACAAAATCCAAGTCCTAAAGAATAATTGACACCCTTTTGTACCACTCTTTCAAAACCTGGCCTTCCAGGGTTCGACTTGTGACTATCCCAATACCGCCTCCAATAGGCCAGAGACTGGTGACTATAATCGAGTAGGCATGTCCCAAAAATGGTAGGAATTAGACTAAAGTACATTTACACACGCACAAATCTCCAATAAACACAATTAAAAAATGTAATACAACCGAACCAATGCATGCATACATCAAGGATCCCACAACTAGAGTAGAAAAAAAGTAGAGAAAAGTAAATAGGTCTAAATACAAGACCACCACAAAGAGAATATGATAAGAGTATAATATAAACTATTGAAGTAAAATCTACTCCAATGGTGGGGACTAAGTCAAAGGTACGCTCCCAGTAAGAACCTAGGTCTTCTTAGATCCAACTATGCTCTCCCCACTCCCGGTCCTCCTAGGACACCATCAAAAGGGCCTCCGTCTGCACAAGACACGAGACATTCAGGAAAAGCCCCTGAAGCGGGGAGTATAACAATACTCAGTAAGACACCCAAAAAAACCAAATACAAAGAACCATGTATAGTCATCTCAACATAAGGTATAATAATATTGGTATAATATATACCCAGAAAGAAAAAGAACCTAGATGTACTCCGTAGAGACACCACTCCATAAGGTGGTCATAACCAACAACCAACCATAAGATTATTCTCAAAGGATGCTCATTCTTGGATAAATCACTCCTTGAACCATGATATCATCAAAAAAACTCGATGAAGAGGTCTAGATCATTTGGGTAATTCCCAAAGAGAATGTGTTGGTAAAAGAAGACTATGATACATAGAGAGAGGGTCTAGCCTAAAGCTAATGGGGGACACCACAAACCCAAACTGGATCAACCATCAATATAGGATATCATATGAAAATGATTCCACAACCCTAAAATTGTGGACCACTATATATTGGATCATTTCCTTACTCAATAAGGTCATGATGCTTCCAATAATCTATAATTAGGATTATAGTGGATCTCACTCTAGACCCCTGGTGGGACACCAAAGCTCTATTCGAGTCTTGTCCTCTAGAGGGGATTATAATCCAATGATGTGGATTTAATGTCACTCTTTATCCTCGAGAAAAGTACTGAGGGATCAAACTCAACCAATACTTGTTCAAACTAGGAAAATGAAGGGGCTAAAACACTCTTGATGGGAGTACACGACATATCCTAGGGGGTACATAATGTTCCCAACTATCCCATTACCTACCCATGTGTAAGAGCCTCACATGAAATGTAGTCTCCATATTCACAGCATATAGGTTGAGTACACAAAATGTAAGGACACATGGTTCACTTCTAGTGTCTCATTCCCATGTATGTGAACCGAAGATGTGTTCATGTACTAGTACATGTATACCAAGCCGTGTTTGTGTGGGAGTACACAATGTTTTCATGCCCGTGTACTCCAACCCATGTCCATATAATTCTAATGTACATTCCAAGTTATCTGGGAGGGTCACACATTGTGTGATTAGGGTCACATGATTTGGGATCCTTAACTCTATCCAAAACCCTAGTGTTGTAACCATGGGGGCCCACATGCCATGTAATCTCATATTACATGTTGTATTCTATGGGATTTTACAGAATCCTAGATTCATCCTTCTTGTATCTTGGTCATTACACTGCCGTTGATCTGGTGGTTGAGTATTCACAAAATTGATGATACAATATCATCAATGCCTCTCTATCACTGAAAAAGCATCCCATCATCAAATATACTCACAAAATTAATCAAATCATAATTCTTTGTCATTCGTCAAATAATGAAAATTCCGGAATCATCCATCATTTGAATCACTTTGTCTCTATTATCACACCTATGTCATGCCATGTTGATCCAAGATCTATTATATCATATCATTGTTCCACAAAAAGGGTGCAAAATAATCTATTGATCGAGAATAGTAGAGTTGTGGGTCAAGTAAAGGACGCACATGATGAACGATGAATTGGGGGAGAAAATAAAAAAAATATAGGAACAAACCACGAAAAATGTTTATGTCGATATTGAATCATTTCCATACGATAAACAACAATGAGATTCACATAAATTCTACTTATAAAAACCATAATATAAATCTCATCCGGCAATGCGAGTGATCCAAAAACCAATCAGTTCATCGATTGACTCACGTTCATCATTGAATTTAAGAACATGAATGAATCCAAAAAAATCATACCTTGAGTTTGGATTGATCATAGATGAATAAAAGTTTGTTTACCTCCATGGAAGTGATCCTCCAACTCTACTGGCCTGACGATCTACAATCTGATCCTGATCCATTATCATCCACTAAGAATGCTCCCCTAAAATTTCATCTAAGTATATAGTTTTTAGAATCCAACCATGAGAAAAATTCCATAACTACAAAATTATAGAGGGAGTAAGCCACTATGATGAAGAAAATAAAATAAATTCTTAAGTGAATTTATTTTACTAATTTCCCACTCCTGACAACATTTTCACAAGTGACCTACGTTGACCAATGTTAGGTTGTTCCTAGGGAAAATATTCTATTCTGAATAAAATGGTGCACCTGAATTTTTGATATGGGAAACCATTTTGGATTTATTCCACTTTTACAGGTAAACTATGGGCACATGTTATTAAATATATTAATATTTTTTCAAATATTTAATCTGGCCACACCGAGTCTCAAAATCACTCTCCATCTCAACACCTAGTCTCTAAAATAATACA
The DNA here is from genome assembly GCA_963277665.1 of Viscum album. Lineage (NCBI taxonomy): Eukaryota > Viridiplantae > Streptophyta > Magnoliopsida > Santalales > Viscaceae > Viscum > Viscum album. The sequence goes on along the minus strand of OY728135.1, from coordinate 1,736,106,633 downwards.
TATAATATCTAAAAATAATATATGTGAAATCAGGGGAGTTTTATTAATTGAGAAAAAAATTATCTAAATTTCAATTAATGATGATATTTCTACCATATACTCTTTCTATTTGAATTAATGGATATTAAAGAATAATTATAATTCATAAATACATTAACTATATATATATATATATCAATTTCTTGTAATTACAAGTGTCTGCATTCCCCCCTTATAAAAAGATACCCCATATCTCTTTAATTTACACCACTTTGACTAATCTAGCTCATACAAACTCTCACCAATTATATTCTAGAATTCACTATTCATGATTTTTAGGTTCTATTGTTCTTAACATACTATTTCACGGGTCCCAAATAAGGGATCTAAAGGAGGCATAGTGAAGAAGATGTAATCTTTCTACATAACCTCTATCAATTTATTTATTCATCTAACTCATATAAATCTTTGGTAGTGATCCCAAAATAATAAATTGTATATCTTAAATGTAATAAAATTTTATTATTTTTATATAACTACAATTATCCACACTCTTTTCTATAAAATGGGACGTGAAAGCATCGGTCGTGCATACGTGTACACTACAACCTCCACGTAATGATACAATTCATTTTCTATCACCATTTTTCATGGATTGTGCTTATGATGGGTTTAAAGTATATATATCATAATTATTACTTATTTATGTTACTATAATTATAATTTCATATATACCTTATTACCATCCCATCCATTGGAAAATGATAACATCGCTTGTGAATACATGTGGACTACCACCTCCAGGAAGTGATGTGATTATTTATTTCATTTACACATTATATGTATGGTAACAATGATTAATTTAATGAATATATATGATATATATTTTATAATAATGATTCTTTAAATATTAATTATTATTTACCTATCTTTTTTCTATCCATGGAAAATTGAAAATAGTGTTCATGCATACGTATAACCTATCGTCTCCATTAACGGAAAAAATCATTTTTTCTATCTCTAAAATTAGTGTAAATATATTAATATATATAATAAATACATAAATATATGATATTAGTATCATTATTAACATTAATGATAATTTAGAATCATGATAAAAGTATATGGACAGAAACATCCAAACCAAAATTCCCAAGAAAAACAAAACAGTTAACACCATGGAAGGATTATTTTAATATGGAATTTTGAATAAATGGGTATTAAAATGTTATAAGTGGATAATATATGGTATCAATATTGGATTTAGTCCCCTAAAACTAACTTTTTTAGTACATTATTACATGTTTTCATTATTAATTATGTTCTTTTATCACATTATTATAGTTCCTCTACATGACATTTGTATGTGATAATGTCCTAAGAATATATATCACACTAAAAGGTCATAGTAGTTCCTTGATAAGATTAATCACCTCTATTTTATGAATCATGGAGATCCAATAGTATCTAGTGGGATGTTTAGATACACATTTTTCACTAGTTTATGATTATTCTTTGGTTAGTGGCCCTTTTGTATGGATTCCACCCTATTTCAGTAATTTTCCCCTTGGTTATGATGTATAGGGTAAAACCGATCGTTATGGTGATTGGATTTAATTAATAATTATGATAGGATAAATATTGTTTTATTATTTTTCTATATTTCACATTTATATCTTAGGAGTTCCCTGATTATTGGTTCTTGGGTATGTTATGACACTTATGTTCCCTTTTTTTTGTAACAGTTTCCTAGAGATTATTTTATATTTATCCTATATTATTATTATTATTATTATTATTATTATTTATATTTATATTTTAATCATGCTTTTAAATAATCAATTGTATCTAATTTACTTAATATATTTTTATTGCAAATGGTTTGTGACTTTTACACACTTTCTTTATTTGTGGGTAATTTTTAAGGAATGTTTTAAAAAAAATTCAATCTTCTTAAAAGTTTTAAATGAATGTTTCATTTAAAATTTCTAAACTCTATGTTTTAAATGGAATTATTTTAAATGATAATATACCATTATTGGTTTTCAATAAATGTGAAAATCATACATTTATAATTTTAATTTAAACTATTATTAAAATGATTTATTTGTTAAAATTTGTACATGTGGTGTATGGAGGATACATACATGGATTTTTTTCAACCATTTATCATATTTCAGGTTCAATTTAGATTCCACATGGAGGTGGTGGATGGTTATTAGGTCTTTTTTTTGGGTTTGTTAGAGGCGATAAGAGAATTTGTTCAACTTGGTGCGTGAAGACAAGTGATTGTTATCCTATTCTTTTATTCATTGTTTTTTATTCCTTATGCATCATGACATATTAGTATTCCCTTTATACTCTTCTTGTTTTTTCTAGATTTTTATGAGTTTTTTTTTTATTTTTATGAGTTTTATTTTTATCCTTATAACATTTTTTTTTATTACTTATAAAAAATATTTTTCTCATTTTCTTGGAATATTATTGTATAGAGTGGTCATGCCATAACTATGAGGGCAATATTCATGTATAAATTTTTTTATTAGGTTAAATTGCCCTCTCTTGAGTATTTTTTTATTCCCTTGCACTAGTTTCTAACCCATGGGGAGGGGAACACACTATATTTAGGGTTTTATTAGAATATAATAACAATTATTAAAATATTGCAGACGTAATTCAAACCCTTGTATGGGGATGCCCCATGCAAAAAGTTTGAAATTGTACATAAAATTGAATTGAAGAAATGACGTAAATAGATTAAATTTTACCAAACAACATATAAAATATTTTCAAATTCCATTACATGGGTTTGATAAAGATCACCAAGGGAAGAAAAAAAGACATCCCGTATCTATAGTGTATCCACAGGTTGAACAGAATCATCTAATAATAGGATGGAATCATTCGTCCATTTACAATATGCTAGCATCTCGAATGCAAATAAGGAAGAATAAGAGATATTCGAGCCTTGGGGAGTTTCATCCAAGCATCATAGAAGAACCACACACACAACCATCATGTGGCTGTCCTATTTATATACCTCAAGGGAGGTCATTAGGCTAATGTATTTACTCATGCATTTATAACACATGATTAGACACTTCTTAGACCATATCATGAAACCCACACATGAATAATAAACTATCAATCCATTACACCTTGTATAATGAATTAATAAATGATTGGTTTAAGCGAGTTTGATCTATTCAAATATTTACACACTTAATAATTGGTTTATAATTAAAATGAAGGTATTTTCATGCATTAAAACTTATTTCATGCATACATATAGATATATTTTTCCTAATATATAACTAAAATATGGGTTATGGATGTATGAATCACATGAATATAGACTTATGGTATATGTATCCTTTAATATTCCACTTGCACTGAAGCCTAATAGTGTTTGGGCCTTTCAATTTGTATTATATTTTCTATAAGAATTTTTGAAATCATATCCAAAACACATTTGGAATATTTTCCAACATTATATTGGAAATTAATCAACAACTTTACCTTGTATCAAATCATATGAAATACCTGGTGAATACTCATACAAAAGTCTTCTGGATTAATTCTAAATCAATTTTAGAGTATCTATTTAAGTTAAACGCAATCCCAATTCAGTAAATAAAAGTGTGACCTCATGAGAATTTACAGATTTGAAAAAATATGAATCTATGGATCTATATAAGTAAGAAAACTATAGGCTCTATAAACAATTTATGCTATTCAAGATATAAAGGGATATGACATGATCTTCATCAAACACATGTATATCTATACATGTATCCACAAGTCTCCATTACATGAAAATGTGTGTTCCCATATTTACCTTTTTCCATGACATAATGTGACCATGGGATAAAGAGCATGTCAATCCCATATATCTAACTCATATATTCTCGATTCCTAAATTGTAGAATTATATGATTTATGAATATATCACATGTAATTCATCCTTATTGATAAAAACATATTTTGTCCTTTATCTAAAAAGATATATAATATCTATATGCTAATACACACTCCCACATCCTATATCTAGGACCTAGATATTGTACTCATCGTATGATAAGAAACAACCCATTTTGCTTAACCTTTAACTGACGAAATGATCATAAATATACCCAACCACCCCCATATTAGCTAAGTCAATATGTTGACATGTGTAAGTAGAGTATAAAAGTATGGGAGTTCTCATACTAGGTATCTCACAAAACATAGGTAATGGGGACTCAAATATGGTCTATACACCCCTAGTATACCAAAGATATCTCTATGACACTCCATGTGGTATACTTAGTAGGCCATCCAATGCACACCGAGAATCACATTCTTTATCTTATTCATCATAATCATATTTTATATCTATTTACAATAATCCTAATCATGAAAACCATAACATATATTCATAACCTATAATACTCCATGGAAAACCACAGTTAGAGATAAACTCAAAGTCATACTTTGAGAAGTCAATTATCATTACACATTGTAAAATGTATATCTATATATACATTTATGCATCAAATGTGATATAAAGATAAATTAGAGAATGAGTTTTAATATGATACATTTTATACTCTCAAACCCTTCAAATAATATTTAATAAACCCAACATAAGAACCAATTTAACATATCATATATGTAAAATATCCAGATCAAACTTATGTTTGTTTCCTTTTTTGGTTATTTTTAAGTCAATACATCATATGTAATTCCTATCACATATCTAAGTGAACATATAATAAAAACTTCCCACTAAACTCTTCAATGAGAAACTTCTATGAATTCATCCAATTTTAAAAATGGTGATATTTATGAGTCACATTCCTAACAGTTAAACTTTTGAATGTATTCAAACTTCTAAACTTCACAACATTAAATATTAGGATGTAAATTTCTATTGTCTACATTGAAATCTTTCTAAGTTTATTATCACCACACTTGGAACACGACTCTATAAATTGTTTCCATGAAATAATATAACCACATAAATTACTATTTACTGATACATCATAAAATATTTTAGGATAAAGTGAAAATTACATTATCATTGTAACTATATGCATGTCTTACATTTCTCTTTGTGTGCCCTGAACTTTTTTAGGACATCTATTGTAATGAAATTTTCAGTTTTACTGGAACAATACTTCATAAAATAGTATATTTCACATTTCATGATAATTAAATGTTACTATTTACATTTTTATTTATCATCACATATCATAATCTCTTTTAGGATATTGTTTGAAAACAATTTACTCTTAAAATGGTATAATCTTTTATAAAATAGTGATATTCACTTTATAAATGGAAATGAAATATATTAATTTACATTTTCTTTACCATCATATATCCTAAAATTTTATGGATATTAAGTTGAAATAAAATTATCTTAATATTTGTGTTATCCTTTATTATACAATTTTGAACTTATTTAAGTTCAATCAAACTCCCACTAGCTTCTTAGATGCTAAATTCTTTTTAGAATAGATTTCTATGAAACAACACAAAACTTATTTGTTAAGAAATAATATTTACTACCTTTTAGTTGAAATATTTAAGAAATAAACTATTATTTTCATATCTTATATGGTATTCTATGTGTTTTGAACATTTTTATTTAAAAGTAAGTATTTTTTAAAGTATACTAGTAATGGGTGGAAGAATCACATTCCCTTATATTTAAAAAATGTTTGGATAAAAATTTTGTCCTGGATAAAACATTTATATCCATATCATTTTCTGAAAACATGTTATAGAATTTGATGAATTAGAAATAATATGTATTCATTTAATCATCTTATACTTTTTTTTAAAAAATCTATGTTATCGTACATATTCTCTTATCACATAAAATAAATAGGATAAAGATATACATCTTTTTTACTTAGATTTATTTAATTTTGAAAAAATAATTTACATTTAAATCCATGAAATAGTTACTATTTACTTTATCTAATGAATATAAACTACAAGCTCTATTAATTCTTCCTTTTATTTTGAAATATTATATATTTAAAAAAATTGTAAAATATAAAATCAATATCTTATACATTTCAATGTTAAATAATTAATTTATATAACATATATACCTAACATAGATATTTCACGGAGTTTTAAAAATTCATTCAGGTATATCTTGGATAATACTATCATATTTAATTATTACACTTCCTTACCAATAACACTATATTTTAATGACCTTTATTGGATTCTTGAAGAAACGTTTTTAAAATTTTCAACCAAATATTACTTTTATAATTTGAATGTCTTCCTACTTGTATTATCTATACAATACTTTATAACCTAGACATTATTCCTAGTTCATATATATTCCCAACACATTAATAATAATGGATAACTGTTCTTTGAATTCAATTAATTTTTTATAAAACTTCTATAGATGACTATAGGAAAAATTATCTATCAAGAAAAAAGTCATTTTTAGTCTCCCTTAAAACATTTTATTAAATCAAACAAATCATAAACCATGTGTATTAAAAATATCCATCTCATTTTATTATAAAACGATTGTTCACAAAATCTTATCAAGAGAAAAATGTGATAATACATATCTTATGACAAGTTCATACATGCTTGAATCATCCATGTTTGTAATGAAGCAATTCCATTGACCAATTACATGAAAGAATCCATAAAGCTATAACATTAAATTCTTACTCATCTCTCGAACTTTCTATATTTTTACAAATTTTATAAAACATACATTTGATATCATATATTTTTCAAAATAATAGAATTTATTTCTAAAACTAATAAAACATTAATGAATTATTTATACTAATTAATATATTAGATCATATTGAATTTCATGTGGAATATGAAATCATATTGAGGACATGAAACTAAAATTATTGAGTTTATTTATTTACCTAATAATATGGAGTACATGAGTTGAGGCTAAGATTACATGATCACTTTTCATCTAATTTCATTGATACCATAAAGGAATCACTCTATTATTCCATAACAATCAAGATTCACTTGCTGAACTACCCTTGGTACTCATGATGGAACTATCCTATCACATGGAATTTTCTTTAAGATCATTTCATAAATTACCAATCATTCTCAAGAAATTTTCTTAAATTACCTGTATTTGGATTTTATTATATAAATATATTCTTTTTAAGGATTAATCTAAAAGATTAACATTATGAGGATGGTGGTATTATCTACCGTTGAAGATTTTATCAGATGAGTATCATATATTATTTAATCATTCAATAAGGTCTCTTATTAAATGGTCTCCAAATAAAATGATGATCTATTTTTAAAAATACATCATATCCATCCACGTACTAAGATCCATATTTCACCATGACTTATATCGTTTATCATGTAAATAATCCATGGATATATATTATTAAAAACGAACCTGGGTTGGACTAGAACCGGTCACCCGAGCTGATCCTTGACAAGGCTCGTAGGGCATTCCTGATTCCCATGGGATGGAAAGTAGTGTTGAGCATCATAATAAAGTAGTTGGGAAAGTTTTGTGCCATAAAAAAAGACAAATAAAAAAATGAAAATCAAACTGAAAAACAGAAATAAGCACTAATATAAGTAATAAACAAACAGTTACACACAAATTCATGTGACCTTAAAGGTCACCACCAAATATAGAACTGTGTTCACTTAGAGAGCGATCCATAACTAGAAGAACCTGAAACTGAAAATATTTAGTTGTCATGATCACCAAAATGCTTAGTACGAATTCCAATGATAAACCATATTTGATTCCCCACATCTAATGTGAAATCCTTTCTTGCTAGTTTGAAAATATGACATGTAAAAATAAGGTTTTACACTCTTTTATCAAAATACGTAACCTGTAACAATTTTTAAGAAAAATAATTTTCATTTCACTTTCTAAAACAATTACCAAAAAACATAATTCATTTCAATAAATTATTTTTAAAAACCAACTACTGAGAGTCCATGTATTTTAATATAAAAATAAAACTAAAGGTTTCATGAGATTAAATAATCAAAAGTGACACAAAAGAAAATAATAAAATACAAGTATGTAATCATGGGAGCTTCTTAAACATCTCAAGAATAATTCTCTGGACATACACGGTTTGGAACCACATCTCGGCGTATGGTGAAAATCCATAGTAAATAACCAAATGGCCACCCTAAACTTACCAATCCAGTGTTACATCCCAATTGGCCTCTTATCTAATCGAGGGGGTACCAACCCGTCTAATAAAGGTCGATAATCAAATGTCACACAACCCTCTAGATGATTCCCATAAATACCATGTTAATAATAATAATAATAATAATAATAATAATAATAATAAAACTTGGAGTAACATGGTTTAGCAACCACAACCAACAAGTTTATCATACACAAACCACTATGAACGATCCACTAGAGGGGATACCATCCAAAGTTCTAGTGGTCTTTAGAAACAAGACAAGAATAACATGAGTTTTAAAACAATTTCTAAAACATATCAAGGTTCTGACATGGGATTTACATTTTCCAAAACAAATTCAATTTCCTAAAGTCATTTCAAAATCTAGGTTAAGAATACACAACACACATAAATGGTTTGAAACGGGGCTCCATGTCATTTAATTGTCAAACCACACTTTGAGGTACCAAAGAAGCCAATTTTTAAATAACATATTTAACCAAAACCTTTAGATTCCACAAATTACACATCACAAGATAGGAATAATTTTGTAAACTATTCTAAAATACATTGGATACTTCACATTTAAAACAAAATTATAAATAGGATTTTCTATGTTATGTAAATAAATGGGAAAAAATTCTTAGAGGTGAAATAAATTTTACAGAAAACATATACTTATATATATATATATATATATATCACATAAATATATAAACACACATTAAAAATGATATCAAATTAAATAATTCAGATTAAATGTGCGGGCATTAATAAACTTCCTCAAAAGGGAGAAGACCAAGACAAAACACTATGGTTCATAAAGCCATGTACACATTCCCCTCAAAAGGGAGCAGACCATGATGAAGACCACCCCATATTTTCACGCACATAAATTTCTGTATATATATATTTATATCATTTAAACCCATGTACACAATCCCCTCACCATGAGGGAATATGTAAATGGGGGGGTATATATTCATGTACCTATGTGTGTTTTCACAAGCCTTCTAGAAGAAAAAAATGCTTTAATTAATTAAACTGGAGGGACAAATAATCACTAAAGACCACAACATAATGGTGCGAAACAAAATAGTGGATGAATAAGTTACCTGGAGCAGCTTCAGAAAACTGAGATGAGACAATCTATTACACCTTTGTTGGAAGATGTCAAAATACACCCCGAGATGACCTGAGGAGTCAATTTCACACCCTATAATCAAGAGGAGCATAAAAAATCACCTCACATAAAACCCTAGAGTTTTAAAAAAACAAATATGGTGACATGAGGAGGGAAATATCCAGAATTATGGAAGAAGAGGAACAAGAGGGCTTAACTCTAATACCTGACCTCATAACTGAAATAAATCTATTGGTTTTTCCGAATGAAGAGAAAGCTATAATGGGGGATCTCATTCGAGAATGGATAAGGATGGGAGGGGCATCACGTGACACATCGGGTGAGGAGGAAAGAAAATAAGGTAAAATAAAGGGAAAGAGAAAAATAAAAAGAAATAAAAATAAAATAAAAACATTTTCTTTAAATTTTGGGTGTTCTCCACAGTTTGTGCTTAGTTTACCAGACCGTGCACTGGCCACTTCCAAGGAGTATCACCCTCACATGGTTACCTACACGAAGATGAAATTTTTGTAAATCGATACCCCAACCATGAGAAAGGGTATTTTCCTAATGATAGACCCTCACACACGGTTGTTGTATGGTTACTCATAACCATACACAACCCGTGCACTAGACTCTTCATTGCCTAAAATTTTAACATTTAACCTAGACCATCCCAAAATAAAAAACAAGGACAAAAATAGATAAAATATGTAAAATTTTGAGGTTGGGGAGTGTGAATTATTCCCACAATAAAAACATTATGCATCCATAAAGCCACCCATTCAAATAAGGAACCAAACTAATGATCAAAATTAAACCAGGCCAACAAAACCACGTACTTACTGTGACCTTTCATTATACCAATCACACATAAGTATCTCTAAGGTAAACTGCATTGATAATAACCATGAGGGATGGAGGAGTGTTCTCCCACCAAAAGAAATCATATATTACTGACAAATGTAAAAAACCCACGATGAAATCCATGATGGATGTCCCCACTATTTAAGAACCGAACAGCTTAAACAAACCTTGGAACTTCTAGTACTAGATAACCCTAGAACTACCGACATGAACCAAAGAAGAAACCCCCAATATAGACCAACCCCAGAACTCCCGCACAGGAAAAACTCCACCTCAATGGGACCCCATCAAAAAAAATCCAAGGTAATAATCGAGACGAACCATGATTTACCACATCTAGAGGATGCACACATCTTCAAAACGAGCACAAACCAGAACTAAAACCAATCCACAAAGATAAAACTTTTAAAGGGTTCATAATCATAATACAAAAGGTCACCAAACCGTTCACATCCAAAAGGGAACTTTTAAAAAAATACTATAATGAGGAAATGATGCCTTTAAGCCTTTTAAAACAAAACAAAGCCTTCAATGATGAAGACGTTACAATAGAGACTGAAACTGTCACATTCCAGAACTACAGAAAAAAGTCAGACCAAGGTCCTCCACACTCCCTATGAATCCTGACAGATTGAAGAGCTTTACTTTAGGACCTATGGATGGAGCCATGATGTATTGAAGCATATGCAACCCCGCAGTTAGAAGCTGACATCCTCTGGAAAAGAATTTATTCTTGAAATGATTCCACTTGTAGAACTTCCCCATGTGACCCAAAACACGACATCATCAGCAAGAATCTAGAGTATTTTCACAAGATGAAATTCAAATGACTGAATTAGCCACACTATAAGAACACAAGCGGTCGACCTGGGGAAAGAAAAGTTGGGACCAACAAAAGGGACTTATTAGAGATATGTTCCTTTGGTATATTCCCTCAAAAAAATAGGGAACCCTCACAGGCACCATGAAAAACTAAACATCCAACCTCTTATATTTTAGAAACCAACTCGGCCAAATATGCCTCATTCACCAACTTCCAAAATCGATATTCTTATGATACCTTAAATGAAAAGGAAACCAACTCATTAATATATTCAACATACGCCTTTATCATCCATTGACCTTCCTAAATGCCCATGATCCCTACCACTTTCCTCGCCTTTACCTTCTCGATCACCAATCACTAGATAAAATTGGTATTAAACACTCGCCATGAAACCCCAACTTACATAGATAATGGGATGGCAAACCTCCACTAGTCCAAAGATAGACCTCCAAACAAACTCAAAACAACATGAACCCTCTCAACTTCAGGAGTTCCTAAAAACACTTTCAACTTCCTCGAGCCACATAACTACCTCTATCAAACCTTAATCACCACAAAAAATTAGAAACAACCAGAACAAACTTGATACCACCACTCCAATAGGATTTTAGACAAGCAGAATGACTAAAAGATGCAAGAAACATATGGGACCAATCTAGGAAGAATAATTCAAAACAATGAAACAATAAAAAATTGATTCAACACCCAACCAAAGCTCAACCAAAAAAAGACATCTCTAACCAATTCCAAACTAATAGACCAACACATCACAGACCAAATCCAAGATGAATCGAATGTCAAAAAAACCACAACAACTTTACAAAACAAGCCAAGAATCCTCTTTTTCAATTCACCACTTTCCAAATTCACCCACATTCAGTTTTAATCCCATTTTGAAATTAGAAAAAAAGTTTTCCATTTCAAAAATAATTCTAGAACATTTTATTAAATGTCCAAAACACCATCACACGTTTCCATTTTAAACCACAAATCTCTTTCGAAATTAAACATCCATTTATTAGAAACAATTTTCATTTTCATTAAAACATTGTAAAACTAGATTAATATTTTATTTTGAAATACTCACCCATGGTATCCTATGAACCATAATATATGTCTTCATCCCCACTTCCTATTGTATCATCAACACATACATTCAAACATGATCATTTACTATACACAAGCACATATTTGAACGTCTATAAAGAACACCATGTGTCATATATACCCTTTCACCACAAAAAATCATTCCCAACTAAATTATCATTTCACATTTTATAAATCTTTTAAAAATTCAAAATACATTCCCTTACATTCTAAAAAACAACCCTGGTTTTTATTTTTTAAAATTCAACATCGAAAATAAAGCCTCATTTCATAACTCATGAAATCACCCAAAAAAATATTTAAATTCTCACCAACTAAAACAAAAAAAAACAACACTCGCGCCGAAGAACCTAGATGATAAACTAGCGGTCATGCCTAACCTAGCTGCATGGTTTATCATACCATACTCCAAGAAAGCACCAACCACTAGGAGTGTCTCAAGCTATACACATGGGCTCCACATGGGTCACTACTCTATGTAGGCCTTTCGTGAAACACTAGTTCACTCTCCAAGTCATCCCCCATCATCACAAACCAAAAACCAAGTGCTCAAATACTAGAATACCCCTAGAAACTAAAGGATCAGAATGAGCCAGAATTCATGATGATCTTTCCATACCTATATCCTGAGTCCCGATAGTCCTAGTATGAGACAGCCTGACACCCAAATGATAAGGGCATCGTATGATGACATTTTTCCATGATCCAACATAGTTTATCCCTTAACTAGTCAATTGATCCAATTTTTGATAAGTCTTGAAGGAAAATCTCAATCACCACGGGCTGGAAACTTGTGTCAGGAATCAAAAAAATAATTTTGGAATGATTTGGTCCATAAATAAAAGACAAAAAAGTAAATGAAAATCAAACTAAATAATTAAAATTATCAGACATAGAGAAAATAAATATACAACTACACATACCTACATGTGACCTCATAGGTCACCACCAAACATAGAACCATGTTCACTCCGAGAGAGATCCATAACTCGAATAACATGAAACTGAAAATATATAGTAGGTGTGACCTAACACAAATCTCTTTAGGAATGCCAAAACATAAACCACAACCAATAACCCACCTCTAAAGTGAAATCGTTTCTTTCTATTTTGAAAATTGGATATGTAAAAATAAGACTTTCCACTCATTTATCAATATAAGTAATGAGATGCTATTTTTATGAAAAAATCATTTTTCATTTCACTTTGAATTTTTTTTTCAAAACACATAAGTCATTTCAATAAATTCTTTTTAAAAACCAACTAGTTTAAGAATAGGTATTTTAATATAAAAACAAACGTAAAGGTTTCATGAGATCAAATAACCCATAGTGACACAAAAGAAAATAGGAACATACAAGTATTTAATCATGTAAGTTTTTTAAACATATCTAGAAGTAACCCCTAGACATACTTAGTTCAAAAACACCTACAGACATATGGTGAAACTCTATATTCAATAACCAAATGGACTCCCTAAACTGACCAACCTAGTGGTACTTCCCACCTAGCCTCTTATCTAATCCAGGGGTACCAACCTGTCTAACTAGGGTCATTAAGAAACTGTCACATGACCCTCTACGTGCCTCTCAATAATCCCATGATATTATTATTATTATTATTATTATTATTATTTACACTTTGAATAACACAGTTTAGAAACTAAAACCAACACTGTTCTCATACATGAACCGCTGTGTGCAAGTCCTTAGAGAGGATCCCATACAATGCTTCAGTGGTCTCAAGATATAATCCAAGAATCACCTTAGTTTCAAAACATTTTCTGAAACATCTCAAGGTTCCAACTAGGTCATTATATTTTCCAAACCAAATTCACTTTCCTAAGGTCGTTCCCAGATCAATGTTAAAAATACATAACACACTTAAGAGGTGCCAAATGGTTCTTCATTTAATTTTAATATCAAACCAAAATTCAAGGTTCCAAACAATCCATGTTTTAAATAACAAATTTAACCAAAGCTTCTAGGTTCCACAAAATACACTTCACAAGCCCAGAATATTTTAGTAAACTAATCAAAAGAACTTAGGATACTTAACATTTAATAAAAAATTGCAAACCTTCTTTGATATGTCATATAAATAAATGGGAAACCAATTACAAGAGGTTCACTATGTTTTATAAAAAAAATTACGTTTATATATATATATATCACATAAATATAAAAAACACTTTAAAAATGCAAATAAATCAAGGAATTCAGATTAATGGAACGAGTATAAGGAACCTACCACAAAAGGGAGCAGACTTAGCTGAAACACATCATCTCTTGAATCTCTTAATGAAGACTTCCCCACACCTTCACACACAGACATTTATATATATATATTTATACTCTTCAAACCCATGTACAAATCCCACTTTACATTAAAGAATATGTACAAGGGGGGTATATATATACACACACAAATTCCTTTATGTGTGTGTAAAACCCTTCCAGGACCCACCAATTCTCTAATTAATTAACCTAGAGGGACAAATAATCACCCAAGACCCAAAAATAAAGGTCAAAAAATAGTGTAAGAAAACCTTAACCGAGTAGTGTCGGTAAGCCAAGATGAGCCAATCTGACACGCCTTTGACATCAGATGTCAGAACACACCCGAGGACGACCTGAGGATCCCATCATATGCCCTAGAATCAAGAGGATCATCAAAAAGCACCCCACTGAAAACCATAGGGTTTGGTAATATAAATTTGGGTGACACGGATGTGGTAAATCACTGAAATGAGGGAAGAGGAGGAAGGGGAGGGATTACCTTGAAGATCCTATTGCAAAACCGAAAGAAATATGGTGTTTTTTAGAAGAATAGAGAGTTGTGAGGGGGGATCACATGCATCAATATAGAAGGAAGGGAGGGGAATTTCACAACACACAAGGGAAGGAGGATAGAAAATATTGTAAAATGAAGGAAAATAAAAAATAAAAAAAAATAAAAAGATAATAAAGACCCATTTTTTTAATTTTTAGTGATCCACATGGTTTGTGCATAGTTTATCAGACTCTATGCTAACTGTGTGCTAGCCACTGCCTATACTAAGAACCCTCACACAGTTACATATAGAAATACACATGTTTTGGGAAACTATAATCCAATCATTACAAAGGGGACTATCCTGATGAAAGCCCCTCATAGACAAATGACACACATTTACTCCTAACTGTACGCGACCCAAGTGTAGGACACCTCCTTCACTAAAAATTTTAAAATTTAACCCAAACCAACCCACAATCAAAAAAGAGGGAAAAAATAATAAATATGATTAAAATAATTAAAATTTTGTGGTTGGGGTGTCACATTTTTGGTAGAAAATAAATTTTAATCATATCATATATGAGTCATAGATATTTGGGAAGAAAAATACTTTTCCAATTCATCATATAAATATAATCAACTATATTCCTCTGGCATTCTTAAAATTTGGGTTTCTCTACTAGTCTAACCTATAGAAAACACCAAGAATATACCACAAAAGGTAAATCAATTGATACTCATTCTAATATTGAAAATACCATAAAGATTATCCAAAGTCATTTATAACGTACTTTCCTTGCACAATATAATCTGAGGGTACTCATGCCTAGATTGAAAATACCCAGTTTAATGATCTAGGTTTTGAAAAGTTCTATTTTGGAAGGAATTTAACACTTAATATTTGGAGGGAATTTAATCTCACCATATTATTACATGTTATTCCATTTATGTGTTCGTGTTTCTAGTGATTAATTTAAAATATTATTACCTCCACTAAACCAATATGTTTAAACTGTATTGATGTGTAACTCCTTACACTAACCACATGTTTGTGTTACTCAGACAAAAATAGAATTCAATTATATCCATACATATCTAAATTCATCATATGTTTAAGGTATATGAGCACTTCATGTAAAGGTTATTAATTATCTGATATTGATAATATGCACATGATTAATCTAAGAGTGAAAATAGCGAAGCCCATGCACTTTCTTAGACAAGAAATTGGATTTTAGGTAAGTAGGTAGTTCTGCCCCAAGTCCCTCTTCCTGGGGATACATTACTCAAGATAGAATCCAATTCATTATAACTCTAATACCTAATATGAAAAAACTATATTCAAAAACTAAATTAAAGATAATTACTTCAATTAAATACCAAATACAAGGTATATGAAAAAGAAATTCATTATATATAAATTAAAAACATGTAATGAAAGGCTATAATCTTGAATCAGTTTAATATTATAAACTAAAGAATACACAACCTTAACATTTATTAAAAAAAATTAATATACACGATTATAAAAGGTAATAAACCATTAATAAATGAATAATTAAAATATTTAAACTAGAGATAAACATTTAACAAAAATTTATAAATAAATGGAAACTAAAAATAATTTTATACTTTCATCTTTGACATTATGTACATATCAAAATTTTGAATAAAAACATTTTATATTCATTATAATATGAACTCATTCATATTCATACTTAAATGAAATTTTATTTTAAATATAAGATATTTTTGAAATATAAACATTTTTATAATCCAATATTATAATATGTAAAAATTTTACACAATCTAATATTACATTTATTACCATTATTTAGAACTTTATAGTATCATTTATCAAAACACTTTTTGATATGGCTTAATAATAACAAAAAAGGTACCATCTTATTTTCCATAATTCAAAATAACTAATTATGAAAAGTTCATAAGTTAAATATAAACATGTTATATTTTGGCCTTATTTCATAATTCATATCCCTTTATAAATTATTTCTTATGATTTGTAATTTTTTTAATTCAATATCACAATATATTAAATATAATTTGTTAAAAATTATTTTAAATATTTACATTGAATATTTAATGAATATATAGTAATAATTTTTTTATAAATAATTATTAATTAATTATAATCCCTTTCTAGTTAATTAATAAATTAACAATATATTAATTAATAAATATCCCCAAAATTTCTTCTATAATGATTTATAAAAATTCTATAAATCATAAAAACCCGTTTAAAAATTTTAATTTTTTTTGAAAATTTTCTATTTAAGCTTAATAAGAATCCATATTCCATGTAAGGGTTTGCTCCCTAAACCATTAAAAAGATTGTCTATATAAGGATAAATAGTCTTGACCGTTGTGTAGCACATACCACACAAGGGTGATGAGTTCTTACCATTACATAAACCCTTCACATAAATACAAAACTCAGATTACACTTACATAAACTTCTTCATGCAATGGTAAACCACTTATAGTAAAGATAACTAGGTAAAGACCTTTAAGAAAGAATTCAAAAAAATTACTACCTTTATGTCAATATAAATCCCTCCCTCTATCGTGGTATCTTTAATTAACCCATGAAAAATCTTTAAAACTACTATATAAAATTTATGGAGCAACCTTTGCACTTAATTAGGAATTCCTTAGATACCATTATGTCACCATAATGTATAGGTAATTAGATATAAATTTTATATAAGCTCATGCATGTAGGTAACACATGGGTTACTTATATGAAATCCTTTTTTAAAATTTAATTCCTTGTTTACCTTTATATAGCCCTACCACATATGGGTAAACCATTTTTCTAGATTTTCAAAAATCATAAAAACAAATTTATGTTCTTCACTATTTCTTCATTTCAATAAATATTTAATGAAACATTAACATGGTACAACTTTGATACCACAGAATTATTTTGTTAGAGTCTTACAAAAATTATCAAAATAGAGAGAAGAAATTTAAACCCTTGTCTGGGGATCACTCATGAAAGAAATTTGATACTGCACATTAATATAAAATGAAGAAATGTTGTAAATGGGATTCCATAAATTAAAGATCATTTGAAACTTTTTAAAAACCATCACATGGGTTTGATAAATATCACCAAGGGTATCCAAAAGACACCCCCTCTTAGTAGTTTTTCCACAAATTTAACAGAATCATCTAATTCTCAGATGAGATCATTATTCCATTCATGTTGTACTAAAATCTTGAATGAAAAGAATGAATAAGAAGATAGATTTAGGTTTTGGGGAGTTTCAACTAACCATCATAGAAGCACTACACAGAGATCCATCATATGAATGTGTTATTTATAATCCTCAAGGATGCTCCTTAGCATGTTTTATTTACTAATGTATTTATAACACATGAGTAAATATTTATTTGGCCATCTCATGAATCCCTTGCATGAATAATAAACTCTTGATACCTTACACCATTTTTAAAAGATTAATAAATGTTATATTTAAATACTTTTGATCCATTCAAATGTTAACACACTAAATATTATATTTCTCATTCGATTAAATGTAGTGTATTGTAATTAAACATCGTATGTTCATGAATTTTAATATATCTATCATAATATATAACTCATATATGTCTTATGGTTGTATAAATCACATTCATATGGATTTAGGGTGCATATATCCTTTACATTGTAACATGTTGTGAGCTATTGTGGATACACAGATCAGGGGTGGCCAATTATAGTTTGTAATAATTGAACAATAAGAATATGATTTATAAATATCAACATTATTAAAAATCTATTTAATTATATATTTTACTAGGTAAAGAGTTTATTGGGATGGTTTAATCATGTGGTCACACAATGATGTGACTGAAAGCCCATATAGAGTAATGACTTAACAAAACCTAGAAAGTGAAACAAACATAAAAATTACCTAGAAATATATCAAATATGATATGAAAGATAAGTTCATATATATGGTTTTCTTATGTATTCATAAAGAGTCTAAGAATATAAAATGTATCATATAAATGGAAATCTCCAAGTTACCATTCTTTCATATTGATTGAATATATATATTGATCTAAATTTTTTAAAGTGTAATGATAAATGACCTCTCAATGTATGATTCTGACTTATCCCTAACTAATGTTTATCATAGAGTATTATATATTGTGATGAAATTTAATGGTTAGTTTTAATATGATTCTTTTA
The DNA here is from genome assembly GCA_963277665.1 of Viscum album. NCBI lineage: Eukaryota > Viridiplantae > Streptophyta > Magnoliopsida > Santalales > Viscaceae > Viscum > Viscum album. The sequence goes on along the minus strand of OY728135.1, from coordinate 1,736,087,554 downwards.
TGGAGATACAAAATATGTTCACAAGGCATAAATGGGAGATTTATGTATTGGATGGCCCAAAAAGTGTACCACATGGAGTATAATAAAATATATTGTTGGTAAAATAGGGGTACATGGATCATATTTTGAGTCCTTAATAACTAGTGTTTGTGAGATACGTAGAATGAGAACCTACATACATTGATACCATTATTATAATATCCTTAAGGATTATTTAATCAATGAGTGGATTGGTATGTCTCTAATAATGTCATTAGTTGGATCTCATATAATAAGGTATTTTTACACTTATATGACAATGTTTCTGACACTTTTTCATGGGGTACGGTCCGTCTGCTTGAGTATGAAAGGCACGGTTTGGTTTCCCCTCATTCCAGCTTTCCAATGGCAGGAAAAATTCATCGCTTGTTTAGGGATGTTTGTTCCATGATAAAAATGGGATGATAGGATGTCGGTTCTTCCTTCTTTGGATTCCTCCACGGAACTCGTCACCTTGTCTGGGTATCCCTTGTAGATTTAAGACGTTGTTCATGAACCTCTTCCTAGTGTCATATCTTCATGGAAACCAGTTAATTACACTACATCTGTCGGGACATTCCAAAGGGTATTGTTAGGGATGCAACCTTCGGTTAGGGGAGTAGTCACGTTGGACATCACTGGTGTTTCTGGATGCTGGGACACTGGCACGTCAGGGTTTCTTCCCATTATTATAGGGATTCTCGAGGGTGCCGAATCCTTAGGCATCCCACATCGAATTTAGGGAATTTTATTCCATAAGCATGTATATGAGGTTTTCCTCTGCTTCCCATGTTTATCATAGGGTATGCCGCAGGTTTAACATCTAGAGAAGATGGATCAAACTAATCATAACACTGATTACAGTGGATCATATGTGTGAAATCTCTAGAGGGAACACCGATGTTGGGGCTAATGTGTGGTTAGCTTCCCAATTGTAGTTAAGTTAAATGGGGAATGAGGTGGAATTAACCCATCGGGATGTGGAAGCCCGTGTAAGAATCAGGATGAATGATGAAAGGTTTAATGAAGCAGATACAGAATGAGATGAAGTCATCTCGAGGATGACTGTGATGTTGGGAATGAGTCTTGAAGAGGCTTCCTACATATCCTTGTGGAAGGGAATCAATGTCCCCATAGTTAATCTGACGATGACTTACCGCTAATTGGGTATTTCAATGTCTTACCGCTAGATGGGGTAACAACGGCTTACCACTAGATGAGGATGTCAATGACTTGCAGATGAATGGGGTTGACTACGGCTTACCACTAAATGGGGTCACAACTGCTTACCGCTGAATGGGGTTACAACGGCTTACCACTAGATGGGGATGTCAACGGCATGCCATTGAATGGGGTAGACTACTTCTTACCGCTAAATGGGGTCAAAACAACTTACCATTGAATGTGGTCAAAATGGATAACCACTGGATGGGGATGGTAATGGATTTCTGCTAGATGGGGTCATGGAGGCTTACCGCCAGATGGGGTCACGACAGCTTACATTCGGATGGGGTCATGATGGCCTATCTCCAGATAGGGTTGAACCTCATGGGGTATTCCTAGGTACCATGTCTAGGAGAGAAGGATCAAAGCCCACATAGTTCAGGATGGGGTGTGAGCTGACGTGAAGTAGGTCGGGACTGCTGGGTGTTGGGCTTGAACTTCATGGAGGCTTCCTACGTACCGTACATTAGAAATTATCAAAGTCAACATAGTTCGAGATATGGAGGAATTTGGGGATTACTTTCTAAGGTAGTCCAAGGTGTTGGTTAACCTAAGTGAAGGGGGTCGGAACAATCAATGGGTGGTGGACTTGAACCTTGGGGAGGCTTCGTATGTACCTTTCCATGCCAAGGATCAGAGACCTCATAGTTCAGGTGGATTTTGTGAAACAATGTGAGCATGGTCGGAATGACCAATGGGTGGTGGGATTGAACCTTAGGAAGGCTTCTTACGTACCTTACCTTAGTGAGGATCAAAGACCTCGTAGTTCAGGTATGGGTGTGGGGCTTACACTCTAGGATGACCAAGGAGGATGTCATGGTCGGTGCTTTCTCTAAGCCCTCATGAGTCATGCTCAGTGTGAGAAACAGGAGGAAGCAAAGAGCTTATGATCATGTCATAGAAGGTTACTCCGTCGGAAGTGGAATAGGGGCTTACGCATGGTTAGCGGCCCAAAGAGGAAAAAATGGATTATTCTTGGTTAGCAGCCCAAGGTGATGGAGATTAAGACTTACTTCAGGATGGAGGCCCGAATGGTGACAAAGCCTAGTATGATAGGGACTTGGAACCCCAGAAGATGAGAGTAGGGATGCTAACTCCAGCAAGGAAAGCGGTGGATTACACCATGGTGGTTTCCCTTTCCCTTTGTCTGACACACGAGGCATCACTACTACAAATAGAACTTTTAACAGTGCTAAAAAATGCCTTTAACAGTGCTAAAAATCACTATTAATGTCGGCGAAGATAAAGGGGGGGGGGGTCCCCTCTATCAGCCCTCCAAAAAGCGCTTATAAAGGCCCCATATATCACCGCTAAAAAGAGCTGATAAAGGACCCTTTTATCAGCCCTTTTTTTAGCGTTGATAATTGTTTAAAAATTTAAATAAATTAAAAAAATTAAAAAAAAATGTAAATCTGAGGGGGATTTTAACAGCGCTTGCCCCCCCCCATTTATCAGTGCCCCCCCCCACCCACTCCCCCACAAGCCCCAGCCACGACACCCCACATTTTATCAGTGCTTTGTAGCGCCCCTTTAACAACATTATATCCTCCCCCCCCAAAAAAATTCACCCATACACGCACCCCTGCCTGCCTCTATCAGGTTTCAAACTCAAGGCCTCCCCCCATGCTCGCTAAGCCTTTACCACTCCTCTAATTTGATTTTTTCTCCAAATGGTGATATATATATATATAGTTATATTTATTCATGTATTAATATAAATTTATATAGTTGTATTAATATATATATATATATATATAAACAAATATAGTTATATTTATATATTTACTTGTATATTAATATATATATATATAGTTAGTTATATTTATATATGTATATATGTATATATGTATATATTTATATATTTATTCATATATTAATATAAAGTTATATCTATTTATTTATATATATTTAGTTATATTTTTTTATCCATATATTTATTCGTATATTAATATATATTTATAATATTAGTTTTCAATACAATTGTAAAATATGTTTTGTTTTGTGTGTGTATAAATAAATACATATATACAACACAGACACACACATACACATACATATATATATATATGTGTGTGTTTCTATAAGTATAATCATACATATTTATATATATATATAAACATAGATATGCATATACATATGTTGGTATATATATATATATAATACCAGTTTGTTAATATATAGACACACAGAAATAGACACAAACACATTATATAGGTACATATATAGTTATATTAATATATAGGTATATAAATATTGATATATGATATTAGTTATTATTTATATAAAGCTAATATATTTTATATGTAAATATATTTTATTATTTATATTTATAATTAAATTTTTATGTTTGAATATATAAAAAATATGTAGATATTGTTATATATTTGATTATAAATAGCAGTGCATTATAAAAAATGAAAAAATTTCAAATACATAATATCAATATGAATGTAATACCTTGGAATAAATTCATTCCCCACCGAAAAATCCTATAATACCCCCTTAAACGAGGCTGAAAATCCACAAAATATTAAAAAATCAGGGTACCCCGATTAAAAACACAGTTGTGGAGGCCTTCAAGGCCTTTTATGGCCTTGAAAAAACCTTGACAGGGGTCTCCCCTAATCATGATGATGTAGAACTCATCACAAGCTTCGATTTGATATGTGGTAGGGCTCAAACAGACACCTAGATAAAACATTATGGTCATTTGAAGTTCGAGTTGCGTTTTCAACATATTTTAGATCTTTTTTTAATTTTTTAATTTTTTTAGTCTTCAAATTGTTATTAAATGACTATTACACCATTATAATTAGCAAATTATTAATTTAAAAAAATTAAATTTTTCTATATTCCTTTTTCACTAAATATCTTATATATTATTTGTAATTGTATATTTACACTTATCTAAAATATATTTAAAACTATATTTAAAAAATATATATTACATTTATATCAATATAAAAACATCTATATATTTAAATATTAATATATATTTTTTAATTATTTTTTTTGGAAGTAGACCCTTTATCAGTGCTTTAAAAACAGCGTAGATAAAGACCCCCCTTTATCAGGGCTACTACAAAAGTGCTGATAATGTGGTACCCTTTAACAGCGCTAAAAAAGTGATGTTAAAGGGGGAACCTTTATCAGCGTTTTTTTTAGCGCTGATAAAGGTACCTCCTTTTATCAGGGATTTTTTGTTAGTACTGACAAAGGGTGGCGCTGGGAATGCCCAGTTTTGTGGTAGTGCATGGTCAGAGTTTAACGTCATGTGTTGAGGACGATGGTGCTTGGGAGTTTAACGTCCTACAACTCGAAGGAGGCAGGTTCACTCTGCACCCCTAGGATTACATAACTGATACCTACCCACCCGTGGGGAAAGGAAGGAATTGATAATTCCATGGTGAGGGGGTGTCGTGAGGTGATCCCATTTGGGGTCCACGTTGGCGTGGCTACACGAAAAAAACAATGGTCGTTAGCGTGCCTATGCAAAAAAGCATGAGGCCAAGCAACGCAATGTGGAACACCGCCCAAGGGACTTTGAAATTACTTCATATGAGCCTACAAGGTTGTACAAGAAAATGGTGTGTGAAGAAAATCTTTTGGGCATCAGAGACACCCGAAAATGATTTCTTAAAGAGAGACATCGAACACATGTGCACAAGGAGGGAGCTTTGCACGCAAAAAGAATAGTTGTGCAGACAATGCCAGTTTTGCGCGCAATTGAGGAACTTTTGCGGAAAAATACTGGGATCATGTGAAATTGAGACACATTCATGAAAAAGGTCGTGTTGTCATGCAATTGGAGAGGATAGGTGCGTAAAGGGGTTCTAAGGTTTTGTGTGGAAATAGAGGAGATTGCGCGCAAGTTATACGATTTGCGCACAATTTGAAGGGATTGCACGCAATTGGAATAGATTTCATGCAATTAGAAGGGACAACATGCAGGGGGTGGGACTCGAATGGATTTGGAAAAGGGTTAAGCCCTAGTGGTCTTGCGCGAAGGCAGACCCCGAGATGGCCTATCGCAAAAAATCACGTACCTGAAAGCCTTCTTTAGTGGGAAGGGGAGGTTGATTTTGTGAAAAGGAGATGGTTCAGATTTTTCAGTCACTAGAAGTTGAAGGGGAGCCCATCTATTTATAGTTGCTCGAGGTCGCCCGATCCGTGTGGAAATAGGTCCGTGTAAATGTTTGTGCATCGATGTCAGTAGCTTGAAAAACTTCTATGTTGAGGTGGCACGTGCAACATTCCATGCCCGCGGTCAGTGGCATAGAAGTTTGCGTGCTAGGGTGTACATTTCTGCGCGACATGGGAGTTTGCACGGAGGGGCGACAATTTCCGTGCGGTGCGTGCGTTTTCATGCAGGCTCAAAAAACGGCCTTAGATCCCGCATTTTTCCACACAGGAGATATTTTTTTCATGCCCACATGAGATTTTTTTATGCGGCCCTTCCGGGGCCCCCGGAATGGATCATCGGGTCAAAATATATCTTCTCTTTGTTGGGACGATACTTCCTTCTTCCCTTGATCATTTATCAGCATCTACAAATGTCCCCCTCGGAATTGGATTGGTGAAGGGATGCAATGGTGGGATTCCAGGGAAACGCTGAAATGCATAACTACCTGGAGTCCATGCGCGAAATAACCGTAGGTGTGTGGAAAGCTGGGAAGAATCGTGAAAATTTCTTTTCGTGCACATGTGAAATATCTACTCTGCACCTATAAAAGGCCCTCATGTGTCCCTCAGTCCGTATGAATTTTTCTCGCGCGATAAGTCCTAAGCTCTCACGCACGAAAAACATTCCCTGTCTTGCACGAAAACAAACATTGGTTGCACATAATTCCTAGAGTCCAACCACTATTTTACATGTATACCCGATGCTTTTCACGCTATGACCTCTGTTTTTCACACCTACTCTAGATTTTTCACACAGACTCTTGATTTTTCGCACTCCCTCCTATATTTTCATGCAAACTCCTTGTTTTTTGTGCCGAATTCTAATTTTTTTCACTACCTCCTAGCTTTTCGTGACAACTCCACTTTTTTCACACCAACTCCATGAGACCTATCTAGATGGATGCCAATCGGGATAACACTGGGAGAGAAGCTCTGTTCACCACTCGAAGGGCTAATATTGTTTCCAACCTGGAGGTTTATGTCATCGAAAAAACAATATCCAGTAAACATACTCTCTTCAACCTGTTGACCCCATCCTAGAAGGATTATGCATTGTCCGACATTTTTCCGATATGGACTTTGGTATTTTGGAGGAGGTACTCGTGCCTTGATTTGATGTTGACACACCATGGTCGTGGGTGACCCGCGAGGATGACCTACCTCGATATAATATCACCAACAATGGCCATCCTACCAGAGAAACTAGGAATATAGATGTTTACATCCTTAATCCCAGGACCTGAACCATTTTGGGAAGCGACCCGGTCGCAAACGACTCCTCGGCCCATTACGTAAGTACTTTCTGACAGAGTGTCACTAACGGAACTAAAGGCTGGCTACAGGATTTGGATCTGTGGTCTGGGAGAAATCTCACCAGTGAATAGGCCTTGGTGTATTGGGTACACCAGACATGTGACTAGTTTGGTGCTAAACTGTGGCACATTGGGTTGTCCAAGGCGGTGTGGATGTCATAGTTCCATTTCTACCGTCAGCCTTATCTTGGGATTGAACTATTTACCCGAGGTACCACAATGCCAATACCTTCCATATTCACCATGGGGAAGTTGGTATTAGCCTTTGGGACATTCATTGCATCGGGGGTATTCCTTTGGATGGGAAACAGTATGATAATTTCCTTCTAATGAAGAACATTTGGGGATAAATATCACGAACTCCTATCCTAAAATGGCATTTGTTGGAGCTAGATTAGGAGAGGTTGGGGGTCAATGAATTTGTGATGAAAATTGCCTACAAAAATGCTTTGTCTTATTTCTGAAAAAGGATCCAGGTTTCAAGATGTCGGGGCAAGGAAGGCGACGTTCGACCGCGGCACAGAGGAGCAACAGTGGATCGTACTGGAGGATCCTAGAGGCGGGGGAATATCAATCATGGGGATTCAGTATAAATGTGAGTCGGGTCCCGAATGTCTGGTATTCTGGATTTTTGGAAACATTCTAATGTGGGTGGGTCCAACCAGTGGGGGATGCATGGATGGGAGTTCGTCCAACGACATTGGTGATGGTTCGCATTATGGCCGCAAATCAGATGTCTAATCTGGGAGTCCCCATTTTAGTCCATTTGTTTTCCATCCTGGGGTGTATTTCAAGAGGGGGCTCTCTAAGGAGGATATGTGGTCCCCTCAAGATCCTCCATGGTTGGATCACGACTCATTGCGGTGGATATACCTTTCCAAATGTCATTCATCCTCCGAGTAATGGCCTGTGACCTTCCTTGATGAACATTGTAGGGGTCTTGCCATTAACTATCAATAAGCAGGGGGAAAGGATCAGAATCAGAAATCATGCCAACTCCAATTTCATCCCATTCCCCACTCTGACTAGCCAAATTAGAGAAAACATGAAGTGCACACTAGAGAAAAAAGAATACTTGTAGGGCATCAGAGGTGGGGTGTTTGTGGCCTTAGTTGATGAGAAGATCATTTTTGATCCCTATGTGTCATCACGATTTTACAAGAAGTTTGGATTCCTCCAATGGATACTGATGAAAGTGTATATAGATGTCCAGGAGGAGAGGCATCCCTACGTTCTTCTCCAAATATGGCTGATGTTCACATCCCAGGGCTTTGGCAACATCAATACCTTTCCTCCCATCAGTGTTGATGCTGTCATCTCAAAAACATATGTTGATCATTGTGTTGTAGCATACATTTAGAAGATTTTACTGAAGAGAGTTAGGGAGTTCATGGTAGCTAGTGTTGAACCTGGGCGGCGAGAGAGCATACAGGGCGCTCTTGGGGAGGAAAGGCCGGAAGCATGTCGGTCCACTGGGCCCACACGTGCTAGGACTACAACAATGGGTATGTCACATAGAATGGACACGCCTTCATTGCCCAGGGGGAGAGGGGATCATGGAGTGGTTAGGGAACTTCCAGAGAAGAAAATATGATATCTGCTTCAACCATCCAATGATATCCAAAATGTTGATCCTTAAGGGCCCTATTTTGGTCGAACTCATAAACTCATTTCTCCTTAATACTTATTTTTCTGAATTACAGTTATGGATAGATGTATGGATAGATAAATTTACTTGTTCATTTGGATTAATGCCTCTAACCACAATCCTAAATAGAATAGAAATCCATTCTTAAGCTCATGTGGGTCATACCCAGTGTGAGAAAAAAGGGATGCTCACACTATTACATTACTTGAATATAGGAGTGACAACCAGGCATTGGGAACCCAAGGGTCGGACAGCCAATCCGGATTTTCAAGAAGAGAAGAGAGAGTCCTGACTGGAGAATGAGGCTCTCAAAATAGTCAAAATACTGTTTTCCCATTGTGCTTTTGTGCACGAATGGGGTAACTTCAGGGGCATTAGAATCAATCCGAATAGAGGGGAGTGGAAAATGTGAATCATGTGACCATAGATTTGGAACACTATAGGGGTGAGGTCATGACAATTAAGAATTACTCTTGATCATGTTCGAAACATAGTATCCGTATTGTGATAGCCTTAAACGCTGATAAAAATGAGGGCTGACCACGGACCATGTTTGAAACACGGGGCCAGAATCGAATTGTAATCCATTAGTCTTCCAGAACATTGGCCCAGGATAGTAGGTGATCGATAGGCCGAGCATCCATACTGTTAGGGGGTTTCTTTATAAGTGAAAGAGGACAAGGGTCCGAATAAGGGGTACACAATGCGTGGATGGTGGAGTGATGGGTTGTTCGACTGGAGTCCAACACTCTTGAAATTAAACCACCATGGTGGAATCACATTAGGTGGGTAGATAGGTCTGATCAGGGATTAATCATACTTCCAAACATGACCTCTCTGATGAGGAAACTGTCGCCTCCCAATGTTATCGTGGGGCATCCTGAATTTGTTCATGGTAAAGCTGCAATTTCATGGTTCCCCACAAGAGCTCAGGTCAAGGGACATAAAAAAGAGGGGAGAATGGGAATTGTTATTCCTATGGTTGGACCTAGAGATAGGATGTCTAGGGGTTCCTATGTATCCATTGAGAATGAGAATCAGGCCAAATGTAGTTATTGGGGCACAGTGTGGTCAGAGACCGACACAGGTAGAGAGAATCCTCTCTGGAGAGGAGACTAAAGCATCCCATGATTAACATAGGGCATCCCGAACTTGTTCAGGGTATAACGACAATTTAGTGTCATGTGTTGAGGACATATGGAAATGTGCAGTTTAACACCACACGATAGGATGTGGAGTGAAAGGGAAGATCCCAGGAAGGAATAATGTGGTGTGTTAGCTATATTCTCGATGTGAATGAGGACTTGAAGTCTGGATCACACCACATATCCCTGGAGGAAACTCTTAAGGTCAAGGGACCAAAAGTGAAAATTAGGCTGGGCCCGAAGCAAAGTGGTCAGGTGTTCCTACGTACCCCATTAGGATGGGAATCAAGCCAAACATAGTTCTGAGAGTGCAATTTAACGTCATGCGAGACGAGGAAAGGTACTTGTAGCATGGTTGCGCCAGTACATGTCCTACCAGACCTACTAAGCCCACATGAGTCATGATTGATGTGGTAAACAAGCAGTATTGATGGGAGTTTCCTAGCACATAGAGGCACAAGTTATGGATGATGGGACACTAGGTGAATGGCGTCCCGTTGATGCTGGCCCGCCTATATAACGCACCTAGATGCGCTGAAGAGTAAAGTTGAGTATGTTGGAATTCCACTTGAACATAAGGAAGTGGAAATGTGTGAATAATGATTCTCATGATCTAGAACACAATGATGTTGGTGTGATGATAGGGGATAGCTATTGACCATGTTCAAAACACAACATCCATATCGCATTATCCTGAAATGGGGACAAAAAAATGAGGGTCAACTGTTGACCGTGTTTGAAACATAGGACCTATCACAAATTCCATCTGAGATGTTCGGGGGATTTTTCTTAAGATGGTAGGTTAGCTAGTGTGGCATGAGACTAGGACGTGCATCCATCTTCTTGAGTATGAAAGGCGTTGTTCTGTTGCCCCGCATTCTCGATTTCCAAATGCAGGAGACATTCATCGCATGTTCGGGGACATTTTCTCCTTGATCAAAACGGGATGATGGGATGTTGGTTATTCCATCTGGGGATTCCTCCTTGGAACTCTTCACCTAGTCCGGGTCTCCCTTATAGATTTAAGATATTGTTCGTGAAACTCTTTCTAGTGCCATATCTTCATGGACGCCAGTTAATTACACTGCTTCTTTCGGGACATTCCAAAGGGTCCAGTCCGGGAAGCAACCTTCGGTAAGAGGAGTAGTCATGTTGGACATCACTATCATGTCAGGACCCTGGGACACTAACACGTCTGGGCTTCTTCCCCTTATTATAGGGCTACTCAAGGGCATGGAAGCCTGAGGCATCCCACATTGAATGCGGGAAATTTTATGCCATAGGCATGTATCAGAAGTTTTCCTCAACTTCCTATGTTTAACACAGGGTATGCCACATTTTTAACATCTAGCGGAGGTGGATCGGACTGATCAAAACACTAATTAGAGTGGATGAGATGGGTGAAACCTCTAGAGGGAACACCGATTTAGGGGCCACCATGTGGTTAGCTTATCGATTTTTATTAAGGGGAATGAGGAATGAGGTGGCCTGATCCCACCGAGATGTGGCGGCCTATGAAAGAATCAAGATGAATGATGGAATGTTTAATGAAGTGGGTGTAGAATGAGATGGAATCATCTCAAGGACGACAGTGATGTTGGGCTTGAGTCTCG